>CM076262.1:393844-1838844 GCA_038380795.1 Pyrocephalus nanus
CCAGAGAAATTATTCCAAAGTTTAATTATCCTTGCTGTTAGGAAATTGCATCTGCATTCAAAATTGAATTTATCCTACTTCAATATCATGCTTTCTCCTCCAGGGCAGAGAAACCCTCCAAATCTTATTTCTTCTTCGTGCAGAAAGATTCAAAGAGAACAGTTATTCTTAAATTTCTCTTGGATTCATCAGCTAGAATTCCTTAAATTTCTTAGCACACAGGTTTCCAATTCTGGAACCACTTCTGTTAGCTTACTTCCAACTCCTTCATTTTCTTCTTGGCACACATGGAAAACCTAGTATTATTTAGGTTGGAATATTACTATAGTTAATAAAAAAAGTAGATTAATCTATCTTTATTTGCTGTCTCAATCCAAAATTTCTTTCCTATTTCTTAATATTCCATTTATTTTTGCATAGTCAGGCAAAAAGCTCATCCTTTTCATTCTAGGAGCTGGTGTTGAAAGGGTAAAAAAAGTGACAATTAAACTTTCTCTTAGTAAACTTCTTGCTAAAACAACTAAACCACAAAGTTTTGATTACTACTTTCACTTCTCATTCCATAAAGCGTTTTTGTGAAAACTACCAGTGTGATTCTGGTAATGCTGTAATGACATGGTATCCTTTCTACCTCTGCATACCTAGCCAATGATTATGAAGAAAATTGACAAAACAAGTGCCTAGCTTTGGATGACATAGCAGCCTCCTGGCAAAACTACCATTCACAGATGTGTCTCCAACCATATGTACATCTTCAATGTGGAACAGAGCCTGTTTATGATCTGTCTAACGTCCCACATCAAGTCCATTAAAGGCAAGTTTATCAATCAAGATATTATGTGCTAGTAAACAGAATTCTTGAAGAAAAGTAAATATCTATATTATAGCCTGTCTCAAAATTATAGTTATCTAGTTGGTTTGTAATTTTACTGATGTAGCATACCAGGTTTTCTAGACAAAAACCTATTTCTGAATTTGACCTTCAGTGTATTTTAGCTTCTACTAATAGAAAGATAAATAAATCATATGATGATTTTGCTCAGATAAGACATTTCTAAGACCCTTCTCTTTGTTTTAAATACTGGAAAATTATTGCAAGTCTTGAAATCATTTGCATTTTCTCCTTTGTCTTTCATCCTCTTTAAGTGCTAAACAGGCATTTTTCAAATGGTATTTCACACTACAAAAGTTGTTTGAGTCCATGCTTTTCTGTTAGTCCAAATGTTTGAACCAGATTTGACCTTAAATTGTGTTATAACTTTAAAGGAAGTGAAACAGAATAGATTAACAATTTTTTCAAACATAAATATTATGAAGAAATCATATGTAATTTTGACAACATTAACAGACAATGGGAGCAGTAAAAACCATTCCTCAGTTGCTCCTGGATTTCCTTTGGACTAAATTTGAAAAAGCAAGCCCCAGTCCTAAGAAATAATGGTTGAGTGAAACATTTTGAATAATCACCATTTTTCATCCATAATTTACAAAATAAGTACTTAAAGACAGCAGTTGCAGCACCTGGTTTGGCATAAGTTCTGGTAATGCTTGATTTGCTCAGCATCTCCAGTGGAAAATATGTACAAAGATGTAATTAAAAATATGAGGAAAACTGCACTTCTAATAACATACTGTAATTCTTAATTTAACTCCACATTACTTTTATGTTTCTTAGTCAAACTTCTGTTAAAAAGCAAAATCACTCACTGCCAAACAACTATTTTGGTTTTACTGAATTTTCCCTGGCATATCTTCAGCATGCTACATAGTTGCAACCTCACTCTTAGATGAGACATCAGGAGTATCAGATTTTCATAGATGTTAAAATTATTTATTATTGCAAATAATTTGATCTTCACCAGGAGATCATTACAGACTCTCCCCAGTGTAAACTAGATGTATAATTCCTACATTACAAAATTAAAGAAGCCTGACTACACTTTGGATCCAATAGTCAAAATTGTGTATCTGGCAAACTTGCAGAATTATATACAAGAAAAAGTAAAAAAAAAAAAAAAAAAATTTTAACTAAATCTCCATTAGACATTATGATTTTAAAAGTTCAGCCAGTTAGCTAAAGTAAGGCAAGAAAAAAAAATTTAAAATAAGATGACCAAAAACTCTAAATAAAATGTTTCACATCAATAAAACTACTTGGTACTGCAAAACAACATGATAAGTCACTTTGAACAAAACTCAAAATAGTACAGTAACTTGGAAGTATAGCTACTTCTTTGAAGTAAAATATCATTTAATTGTTTCTCAGCCTTCCAATCTAACCACTTTCAGGCTAAATGACTCAGCTGCTTGTAATGCAGACTGTATAATCACACCAGTTATGTGCACTTGACCTTCCTGTTAACAGAGGGACTCAATTAATTACTTGCTGTTTTAACTGGCCATTTCACCTTACCTTCACCTTTTTTGAAAGGGTTGAAAACCTGTAACTTAACCTTTGACTTCGGAAGCATACATAGAAATATTTATCTACCAAATAGGAAGTTAGCATGATCTAGGAATGAGATTATCTGGGCTTCTATGCTTAAGTCAACAACAGTAATTGTTTCATTAACATTATGCTGTAGCATAGGAAACATATTTCATCTTTACTATAACTGCCCAAATATTCTAGTCTGTAATGGAAATAAAATATGACTTACTTCTGTTTCAACAGACAACAGAGGGAAAGGCACAGAAAAATACAGAATGTAATCAAATCATTCTCATGGGATATTAGATAGAAATAACCTATTTTATCTATACATTATCTGTCAGTATGATTCTAAAATTATGCTTATATTAAAGAATCTTACATGCTGCAAGTTACTCTTCTATACTTTCTTTGATTCTGGGATTAGATCTGTATTCAGTGGCAACTTTTATAAGCATGCAAAATTAAATTTTGTTGCTAACCTAATGATGGCAATTGTATCTACATACCACACATTGTGCAGCATTTTTCAATCATTATTATTTTCTGATGGGGCTCCAGAAAAGTTTTTTTAATTATACAACACCCCCACTAGTATTAAAAAAAAAGTGCTAGATGCATTTTAGGTGTTAAAAACACCGGAGACCTAGGAACCAAAGTTATCTCAAAAGAAAGTTAAACATTAAGAAGCCTGGTTCTCACACTGTCTCTCCTGGAGATCAAGTTTAGCATGCCAGATAGGATTAACACAATATTTAGTAAACAAAACTATGACTTTGAAGAAGCCAAAGTTATTGTCTATCTTCAGAATCACTTAAGCTTCATCAGCCCATTGCTTTTTAAAGTTTTCTATTGCCATTTCAAGCACCTGTTGAGAAAATTTCTAATTCTAAGTAGCTTGATATTTTCTCAAATTTAACCACAGCTACAGTCAAGAAACTAAGCCTTCCAGATGAGTTAAGTCTGTTATAGTCAGTGCACAGAAAGTAACAATTAAAGTTGGATGACTCAGCCTCCGAAGGAGTATCTCCTCAATGACTACAAAAGAAATCAGACACCAGCTTAGTCTAGACAACTTAATATTAAATGATTAAAGAAAAACTGCTTAGAAATATTGTTTCTTCTACCTTATAAGGATCTGCAGCAGATTTTTTTCAAATAACACAAGAAAGCAAGTACTACTAGTGAGGTAAAGGAAGGACCAATAACAATATAATGTATAGTTTTAAAATAGTTGTAATACACTTCCTTAGTAAAAAAATATTTAAGAGTAGAGACATGTGAACATAAATTCACAGAAAAAACACAAAACAACAATTTGAAAGTTCTCTACAAAGGCCAGTAGAAGTCTTGGCTTTGGAATTATTTGTAATATTTTTTTTTAATAATTCTGCATGCAATATATGTACTTTTTCATATTTTTGACATAGAAAATCAAAATAAATTCTCTACCAAGTTATAAGAGGTAAAGACAGGCTTAACTAAGAAAGAATTTTGTATCTATATTTCTGGTAATTAAAAAAAAATTATTTAGGATTAAATATTAAAGATTTCCATATGCTCAATAAGCACACAAAGACATAAATTATTTCTAGACTGTGCAACATTAAATTCACTGGAACTTGTATACATTTATATCATAAACTAGCATTTTAAAACTAGAAAGTGCTGCTAAGAATAACTTATTTATAGAGTTGAAAACGTATTTTTTGTAAAAGAATACAGGAAAAAAGTGAGAACCAACATTAGCAAAACAAAGCCACAGTTACAAAATGCTATTTGCAATTTTTAAATATGCTTAAGAAAAAGAACAGTAATAAGACAACTGGACACAGGTAAAACATCCCACAATAAAAAGAAACCAACCTAAGGTTGGGCTTTTTTTTCTTCACAACTTCTGCTTTTAGCTTAGATAGGATTTGAAGAAAGATGCCCTCAATTAACTGCGGGTGTCTATCTTGCAGATTACATCAGACTGAATTAACCATAGATTGTTTGCTTTGAAAAACATCCTTGTAGTAATAGGAATTACGACCTGCTTATGAGGATTTGGCAAAGAGCAGCAATGGAAAATTTAATAAATAGTATTTTTCCACATGAGATTCTATGTCAAAACCTGATCTTCTGTGTCAGCAGGTCATCAAGCATTGTGCTCCATTTGATACTAATTGCATCATCCTCTACTTCTGTGCTTTCACAAAAAGCAGAAGGAACCCTGCACAATAACTGAGGATATTGCTCTGAGAGGCTATGACCACTTAGGCTTGGAGGAATCCGTCAAGAATAAACCCATGTCCTATGTTGTCCCATTTTGTCATGAGATTTTTAGGATTCTGAACTGTAAGACACTTCTTCTCTTGCATGATGGGAAATAAATTTTTTTCAGATGTTAAGAAGGAAAGATTAAATAAATAAGAAGTGTCACCAACAGTGTACAGCATAAATGATTAAAAGAATTGTACTTATAGATTTTTTTTTCCCCTTCATATAAAGCCTTTTATAAGTTTTTAGGTAGTGTTCCCCTCTCAGTGAAGGCAAATCTGCTCTCCTCACTTCTTCAATTGTATACACAGCCCCAGGGTTTGATCTGCACACTCACTTTCCAGCTCTTCCCATGCTACAGTCCGCTCTGGTTATTCTACCCAAAATGAATTCTCCAGTCTCAGTCAGTAGCAAACCCGTCCTAGCCCCATCCAGCCTGTCAAACCCAATCCTGTGCAACAGTTTCCCACAGAAGGTCCCTGTCACCTTATTCTCCAACTGATATGCTGCTCAGAATATTGCCAGAAAAGAGAGAGGCTGGCAGAAGAGACAAAAAGAGAAGGGGAAATAATGATCTAAACTTTACAGACACTTTTTACACATTCTGAGGATTGATTCCTCACTCTTCCCCCTTTACCCATGGGGCAAAAGTTCAAACAAGTTATTAATAATTTTTGTATCTTCTTTTTTTTTTTCTTTTTCAGAGTGGATCCATGAAGAACGAGGTGAATTCTAGTTTTAATAAAGCTCTAAATTTTTGTGCCTTAAGTTTCTTTTAACCTATTGATCCATTGCACATTTTTAAAGATACTTTCTTTATTTCAGAAAGTCTTCTAGAAAAAATAACAAGAGAACGTTTCTCACAGAAAACAGAAAGATAGCAAAGTAAAATGCAAGCTAGAAGAACTGATGATAGAAACTGTGTCAGAAACTAGTATGGGAGAAAGTAATTCTTTACTTTTTAGTGACTGGAAATTTTGCCAGTATTAGCAGGATGAAAACATGGGAAGAAGAAATGCAAGATATGGCATGGGATTAACAAACCTTTTCAGAAATTCTACTGGCTCTACTATTGAATATTTAAAATATGTAATCTACCATTCTACTGGCTCTACCATTAAATATTTTAAATATGTTAAGTACGCATCATTCTTCATATTTCAGACAGTACTGACAAATTCTTCAGTGTGTTAAGGGTCACTATTTTTACTGGACCCTGTTGACACAGAATATCAATTAGAAGCCCAAAAAAGATTAATTCAGCTAATTAAAACTTGGCATTATTGCCTTTGCCATTCTAAACTTAAGCCATATGTATATGGTATATCCAAAAAAGGTTTGAAACACAAACTTTAACGCATCTGCTTTAAAGCCCTTTCATACCCTTACTGTAAGAAATCAAGAACAACAATACAAATTGTTTGGTGATGAACAGCCAAATATCAAGAGTAAAATCTGTGGGAAATCATACAGCTCTTTGCAGCACTGGTTCCTACTGCATGACAAATTTAATGATTAGAACAAGCTAACATTTTCCTTTTGATTCTCTAAATTATATTCTACCACCCATTCCTGACTGGTATTTTTTGGAGTCAAAAATCAAAAAATATATATTGGAATGTAATTAAGCTGTATGCTATAGTGTTTTGAGAAAATAACTGCATACTTCTGGCTCAAAATCTAAGGATAGCTTTTGCGTATATGCTTCAAATTACGCATCTCTACAGAAATGGTTACTAACACAGTTCCTTAAAATTCAAGCTGGCAATATATTTAGAAAGTGGTATAGTAGTAAAGCTGTTGAAGTCATGATGATACCAAGATAACCTTTACTTCTCTGAACGAAGCTCTGCAAGAGCATAAAAATGTGTCTATGAGATTTCTTTAAAGCATTTCATAATTCAGAAACACTAGGATTAGGTTAAGGGACTTTTTAACTGAGAAATAGCAATACTAAGACTTACTGCTTATGTAACTCGCTGTACATTCAAAGCACTAAGTGACAATATGACTAACATTCATGAGTTATAGTGTTTGATAAGCTACCAGTGCATTTATCTATGCTATTCAAGCCTTCTGTGCAAATAGTAC
The DNA here is from genome assembly GCA_038380795.1 of Pyrocephalus nanus. Lineage (NCBI taxonomy): Eukaryota > Metazoa > Chordata > Aves > Passeriformes > Tyrannidae > Pyrocephalus > Pyrocephalus nanus. Next base: position 400,629 of record CM076262.1, read on the forward strand.
GCAATGACTGTTCACAAAGACTAAGATTTACAAATGAATAACTGGAACACAACCAAAATGCTATTAAAAATAGTTGTCACATTTGGAACATAAGATATTTCTCTCCTTTAAGTTATGATCAGTTCAAGTTGTCAAGATGAGTCACCAGCAGCAGAACAACTAGTGACAGGAAAGGAGGGCTCAGCAGGCAAGGATGATACAGAAACAAAATGGGAATCCCTCAAATTCCTGCCTATTTGTCAGCCTGGAGTAGGAAAAAAACCTGAAAGCTGCTCTTCCATTAAAATTTCCCAAGTATGTCTTTGCCAAGATTAGGCAGTGTTAACTCTCTGAATGCAGTGAATAGCAAGGACCCCTGATCCCTAGTCCCCCACAAAAGGCATGCCAATTCATTCACAAGGGCAAGGAAGTCCTGTACTGCTGGCACGCCTACATGTGTCTCTACAAAGGGCAACCAACTCCACAGTTGGGTTAGTCCAGTCAATGCATTCACTGAAATAATAAATATTTGAACATTCTTTATTATACTTCTCTTTCATAAAGTATGAACAAGGAAGTTGTAACTGCAATGAGGTCTCCCATCAGTCTCCTCTTCTCCAGGCTGAACAGACCAAATGACCTCAGCCACTCCTCATACAGCTCCCCCTCAAGGCCCTTCACCATCTTCACTGCCCTCCTTTAGATACTCTCCAATAGCTGACTATCTCCAAAACTGCACACAATTTTCAAGGTGAGGCTGCACCAGAGCAGAGCAGAGCAGGACAATCCCCTCCCTCGACCAGCTGGTGATGCTGTGCCTGATGCTCTCCAGGACATGGTTGGACCTCCCGGCTTCCACTGCTGTCTTATATTCAACTTTTTGTCTATGAGGACCCCCAAATCTCTTTCTGTGGAGGTTCTCTCCAGCGTCTCATCCCCCTGTGTTTGTACGAATAACCAGGATTCCCCTGTCCCAGGCTGACAAATCTAGGTGACTGCCCAGCTCCCTGGGCTATCCAGATGTCTCTGTAAGGCCTCTTTACTCTGAAGGAGCCCACAGCTCTTCCATTTTGCAGCACTACATATTCCCATACAAGAAATGTGTACATTCATTTGAGAGGACAGAGCAGGGCCTTAAACGCTCTTTTAAAAGGAGTACTTACAACACAAATTACTTTTTGCAGGGGCTGCAGCCCTGTCCTCAAGGTCTGCCACCCAGTCGTTCCCTGCTCCCTGTACCCTCTCTTTTCTTGCCTATTCCCATTATGCCCTGAGGATTTGCAGTTTCAACTCTAAGCTGTCAGGCCACCCACTAAGCCAGAGTGCCTTTGTCTTAATTCATATAGCACTAAAGCACTACAAAGACCTGATTAGCAATGACAAAGTGGCTTCAACATAACTGAAATAAATTTTTAATTACTTTAATTAAACAAATGCAAATTCCCAAATGTAGATGAGTTTAAACCAGTTTAACAAGTTAATTTCCATGCATGTTCTTGATTCTTCTCTGTGTGACAGAAACAGGTATCCCTTGAGGATGACAAACAAATGAAAGTTTCCATGTGTTGAGTAAAACAATTGCTTCTGTAAGATCATTCTAAAAACTAGATAAGCAGCTCAGGGCAAGAAGGGAAATTGCTGCTTTGAGCAGAGAAGAGGAAGCTTCACAGGTTTTGACATCTGTGTGAGGCAATGAGCAAACACATGCTAAAAGCGAGCCTGTGAGTGGGCAGGAGACAGCTTCACTAAATTGTGGGATGATGAACAGAAGGACTGAAGGGCAGAAATAGTTTTATCATGCAGAAACTGGAGATGCTGGCATGGCTAGACAATTACAGCTGGAGTGGTTTATGAAGCCACGAAACATCAGTGAGAATTTACAAGCTTTGGTTGGAAATCAGTAACTAACAGCATTCACAAAACCAGTTACAAAAATGTTGGGTGCTTTGTTTTGAGCTTTGATGTTTTGTTTTGAATTACCACTGAACGCAGCAACTATTGTAGAAGGATAGCAAGTTTTTTAATTTCTATAACTCAATTCCTTGAAAATTTCTGATTACACTCAGACAAACACAGTCCTTGGTTAAATCAGCTTAAGCAATTTTGAGGTTTGGTTTATTCTAATTGGTTAGCAAAGTTAAAAGTGAACACATTTACTAGAAACCAGAGCCTGTTATCTACCAAGTGTTATTTCCTATTTGGCCATCGTGAGACATGATAATTATGGTAACAGCAGGGGAAGGAATAGGTCCTGATAGCCTCCTGCATCAATAACTGAGTTCATCATCATTTGTGTAGTGCTTAACAACACTCTGTCTCAGATCCCCAACATACTCACTCATCCAGCTACACTCCTGCTATTTTCAAGTACTCTGCTTCATTAAGCCTTATAAGGAGTCTGATTGCAGACTACAGTTGGGAAGAGGTTATGCTCTTTTTTCTTCTCTGTAATTAATACAAGGAAATCTGTAGTCTTACACTTCCAAAATGGTTTCCTTTCAGTTTACTTTTTTCTAAGAGGAAGGGCAATTCATCCTTTCTCTAACTTGAGTGGAAATTTACTGAGTTCTCTCTGCTCTTAAATGTGGGAGAGGGGATATTTTAACACTACTTACTGTAGCAATAAATGGCCGTTGTGGCCACAGGTGATTTAGCAGATTACATAAGTCAGTGAAACAGTTCTAAATAGATTTTCTCACTCTGAATAATACTTGTTGAAGTAAAATCCTGTCAGAAGAAACAGATTTGACAAATAACATATATACAATATCCTACTGTAAACAAACCTATTGTTTACACAAGTAACTTCACAGCAGATTTTTTGAGCTGAAAAATCACATATTACTGGTTTCAAGTTTTTGTAAAATAGAGAGTATCAAGCTACACTTAAATACCTAAAGAAAGTAATCCCATCATTAAAAATTTTAAGTTTCATTGAAATGGAAATTCCAGAGACGTCTGCAATTAATCACTGTTTATATAGAAGCCCACTTTGTCAAAGTGACTTGTTATGAACTGTAGACCAAGTACACTTTTCATAATCTATTCAACTGTGCAAGTGCTAATAACTGTCTTCCAGCAAAGGTACAATCACATAAATAGGCCCACTGATATCTAGGGCTGTGGAATGATATCCATATTAAAAAACAAATTATCTGCCTAGCCCCATTCCCATTGGAGACACAGGAGAGCAACAATTATTCTGTCCTGCCAGTTGTCCTTCTGGGAATTTCCCATGAAATTCCCCAAAGCAAGCATAAAGCTAGAATACCAGCACAGCAATCCACTCCTGCTCTGGAGCGAGGAAAATAGCTCAAATGCATTATGCCCTACTTCTCCTCAGGTGAAAGTCAACCCCTGTAGGCCTCCTCTTCATCAGCATACACCTACTATTTCCAAACACAGGCAATGTGGGAAGATGTTAGGAGGAGCCATATCTTCTCTTAACCAAGTGCATGGAATATGAACATTGATTTTTTGTCATCTAAAATAAAAATAGTGGAAGAATGTTTCTGTTCTCCCATGTTCTTATTTTATTACTGACAAAACATAATCAAAAACCTATCTACTTATTTACCGACAGAGTATTCTGACTACTATCTCCCAAAAAACTCAATTGTGATTCCTTTCAGAAGTCTCTGTCTGCTACTTCTTGCATCATCTTCTTCAGGACTCCAAGCTGCTTGATAACATCTGATATCAAGTATTTTAGCAAGAACGTTGCAAAAATTAATTGCAACTGGAAATGCTAATGTGATTTCTGAATAAAACTCTTCAAATAATAACACCTTGACTGCATTTAGTAATGGGATTGAACATGTGAAAATATTGAATTCTAACCAAGTAAGTCTTCTAAGTGAAAGGGTGAAATTATGTCTCAAAAGAAGTCATATTGCCTCTCCTTTCTCACTGAGGTTTAGTACAAGGCTTCTGATGAAAGTGTTTTCTTTTTCAATGTAACTTTTTGTTTTCTCAGTTTCACTGCAGTAAATATCTTTCTTTTTTTTCCACATATCAGCAACTGCCTACATTTTTCCCCTCTGCAAAGATGCTACTTACTGAGAACTTCCATTTAAATCAGCTTTTTTTTCTAACTTTGAGGTACAGTGAGATTCTGCTTGGTAGAATGGGAAACAAAAGGACATGGCAGAAACCAATAGACATAAAATTATTCTGCAATACTAAAAATATGTGAAATTGAATTTGCAACTTGAAAAGATTTTCAACACCACATGAAATCACCAGAATACACAGATAATCCTAATTAGCTATGATAAAAAGAAAAATTAGTAAGTCTTCTGTTTTGTTAATTATAAAAGGATCGAGAAGAATGAGAACGGGAATTTTGCCTCTATTATCCGTAAATTAGTTGCACTCAAAAACCAAAAGTCAAACAGCATGAAATTACAGAGGTTCCTTATCTGTGTGAACTTTGGCTCCTCAACTCCAAATAAGCAGATTTCTACTGTTAATGCTAAACATCAAAGATAATTTGCTTCTTTCTACAAAAAAATCAAATTAATATGGTACTCCTTTCTAGGAGTATTTGTATTTCTAGATAATATAAAGTCGGTTTTGCTCCTATAGAAAAAAATGGTAGAAAAACTTCCACTGATGAAGCTAAGACAAAACCAAGCTTTGAATTTCCATTTGAAATCCTTATTATTAGAACAAGGAATCCTGCAAATAACTATTCTACTATAACCCATAACCTTATCTTCAAATGTGGTGTAAGATTTAAAATTTAACCAAACAAACTAATTCACAACTTTTAAAGCTTATGGTAGAGGTTGTTTGTTGGGATTTTTTTGGAAATTTACATTTGCAAACAGAATCTGAAAGGTGATTTTCACGACAAACTTTGCCAAAAATAAATCATATTGGTCCTGAAGCAGACTCCTCTGAAAGGAAATAAAGATATTTTAAATTCTGCTTTTCCAAAGAAGGGAGTTTCAGACCTCCTGGGGATCTAACTGAACAATCTATAGACAAGCAAATGACACTTGATTAATTTTGGCAACATAATGGGAATACAACAATATGTTACAGCATTTGGAACCAAAGATTTGCTAGTTAGGAATAAACAGGGGAATTATTCCTTCACTATTATTTTAAGTAGGGCGCAGATGTTTTATTTTCATCCAACAACATATCACAGTAAAGCATCTTTAAGACAGCCAGTTACCACTAATGCCTTTAAGAATAAATTTGAACAAAACAAATATATTCTTTTTCTGCAAAAACAACTTCTGTCGTTACACCCTTCTATTAGTTAACTGCATTTCTAAATGCCATGGCAAGAATTTCATAGTGTACAGAAAATTCACTAGGCAGCTTTAATAAGATCACTCATGCATTTGTTCATATGCAAAGTTTATCCAAAAGCATCAACATTCTAAGCAAATATCAAGAGTTTTATGATTAAGGCATACACATTCAGGCAGACTACTACTTTTTATATTTATTCAGATCACCAATTTCACAGTGAATATATTAGTGTTGCCCTTGCATGTCACTTGCATTCAATCCCTGGAGTTAAACTAATTTGGCTACCCTCCAGCTACAAATCACTTAGTTAAAATTATCACTCCCTTGGTGAATATTCATTGGATCAGAAAGAAAATATAAAATGAAAGCTAATTATAACTTGTTGCTACTTGAGCTTTAGCCTAGCCTTAGTGTATCCACAAATGACTGATTATTTTCTTTCATGGTCAATAATCTCTGCACTATTAGCAATTAATACATCAAAAATGTTCTACACAAACTAAACAACTACTGAATGATACTTTGCAGGCCACATCCACTAATAGCTGTGAGTGAATTTTCAAAATTCAATCAATGAAAATTCATTGAGTTAATTTTAAAAACAATCAAAAAAACCCCAGCTGAAAACACTGTGACTAGTAAGTGAGGACAGAGAAACAGTCTCTCATAAAACTGAGGAAAAACAAAAAAAGTTTTCAGCAAAATACTTTTTCAGTAAAATAATTATTATTTTCAGTAAAATAATTTACGTAATAGCAAATAATAAGAAAAAAACAGTAAGCTCTGTTAGCCTACTTTATACATAATTCAAACTGTTGAAATGTCTCCATGTGTAAACTTACTAAATATATCTTCTATTTTGCTCAAAAAGGTCAAACATTAGTGACATGCAGGGAGGGAAGTACAAGAAATGTAGCTTCTTATTTGTCCTATGAATACTTCTGAGTGGGTACACTGCAGAGGCCAGAACTATGAATACAAGAATGTCAAATATAATGTCTATTTCAGATAAAATTGCATGAAAGGCTGGGATGCAATACCAGCACCACTACTAGCAGGACATTTGATTCCCCTCAACTCATTCAGTGTGAGGTACTTTAAACTTAGGCCGAAAGCCATCTTCTAGAAAATTAAGATGAGAAATGAAGGTGAAAATTAAGGAGAATGCTTTTGTTTGGTTGGTTGGTTTTGTTTGGGTTTGTTGTTTTGTTTTTTTTTAATAATAATAATTTTATCTATGTTTTAGCTTCTTAAACAAAGGCTTCAGGAACAATTTTTATCCTGAAAGATCTCTAGTTACTTTTATGTCCAGCACCATTCTGGTGAAAGATATCTAAGGACTGTTAAAACTAAGAAACAGTGCTGGTGTTTTCACCGTTTCACTAATATTAAAATATCATCTCTAGCACACAAAAACTCCATGGACATTCCATTACTGGTTATAGTTACTATTTGTAGATTGCTTGTTGTATTGCATTCTTTAATTTTTTCATTATTTTAATAACAGTATATATTTATGAAGGATTGAGCAAAACATATCACTTCTTACCTTCAGGTTACTCATCTATTATCAGATAATGCATCCAAGTTAGGTCTCTACTAATCATACTGGTGATTAGGAAATAAATACTTTAAAGTAACAAATTAAGAAGAAAAATTCTAAATCTTTTACCACCAGGTGGATAATATTTCTGGATGTTTTCAAAGGCTTTTGTTTAATACAGTAAAAATCGGTGAAAAAACTAAAGGTGATATCTATTCACAACACCAGTATCTTCATCAAAACAAGCCAGTGATGAATCCAGAATTACCTCCCATACATTTTAAATTAACTTTCTTGAATAATTACACCTAAGTACTCTTCTTCCCTTTCCCTTTCTCAGCATCTCAGTCTCTTTAAGTACTACAGATTGGATCCATTATTGTTGTGAGCTATCTAAAAATGTTAACAAAACATGTGGAAAAAAATTAGCATGACAATGAAGTCAGATCTTTGCCTAAATAGAGTATTATATGGGTAACAATGATGATAAGGATAAAACAAATCTGTCAGACTTAGCAAAGGTAAAATTCTGTGGTTATTGCAGAATCTGGTTAATAACTAGATTAAATCTCAAAGTTCTGAACTTTTCTGCCTTTCTTGCAAGCCATTATTGGATATTGTGGATGGGACATTAAGTGATTCGTTAGTAAATTCTTGCAAACAGAAACTTGATAAATACTGAAAAATTTCCAAAAAGCATTAGACTTGGCATTTCAAACCACTAACATTTTAATTAGAAAATCAGACAACCCATACTGGTGATATTGTGATATTCATGGGAACAAAGAAGTTGGACTTTAGTGATCTTTGTGGGTCCCTTCCAACTCAGGATATTCTAAGATATTGCCCAAATTTGTTTTGCCATAAGCATTTCTAAGAAAAATCTACTTATCTTGAGACTCAGCATTAATCATTATCTATAGGTTTGTAACGAGAGAATTATTGTCTTTTCATCTAGTTTTCCTCATTTATTTCTTTTTTTTCCACTTGTGATTCTTTAGGAATTTTCCCCATTAATACCAAATTAGCCATTACAATGTTATTTATTACAATGTCACTTGAACCGCTGATCACAATAAGTAAATACATCAGTTCACAGGCAGCATTTACAAACTCCAATTCTGATACAGGCTTATCATTTAATGCTACACATTTCATACAATAGAACTGTCAAAATATTGGACTTTCAGAAGTGGAAATCATGTCGTTTGCAAAGTGATTCTACAATGCTGTTTAGGATGCAGACTTCATAAAGGGAGTCCAAGTGTACTAAAATACATCTATTTCTAACAATTTTCTGATTTTTAACATTTTCTAAGTATAACTGTCATTTAGAGATGATTACAGGTTTAAATATATTTTTGTTAAATTCTCTCACAAGTAATTAAAGAAATGGAGTTGGTCACATATCATTTGGGTTCAATCTGTTTGGCTTCATGTTTTACTGATTTTTTAGTCTATTTATTTACATAGAAATTGCATTTTGTTTCAGTATGTAAAATCCTCTTGTCTAACTCTTCATTCTAACTTCTTATGTGAATGAAGAGATATGTCATGTGAATACAAATAACCATGTTTTCCGTGTCATGGGCCAGGATAGGAGCCAGCCTGAGTCCCCATTTGAATCTTTCTTAGAAAGGGGCCAGAATTTAGATTACAGTAATTTACTACAAACAAAAAAATCCCAAATTTGTTTACACCATTCAATGAAAATCCCACATTCTTATTAAATGCCTTTCTGTTGGTGAGAATTAAATTATTTTGCTTGTGGTGCTGTAACATGGAGGAGAATCTTCCATCTAGTTTTCCACCATACCTTGATTGCTACATATCTCAGGAGAGAGATATGTAAGGATATTAAAGGGATTAAGGGATTAGAGATATTAAAGGGATGAAAATTGAAAGATGGTGGCATTCATAAATATTCTGACACACAAACATGTTAAGAGTCTTGTTCTTGCAGGATTTTGAAATGGTATCATGAATGAATGTAAAAGGTGAACTCATAATACTGACCAAAAGTACTAATGCAATTGTGCAACCAGGAATACTGTAATAAAGTTTGCTTAAAATGAAGCGAACGCCATATTTTATTTTCAGTCCTGGAGAATTGAACTGACTTCTTAATCAACTTGCCCAAACTAGTTTGAAGTAATATGCACTATTTTTTAGCAAAAAAAACTTAGGCCACAAAATGAGGGTAGTGTTTATTAAATTTTAAGAGTTTACATAGGGCAGTGGAAAATGCTGACATGATTCAAACCAATGCATAGATCTCACCTTACAGATTATTTTACACCTTACACTGTTATGTTCAATCGTGTATGAAAATGTGATGAAGTGTCTGTTTTCTGGAAATTTCTAAACATCTACAGGTTTACAGGCAAACAACAGAAAATAGAAAATAAACTCAGCAAAAGCACTTATCACACTCCTTTGCTGAGACTCACTTTATACTCTGCTTTCCACTCCTTTATATTCTTCTTTCTACCCATTTCTCCCTAAAATACATTCACATGTCCACAGTTTCCACCACTTTGGAAAAATCTTCTTCATGCTGATCCATTCTCTTAAGCTTCCTTCAGAACACAGCTAGATCTCTCATTCTTCTTCAAACTCCAGTAATATCGCCTAAACATGCCTTTCTGCACCAAATGTTTTCCTGATCCCGTAATACCTCTTCATAATACCTCTGCTGCAGGTGTGACAACTGACAGCTATCCAAAGCCCTGACATACCTCATTCTTTCCAAATTCTAGTGCATTCCAAAGACCTGGACCTTTCACTGAGATATAACTTCTTTACTTGCCTCAGCACTGTCAGAACAGACAGTAAGGAAGACATGCTGAAGTCCTTCTTCTCCAAATCAGTAATATTTTCCATTCTCTCTTCTTCTGGAACTTCACAGAAAACACTGAAGTTTCCTTCTTTTCCTCTGTCTCTGCCACATACTTATGTTTAACTGTTCACTATCCCCTCCCTTTTTTTTTTTCAGCTCTTTCTATATATTCTTCTTCTCATGTCTCAGCTATGTTAATGAATCATCTTCTTCCTAACATCCTTATTTGTTTGTCATTTCCATGCTAACCCACTTCAGCTTTCCTCCAAATCCATCACTTTCCCCCCAAAAGGTTCAACAGACTTGGCCTCAAAGCACCATTCCTTCTCCAGTTACCTGTTCTGCCGTTTGCTTGATTCCATACAAGATCATATAATCCTTGTGTTACCTTCTTTACCCTCAAATAGGATAAAGCTTCGATATCTACTTCAAAAAAACTTCTCCTTTCAAGATATTTTGTTCTTTTTTTTTATTTCTGTTTTCTCTGGAAATTCCCACATTTAAAACTCCCAACTGCACACTCAGCATCGCATGTCTCATTTGCTGCAACATCAGTTTCTCTGCCCTTAGCAAATTCAATTTTGTTCCACTCATACCCACTCAGAATACTGCTACAAAAATGATTCTCCTACTTTGTCACTTCAATCATGTCAATCTTGTCCCTGCTGTATTGTAGAAAGAAGGCTATGGCTCTACTTTATAGGCCCTACCTCTATGTTATAGGTCCTCAAAACAGATACAAGAACTAGATCTTTTCAATTTAGCATGTATGTGGTATTAAAGGGGTATGGCTGGACAGCAAGGGAGAACCTGATGGGTTTCGTGATCCTGGTCACTGCACACTAGCTCAGTTTGAACTTCCTGAAAGGTGAAGACTTTTCCTCCCTAAAAACAACTGCATATGCCAAGAGAGAGAAACTCCTGCAGTGCTGGATGGAGCCCTTCCTGCAGCTGCTCTAACACACAGACCTCAGACATGAAAAATAACGGATGAAGACTTAAAGATACAGAGGGTATGTGTAAGTCACTTGTGAAATGTGGGGCTCAAGTGGGGCAGCGCTAGTAGTGAGGGAACTGATGAGGAGAAGGAGGGAAGTTAGAGTTGTAGGTTATTTTAAGGAGCCTGTGCAACTTCACAGAGAAATGCAGGCCTATTTCCAGTGTCTGCACTTCATCAGAAAATTGTAAAAGGCTTCTATATTTTTAAAAAGCATGAAATCACCAAGCAAACCAATTGCAAGATGAGTCTTATGGGTTTCAGGACACTTGTGACATCTTAGTTGTTGTTAAGTAACTGGTTGCCGTTACTTAAATCTAACAGAGTCCAAGTGAACATTTGAAGGTAAATAGAATCAATCAGTCAAAATCAAGCAAACAGCAAAAATAACTTAAGGAAAATCTATTCTACATATATATAGAACTGTCAGTGCAAATTGAAAATTAGGTAGTTTGGGCGCAATGCAGCAGGCACTGAAGAGATATTAAAAACACATTCTGAACTAAATTTGTGTACTGTGTCAGTACTGCTTTAAGGCAACCCTTACTTTTAAAATATATTCTTTCACTTGTGTAGAAAATTAGGAAATAAAATCTCTGTCATCATGCCCTTTATTAAGCCAACCCAGACATAGGCTGACTGCCAATTTACCTCTAATTGGGCAGTTACAGATTTAACCATATTGTCATGTCTCTGGCTTCTGCAGTATTCAAGACATTTTCCACAGATGTGAGTGGCAAAGAGAAAAATTGTATGTATTTTTTGATGAAGGCTAGATCCAATACAGCATAAAATATCTCAATTGATATAAAAATAATACATTATCACAACAGTCTCAGTAGACAAGAAAAATATTACAAGAATGTTCTTAAGGATTTTTCAATAGAAAAACTAATTATGTTAAAAGTCCACACTGCTAAAATAGATGTCCTTAATAGTATTATGCAAGTTATAGAAATTGTTGTGTTTAAAAACTCATCAGTAACCACCAGCTTATTTGCACTTAAAGATGCAATAGGCTTTTTTATTGCAGTTTATGAGTTACACATGTTTGCAGTCTTATCCTAAAAAACATAGCAAAGAAATAAATTCTTCCTTTCACATCTAGGCAGGATGAACATGTATCCCAAAAGAACAAAACAGCAGCAGAATAAACTGTGACATAATTGTCTGTCAAGTTGACTACAAGTCATCACCATGATGCAGTTGTGAAAGACACCTGAGTAATAATCTATTGCAGTAAAAAACAGAAGGTACCACTTTGATACTACCTACATATCCAGAAATCTGTTCTGAGGCAATTCAGAACACATGTCAAGGAGAAGTGAGACTGAAAGTCACACTTATTTCACAAAAAACAACTAACAGAATTTGGTTTATCTGGCAAACCAGAAAGAAGATTATATATTTCTCTACATACACTAGGGGGCAGAAATTGAAGCAAAGAAAAGGAAGGAAGGGTTTATTGCTCTATTTAAATACTGCAAAGAGAGAAAATGTTATAAATTACAGAAAAGATACTTAGCCTGGGATTAGATAAATACTGTATTCATTTCCAAAGAAGAGCCCTCGAATACAACAAGGAAAAAAAAAAAAAAAACCCAAAACAAAACCTAACCTATTACAGGATAAAACTTGAGAATTTTTTGTGCATATGATGTTGATCCTAGACATAGCCAGAGACAGATCTTTATGAAGTAAAGGGTCTATTTTAGCCTCTTTTTACCACATGTGTGGGGACAGAACTTCATCCTATTGCCCTAGAAGTGCCAGTACATTACTGATCAAGAGTCTTTGTGATAATGCCAAGTTGCATTCATTCTCATCTCCTCCTTGGAAATGCAGATACTATGTTATTTGGTGAGCATAGTTTCAGCTTCCTTAAATGCTCTATTCACAGACAGGAAGTTAAGTGAGAATATCCAGTTATTTCATCAAATAGTAAATCTGCTGGATTCTCAGATAAGTGAAAATCAGCTGAAATGTTCTCCATTTCAGGAAGTGGAAGCAAGTTGCATACAGCTGGTTTCTAACACAGCAAACATGCAAATAATGAACTAGATACAACTGTCGCTCCTGAGTCACCACTGTACACTTCCCACGCATTTTTAGACACCAATGATTTGCGATATGGTAGACTAACATACTGTAAGTCACAGAGGTAGCTGTAGTAACTGCCTGTAATTTAATCACATTGGCAAACTGCAAAACCTTTATCAGCATTGATGAGCAGTTATACTTGTCTGCCTGGGGAAATCAATCTCTGCTGAGAATGAGCACTCACCAGTAGCATAAACATTGTACAGCTAAACACAGCCCTGAAACTGCTGTACTATTCAGTCATGTGCTTTTGAGCAGACAAGAAAACAGCAATATAACATAATTCTATAATAATTTTCATGAAACTTCTCATGGTTTTGTCTCTTTTTTTATTATTTTATTTTATATTTAATTAACATCAACTGAAGAAAGAATGAAAAGTATGTGGTACGTGACAACAGGGATGCTCTTCTGGTCCTGACTTTGAACTTAAGATTTTAGGAGAAAAAATAGCATATCCTCATATATATTGTCAAAACAAATTATTAGCCCACTACTTTAATTAATAAAAATTTCCTCTCCCAATCAATCATTTTTAAATCGGTGAGAGCATCCTTGGGAGTTTACCAAGGAAAGTCATGATTCCTGACTGTTTCTTGACAAGCAAGCATTTATGATTAATATGACCCTTCTATAGGAAACCAGTAACATTGCTTAAAATAACGTTTCTTAGGAGCCTAGCAGAGGTAAAGTCTAAACAAAATAACCTGGATGTAAACAGTTTGCTTTTACTAATACTATCTTCGGTATGATTTGACTGGATACTGAAGATGCTATTGTTCAATATTAATGCTGAAATGTTCATATTTCATCATCTGTCATTTCGGTTTTCAATCTGAAGGAAATGGAAATGAAATATACAAATGTAATATATGCAGACATCAATCTCACAGTGCAGATTGTTTATTTTAATCAACATCACCTATTGAGATGCCCACATTTGTCAGCTGACTATTTTTTACTAACTTCAACCCTACTCCAGCCTCTTGATTACATCCCAGGTTTTTTCCCCACAGTGTATTCCCTGATTAGCAGCATTTTATTTTCAGGATGAAGAAAATGTAGCATGGAGTCACACATATGCTAAAATGGGTCAATTATATTAATTCAGTCTATGACAAATGAGTGTGACATGCAAGACTGACATCAATTTTATTCCTCGGCCACAGGCACACAAGGGTTACAAAAACTAAAATCTCACAATGGCAGTGGGATGACACGTGAACACAGTGTCTGCTATTATGGTCACTTTGACAAGTTATTACTAATTGAAAGATGCCTACTGATAGCATAAGGGAGTAAAGTTGGCATTAATGCATATTGCTCCTCTACGAGTTCATGTAACAAAGCAGTATTTGGGCTCTTTGCTCTATCAGAGAGGCTACTGATAAAGTGCTTGCAAAAACTAAACCACCCTTAAGGATGAACGCAACTGATCAAGGCAAACATACACACAATCCAGCATTTGTGATGCTGTGAATAAAGAAATATGGCCTCCAGTGACATCATTATTCCCTTAAAAATATTACATCTACTTACACACAGAAATGATGAAAAAATACATGTATACATAGTTAAAGGGCAAAATTTGAGTTGCACTCTTCAAGTACATTAATAAAACAAATTGAAAGCTTAGCAAACATCAACATATAAAAGTACTGTTGACTGTCCCACTGTACTCTGCACTGGTGTGGCCTCACCTCAAGAACTGTGTTGAGTTTTGGAAGGTACAATATAAGAAAGATATTAAGTTATTGGAAAGCATCCAAAGGAGGGCTACAAAGATGACAAAAAGCCTAGAGGTGAAACCATACGAGGAGTGACTGAGGTCACTTGGCTTGTTCAGCCTGGAGAAGAGGAGACTAGGGGGAGACCTCATCACAGACTACAATCATTTTTCTTGTGAGGGAAAGTGGAGGGGCAGGCACTGATCTCTTCTCTATGGCGACGAACGATAGGACCCAAGGGAGTGCCATGATCTGTGCCAGGGGAAGTTTAGGTTGGGTATTAGGAAAACGTTTTTCATACAGAGGGTAGTTGGGTTCTGGAACAGGCTCCCCAAGGAAGTGGTCATAGCACCAAGCCTGACAGAGTTCAAGAAGCATTTAGACAACACTCTCAGGCACATGGTGTATTTATTGGGGCTGTTTTGTGCAGGAGCTGGATTTTGATGATCCTCTTGGGTCCCTTCCAAATCGGGATATTCTATGCTTCTATGATTCTAAGTGACTACAATTATTACAAAACTACTTTGAATCTGAACATAAAATAATAACCTTTACCCCTTATAGACTTAATTTATTTTTACGCTTGTCAGATCCAAGTTTGATCAAAATTGCTGCAAACAAAAGACTAGTAAATCCATGGTCCATTGGACAGTTATTAAAATGTCAACTTTTTTTCACTTGCTTAGTTCTAATTATTATATTCACAACACTAATGAGGAACACTAAGTGCTTTTCTTGGGATAACTCTATGTATTTCTAAGTGAATGTCTATTTAAGATAAAAACAAAATAATCTCATTTAAACTTTTTAAAATTTCCCTAGACTTTAAAGAAACAGTGATAAAATGCTCAACACATCCACGTTAACTACTCTTCCCTAAGCTTTGGAAATATGGATAAAGCATGATATTACCCCATTTCATCATTATAGCACTATAATAATGTTATTAGCTTGAAGTAGTAAAGTAAACAAAACCTATTCTAGTGGTGACAGCATTTGAGTTGTTTGATTCCTCTGTTTATAAACAGATCCTGTAATGACCTTCAGGAAATTTTATCTGACAATACCTAACTATATACTGAAATCAATTGTACTCTTTCACATTCCCCTTTTCTCTAAACATTCAGGAAGTCATGGATTTAATTAGCTATCTTAGAGGTTAAACTATCTTTTAGAACTGAGAGAGGTTTCTAAGATTAGAAAAAAAAGCAGCATGCTGGTAGTCTCTGGTCAGATCTTAACAGACTTCCTCTGCTAAGAGAAAGAGAGTAATGACACTGGTCTCGTCTTTCTGCAAGCTATTGCTAACTTAGGTGAATTCTGAGCTGTCCTGTTTGGGCAACTTTAGTCTTTACTGTGCAAAACCACAGAGTAAGCTGATGGATATATTTCACTGTTACTTAAAATGTTCAGTATTACATTTCACATATGTATATGTATTTGCATGCATTACATTAATTTAATAAATATATACATAGAGAAGTAATCACTATTGAATTTCAGTTTCTGTGAGAATTCCTTTTCAGATGGCAAACTTGCAAATGAAAGAACAAGCTTCTCAGGCTTATGCAAAGCTCCCATTAAATCTAGGTCTAAATTGAATAGTTTACACGTAAAAGAAAACACATAATACTCTAAGCTAAAACATGTTTTGAGAATCTCACATGACAAGAAAAGGGAAAGGGAAAGGAAGAAAAAAAAGAAATGAGAAAAAAAAGGAAGGTGAAGAAGTTTGCTGATGATTCATGAAAGCCAGCTCATACAAGTGTTGAGTCAAACAAGAAATTACAACTAATTTTGGACTGCAGAAGGCCAAAACTGGTGGGCATCTTTCCTCCCATCATAATTATGGATAAGAATTAAGTTTTTAATTCCTAGTAATAATTTATAATAAGAGCATCATAGTTAGTGACTGTTTTGTTAAACTTTAATTGCAGTGTTCCCAAGACATATCAAAGACTTCATAGGACTAAAATAGATGAAATCTTATTCATCAAAGAGCTTAAAAATAAATTATTAAGGTTTGGCTTCTATCAGCTCTGTGCTTTATTATTTTGTTATCTTTAAACTACCTATGTATTTTTACTTCTTTAGTATTATTCTAAAGAGAAAATCACTCTTTTTAGTCTGAAAAACCCTTTATATATTTTATTTTTTTGAATGACTTATATGCAGTTAGCCATTCCTATATTGCTTATGTAAAATTAAATTACCTCAACAATCCAGTTGTTTTGCATAATATACAGTTAGTCTTTATTTGTAATATTTGCCAATACTGTATAAACCACTGGACACAGAAAACAAAGGCTTTTACATGCTTGAAGGGCTTATAGCCTCAGAAGAAACTAGGGTGATTTTACTATGAAGGCCATGAAAGGAAAACTGAAAAATATTTAACACCACCACCATGTCAGAGACACACTCACATTTCTTCTGGACACTGCAAACCCAAACTTTTTTGTGTCACTGTAGCAGAAAAAGGACAGAATGCTTTTTATTAAAGATATTGCTGGAAAAAATGCTTTTTGCCTCAAGCAGAGTAGCTACGCCTACTATAGTACAGAGTTCCAGACAATGCTGAAAGAAGGAATTGAGGGTATCTTTGAGCATGTGAATCTGCTTTCTTTTTTCCTAAGATTGGGCAGGGAAACAATCTTCTCAGCCTACACTACAGATGTAGTTCCATATGTATCCTACTTCTCTTCAGTATTTGGAGAGTTTATTGTTATTTGGTTTATTATCAGACACAGAGACAGGCATATTTGGTGAGCTCATTATTCCCTCTCATATTCCTATTAAAACTGACACATCCCAATCATCAGGTCTAGAGCAGGAGATGCACCCTCTGCAACAGTCCTGCAGTTCTGCTCTCCTGACCATCTACAGCTGGTGACATGCAGGTGTCCTCTCTGGCACAGGCACCCAGGGAAATTAGGACTAAACCAGAATGGGGACATGGCTGGGGTGTGTGCCTATGTTCCACAGTTGGAGTTTGTTCCCATGACTCTAAGAACAAGATTGGATTAGCAGCACAGAACATTGAAAGTAGAACAGATTGTGACTACACAAATAGTAAGCTGTTGAGTCTTCAGCAAGAAATCAATGTTGAAAGATGATTTTGGCCCTGAGAAAAACTGGGCTTATTGGCATTAAGAGTGGAATAGGACAAAAATTGTGGCAAATAATATGTAGTAAAAATATTTCACTAGGAATAAAATGATATTTACATGTGGTGAAAGCTTCTAAAGACAGTTTTATAGGTTTGCTTACCTTTAAGGCAGCAAATGCATTTATTTTAAGGAAGTAATGAAAACATTTATTTTGGTGCACTGAAAGAGCAATCTCATACTATTACTATACTGTAGTGAAGTTTAATCCATACTGACCTCAGCTGTGGCAGTTCCAATAATACACAGAAGTATGTTATCAATGCCTGGATAACAGCAGGGAAACAGATAGTCAAAAAAAACCATGTCAGTTCTGCTATTTACATACAAATATGATTGGATTTCTTTTCCTGTGCTATTATGACTGCTCTGCTATAGCAATTGCTCAGTTCTCACAATGACAACATGGGCAAGAAAAATGAAAAGTGACCTAGTAACAAGAAACATAAACCCCCATTCTCCTTGTAACTAAAAGATTATATTTGAACAACTGTGTCCTTTGAATTTGAGTCAAACTACTACAAAAGACCCTCAACCAAAGACACAGTCAGTGAATGGCAGCTATTTTACGCAGTTTAGTATTTTTGAATTTAAATCACTCTTTTCCATCCACTCAAAGTCCAATAATTCTCCATTAAAATAAAGTGTTAAGAGCATCACACTAAATACAGTGGCTTAAGAACAGAGAAGTTCAAGATTCAGAAATGTTCCTGCCTTCCTATTTATCTGTCACTTAAGTTTAAAGCTCTGCATTGTGCATGTTATTCAGCTTGGATAACATATTAAGACTGCATGCTAAACTAACAGTTCTGTCCTGAGTTTCCATTAAAATGTACTTCTATGAGGAGGTTCAAATTCACCCATGAAAATATATTACTCTGAGGTATTTGGCCTCACATCAGAATTGATATTTTTTCACAGCAAGTATCTAAGGGCAAATTTAAAAAAAAAAACACAGAATGAACTAAGCATCAATTTGAAGAAAGTCAGTCTGATAAAGGAGCCCTCATGGGAGTGAAAAAGCATCACTCACTCCAAGCCCTTGCTGTGAGGTGGCTGGAGTCCCTGACAGCAGCAGCAGCAGCCTTGGCTTCTGCCCAGTGCAGAAAAAGCCCTGATAACATGTCTGTACAGCAGTACAGATGGATCCCCTTCAAGCATATGTCCCTAATGTGAAAGGCTGCAGTCCTCAAACTCTACCATAAGCTTTCCACATCCTGTTCCGTTCTACAAAGAGGAAACAGATTTATTTTGCTTCCTTCTGCCATATGTGCTTCTGTAGAGAAAAGATTTGTCCTAGTAAATGAGCACATCATGCAAAAGGAAAAATATTAGTCACATTTCTCTCTCTTTCTCTCTCTCTCTCATGTACAGACTTGACAGAGAAAAAAATCATTAAATATCAAGTGTTTAATGTGGAATACTGCTTCTGATATTTTAAATACATATTAATGCTTAAATTTTCCAAACATTTAATACAATCAGTAGAATCCTGTCATGTTTTTTTGCTCCATTTTCTAGGCATCTTAGAGAACATACTGAAAGAATAGCAAAATATCTCTGATCCATATTCAGATGCCATACTCTTAGAGTTTTTTCTCCAAGGTACCATTTGAAATCATGTTGTTATTTCTCTTTAAAGTTTATCAAGCACTGCAAGTCTCCCTTTGGAACCCAAACATCATTGGAGGAGAAGCAATCATAGAAAATGGCTCGAATTGCTGCTATAATGAACAGAATTTTCCTAGTCATAATAATGTTTTCAAGTTTGTTTTGGTAAATAGTTGAATGTGAACTGCTGCTATAGTGAAGCATCTTTGAGGCAAATGCTTTTGGTAGGTCCTTATAACAACAATGCCACAAAAATCTCTATATAAATGCAGTTACTTATTTAATTTCTTCTGGAAATGGTAAGCTACAGTGTGGGGAAATGGAAATCCACAAAATTATCTTTGCACTCTATTCATCAGCCCAGGCTTGAAAACAGCTTTAATTTATTTTATATAACAAAAGTACCCAAAGTAAAAATTTATGTCAAAGAGCATTTTCTAGTTTTCTTCATGGCATTACTTTCTTACTAAATCAAAAATAGAGACAATTTCAGGGCAACAAGTTGGCTTTATACCATGGGAAAATCACTTCTTGACCTAAAAGAGATCTTTCTGGACTGATTAACTATCTTTACGGCCAGACTGTACAGGTGTTTGGCACAAAACAGTTACTCCACAGGATCTAGCTAAGAAGGCTTCGGTGTGAGAAAATTACTAGATTGATGACAGAATAAAAAAATTTCTCATGGATAAGAGTCTAATGAAAGTTTGGCTGTGCACTAGTCAGAGTGGAGCGTACACGTTTGTGCTTGGAAACACCAGGCATCTATGTCTAGCCTCCAAAACTGTCTTCTGTGCAGTCTCTCTGCCAAATCTGACACAACTTGTTTCACAAGTACGGGAGCTGGAATGTGAAACACCAATTACCAGAGAAGGAAGATACCCTTGGGAGTAGTTATTAAATATGCATGTGTATTCATGAATACTTCACACTTCTCCACTGACCACACTACATGAACATTCACTAAAATATGTAAGAGTTCATAAAAACTACATGAATGACAATGAACATCAAATGAGACATTTTGTATCACTTTTTGATATGTGACATCTAGACCTTCAGGGATACTGTCTCCCTGACAGATTTTTCAATATCTAGCTTAGAGGCTCTGAATTACCACCTGCAGGAAACTGCATTGGGCCTTAACAAGATGTACAGACAACAAGTAACACCAAAGTTACAAGCTTGCAATAGGTTAACCTAAACACACATGAATCTACAGGCACCAGCACAAGGAAACATCCTTGCATTCAAGATTCAGGCAATCATTTCTCTACAACTGTCCCATTCTTTCCCATGCTTTTTCAACAAAGAATACTCTCAGTGTATTCTGGGCAAAACTCAGCTTTTTCATATTTCTAAATGTAATTAGGGCTCCACTATTAGCAATTATATGGCATTTCCACCATGTTATAGCATGCAATATAGGCTATGTGTTATACAGAATCATAGAATTACTAGGGCCTCTAAGATCATCAAGTCCAACCATCAACCTAGAACTGCCACCATGTTCAGCATTAAACCATATCCTCAAGTGCATTATCC
This sequence comes from Pyrocephalus nanus, assembly GCA_038380795.1. Taxonomy (NCBI): domain Eukaryota; kingdom Metazoa; phylum Chordata; class Aves; order Passeriformes; family Tyrannidae; genus Pyrocephalus; species Pyrocephalus nanus. The sequence goes on from CM076262.1 coordinate 421,405, forward strand.
ATATATTTTTTTGAACACTTCAAGGAACAGTTACTCCACCACTTCCCTACAACCTCCTTTAAGATAGTTGTAGAAAATGATAAGGTCTCCTCTAAGCCTCCTTTTCTCCAGGCTAAACAACCCCAGTTCCCTCAGCCACTCCTCATAAGACTTGTGCTCCACACACCCTTCACCTCAGCTTCTTCCTTGCTGCTGTTTGCAGACTGTTCTTGGGGTTCTTCTCTCAATCTAGCACTCCCTCCTCTAAGGACACTGAAAAGCACCAAATCCAGTAACAGTTCTAACAGAGAACTCCTAGATATGAACAATAAGACATCGAATCTACCCTCTCAGAATTATTTTTCAGGCCTTCTACAACCTCTTCCTAGAGAAATATAACACACTCTTCCATTACCTCCCAACTGTACGTACAAAATCGCATTGTGATATCTATACATAAATCACACAGAGGCAACTGACCATACTGTAAATTTATTTGCTCTGGATCAGTTGCAATAGATTCAAATGCACACATGGAGAAATTCACACTGATCTAACTACACTGATTTAAATATCAATATAATTTAGATACGTGTCTCTTCCTTTTCAGGATGAACCTTAAATAGGCATTTCTTCACAGTCAAGATAGGCATTCTTTGGATGTAACATATGACTTTCCTGTTTGTGGCAGCACAGGATATAGGTTTGGTTTAACTTCATAAAAGTGGATGAATCCTCTTGATTTACTCTGAATAGCTCTGAATTAGTTCTGTGGTGAAAGATATGCCTTTAAGAACTAAATACAAAAATACTGCATTCCAAAATTACTTATCTGTCTGATGTACACTATTCTGTTCTCCGTTTCTTATCTCAAATAAATCCCAGTTATCTTTCTTTCCTCTTCCTATGCTTTTTTTTTCCCCTTGGACTTATTCTTTTCTGCTCTGTATTCAGTTGTTGTGCCATGTCTAACACTGTACGCTATTAAAAAATAGTTGCTTTTAATCGTCAAAACAAAGTTTCTTTTCTACTCCGTTATTATATAAGAAAGTAGTGTTGACAGATGTATCAAACTGTTTGCCCTCAAGTGCCATTATGAGTGGATAATGTAAAAAAAATAAATTGCAACCCATATTAGATTATAGGGCTGACAGCAGGCTGTTCTAGTAGCAATTACAGAAAACTTATTTACATATAAATAGCCAAGAAATTTCAACAGAAGATGTACCTTAAGACATAAAATAAGAAGTTCAGTAAAACAAGGCTTAGGTGCATCTCGGTGCTTCATGAAGTGATTACAACAACCATATATCTAAGAAACAAAAGAGATATACAGAGAAAGTAATTATAAAGTACTTATTGGGAAAGGAAGAACCATGGATTTTTTTAAAAAGCAATCCCACAACAATTAGAGCTTCAAGGTCATGAATGACTGACTTTTCACCAAACTATTTTTTAAAAAGTTCAGCTCTAAATGATCATCCTTATATAGAGAACAGTATTGGCAATATAGTTTGAACACACTGCATCTCTCCTTCTGCCCAGGTGTACCTCAATTATAGCCCAGGGCTCAGTCACCTGTATGCCTACAAGTTAAGTCAGTGGTCCCTAGCTTTTTGTAGATTCTCTTGAGCAAGAGGGCAACAATCTGAACCTCAACAGGGTCTGCTTATTTCCTTTGTCTTGATGGTTGCTGCTGCCACCTTGGTTCCAGTCAGTCCCAGCACAAGGAGTTCAGTGCACAGAGACAGCATAGATCCAGCAGTATTTATACATGTGGATTCTACACAGTTCTATGGTTTTATTTTATGCCATTGAGATGAGCTTACCAATTAGGGAACTACTGAGCTAAACTGTAAGTACTGTATGTAAATGCTAAACATTTTTAATAATGCTATGTGAGAAAGGGGGTAAGATATAATATTTTGAGATATTGACAAATATTGAGATACTCAATCAGAAATAAAATACTAATGCTGCCATTATGATATTTATATCTGCCTATTTTCTTTAAATTTTATTAAAAATGGACTAATTTTCAGGATATAAATTGTGTTATGATTTTTGTTTTGTCTCGTAGTTCCTGAGATTGGTGGTTTAAGAAATAATATTTCTTTCTTATAAGAAATACCGCTGAGACAAGGCAAAAGCATTTTGGGCATTTTGTTCTACAAACACTCAGATTGAACATTTCCCCTCAAAGCCAAGAGGAAAAATATTTTCAAGGTGAGTGAATTTGGAGAAAAAGAATTCATATCCTGTTCTCCAGTTTGGTAATTTACAGTTAGTAATTGTAATTACAATTTTAATTACAATTACAGTTGATAATTGTACCAAGGATTTTAGTGAAAGAGCATCCCTCCATATTGTCCCTGCAGCCCATGTGGTAGAAAAAAAATATATTAAAAGTCTTGTAATATCCTGATATATCTGGATGCCTTTAACCCACTTATGGAATGCAATAATTCTTTAGGACATTCTATTTGCAGCAACCTCTGTCTGTCAAAGAAAACTAGTCATATTGGCAATAGTGAATAATGTGTTTAAAAGTGCTATCATTTAGTAACAAGAGTTGAATCAACAGTTGTCTCTGCTACATCATTCCCTCACTCACTGATCAAGAGCGCTCAGTTGACGTAGATAGGCAGACAATCCAGATTGCAGATATGGTCAGATACGAGCTCATAGCTGTTGTTTAATTACTTGGAACAAGAGTCTGTAAAGGATGCCGAATTCTGTCATCAGGAATGGGATGACCTCTCTTTGGAAGGCATAAATACATTAATAGCAACTTGATACACTACTTTGAAAATTAATAACAACAGAAAAGGTCACAAACTTAAAGGAGTAGAACATAAGGAAGAACAGCTGAGTCCCTTGAAAGATTTCTGCAACTAAACCGCCTAAAAAAAGTCAGAGAAGAAAAAGAAAAAAAAATTCCTGTAAATGTAAGGTATTTTTATTCTGTAACTAAACTCTAGAGAGATATATCTAGATGAGTTTTGCAGAGTGTCAGGGTAGATATGCTATGCAAAATATTTTTTCTTCTAATCTTGAGCAGCTTCTGTGCTGTTAATAAATCCTGATTTTAATTAGACCACTTGAGTCTCAGACTTTTACAAGGAAAGTTTCATACAGGTTGTCCCAGGGAGACAAAACTTTCAATCACAAAAAGGTAGAGAAGAAAAGTGTCCAACAGGGATACCTGGTCAAAGAGAGCAAATTTGCACTTCTTTAAGAGAGTTATATTACTACTGCAAGAGTAAGGTCATAGGCATTCTTCTTCCACTGACCAAGTACAAGAAGCAAATTCAAAAGAAACAGCAAAGAACAGAACATCTGGGCTCTTTTTTAGTACTCACACTAATACCAAATGAAAAATCCCAAATACAAGATAGCCATTTTCCAGAGACTAGAGTTTCAAAAGATTTTCAAATGCAACTTCTGATTTTATCAGCCTTTTTTTGTCCCTGTTTGAAATGAATTAAAGAAATCACCTTTTCTGATATTATTGAGAATGCTTACATTAACACAACGTAATTTCAAATAACAAACCTACATCAAATAAGAAACGTACAGAGAAATCTTCAGTCAGTTGAGTGCTTTAAGATGTCTGCTTTAATAGCTAATGAAATTTAAAGTGAAAAAAATTGCAACATCAGGAATTTAAAAAGTTTAACAAATTATGTGACAAATAGCATATAGGTACTAGTGCAAAACAACAAATACGTAAATAAGTATTCTGTTTAGCTACTCTCTAATCTCCTATAGTCTTCTTTTCATCATGATTGGACAAACAGCCACAAAGGAAAAACAATAATGTTTAATAGATAATAAATTACCGAATGCGACTCTTGAAGTACATCTTGTAAACATAGAAAAATGCTTTGCCAGTTATAATCCATGTGTTATTTCCACTGTTACAATAGTTGTTTTCGAGTCAGTCCCTACTTTGCATACAGTTCTGAATAACAAATACTAGCAGCAAGTAATATTATGGCAAGCTAAATGTCACAATATTTTCAGGACATATTTGATCTAAAAATTTTATAAACTAGCTGTTGCAATCAGCAGAGAGGCATTGCAGCTGTCATCACCTTTGAATCTGCTTAATAATTATCCTCTAAAGAGTACACAAACAAACCAACACCAGTAATTAGCCACAAAATCCACATGCAAAGAGACCATTGCAAAATGGAGCTATTGTATTCTGCAAGGATTGCTGTAACTACTGACTGAATAGAGCTTCTTCCAAAAGGAAAACAGAATTAAAAAATTATCTCAAATTTCCCACATGCATCTCATTCTCTTAGAAAATTTTCCTCTTTTAAAGATTGTAAAATTACGTGTATCAGTAATAAAATTTTTTCTTTTTCTCAAATTAGAAATATTTCTCTTTTTTTTTACTTTTGAACTGCACCTGTTATCTGACACACTGCTGAAGCAAAAGCTGTGTGGACAAAGGTTGTAAAAAGCATGTCCAGCATGAAAGACAAAGAATGGTCTAAAACGGGAAGTCAGTGACAATAGTCTGACTCAGTGAAAACTAACTTTAGGTTGAGGTGGGGGAAAAGGAAGGAAAATCAAAGCTTTTCATGTATTTTTCTCTTGACCTGAGAAAGAACAGGTGGGACACTTAGAGAATCTTATGATAGACAATGAAGACCTTCATGAAGACTCTTAGATTCAACTGAAATAGCAATCTGCTCAAAAAGAAAAAACACTTGTCCCCCATTTTTTCCCTATTCTATATATACTCCATCGATCTGAAGACTTTTTTTTTGTAACTGTTTAACCAGGAAAGAATTGTATGTAAAATATATTCAGCAAGTGATAATGAAGAAACTAAAAACAAAAAGTAGGATATGATGTTACAGAGCTACCATATCACAACTTTAGATCAGGAAATCACTGAGGTTATGGACTCAATGCCATCAGCATATCCATAATATTTTAGCAAATTTCAACATTTCAAAGGGAATTCTGTAAAAAAGTTTAAATTATCTTACCTGAGAATTTCAGGGTCTAGACTAACAACTTGTTATTTTATTTTTTTTTATTCAATAAGATATGTAAGACCTCATCCATGCTCAATGACTATACAGCTTCAAAAAACACTGACACGGTAAATGTCAGTATTAAAACTATAATGCCTCCAGCTACTTGAGCACTACAACTATGAAATAGAAGCATTAATCATATTGTGAAATACCTGAATTCACAGGCAAGGCTACTATTTTGAAGTTATGATTTTGCATCCATATAAACATTATATATAAAGGAAATAAACCAGATTTCAGTGTCTCTATTTTCACATTTGAACACTTGCAATAGTTGTGGGGTTTATATATTTATAATGTTTTTTATTGTTTTCTTTAATACTGTGAAGCTTACCACACCATATGATCCCACTAAAGACTTGCACTGTATTAAATCAGCTACTTCATTATTTTTAGAGAACAAAACCACTTTATTTTTCTATTTGTACTGCAACATCAATCATTTAAAGTATATTTTCAATTGTGTTTATATTATGAGACATATGAAGCTCATGAAGGAATATATTGTAAATAAATTATTATTACATTACTAGATAGCAATAAAGGTTGAAGGCAAGGAAAAAAACAAAAACCAAAAAACAAAGCATGTTACTCTCTGATAGTGAGATTGCAGCAAACAGCAAACTGCTTAATCTATAGAGACAGGACAAATGTCAAAGTAAATTCTTGAGCAGGACTATATAGCTCCAGGGAAAGATAATGACATACTGTGCTCTTCAGCTTCTAGGTCTGAGCCTGGCATGAGGCTCAGATCATTGCTCCTTTACGCAATGATCCACTGCTTGCATACTCAGACGTCAGAGTTGTTAGTTAAAGGCTCATGAGGGATGTTGGTAATAAAACCACTTTCATTCCTCATAGCATTGCCAGCAGCTGACAGTGCAAGCCAAGTGGTTTCTATCATGTTTGAAAACCAACCACTAGCTCAAAGGGACCACCTATAAGTGTTTGAGTAGGTATGAAACAGCACTGAAAAGAGGAATGTAGATTCTCCTAGGCCACCTGATGGTTGTCTAGTGCCCCATGTGAAATGAGCGCTTGACACACTTTTCCCCATTTCCCAGTCGACCAATAAGAATCAATACCCAAGGAAATCGGTGACCTTGGCAGAAGAGCCAAAACAAATGAAAAGTTCTTTCTTTCTTACAGAACGTAGGAGCTGAGACATGTTACTGGAATACAGAATAGAAACATGCACTGTTACCAGGGACAAAACTGTTGTGATATCCCTGTGTCAGTGTCAGTCAGTGGATGTGATTACAGGCATACAACCTTCACATTCAAATTAAAGGGGGGAAACAGCTTATTTTCATACATCAGAATTTTCACAAAGCTGTCTACTGATCTTTAAGATATGCTCCTGAGAGGTACTAGAAACACCTCTATAAAATATGTTATATATATACCACAGAAAATAACTTTTTCACTACTATCAAAATTCTTGAAAGAGCATTTCTGGCAGTCTCTAAATTAGTTATATTCGCCAGAATTTCATAAAACAGGATTCATGATCCAGCACCACTTGACAGCTGTGCTACCAGAGCTGGTACTAATACTATTAGCTGCTGTCATTTTCAATAGCAGCAAATCCCTAATCAAGAGAATCCTTGATAGGAAAATGTATTGCCCTGCTCTCAGTATACAGTGTTGAAATTTGAACAAGTCACAATAATAAACATTTTAAAACTAAATTAACATTAGCACTGGCGTGATGAAGTTTATGAATATTTTTATCAGACAGCAACTAGCCAAACCAAGCAAAGCACAAGTTTTGGTGGAAAGGCCACATCCTAACTAACAGGAAAGATGTCAAGAAAGGAATACAGGAAGAGGTATAATGACCAGCAAAATCTTCAAAATCAGTCATGGTTTCTAAGAAGTACTACATGCTTTTTAAAGACTATATAGTATCTATAAAGACTATATATTTCTATCTACAGTAGAACAAGAACTAGAAAGAGAAAATGGAAGAAGGCCTCCTCTGGAGGGGATTTGAACCTCAAGGAACAAACTGGTTGAGAATGTCATGGCGGTTGAAAGGCAATTTAGGCAACACTAATGATTAATTTACAGAATTCATGTTCCTTAAAAAGGAGAGAGATAAACAGCAAAATAAAATTATAACTTCAAGAAGGCAAACAAATTTGTATCAATGAGTGGAAAGACAGAAAAAAAAAGTAAAGAAGAAGAGCCAAAGACTAATTTTTTCCAGTGGGAGAAAGAAAGGCTGTACTTCCATTAAATCAGATCTTTCTCAGATTTCCAGCAAGTATCAGAACAACAGGAGATTCTGAGTTGGAAGGGACTCACAAGGATTATGAAGTTCAGCTAGTAAATGAATGGCCCCTACAGGGATAAAGCCCACAACCTTGGCATTATTAGCACTCTGTTCTAACCAACTGAGCTAATCTTAGGGTTGTATAAAATAGGACAAGTAGAAAAGAACACATTGAGAAAATAAGAAAAGCCAACACACATTACAGAATACAGAAAAAACCCAAAAAAAACACAAACAAAAAACCCAAACAAAAACAAAACAAAACAAAACAAAACAAACACCAATCTTTAAACACATTAGCAGTGAGAAAAATGACAAATAAAATATTGACCTGCCATTCAACAGGGAGGAGAAGCTATTGACAGAAAGAGTGCAGAGAAGGAGCCAAAGTGTTTAATAATCTTTTCCACAAGTTGTCACTAAAATAGTCATTTGCAAGCAAATGGCCAACTCAGTTTCTACCAAAGACAAAAGAGAGCTCAACTCTTAACTTTGATTAAGTCGATCTGAAGATGTAGACTAGAATCACAACTATCTTGACAATCTTTGCAATCATTTAATCTCCTAAGAAAGGAATGTTAGGGACACAAAGGCTATTAACAAATTTGCAAGTGAACTTTGAGTGGAGAGTGCAGTTGGGATTCAAGTGTGAATACTTTGGGAGATTCATTTTTTGCTTTATGTCGTAATTAATAATAGATCAGTGTCCAAATCAAGAATAAGGTGATGAAGCAGAGTTGAACCATTCTAAAACTTCAGTGATGAGCACCTGTTCACAAGAAACATTTTTGCTATTACAGAAGCTGTCAACTGAGATGAATCAGATTCATCTAACCCACAATTTAAGTAAAACATTGTTAAAATGGTTATTTTTCTCCTCACCAAAACCCAGCAGATGCTATAATGAAATAAACCAACATTTTTATCTATCTCAAACTCATAGTGTAAGAAGAAAAATTCTTTATGGAGAAATCATTTAGATTCACTATTCAATTTTTACCATAATTTCTCTTCTTTGTTCCTGGCTGTTTATTGCAGGTTGTCCATACATAAATTAGTGGTGATAACACAACTGACACAGTCAAGACTAAATTACATCAGTCTTAAGATACCTGGGATCATGGGAGCCACTGAATAAATAGTACTCCTAGTAATGGTCTAAATCTCTACTTCATTTTACTCTTCATTTTTAGAAGACATGAGACAAAAGACTTTAAAGGTAAATACACATCACTAAACACAAGAGTTCAGACCTGATTCTGAAATCTGACAGAAAAATAAAGATTAAAGACTGCAACTGCAAGACAAGAGCTCAGTCTCCTCAGGAAGGAGCTGTGAATATGAAGACTGCCCACACACGATTTGCAGGGAGTTCTTAAATACAAAATTATTCTATGTTACAAGGTCATAATTAGAAATCTATCATGTTGGCAGCTGCAGGGTTTTTTGTGTGTTTAGTGAATGAAATCAATATATAAATACTGTCTCAATTTTTTTTTTTTTAATTATTAAAAGCAACACATTTTACATTAGGAGAAATAGATGATTTTTTAAAGAAATTTTGTAAGGAATAAAGACCAAAATGAAACTCCTTACTAATTTAAAATTTATATAAATATCCAGTCTGCATTATATATTACCTACATCTTAATAAGAAATACAAGTGTGGGTTTTGCAGTTAGAAAGAAACACTTATTTCTAAATTTTATTTGTATGATACCATTTTGCACTGGAAGAAGTATGCATGTAAACTAAGAGGTACTTACAGGTAGAAAGCAGATATTTAGCTTTCAGATAACAACACTGTTGTCCAGGTTGATTGGACTGAAAATTTGAGGGGTTTTAACAGTGGAAAATTTAATTAACATTTTGCAGTCATTACATGGTTGTGCTGTTAAATTGATTTTCTTGATCAAACTATTAGTTGCCTTAAAAAACTAACATATCCTCAATTACTACACACAGTACTGAACATTAATCATATCCCTGACATTTTTAAATCTAGGTGGGTCTGTTTTGTTTTGTAAATATGTGATGTATCTGAAGCATGTGCTTCAGATTGATTTAGAATTTCCTCAAAAGGATACTGAAAAATCACAGAAGAAAGAACAGAGAAACCATATGAAATTGGAGAATCATAAGATGTAATTGAGGCCAGAAGCAGAAGCCATTAATTTCACAAGAGAGCTTTAGATGGTATAAAAACCCACTTCAGATGCATTAGTTGGATATCATTTTCCGTTTCAGTAAGAGTAAGATCAAATCACGACAGCCTCATAGTAAAATCCTACAGTTGCACTCTGCAAAGAGGGGTCATTTTAATTTCAGGGTCTTTTATTACACAGCAAGACAACTGATTGAACTGTGAAATAGCATTAACAACATAAATATATTCTGATGTCCTCTCTTTAATGCGTTTAGAAATTACAGAAGTATTTTTGATTTTGTGTTTGCAGGAATTATTATGATCCTTCAATTCCTTTTGCCTAACTTGGAAATACTTATATGAAGACTGTACTATTGCTAGATCTTCCGACACTACTAAATGTTGCAGTAATTAAAAAATTAACTTTTTAGGGACTGTGATGATGCTATAGATTCAGGGGTTCAGAGCTCTCAACCAAAAATTAATTTGTTTGCTATAAACCCATTACCTTTTTCTTATCTTTGAAAGACTTTTTCTAGAACAAAATATTGTTGAAATTTAGAGCAAGAATGTGGAAAATCATTTGTGCTATTCTATACAAATGATTCAAAATAGAAAACTATTACAGCCTTGATCTACTGTCAACAGAAAGACAGCGTGAACCTGCAGAAGAGTAATTTCCAAAAATCAGGCAAGTAGCTTCAACTTAACATTCAACTTGTACTAACTAATCTACAAAGGTGGTTTTGGTAAGCACAGATGTTTTAGTGTTTATAACATGTAAAGATTCTTAAGAACTCTAAGATAGTATGTTCAACTAAACCAGCATTCATTCAGAAAAAGAATCTGAAGTGTGTGTTTATGATACTCTCATTTTTTACTAGATTTTGTATTACATCCAGGCCTTTTTATGAAATTTTTGAGAAAATGAAACAATATTTCTTCACACCCAATAAAAATGAAACTGAATCACTTTTATCCTAAGACTCTCAAGTTCTTGCCTGCAAATTTATAATTCACCTGAAGACAATATACAGGTTTTTGAAATTGAGAAAGTCCCAAGTTTGTCTGATTATGATAATGATAGAAATCAGTGTGTACTGTAATGGCTTAGCAACAGTGAGGCTTCAGCACTCTCCAGGCACAAACCCATTAGTCTGAGCTAGGATGCTAATCCTAGATATTTCTGGTAGAAACTTTTAGAAAAACCTCAATGCATAAAACATCCTCTATTATTTTTATTTTAAGGTCTTAAACAAGTATGTGGAACACCTCTCGCAAAAGATTATCTATTAAAGCATGAATATACACTGTGACACTACACTTTACACTAGTTGCTTAAGAGTTCTGAATGTACTTAGCAAGAAACATCCTAACACTTTTATTTACGTGCTACCAAAAATGCCTTCAGGAAAATACATAAACATTAACTGAAATGCAAATTTGGCATCTGCCAGTTCAAACTTACCCACTGCAACTTTGAGTCACATGAATTGGCTGAACTGAATATTCTGAATCCAAGTAACCTCATCTTTACTCATAGACTCATTCACACCTCATCTCAGTGCCAAAGCAGCACTAACTAAGGGACAGATTTGTCTACCGGAAGAATAGCAGATTGCACGAATGAGGTTAAATACATTTTGCTGTTATCATAAGCACTTACAACTAACAGAACTAGGAATACATTTATTTTGCAGTTGAGACAGAATATTTCAGGACTACGGCAGTCATTTACTATCCAGGTGAGAGAAGGAAAATACTAAGAACACAGGAGTTAGTATACATATTACTAAGTGATATATTACTTATTAAGTCCCATAATATTTATAAAACTTATAGCATACCTCTGGAAAAGCTGGCAGCCCACAGCTTGGGCAGGTGCACTCTTCACTGGGTTAGGAACTGGCTGGAGGGCCATGCCCAGAGAGTGGTGGTGAAAGGGGTTGCATCCAGTTGGTGGCTGTTCACTAGTGATGTCCCCCGGGGATTAGGGTTAGGGCCAGTCCTGTTTAATATCTTTATGATGATCAGGATCAAGGGATGGAGTCTGCTATTAGCAAATTTGCAGATGACACCAAACTGGGGGGGAGTGTTGATTTGCTGGAGAGGAGGAGGAGTCTGCAGAGGGACCTGGACAGACTGTATAGATGGGCCGAATCCAATGGGATAGGTCAACAAGACCAAGTCCTGGGTCTCGCACTTTGGCCAAAACAACCCCCTGCAGAGTTACAGGCTGGGGACAAAGTGGCTGGAGAGCAGCCAGGCAGAAAGGGACTTGGGAGATTGGATTGGCAGGAAGCTGAACATGAGCCAGCAGTGTGCCCAGGTGGCCAAGAGGCCCAATGGCATCCTGGCCTGGATCAGGAACAGTGTGGCCAGCAGGACCAGAGAAGTGATCCTTCCCCTGAAGTCAGCACTGGTGAGATGGCACCTTGAGTACTCCGTTCAGTTCAGGGCCCCTCCCTGCAAGAAGGACATTGAGGTACTGGAGCATGTCCAAAGATGGGCAATGAGGCTGGTGAAGGGTCTGGAGCACAAGTCCTATGAGGAGAGGCTGAGGGAGCTGGAGTTAGCCTGGAGTGGAGGAGGCTCAGGAAAGACCTCCTCACTCTCTACAACTAACTGAAAGCAGTGTGCAGCCGGAGGGGATCGCATCTTCCCTCAAGTAACCAGCAATAGGACAAGAGGACACAGTCTTAAGCTGTGCCAGGGGAGGTTGAGGTTGGACATTAAGAGGAAGTTCTACACAGAAAGATGATTAGGAATTGTAATGGGTTTCCCAGGGAGGTGTTTGAGGAAAGACTGGATGTGAAACTCAGTGCTATGGTCTAGTTGACAAGGTGGTGTTAGGTCATAGCTTGGACTCAATGATCTCAGAGGTCTTTTCCAACCTAGTTGATCCTGTGATCTAGGAAAAGAAGTATCTGTACTATAGCAAAGAAGGAAAGAAGTAAAGTATTAAGGAATACAGGAAGTATCAAGGAAAGAAGTATCTGTATTATAAACAACTTTGATTATATTACATATATATACACCATCTATACTTCAAGATTATTGTGGCTAGGCTGGATCATATTAGCGTACTTTTGGTCTCAAATCTTTTATCTCCAAACATAATACCACACTTTGAAATAAGACTTCCTGTTTGCCACTTCTCTCCATGTGTCTGCAGTGGTACTCAGATGTGTTCATTTAAAATAGTCCATGTATATTTTAATGTCAGCCTAAAGACTCTTTAATCTTTTCATCATGTGATGAGCAACTATTTCATTGTGTTTCCAATGTTTTCACTGTCAATTTTTAAGTAAAAATCCTATTCTAGTCCAGTTTTAATTTGTATGTAGAAATAGTACTCTTAAAAAAAAAAAAACAAATAACAGAACATTTTTTAATTCTATTTTTAATAGAATGCATCCATGAACTTTAAAAAATCAAAAGCATTACATTTTAATTTTTAATGTCTTGATCTCAAGATCACCTAGCTATGTATGCTCAGAAATTAGTCTTCATTTATGCTCTGGAATTCTCTAGGTCATTTCACTTGGCTTTAGGAAAACACATACAATTACCAGTAAAGTTCCCCCTATTACCCCTTTGAGCCTAAGGAACAATCCAAAGGCAGCACTGGCATGAATAATCATGTGTACTAATATGGAATTGTTGCTAGTCAAATAAATATTTGAATCAGGATAGCTACATTTACAATTTTTAACATTTGAGGGCTCAGATGTGTTATTCACTTGTTAAGCCACTTATGCTTAAGAGTAACATAAGCCCAATGTAAAAAAAAGGCAACTTATCAATGACAGAACAAGACAATCAACAGAAAAGAATATAATAATCTCCTCTGCCATTCTATATATGCAGAAGAAAAAGGTGGTCCCCTTCTTATTTTTAGTTCCTAGTCTTCTGTTAATTACTACTTAGTTTAATTCAGCCATAGTTAGTGAGCAAAACAAAGCAAATTGAATAAAAAAAAAAAGGTAAATTCTTAAACTTAGATCCAGTTTTAACAGTGCCTTTGTGATTTGCCAACGAAGAATTGATTAGGTATTATTGCTGAATTACAGTGGACCACCTGCCTAACAAAATCAATCTTAGTAAGTGTTATTTCTAGATGAAACTCTGCAGTAGACACAGAATCAGCTCTGTTGACCAGCTTAGATAAATACCCTCTGAGGTTCAGAAGCTGAACCTAACAGAGTTACTCATATGGAATTCTATTAGGAGCAAAAGACAGCTAAAATTTCCCAATGTGATTCTTCTTCCATTTTCTAAGACAGTTCTCACTGACCAAACATTCTAAAATATATCATGAAACCATTCTCTACAGAGATTGAATTATTTGATCAAATGGCTCAATCAAATTATGTGGCAAACATAAGTGGACTATACATTTTTTCAAACTAGCTAAACTCTGACTTTAAGCTTTATTTTTCCCTCTCATTTATAATGTACCAGATAGCACAGCTGGGCACTTAAGATCTAAAAAGAAAACCAAGAGGCAAAGGTTGAATTTATTTTTTCAGGGTAAATGCAACAAAGAGGAATACTACTCCTGCTGCAAATAACTAAGACAGTTGTCTGAAAAGGAAGAAGTATGCCTGCTGCAAACACGTTTGTGTATCTTTCCCAAGTATAAAGAAGGTACCAGTATTGTATTATGCTTTTAGACAAATATGATCTCAACAATAGCTAGTGGGCCCCAATGTACCCAACAACTTACTCACTCACTGAAGTGAATTAAAATTTTCACGTGCTTAAGGGTAGATAAATTGGTTTAATCTCTTACTGAATCATAACTTTAAACAAAATATTCTTTATACAATCCCCTTAGTGTATTTTTTTTTCATATGCAATCCTGGTGACTTCCATTAGGTCATATTAAAATAGCTGTATAAAAGCTACATCAAAATTCTTACTAAGGATCTAACTCCATTTAAAGCAATGTATTCTGTACATAAATCGTTTTTTCCTTTTTCCCACGGGTATAATCTCTGCCTCTGTGTAGGGAGGCAACAGTGTTTTCATTGTTGGGAAAGTACTAGCATACCGGGTGCATATTTGATTAATGCTCATGAAATGAATGCTGTTTTTTTTCTAGAGTCTTTCTTTTCCCCACTATACCTTTTCAGAATAATGTCTATGGAACAGGCATTTTTGAAAAGAGATGTTTAAAATGTGAACAGAAAAAAAAAAATCATATGTATAACAGATAAAAATTGCCTATCAGGCCACCTATTCTGTCTAGAGCAAGACTGTTCTCCACGGTACATTTTCTAGTATTTTACGGGTGAAATTTTTAACATGCTAAACAATGGGACTTTTATCATTCCTCTTGGGAGATAATTTCCATTTAATACATATTTCTGAAGAAGTTTTTTCCAAGATTCTACCCACATTTTCTCTCTTTTAATTTTACCATAAAATATCTTATATGGGAACACTCTATATATCACTTCCTGTCTTTGGTCTTTACAAAATATTACACAGCTCATTTCCTCAACCCTCTCCTAATCTCTTAGCTGACATATAAACATTTATTAAGAAAAAAAATCCTATAATTTGATCATATATATAATTTGAATACATATTTTGAACTATATTTATCCAGTATATAAACACACAGAGAAAAAAATATATATGTATAATATAAACATGTATTTATTGTTTCCCTCTTAAAACAAAATTTCCATTGTCTTCACTTTCATTCACCATAGGATCATCCTCAAAAACATTTAGGGATATTGATTTATGTATGTTTGGATGGCATTGGATCTACAAAAATTTGAATGGCATTGCATCTACCAAAAAAAAAAAAATATATATTCCACAACTTAATAAAATTAGACTTTGCTACTGACTCCTGTGTTATCACAGAAGTTAATTCAGGAAATATGGTGTAGCTTAAACCACTCAAAAAGTGGAAGCTATCCAACCCAGTTTAGGCAGAAAACTGTCAGATATAATTTTGATAAAGCTGATTCTTCATTGATGAGAGGTAGCTATATTAGAATATGCTAAGGAGTCAGGCAGTCCTGTTTTCTATGGTTCATTAAATGAAATTAAAACAACCATAGCAATTAATCCCAAATCATTAAAAAGTTACTGACTTAATTCCTGTTATGTATCAACAAGTATATAAATGCTAATTTAAAGAATAAACACAGAATTACTAGACATACAAACACAGAAATCAACATTCACATTTCTTATATACACATAAAAAGTGACATCTGGTATTACACAGGAATATTTGCTTTGGAAATAACATAGTGAAAAACTTTTTATGCAGTTTCTATGTATTCTTACTACTTATCTTGGCCAAACCCAGATTATGTGAATTCATTAAAAATAAGTAGGTGAGAGTTCTTAGGGCTATCTAATAATTTAACTATTGGGTTTTTTTCCCTTCAAGAAGCATATACTGTTGTTGAACACATTAGATAAAAATAGGATTTTTTTTCTTTTCTTAAAATATTTTATCAACCTTGTTGTCAACCAAACTCTTATAATTTCAGTTTTACAGTTCTTTTTAATAGCTCCGGCCTGCTAACAGTATCTGAAACATTCCTAATCTTGTGCAGAATTTTGGAGATCTCTCATAGCACACAGGAATAAAAAATGCAGAACAACAACTACCTGTGGAACAGACTCTGTACAGTATTAGCCTGACAGCAGATAGTTGCAAATTGTCTCCTTCAAAGACAAGTTCCAACAACACAGTCTTCAGCAGATAGAAAAGACATGTTTTACTCAAATACGAAATTATTCAGTATAAACTGATCCACTCTATGACTGATCTTATGTCTAGTTAAAGATTTCTGGATTTCAAGCAATAAGGAAAGTGAATAATTACATTATTAAGATCTACGAAGGTTTAAAACACTTAAATTCTACTTTATAATGTCATAATATCCAAAACTTATCTTTACAGCTTCTGATGTAACGTGATCTAAAGACATTTCAATTTTAGATGAAATGTCATCCATGGGTCTTCAGCATCAGCAAGAATCAATGAAGTGGCAATTTGCAGTAATAGGCAAAACCGAAATATGGCACACCTGGGATAGAAGCTCTAAGGACAAGAGCAGAGTCGTCCCAACTTTCTTTATTCCAACAAAGACTGCGTTAAGCCAAGCTCTCCGTTAAAGTTTTAACGTGCAATAAAATTAACGTTCCTCTACATATTGATTTTTCACTTCATAAAAATGTAACACTCTGCAAAAGAAAATTTCATCTCACTGCAAGTTTTTGTATTTGTTTCTTTGGTCTAATTTCAGCTGGCAACCAAAGTGCCCAACACCCAAGGCTGTCCCAATGTCACTCATCCCTCTGCCCAGATAAAGTAATGCATTGCAACTGCCATGTCATTGTCACATGCAAAACCCAACAGCAGAACTCCTCCTTTTAGCGGCACAAAGTCTATCCAAATGTATATTTAACATCATACAATGGATAGCTTCACTGGGCTACAGTAAAACATCTTTAAGTCAGAGGTTCCCCACTCTAACATCAATGTGTTTCAATTACCTATTGTAAAGGAAAAAAACATACCACACTCAGGCAGAAGAGCTAGTTATTGTCTTGAACAATTCTAATTATTGTATCTGTTTTGAAGCATTTCGGAAAGTAAAACAGGATAAAACAGTCTGAAGTATCAACAAAGAGACCAAATAACTAAATAAATTCAGAAATGCTGCCTTGAGATGAAAGACATCCCACACAAACATAAGTAGTGAGACCATTCTTAGAAAGATTTCTTAAGTGGAGGTACATCTAGGAACAAAATAAGATGTAGTGACCTCTGCCTCTATTGTAAGAGACATGAAGAGTTATTGATCTCACTTTGATATTTTCAAATAGTAAAGCTAACTAACAGCTGCCTTGTAATGAATTTCAGGCATTATAAAACTGTAAAAAAATTGCAAAGCTGGATTGAATTTTATCATAATTTTCTCAAACTATTTGTGTTAAAAATTATTTTCTCTCTAATCTTTTATATATTTAATTTTAATGGCTATTCTGTCTTAAGAAATCTGCAATGTTATTTCTCTTGCTGTCATTGTAAAACTCCATTTTTTGTGCATTTTTTATGGCTTCTACAGAGTTTCTATGGCCTGTTTTTTCCATTCCAAGGTGAACCTTGGAACTAAATTGTTTGGATTTCATAATTTTCTTTCTATATATAAATCTTTATGACAAAGCATTTAGCATTGATTTTAATAAAAGCTATACCAGTAATTATAGAATTAGGAATGTTTAAAATTATAGGCACTTGAGAAACCAATTTGTAAAGCAAACTGGAAGAAAATCTCATTTCTACATTTCAGGTTAAAAACTTAAAGGTACAAATTGCTTAAGACATGAACAACAGCTAGCATATCAAACAGTATGTATAAGGATATTTGACCAATGCTCTGAGTCTGCTGAGCATGGTAGCAATAATGCAGATGGCCTCTGAGTTCTTATTCCCAATGGCTCCCTCTGTGTTACTACCACTGCTAGAAACATGAAATCGAAATAATAGGACAAGAACTTTGCTTTATAGATGCCTTGAAAAGCTTTGCTTCTTCAAAGTATGCTTGTCAGGCACACCTGTATTTATCAGTGTCATCGACATTAAGAATTTTGTTCAGTTACCACAGAACAAAATTTATTGTTTTATGGTCATGTTAATGAGGCAATGTCTTTTGAAATTCAATTACTAAGCATCATCTGAACTGAAATCTTTCTTTCTTCATTTGGTATAAAACTGTTTTGTCAAAAGCTTCTTCTCATCAGTCTCTTGTTTAATTGCTTTTCTCTTTAGCAACCACAGCATCCACAGTTTTTTAATTACGTGATTTGAGTAGGCCCTAAATCCCTGCAACAGACATGGACAGGACAACCATCATTTGCTTCCATGGTAAAGAACTGACTGTGGCTAAACCCTGTCATTTGCTGAATTTACATAAATACATTAATTAGCCTTCCTTTGTTTCTCTTCAAAACCGTATTAAAATACCAGACACAGCTGTCTCTACAAAAGATTAAATTCATGTCCTTTCTAATTCATGATGTCACCCCAGTCACAGGCAATTTCCAGTAGTTTTACTTTCAAAGGAAAGACACCACTATAAAATTTTACACGTGGAAGCTGGGCAGACATTCTACAAAGAATTCAGTATTCATTTGAGACCCCTTTCTCACACCACTGGGCAAAGATACATAGGTCAGCATTCCTGAAGCTGTATCAAACTTCATTTGCAATAAAAAGAGCAATTCTTATGACACAAGCAGAGAGCTTTTCCTTCTATTAGAAAATTATTTTCTCATGTACTGTGCTGGTTTCGGCTGGGATAGAGTTAACTTCCTTCACAGCTGCTGACATGGGGCTGTGTTTTGGATTTGCACTGGAAACAGTGTCAATACCACAAGGATGTTTTAGATATTGCTGAGCAGAGCTTACACAGAGGCAGTGACTTTTCTGCCTCTCACCCCACCAGTGAGAAGGCTGAGGGTGCACAAGGAGTTGTGAGGGGACACAGCTGCGGTTATTATGACAAAAACACATAAAATCAATTTACAGTGTAATGCTTAAGGATGAGCCAAATCACTGGGAATTTACTTTTTGTGATAGGGATGGTCAGTACTAGCAGAACTCTTTATGGATATGTACCATATTCAAAGTACCACGTGAATTTATGGAATAAAGTAAATGGGTTGACATGATGGCCAAAAGGGCCTCTCAGGAGACTGAGAATGAAAAATTTGCAATCTGAAGAATCATAGCAATACTAGAAGAGTAAAAATTAGTAAAATTATAAGATCTTATGTTAGAAAATAATGAAAAATTTGAATTATTTTATTGCTACTGCTATGATTTCTAGCATGTCACAGTCAATAAGCCTATATCTACAGTGTTGTAACCGCAGAGGACACAGAAGGAAAAAGACAAAGACCATGTAGAAAGTCCATCATCAAGAGACTGAACCCACTTGTCCTATTAGATTGTGCTGAAATCAATATAATTACCTTTATTCCTTATTTAATATTAATGAGAATATCACAGTTAGAATTAAATGTCACACATCATACAGCATTCTTGACAACAGCTAGAAAATTTAAAAGATAAGAAAACCACTGCAAACACTCACTTTTTCACCTATTTAGTAGAATACTCTTTTTAAGAGAAACAAGTGAGAAGGAGAATTAAAACTGTTATTAACAAACTATTAATTAATCTGAAATTGTGACATAACAGAGTTTTAGCTTTTTAGTCTAATGAACCAAAATCTCATTAACAATCAACAGTGACAGGCTCAGTACTGACAACACCTACACAACAAAGGATTAAAACAACACAAATATTATTCAGGTTAGATTTTTCCCAAGACCAAGCCTCAAGTCTCTGTCCACAGAGAGTTGTATTTGCACTTCTGTGCTTATAAACAAATCCTTAAAATATATTCAAAGGTTTTATTATACTATATACAAACTTTACAGTCACTATTATCTTTCATCCCCACTATGGAGATGAGAGTCAGAACTCGCTCTGAAACGGACCCACCCCTCTATCTAACCTCCAGAGACTTGATATTGGCCAGCATTGATGTTTAATTAAGCAATTAGCTCAGAGATTTTGAATAGTTAACAGAAATTAATGCTCATCAAAAAGTAACCTCACTGAGCGGCCAAAATACATTTTAAATTCAGAAAGACAGCTTTAATAAAATATTAATTTTATAAATTTAAATGCATTTAATTAGCAAGGGAAAAATAATTTAAACCACATTGGTCACCCAGCCCCATTATACCTACAAACTTACAAAGATATTTTAAATTACTACCTAGGTGAATATTACTCTCTAACCAGAGAGGTCCAGAATGAGATCTAGGCCCCCTGAACTAAATAAAGAAAGAATGAAGGGCTCTAAGTTAAAGGAGCTGCTTTGTAAAAGACTCCTAACTGCATGCTAGATTTGTAGCAGTAACTGCATTAAGCAAACCCATAAGCTGCAGAGAAGGCAGGCAAATGTAAAAGTAGACTATTGCTCATGACAGGCAATGTTAGCAATCTGCTCTAACTGGACATGCTTCAGCAAAGCATTTAAGCATGGTGCTGAAGGGCTCTCGTGGCTAGGAATACCTTCTTGAATTGAACCTAAGGGCCTTGTGGAGTTAGAGCCAGATAAAAACATGCATTATTCTTTTTCTGTGCCCAAAAACAGAGTGCCTAGAGAACTGACGCATTCAACTTCTCTACCATTTACCAGAAACAAGAACAGGATGTACTTCGCAACTATGGAAATTCACACTTTTCATAGGCATTGACAGTCATACCTGAAGCTGACTATGAACACACTTGATACAAACTTCTCTGCAAAGCTGGAGTGATAAAGATGCAATGAGGCTTATTGAAATTAGTGTAAGCAGAAGATATGGAAAGCAACATGCATTTCCATCTATTTTTTCACTGTAATTTATTATTTAGTTTTATTAATTGTTAATCTTACCAGTTGTATAGACGATATAAACAACTGAACAAACTGAATCTTTTTATTTTTTTACAGTCCTACATTTCTCATTATAGATATCCTCGTACAGCCTGACTTTTTGTGCTTTGAAGGCTTAAAGGTGGAATTACTGCAATATACAACTTTCACTCAAAAAATCTGTCCTTTGTGTCTGGGGATAATAATTAGTAGATTATTTCTAATTTCTTTTCCCTATGAAGGAGGCATATTCACAGTTCCTCCCTCTTTATCTCTACCCTCTAGCATTTCTAGTACAGGGTAGGGGAAAGATTAAAAATCTTTAATTTAGAAAGAAAGAGCCTTTTGATTTCTGTCTCATTTCCATCTTTTAGAATTATGTATTTTATATATTCCATGTGACAAAAAGATCAAGTTGTTTCATAGACTAGGACAAAGAACCAAGCCAGCACATTTACTTCTAATCTAGAATCTCACTCCCAGATAGTTACTGTCTTTCATTTCTACCAAATAAACCATCATTGCCAGTGTATACACATTTGTTCTTTGGCTAACATTGTTCTACAACTTAATCAGACATTCTCACTCTGTCAGTGCCTTTCTCTTTTAGGAGAATAAAAAGACAGCACAATTTCTTTACACTGAAAGAACAAATAATGAGAATTTATAATAATACCTGTATAAGACAGAGTCTCTATTTCCTCAGCTTTAGCTACCCTTCTCAAACTTCTTACTCTTTGAATTCATGTTTTGATCACAAGTGACCAAAACTACAAACAGAATTTCAGATGAAATCCCACCAGTACTATGTACATTGCCTTTAATATTTTCTTTCCACTTCTAAAACTGCTGTAATACATCCTGATATGTCATTACACTTGTCTTTTTTCATTGCCATGTCACATTTATGGCTTTAGTCACCCTGAGACTAATAAAGCCAGATGTCTCTCTTCCTCTGACACTTTCAATTATAACTCCCCAGCTTATAACAGAAAAATCATATTAGTTCCTAATTAGACTTTGTACTACACACTTTTGTTTCACTTACCCTTGCTTGTCAGATTTTTCTATCTGACTTTCACATCTTTTTCCATCAGCCAGTTTCCCAACCTTTATTTTTGTACTCAGAGAAATATTTCCTATTGCTTCCAAGTTAGTCCACAATTCAATACAAATTTTTTTCAGCAGAAGCTGAAGAGTGGGAAAAAATGTGGCTCCATATTGGCTCCCCTTTCAAGTTCTTTTGCCAACAGTCACTATTAGAGAGAAATCAAGCCCAGAAAAGAGGATGTGCTTCTTTCAAGAGTGATGTAAACCACAGACACATCAGCCTGCTCCTGAGGCATTATCATGTAGCACCTCACTAGCCTCAGCCTGTCTAACAGCTGACTGCCATAATCTTCTCCGGTAAAAGCTTGCTGCTCTCAGAGGACTAGAACTTTTTCACCTTGTGCCTTTTCTGGCTATAACTGTTTCTCTTCCCTGCTCTCAGCCGTGCACTCTTAGTCTAGGTATTTTTCAGTCCCTTTGTGAACGGTTTCCACCCACCTCAGAGCCAACAACAGCCTGAGAAACTGCGAGTGTCTTCATGCACGAACACTGTCCAGTGGCAACACTCACCAAGAAGGAGAGAGGCATGAAGGTAGAACCATGCAGCTCTTTTCATTTGCATCTCTTCTCTTTTTCAACTGTTCTATCAGTAGATTGTAATATAAAATAAGTAGTACTAATAATGAACAACTAAGCAACAAATTTGGATTGCTGGCTATAAACCATAAGTCTTTGCTACTCAGCCTTAAAAACAATATGCCAATTTAAATGGTTGAAAGATATTTAGAACTTAGGAAGATTTAAATCATTTACTCAGCCAGATTCCACAATGTGAGTTTATGATAATATTGATTGATTGGTGGGCCAATTAGAACAGCTCAGGGAAAATTATGCCTTTTTCAGAAGAAGCTCAAAAGAGAAAAAGAAATACACTGGGACACCACTCTGCAGCACTAAAATACACATTCACCATCTTATCATATTAGTGTGCAGGTATACTTGCTGATACAGGAATATATCAATAAATAAGGTGTATTTTCCAAATATTTATGACTTAATTACTTACATAAAAACAAACTTCTGCTTTAAAAAATCAGGAAAGTTTAATGAGGACGTAAGGCAGTAGAGTGGACTTGTGAAATGAACTCCATCTCCAGGGCAGCAGCTGAGAAAACGTCCCACAGCTATTACATGACTTAAGAATGGAAAACAGGTTCTGACACAATTAACCTTTTGGCAATATAGAAAAGTTATTAAAAAGAGTAACTAGTGTTTTCTTGAAGGCCAAAATCTGTACACCTTGCAGACTCCACTCAAAATCAGCACTACTTCAAAACTGATAAACAGATAAACCAGAAGGAGGAGTTACAAATACCTAATATTTTTAAAAGAAATATTAGAAGAATGTATTCGCAACAGTACCGGTAGTGCAGATAAACTTGTGTTAGCTAAAACAAAATACACTAGAAATGCACACGCACACACACACATGGATGCACACATACAAAAAGCAGGACAGAAACAGCATTACAGTGAATTTCATCCAGGAATATATAGAAAAAATGAAATGTTAATGAGCTGCATATCTCAAAAATAACTTCTTCTTTTATTCCTCTTTCTAAAATACCTTTGTACTAATATTTCTTAAATCTAGAGGTGAAATTCTGATCCCATTGAAATCAGTAATTCACAAACTTTTTTCAAAAAAGCCAACACTTTGCCCAAGTTTTCACCTACATATATATATGTACCTCAATCTCGCTTTTTTTTTTTTTTTTAGCTTATGGGAAATTTGGTTTCCAAGCATATAAATAGAGTTCACAATAGGCCTTGGAAAAGCAACGAAAGCATATGCTGTAATAGCTACCATGACAGACACCATCTCACATTTTTCATGGTTTCAAGAAAATCAGTAGTAAATTTCTCGTTATAAAACTTTAGTTCTGAAAACCATAATGTAAAACATTTTATTACCACATCTCTCTCATTCCCTCAAAGTATGTTTGGGAATGATTTGTCAGCAAAAGTGAGAATGATTCCATGATTCCTTGAGATGTTATCAATAAATTACTGCAAATGAGCTAACAAATAAGCCCCATGACACTGATGTTAAATGTTTCATTTCCACAAGCTCTTTAGAGAGTCAGTGCATTATCCCACTGAACTACTGAACTACAGAATTACATAGTATTAAAGGTGAGGTATGTGTTTATAGAGCCTATTGAATGCTTTCAAAAATAAAGACCTATAGCCTTGCATTGTTTAAAAGCAGTTTCTCACTTTCTCTAAACCATTTTAAAAGCCTATGAAAATTTTAATATTCACAGGATTTACACACAGGTAAAATAATAGAAGTATGGTTCTCAGATCAAAAACATTTGTCATGTACTACAGAGCTCTCTAATACTAGACTGCCTGAAAGGGTTGATTAATCATACTATTTAAAGATTGTGACACATTTATGCTCAAACTAATACAGGTAAAGCTAGTAATTCACAGTAACAAACCTGTGTGGGAGACAGCTCATGTCTTGGGACGTTTGGTTTTAAACTCTGGATCTTTTTGTACCCTGCCTACTGCTGGTGTTGAAGCCAGTTAGTTGGCATATCTTAACTCTTTAGTGATTTAAGTGTGTTAAGAAAAAGGAAAAAAAAAAAAAAGCTGTTATTTTATTTGCTTTAAAAAGCATTTGCCACTTAGGTTGACAGAGAAGAACCATAAAAACTAAAGAACAAGGATAATAATTCATACTGTACTTCTCCTTAGCCAAGATCATAAAAAAAAGGCAAGCTGCAGGACATTTATTTAAAGTGCAGAAATAGATGTTGACCATAAATATACTGAAGATTTCAGAGCAATTTATAAATAAATATTTAAATGGGTTTTAGTGAATTCTGAATATAGATCTTCAGGCGTTATGGAACCAAAATTTATTCAAGGCAGAGTAGTATAGACTTCCCCAGAGAGATACTGGATATTTGGGACCATCAGCACTCTAGAACCCTTGAAGTGCAGTTGTGCTTATCATGCCCAAAGAAAAGGTCATACTGTCATATGCCATGTAAAAGTTTCCCTCACCAGGTCATCCAAGCCAGAATACTGACCTCTCAATTTATTTGCCTTACAAGCTTTCAAGGCATTTACCCATGAAATTTATACCTCCATATATATATATGTACATGCTTCAGCTCTTTTACACTAAAAAGAAGAAAAATGGACTGCACCCATGATTTTACCTTTTGATGATTTAAACAAGGAAATGGGGCTGACTCCAGGAGCATTGCAGTGAGGGGCAGCAGTTGCTCAGACAGCACTTATTCTCTCCATAAGTGTTTCTCCTGCCTGCTCCATGCTCATTCTGTATTAGAAAGAAGGAAAACACACAGAAGCATAGCCTATTAAGCAGGTCTTATGCAGGCAGGAATGTCCTAGGGTCAGACTGGCCATGTGTTGAGCCCTCCTAAAACAGACCACTTCATAGCAGTCGTTAAATCAAGATTACAGGAGTCTTTCTGCCACACTCAAAGGAAGGAAGAGATTACACACAAGCAGCAAGTGCCAGACCTACCACTGACAGCCTTGAAAGTGCATGATGCATAAGACACCCTGAAAGAGGAAGCAGAGGACTGAAATCTCTGGCCAAAAGTTTGCAAGGACAAAGATCTGAGAAGTTGGCAAGGAAGATTTCAGAGAAAAGGTGAATTGCTTTTCTTAAAAATTAGGGACAAGGTGGGAGAAAGCAATTTCATGTTCTTTGCACAATTATAAGAGGAGGAAAAAGACTGGGCACAGGGAAGATGAATCTGTGGAAAGTGAGATTCAAAGCCTAAGGTAATTTACAGTTAGATCAGTTAGGAATATTCAGTTAAAGGCAGCAATGAAGAGTTTGGCTTTTCTCCAAAAGTAGTTGCACTCATACCCAGAACCAGGATGGTCTCAGGAGGGGTTAGCGGAATTACTGGAATTACTAGAATCTCCTCTCCTGGTCAAAAGTTAGTGCTCCTGCCTGACGTAGCAAATTATTCACCATTTAGGTTACTCCTGAGGCACATTTTTAAATAGCAATATTGAGTCTCCTTTATGTTTAGTTCAATATTCTCTGTTTGACATAACAGCAGCAATGGCAAAAATATGTGTCCTGAGAGTACCGTTTGGAAAATATGAGAATGTATCAGCAGTTTGATTTCTCCCTCTTCAACCCATGCATTTTAATTTCTTGGGTTTCCAGTTTGAATGTTATTACTATTTCATTAAGGCCATAACTATCTGTGTTCTGGTTCCTGAAAGCCTATTTGGCATAACATCCGAATTAGCAGTAATGAGAAGAATACACTCTTCCATCATCAAGTTTGTTACCTTGATGAATATCTCTCTGTAGGAAACTATGAAATGAGTTAATGTACCTGCCTATTAAAGGCACTTCAGGAGATGGCAGAACATATCGATGGCCCATTAGCAAAAGAGAAGTTCAACCTAAGGCCCAAGAAAGAATACAGATGTATCTAAAAAGTGGATTTATTGCAGCTATGTCTTACAGCTACTCAAAGAAAAAGTAGATGTCAGCAAAATTAAGAGTGCTGAAAGATCACACTAAAAAGGCAATTTCGGGGCTTGAGGATTTTGAATATAAAAGAAGGACTCATTTGCTTTTTGTGTGTGTGTGTGTGCATGTAAGGCTTTTTGCAACTTTCTTGTAGCTGAACAGAACTTTGGGTAAAATCTAGGCCTGAAAATTTGTTTTAGAGAATATTATCAAGGAGATTACTGTATCTAGAAATTACTAGAAAACTCGAAATCAAAGACTATAATAGGGATATTAGTTTCCTCTTTTCTTCTGAACTTTCTGCAGTGTCACTCAATTATTTGCCTTTAGAGACAGTTAAAGCACTATTTTACAATGACAAGTAAATGTAAATTACTAAACTTATACTTGCTTTATTTGTACTTACATGTGTAAATATTGAGAAAAGCTGTTTTAACATTGAAAAATGAGTATTCCCACCAGTTGTGGAGTTAGATATTCCAATAGTCACAAATATTCAAGATTATCAAAAAGAGCTTAATAGATTTTAGAACATATAGATGATGACTAGATTTATACAGAAATATGATAAGTAGTTTTTATCTTTGATAAGCAAAAAAAAGGACTGGAAAGGTCTTCCCAAAATGTTAAGTCTAGCTTCTTCTTCTGTAGGCATGCAGCTATCTGTAAATGCACCTCTTTCATAAATATACCAATCAGTATCTCTAAGGAGGTTTCTTTACTAGTGATTCATTTCATCTGGGTTGCAGTTGTTTTGGTTTCCTCTTGGTTTCGATTTCCTACCCAAACTATTTCCACTGGAAATTTATTCCAGGATGTGATGACTAAAACGTGAAGAAAAAAAACCCAAATACTCTTTTAATTTCCAGACTTAAATTGAATCATATTCACATAAAAATTTTATTGTTCTGCTACATTTACCTCTCTGTGTACCAGCAGGACATATTTATCATCACGAGTCTTATTTTCTCCCCAACTCTCCTACACTACACTAGGCAAGTTTTACAAACCCCTCGGTATTGTGGGCTCCGCTGTCATCTGAGTAGTATTTAATTGCATGTGTTCCAGTTAGAGTTCAGAATGTTTTTCAAGCACAAAATCACAAGTGAATTAATTATTTTAAATGAAGTGTCCAAAGTGTTACTAATTCCTTACTGCTCCTGGAACGACTGGGAACAACAATCCTGGAGCATCCTAGGAAATATTAGCTTTTTTCCACAGCTATGCCATGCTGTGAGCTCATACCTCTTGATCAACCAGTAATACAGAGGTATGTTTTCTTCCTCAGTTATTTCTAATAAGCCCACAGTTTACAGCAGAATTACATTTTATTGGCTCCAAATGACCTTTCATTGTTGACTGCTTAGCGTGTAATCCCATTTCTATTATTAAGGTTGAAACAGCCTTTCTGAATGACATTCCGAGGTTCCTCCTTATTGAGGGAAAACCTCCCTCAATACAATTCAACTTATCCATTGCTCCCTCCTCATGGTGATGTTATCATAAAATTTACTTGGCACTAAGTAATTATTTATGTTATCTACTGCATTTGATATTACAATTTTACCCTATTACAACATATTTAAGTTATTACAAAATGTTAGTTCTGTGTTTTCTGGTAACTTGAATTGTAAATTAGATTATTAACTCTTAATTATCTCTCAGTATCAAATGGTCCTGGTCCTCACCAGGTAAACTTACCCTTGTAACAAAAGAGATGTTAGCTTTCTCTGAGAGTACCTATCGCAGTTATTTTATTAAAAATATTGATTTCATCTCTTTTATGGTAATACTGATGGGAGTTAGAGGCTGAATGCATTTTTTTGAAACATACCAGTTACACCATAAAGGAAATGGTCAGTATTACCAAAAACACAAGATCTTATTTCTTGCTGCAAACAAAATTTAAGGATAATGAATAGCAATGATTTTAGTGTTCCTTGAGGCATGTTGTGAATTCTTGCAATAAGATAGCAGACAGCAAACATAAACAGTACAGTATTGAGCAAACACAAATATTCTGAAATATTAAAAATTGATATTTCTTAGCTGAGACAAATGAGTTCTGATATCTCTATGTAATCTAAAGACATTTATTTTTCTTCACCCAAAATTACTCAACTAAGTCAAATCAAAGACATGTCAATTTTACTGCAGCTGTCATTTCCCCCTCCCCTTTAACAGTCAAGAAGTTAAATAAAAAAATCTGTAGGGTCAGGTTGCTCTATAACTGCATACAAGCACAGACATAAATCCCTTTGAGGTGTATTAGCTTTAAAAGTAAACTGTCACCCAAAATGGCTCATGAAGGATGCAATAATAATTATTCATCAGACGTATCAGATAGCAATGGCTGATGACTTAAGTCTATTCATTTCAAAATAAATCGGCATTAACACACATTAAACACAGGGGTAATTAACTTTCTGTAGTATTGGTTTTGTTGTCACATGACCCTACAGAGTCACTGGCTTTGTACGCCTTAAAAATGGGTATTTCCACCTTTGTCTTCAGCTTTCTATCCTGTTTGACAGAAAAACTAACTGATAAACTTATTCATATATTGGACATGCTGGATAAGAACATTTGTTGGCCACAAACCTAATTTCCCTACAGTTCTCTAGTAATCTGAAAGATTTCTACATTTCTCTGACACTTTCAGCTTATTTTTAAACAATTCTGATCTTTGAGGAATACTTTAAAGTCAGTTGCAAGTTATTTAAATGCTTATACTTTAAAAATATATCCTATCAAACCAGATTCATCTGGCTTTACTAAGGCAACCTTTTGTCTCTGAGCATATCAATATATATCATCCTTTGTTAATATGTGTTTGGTCAGCACAGAATTTATATGCTATAAATGGGATAAATGTGGGATAAATGTGGTGACCCAAATATAACCTAAGTATATCTGTGTGTGTATTTGCAGTCACGTCTTAACCTTCATCAAGGAATTTTGCCAAAACAGACTCACTTTCTAAGCAAAGGTTTGATCAACTGTTGTATGCACAGCCACTCCTGCAGTCTTGTTTTAGACATTACTATTGGATCAGGACATCTTTCTACTTCAATATAATACCCTGTTTCATTTCAGGGAACGAAAATCAAAACTCATATTTGTTGCTACCTAAATAGTACACCAGATTTCTCAAGAGTCCTTACAACAGAGGTATGAGAAGTGCAGGACAAAACAACATCTGCTTTCCCTGCTTTAGTTATTAATATTTTCAAGTTGGCTTTTGTAGGAACAAAACAATAAAAATGCACATATATATATATATATACACACAAATCTCTCAAATATATACAGATATGTACACTTTCATAAGCATTTAATACAATACTCTCTATTCCTTAGAGATAGAGTGGTTATGCCTCTTTTGTTTTGCCTCTTTCTCAGTGCTTTAATGCAATCCTCAGTGTCTGAGCACCAGACTTCAAATGAGAGAACTATTCAAAACATGCACAGACAAAATAAGTGGTTTCCTTAGTAATGGGGACTATGTGAAAGCCTCTGAATCAGCTCCTCCTCCAGAAAGTCATTATGTACATGATCCTTTCTACCCCCAACTTACTGATGTAAGAATTATATTTAAATACGTAACGTGCACCCATGGTTTTTGGTAGTCAAATGACAGATGAAAGGGAAAACGTTTACTGCATTCCTAATTACATTGTTTGGGCTTTAATCAGTAAGGATGTTGTATGTTCCAGTGGCCTTTTAATTATTTTCTAGATCTGCAACTTGTAAAAAATAAAATTGTTCAACTAAACTACTAAGAACTTCACTTTGGTGCCCATTACAGTGCAATGGTTTAGTGTACTTGATTTAAACTATCATTAGATAACCGTATTCTGAACACACACTGCACTTATTCATGCTGTTTCTTGTCATCACCAAAACAAATTTATGCTATTGGTGGCATGGAAAAATAACTCTTATACTTCTCTTAGTCTCAAAGTAACTAGAAGCAGAATGACATTTTAGTTCTAATATTTAACTTAGTGATTCTAAAGTTTTCTAAATAGCCAATATAGCTCTTGTGCAAATAGTTCTGAAAAGCACGTAATCTAGAATTGCTATTGTAGTCCATCCACTTTTAATACTAAACCACAAGATGTAACAAAAATGGTCTGGTTAGTTTCATCAAAAAAAGGAAAGAAATTCAGGTCTGAAGTTCTGCCTCTGAGAAACACACAGAGACTTGCCATATATGTGCATCATATATTGCCACAGGTCTGACATTATGAGGGATAAATTAAGTGGCTAAATTACAAAAAAAATTGAGAAGGAGGTTCCCTCTCACTGATCATGTACTATTTGCCACACCACACAGTGTCAACAGAAAGAGGATAAACCTGTTTCACATAAAAAAATCAGTTAATATTTCATAGAAAGGATAATAGATATGAGCAAAGAAATGAAAAAAATCCTCTCTATAAGGTCAGAAAGATCAAGACTCATTTCCACCCATAAGAATTACAAAAAATCTCCACCAGGATGAAAATTCTAGGCCTTATATTCAAATCATTACTGCCACTATTTTCTTCAACAACCTTAAATTTAGACTAGCTCATAGAGCCATGACACTAACAGATATATCCCATATATATATTCTGGGTCACATGAACAAGCAGATCCTTAAGAAATCAATAAGAGCATCTCACTCCTAAAGATCTACTATTTAGTAGATCCTAGTAAGTCATACCTTGATTATTGGCTACAAAAACGCTACAAAACCTGAGATGTCACCACTAGTAAGACATAAACTTACTGAGATGAAATGAATTTTTAAATGAAATATATACACTGAGATTGAAAATTGCTTTACAGATACTTCATCTACCCAATCCAGCTCCATATAAAGATTCTCTAGCTGCTTTTCACTATTGCATCTTCATTAAGAGTCCCATGTGTCATAGGAAGGTTGTGGTTGCTATGTGTGACTCATATGAAGACTTTCAGCCTTCAGCAGATGCTGGTATGCCAGGGACTATTGCCTATTAAAATATGGTCAAGGATGAAAATTAGAAGAACTCAGATATCGCTCTGTGTTGGATTCAGTAAGTATAAAACATGTTAAGATTTTTCAGACCTTAAGCCACTCCTGAGGAAGGCTGACTATAGCTCTGGGGCCT
The DNA here is from genome assembly GCA_038380795.1 of Pyrocephalus nanus. Taxonomy (NCBI): domain Eukaryota; kingdom Metazoa; phylum Chordata; class Aves; order Passeriformes; family Tyrannidae; genus Pyrocephalus; species Pyrocephalus nanus. The sequence continues at coordinate 453,082 of CM076262.1, forward strand.
ACCATAAGGAAAGAGAATATAGCTCTTGCCTGGGATCTTGTACTTTTTGTTTCATAGAACACAGTTTCTAAATGAAAAGGCAAATTTGCTGAACTATGTAAATCTCCTTGATCACCAAGATCAGCTCATCACCACTGCTTTCATCAGCCCCATCACACATGATTGAATTTGCCTGTACTGTAAGGCTCTTTTTACTATGCAGTTCCAGATTTCGCTAACTCAAATGACATCTAGAACCTACATAGCTTCTAATGAAGTAAGTGGGGCGTTGTGTAGATGTGAAGTTTTCCTTATGTGAAATTCTTTACAGATTCATGGCTTAGATTTGGTTTGCTCTGCTTTAGGAAACTCTGCTATCGTATCAACACTAACTCTTAGATCTGATAAAAGAAACTTGATAGCAGATTAAATAATCTGAGCATAACACTTTCCATTCTGAAGAACAACTGTAGAAATTTGAATTCATTGTTGGCAACAAGCCTTTCATCTTCAAAAAAGACAAAGAACAAGAGCTAGAAATGTTGCTTTTGCTTATAATTGAAAAATTATTCAATTTTGGAGGGATCCACATTAATAAAAATTACTCCTTGTCTGTATTGAAACATAACCCTTATAGGAAAATGTCAATAGACTGGCAGTAATATCTAAAAATGTGCATGACAATGTCAGATTGATGACATTGCGCTGAAAATGCTGGCAGAATGGGGTTACATGAAGAGATGGCTTTTTTTTTTCTCTTCCAGGCAAATCACGCAATGATAACTGGCTATTATTAATAAGTCAGTTAGTAAGTTAACTGATGACACCCCAAAACAGATTTCTTTGAATCTGAGCAATCCTGGACCTTCACTCAGAAATGCATACCTCCTCACATCCCACATGGAAGATACACTAAGGGTGTGCTTTGCAGAACTGGTGAGAATTAATCTGTCAAACAGATACCAGCTCATGTCTTTTTTTACTCTAAGGGATACAAGAAGAAAGTGAGAAAAGCCACCACTGAGCCCTCTTTCTTGTAGGCATGGTGCCTCAGAAACCAGGATAGGGACACGTGTAGTTGTAAGTGATAAAGCTATTCAAAAAGTGTTGTTTCTTTTACACTTGGCATAATCTGTTTGGATACACACTTAAATTTTTTAATTGCCAATTTCTGACATAAAATCTGTCATCTAAGAATTTAAATCAAATAGTTGTGGGGGGTTTATTTTAACTGCATAGTATTTATTACAGTTTTTAATTACACTTGCTGCATTCTAAATGCAGCTGTGGTCTGAGAGCCTAAAAACACTAGAAATGGTCACAGTTAATATCCTGAACCACAACAAGCCTACAGGTAACAGCATCAAGCCTGAAAGAGTTCAAGAAGCGTTTGGATGATACTCTCAGGCACATGATGTGACTCTTGGGGATGGCCCTGTGAAGGGCTAAGAGCTGGACTCGATGATCCTTGTGGGTCCCTCCCAACTCAGTATATTCTGTGATTCTGTGATATTAAGGCTCAAGGATGCTTCACATTTCTATGTAAAGAAAAAAAGAGGAAAAGTTTGGAAATCCTCTTCCAATTTTGAGAAAAATGCAGACACAGAAACACTGAATTTTAATAACTAAGGTTTTTATGCAGCGTTTATTGTCCATTACAAACAACAAATTAATTAGTTTCTTTCACGTGCACTCAGTAATCAGATAAAATGCATGCTAAATAAATTGCTGGAGCTAGTCTACATTAATTTCATCATCTCTCTATCAGTCTGAGAGAATTTTTTTTTATATCCTGTAACCTATTATATATTACATTGATATTTCAAAATCACCAAGCACTACATTGAAATCAGCAGGAAAACAACTTAATGAACTTTAATTATCATAATTTTATTGGTTAGGAAAGACACTTTTCTCCTTCAGACAGGTTGGAAAAAAAATTACTCTTTTGAATTACCTAAACTACAAAATTCAATTATTTCACTTTTTTGTACGAAACAGACCTTTAATATCATATAATAACATTTTAACTAATATGTAAATGTATGCCTATCAAGGAGGCACTTTAATTGCATATATAGTCTATCATAAGAATTGACTTTCTTTATGACAGTATCCTTTAGCTGACTTAATTATCTAGCCCTCTAATTATACAGTCCACACCAATCAACCAAAATGAAGCACTTCTATAATCTTAATTTCACATGTCAAATCATTGAATATGTTTTTGCATGATTCTCACATTAATTAGAAAGCCAGATTTTGAATGAATGACAGTGAGTACATGAGGAGGCTAAGGGCACAAGAAAGCTTTCATGTGAGGGCAATGCTAGTCCCTACCTATTCCCTTCCCCTAGATCTTCTGTTTCTCCACTGGCTAAGAGAAAGGGTATTTGGCTTTAGCAGACCATTTTTGTATTTTCAAGTTTTCCCAAACTTTTTGAAGTTTTCTTTTCTTACTCTGACCATTATCCCACCTGTAGCACTGGTTAATATCCTTAGGGGGGATAGGTAGGACATGGCTGAGATCAGGAAGAATTACCATTTTTCTTGTGGGGGCTAGCATGGCAAGAGGTCTTATTTTTCTGGCTTTGGGTTGTGCTGACCTAACACATTCTGAGCATTATCCCATCCAACACGGGACATGTTGTGCAGCAGGGAAGGATAACAGGTTCACTTTGGGAAATTTACAGTGGCTTGTATTTGCAGCTCATGGTGGTGAACATGACACCCAAAGGCCCCATTTTGTGGGAGCTAAGGAGAAAGAAGGTTTCACCAATGAGCCCTGAGGCTACAGAAAGATGACATGAGGTTTCTGATCTGAGTAGTTCCCTATCCCAAACTAAGGCAAGAAGACCTGAAAGGTAACTAAAGGTTGGTTAGCCCCTATTTTTTCTTATAAATTTTTAGCTCACATTAGAAAAAAATTGAATGCCCATAATAAGAGAATGGGATAATATCAAAGGGTCACTTGGCTACTTACCCTCACCTAGAGTAGCTCACATATTTGCACATACCTTGCACATACCTGTCAATTAAATGCTATTTTTTCAATTGTCAGGCAGTCCTACTCAGTTGTATGAGTGAAAAATGAATGGCACACATATTTAAAAAAACGGAAACTTTTTTCACTGTATTTAATTTAAATGCAGTATTTCCAAATTTGTGGCAGAAGGAAAATGCTGCATTATTACAGAAATAGTGTAAGTATCATTGAATCTAACAGGAGTGGTTTTCCTCTAACCAGTTATTACAACCTGAAATTTATTCAGGAAGTTGGCATTCATTTAATTCACTTTCCATAATAAGTGTTTTTATGAAGAGTAAAATAACTTTCTTACAGAATAAATCTAAAAACAATGCAGTCCCAAGACTTCAGACTCAAAGTGAATCGAGATGAAATGTAGTATTCATAAAACAGCAACCATTTTATATTAGAATTCTGTTGCTATTGCCGTTGAAAAAAGTACTCTCATTTACACCATCTGTTAATCTTCACAAATTTTTCTTATTATTAATAGACAGGACTGTAAGCCTTTCTTCAAAGTAGGTGAGTGTGAAATGAGAACCACATCTCACTTCAGTCCACTAGAGGGTGGCCTGCCTCGCTCAGGGCTTTGGGACTGAATGCACAAAAGAGATCCAACATTTTCTTCTTTTTTGACCTGTTGATAACCAATTCTTTGTTCTTCACTGTTGTTAATTTCCTATTATAAAGTAATTTCATTTATATAAATAATATTTATAATTAAAAAAATCCCAACTTTTCCTAACAATACTATCTCATTTATTGTTTTGTATATCTGGAAGCAGGGATGATGATAATCACAAATTATTTTACAATTTTTAAAACCTTCATAGTTTGTATACTCTTTGTTCATGGACACAGAAAATGGGGAAAAAATGAATTCTTCACCAAAGAGCATGGCATAAAGAGAGAAAGAAGGAAGAAAGGGAAGAACAAATCTGTGCAGCCTATTGTTTATATAATTGGATGGCCTTAAAGAGAGACTCAAGTAGACAGAGACTGAAAATAACTGACTTTATTTACCAACCCATTTCTCAGTTTGTTCCAAATTTTTATTTCTCTGGAAGATGTATTATTGCTCTTACTTTCTGCTCATAAAAAAAGGCAGCAAAATGTAATATCTGACAAAATTTTGAAAGAGTGTAGTCTGTAAAATCTTTTCCTGTCTTGCGCTTAAAAAAGCACCAAAACTGGCAGTGAGGCACAGTATATTTTTCCTGAGTAGTTTCAACACACAGTGTCCTCTAAACTACGGCAGCCTTTGCAGAACTTCAGTGATCTCTAATAAGTCGTCCTGAGTAGAGATAACCCCATTAAAAAAAAAAAAAAAAAAAAAAAAAAAAAAAAAAAAAAGCAGGGGGGGAAGCGAGGAAATTGGACCTCCCGATCTGTTCTGTAGAAACACAAAGCATGCCCTGTAGCTCCCACAAATCGGAAGAGATATCTGGAAGCGTGCACAGGCTGGTTTCGTGCATCCGTACCCGAAGCAGCAGTGTCACGTCTCAGACAGCTTCCCACGGCCATCCCGGCTGGCGCAGCCGCGCGTATTACGCGGCATCTGGGCACGGCGGAGCATCGGCTCCTCTCTGGGGAGGGGAAGGGGCTCAGTTATTAATGACCGCTGACAGGCAGCACCATGTCAGTGTGACAATCGAGCGGCTGAACGATGCACCACTAACCACCACGGAAACAAGAAGGAATAAGAGCAGCCAGCGAGCATCTCTCTGCCCCCCGCCCCCCCCACCCCGCCACTTTCTCTCTCCACTGGATTGCGAGCCTCAGAGAGCCAGGCAGCAACAGCGCTCTGGCAAAGGCAAGGCATCTCAGCTGGCAGCACGGAGTGCCTCTCATGTTGTAGGATATCAATAGATACATCTTTGTATTATATAGACCGCTAGACACCGATTCACACCCATACATACATGTATGCACATCTATTCAGACTCTGGTATTAATACAAGTATGTGGCTACCTGAACTAAGGATTCAAAATTACTGAGATGCAAGAAATCCTTCAGCTCTGAAACTATTCCTATTATAGGGTAAGTTTCTCTTTATTTTCAATTTTACCCTGACTTTTATCTTAACTTGTAGACTCTTTCTTCTTTTTGTAAAGTTATTTTATTAGCATATTTTCATATTTTACTTTCTGAACAGAAATGCAAATACAATTTGCTTTTTATGTCAGAGATAATCTAAATATGATTGCAGTAGTATCAGCTTAGTGCATTTGTTAGCTTTAAATAAATAAAGAAGACACAGGACAGCCTCCTTTCTTTTCTCTAGTGCTAGGATTAGGGGAAATGCTGTTTATGTCAGGACCTAAAAACCACTAAGGAGTGAGGCTGAATGAGCATATCACAAACAGTTATTGAATTTCTGCCAGGCTACATCTTAAGGATTGTGGCAAATGACTTCGCTTGAAAACATCCCCTTTCCAGTCAGAAGGGACAGTGTGAATGTCTGATTACTGATGCAGCTGGAACAGACAGTAAGGTAAAAAGGATCACATTAAGCAAAAGAGTTCTAATCTTCTTTGGTAATTAACAGGATCTCTGCAGGGTGCCTCTAAAGTATATTTACATGTAAGGACACTGTTCAGATCCATCACTACAAAAGCTTTGCTTGGTGTAGTATAGAAAGGCTCATAACTGTTTGTCTTTGCTTTCCATGTCTTTGTTTTCATATGTCTAGCTGGAGTTTTTGCCCAGCACTGCTGTTGAGAAAGCGAACCAAACATAGGGGGATAGAGGAGGGAGCAAATGCAGAGGACTAGAAAAAAAAAAATCAGTGATTTTCTATTTAGCCAATTTAATCAACATAAAATTTCATGCTAGCACTACTGTTGCTTAATGTTTTTATGCATGTGTATGTAATTTCTTTCATGCAGTATAAGAGTATCTTTGTATCCCTTCAGATAAAAAACACATTCAGTAAAGTCCATCAGCATGGATCTGTAATTCATGCATCTGTGAAAAAGAGATATTTTACTTAACACCATAAAAAAAGACAGGTTAGCTATCTGATGCATGCTTCAAAGTGAGAAAATACAACCTGCATCTTCCTGTATGCTTTTGTTTGCTTTTAGAGCACTATATCTGTATTAAAACTACCTCAGTATTTTGATTATTTCTCCCACCCCTTTTTCTCCCCTCAGCCCCCTCACTCCTGTACAGTCTGGAAAACATCATAAAGAATTTGTCCTTTTGCAGCAATGCAATTATTTGCTTGTAATTTTAGAGTTACTGTGTTTTGAGAAACTAACGTTGTGAAACAAGCATCAACAGATAGCCACTGGGTTTAAGTCTGCCACCTCACCAAAAATGTCAGGCGATGGGTAGCTTAACAATATGTTTGGTAAGAGTCAATTAATTCAGGTGACCTTTATAAATGGTGACAATAAAGCAGCTCTGACAATGCATTCAACGTTCCCTCTGGAAAATGAATGAGCTTAAGAAGAGGTTTTCTTTTCAGAGTACAAAATGAAAGGTATGGAAGCATTAGCTCCTGCTATTGGCAAGCTTGCTTCCTCTATTTCAGATAGTCTATGGAATCTGTTAAAAGCAAGCTGGCTTATTTTATATGAAACACAGTCTCTAGTCAAATTAAGTATCCTGTTTTCATTCACATTACATGTGCATTTTAGTTGTTGAAAAAAGAATTTCAAGCTCCTAGACTGGATTTTTACAGAATGTGCTATACAATAAACAGAGAAAAACTGATTCTGATCTCTTCATGCTATGTGCAAAGGACTACCCAGAGGAAACTTTTTCTACATACCATGGTACCTGCTCAGCTTTTCTGAATCTTTATCCTTACACATTTTAAATGTAAAAAATAAGTAAACATGAATAATTTTACACTAATGCATAATGGGTTTTGCCACATATACTCTAGCGTGCTACTTTAAAATATTACATAGATATGCCAAAGAGTTTCAGAAAAATGTGGCCATTTCAATCATAACATATACAGAGAAAATATGCTGTAGATGCAGTGTCTCAGGACACAGTAAAGACATTCTTAAAATGTATCATGATTGTATTTTGTTAATACTCCTTCAAAGCTCCTGTAATAATGTTGTAGTGGCAGGCAACGACTGGCTGATGTTGTTATGGTAACCCCCGAAGTCCCGCCTCTCAGGGTGGCAGCTCTGAGCATGACATCAGAGCATGCTTGTTTGGAGTACCCTGAAGTGGGTGAGTATTTCATTTTTTCACCGAAATTAGACCAAATTAGACCAAATTAGACCAAATCAACTAGGCAATGTTGCTAATGTGTAATGCAGATAAAAATATTGTGTATAATCTTTGCTAACTGATCAAGATTGAGCAGCTTATGAAAATACTCAAGTCCTGCAAATCACTTGTGATCACTTGTCCTTTGACACTAGGGAGCAAAATTAAGTGTTTGCAAGTGAGAGCAAACCATTTAGCAGTGTTGGAGCCACTTTCTTTGACTCTCACTCTTAGCCTTTATTATATTAGTGATTATTCTACAAACAACCCAAAAGCTATGCTGCTTAGCGAAAATGACTCTAAGTAAAAGTAGGCTGGTATTTAATAGACACATTTTAGAGCATCAAAACAATAGAGAAAAAGTGGTAGAAAGCAAAGAGTTTTTCAAGACAAGCTCCATCTAACTTCTGTAAGAAAAGTCACCACAGAGGAAAAACAAAACCTTTTTTGCACTGTAGGTTTTAGTCATCTATGGTACATCAACATTTCAGTTAATTGATATATCCTTTCTTCAGATAGTACCATTGAAAGTTGAAGGAAAACAAAACTCTTGAGAGAGACATTGTCAGAAACTATCTTAACAACCCCTTCCATGTCAAATTCCACAAACTCTACTTAATATCAAGTAGCAAAAACTGAAAATGAAAAACTAATTTCACATGTAGCACTCAAGGAACTATTTTCTGAAGACCAAAGAATGGATAAATTCTAAAGTTTTTCTGAAGACCAAAAATCAGACAGCTTGTAAAATTTTTTTTTTAACAGAAAAAACCTAAAAGCCTTCATACTACTTTAAAAAGAATACTAATTCTCATTCTAACAACACAACAAGCAATTCAAATCATTCACTTTACTGGAAGGAAAATGACAGCAGAATTTGAGAAGAAACAGTAGTGACAGATGTCATTAGAAAAGTCATTAAACACATTAGTATTAAGAGAAAAATCAATACTTCTCGTTACAACTGTAATCCAACTGTAAAAAGGAGTTATTGTGCCTTTTACTTATTCAACTGACCAGTCCACAAACTGTTAAAAGCTATTAGTGTGAAATGGCATAGTTCATAAAGAACTTACTTAAACAAAGAGTATGACCTTCAGTGTTATACATACAATCTATAAATGAGTTCATCAATGTTTCCATAATAAATTCATATCCCCAGCTGACCCAAACTGATAAAAGTTTATATCCAATATGGATATTAGAAACATAATTCCACTTTGGGTTCTTCATGGAGTAGCTAAATGTGACATCTGGTGAGAAAGAACATTTTCATGAGGGCTAAATACAAATTATTTTCAAAAATTTCCTTGATCCAATTACCCTCTCCCAATAGGATTTCCTATTCTTTATACATGGAAGATAATGCTGTATAATCAATCAGCCACAATACAAGTTACAGACATGCTCTCACCCCTAGCACTCCCAAACCTGTTACTGGTTTTCTGCAAAGCAAAAACAAGTGCAGGCATTGAAATGAAAGGAACTATTAATTTTATAAACACAAATTTATACAGTGTATCCTTGCAACAATTATCTTTCATTTAGAAATATTTCTTTTTCACAAAAGATTTATCTCAATACAACTCTTCCTCTTTCATCTTGGCTACAAGCAGCAACACTCTAATTCAAAGAAAATAAGATCTCTTCCCGTTATTTCTATTCAGTTGCTGTATTTCTGGAATTTATTAAAATATCTACACTAAATTTGATGGTAGTTTAACTCTACTGACCTCTTTATTAGAGGAGAAAAGAAATTTTGCCTCTTTTCCACTCTCAACTCCCACAGACTCAGACAAACTGGGAAATGCTTTTTGACAACACTGGCACAAAAGAAACCATTTAGCAGTTCTCTTTCCTGCATAAGCATCTGTATTTAGAGGTAAACACTGCAAAGCTGGATAAAATGCTACAGGGAATATTTTTTTAAATGTCTACTGATTATTAGTATTACCCCAAGAGCCTTTTACTAGAAGTTTCTTGTTATGCAAATAGCAACCAGTCTGACAGGAAATACTTTGAAGTCTCTATAAGATTTGGTATAAAAAAGGTAAAATTCTTTAGTTTAGCTGTACCAAAAATGCCTGGAAATCCAAATATCAGTATGAAAAGAAAAATAATTTTTACACAATTCTGTGTCTAGGGATCAGACAATGTCAGAAATCACCTATTGAACAAATTACAGAATAATAAACCAGAATGAACATGGGATAATAGAACAAACTACCACGAGCAAAGTTGTGCATTGAGGCCTTTTAAAAATCATCATAGTATTCTATGCTATAGTATTCTGTTATATCAACATCCTTGATGAGAGAAGATAACTCTCCAAATAGTTTTTACAAAGGCAACAGAATAGCAGAATAGTCAGACATTACTAGGGCTCTTCTAGTGTGGTCTTGAGAAGTTAAAGGTAACCACATTGGTTAGATTTGTCATCATGGTGCTAAAACAAAAAGTCACCCTTATTTGAGATAGCATGAGAAATATATCCCTGATTTGGGAGGCATATAAATAAGTGCAAATATGGAACTGGTTCCCTGAACAAGGATAAACGTAAAAGTCTTCTACCTCTCTTTTAGAATGGTAGCACACCTCTGCTGAAAACAGAGATATATAGTCACTATTTATATCATATTTATGTGATTTTTTTTTCTGTACCTAAAGGCCTAATAAAATTTTTCATCCTGTCAGGAATATTTTTATGTGAAAACAGAAACTTTTCTCAAAGATTGTAGCAAGTGTCATAGCTGTAAATAGAAAGACTAGAGAGAGACATTTGTTTCTTCACCCCAAGCTCACTCTTGTTGCCAAGTTCTCTCAAGTCAATGAACTTCCTCTCCCCTCTGGAAAGCAGCTTTCTCTGGAGATCATGTCAAGCATCAGCAATTTCTGCAGATGACACTTAACAGTGAGTTAATTCACCAAAGTGCAGTACAGTACAGTGCAGTGCAGTGTTTCCACCAAAGTGCAGAATTACCTGCTGAGCTCCCCACATCAGCCATCTCCATGTTCCATGTCACAAAAGGAGCAGAGAGGTAGGAGAGCCCACCCTGGCCAAGGCTCACATGGGAGCTGAGCCTTCCAGAAAAGCTTCTTTTCTGTGTAACAACAGCTCCAAATCCACTGCACAGTACTAAACTGCTCTCTTTTATGTGTCCCATACAGAAATCAGGCACTGCTGTGAAAATTCTTCCTCACTCTGCACTGCAAAAGATGGTTCTGAAACAATACAATCAATTTATGAAGTATAATATTTTCTGTTATCAAATTCTAAACAAATAAAAAAAGCCTTTCAGTATGAAAAATAAAATTACAGTCAAGTGGCGCTTCATTACCACTGTAGCTTGAGGGGCATTATCTGCACAACTCCTATTTAATCCCACTTTAAATCAAAACAGAATTACTTAGTTATCCTCTAAGCATAACACCAAAAGATTATCCTACAAATATTCAGTCTGTGACACCATTTTGAAGATATATTTCTTCTAACACAAGATGCACCATGTTAACTTTCAAAAAAGAGAGCTGGGAGTGTACAGCTGCTATTTCAGTGACACTCTCAGAATACAGTAATTTAATTACATACTTGGTTTTAATTTGTTTGGCCAGTTAGTTTCTGGTAAGTCCAAATAAAGGGCTACAACTCAACAGTACTTGAGAGAAATGGAATTATTAATGATCATTATACCAGTTTATAGAGGTATCCTTATTAGTTAAGAGAAGACAAAGTGAGGCAATTGAAAATATAATGATCTGTTAAGCTAGAAATGTTAGTCTGCATAGCAATTTCACATAGCATGTATAATGCAGGTAACATACTCTTCTGAATGTTGCTTTGATATAGATTATCCAGGCATCAATATTGTGCCAGAAAAACATATTTTCAGTCATTTCATTTTTACTGTGCAGTAAGAGACAAAAAAGATACCCAGCATGCTACTCCAAGGTTAGACTCTAAGCTCTAAAAACACATAAGAAAAAGTACTTTGTCCTCCAAAACCATCAGCCAAACCTCTGAAGTCTATCTTACTTGGGCAGAAAAAAGAGCCAGTCAATCTGAGAAACTGAACAGAAGTATTCTTCCATTTTCACTTGATGATCTGCATATTGGGACACACACTACACAAGTACTACACTCACTCTGATAGGCAGCAGTCACCTGGGATATTAGTGCATAGAGTCATTTTAATGCAATTAATTTAGTTCTATATTTCAGTAGTGTTGTCTATGAAATAGTTTGGGTTTATACCTAAACTTGCTATGAAGAACCCATGGTTCAGAATAAGTCCTAGAACCCTCGGACCATACCCTCACCACTGCTCCACTTCAGTAGAAGTCAGGAGAGCCAATGCATTTCTGTTCACAATAGTGCAGACGTTTCCATGTCTCTAAATAATAATAAAAACCAAATACCGGTTCTCATTCTGTAGCTGGTACACTTTCATTTTGTAAAACACATTAACATATTCTGTTACTGCTAACTACAAAAAAAAAAAAAAAAAAAAAAAAAAAAAAAAAAAGTGTATTAAAATAACTTTTAGATATAAGTAAAATAAAATCTGAACAAGTACAAATCACACAAGATCTATAACTTTACTAAAGACTCTAAAACATAAATTGCCTTCTCTTGTGTCTCTAAAGCTCATGATAGTGTGTATTGCTGGTGATTTCTGACATGTTCAAATGCCTCAATAAAACCAGACTGGATCAAAATCATTGTGGGAGCCTCAGTGAAATTATCTTTTATTCCTTCTTGATTTTTTGCTAATTGTGTTGTTTCCACTTTACATTGTTTTAACAAATTTCTGTGTAAGTTACTGTAAAAGTAATTAAAAGTATAATTACTGTAAAAGTAATTATAACATAAATATCAGCTAAAAACAAATAAATTAGACTACTATCATTAATATTTCCACACCAGACAGAACAATTCAGAAACATTTCACAGTTAGTCCTTTGAGTGTGATTTTCATTCCATTTGTGCTAAATGGCCAAATTCACATTGATGTCAACAGAAGCAGAAGGCATTTTTAAATCTTTTTTCTCTCTGCTTTTTGGTATTTTCATCATTTTTCTATCTAGAAACCCATAATTCATGGTGTTGGTTCATTTCCACTCATGCCATAAAGAAAAGACAAAAATAACTCCTCAACAACTTATTTTCTTGTTAAGAATAATCCAAATTATTATACATGTTACAGTCCAGCATCTAGATGGAGATTCAAGACTTTCTGAAAACAGAATTTCCAATGATAGGAAATCTACCTAGGCACTTTCAGAAGACTTGAAATCACAGTCTAGATTGTCTAGAAAAGTTGGCTAAGTTGTTTTTCAAGAACTACAGTCTGAGGCACACTAGAAACAAACCTAGTTTTCAACTTCTGGTCAAATAAAGTTTAATTAAGCAGAATTATACCAAGCATTTGTGAATTATAGCGCATTCTGGTTTATCTCTATGAGGAAACAGTAATATTCAGTAACAATAATAGCATATCATCAATCTTGATGAGGAGAAGCAAGCCTCTTCAATATTTAATATGCACCTTACCTTGAAAGATAGTCTCTAAATCTATGTTTCAAAATGGAAACACACGGTTCGCACTGTAACCTTTTCCTCCTATTTCTATTTCACTTGTCTGTAGTACACATTTTTCCATGAAGGACATCAGTGTTTACATCACCATTTTATCACATGTGAGTAAATGGACTATGTGTATATTTCTCTTAAGAATTACTATAATTAATCCACTTAGGAAAAACAAACTAATCAATAAAAAAATAAAACCCAACTAAATTTACTCTTTTGTGTGTTTATTGATAAATGAATAAGGAAAGTAAAATGTTTTGTCCAAAAAGCCTAGACATCAAAGATGTATTCCTGTCATTAGCAACGGAGTTTGCCTTAATTCTCCCAAATATTCAGAGGAGGGGCTTACTATAGAACTTTGGCTTTTTATGCTTTAGTCATAACAGTAAAATCACAAATTTAAAATTTATTGCCAAAAGTTTATATTTTGTGTCCTATTTTCTCCAGTTCTAGTCTAGACCATATATCTTTCTCTTGACCATTAATGAGTTATAGCTCTTGAAAAATAAATCAAAATACTGTGATCCTCTGACACTCAGATCTTCAGGTTTCCTGCAGAAATCTGTTCTCTCCAGCCTATCAAAAAGATGTCTAACATCGAAGTTTTGCTATTCTTAAAAAATGCTCCATTTACCAGAGTCAGTATGTCTGAACAGTTCTGTTCTGTTCATGATCATTGCTGTCAGACTGGGGAATAACATGGAAATAGCGGGGGAGGGAACCCAAACAAACAGACTCGCCCCCAAAATCCCAAAATCAAAACAAAAAAGAAAAACAAACCAAACCAAAACAAACACAAAAACCCCAACCTTGAGGTTTACCAAAAGTTCACAGAAAGAAACAAAAAAATCTTCATTTATCTTAGGTGAATGTGGACTAAGTGCTTGCAATCTTTACTTTGTTTTAAAATTGGCTTATATCAGTTCTTCAAACAATATGTTGTGTTGGTATGTCATTATGTCAGTCCTAGCAACAACAAATATTCATTCAAACATTAAAAAAATAAGAAAAATCGGTAAAAAGTTTATATAAACACACACCATATGTGCCTGACACAAATGTGGCGGGGAAATGATAATAGTTATCTTGAGATTGTAGACTATCCATCTACAACTATTCAATGGCAAGGATATAAATGTTGTGACACAAATCCGCTATACTGCTATTTAATCATCCATGTAGAGGTTAGCCAAACTTTCAAAAGTCTGAGTAAATTCTGTGGAAGTCGTCTAGTCCATCATTAATTGCAATGCTGATATTTTAATAGAAACAATAAAGAGTAATCAATACTCATGGCTGAGGAAATGATCAATTCCATAAAAAGTAAATTTGCATTAGCATTGCTTAAAATAAATTTTGCCTGGCATGTCAAAGTGCGGTATTGAATCCACCTTGATCTATGGAATGGTCAAAAGACAAGTCTTGCATACCAAACAGTAAAAAACCCTAGAGTTTGATTTGTACCTTCCATAAACTGGTTTGACATAACAGCAGACTTTGCTTTGAGTGGGAAGTTGGACTAGAGAGTTCCCGAGTCCCTTCCAATTTGATTATCCCATGATGCTATGATCCTTCCAGCAGAAAGGCTTGCCCCTTTGCCAGCATTGCCTTGGGTAAAGATCTACAGCACTACTGTCATCAGAGCCTGCTTAGACGTCTTGGTATGACTGCATCAGATGAGAGCAACTTAGATGTTACTAGAGGTGAAGAGCACTGTTCAATCTGTATCTGATCTAGTTGTATGGAGTTGAAAATTCTGAAAAGGCAAAGAGTCTGCTAGACTGCTAAAGGAAATAAAACTCCATTTGGTCATGAGGCAATATTTGCCTCTGAAACGTTACCATCTTAATTTGTAATCTGAGAGTATTTCTGCTCAGTCAGGTATTCAGTGTTTTCTGCAGATCTGGGACTGAATATACTACAGTTTTATATACAGTTTTGCAAATGCAGTGCTAGTAATCATTAATTAGAATTAGCATAGTAACCACTTCATATTAAGCATTAGATTGGTATTTTACTTCATGTAGTGAATATATGTAAAATATATTAAAAAATATATTTCACACTTTACATGTTATAATCCTGCAATGAGTTTCATGATAAGTGATTGGGATGAGAAAACTTATCTGTTTGAAGCTATCATTTTGCTGAGTTTCTCATAGTTATCTCTAATATCAAGATTCATTCAGTAATTACTTCTACCAGAGTAATTTAAGAAACATGAACTAGTCAATTAGAGTTCCCTAAAATTTAGAGTTCCCTTTTACAGATGATTAAATTAACACCATTTTTAGTCCTAATCTTTGAAAAAAGACAGCAATGTGCAAAGGATGACAAACTAGAACCACATTATAATGCTACAAGTAACCTTGCTGAAGCCTTGGAGTGTAAAGCAGAGCAGAAATAAGCTGCAGCACTAAGTTCCAGCCTTTATGCTAATGTTATCAGTGGATAACATAAGAAAGCCCTTTCAGTTCTAATTTCTGCATGTGCATAAACTCATTGTCATGAGATTCACTAAGTTTAAAGGGAGGATTAGGAAGGCCCTAAAGTATTTTTCTCATACTAGAATCATCCTGTGTGGACAGTTTGCATTTTCTATTCTTTAGCATGAGAAAAAGATATAATTTTTAAAATATTTTTAAAGAAAAATGTTTCTGGAAAAGTACAGGCATACTCTAAACCGAAAAGTATGAAGGACAAAGAAGTTTTATGAGAAGAATTTCACCAAAATAATACCTATGTATTAGTATAGACCATTTCTTATCTATGTTCATTACACTTGCTGAAGTATTCTTGTTGGCATTCACTGGGGTTAAGTATTTGAATGGAACTCAAATCAAAGTGCTAATGATACATTATAAAATTATTTATTCTTGTAACAAAAATGCAGCAACTTGCACAATTTATTACCAAACATTTTCTAAAACAAGTACAAAAAGGTTTGCCTTATAAGAAGCTCCTGTTCCAGCCCTCAATGGGACTCTTATGAGAACAAAATCTTGTCTTTCTAAATGCCTGCTGGCTTTTATTTCAGACACTCATATTCAAGATAGATGCTTAATGGAATCTGACCAATTACAGGAAATCATCTTTAAGTGTAAAGGACAAATTGTAAAATTCGATTTAATTTCTGCTTACATGTCCTGATAATCACACTCAGCAAACATGATGCACAACCACAGCTATATATTATTGAAAGTAAATCTAGATAGTTTGACAGGGCAAAAATCAGTTGAAGCTTAGCAGCTGAATGCTTAAATGTCTCCCTGAGCCACACAAAATAGAAGTGTATGGGAGATTCAGGTAAAAGATTAAGTAGATATAATTCATTGTTATGTAAATACTCTAGAGAAAAACCATAAAGAACAAATTGAGAATATGAGACTATATGTGATACTGCTTTCCACGCTGCCAATTTAGATGCATTTTATTCTTGGACTTTTTCTGCAAAATGCAAAAACTGGTTACTATGGCAACTGCCACATGTTACTCAGTTTATTTCTGAGGTACAGAGCAGCCTGTAGAAGAATAATACTGTGCACTTCTATCAGGTTCTCTCAGCACCACAGAGAATTGGGAACTACATGTCACAACATGTACCTGTATTTTCACAAAGTTTTAAGAAAGCATATTAAAGAAAGAGTAGTTGTATATATTTTGCAATGTCATTTTCTTTATTGCTTATATGCAAATTAAAAACAAAGATTAAGAGCTGTATGAAGAAAAATTTATACTCTGACCAACCTGACAGTTGGTTTCTGCATTCTTTTTTTTTTTTATTACAGTTCTTTCAGATGTTTATAGCAAACAAGTAAACTTTCAAAACTTCTTTAATAATGTAGAGGACATCATCTTCCAAAGCTTAATAGAGCCCTGAGCAACCTGGTCTAGTGGAAGGTGTCACTGCCTAGGGTGAAGCAGTTGGAAATAGATGATCTTTAAGGTCACTTTCAACCCAAACTATTCTATGATGGTTCCATGATATTCATTATGTAGATCTAGAATTCCCATCATCTGTTAAAGATTAAGGTTTAGTTCAAAGTAAGAATTAAAACATTTCACATTTACTCATTAATTGTCTGCTCTCTCTTCCCAAAATGAAATTAACTCTTTGTTACAGGCCTAGGCCCTATATAATTTATGAGATGTCTTGCAATAGTAATACAAAATAACCAGAATGCTAAAAAGGGAGCCAACTGAAGTTAGCCATTAATGAACATACCTTAAGGAAACCTCTGTCATTCTTTTGCTTTTGAAGCCTGAAAGGGACCCTCTGTGTCCTCCTAAGACCCACAGCTCAGATCCTAGAGACAGACCTTTATCCAAGCCCTCAGCACAGGAACCAAGGCAGGATTCATAATTTATGGTTTACAGGTCAAGGTAGGAATCTTAAGCATTTTTTCCCCCATTTTCTAGCAATTTTTTTTTCTGGTTTCTACATGGAAAAATTTTTTAATAGAATAGAGGAAAATACTTGGTTACATTCTGACTCCTCATTCCAAATACATGATTATGCCATTAAGATAATAAAAGTATTTCTAATTTTGTACTTGAAACAGAATAATAAAAAATTAAAAAGTCTTTGGACTTAAATGAGCATTTGTATGTTTGAATATTCTTCCTGCTAGCTATTTTCACAAGCTCTAACCAGTAAATGCTGCTCTGCCCATTTTACTTGTCTCTGCTGATTTCTTCTATATCATCACGTACCTTAGGAAAGAATATAAAAGCTGAGGAACAGCCTAGCAGAAGAAAACAAGCCGAGATACATTTTTTTTTAATTGTCAAGGATGGGGATTTTAGCATGTAGCTAAAACTGCAAATTATACTATTAGATTGTCAAGCAAAATGAGCACATGTACAAGTGCTGAAAAGGTTAGAAGTTTTGAACAGGTCTGGCAGCACAGGAACCTCTGGATTGGGAAGGTAAACTAATATAGGCTAATTCTGTATTTAGGCTTTGCAAAGTATTCAAACTAAAAGTGCCTCAGACATTACTGCTAAGAGCATATGCTTCCCTTTGGATGCTTTTGATGTTTAGTTTAATCAAACTACAAAAACAGAATAGCAGGGAACATATAAATAGACATTTTTTGCATTCCCTTGGGACACAATATAGAGTAATCAATTGTAAATTAATTGGGAAAATTTGTTTTGCATGGCATGAAGAGGCAAAACATTAATTAGGCATCATTTGCTTAATGGCAATTCTGATATGTTATGCAAATATTCAACCTAGTTCTTTATAGTGAGATGTAAAACAATTATCAAGGATGTAAAGACCAATAAACTGTAATCTACAGCTCTATGACAAGCAAAAGTAGCATCGAAATATAAGATAAAATTTAATTTCTACCAAGAAATATTCAGATTAGTTTAGCGCATCCAGTTTTCCATCAACTCATGAGAATTTATAACAATTTTATTACACTTAAGACACACTTGGTACAAATATGCAAATTCAGTCCACAGCACAGAGGTTGCATGTTGTGCAATCTATCTGTATGTAACCATTCCAGTCAGTGCTAGCTCTCCATATGTTACTTTAGTTCTTATATAAACAACACTTGTTATAAGTGAATTTTCAATAAAAGCCAATACTGGCTATTAATTGTATAAATATATGTCTAAAAATCATTATTTTTAGACAAAATCTTGCAAGTGGTTTGTCTTGTATGGGTCTAGATAGAGAAACAGATAAAATAAATTTATGAAATATATATGATAAAGGGAGAGAAATTTTTTAAAAGGCCACTCTGTGGTTAAAGTCTCAGAACATGTCTTCAAGGAAAAGTACAAGCACATAAAGTAATAAAGGAAAAATATGTTTAAAAATAACAAGTATTTTGCAGTTTACTGGCCTTAATAATTGTCACCTTAATTGGTGACTTACTGAATATGAGATTCAATAAATGCCATTCTTGCTCTGATTAAATGTCACGGCCATAGATTTGTTGTTTCAAAATCAAAGAGCAGCAATTTGGTGTGTATAATGAACCCTCCAGATGATTTGTCTGCAAAACACTTTTCTATTCTTATCAATGAAACTTTACATTCTGGTCCCTTTAACTGTAGGTTCTTTATTATGATAAGTTTTGATTTAATAAAAATTCATTTTTATTTTTATTTTTAAAAATAGAAACAAACTGATGCAAATTTGACCTGATTGTTGACTAATCTCTGGCAGAAGGCAGAGAAGGAGCAGTCAGAAATCTTATTGCATAAATGGAAAAGAGTGGCTTGTGATGATTTTTGCTTTTCATACCATTAACGAAGTTTGAGACCACCATATTGAAGTTCCTGTCCTCAAATCCATCATTTCCACAGCTGGAGGCATTGTATGTCAATGCGGTTATCTTAGAAAGATAAGCTTTTTGTGACTGTACAATTCTAAGCTCCAGAGGCAGTCTATGTCCATGTGGTTATCTTAGAAAATAAAGCTCATCACTGTACAACTCTATAATCTATGCCTAACCAGACACAATTGAGCCCTCAGGAATTAATGGACTTTACTAAGTGGCATAAAAGCATCTCTCAGCAGAAAAAACCCACTGTGCACTTGATCACTCTGTTCAAATTCCTTGCATATAAGAAATAATTCAATAAATATCTTTCAAGTATTTCTGGAAGTATTTCTGGTATATTTGGAACCTCTATCTATAACATAGGAATATAAAAATGGAAAAAAATTACAAAAAATTTTTGCCAAAGTTATATTGCAATCAATATTGCAAATCAGAATCCAGACATTCTGATTCACAGATTGTTCATCTGTAAAGCAAAGTCTGACTTGGATTCAACAAAAAGTCTAAGCAACAGTTTATGAAAAGTGAGTCCTTTATTTTGAAAGTAGATCCAACAGGAAGTATTACACAAAGTAAACAATAAACTTGGAACATAAAACAGCAAATATGAATTATTATGTTCTTTCAAATTGGTTAAATGAAAAAGGGTTAAAAAGAACATGCAGTCAACTACTGTAATGCAGATTCGATAAATGACCTCTAATACATATGACAGCTCACTGGAGAAAGCAGGAAACATTGATAACTCAGAGATATGGAGCTTAGCGTAGAATTTGAAATCTTTCAGGTTATGTGGGATAAAAGCTGAGCTCTTGCACAGGTTGATGGCATGGTAATTGCTGGTTTCATTTGTCTCTTAGGCCTAAAGGATTGAGAAATCTAATTCTTACCACACAGGTCCCCAAACAGCCATTAGACAGATAGCCTTAGTCTGAGCAGAAAAAAAGCCCTCAAAGGACAAAGCAATGAAATTTTTTTTTTTTTTTTTGAGAAGTGCTGGAATTCACTGAGTAGAGCAGAAGTAGAACTAAGTTAACATCAATTCAATTTTACTTCCAACACAGTTAACCTCCAAAGATGGTGACCAAGAGAATGGTGAAATAAGAAAAAACCCTCAACCATTCTCTTTGCCTTCATCTTACTCTTTTCCATCTGCCTCTAGCAGACAAAAAATGTTTGTACCTATTCCCTTCAGAACAAATCAACATTTATTATGTTGTCGTCTTAAATTGTGCTCAGAATACTAGCCACGTGAAGGAGATAGTTAAATTCCTCATAATTCTACAGCTGTTTTATAAAAGTAAGGTGCAACTGAGATGACCAAATTAAAAAAAAAAAAATAAAAACACTTAGGCAAATCATAGTTATGAAGCAGAATTTGACAAGCTTTCTTACTAAATATATTTCTTTTAAACTGAAGCTGTCTGGCAGGAAGACTATGAATGCTACATAGCAGCATCCCCCAAAATCAGGATGTGCAAGGCTGGGAGATATGCATGAAGCTGCCTTAAGCTGATGTCCAGTCAATAAGCATTCTGAATATTTTCCAGTCACAAAATTAAATGAGACGATAATTAACCTCAGCTGGATTCTAACACGTCCATACTGCAGAATAGTCTATCTGTATCCTCCTTTTCTGTTGACAGTCTGCAATTTTAACTCTACTGACAATGTCTGCTTTATGAAGATGTGGTATTGCAGAGAGTGTAAGTGCCCCATGACTATTGTCACATCAGACAGAAGTTACTGACATCTGATGCTAATCATTTTGAACATTAAAAAAAAGGATACATAATAAACACTGTTACAACAACTGTTGCTTAGAAGTATGTTGCCTGACCGACCCAGATAACTGCCTGCATTTGTAACCCTGCATAATTATTTCCATAACATGCAGAACAGAAACCTAACACATCTAAATATTAAAATATGAAACTAGAATGTGTAGCCTCTGGAATTAAGGATTTTTTTCCCAGTGAAACAAATTCTGTTTCATGCTGCTTAGCTATTGTTATTTTTAAAAGAGAGCGCGGTTAAAACCACGGTGAAAAATTCATTGAAACCAACTTTTGTAACAAGACTCAATAGCAGTAAGATAGGAATGAGGGTGTTCCAAAACAATCTTCCTAAACTAATTACCAAACTAATCAAGGCTAATCATTTCAAACCTTAATAACAGCTTGAAAAATATGCTATTTCACAATTAAGCAAATGAACCAGAAAGTTTTTTCTTTCACTAGAATGTGCTAATTTATCTTTCCATTGGATTTCAAGGATCACATTTGTTTACAATAAACTATTTTATTTATACAGTAAAGTGAAATAAATCAATTCAAACCTTCCTATTCACCAAAAATAGTGGGTTGTAAGTTCCTTTTATGTTTATTACAAGCTCAGAGGAGAAAAATGTTGTCTCTTCCCTCTTAACAGTTCTAGAAATTGAGTCCACATATAGGGAAGAAGTATTTGAGGGCATCAATAGGAGCATTTTTGCTTTAAGGGAATGGAAACCTAACTTCTTTGATACACATGGGAACAATAGCAATTCTTGGAAGATTCAAAACCCTGAACATAGCTTGGAAGACCAGAAAGTGGAAAAATGAAACTTATCAAGACTTCTTCACTTTAACATTTCCTAGGTTATTGGTTTGGTAGGTACACAGTATTAAAACAAGATTATTCAGCCTAAGAAAAAACAACCAAACACTTATCAACAAAGCTTAGTTAATATTTACCCTTCTGATTCACAAACGTTGAGCATTACCTATACCCGAAACCCTTGGTACCATCTTATTTATTAGACAATCATCTTATTTATTTGATTATTATTCCATCATGATAAGGAAAAGAATAGATAATCCTTCTGAGGAAACATTCAGATGTTTTGATAACAAAACAATAATCCATTTCAAAGCAGGACTTCTCTTGACAAAAGAAAGGGTTTGCTAATAGGCCATGCAACTAATAACACAACCTGCTCAGCCTTTACAAACTGGTGCAGATCACTACATGACAATTTTCAAAGGAATGTCAAGCGTTGCTTTATCATTGTCAATACCTAACTGCAGTCTTCCATTTTTACTTCTTTGAAGGCAATGATAGGTTTTTGTAAAGAAATATCTATGTCTCCACCTGCAGTAGAAATTCCATCTTTCATTAAAACATCAAGCTAATAAATACTGGTTTTCTGCATCCAAAGAGATAAAGACATCCTGACCGTAGAGAGAACTCATCTCAATAAATCTTCAGTATTTTGTTCCAAAATAGGCTTCTTTTAACTAAATAAAAATGTTTAAAATGTTTTTAAAATTGACCCTTGAAGAACAATTATTTGTATAAAAAAAGGCCACTACACAGAAAATTTATTTGTAACTTATCAATTAACATTCGATTCTAATTTTTAAGAGCAAAATGGGAATTATAATGAAACTAAAACCCAATTTTCAAGCCAAACATTTTTATGGCCTTTAGGGTATTTTCCTTTCTGCTTGAAATGCAAGTCTTAAAAGCCTGCTCCTGAAGGACTGCCAAACAAAGCTATTTCACCTCATAACTGCTCAAGTTTCTACTCATTACTTCTATAACTTTCAAATGCTGCTTCATATTCCTTGGATGTGGCTCACATTATCTCTCATGAATATCAAGAGAAAGGAGCATTCTATCACCTTCAAGGAAATGTTTTCAGAACTTTTTAAGCTCTCAGCCTTCACATGTGATACTTTGCTTATTCATTTAATCCTAGAATAATCTTAACCTTTAACCAATCTAAAATTACTGGACTGCATGGAAGATTAAGAATTTCAGAAATACATCATGATCATTCTTTACAACTGAACCTGATCAGTCAGGGTTTGAAAATACAGGACTTATAACAATCACAGTGTTCTGTACTCCCTTTTTCCAAATCTAGATTTACTTTCAAAATTTGCATTTCCCACATATGACAGGATACCGTAATAAGGACAGTTCAAAGCATACTTACACAAAGTTAGAAACTGGTATGGATTTTGAATTTCAAATGCTTTTCATGATTTGTTTTCTTTGTATTAGGAATGTTAAAACAACTTAAGGTGACATTTCATGCTCATTAACAGAGGACACAGTCATTTGCAAGGAGACAGACAGGTGGTTTATAACTTCCATCATTATAATATTGAATAAGGTGACAACTATTGCCTGAAGGAAGGATAATTATACTATAAGAGAACTTAAAACTGTGTATTCACTTCACATATATAAGAACTGGCAAAACAAAGCCACGCACCAAAGCTAAATTATCCTCATTTGCCTGTTTAAATTATGGTTAACTAAATTAACTCTCAATTCGCTTTTAATTGTATTGGTTTGTATACTGCTTCTGCAAACTCCATCAAGAGAATTGCATCCAAAAGTACCTGCACTACCTATTATGCACTACTGCAAGAAGGGAGACCTATTTACATTTTTAGACAAACATCTTGTCACCTCAAATTTTTTTTGAGGTGGTCAGTCAAATGTTATTGGGGCTCTGTCTGCCTGGTTTTAAAATACAAGCTGAGGAAGGACCAGTTAAGTAAATCAGCCTTTCCAAATACCAGAGAGCGCCCTCTGCTTTAAACTCTTCAATGGTATTTGTGTGCTTTTCTTCTCTGAACTGTAGAAACATATATAGCCTTAAATACTGCAAATTGAATGGATGATGTAAGAGAAATCAAACTCATCAACTTCAGTATGTATCCAGAGATCTTATCTTCTTCAAATGCTTTGAAAGTATTTACATAGGACACAAAGCATTCTTCCATTATGTTTGCCTACTATATTTTTTCTGTACTTACTCCTACTTATTTTCCATACTTGAAAATACATATTTTCAATTAGTTCCAGTTAGTTTCTATACATCCTCCTAGTTAACTTGGGAGAAACGTTTATTAATTCAATGAAGAGCAGCAGCAATTGATCTTCATATGGCTCTTCATAGCTGATATATTTTTCTAGAATTATGATGCACATACATGAAGAGAAACAACTCCAGGTTTACTCAATATATATAACAAGTCCTCACCTATCTGCAAATGATATATCACTTAATATTTGTACAAATAACTAACAACTATTTCTCCTCTATTGTCAACAAATCTAAAACTACAGTTTACTTTCAGAAAATTTGTTATCATTTTCCTCATATAAACTGATTCTGCATTAATTCCAACTTATTTTGCTAAACCTGAATGAACAGCACCATACATGGCATTTCATAATGGTCTTACCTGTAGCTGGTAAGCTAAACATACATATGCTGTTTCACTTCTGTGATCCTCCTATGATTAAGCAAGCATACCATGTCTTTCTCCTTACTTCTGATGTCTTCTAGTTTTCAATCAGAAATTACTACTAGACCTTGAAAGATTTTTTATTTCACATTGTCGAAATGTCAAACTATTGCAAAATCTATCTTCCTTTACTTATTAAAGTGGTTTTATTGCTGAAAAAGAGGACCATGCCATTGTCTGAAAGCAGAAAGGCTGAAGTCAGACTTAAAAATAAATGTCTTATAATAAAAGAGCAGGCTGCTTTGACATAACATTATTACAAAATTATGCCTAATTCATCTATAGAAGGACAAACTGGAAGGACAATTTGAAATGGTTCATCTATCCCACTTAACATGTGTGATGAATAAAGCTGTTCATACCATAATCACCACTAAAAGGATCTTTTCTGTATCTTAATTCAAACCTACGTTTTGTTCAGTCTGAAGAGCCATTTTCCCATAGCAAGAGTCATTTCACTGCACAAATACATCTGTGCATGTCGATCATTCTGATCATAGTGTGTGAAGATGTGTTCCTACATGTCTCTATATAAGTACCTACAGCAGATATGTCTATCCATAGTCTTTGAATCATAGGTAGGAATCATAACAAAATGTAAGAGAAATTATGTTTGTCAAGGAAAATCCAGTGCAAACTTTTTATTACAGTGATTGCAAACGGGTTGATTGACACGAATAATTGAACAGTAAATACTGGTCAAAATTCTCTGGAAGATCAGAACATCAATTTTAGCACTGCTGTCAGATTTGGCATCCAAAATGCAGAAAGGTGATGTATAAGGATGATAGATTCTGGAAAGCTAAGAAAGAAATACAAAATCAAGATGTGGCTATATTGTGTAGTTTCATAATTGAAATAATTCTGTTCAGTGACAGGCTAATGAGCCAAATTATCTAATGCTACAGGACTGAGTCAAATTTCACATTAGACAAAATTCAAAAGAATCTTTTAAAATAACAGAAAACACTAGAAGAGTTTTACATTAGGAAATAATGGAGTGGAGAAGGTGGGTATAAAGGTTTAAATAAGTCTTCAATTTTGAAAGGACCTGAAAAACACTTGAAAAAGTACTCGGTTACTATTCCAGAAACTACATGATTATTTCGCTGTAGTGCCACACACTACAGAAGAAATATGGTATTTAACTGTAAGTATTGTTGTTTATTTATCTTGTATTTATTGTCTTTCTTTTGAACTTATTTTAAACAATTAAATCCTTAAGAGAAAATTAGATCAGCTTTTTAATGTATTCACTTCTGGGAAAATAAGAAGTGAACCACGATAATCATATAGTGTGGATTAGATCTGACAAATGGGTCATAAAAGCACAAAAAACATAATTTCAGGTCTAAACACAACATTAGTTTTGCAAATCGCATGAAAAAAAAACCCTTAAAATGTAACATTATTAATGAAATGCTCAGTTGAGGGAAAGCAGTAATTAAAACTAAATACAAACCAACATACTTTCTGTAATCAGAAATGACAGTATCTCTATGAGTTCGTAATTTATGAGTATCCCTATATCACTCCAAACTGTTATAAAACACAGCAGAAAATAGAATTTTTATTTCCTAATCTTTACAATAATATTCTGGTTCATGTATTGTGAGTTTCTGCACTCTGAAGTATTATTTTCTATCAATCCATTTCTCTACACTGCCTCAAACAAGATTATAAAAAAAAATCATCCTTTTTTTTTGAACAATGCATTGTGAACCTGGTTCCCCAGGTGGCTCAGAATGAAAGTAATTACTGACTATATTCAAAATTATAAGGCTGAAGCAATTCAGCCTAATATGGCAGGAATATTCATGACATAGTAAATATCTCATCCACTACTGGCATCTCAAAAATAAACTATTTTTGGGTTTTGGTTTCTGCTAACTATAATGACAAGCAAAAAATGTTTGCACTTTATGGATCTCAAAACAAATTTCACATAATGTGTTCTAAGTATACATCAATTACTGGCTCAGTTAGTAGAATGCTCCTGATATAACTGCATTCATTAAGCCCATTTATATCTTAGGACTATTATAGTTGATATTCAATACAGTGCACACTGGAAATCAAAAATTATTTTAAATTATTGTAAGGGCATTTCCCTTGATATGACCGTGTCCCAAAACAAATCATAAATATATCAATTAACTAAAAGGTGAATTCACTAAAAATTAAGACTGCAAATTAAGACTGAAAATTTAAAGTAATTTAGGTCTTCCAAGTCTAAATTTTTTTTACTGAAAAAATATAGAATAGAAATTCTAACTCCTAAAGTTATCATGTTTATTATTACACTACTTTTATTAAAGTAACCTTTTTCCCATGATAAAAAAAAAAAATAAATTAATTAATTGCCAAAAGAAACAGTATGTGGTAGGTACAGCCACTACTTTTTTCTGTCTTTATTACAAATACACCTATTTCTATGGTTTAGGCATATTTAATATTCACATTTTAAGAGCCCCAAAGAAAAAAAGTGCTGAATTTGCCAATAGCTTTGCTGGATTGTGGCTAAGCTTTTTTACTAGTCAAGTGTACTGCAGACTCCCAGAATCAGTATGGTAGCTTCCTAGAAAATCAAGCCAAAACTGGTCTCATATCTTTAGTTCTGGCCATCTGCTAGAAGCATCTGGTAACTGGGTACATGCACCCACATCCAGAACGTGACTGCTCTCTTGCCAACTATGTGCCTAGGTAACTGCCAAAATGTGCCTCTCCACTGCTAACATGACAACTGTCAAAAAGAAGCTGAACATGTACGAATAAATCTAAATTAAACTAACACATTACTCTCCCAAGTAACAGCCATCATTTTTTGACATGATTGCTCGATAAGGGCAATGATAAATAAGTTGCACAGTGAAACCTTTCTAAGGTTAAGAACTATAATAAGGATACCAAAGATCTAAGTACTTGGAGGAGTTATTTGTAACATTTTATTCTTGCTGTTTTCTCTGACAACTAGAAAATATATATGTAATACTAGCAACACATTGCACCTTTAGATAAAAATAACAGAATTATACATTTAATATCTGATTTAAAAAGGAGAAATAAAATAAAAATCAGTTCAGACTCTATCCACAGATTTTCTTAATCCAAATATATAAAATTGTTTTTTGTAGTTAAATAGACACACATTAAATATATTGCAATAGGATTTGGAATGCCATATTAGAAATTACAACATAAATGACAGCTTAGAACACAAATGGTAAAGAAATGTGCAGATTCCATTGAAAAACCTAGAAATTATTTTGTGCACTTTGTATTAGGAGAAGTTAAAAAAAAATGCAGTAACTGTAATTACTGAAATTATTAATTCCTTTGTGTGATCAAAGAAATTTTTTGTCTTCTCTCCACATTTGTGAAAAGGGCAGATGTATTCAATGGCTAAAGCGTGTACAATTAAAAGTTAAAAGCACATGAGAGACAGAATAACAGAAGGAAAATCTAAAATCAAAGCTTAGAAAATAATTCAGGATCTTGATAGTAAACTACTAGACTCCAGTTAAAGGAAAAGAATAAACCCAAGGATATTCAGAAATTGTCATAGTGACTTTTTTTTCTGTCCCTGTCTGAATCATCAGTTCTCCCTTTTCTTGTGTTTAAATTTTGAGCTCCATGGAGTTTTTTTTAGCAGCAAGTGAGCACACAAGTTAATGTGATCCTGATCCACCACTATAGCCCCAATGCACAATGATGATGATGATGATACTATAATAATAACAACAGTAATAAAAATATTACATTTCTTAAGCTTTTTGATTTTCATAGACAAACACCTTACTTCACATACACGTAGTCCCTTAGTTATCTGCCATCGCATGGTCAGTCATGGTAATCCAGTTTAAAATAGGTTAGGAAACAAGTGCTATATCTTTTCCATCCTCCCATTTTTAAAAGAGGGTTTTACCAAATGTTCATTTACGTCCATTGAAAAGTTATTCTAAAATAGAATAAATAGACTCAGTGAGAAAGGGTAAATCTCATGTAAACCTAGCTGATCATAATGTTTTTCTGAATCTATGTGTACATTAAAGTAATCTCAAAGCACACAATGCCCATGGATCCAAAGAACTTTTCATGATGTATAAGATCTTGTCATTCTTGTAATGGTCTAAGGCAAGAGAACTGTTTTAGTCATACTAAACATTTTAAGCTTATAGCTTTCCTTCAGGCAAATTTATTCCAAATAAGGAGAAAAATGAAAAGGAGGTATAATAAGTTCACAAAATAAATATAAACACATATGCCGAAATAATTATTCAGATCATTCCAATTGCTTCTAGGGTTAAATACCAATAGCTTTGCCATTTCCTTTACATCTTCCACATAGTGCTATTCAGGGCGAGCCTGAAGACCTAAAAATCAATCACTAGAAAAACAGTAAAGTAGATTTCCAGAATTAGTCAAAGTCCCAAGAGAGAGCCCTTGTCAAATTTTTATGTCCAAATATTTCAGATACTCACTTCTGAGATTTTCAACCTAGGACTAAAATTACAGCCGTCC
Organism: Pyrocephalus nanus; assembly: GCA_038380795.1. Taxonomy (NCBI): domain Eukaryota; kingdom Metazoa; phylum Chordata; class Aves; order Passeriformes; family Tyrannidae; genus Pyrocephalus; species Pyrocephalus nanus. The sequence goes on from CM076262.1 coordinate 482,054, forward strand.
TCTGATACTGTCAGCTGCCCAAGCTGAACATTTCAGAAGTTCACTAAATTTCCAAAATTCCTCATTTATCTTTCAGTGTGAGACTATATCGTAGCTATATGCAAGAATATAAAACATTAAGAGCATATTACAGTGAACTGTTAATTTGTATTTGTAACGAGAAACAAAATGAACCCCTTTGCTCCAGAGAGTGAAACGAAAGCAAGACTACATATGCTAGCAGAAATGCTTTCTATTTTTACAGAACCCATATAATTTTAAGTAACTGTATCAGAGCTGCTAATAGAGCTTACTTCTAGAAATATTTTACTTCAAGACAAATTCTGTTATGAAAATCTATAACCTTTTTGTGCTTTGATTTAAACTTACTCCTACCTCGGTCACAAACTTTCTGTACATACTTCGGCAAAAATATCCCACTTACATTTTCTAGAGGGGAAAAAAGAAAACACCCAGATTTTTGTGTCAATTTGTCAAATATGTCAAATATATGATAGTGCCTCTTCTTATCAATTCCGCTGTACTAAAAAATTCCCCAAGGAAGTCTTTTTTTTTTTTTTTACCATAGAACAAACAAGGAAATCATTACTTATAAAATTATCAGAAGAACAGTAAATGTTCAAACCTAAGTCTGTGTATTTCCATAAGCAAAGCTTAAAAAACCCCAAAAAACCCTAAGTGCTGTAACTAAAATCAAGTGAGGGATGAAGTGTCTCATACCCAATTTTTGGTCAGTGACACTTCTAGATTTCTGTCCATAGAACTGCTCAAAGTGGTCATAATGACAAGAATTGAGAAGTGTTCTTTCAGATGATGCGTTTGAAAGGTAGCTTTGTATGAACAGCTGTGTTTTCAAAATGCTTGCCACCTCTAAATTGGTCCTTGTGAAGTGAACTGTTTGCCTTATTGCCAGCAGGGCACATTGCGCTGTAGCTGCTGCATTTTTAGGTTTTATCACTGTCTCTCTAACTGCTGAAGTGGAAAAGAATGATTGCCAAAACCTGACGTGTTTCTTTTCCTTTCTGCCCACTCTGACTTGGTTCTTAGCTGTCTGTTGCTCCAGTGATGAGAAACGTTGCTCAGTTTATTCATTCACTGAATGTCTTTTCCAGCTCAAATAACGGTGATACCCTCTTGTAAACCAAGGCTCCAGCTGTCAATAGCAGTAAATGAAAGAAACCTAATTAAGGCATACCAATTACTGTTTACACAAGAGATAATTAGGCTGCAAGAAATCACACATATAACAGTGCATTTTTCTAAAAGAAAAGGATAATAACTTAAAAGCAAGAGACACACCTTGTTTAGTAAGACAGTAAGTATAGATGGCAACAGGAATGGACTTCCAGAGAAAAATAAATAATCTGTCTACAATTATTTTAACAGTTTCAGTACAGAAGTTCTACAGAAGTACATTAAAGCAATAATAAAAATACTTAATATAAGTACTAATAAGCAGTACTCATGTATTAGACTCTATTTAGCCTTTTTAATTGCAGACAATAGGAAGCAAACCATACCATTTCATCTGGATGAGGAAATACCTGTACAATCAGAATGCACATAAAGATTTACAAATGCAGCTGGGTAAAGAATTACATCAGACTCCAAAACTATGATGCACAGCTCTTCCTCCTGCTTGTGTGGAAACATTTATCCCACATTTCTGCTTACTGATGATCATCTGCTATTGAGCCTTATCTCTGCCAGCTTTTCTAGCACAATTGTAGGTCCAAGTTCTAAGAATCACTTTCATTACATCAAAAATCTCAAGAGGTCAGCAAAATCCACTACTAAGAATTAATGCTGACATAATTGCATTATTTGAAAGAATTTTTTTGTTTTCAAAAGGAAATATCTACCTTTGCACAGTAACCTTCATGTATGTAAAGCTCTGTTCCTTTAAATACTACTCAAAGGAGCATGATAAAGAACCTTCAGGTCCTCTCTGTCCTTATTAGTACCTTTAAAACTGGCCATTCAAAATACAAAACTTTGACATACAACTCTAGATGGTACAAAGCACTCAGCTTTAAAGCACCAGAAGCCATTAGTGAAAATTCTGACACTTAGTGCTAATTAGAGCATTATCAGTACGTATTTACTATTATGAGTAAATTAATGCAGAAAAAGAATCAATGCACTCCAAAAGTTCCAAGTAACACAAAGTTAAATGCTTATTTTTTCAGTGCAAATATTTATCTCTGTGACACTACATTCTTCAAGCAAACTGAACTGAGGATACCGTTTATGATGTTGACCTCAATCTACATGAGGTTTATTTTGTTACAGTGAATGACAGCTCACTTCTACTTTCAAAATGATTTGAACATATCTCAATGTTGGAAATTAGTTGCATACAGACAGATACACTCACATGATCAATACAACCAGTTAAGCAGTCATACTGCTTAATTTGATCCTTGGCTTGGATTGCTTCAAGTGGGACTAGAAAACTTATATCAGCAATCAATGTTTTCTTACATTCTTAGTCAAAATTGTATATTGAAGTGACACTATAATACTATTCTAAACAAAAGGGTGAACAAAAATGTTTTGCCACTCAAAGTACTATATACAATTTCTGCTGTTCATTTCACTACTTCACTTTTTTGTGTACTGGGTCATACTAAGTGTACTCAGTGTCATATGATTTAGATTTAGGTTGTCCTGCCAGGAGCAGGGAGTTGGACTCAATGATTCTTATGGGTCCCTTCTAACATGAAATATTCTATTCTATGATTCTATGACTCATAAGCCACCATGGATGTCCATTCTACTCCAGAATAATTCTTTTATTCCACATCCTGAATGACAGTTAACACCAAATAATTTTCATGTAAAACAAAACACAGATATGCCACTATTTAAATAAAAAAATCTTTCTGAAGTGAAACAATATATTTTGGAATGATGGCTGCGGGCTGGAAGAGAGTATCAAAATTATTCTACAATCTGTTATTCAAGCCACTCAACCCCAGTGAATATTTTACACAAGTCAGAAGCACTTTAACTGAAGAAATAAGAAAGATTTATGCTAGAACACCATATGAGCTTGAGCTGGTGACTTATTAGCTAAAGCATTCACCAGAAAGAGGAAAGACATCAGATTAAATCATAACGAAGCAGAATTTCAACCTGGATCTCTCAGCTCTTCTTTTTTGCTGCCTTTTGCAGAAAACCTATCTAATATATCTGACATGGAAATATCCACCGGTGCCCTTACTTTTGGCTTGAGAATCCCATAGAAAATGAAATATAAAATAAGGAGTATAAACGCAAATCCAGGAGTATGTTGGCTCATATGTATGTGAAAATGTAGTTTATGAGCTTTAAATGGTACAGCCTCTCAGGTGCCTGGGACACACATGAAAAATCCATCTTGGTCCACACTCTATGTTTCACAGTGGCCAACAGAAAATTTCCTGGGAGGAACAGAAAACTCAGTCAGCTACATAGTTAGACTTCCCCAGAATACTTTCTCAATTACCTCTACCTAGCAGAAGTTCCTGAGTGTCATAGTGGGATCAAAAGGCTGAGACATCTGCAGTAGCAGTCCGTTGAAAATCGACTAATTGACAATTGAGGTAATATTTCCAATGACCTTTCAATCAATTGAAACTTGTGTTTATCATGCTTACAGAAACGTTTTTAATGTACAATCCAAATAAAAATACGAAAGTCAAGGGGAAATAGGCTTTAGAGAGTGCATTAAGAACGTGACTTAAAAAATTCTCCACCCATGGCCATCCTCTTTTCTCTCAACATATCAAATTACATCCATACATTTGGCATAGAATGATTTCTCCTGAGATCTTTAGTAAATATGACAGTACTCCACACAGGGGTATCACCTTGCCTCCTCCTGGCAAAATTAAAAGCAAAATACAGGCATTAAGTGTTAAACACAAATCTTTATTTTTCTGCAAGCCTCAAGTTCATCTCATTCCCAGAACAAAGGAACAGATTATACTTTCACTATTTCAGTCAGTATGTCTTTGCATTCCAGTATAAAATGGGTCATGTGCATAAAAACATGTTATTGATCCTCAAAACAGCAGAATGTTTTCTGTATGTTTATCTCACACATTGTCTGTTCACTCTATTAATAAACTTACCCATTAAAATAAAGCACTAAATGTCCTTAAATGTACATAGCACAAACAGCAGCCTCAAAACCTTGCCAAATGTATTTCAAATTGGCCCAATGCTCTTGTTACTTTACATGGTCCAACACCTTTCCTCTGAGCTGATACAGAATGCATAGGTGGTAGATACACCCAATCCTCCTGGGCCTGGAAAGGAAACCTAAAATCTGAATGCTTGACAATTAACTTTTGCGATTCTGTCCATCTATACCAGCAACACCTCAAAAGTTATTTATCAATGTCAATGAAGCATTGATCTTATCTAACAGTTTGTAAACCATGTCACTGTGAATTTTAACACTAGAGGCAAGGGGAGAAAGGACATAAATATGTATCAGACAACAGCCTTCAGGAACAAAGTCTGGGTAAAGTTACATGTAAAGTCTATATTCTGAAGTAAATGAAGCACTTAATGTGTACTACTTTATATACAAAAACACAGAAGCTTTGGTACTACGTGCAGTGGAAAAAAATGTACTCTCAAAGTTGGATTTATTTTACTCCACAAAATGCAAGTACATACAAAAAAACTGGGGAGCACACATTTGATGCCTCAGGATGCTTACAGTTTCAGTCTTTACTATAATGTGGGGCATGAACACAATCTGCAAATTTCACATTTTTGCAGAGCTACAGACCAAAGAAGCAATTGTTTGTGCAGATTTTTTTCCCTTATCACACTTAAGACACTTTTCTGTTATTTTGCTTTGCAATTGAGGATATTGAAGCCAGAATAAGACAGCAGTGATTAGTCTGAATTTGCCAAGATGACAAGCTATTTATTATAAGGTACATATTTCTTTCTAATTAGTACTTTAAAAAAAAAAAGGAAAAGAAGTTTTCTTTCTAAATAGCAGCTACAAAAAGAAATAAAAATTAGAAAGCCTGGAGATTATCAATTTTGTATATTTCTGTATAAATATCTCACAGGATTGCCTAAGAATACCATCATTAGGAATGTGTATTAATCCAACTATTCCATTTTATTTTGATTACACATAAATTATGTTCTTTATATTTATAAACCTCATGTTCAAAAGTTAAATATTCATGTTCTGTAGGATTTTACTCAGTGTTTAAATTTTCAAAGTCAAAAGAAACCAGTCTGTTTCTAGTGATATAAAAAAAAAAAAAAAAAAAAAGAAAATATTTTAAAAGAGGATAAAATATGTAGAAAAATCTCACGGTTATATTTTGCTTTATACTCTGTGGATCTTCATCTTTCTGTAGAACAATGCTCCTCTGCATATATGAGAAGTTAAAGGTCTAAAGATATATTACTATATTAACTTAATTTATACTATCTGGATACCACTATAATACTCCAGGCACCACAGTCATTTTCTTTTCTTACTTGCAATAATTAACAGTAGAGAGCAAAAGATGGCTAAATTAATTTATAACTTTATAGTGTCTTATACTAATTATTTCCTCTTCTTGTATTTTAGGTCATCTTGTCATTCCTGCAAACACTAATCAATCATGGGATTTGAAGTTAATACTACTAAATAAATGAATTGCTTAATCTCCTATGACCATCTATACATGCTTCATCTTCACAAAGCTCATCAATTTTATGTCATCAAGGACAGAGTGACCTTCATTTCCACAAAATGCCTCTTACTACTGGATAAGTTGGTTACAAATTTATCACTTAACCTCAGGAAGAAAGACCTTCACGATCATCATTTGATAAATGCAAGTGTGTATTTTATTAATTGACCAAGTCATAGTGAATTCCAAGACCATAATTGTGGAATACTGAAGGCTCTGTTACTTTTTTTGAATATTTGAGCTAAAATGAAGGACATACAAATCAAAATTAATTTACTTCTTAGTCTAGTTACCACTTCACTACTACAAACTGTAGGAAAAAAAGCAGACTGCCCAGAATCCTGTGTATGTGAGATCAGACCATGGTTCACCCCCAGGTCTGTGTACATGGAGGCTCCAACAGTGGACTGTAATGATTTAGGCCTTTTTAATTTTCCAGCCAGACTGCCTGCCGACACACAAGTTCTACTTCTACAAACTAATAATATTGCAAAAATTGAACATTCAGTAGACTTTCCAGTGAATTTAACTGGTTTAGATTTATCTCAGAACAATTTATCCTCAGTGACCAGTATTAATCTTAGAAAGATACCACAGTTACTTTCAGTGTACCTTGAAGAAAACAAACTTACTGAACTCCCTGAAGAATGTCTCTCTGGACTCAACAATTTACAAGAGCTTTATATTAATCATAATCTGCTTTCTGTGATTGCACCCGGAGCTTTCATAGGCCTCAATAATCTTCTCAGACTTCATCTCAATTCAAATGGTCTGCAAATGATCAACAGAAAGTGGTTTGAAGCTACTCCTAATCTTGAAATTCTCATGATTGGAGAAAACCCGATTATCAGAATTGAAGACATGAATTTCAAGCCTCTTAGCAATCTGCGCAGCCTAGTTTTAGCAGGTATAAATCTCACTGAAATACCAGATAATGCTTTGGCTGGCCTTGACAACTTAGAAAGCATTTCCTTTTATGACAACAGATTTGTTAGAGTGCCCCACATTGCTCTTCAAAAGGCTACAAATCTTAAATTTCTGGATCTAAATAAGAATCCCATTAACAGAATACGACGAGGAGATTTTAGCAATATGTTGCACCTAAAAGAGTTAGGAATTAATAATATGCCTGAACTGATTTCTATAGATAGCCTTGCTGTTGACAATTTGCCAGATTTAAGAAAAATAGAAGCTACCAATAACCCCAGATTATCATACATTCACCCCAATGCATTCTACAGACTTCCCAAGCTGGAATCGCTCATGCTCAACAGCAATGCGCTGAGTGCCCTGTACCGCAGTACAATAGAATCCTTGCCTAACCTCAAAGAGGTCAGCATACACAGCAATCCCATTAGATGTGACTGTGTCATCCGCTGGATTAACATGAATAAAACAAACATTCGCTTCATGGAGCCGGAGTCTCTGTATTGTGTAGATCCTCCAGAATTCCAGGGTCAGAATGTGCGACAGATACACTTCCGGGAAATGATGGAAATCTGTCTCCCTCTGATAGCTCCTGAAAGTTTTCCTTCTACTCTGGATTTAAAAGCTGGCAGCCATATTTCCTTACACTGCAGAGCAACAGCAGAACCAGAACCTGAAATCTACTGGATAACACCCTCAGGACACAAACTTTTGCCTAATACTATTTCTGATAAATACTATGTTCACTCCGAAGGAACTTTAGAAATAAGTGATGTAACACAAAGAGAAAGTGGTTTATACACATGCATAGCAACAAATTTAGTTGGGGCAGACCTAAAGTCAGTCATGATTAAAGTGGATGGCTCTTTTCCTCAGGACAGCAATGGATCATTAAATATTAAAATAAAAGACATAAAATCTAATTCTGTTTTGGTTTCATGGAAAGCAAGTTCTAAAATTCTGAAGTCCAGTGTTAGATGGACCGCCTTTCTGAAAGCTGAAGACTCCCAGGCTGCACAGAGTGCTCGAATACCATCTGATATGAAGGTATATAATCTTACACATCTAAATCCTTCAACTGAATACAAAATTTGTATAGATATTCCCACTATCTATTCACAGAATAAGAAACAATGTGTCAACGTAACCACAAAAGGACTGGACTTGGAAGTGAAAGGCTATGAAAAGAACAACATAATAGGATTTCTTGCCTGCCTTGGTGCCCTTTTGGGAATCATCTCTGTGATATATCTCTACAGCTGCATCTCACAAGATATGAACTATGGCATTGGACACAGCTATCTAAGGAATTATGTGCAGAAACAATCCTTTCAACTCAATGAGCTTTATCCTCCTCTAATCACTCTTTGGGATATGGGCAAAGAAAAAAGCACAGCAATGGAAGTAAAAGCAACTGTAATAGGTGTACCAAACAATATGTCATAAATATGTCAGTATATCACTCAATTTCTGAAACAAAAAACCCTGACTGCATTTGTGTTGAACAAAAAGGCAACAATAAAAATTATTTCTCTTAGGAAATAGATGCCTGGACTTTGCTACTGCGAACAAATGGGAATATATACTGACTATAAGAGAAGAATTTTAACTAACTGGCTTCTAAGAGTATTCTACCAACCAAATACAATTAACTTCACATTCTAGAACTTTCATGGGACTTTTAAGTCTGGAATACAGTGGAAGTAGCCAAGAACATTTTCTGTTGTTTTTTTTTTTTTTTTAAATTATTATATAAAAGTAGTGGAACTGAGCAATACCTCCTCCTGTGCTGTATTACACACACTAGCCACGAGTTTTTGCAGTGAACAGATATACTAGGATTGACATATGATGTAATGAAATGGACAAATTCTGTAGAGTAGACACAGTAAGTATGTGAATTTTTTTAATGAGAAAATACATTTTTGATTAAAATCAAAATATTTTTTGTCTTGTTTGTTTCTTAAAAAAAAAAAAAAACAACAATCCCACCATTCTGGGAGCTCTTCTCTGACAATAAACAAAGTCATCCCAATGCCTGATAAAATATGTCCTTACATATCCTCCTGATAAATGCTAACCTGAGCACATAGGATATTTTCGCTGCTTTTAGGTTGTATGACATGTTTCTAACAGAAACATAAGTTTAGTGGTAGTTTTATTTTAAGAACATTTTAAAGGCAAAAGGGATCCTGGAGATGAGGTCACTTATATACATTTTTATGTGTCTGTGTGAAATAATTCTGTTTTCTTAGCAATATGTGAGCCTGTATGCAGATCTTTATTTAATTATATCTGTATTGCATTATTTTATTCCTATAACCTATTTTATTTCTATAACCTATGTAGTCTCTTGTAGAACACATAGCGGTGCTTTCCATAGCAGTACTGTAAACCACTTACATAACATATTTAACATCTACAAAGAAACATCTCCATGATATTAGTCTAACAAATGTCTAAAACGATTCATTATTTCCCCGTGACCAAAGACATTCTCTATGTCAAAATATCCACAGAAGCTACGGGTAGCAGTAAGATTCCTGGGTAGCAGTGTATAAAAATGGATAGCTGCTCCTTCTACAGATATCCTACATAAACCTGAGGTCCTTGGAAAGTAATAAATCCATCTTCTAGCTGTAATTGCTTAGTGCATATTTAATTTCATTATTTCACAAACATGTGCCAAAAAAATCTAACGACAACTTTTGGTTAAAAAAATGTACAAATAACTTCTTAGTAGTGGTATAGTACACTTCTTCATAATCTCTTCATTTACCAGAAGGTTGTGGTTTTTTCTACATAAGGCACAGGACTAAAATTTTCATGTATTTCATTAATTGGCACGTTTACTGTCTTTATTGGAGGTAGGAATTGACAACAAGCTATATTTAATTTTCTCAGAAGCAGAAAAGCATTGTTACACACCTGTCTTTCCATTTATTTAATAGACATCTCTCAGGAATTCAATGTATTAAAAGCCATACTTACTGGGTATTCAAACCAGAAAACAGTAGCTCAGAAAAAGATTAACTTTTCCTTGGTATTTGACAGCAAACCTTATTCTGAAATGTACTACTAATGAGAGAAGACAAACATAAGTATTTAAATATACCTGGCTAGGAAACACCCAAAATACAATACTGAAAAGACATTTTAATTAGTTTATCTTACTTTTTTTCTGTCAACTACTAGACTGAAAAGTACTGTTCTATTCATAAAAAGATTAAGCATTTACTTCTTGGTAAAATATTTACAAAAATAAATTCCAATATTTCATCAGCTAACACAGCCAAATGCTCACTTGCATATGTACATTTCAGCTTCTAGTTTAGTTACAGTGCTGTGAAATCATAGCTCCAAACACTACCTAAAAATATTAGATAAAAAATTGGTGAAAAAAATGTAATTTATATCCTAAAAGGAAATTTCCATTTCCAAAATTCACTAAAAAACTGCTTGTGTAACCTGAAACAGTGACCTCAAGATAACTTAAAAGAGAAATGGAGGTTCTTCCCACAATCTCATGCTGGCCAGGAATAGAAAAGACATAATGATCAACAGTAATCTTTAGGATATTATTTGTTATCTGAAGATAGACGAGACATTTCTGAAAAGGGTTCCCATATAGTATAGAAAATAAGTGCAGACACTAGACAGTCCTAGAAGAGCTGAGAAAAAAAACCCGAAAAGCATCACCCTGTCAGACTTAAGAAAGAAAAGCCTTCATATTATTGAACTGAATGGAGTGGATGTGTGACACTAGAGGCAAAAAAGAGACTGAAAATTCACCTTATGCTAAAGACGAGAAAACATGCTTGCAAACAGATTAACAGTTGCGCAGTTTTTCTAGAAGAAATAGGATGAATAGAGAGATATCCAGAGTACAAAAAAAATTACTGGTGTTAGCTACTGAAGATCATGAGACTTCATCACAACACAGCTTACAGAGAAACATCTTGAATCAAATTGTTGGGGAAACGATAAATACATGTGATCATTTAAGAGCATCTTTGAGTTCCATGAGCAGTAGTAAAAACATGTTAGAATAAACCACTAGGTAGGAAAAGAAACAACCCACATCTTTCTCAAATATTTTTTGACCTTCCAAATCAACTTTTTTGGTACGTCAGCCTAATAATGTATCAAATGGGTCACTTGAACAGCTTTCAGCTTAATACAACTGGAATTAATTGAAACCAATTTTCTCAGGAAAAGGCCACACAGATACTCAGGGAAAATGCTAAGCTACAGCAGAAAAAGGGAGGATTATAAAAACAAGAGAGATTATCTAAACATTCAGTAACCATAAAATCAGTACACAGAGGACAAAAATTAATCTAGATGACAAAGTTTGTGAAGATAAAAGAAAAAAAAACAACCCAATTTCCACCTACAACTAAAGAATTTCAATATTAAACAAGAAAATTGCAATTATTTACATGGATAAATTAATTACTGAAACTTGGCAAGATTTGCATGATTGGAATGTTAAAATATATAACCATAACCTGTCTAGTGAGAACTGTGCTTTGGAACTGAGACTTGAACATCAAAACTACACTTTAAATTCAATAAACATTCTAAAGGAGTTGAGTCTTCTCCAATGCTTGCATTTTAGGGCAGTGTGAAAATAATATAAGGTATCGGACTAGATTCTGTCCATGATTAGCTGTACTTTAGTATTCTGAGACATAATAGGCAAGCATCCTTTGTAAATAGCATACCCATAATGTAGAATTAGTAATGAATAATGAAAACAGACCCTATGGTACATGACTGACTATGGTTATGTTATTTTTCTGGTTACATTACGTAATGTTTCATTCGTATAGCCTGGGTGATCAAAAAGAGATAGAAGGTTAAGCCAATTGGACAACATGTTTAAAGGACTTGTTCTTTTGAACACTCAAAAAAACTTTTAAATTAATGTAGTGTACCTTTACCTACTTGACTACAATATTCTCAGAGAGATATAAAGCTGCAGTTATACTGAAGTACCTTCAAAGCTGAATCTTTTATTAAGTCATTCCTTCCTTCAGACAAAGCTGAAAACTACAAATTAAATTCCTCTGGCAGCTAAAAAATGCTTTCTACAAATCTCTCTCACTTGCCTATTTTTCTGTCTCTCAGCTTCAATTATTTTTAGACTCTTTTTCCTAGAGTCCTTTTCTTTGCCTTGATACAGATGCTCTGTTCCCTTCCATGATCCCTGTGGCTTCTTCATCACATCGTTTTCAACGCTGCCAGTAAGGACGGATGTTTTCTGATAATAAAAAAATTAGCAAAGAAACATCATATTTGAAGGCAAAATATTTGCATAGAGAAATAAAAAAATATTGAAGAAAGACCTTAAAATGTGATGTCAAGCTGATCAGCTAATGAGATGAAGCATCTCTCAAGGAAACAAAGCAGAAAAATGTAATTACATTCAAATGAAAATAATAATATGGGAGTAAGATAAAGCTGAAAGGGCAGGCAATTTGGGCAGATGGCCTATTCTGGATCCTAAAATAGCTGATGTTCTTTTCAGCATTACAGTTTAGATAAGTGGAAAACAACTCCATCTGCCTTACCCTTACGTAGCTATTGTTCGTTATCAGTGTTGATGACAATTTCACACTGTGCTCCAAATAGTCATAACGTTTTTGAATCACAAAACTACATCAAATTCAGTGCTGATGTCTTCATCTCTAAACATTTCTTCCAGTCCAGATCTAGATTTTATAAAAAAACCTTTCAGCATTTATATACTACATTTTACAGGTCAAAGGGCTTACAGTTTTGCCATTTAGTATGTGAGCACAAGTCAGATTCCTTGAGATGGCTGTTATTCGTGAATAACATTTGAGGACAGAATCTTGTCAGAAATTCTTATATTTTTTTGTATTAGGTTTTACTTCGTGCTGTTAACATTTATAATTTCTTCTTGTTTCTGTCTCTAGCATTAACATCAGCTAACCTTAAAAACACACAGCTGAATCCTTTTTAACACCAAAGAAAGTGAGTTACAGTCTAAAGACTATTAAAGACAGATAAGAGATGCTTTGACATAATGATAAAATGATTTTATAGGCCACAGAACCAGATGATGAAAGTCATCTACTCCTATATATTCTAACATTTAAATGGAATATGTAAGGGATACAAATAAAGTAAGAATTATCACTTTTAATTAAGTGCAAAATGTTCAGTAACTATGCCAAATAAAACCAACAATTTAAAGTTAATCTCACTATAGCAAAGCAAAAACCATCATTAGATTATAGGTAATCAGCTATGTTTTTCTTTACATACCAGGTAATAAAAAGATTAAATTAAATCAAACTGTTAGCATCAATTGTAGTCTCTTAGATTAACTTAATCTTCCCTTAACAATTAAAATAAAATGAGATGTTAAAGTCTTACATAATTTATTTCATAATTGCTCTGCAGGTATTCATGATAAATGCATGCCCATTTTTAGCAAACTAAGGGCTATACTGAATATTCATGTGTCACACAATGTATTCCAAAATATGAAACAATGCTTTTTCCTAAAATACCTGCTTGCAAAAGTTCAACTATCAATACCTAAAATATATGACACACATCACTATCTCAATTACATTTCTTCTACAGCTGTGTAAGAGGATTTCATTACCCAAGCTAGGATGAACTGTATCCAGATAAGTTACAGACTTTTAGTTTGACAAATCCAGAACAGGACTGTCCACTGTCACAACACCTGTAAATTTATATTTACATTATCATGTTCAATTCACCTTGTTGCTTTTCAGGCTGTTAAAGTCCAATTAAAAACTATTTTCTTTTCTTCTTTCCAAGAAATTCAGCCTCACTTTCACCCTTTACATTTCTGTCCTTAATTTAGCATTAATCTACTGTTTGCTCTTACACAAGCAGCAGCAGCAGCCACCCTCCTTTTTACCTATTTTCTACTTCAGTAATACTTCATCTTCTTCTAAAGCTCCTATGAACTAGTGTACTGTCAGAGTACCTTACTTCCCAGGCTACATACAGAATATCCTTGCCTACAATATTTGTTATCATTTTATAATTCTTAACGAAAAGGGGGAAAACCAGAAAAAAACCTTAATTGTTTTGTGGATTTGAGGCTAAATTTCAAGTGTTACCAGAGGAAAACTGCAACCCTGAAAACTCTGAAGTCTATTCTCCAACCTACTTCAGCATCAGCTCTGCTTAAATGCTACTGTGGTAACTAACGCTCCCTTTCTCTCCCTTGGTCTTAGGAAAGCTGATTTAAATGGAGGATGCCAACTACAGGTAGAATAATTTGAAGTTATTTGTAACTTTTAAAATGTCTGGATCATTAGAAAGAGAAAAAAAACAGAAAGAGAATAGTTTTATTATCCAGCTAGCCTTCTCAAAAGCATATAACAATTTATAAGCTATATACCAAAAAATATATCCCACCAACACACATACACCGAAGATAAACCTTCCTGCAATTAACTAAGAGTTTAGAAAAAAAGAAATAGAAATATATTGTCAAAGAGTTGTGGGTTTTTCCTCTACCACATTGAGTGGTAGACAAGGATCAACCAGTACTTCCCTCATTTAGCAAAAGCATTTAGGTGTGTAATTCCCACTGACTTTAACATCCTAGTCTCTAACCTGTCAAAGTGTTTTGGACATTACAAAGTGTGCCCCTGGATGACCCAACGCCTGGCCACATGAACCTACCCACCTGAGAGCCCTCACAAATTTGCGTCTGCACAGCCCTACTAAAGATAGTGTAAGTGCAATATATGTCATTCATTTAACTGAAAACCTTACATATATTTTTAATTAAGACAAAATGGTAAAAACCAATATTTTTTCATTACAATGCTTAGAATAGAATATTTTGTGGAGAGCACCAGTTTCAGGATTGAATAATTCCATAACCATCAAAGAAATACTGGATAGTGTAGGAAATTAAGCACCAGGAAAGGAATTTTTGATATGTTCAGATATTATCTAACTACAAATGAAACAATATGCCATAAAATGTATTCTAAATTACTTTAAGATACCACAAACAATATAGGTATCTCTCAGATTCTTACTCCTCCTGACCTAAAAGGTTTGCAGGAGTCTGCTCCTGCTTTTCATCTCTAACTATAAATTATCATCCTATAAAATTTCTTGGGCTTTAACTTGTTTTCTTCCTCCTTCTGTCTCCTTCATTTGAAAATTTCTTTTTGCTTCAATTATCTCACACATGAAAGTTCTCTTGTCTTTGTATGTCATGCAACACTGTTCTCCCACTATCAGCATCTCTTCGTTATCATTCTGGCACAGAGCTCTACTTTTCCCTTGCCAAAATTAACATTCTATCATACTGGATATGTATAAAACAATCTAAATGCCTCTTGCTAGAACACTTACACTACATACTCCAAAATTTATTCATAATGTGGTGACTTTATGGTGAGTAGGGGCTTAACTTAAGAGTGTGGAAAGTATCTCATAAATATTCAGAAAATAGAAAATCTGAGAAAGGAAAAAAATTGTTTAAACCAAAAAAATGGTAAATTACAAACCTTATAATATGTTGCTAATAAATAAAGTACAGGCCAAGTAAGTATTACAAATAAAAATCAGAAAACTTTAGAAAAAATCAGAAACTTTGGATACTCAAAGGTAAATAAGTCAAAGGTAAAAAACAAATTGTTACATAGGATGGTACAAATATTTTAGAACAAACCTTCTGAGAGTTGTAAAAATGTGTCCAGTGAGGGAAAAATTGCTAAAAGAACAAGTTTGCAACATCATCAGATCAATAAGTGTGAGAAAAATAAGTTGAATGAACAAAGAGGTGCTACAAGTAATTTTAATGAGGGTGAAATGGAAAAGTAGGATAGAGGAAAGGTATAGGAAAAACAGTTAAAAAGGAGCAAGTGAAGACACTGTCTAACAGCTCATCCTGGAGACACAATAATTAAAAGTAGCAATACACTACTCAGTAGTTGGAAGCAAATTTTCAACAAGTGACAGTATTATAAGAAACTGAGAAAAATTAAAAATAAAGACATGAAGAAACAGCCAAAGAAAACAAGCAAGCTTGAACATACCATGAAATATACATATCTAGAACTTTCAAATTAAGACAAATTAAATCTTAACAAAAATGGAGAAGGACAAGACAGTAGGTATATGTACTTTGATTTGGCCAAAAATATTTATTACAGAAAAACTGTAATGATGCTTTACCTTTTTTTCATTTCTTTCTTTTTTATTTGTTTCATTTTCAAAAATTTTTCAGATTATTCTGAAATAATGCTTAGGAGACAAATTGTAATTTATATATGGTCTGAGACAATTAACCAAGAGTCAAGGAAAAAGTTACAATATTAATTGTAAAACAAGCAGTACAAAAATATTTATAAGAAAGTGGGGATAAAAAGTGCTTAAGCAATGAAAAAAGAGCATGCTTGGAAATTCTGTCTAATATGAGGAAGGCAGTGACAGGTAGTGTCATTTGGGAGGTTTCATTCAGAAGGCAATTGGAAGCTGATAACCCTTGTTATTAAGCAAAATACTTTCATAAAGAAATCTCAGAGGGAAGGAGACACTACTGCCTCTAATTAAAGGCAGAGATCAAGGTTGCAGGAGCTGCTTAACAGTATCAATTATAATGCCACTAATAACCAGTTAAGGATTGTGATTTTTCTAAGTATTACCAGCACCACAGCAATTTCAATTGTTGTTTTTAAGAAGCCTCAAAGTTCTTTAAAAATAATTAATTCTAAAGGATTAACTAAAAATCCATTTAAAGGCAACAACAAAAGACAATGGAATGCATTCAAGTTTGTTCTAAATCATGTCCAAAGCAAGCTTACTCCACCAAAAAGGAGCCAATTATTGTCACACAGAATAAAAGCTTGAAGAAAAAGGGAAGATCAGGAATAAAGGGGATAACAAAAAACCAAAACCAATTAAATTAAGAAGAGGAAAGTGGGAAAACAGGGAAAGCAGGAATGATTATGTTTAATATTGCTATACAAGTCGATATATTTAAGTTATATACAAAAATACTGACTGATGTAAAAGAGTCAGTCAGAATACAGTAATAGAAACCTTTTTCTTAAAAAAAAAGGATGATTTTTTTTAACCCATTTTACAACTGTTAGTAAACTAATTGAAAACTCAGTGAAAACTTGGAAGAGAGACTGAATAAGCCAACTGGGTATCTGTATCTAAAACAGAGCTAATCTGTTGAGTCTCTGAGGACATATTTACACATAAAGATGCCTCTCAGATGCAATTTGCAGAGAACTGAATTAGGAAGTCCATAAAGTAGTTTGCAGCACTTCAAGGTTTTTCTAGTTTGGGTCCAAGTGCATTTCAACGTTATTAGATCGACAGAAAGGCTCATTAATATCACTCCCACCTAGATTGTCTGCACAAAGGTGCTAAAATACATAGTATTAGCCATGGTGCTCTGGACAACATCACCCCACACTCAAGGGGTAGCGGTCCATGATTTGTATTATTTAAAGACCAGTTGCAAATGGTGTTCCTCAGGGTTTTATTTGGGATTTAATCTGTTTAACACTTTACCAATGACCTGGAGGAGAAGACAAAATCCTTATCAATCTGACAACACTAATTTGGAGAATGCAGTCAATATATTTGACCACAGGGCTGCCATTTAGGGCATCTAGAAATGCAGGAGAATTAGGCCAACAGCTGTCATGAAATTTAGCAAGGAGACAAGTCAAGTCCCACACCTAGGATGGAAGAACCCCTGAATGACTACACACTTGTGAATGCCTCACTGGGGAGCAGCTCCCCTGAAAATGATCCAGGGCTCCTAAGCTCAGCTGGCTAACAGGATACTGGGCTGTATTAACAATAAACTAATAGAACATGGAGGAAAATAATTCCCTTTTACTCAGCATTTATTACACCACCTCTGTAATACTATGTCTGCTTTTGGATCCACCACCCACATCCCTACACCCCCAGTATGAGACACTGATCAACTGGAGCAAACTATCAGGAGGCTCCCAAGATGTCAAGGGCTAGAGCTCTTGCCCTAAGAAAAAATTCTGAGGCAACTGTACTTGTTCAACCTGGGAAAAAAAGAAGGACTGGGAAGAATAAGTTGCAGCCTTCCTGTATCTAAGAGGTGCCTACTGAGAAAACAGTTAGGCATATTACTGAGGTATACAGAGGAAAAATGAGTAACAACAATCATAAACAGAAATTAGGGAGAAGGGGGTTTAACTAGAAATAGGAAAATAACTAATTATGAGGAAAACAATCTTGGGAATAAGTTGCACAGAGATGTTATGAAAATTTTCCTTCTTAAATCTTTTCAACATTTCAACATTTTCAACATTGTATAAAATTATAAGCAACATGATCTGATTCACCCTGTTTTGAGCAGGAAGTTGAATAGATTACTTATCTTTTAACCTGAATAATTCTGCAGAGGACTTTATGACAAGAGACCACACATGCAATGTAATTGCCCAGAGAAGAAGAAATGTTTTCAGCTGAAATGACTCCAAAGTTTTGCTCAGAAATATCCTCTTATTTCTCTTTAAATTATTCCAAGAGTTCTTCTTGCAGAGATGCTACAATTTCAGTAGGTTTTTAGGCCTCTTAAATGTCTAAATTCTAAAACTATATTCATAATGCAGATAACTATTTCCATACTTTTCAAAATGTGACCATACTTTGTTTCAAGTAGATCCTCTATGCTAAATCCTGAGGAATTTTTAACATATTTTTTCTCATATTCTACCACTTTCATTATGATGCTCTTCTACTTATCTAAATGGCATGATTTTTTCCATAAATGTAGAGCAAAAAGGTGAAACTGAATATAAAAGTGTTTCCTTCTTTTTTTACCAATGCAGACATGAATAACTAGCTATAACTAGCATATATTTTTCTGGAATATAAAAAATTTAGAATAAATCCATCACCATGAATAATAGATTCAAATTCACAGAATCACAGAATATTCTGAGTTGGAAGGGATCCACAAGGATCACTGAGTCCAACCCTTCAGTGAATGGCCTGCACAGGGATTGAACCCATGGCCTTGGTGTTATTAGCACTGTGCTCTAACCAACTGAGATAATCTCTCTTCCAAACAAAAGCATGAAATTGATGTTGCAGAAAATCTGTCAATTATTATGAAACTTCATTAATTTGGATTATGATTTTGTTCTATACCTTCATAGGTATAGAATCGTTAGGGTTGAAAAAGATCTTTAAGATCATCAAGTCCAACCATTAACCCAGCACTGCCAAGTCCACCACTAAACCCTGTCCTTAAGCAACAAATATACATGTATTAAATACCTCCAGAGACTGATTCAACCACTTCCTGGGCAGCCTGTTCCAATGCTTGACAAGACTTATGGTGAGGAAATTTTTCCTAATATGCAATCTAAATTTACCCTGGCAAATGTGGGCATTTCCTCTTAGCCTATCACTTTTTACTTTGGAGAAAAGGCCAACACCCACCTTCTCCAACCTCCTTTCAGGACTTGCCCTTGGTGAAGCCATGATGGATTCATTCACCTCCCAGTTCATCATGTGCCTTAGCAGAGCTTCTAGGAGGATCTGTTCCATGACCTTCCAGACACAGAGGTGAGACTGACAGGTCAGTAGTTCACAGGGTCCTCCTTTCTTTCCTTTTTAGAGATGGGTACAATGTTTCTCTTTTTCCCATCACCTGGGACTTCAACTGACTGCCATGACTTTTCAAATGTCATGGTGAGTGGCTTGGTAACTACATCACCAATTCCCTCAGGACTCTGGGATGCATCTCATCAGGTCCCATAGACTCATGTACATTCAGGTTCTTCAGGTGGCCATGAACCTGATATTTACCTATGGTGGAGGGATTTTGCTCCCCCAGTCCTCATCCTGCTGTCCATCTACTCCAGAAGTGTGGGAAGAGAGGTGCTCATTGAAGACTGAGGCAAAATAGTTTTTGAGAACCTCAACATTCTCCTCATTCATTGTTACCAGTTTACCAATGCTGTTTATCAGCAGAAGTGCCACCACGCCACTTTTTTGACCTTCCTTTTCTGATTAACGTACCTTCTGTAGAGGCCCTTCTTGTTATTATTTGCATCCCTTACCAGCTTCAGTTCCAGCTTTACTGTGGCCTTCCTCACCCCATCCATATACAGCAGAACTTCTCTTTTCTCTTTGCAGACCACCTGTCCTTGTTTCCACTGGCTGTGCATTTTCTTCTTTGCCTTTAGTTTGATCAGCAGGTCCCTAGTCAGCCATGCCAAGTCTCTTGCCTTCCTTGAAGAGCTGTGAGTTTGCTTTCCTAAAGTTCAGGGGCCTAACTGCACTCTATACCTGATCCATATCCCTGATAACTACAAACTCCACCAATTCATGATCACTGCAGTCCAGGCTACCTTCAATCAACATTAGCTTGCTTATGTTGGTGGCCATCACATCCAGTATCACTGGTAGTGCTATTACCTGGTTCAAGAAGTTATACTTCATGTGGGTCTAGGTCCCATCTAAATCAGAATATTTTGCGATTCTGTGATTCCAAAAAAATCCTGCTGGATTGCCCACAGCTTGCTGTGCTACTTTCCCAGCAGATATCAGTGTGTTTGAAGTCCCCCAGCAGAGGGACTTCCTTACCCGGGGGAACTTTCATGTACCTTCACATTTAACAGCCTTTCGTGGACTCTTCTCTCATGAATTCCTCTGACCAGTTTTTTAACCTCTGCAAGTGTTTAGCATCCAAAGCATCCTCCTGATGTGCCAACAAGTTCTAATGATGTTTTAAGTTAAAGATGATAAGGAGATATGTGATTTTTTTTCAGTCAATTACAGTTGTTTTTATTTTTTAGTAAATACAGAGGGGTAAAAACATTTTGCCTTTTAGCTAAAGAGACAACTTTCTCTAATATTTGGTAAAACTGATGTTACAATTCTAACTTAAACAATATCCTAATAGTGATAGATTGAGGAACACTAATAAACTACTCTGTGAAAACAAAGTGCACTATAATAACACTCTTGAGACCACCACATAATGATTTGACTCTTGTCCCTGATCTGCAATCCACCAAAGTGACTCGAGGAAAGAAACTGTATCCACAAACACTTTGCAATCTAAATGTGATTATTATATGAAGACGTGTTCAGATTTATTCTGAAACAGAGAAGAAAAAGAATTTGGAGATTGCATAAAATATACTATGGGATGTTTTAGGCAGAAGAATGGAAGGAAGAAGGAAAGAATCAAGGTGGATTTGGTGGGATTTGGTGATTGGAATATTGGACAGGAAGTGGCAACGTGTGCTTGCAGCCCAGAAGCTGATCATATCCTGTGCTTCATCAAACAAAATGTGGCCATCAGGTCAAGGGAGGTGATTCAGTTTCTCTGCTCTCCTCCCATGAGACCCCGTGTGAAGTACTGCATCCAGCTCTGGAGCCCCCAGCACAAGAAAGACATGGACCTGCTCAAGAGGGTCTAGAGGAGGGTTGTGAAAATGATCAGAGGGCTGGAGCACCTCCCTTATGAAGACAGATAAGAGAGTTGGGGTGATTCAGCCTGGAGAAGGGAATGCTTTAGGGAGACCTTAGGCATCCTTCCAGGACCTGAAAGGGGCCTACAAGAAATTCAGAGAGGGACTTTTTACAAAGGCATGTAGCGATAGGACAAGGGCTTTTAAACTGAAAGAAGGTAGATTTAGATCAGATATTAGGAAGACGTTCTTTATAATGACAGTGATGAGAAACTGGAACATGTTGCCCAGACAAGTTTTGTACTCCTCATCTTTGGAAACGTTTGAGATAAAGCTGAATGGGGTTTGGGACACCTAAGCTAGTGAAAGATATCCCTGCCCATGGCACAGGGGTTGGACTAGATGATTGTAGTGGGTTTCTGTGAATAGGTTTCGGTAGCAGGGGGGCTACAGGGGTGGCTTCTGTTAGAAGCTGCTAGAAGCCTCCTTTGTCCCATGCAGCCAATGCTAGCTGGCTCCAGGATGGGCTTCCTGCTGCTGGCCAAGGCTGAGCCCATCAGGAGTAGTGGTAACGCCTCTGTGATATTTAAAAAGAGAAAGTTGCTGTGCAGTGAAAATTTCAGCCAGGGAAGAGTGGAAGGACAACATGGGAACAACAAGGTAGACACCAAGGTCAGTGCAGAAGGAGGGGCAGGAGGTTCTCCAGGAGCCAGAGCTGTGCCCCTGCAGCCCGTGGTGCAGACCATGGTGGGGCAGCTGTGCCCCTGCAGCCCATGGGGGACCATCGGGGTGCAGAGACCCACCTGCAGCCCATGGAGGAGCTCATACTGGAGCAAGTGGATGCATGAAGGAGACTGTGACCCCGTGGGAGGTCCAGGATGGAGCAGGATCCTGTTGCTGGAGCAAACTCCAGTGCTGGTCAGTTGGATGTGGGGAACAAGATCAGGTGATCCATGCTGTTCATGTTTGCGTGCTTATGTTAGTGCTGATAAAGAAACTGTTTTCTCTCTGTGTTGGTCTGTGCGGTCAATTAAATGTGTGTACTGGATAGTGTGTGCTTCTGACTATGCAGGATGTGTGCTTAGCCTCACCACTGCTGAACCCCTGGGAAAGAGAACCACAGCAATATCTCATTTATGGCACCAGCACAGGAGCCTCTCTCAGTCTTACAATGCACCAAAGTTGGTTCTACCAGACTAAAGAAAAAAAACTTGCCGGCATACAGAAGTTCATAGGATTCAGAATCTCTAACAGAATTTTTAAGGTTACCCTACCAATAAGAGTATTATAAGTAATAATACGTGAGGTGATTAGTGGTTCAATTTCACAATCACTATATATGTAAAACTTTCCTAGCTTAAGAAATAGCTTATAGTTTAAAAATTTCATTAGAGAACCTTCCCAAACTATTTTCACATTTTCTTTCCCCTTTTCAGCACAAAATAAACTCTCACTGCCACATCACCACCACAGGCAATAAGAATTGATCAGGGGTAGACTTATTGGATCTGATATATGCTGACAGACACTTTGACTAGTTTTCTCTAGGACTTCAAACACTCTACAGCACTGAAATCATTTGTTTGTTTTTTTTTTTTATCCACAGGCAAAAGAACTGTTGTTCACTAAAGTGAACAACCTGTGCTTCTACCTTTGAGATCCTAATAACCATTCAAATTGACAGAACCGACAAGGGTCAAAATCTTATGATGTCTTGAAGAACCAGTTCAGGAGAGCCACACCTTAATTAGCCATACTACCTTAGGGGAAAGTACATTTTTTTAAAAACAACAATTATTTTCATTTTACCTTCTGATATTGTTGTAGTCTTTTATTTAAAACAATAATTATTTACATTAACTTGAGTTTAGCATCCTTCTCTCACAAAAATCCAGTTTAGTAGGCTTGTGTGACTACTAGCTCTTACTTCTATGTTGCAGCTGATGCCTGTGATCTTGAAATCCTCTCCTAAAGCACATGCCAAATTTTAACCCCAGTTACAGAGAGTCTAAGCTCTACCTTTATCTCTATTCCTGGTATTTTCTTAGCTTCCATCAGAAACTGAATGGAAAACATGAAAGGCAAAGACTTAAGTTATATTAATAGCATCTGTTTCCTAAAGTCTTGACTCGTATAGGTCTCCATTAATCCCTGTTCCTCAAACTAATAAGTCAATCATGCTACAGCAGCAATAGTCCCTTTCTTTTGTCAAATTGCTAATGATGGAAGAACTTGTAATATTTAAGTCCATGTTTGTTCAAAATCTTCTACTTATGTAGTCTCCTCCTTCTATTCCATAGAATCTACCTTTTAATTCCATACTAAAGTACCAGTGAGATAAGTGACAAGGAAATCTCCATTCTCTTGCAGATTCAGTTTTTCCTGGTTCATAGTAGTCAGACCTGTAAGTACAACTTATTTATTGTACTTTCATACTAAACACGCATTCAACTGCATCATTACCTTGACCCCTTTCCTCAAGTCAAATTTCACATTCATCTCAACTGCAGAGAAGTCACCATTTATTTTCTTATATGAGCAGTCCACACATAGGAGGAGAAGGACTTGAGCTACTGCTGGATAAAAAGCTGGACGTGACTTGGCAATGTGCATTCGCAGCCCAGAAAGCCAAACATATCCTGGGCTGCATCAAAAGTAGCATTGCCAGCAGGTCAAGGGAGGGGATTCTGCCCCTTTGCTCTGCTCTGGTGAGACCCCACCTCGAGTACTGCATCCAGCTCTGGGGTCCCCAACATAAGAAGGATGGGAACCTGTTGGAGCAAGTCCAGAGGAGAGCCTTAAGATGATCAGAGGGCTGGAGCACCTCCCTTATGAAGACAGCTAAGAGAGTTAGGGGTTATTCAACCTGGAGAAGTCTCTCCAAGGAGACCTTAGAGCAGCCTGAAGGGGGCCTACAAAAACCCCAGAGAGGGCCTTCTTTAAAAGGAAATGTAGTGATAGGACAAGAGGTAATGGATTTAAACTGAAAGTGGGTAGGTTTAGATCAGATATTAGGAAGATATTCATTACAGTGAGCATGACGAGACTCTGGCACAGGTTGCCCACAGAGGGGGTGGATGCCCCTTCCCTGGAAACATTCAAGGTCAGGCTGGACAGAGCTCTGAGTGCCTAATCTAGTTGATTACCCCTATTTATTACTCCAAGGTTGGGCTAAATATCCTATAAGGGTTCCCTCCAATCTAAACTATGCTATGATTCTTTTTTTTAACTCTGACAAAGCTTCAGACTTTGATATTATAGTCAAATAATAACTATAAAGAGAACTTTTTGAATGTTTCGCATTACTCTAGGAAACATGAAAGCTGTTAAAAAATTTTTATAGTTACTACCAATTTATTTAAGAACAGGAAGTCAATATATTTGGTAATTTCTTATTTTTTTACTCTATATACTTTACCATTACAGAGATTTCTCTTGATTTGTAGCTACTGGTAAAAAAACCTCTTCCACAGTTAAGACGGTCCAGTATCATTTTTAAAATATTTTCCTATTAAAACAGGCATTTTATTGTGAACTTTATATATAAATTTTAAAGCGTATCCTGCAATGAATGCCCAGGTTTCCAATCCAGTCTACAATACTGTAAAATCAATTGTTCTCTGAATGACTGCTCATATCCACTCAGCATGAATTACTGCTTTATAAAGTACATGGATATTTTTCCCTTGTGTGCAACATAGTATAGTGCATCTAGTTAAAAACAGGAGAGATCCATATTTTCTACTGCTTATTCAAATTTTGTGTACTAGAGATCTCATTTTTCATATTGTCTCAAGATGTTATACTGAACAATTCTCTCAATTTTTAAGAGCAACTAGTTAGTTCATACACTCTTGGTTTTTCCTTTTATTTAAAACCAAAGGATTGATTCCCAATAATTTCATATTCATACAACTACTACAAACAATAGAAGGTACAAGTTTGACTCCCTCATTTAAAACAACAAAACTGTCAAAGATCAGCATTTTGATTATCCTTACATAGTTAATTCATGTAAGGTCATGTTCACAATTTTCTAATCTTGCAATCATTGACTTTAAGACTAGATACTAGAATAAAGCTGAGCACATACTTAGGCATGTAAGTGCCCATAAACTCGGAACCAGAGTGCTGTGGTCAATGCATCATTTGCTCCATCAAATTCTGTTCAGAGTGAAAATCAAGGACAACTGTATTCAAACTGAGATACTCAAGTGTTCAAAAGACTCTGAGTACGTAAAAGCAAAAGTAGTCTTATCAATGGGAAACCATACTAAAATAATTTCTCATTCTTAACAATTAGTAAATTTCACACACATCAAAAAAACCTGATGTACTTTAAATAGAAGTGTCTTATGAACTATATGCAACTTGGCAAAGCATTTTGGGAAATATGTAATAACTTGTTTCATATGTATTGCTAGATTTAACACTAATGTTGAAGAAATAATAGCTCTTATATTTACAGTCAGTTAAGCTACCATGCAGCACCTAGATATTAAGATCATAGAGTGACATAAAATTTTCGTATAAGCAAAAGACAAAAAGCAGAAAAGGTAAAAATGGCTATATTAGAAATCAAGTAACTGTAATTACATTGGATAATGGAGTTTTTTTCCAGATTAGAGAGTTTGAAAAGGTTAGTAACATGGCTAACAGCAATAGTTATAAAATTGATGGCTTTAATTACCAGCCTAAACTGAATGCCTCAAAAAAGACTTATCTTCTGTACCAACTAAAAGGATGCTACAAAAATGGAACTAGCCTTTGGAAAGTATTTCACTGAAATTTAACTCCACAAAGGGATGAATTCCGTGGTATCACTTTAGCCGTCAATGTGCAAGCTAAACAACACAGATACATTAAAAAATGAAACTCACAAAAGAAGTAATTTCATGAAAATTTTTCAGGCTTTGAATTAAAATTAACTAAGCCAGAGAAGGAGCATAGTTTCAAGAGAATGAGTTTCAAACCTAGAGGATTTTTATAAATCTCTCTAAATCTTTTCTCTGTTTTGATAAAGTGACATGCAATGGCTATATAACAAGACAGAGGTTTAGGAGAATGGTCTTATAAAATCAAATTACCAACTTTTGTATAACAAGGAAAATTAATGGGAATTTCAGGTGAACCAGAGTTTATCTTTTATTTTAAATCACTTTTTTAAAGAAAAGCATTCGAACACTTGCTAATGACTATATTAATAAATAGCACAGGTGTTTTACAGCAGATGCAAGGAAGAAACACCCCATATTTACCTCCTAGTATACATTTAATTTGTCTTGCTTTCCTCAAATGACTGGCATTTATGCTCTATTTTTATTAATTCCCTCTATGTATGGTTAAGTACACATAGACTCAGATGTAGCTTCAATTTGACAAGGGAGTCACACAGACATAACATGTCTGCTAAAGATCCCTTATTTACAGTTGCCGGTATATCTGCACTTGTCACAATTTGTTCCGGAAAAGAAGGCAGAAAGAATAAGCAAATATCAAGAGTATTTTATATCTGAGTAATTCTCTTCAGTATCAGTTATGCCCTGTGTTCCAGAAGTTAAGTACACATACTGTGAAAAGACAAACTTAATCCCTACAGAGCTTATAATTTTGTAGCTTTTGAATTTCTTAACGTCATCTTTGCTCTTGTGTTTCCAGAAGCAGCAACCAGCACAATTCAACTACCTTCCAATTGGTACAAACCAATCATTACTTTTTAACACTTCTCCAGAGAACATTTTTATTCATCTACTGACTAAATGAAATAGTTGCAGTTTTAAAAGTCTCTCTTCTAAAGAGAATCTCTCCCTGTATTCATCATTCTATGTGACTATATGGTAATGGTAAATTTAATGAATCCACTTAGGAACTCTTAGGGTACCTCAGCTTACTGTTTCTTCTGTTCATCTGTTACTAATGAATTTTACATTCCATTAGACTGCTTATTCACCTTAGCTGCTTTTCTGGAGTTCCTCAGTTTTCCATTACTATCTCATTAAAATAATTTGGTATTACATATGAAATTTTCCTCCTATTCAGTAGTGCCATTCTTAAACAGTCCAAATATTATAATGATATTAATTTCCATACTAAAAAAAGATTTCTCTACCTTATTCATTTATCTGATCTCTCCAGTCTCATCTCAGAATTACTATCCAAGTATCTGAGCATAATCTGCACAAAATCAATAGCAATAAGGCAATTTTAATGGAGCCTGTCACATTTCCATGGGAATACTTAAGGTGTCATTTGGTTTTGAGAAAGTCTTACTGTAGGGATGAGTCTGTTATTTTTCTTAAATAATGCAGAAATTTAGATCTACTTAGTCTCTTCTGAAAGATTAAAATATGCATTACTTATTTTTCTTAAGTTGTAGCAATCCCATAATCTTGAAAATTTGGTAATTTTTTAGTATTTGAAATGTATGTATTCGTATAATTAGTGCTGGCTTGATAGCTGTGACTAGCAAAAGGCCAAATTATGGTTTTCTGCTCCAGGTACAACTAGTTATTAAAAGAACCCGAATAGTTTTTTAACAAGGAAGGAAGGGGACTTAGAGTATCAAAAGAAGAAAAGTTTTTGAAGAAGACACAAAAAATTATGACAAGTATATTCTGCAACAGGAACATAAAATTAGTGTTGTGATCATAAACTAAAGGCATAACTATTGTTCCATTTTGTAACTACTCTGCACAGAAATTTTTAACTGAAAATAAGATGCAGTAATGCCATACAACACTGTCAAGATTAGAGCAATACATTTTAGAACTTTAAATTATGTATATCTTTTATTGTATAGACCAACTAATTAAGAAAAAGAATTTGAGGAAGGGAATAAATCACGTGTCAAAGTCTTGTGAGAAAACAACCTACTTGATTCTATAAAGCATTTTATTACTAAGCAGCCTGAACAATTACAGAAACAGAAGGTGACCCCAGTTTACAGTTGTCACATTTTGATTAAGTCAAAATATATGAAAAATCCTTTCTAAGTGCCACTAAATCTCAACTGTCATAGATATTTTCTAGATCGTTTTCCTGCAAAGCTTTCACAAATCATAATTTTTATTATGGGCTTATATATGACTAAATTAACCCAAATATAGATAATTTAATTCAGTTGCTACAATGGATGCTGCCTCTGTGAAAAAAAGACAGATTTTTTCTCTTATTCTAAATTACTGGAAATTAATCACAGAATGATTTTGATTTGAAGGGACTTGTAAATATTGTCATGCTCAAATAATTGCTATCTTCACAGCTTGATCAGGCTTCTCATGGCCTTTCCTAGAAAAACTTAAAAATTTATGAATTTATTGTATCACATATCTTCTTTGAATTCCTTATTTAAATTTTTTAATTCTTCAGGCTACCTTGGGCCATCTATCATAGCACCTTCCTGTATCATATCAGTCTACAACTTGGGTTTAGTATACATTGTTCTGAAGGAAATTGTTGCAGATACACTAAACTGTCAGTCACACATTTTTCCACACATGCAAAAAAGAACATTTCTGTTTGGAAATACCAGAAAATTCAGAATTCACCTTACCTTTTTCTGAAGTGTATTGCTAGTTGCCAGTGTTTATAGAAAGCAAAAAAAAATGTTTCTCCATGATGCTGAGAATATAAAAATATTAGACAGCACTTACTAGCTTTAATAAAAAAGAGCAAAGGATTTATTAATAATACCTTCATCAATAATCTGGATTAGGGGATCCAGTGTGCCGTAAGTCAGTTCTCAGGCAGCACCAAGTTGGGTGGGAGTGTTGATCTGCTGGAGGGTAGGAAGGCTCTACAGAGGGATCTGGACAGGCTGAATCAATGGACTGAGGACAATTACATAGGGCTCAACAAGGTAAAGTGCTGGGTCCTGCACTTGGGTCACAGGTCACAAGGACCCCACACAATGGTACAGGCTGAGGGAACAGTGGCTGAGCAGTAGACTGGTAGAAAAGGACCTGGGAGTGCTGGCAGCGGAGCTGGTGAAGGGTCTGGAGCACAATCTTATGAGAAGAGGCTGAGGGTTGTTTAGCCTGGAAAAACAGGCTCAGGGATTGTAGCTATGTGGGCTTTGGTCTCTTCTCCCAAGTAATAAGTGCTAGGACAAGAGGAAGTGGCCTCAGGTTGTACCAGGGAAAGTTTACACTGGGTGTTAGGAAAAAATGTCCTCACTGAAAGGATTGTCAATGGTAGGCTGCCCAGGGCAGTGTTTGAACACCCTGAAGGTGTTCAAAAGACATGTGGATGTGGCACTTAGGGACATGGTTTCGTGGTGAACTTGGCAGTGCTGGGTTAATGGCTAGACTAAATGATCTTAAAGGTCTTTTCCAACCTAAATGATTCTATGATTCTGACTACTCAAGGAATGTTTTCTCTCTAGAAAGACAGTTTAGCTAAATAGATCCAATCCCAGTAGGGTTATTTTTATTACTAAAGTACATAAATCTTCTCAGATAATCGTAATTAAAACACTAAATACAACAGAATGTTTCTGTGCTCCACTTTAGATTCATGTGAAGAAAAATCAATAGTAACAAATCAGGCTAACTTCTGAGGGGGAGGGTGGCAGATAAAAAAAGATAAATCTAAGGCATGACTTCCACATTCATAATGCCCAGGATCCAAAAGTGACTCTTTAGAGATAAGACCTTCTCAGTCATAGTTAGTTCTCAGCCATCCACAGGGAAGAAAAAAAATAACCTGCGTAATCCATAGTCTAATCTGGATATCCCACAGAGGTTCCCCAATTATTGTTCTGGTTTCCTCACAAGGAAATCTAGGTATTGAAGAGGACAATGAACACAACCTGCAGCGAGGGTGATACATGAGGGGTAACCATTTTTGCCTTTTGACTCCATGCCTAATGAAAGCAGCCCATTTTCAGACCTGAGCAAAACTGAAGTACTATGAACATTTTTGCGGTACTGCATAAAAAATAATATTGCCCTAGTGTCCTGATTTCTTGTGCATGGAATGATCTTGGTGATTATCTTACATCAGTACTAATAGATTTTCAAAGTGGATTAAGTCACTGACATAATCTAGTCCAACATCCTACAAATCACACAACTTCAGTCCCAGAGCTCAAATTACTGTTGAGCTACAGCATACTGTTTAAATAGTATAGGTTTTTTTAATTAAAAAAAAATTAAAATATGGAGAACCACTGTTATAATACAGTGTCAAAAGGCCACAATAAAAAGGTGTTGTATTTTTAGTTTAACAGATTGATTTATAAGATATGAAGAAAAAAATAATGCAAATGATCACCCAACAACATTTGCCAGATCTGGGACTTGAAATTCTGCAAAATCTCACATTGAATAAATTTTAAAAAATAAGACAGCATGTCTTTTGAAGAAAAGAAACTGAGATTTGTATCAGGAGGCAGATTAAGAAGAAAGATTAATTAAAAATTAATTTGGATTTCAAGTGTCTAAAAGTATTACCTCCCCATATAAAAAATTGATTTCTGGTTTGATTTGTATCTAAGATATCACCTAAGACACCACATAAAATGTTGAAAGACATTTTTCTTCTATTTTTAATTTAGTGGTCAAGCTCATAGAAAACCTTTATTAGATAGCAGTTTTCTTGAAAGATTGACAAACAGAATCAAGGGCATCCATTATCAGCAGAAATTCACTTGCTTATTTCTGCCTGTTTTTTTTCCTTTTTTGTCTTACTCATCTTACTTTCTAACACTCTTTTCATCCAAGACAAATTGGAGGAGGGACATAAAAAAAAAATTAGACTTTAAGATAATAAAATCAACAGATGCTTGCCTTCCTACCCTTATAGTAGAAACTTTTTAATATATATTTAGAAAGTAAGTGAAAGGATGAAGAAAAAGGATGAACCATCTGTTTCTATTCAAAATGACTCTGTTTCGGGATTCTGTCAGAAAAAATGCTCTCTTCTCTTCACTTTCCCTGTACCTAAACTGTTGGTCTTCCTCTTCAGCATCCTAAACTAATTTAGCTGTAAATCTTAATTCCCTATGGGTTCATTAAGTACGTTGCTAGGCAAACAGTCCAGTAGCAACTGTGAAACAGGAGGTTTGGATGGGAGTCAGTTTTATAGGTCACTACACTTTAAACCTTCACATCATTAGAGAAGAAATTAGTCTTGCTAACTGCAGCTATTACGAGTGATATTCTTTCATTTCTCTGAAAAGACTGAGAGTCATTCATACTACACTAAGTTTTCATTAATGGGTATTTCTAAATCAAAGGCATCAATAAGTATAGTATTTTTTCATATGCTAGAAGGGTAAATTCTCTAGTTATTGAATATTTTAATACTATCTCTCAAGTGTCATAGCCATGTTGTACAATTAGCATGCAGCAGACTTTTAGCTTACAAACTTGAAGAGCATGTATAACAGAGGACTTAACCCTAAATAAGCAGTCTGTATTGTCTTTTCTTTGGTTTAATGACAAAACACAGCAGCACTATTCACACAAAATTACCCAGCCATTACATTATCTGATTCAGAAATGTGCCTTCTCTTAGACTGAAGTATTGTTTCTTTGCTGTAATGTAGCATTATCTTCAAACTGAGCACATAAACTCTTCAGAGTGATGCTTATAATAATTTAACCACAGAACACTGTCTGAGAATAGCAAACTGCAGAGTCCTGCTGATGTGACCACACTGCATTACCATGTGGAAGTCCAGCTGCTCCAATTAATAAGTTCAGAAATAAATGGAAGCAGGAGGTTCCCTGCACTTGGCAAGGGGGTGGGTTGGAACTAGATGGTCTTTAAGGGCCATTACAATCCAAGGCATTCTGTGATTTTATGATTTTATAAAATAAATAATCCCAGGAAAAAAGAACATTCCCACATCATTGTTTTTACAGGCTGGAAATGTGAAAGCAGCACACAAAATTGAAAAATCAATGCAGATTCACAAGAAAAATTTATGGCTTGGAC
Organism: Pyrocephalus nanus; assembly: GCA_038380795.1. Classification (NCBI taxonomy): domain Eukaryota; kingdom Metazoa; phylum Chordata; class Aves; order Passeriformes; family Tyrannidae; genus Pyrocephalus; species Pyrocephalus nanus. Next base: position 514,095 of record CM076262.1, read on the forward strand.
ATATGTAAAGGTTTATTTAGTTAGTAGTTTGACACTGGAGCACTTCTGACCTGAAGAAACAGAGCAAAATGAAAACATTTCCTCCGTGAACTTTATACATGTAGAGGACGCATTAAAATATATATTATTGGAATGAATGATAATGATGAAAAGTCATTGAGAAAGCAAAGCACTCATGATATTAACTATTTCTTGAGTTTCTCGGTCTGTATTTGTTCATTATCAGTAGCTTTTTAACTTTCATGGTAGTAGAAGTACACCACTAATCCCCAACCTTTATGATCTCAGGTACGAGAAAAAGAAAAAGAGGGTTAGATATAAGAAATGGAAATGCATAAGCTGAAAGATCACCACTGTCAAAAGTACAGAGATCTAGGCAGTGATAGCAATGTCAGAGATTTCTCATCACTATCATGTGAAAGGAAAATAGTGGCAACATTTTTCCCAATTGAGCCCTAGATAATTTTCTGTACCCCCTAATTTTTTGGTCCTTGTATGATTCTTTTTGAGTTTTAACACAATTCTCTGTGTATATTTAATTCTCCAGAAGTGCAAAAATTTCAAACAAATAAACTGATTTTTATAGCATTACTAAAATCTTGAAAGAAGGTTTAGAATTTGTCTACTTATCCTGTCAATTCCTGAGGAAAAATATCATCACACAGAGCTATCATCATTATTTAAAATATCAGATGTACATCAGTTTGGGCTTGAATGGGCAAGACAGAAACTTACATTTCTAGTTTTACAAATAGCAATTTGCTTGTGTTATTTGGGTTTTTTTAGAAAAAAGATTGGCAGAAGTAATTCATGACCTCTCACTGATTCTACTGGAGTAAATTCTTAAATCCATCTAATCTATGTACATAAACAAAGATGCCAGAAGAGTTCATTAAAGAACCCCCTTTTACAAAGCCCCAAGCGCTTAAAAAAGCCTGCTGGGACTAACACCCTGGTTTTCAACCGCTGTTAAAAACTTGGCATTATAATTTGCATTCAAAAGACAAAGATTATGTACCAGATACTGCTAAACCCTGTGTTGATACAAGCCTCAGAATGATTAGCAAATCATTAAACTGAAGAACAAAGCCTCTTACCTGACTAGTTTTATGGAAATTCTGTTAAGAAACTTGATTTACATGTTGTGATGAGAAAGCAATATGGCATTTATCTCTTAAAAAATTTGTCACTTAACAAATGCTGGTGGCACATTGCCTTTTTTTCTTTTTTTGTAGATAAATGTCCTGGCCCTTGAGGGCACAAAGAGGCTTTAATGTCCCTACTTGCCTCCCAGAGGTTTCCCCCAACTCTGCCCCAGCCACATTTCACCGCAGTCCCTGCTCCAGCCATTCTGGGGGCAGATATCCCGAGGCCTCTCACGCAAACAGCCTGTCTCCACACCTGTCTCTGGTCCCATCAGCTTTTGCTGCTGACGGGACTCTGTGATGCTCCTTAGTGTGGAGCTGCTGATAGACCTTGATACTCAATCATGGCTCTGCTCCCATGTTTGCACCCCTCAATGTGGGCACAGCGTCCTCTTAGCTTGTTCCCCTTACAAACTTGCCCTGCTCTTGCTCCTTCCTGACAGCAGATACATAAATATGCTTATTATTGATTTACACAAATGTGAAGGCTTTGCTTTTAAGCCTGGACATGGAGTAGATCACCCTAGTCACAGTGGAAGCTGAGAAAGTTCATGTGCAAACAGCAAACAGGTGCCTGTCTTGAACTGAACCAGATGTTACTTTCATATTCATTTGTTTAGGCACAGAAATATCTTCTTAAACCCTGCCATCAATTATTTGCTGTCATGTTCTTAACTGACTAAATACTATTAAACAATCTTCTTGTCCAAGTTTCCTTGATAATTTTTTTTAAGCTCGAGGAGATACTTCCTTGTTTCATTAATATTCTTGTCTCCACTTTTGCTGCATCAAGAAAAACAAACAAGCAAACAAACAATTCATGATCAGAAGTTAGAAGTTGTAATGAGGCAGTCCAAATCATCAGAACTCAAACAGCCTGAGACATCTGTGAACTATGTCCTCATTAAATATTATACCAATGACTAAGGAATTGAACAACAACTTTCTGCAGATATGCAGTCCACTTAATACCCATAGACAAAACCTGTATCGTTATGTTTTTGCAAGTGATTTTCCTAGTCAGTGCATCAAAATGATGCCTAAAGTAGCTCAATCTCAGTTGCTGAGATTGCATTGTCATGTTAGCATAGGCACTGCATAATGCACTCAGCCCATTAGCTGTAATATATTTTTGAAGATTGTGATAGATGCAGAAATTATTTTTGATAAGATAGATGAGCCTACAGAATCTCAGTTGCCTCAAAAAGGTAATCTCATTTTGGAATACAACAGGAGAGGAAGGAATATGATTTGGACTTGTGTAGACAAAAAGGATAACAAGTAAAATATATTTTAATAAAGCATAATAGATGAGAATCTTTGGATGTTGCAATATTAAATGGAGTACATTGCTACTGTCTAGTGGATGCTGCCTAAATCAATAAAATTTAGTGGAAAAACAACTTTCTAACAACCAAACACACTCACCTAATTAATATCAGAAGTAAATGAATTGCCATGCAGCTCAGATTTCTAAAACGGTCATTATGAAAGTTTAAAATCATTATACACTTTAAATCAAACCACAATCTGCTATTATTAAAAAAAATTTAAATAATAGATGGGAAGACTGAAAATGCATTAAAACAAAAACAACACACTCAAAATGTTCAAACCAAACACGTTTATGCTACATAACAACATCAATGGCTTTATCTTTTAAAAAAATTCCATAAAGATGCTACTAAGAAATTTAAGGGAAATTTAAAGGAAAGGAATCTAGACCACACACTCTTTTGTTGGAAGATATGAACTACATTAACACTGTACTTCATGTTCTAAAGAATATAACACCCTCTCTTCCTTAATTGCATTTTTAGAAATTTTCTCTGTCAATTACAATTGAATCAAGAAAAAACACAGATTTTTTTACTGTGTTTGCCCAACAAAATTGTAAACTTTACCACATACACACTACTCACTGCTGATTGAACAGTTACATTTTATTTTACTACTCATCATAACAGGTCAAATTAAAATCTTAATCTCACAAATGTTGGCCATGAATCCATAAGGAGATAAACCCATCACTAAGTGCTTTTACTTATAAATGCAGCTCTGAAAATCACAGAGATTAAGCTGAGTTAAAAGTTGGAGACTTGTAGCTGTGTTTTACAACCATAAATGAGATTTTAAAAAATTATGTATGCAACATGAAAGTATAAAGCTGGCGTAGCAGACAGAAGTTATTTTTAATTTGTGGTTGTTTTCATTTTGGGGCATATTTGGTGTTTTATTTTTAAAAGACAATTTTTATGTTTATCAATTTCCATATTTAGTAAAATGAAAACATAACAAACATATTTATTCCTAAAGCCTTGAGGTCATCCTGACTTTGCCAGCTGCAAGAGGAATTTACTCCAAGCAAAAACTGAAGAGCTTTTAAATGTAAAATGTGCTTGCTTTCACATGAGCAAGCAGCCTGCAGGTAAAAAATGCCTGCCACAGATTCAAAAGACAATGGTGAGATGTCAAGCTCTCTTCAGAATATTTGTAACTAAATTTTGATCAGAGGATGACTGAATATCATAACAAACTATATTATAATATGCAATGGACACAGATGTGATATCTGACAATTGGATGCCATTTGTTGCTCACTTTTTTCTTTTTTTTTTTTTTTTTAATTAAAAATGCAACTGTTTCCTCTCACAGCCGATGTTATGTTGGATAATTTATATTGAAAATGCAGAAAAAAGTGGGGATAATGATAGAATAATGATATCACATTGCCTAAGGAATGTTTTAGGCCTGAAAACATTGGGATATTTTACAAGAGTTGCCACCACCACTGTGAGCATTGCTGGCTTGGGCTGAGCATTTCTGAAACAGAAAGCTGTTCCCATGTAGATGTCAGCCTACATAAAAGGAGACTGAGTGGCACCATCAGTGGGGAGACAGTGTAGATAAAAGCCTAAAAAGCTTCTAACCTAATTGAGAATATTCAAAAAGCATCTAATCATTCTAGCAAACAGATGGAGGCAGAGGGGAAGCAGAGAGAATGTACAGCCATTAAATACTGACAGGCACTCCTGGGTTTCTGTGCTCATAAGCTGAACATCACATGATACTGCATTTCCAGTTCTGCACCACTGAAAGACTTCAGTCTGTAAAGATGTAAGTAAACCTTTTTTGCCATTATAAGCCCTTTTAACCTGTCAGCATAGCACAGACATTTTTAGTGTACACATACATTAGGTTTCACAGGGTTGGACTACCTGAAAGGCTTCGGTTTTATTCTTGAGCTCCAACAAGATGATACTTTACAGTTTTCTCAGGCACTTACTACTCCTATCCGAATTAAAGACTTCTTCATTTGTTAATTTGTAATTTTAACATCTATATGGTTGGTTGAATAAAACAGGAGACTTTGATATTTATGGTGTCATAATATTTTTGTTCACTAATTCTGGGACAGACACCAGAACTAGTAGATATGGTTGCAAATCAAAAATGTTCTAAGAATCAATTTGTTTCACAATTCCAAGAATTTATACAGTTCCTTTAGAACTATCTGGATAAAGAATGAAAACACACATTTTAAGAAAGGTAGCCCAAAAGTAACCTCCTAAAAATATTTAATGATGCTTTAAATTTAATTACACTATGAAATGGATGCCTTCATTCCTTTGATAGTTTGGATACCAAACTTTCTGCTACTCATTTGTCAAACCTAATGCTGGGAAACAGATCAGTAAGTTATGATTCACCCAGGCAGAAACATGCTACATGGGTGACTGTGTGGTTCACTACACTAAATTCAGGATTAGTTACATATGACTGCAGCATGAATGCCAAAGATGAAATGTTTTTCACCACTGATGAGGTGGGTAGCATGCAGTCTTACTCAGGATCCTCTCTATACACTTATACTTTTCAAGCAGTATATTTAATCCTTGCATGGTTCAGAAAGTCTGAGACACACAGCTGGAAACTAAGCAACTAGACAGAAACAGTAAAATATCAAAGGTTCACTCAGGTTAGATCACAGTGTTCTATAGAAGATCTTTACAATATGTAAGAAAAAAAAATCTCTGCTAGGTCAACATATTCATTGACTTCAGCAGGGTAACATTTCATCCTGTAAAAGTAACATTACAGGAATATACGGTTCCCTGGTTAAGTAGCCCAAGTTCTATACACAGATCAATTTCCCCTTGGCTACCATTCTCTGTTAGACTTGCCTCCTAGCTGAGCCATCAGTAAAAATGTCTAAAACATTTCACTTACTTTGGCAAAACTGCCAAAACTGTATCGCTCTTCCCAAACCTGGCCAAATCTTCACACTCTCCAACTCACTCTTCTGAGTCCTAACTGACTTGAAGCTTGCCAAAAGATCCAATCCATCCTAAGTACATTTATATTTGTATTTTAAAAGCTGATTTCACACAAATCTCAGATAATTTTTTAAAAATAAAAAAATTAAACACACTGAGCCTTTCTTCATTGGAGACCACAAAATTTATTCCGATATAAATCAAAGTATGGAAGAATAGGAATCTATCTAGTCAGAGTGAAATTTGTCTGGCTTAAGTACAAGGAAATTATCCGTGAACAACATTTTCCTGGCAAACTTAATTTTTTTTTTTTTAATTCATTCCAGAAACTCTATCAATAAGGATCCACAGATCGTGTTTTCAATAAATTCCAAGGGAATCATAGTTTCTAATATTTTCCTAATGTTTGCAATCCAATACTTGCATAACAAGGACAATAAAAGGACAATGAAATTAAAGCTTCATAGCCAGTTTTCATTTTCCAATCTGAGAAAAATATCAATATATAAAATCAATAAATAATTAATACCCCCCCAAACAATATATCTATGTCTTTTAAAACTTTTGTCTTCAATGCTTTTAATTTTCTTGTTAAAACCAAAGAACAAAAATATTTTGATATTATCTTGTGAGATCCTATGTATTGCATCAAGTCCTGCAATACTTCTGCTGACACAAGTGATACTCCGGGGGTCACCAGTAAAGAGAAAATTCACAGTATGTACTGTAAAGTGTAATCAAAGAGAATATTTTATACCATCAGAAATAAATTCCCAACATTTTGCACTTAGTGCAAAATAGCCTAAGCCCTTGTTTTCTAACCTTATAATGATATTTGACCAGTGTAGGCAATTTTATGAATATATGTTAAAGTTACTGTATTAACTCACTTTAGTAGCAGTAGGAAAGAACATAATCAGCATAACAGTTAAAGGTAGTAAATTAAGCATATTTTTATTAGGTTACCTCTACTACTGTCATCCAACATTCCTTCTCTGTGACTCCAAGAAGCCGATTTGAGTTTTTTTTAAGACATTCCCATGTAAATTATTAAGTGCTATAAACTATTTTCACTCTTATCTATACAGTGTTCCAATAGGATTCTCATTACTCTATTTGACTGAAGACAAGTACTACAAAAAAATGGAAACCACCACCTGAAAAAAAAATTACAGTGTATTTGAGATCCAGCATACTTGGTAAAACTGCCTATTTCACCTCTGCATCAGTGAAGAGCTGTTCTCTGCTAAAGACTTTTCTTTCTTTTAAATGAGGCCATCTAGTCTGAAGTAACCTTGAGAACAAAAGATGCAAGTGAAGATCCCTATAATAAACTACTTTCCTCAAATTGTTTCAAGTCCTCTCATGATTTCTGTCCTGATTCAGCTATCTATTATTATTAAAAGGTATCTCGACTTGAAGCAACTTTTATAACAAATCAGGATAGCTTTTCAGTAAGTATATGCTATCAGATTCTCAAGAGCAGAAAAGAGTTGTGAAGAAACTCTGCATGTTAACAATAATTTTCAGATGAAAGTGAGTACTTTTTTCATGATATTTAGGAAGATAGAGCCCAACAGTCCTCCCTGCCATAGATGAGGATTGTTAGCTTTATAATTAATGTCAAGTAAAATTAGCTAAGCCACATAGCAAAAAATGAGAAACATTAGATTTCTTTATTTTATTTCTAATGCATATTAGGAATCATACTTGCAAGTTCTTTTCTAAATTGATCTAACTTCAGGCCAGATGACAAATCATCTGGATGAATATTACTACTATTATTTAATCTAGAGAAAGATTATACCTCATATGACTTCACCAATAGCAAGAATTGACTTGTTGGCAAGGGAAAATGATGATCATTGTCTGTCAGAATTTTTCTTCTAGCAACTACCATTCTTTGAGAGAAGGAGATGCCAGATATCAAAACACTGTGAAGCAAACATGCTAAGTACAGTTAAGTCATCCTCAGGAAGAATTGTTTGCTTTTCAAAGTGTTTTCTCAAGAAAGTATAAAAGGAAACTATTAACAAAATTAAAAGTGGAGTTATTAGAGAAAGGGTTATTCAGCCAAGAGTAGGTAATTTTTCAATATGTGTTTTAGAATGCATATTTTAAATAAATAAATAATTTAAAATAAATAAAATAAACATTTGAAGTCATTTATTCCCTCAGGCTACCATACGTAACTGCTGCATCGCACTGAAGAGCATAGCTTGCCTTGGAAAAGAATTTTTTGTTCAGAACTCAGCGAAAAAGAAATTTGTTTCAAGTCTGGGATAACAGGCACCAGCACAATATAAATATCAACACAAATACTACAGGCTGGTCCATCAACCTTCCAATGAAGTCCTGGTTTTTGTGGGTTGTGAAAAGAAAATATAGGATACACAGGTGCTTTGCCAATATAAAAACAACAAAATTTTTGCCCATTAAAAGTTAAACTCTATTTACGGAATTTCTATAATTAATTAATAATTATATTATTAATTTATATTTACAGAATTGATAATTTCATAATCAGTCTATTTATAATCAAATTTTTATAAGACAAATTATTTAAACTAAATAATGCAACAAGAATCTCAGCTTTAATTTTAAAAAATCCCATTCCTCCTCACTTAAACAAAAAAACTTTTTTGGAAAAATAGCACCCTGTGTCCTTTGAAAGCTAATTCTTGTGATTTTTGAACGGTTGAGGCAGAGAGTATTCTTGCAGTCAGCAGAAAGGCACAACGGATTTTGATTTATGACTTATTATTACTGGTTGTATGGACTGGTTGTACTGAAGTTAAATTATCACCCTCATAAACACTTACAATGTAAAGCTGTTTAAACTCTGCATCTTAGAGAGATGCTAAAAGCAAGACAAAGTCCAATGCTTTCTTTTTCTTTCTTTTTTTTTTTTTTTTTTTTTTTAATTAAATCAGCATCGGTAGGATTTCCAGCTGGTTTGTATCTGCTATTTGAATTATCACCTAGATTTGCTGAGAGATTTGCTAGAGACTGATGAAGAAAGCACAACATTATAAAGATCTAGATCTAGATATCCAGATATAGTCAAGGTGTTGTCTCTTGGGGGAGGAGAAGGCCACAGTCGCTTCCTGTTTTGTGAGTTAAAGCACATGTGAGTTCATGCAGAAATAGTATGGAGAAATTTCTCCCTCCCTCTGCACACTAGTACATCTGCCCTGCAAATACAGTTGTTTCAGAAAACACAAAGTCGACACTTGCAAAACTAAGACCACTGGTAATGTAATGAGGTAATAACATGATTGGGTTTTTTTCATTACAGACTTCATACATTTAGAGAATCATTAAAAACAAACAAGCCAAAATCATGCTACCAAGGATTAGGCATGATTTGAAAAGCAGAGCTGAATAAAGTTTACTATTTTCCTGTCTTTATCTCTAAAGTAGTGCCTCTTCCATGCACTAGGACATATATATATATATATATATATATATATATATATATATAACATCTCCATAAGGAAATTCAAGAAAAGGGAACACATGAGCCAGTAAAAGAATTTAACAAAGTTCAGAAAACAGTAGGAAAATAACCAGCAATGGAAAAAATACAGTGATATAGAGATGTCATACTAACTTAAGTATCTGAACGACTCAGTATTATTTGAACATCAAACTGCAATTTGCTCATCACTCATACTTTTGGCTCCCTATATTACTAGTATAAAACAACAGATAATCATGCAGCAACAAATATGGGAACACCTATTTACAATGCAAATACCTATTTACAATGCACACCAGCAATCTAGCCATATGGTGGGTTTTCCCCACATACTGAAATTTATTTATAAACTGTCCACCTAATATTTAAACTGGATGCTGAAACTGCTGTATTTTCACATATGCCTGACTAGAGTTATATTTAGCTATCATCAAAGATGGCCATTAGTCGGACTGTCAGGCTAGTAAAGACAAAAAAACATGAAGGAGAGCAGATCTGAAGCATCACCCTCCCTAACGAGAGCACAGTGCTGATGGTAATGAAATGGGCTGGCAGTTTATGGGGCACATGCTTTTGTAGTTTCTTTCCTCTAGGCCTTCCATCGTGTCTGGAGAGAGATGCTGAGCAGTCAGTGAGTTGCCTGGTGGTCAGGGAGAAAGCGGAGCACCTCTTATGTCCTCTTCTAATCAATGGCCTGACACTGTTCAAAGGGACGGGGTACAAATATCTGGCACTTGTGAATATTGGATACTGGGGATACTGGAAGGCACAGCTGGCTTGTGGCTAGGGCAGTGCATTCACTTAAAAGAGGCCAATGGGTAGGGAAGAGAGAATAGAGAACAACAGCTGTTCTGCTTTAGAAAAATTTTACAATTCATTAGATGAAGACAAAATAAAGCATTTTATCTTTGGTCTTGAGGGGGCAAAATTAAATTTTTCCAACACTGCTAAGTTGCTCTAAGATGAGGCACAACTAAATTAATGACATCAGGAAATTTGTTGCATTTTTTACAACACACATTATCTACACTTGGCCAGTGATACTTTGTATCACTATATAATTACAAACCTATAACATCTCCATTAAATTCACGCCAGTAAACATTTCTTTAAATTGAGTGAAATAAAGCATTTCGACGCATTCTCTTCTCAGAATTTATCATAAATATTAGAAATATATTCAGTAAACTAGATTACAAGGGAATAGTAATTTCACAAGAATCAAAGAGGGTGCTCAATTGTCTCAGACCAATAATGGAAAAATTATTGCAGAATCAATTAAAAATATATTAAACAAATGAATTTTTGGTGGCAGCAACCCTCCTTCATTTCAGTGTATATTGCCTTGGGTTTTATGAGCTTGATAGTTTTACATCAGAAACTGTGGGATACAAAGAGATAAACCACAGTTATTGTCTTCTGGATTCCAATATAGGATAGAAGGTAAACTAGCAAAAAAAACAAAAGAAAAAAAACCCCAAACCATTAAATATATCATATACTTTTGGTAGTGGATGAGAATTCTTCCACAGAACTGCTTTCCACCTTTTCTCTACCCACAAAATATTCAATTTTAAGAAAGTTTTCTCTAAATGAGAAGCACCAAAATAACTGTTTCCTAAAACAATGAATATTTAAAACATTCCTGGAAGGTTCTGATCAATGACAGGGATTATTTGCGAATGTCACATCTTTCTCAAGTATCCTCTGCTTTAGAGACCCTGGAACCTTATCTTTTAATTGCTGTATGCCAAGAAAGGCCTTATGACAAGCAAAATGATCCACTCAAGAGTGCTGATAACAGTAAAATAGTAAGAACAAAGAGGAGTGAAGGATATAGGAACCTGTCTTAGTCTTTTTTCTTTTTTTTTTTTTCTTTTTTCTTTTGTGATTGGGGCATGGAAAACCTTTGGGTTTACATTTTGCTTTAATAGATGCAGACAGATGTTTTAATTTCCCAGAGGATGTTAAGTCCATGGACCCATCTTCATTGTATCACAGCCACAAGCTACAGAATTCCAAAATTCTGGCAGATCTTTCTCTGATATGCTCTCTCTTTTAAAATATTCAAGACATACAAGATGGAACATTAGGAGTTAGTGAAAAGGGAATACCTGGAATAAAAAGGCTCCGCACATACATCTTCATGGTGTCAACAACAGATGGCAACATCTAGCTTTCAAATTCTCATTTAAACGAAAATTGACAATTTCTTTTTCTATTTTTCTAAGTCAAATAAGATGACATTTAAAAATTAGAGCAAAAAACATATATAAAGATATTTGTAAATTAATAAAGACACATAACTATTTACAGAAGCACATATGTATTCAATCAATAAAGGGCCTGTGACTTTATCCAATAACAGTATATCTGCAAAATCATAATATTGAACACTGAATACACAACCTTCACAAGGAAATATTCACAATTTTGTTATGCTGTTTTAATTCATACATGTAGGGGAAAACAAACAGTTAAACAAGTGTATATTTCACAAGCAGGACAAGAGGCCACATTTGAGAGAGACACAAATATTCCTGAACTATTTATGCAGACTTTAGAATTTACAATAAAAAAGAGCAACATGACAGCACAAAAAAACCCTGTGAATGAGTTCCCCAAAAGTGCAGGGAATCAAACTTATCCATCTTAAGGCCTTAGATTTAAGCTAGAGTCAACACAAGACTTTCCAGTTTTCTTGAAAGGGAATCTCCAAGGACATTGCATTCTGTCCCTTCTCTTTTCTTAAATAAAATAAAGGAACTCCTACCCAAAAATTCCAAACATATTCTAGCAGTAAGTCTTTATAAAAGATGGGGCTATATCTGAAATCAGTGTATGTTATACTGCAGGGGTTTTCCTCAAACTATGTAAAAAGTTGTGAATGTTGCAGTGGCATGACAGCTACAGGCTCAGCTGCCAGAAACAACTCAGTTCACAAGCGGATACACTGGATGTCGATCACAGAAGACTGATGCCTTCAGGATAACATGTGCCCAAACTTTGTTGTACCACTGTGCTGGCTATTTTAAAGAGCAACAACAGTATCACTTCCAGTACAAGAAGACAATTTTGCTCTTCCAGCTAAACATCAAAGAGTGTAACTACAAGACAGAAAGGGGCAGATACTCTACAATAGATAACAATCCAAAACATTACAGTATATTAAGATGAATAAGGTCTCCTTGTGACTTTTTATATACATATTGAACCACTGCATTCTTACTGGTAGGAGTAGGAAGTAAACCCCTCTTTATAGTGTAAAAATATTTTTTTGCTTTTTGTTCTGAAAAAGGAATAATTTTTAATGAAATTAATATGCTTTAAATTTACAAAATTGCCCTCAAATATCAAAAAGAAGTAGTAGCATTAGATTTGGATAATGCCTTCATAAGAACTTATATAATTCATGCTATAACTTCAAATAATAATTCTGCTATAAAATACACATATATCCATTGTACATATACAATTCCATTTTCCAAGTGTAAATATTGCAATAAGATGCTTTATCACTGATTGCTGCTCTCTAATACACCAAACGCCAGCTTGGAAATTAAATATTCGCAAGAATACTATTAAAATGAAAACCTCACTCCCAAAATAAAACAAAATACAATAAAATATATCTGTGATAAATAAAAGAGTATTCCTGCTGCCTTTGTCCACTTTGTTTTTTTCCCCATATGGTATCTCATTTGTCATATGGAAGTTGCAAAAACACACTTTTAGAGAACAAATTAGAAAAATGAAGCATAAATAATAAAGCCTGCTCAGCAGTCATGTTTTCCAGTGCTCCGTAGGGTAGCTGCAGGAATTTTCCATGCTGTGAGTGTTAATGAGACCCTCCATAGGCACCATTATTACATAAAAGCAATCACCTTTTCAAATTTGTACTTCTTAAAATCAGTAACTGGAAGCAAAACAGGTAGAATCATGCAGATACCATTCCCATTTACTGGTATGCAATCATTAGCCAAAAAGGGGTTGACAACAGAAAAGTTACCACAAGACATAAATGCTTCAATAAAAAAGCACAGAGTCCAGAAGCACTTGGAGAACATTCACAGTTTTGAAGACTACAAAACTGTCCCTAAACATATGGTTTTCCTGATAGAAGAAAACATACAGGAATTACTAATTAGCTAAAACTGGCTGGTTTCAAGATACTTAGGCACTTAGAACAGAATGGGTATCTGACCAAACTCTATGATGACAGCAATCTGGCATGAAGGAAATTCATACAAATTCTATACACTGTATTTCCAAGTTGCAGTTTATCTTTTATATCATTTATTTAAATTGAAATGTGGGAAAATTTTCCACATGGATGCCAGTAAAGTTCTGGCTAACAGTTAACAGCACAAGGCAATTGTCACAAACCAGAATTTCATACAAGCAGGTTTCCAAAACAGGCACTTCAGCCAAAGGCAGCTTCAAGCAGTGAAAACTTCAAGCTTTTGATAGAAGTCCCTCATCTCTATTCATTTGTGAACGACTAACCCCCTGGGCAAAGACGTATGAGGTCTATTAGCCCCTAATACTTGATAAATTTTAAAGTGAAAGAATATTAGTTCCTTCTGCCAAAAATGCACAGCTGATGATACTACTTGCTATATTTAGTGACGGAAACATGAAACCATAGCGTGCCTGATAGCTATCTTGCACTCTGGTCTTAGTTCAAAGTGACTTCTCTTTTCCAGGCACTGCCAAGTTTCTCCACAGTTTGAACAACTACTCAGAAAGGAGATGACTTTTTTTAAACAAGACCTACCTCTTCCACAAAATGAACACTGACTTTTGGTAAAAGCTTGCTTTAGGTCACCCTTTCTCAGTTGCATTTCCACTTCTGATAATGCAAACTAATCCTTGGGTTTGCCATGGTTCTCATTACCAATAACTGATTCAGGCAGGTCATACTGTATAATGGAGTCCTTTTTGGTATAGTGCTACCTCTTGCCAGGTAAAAATACATTTTTGGAATAGTACTACCTCCTGAATGAGCCCAAGCATGTAATTTGGGCTGCAGTTCCAAACTGACCATAGTAAACACATACCAAAGATATCTCTAAAACCCAGCTTTGCTAGAGGTTAGTTCTGGCCCTTCCCTACTCTGTTCTGGCTTTGATCCCCATCAGGCCCATAATTAAGCAATTTCAGCACACTAAGTTATCAAAGACACTTTTATTTTGGAGGCCAGGTTATCTTCCTGATGCTTTAGTGTGCTGCAAGAGCTCATTCAGCATCTGATGTGAACTGAAGCGTTTCAAAGAGAGCAGTAAGTGAATAGGGTGAAGGAAGGCAGCAGCCAGCAGTAAAAAGGGGTTGACTGCTAACACACTTATTTACACAACAAAATGCACTTTCTGAGTGCATTTCACTTTCATAGAAGTGAAGAATAACTGGCTTTATGTAAGATTTTCATCCTTAAATTTAAGTAAAATAAGACTTCACAAATACTTACTATGCAAACATGTAACTGCAAATAAGAAATGCACTTCATTAATAGCTCTCCTAAAACAAAAACACGATGATGGGCAGACTTGAGAATGGCAATTTATTTGAGATAAATGATCTATAAATGTGACTTGCTAGAATGGGGTTGGGGAGGGAGGGGCACTGTGACAGCAGCCATTTTTGTCTAAGACTAAAATTATTTTTCCTTCCAGTTTTAGACTGGAATATCACCAGCAAGGAGTCACATACTGATATTTGGTAGTTTCAGGGAGCAGACCATATAATTGAAAAATCACTTCCTCCCATCATGATTTCATCAAATAACTTGGAAAAAAAGTAAATTCCATCACTGTTCATGTTTCCAAACAGTAGATGAACTTCAGTTTTCAAAGGCAGAAGGCCTTATACACTATCCCAGTGGTATGTTACACCACTGTGTCAATTAGTATTGTAATCTACATCATCTACTACATCTTCTTCATTTTCTTTTTCTCCCTCTCTCTCCCCTTCCCTCTATTTTTAATGAAAAAGTGAAATACTGCTACTGCCTGTCAGACAGGAAATTAGCTCAACATTAAGGACAAGTAAAATTGCACTAACTCACTAAAAAGAACATAGCTATTTTCTAAGTTTTTCTTATTGCTTTTCTACTCTGTTGCATAGACATTTGACTAAGCCAATAAATAACTTGGTCCAGAGCACAGCAAAGTCAAGGGAAAATGTCTCACAATATTTAAATTTAGACACGTCTGCTACAAACTGCCATTTCAAAGCACTTTGAATTACTGTCAACGTCAGTGTTACAACTGTTATTACCATGAGAAGCTAACTGCCACAGGACATTTTACAGACTAAAAGTCTTAAGAGGTACATAAGGGGTCACTAGAATTTTTGCTGGGTGGATATTAAATTAGTTGAGAGACATTAAACAAAATAATTCAAATGTAACTTGTGGCTCAAACAGTCCCTGAATGCCTATCTGTTGGAAGCAAGAAGCAGGAGGGGGAGAAACACATGATGCTTTTTCCATATGTTGCAGTCTGGGCAGATTGATGGGAGTTTGTTTTTTCTTAAATACTGTTTATGTCTTTATTCTGTCAAAAAAATTCCTTATTTCCTAAAACCCACGTACTGCAGGGGAAAAAAAGAATGTGAACCCCATAAAATGCAATGTTTGCAATACCTTCTTTTTTAGTTATGTTGAGTTCTCATTGATAGCCAATGATACGATATAAATAAACAAGGCATTCTAGTAGCAGACTTTTTTTCCCTTGTAACAGATTCAGTAAATAATGTTCTACATACTGTGACACCAAAAGGACTGGTGCTCTTCATCTGTTCTAAAATTGTTTCAAAGAATTATACTCAAACATCAAAGGCTGTTTTTCTCAATGCAAATTTTGTGCAGATATAAACTGCCATAGTAAATTAAACTCAATATGTCAAGTTATATACATGAATCATAAGGTTTTGTATAGTGGACATCCTATATATCAGCTTTCAGTGAGGTGTGTGCTGATAATTTTTTCCTCATGTAATTACCCCTTGGGTTTATTTGAACTCTTTTATTGCTAATTTTCCAAAATAAAGAATTAAACTAGAATCAGCAACTTTATGCAGAATTGAACATCAATTTAATGCCTATGGAACTATATTTCTTGTGTTTCAAGAAAACATACTGGGATAAGTTTCTCAGGACCTCAGTCCTGATATAATAAAGAGTTTATAGATCAGAGATTACCTTTCATTTAAATTATGACCTATTTTGTTGTGTGTTCATAACTATCTACTCTGTCTTCTCAAGCAGAGTGAGTCAGATAAAACTGTATGGAGCCAGGAGAAGTTTGTGCTATCATAGTGACCAACTGAGGGACAGAAAGTCCCAAAGGCAGCAAGGTATGGAAGAGCAGGGAGTGCCAAGGGGAGCAGGGCACATGCAACCAGGCATCAGATGAGAAAGGAAATTAGTAAGGATCAGAGGCATTGATTCAAAATGTTCTTAATCCCGAAAAGTCAAGTAGTAGTTGAAACCATCCATGAATGAAGGACCTACTTGCAAGGACTCACAGCACATGGAAAGCGTAATATTGAAACCCTGTCTATGCTGGTTTGCCTAAGCTAGCTATGTGGTGTGTTTGGGGTTTTTTCTCTATGTAAAAATAATTATACAGTATATGCTAGGTTTATGACTTGAAAAACCTTTTGGTCTTTTTCAGGAGGACCCTATAAAGAGAAGGTCAAAGCACATTCTCTTCGAAGCTCTGAGCTTCTCAGGGAACCATGAGACCTTGCTACAATTCTTCTATCAAATCTTATTTCACTAATATTTCAAACACTTGTGCCAGCTACTTAGCAGGGGAAAAGAATCTCAGTTTATATTAAATTTTTTCTTTGTGCAGAATTTGCCCAGTAGGAATTATGTCTCTGTCTCATTTAATGGATCAATGCTGAATGGCAGGAAAAGATAACATACATTCAACCAATTTTCTATTATATTCAAATGAGGTATTATAAAAAAGTTGTTGTTATTATTAGGAGTAAGATTATGATAACTCTTCCCAACAAGATATCATTCAGATGGAGAAGAAATAATAAAAATGCTACTTCAAAGCTAAACAGAAGGGCAACAGTAACATACACATACAACTCAAAATACATAGCAAACATGCAGTTTCTAAAAATGATGAATGTATATAAAGTGAGCTATATCTGGTTGTCACTGAATAACTAGAGCAAAGTATGAGGGCAGGTCAACTTTCTAGCTCCAAAGAAAGAGTTTACTTGAGGAATCTTTAAAGTGAATCTGAATCTACAAGGGCATATTGTGGGAAAATAGGTTAAGAACAGGCAGTATTACTATTTTTAGGCACAAAGGAAATCTAAGAATATGCACATATGTGAATCCCAGCAGAGAGAGAGCAGTGTCATAAAAAACAAAGAGATTGAATGCCTAGATAGAATAAATGTTTCTGTTAGTATGTGAAATGACTAAGAACTACAATGATCAAAAAAAGTCTAAAATATACTCCTATAACAAAATAAACTTCTCTGCAAGTTAGAAGGACATATATTCATTTTTTTCCATAATTTCCATTGGTGATAGAAATCGTTAAAAAAGAGAACAATTTACGTATCACACTGAAGCTTTGTGAACTATCAACCTCCAAATTGCTATCAGAATATTTTAGGGGGGGGGAAGAAGTTTACACATTTCATAATTTGTCTTAATTTAAACAGAAAAGAATAAAATTCTCTCGGAACAGAAATTCCAAATTTATTGCTATTCCTTAGAAATATAAAAACTTAACAATTTTGAATTATTCTAAGAAATATAATTAGCCCAATAAGAAATAGGATCAGCAAATTGAATCTAATCTAAAATTATCTTTTGATATAAATTAAATTTTTCATTTTTTTCAACCTTTTCTTAAGTTTTAGGAAATAACTTCAGATCTGTATGACATGAGGGCACTCAGAAAAACAGGCTAAGAAATGGACAATTAATTACTTGAAAAAGAAGCTTGGAGGAAAGGATATATATACTGTAACTCAAGACACTAAGAATCAAACTTTGCTATCATTATCATAGGAGGTCTTGTTCCTTAAATGTGGACAGAATTCCTGACACCATGAAATACTTATCAGATTTTTAAACTCCACAAATGCCTAAATTACTCCTCCTCATATTATTTTGCATTGCTGTAGATACTATACGTAGTTAGTATTTTTATAGTAGTTCCTTAGTCAACAATTGATTCCCCACCTTTAAGCCCAAGCTGCTAAATATTTTTACATTTTGACCTTGTTTTCAGCCTGCTATTTCATTTCATGCCAACCTATTTTAACCTTTAATTCACCAAGAGAACAAATGAAGTCACAAGTCACTGCACTGTTCTTTTTACATACAATTGTGTATCGCTTAGGGGGTTGGGGTGACCCCCTGGCGACAGACCCAGTGGCACATTTTGCATGGGAGACGAGACACACACACGAGATATGTGACTCACAAAATGGCCCTTTATTAAAACAAGAAGTTAGCTTTTATACAGTGGGATACAGAGAATTTGGGAACAGGGGAGGGTCTTTGCTTGGAGCATCAAATCCAGAGTTTTACAGATAAGGGGGCTTGGACGGATAGGCCAGGGGGGTATATTTGGCCATATATGGTAAGGGGAATGCAAGGGAAGAAGTGGTGAGGGGCACAGACAGGGGGGTCTGTGGGGGTCTGCAGGCTGCTTCTTATCTCAAGATTCAGGCATATCCTGTAGCTGTAGTGGTCAGGGCAGTCCTAGATGGATTTCTTCCTGTGAGGCCTCTCTGCAGCCTTCCTGCATTCTTCTCCATTGTCTGTACACCACTGTAGGTCCACTTCCCACAACTGTGTTTTAATTCTGCTGAGTTTCTGCCTTTAGCAGCATATATCCAAAAGACAAGAAGACCAGAATTTTGAGAGTACAATCCGACTCACTTTAAAAATGTTTAATTTTCAGAAAGGGCTACTTCTATAGTGAATCATGCCCATAATCCTTCATCTCTTGAAAACATTGTCTCAAATTTCTCACCTCATAAGTTATACCCTTAAAATAACTTCAAAGGTTTTTCTCATGTGATAAGTTTATCTTTCTTATTTTCTTGAGTTACTGTGATGACAATTATATGACAGTATTAATCTACAAACATGAAATAATATAAAAATAATAACAGATAAATTAAAAGTGATACTTACTTTGCTTTTAACTACTAATAAAGTATACTCTGACCTATTTACAATGTCATACCCAATTTAATACATGAAGTTAGCTGTTCTCACAAATATTGTACCTACAGTAAGAAGTGACTCAAACTTAACACATCAGTTAATGAAAATAATAGTGTATTTCCCATAAAAACACTAAATATAATCACTATTTCATGATGAAGCAGCTAATGATCCACATTAGAAAAAGAAGTCTGAGAGAACATTTTCGTTTAGTCACAAATTTTTTGAGGTTCAATAGATACAGAAGATAAATTTTAGATATCTTTGCTTTCTTTTTAATGAACCATGAGTATTTGAATACTGAAATGATCTAAACATAAATTTCCTTTATCTGAAAGAGGCTATTTTCCTAGCCAGTACTTCTAGCTACAAATCAGTATTTAATATTTGTCATGGGTTGAAATATTTTTAAAGTCACTGAGTAAATCATTCAAGTTTTACTCTTTACACTTACTATGATGTACATATCAAAGGTGCTTTTCACACAACTGTCTGTTTGAGCTTATTTTCTGTGATTTTAAGTAATACAGACAGGAGGAACTGAAATCTCATTATTACCTATGGAATATCTGCTGCAGTTTGGAGCTCTGTCTTTTATCTGACAGCTCCTACTGTTCATCTTTTACAAACTGGGATGACAGAAAACCAACTGATTCTAAAGACTAAATTCATGACATCAAGTTTCTATACATGTTAAAAGACACAGAGGACAGTTTCTAAGATCTTCTGATGACACAAAATGAATACTATACGAATTAATGATAATAGACAACAATTTGACAGATTTTTCAATCAGATTTTCTTCACCTTTGGTCAAATAAAAATGTACCTTTGCATTATTCAAGCCCTACTTAATTGGTTTTAAACGATAGCTCTCAGTTTATGCTTGTTTGTTTACATCATATTGAATTAAAAGAAAAGCAATTTTATTCAAAACCAACATGTATAACATAGACAGTTATTTGCTAAATTTCATAATGAACAGGAAAGAAATTCAATATAGACTAACTAATAATCCAAGCTTCCAGTCTGTGGGTAATTGCTGTATATTTGGAGCACAGTTTCCTTTGGGTTTGTGTTTCTGTATTACTCTTTACAAATAAGAGTTTTTAAAAGAACATGCTTGTTGTAAGCTTTACAGTCATAAATAGCAAGTCCAAAGACTAAGGCCCCAGTGCAGCAAAACTGATGATGCAGTTCTACTCATTGGAAAAACTGACCCTTTCTGCAGATGAAAAAGCTTTTTGAAGTTTTCCTTTGGTCACTTTATATATACCAAAATATTTTATAATGTGCAGCTTTCAATGACATTACTTGAATACTCAAAAGGGAAGACTTCTGACTATTCAAGCAGTTTTGTTGGGCTGACCCTGGCTGAATGACAGATACCCACCAAAGCCACTCTATTACTCCCCTCCTCAGCTGGACAGGGGAGTGTCAATACAATGAAAGGCTCATGGGTTGAAATAAGGACAGAAAGAAATCACTCACCAACTACCATCGTGGGCAAAACACGCTCGACTTAGGGAAATCACATCAGAGCAGGGTAAAGAGAAATAAAACCAAATCTTACAACACCTTTCCCCCACCCCTCCCATCTTCCTGGGCCTACTTTCACTCCCAAATTCTTTATCAACTCCCCCTTCAGCAGTGTAGGGGGACAGGGAAGGGGGCTGCAGTAAGTTCTTCTCACAGTGTTTCTTCTGCTCCTCCCTCATCAGAGGGAGGGCTCCTCACACTCTTCCCATGCTCCAGTGTGGGTCCCTCCCATGGGGTGCGGTCCTTTAGGAATAGGCTGCTCCAGGGTGGGTCCCCTCCAGGGTCACAATTCCTGCCAGATAATCTGCTCCAGTGTGGGCCCTCTACATAGGTCCCACCATGAGTCTGCTCCAGCACAGGCTTCCCACAGGGTCAAAGTTTCCTTTGGGCATCAACCTGCTCCAGCATGGGGTTCTCAACATGCTGCAGATGGACCTCTGCTCCACCATGGGCTGCAGAGGCACAGTTGTCTCACAATGGTCTGCACCACAGGCTGCAGGGAAATCTCTGCTCTGGCACCTGGATCACCTCCTCCTCTCCTTCACTGACCTATGGGGTCTGTACAGCTGTTTTTCTCACACAGTCTTGCTCCTATCTCCAGCTGAAGTTGCCACTCGGCAGAATTTTGTCCCCCTTTAATCTGTTATCCCAGATGCACTATCACCATTGTAGATAAGTTCAGCCATGGCCAGTGGTGAGTCTGTCTTGGAGCTAGCTGGCATTAGCTCTGTTGGACATGGGAGAAGCTTCTGTCACCTTCTCACAGGAGCCACCCCAGCAGCACCTCCTCCACCAAAACCTGGTCACGCAAACTGAATAAAGTGGCAGATGTCTGACCACTGACATCAAAAAGAACTTTTACTAGTGTTGTTTGATACATACATTTATTCTTAACTTCCTGTGCTTTTCCCTCAAACCAAGGAAAAAAGTTTGTCCTTGGACCTCATTCTTCTTCCTTTCATACCAATATTGGGCAGTTTGTACACAGCAGTTGACACTTTTCCATTATCTGTTCCATCTAAGTAGTGTCTTCCTACTCATCACTATCCTCGGTTTTCTTTCTTTCTTTGTCTGTCATATTTTCATTATAGCTCAGTCAAGGTATCCGAACACCCACAGAGTTAAAAATATTCAATGGATTAGTTCAGCTAGTGGTATTAATAACTATATTATTTTCAGGAGACCTCACCTTAGACATAAACCCCTCGAAAGACATAAAATGTCACTAGTCTATCTTCTAAGTAATCCAGCTCCGTCAGGAAATGGATAGTAGTTTTAATAAAATGGGACTCATAAGTTTTTATTACTTTTACAGTGAATGCTTTTTGGTTTTATTGGCTCTTGGAAGGAGTAATTTAGCTTCTCTATTTAAACATGACTTTTTATCCTTCACAACATGCAGGTTTCAATGTTATGTTTTAAACATTATAAATATAAATGCAGATACTGAGCTTATAATAAAGATGTGTTCTTTTTCCCAGTAAATACAATATAAGATTTTGCAAATCATAGGGAAAGCAAAAAAAAAAAAAAGATTTAATCACTTTTCTAGGCTGATACAGCTTACAGCATTTTTGAAAATGGATCAATATAAGCTTTATAAAATTATCAGTGATCACATTGGGTTGTTTAATATATACTGTTACACATTCATTTCAGTGCTTCTCTTGCACTGTGAATTTTCATGGAAAAAGCATCCAAATATGTTCTCTACATATTAATATTATGGCCCTAACTGACATCAGTGAGAGTGTTACAATCAGATCACAAAGCAGAAAGATGAGACATCAACATTTTTCTGTAAGGTGAACCAGGAGGCTGATGCTGATTTCAAGGGGGAGAAAAAAATTAATTCCTTTTCTATACTTTTTTGTTCTTTTACCATTGTATAAATAGTTAAGCATAAGATATTTTAAACTACTGCTCCTGAAGTGCTGTCTAATTTTTTTTTTCAAGAGTTTAAGGACAGACAGGAAAGACATGCTCTGATATCACAAAACTGTTTTGCTTTTCTCTGATTTTATGTGACTGAGGAAATGGGAAAAGAACACTATTTTGTATAGTCTATTTATAGAATCATAAGAAACCTTTAATAAGTAATTAAATTCTGGCATCACCAATAAACAGTTGACTGAAGTACATTGGCAACCTGAAATCTGATTAAATTATTTTGCAAAAGTAAGGATGGCAAAGCTGTCCTGGTAAAGAAACTATGAAAACTTTTTTTTATCCCCTCGCTCTTTCCTGTTTATCAGAGTGACATGAAGTCAGAAAAGTGTTTATAATAGATGAAGGAAGGTTTACAAATAGCTTAAGCTTTAGCTGTAAAATATAAACAAAAATTTATTTTATTCATTCAGTTATAACTAAAGCAGAGATTATATAAAGAAATAGCAACTTGTAACTGCCACTATTTCTGCAGCTCTGACGTGGCAACAGACTGGCTTGCTAAAGACATAAATTAGAGTGGCCTTCACAACTACACAAGTTGCCAATGGAAGCTGATGAATCATTGCCTGACACCTCTGAAATAACAGTGAGCAGTGGCACGTGCAACTACCATACAGCACATCAGAATACTCCAGCATTCATGTATGGCACAGTACCAGAGGGTCATTTAAGAAGCACTCATTGGCTGGTTATGAGCAAAAAGTAGATAAGAACGAAAATTACTAAAATCAAAATTTATTACAGCTTGACTCTGTTGGACATCACATGGAAGTCACAAGTTTCATACTTAGTTGTTTGGGTTTTTTTTTAATTGTAACTGGCTGCAACAAATTTGAAGGTTGCTAATATGTTAGCATTACTAAAATAATTAACCTTTGGAGCAATAGAGATTTTTAAATTAGCTATCTCAAAGAAAATACCATTATAATCACCTAATTACCCTTTGATGTAGCTTTATTCATAAATGCTTTAAACATTCATTGCATTCCTATTGGGGGCTATGCCTCAGTTTATATTCTCTGTAAGAAAATAAAATTACTGTTATGCACTGAAGAACATGTGAACAGAAAATTCAGAATGCTGAATGCTGCAATTTTGTCTGTTTTTCTTTCAAGACTTTCTACTGCTTAAAGAAATAACCCAACCTGTCCATTTAAATTAAATACTTTAAAAAATAGCTTTGCTTTTCTGTTTGATTTATGTCATTTACACAGTCTACACCTGCTTCTTAAAGCCTGAAATAACGCCACAAATAAGTGATGGAGCTGTACAACTGCTAATGAGTAGCTTTTAAGATTCGTCTTACATTTAATAAACTAATCTGTCAGCAAACAACTTCTTTAAAAGCCTTTTAGCAATTTTTAAGAATTGTTGCTATATCCCTCCAGCAAAAAGAATGTTGGACTGCAGCATGAAAATGCACAGCCACAGAGGGGTATCAGCAGTTGAAAATGCAGATTAACATAAGCAGCAAGCCTGCTGAGGACTCGGTACATATCAAGGATGCTGACCAATAACAAAACATGTGCCATAATGTTTTTATTAATAATGCTATTTTCAGCAGGTCCAGAAAAGGCTGAAAGGAATCTATTTGTCACTGTGTCAATCAGAGCTTAATGTTGCTATATACATGCCCTAGGTGGGCAAGTTCTACACAGTCGTACTTGACTTGATGGAGGCTTAACTTTTTAAGTACATAACAGAGATTTCCATGGATTAACATGCAGCTGGCACCTGTTTCAAATTAATAACACAAACAAATCAACTCAAATAAGTAGTTTTGTACTCAGTGTCTGTTTTTGAAGACTACATCAAATAATATCTTTATGAACCTATAATTTTACATAGCATTATTGTTTTTCTATATTAAATGTATTTTTTAACTTTTTCCTAAATTTTAAAGACTCCTGAAAATGAGATACCAACAGATGCTAGAATCCTTTAAATATTATCATATATGTTTAATAATTATATTAACTATTATATTAACTATTTTTTATTAAAATGTCATTAAAATGTCATCTGAATAAGAATTAGCTTTAATTTAAAAAGTACTTTCTGCCTAACTGGTAGGTAAAACAAAGCAAGTCTTCCTAATTAACAGATATATTAGGACAGGTTTTTTTCTTGTTCTCAGATCACTCTCATTATATCAGACTTCAACTTTGTGCACAAAATATTTGTATTTTTTCCTATTTCTTTATTTTCACCAAGATCCTATCAATGAGCATTCGTTCCCCTCTCCTACAATTCTGGCATAATTCATCCTCACTTCTGAAATCCACATTATTTTGCAACAAAATTGCATCATCTCCATTTTCTATAACTACCACTGTTTGCTAACAGCATATTTCAAGAACTATATAGGGTACCAGATATACCTCACAACTCCAACATGCTGGTAATCAAAACTAGAAGATGCTTTTTTCTTACTGGCTGTTCTATTAGAAGGCCCTCCCCAGGAAACATCTGGTCCAAAAGATACAATTTGAAAATCTCAGCACTACCAGGTTTGGAAGACCATAAGCAAAAATTAACATCTAATAATGTCTTGTCTTCTATACTCCTGAAATTTAACTCTGAGGACAGAAAAGTAATCCTAGTTTTCTTAGCTGATGTATAGCAGCACTAGAAATTAGAGATAGAATTGTGATTTGTGAACAGATAGCCTATAATACAGCTAATTTTAAAAGAATCCATTAAAATACTTTTTTACTATGAATGTCTTTTCTGCCTACTACAATTTTACTCGGTGCAGGTATTCTACAAAAAGGAAGGTGAACACTTCACTGTTATTCGAGAACATCTCAAATTTTAAAAAAAGCTTATCAAAAAAAGAGACTCAGAATAGAGATAATTCAACATCTAAATGCTTAACTTGAATTCCTGATACCCAAACACTTAAAAAAGAAATCTGAAAACACATATGGAGTGCATCAAGTAATACAATTTTCTGGTTAGTTGTTTTTATAAAAATATATTTTTACCTTAACAGAGACCAATCCTATGCTACTGTTATTCATACCAAGTCCTTGTAATATTAACAAACGTATACAGAAATTACATTTGAGAGGCAAAGTAAGTGAAAATAACAAAAGATAGTTATGAAATGTGATTTATATATTATAATTATGCAATTTTTATACTGAGTTGAAGCAATAAGATGGATAAACGTGCAGGGCATTTCAAAGTATTGGATTCATTAAAACATTTCCTCACCAATTTACCAGAGCATCTGAAAAACTAATTTAGACCTATGCCTTGAACGTACAAGTCTTTTCTTGATTTAATTTGACAGTACCTTCAAAAAAAAGTACTTTGGATGTTACAGGAACAAGTTGTTGACACATTCTATCTCTGGATTTTCAAACAGAATAACAAAAATAAAATCATTAATAAACTACATTTTTTAGAGAGCCCTGGTTGTAGGTAATATTGCTAGCAAAAAGCAAAAGAAAAGAGAAATAATTCAATCCTGCTCAGTTTGATTCTAAAAGATATGTAAAGCCAAAATAATTGTCAAAATTATACAAGCATCTGCATCAGAATTTTTTTGTTCCTTTATTTTTTACTCTAGATATGGAAACAAACCAAGCATTCCAAAAGTTCTAGTCTCCATAGTTTTGTTTCTTAATGAAATCAAAAGCAATCAAAAGCAAATATTTGTCAGTGTTCTGTCACTTCCTTATTTTAACACAGATATTTGTTAATATTCTGCCTTATGTTTTAATTACCTTGCAGAGAGAGAAAAGCTTATATGCACATTCATTTACATTCAATCCATCTACCTGTCAAAATACTTCATGAAAATAAATTTATTCCTCATGAAAGAGAAATGCAGATCTGTTGAGGCTGTGTCTGCAAGGCTTTACTGTATTTCCTAAATTCTGAGAAACAATAGAGTTGATTCTTCCAACACCACATGCATAGTTATCAGAACTTGAAAAGTAACTCCATTTCAAAAAAAAAAAAAAAAGGAAATGTTTTTCTTCAACGTATTATAACAATTTACAAAGCACTGTATCTCTATTCAGTTAGACTTCTGATGCACATCTCAACCCATGAATAAGAACAAATATTTATAATTAAACAATTTCATTTGGAGTTAAAATTTGCAACACACAAATGCCTGAAAAATGTCAAGCTTGGTTGGCCAAGGTGCACAGAACCAAAAATAAAAGTCCTTTTTTAGCTTTATGAGATGTGAATGCAAGATTAGATGTGTTAATTTTCATTTTTTTTCTAAGTTGCCTTCATATACAGAGAGATGGAATGTATATTGAAGATTAAAATACATGTTTTTAAATTATTATTTTAAATAAGTATTTAAAACACATATGAACACAGAAAAATAATTTCCTGAATTATTTTTCTAAAACTATTTGTACAAAATCTATGCAATGCATACTTAGGAGATTATTTTGTTCATAAAATTAACATACAGGTAACTGAAACATCTGGAGAGAACACAAATGCCACAGTTAACCATGGGTTTGCCTGCACTGAAGAGCGTCTTCGGACTGATACTCTTTTTATTACTATCCATGGCTTTCTTTTGGCTAATTGAACTGGGAAAGACAGTAAATTGGAGGGAGTTTAAAATCATCTACCTTTACTATATACTCCAGGATGAGACCAATTTCCCTTTGAGTAAGTTCTTCCTCTTTATAAAGCAAACTTGGATGGTTTTCCTAGACTACGTTGGTCACTAATATATATTCAACTGGAAAATTAATAGAAATGACAGAATTATTTGGCTACTAATAATTAACAATATTTTGTTAAAATACCAGTACAAGCAACGAGACCCCAAGCAGACTCACAAACTTGGCTGCCCCTGTCCCCCACACATGGGTTTGATTGCCCAGGAGCATGTCCATGGATGTAGCCAGCTTTGATGCAGCACAGCTGTCACCATGGGTCCTGCAGCGGTGGGAAGCCTTGTGGGATCCCCCCTTGTCTGTTTTTGCATTTGGCTGCAGTTCATTCATGGCTATCAACTTGCCCCACGTCATGGGGCTCTCTTTAGACTACTGAGATGGCCAACTTTGATCTTTAATCAAAACAATAGCATTTGCTTTAAATGGGTTTTATCACACACTTACCTTTATGCATAAATTTAGCATTACACTGGATGTGCACTCCCTGACCAAGTTTAAGCAATGCTGAGGTCTCAGCATAACCTGTAACTCATTAAACTACAAAAAAAATGGTTGCAGCTGTTTAATATTTTTATCACTTCTCCTCCCCTTATCATTTTCAGTATTAAGACTTTCATATAAACTTGCCATCATACTTCAGTGATTTGTTCCATTTTCATTGAATCGATATGAATTATCCAATTATCCTACTCCCCACTATTAGTCAAATAGTCCCAACTAATTGACAGCTTTTTCACAGGCTCTTTGTGCTTCTGGAAACTTTACATCTCAAAAAGTGGAGGTGGTTCTTATCTACCTCACTGAGATTATCTACAAGCTGAGGGCTATTTGTGTCACTGGTGTAAACAGACAACCACCACAAACACTCTTCTGATGGATTGTCCTGATGGATCATTTGGGACCTCCTTGAGAGAGCCAAGGGCAAGCTGACAGATAAAAATCAGCAGCAATTGATTTCCAGCAGAATCTTGAAAATCAGAGACATACATCTTACTTGTCTCTTCAGATACACAGACTACACATTCTCTTACAGTGCACTGCAAAAGAAAATACCCACGAAAGCCTGGTGGATTCACTCAATACCTAAAGAACCATGAACTGCTATATTTTATTTTTCAAAACAATAGCATGCTGTGTTACTCGCTGTTTCAACCCACCAATATGCTACTTTAATGGAAGATGGCAACATATTACGCTTTGACCTTTGGAAACTACTTAGGGATCGTTCACACCAACTAATTTATACACTTCACTTCCTATGAAGCACTTCCCACTGAAGCACAGTTCCTTCTGTTTTAAGCAATAAAGTCACATTTATTATCAAGCCAAATGCATTTGCTGTGGGAGAACAGGAAGAACTTTAAAAGTGAACACAATGGCCAAATGGTATTGCCTTGGAGACAGTAAAGTTACAGCAGAAGGTGGCAAACTTGCAGTAACATCTCTTCACACAGTGACAAGTAGCATGGTGAGGCATAAAGAAGTACTTAGCAAAAATTAATTTTCAGAAGCTGAAATGCTAGAGAATGCTTCCATAGATGTTGCCTTGTACAACATTACTGTCAGACTCTAAATTGGCATGATTTAGACATTAAAAATCATACTGTTAATTCTATCAAAATCAGAATGATTGCAGGCTAATAAATGTTAAGCCCTGCCTACACACTTGTAATTTTTCTAAGGATTCCAAACCTTTTTACAGCTTCTTTCATAGTCCTGTCGGAGTCTAACAAACCATACGTGTTCTGTGGCATTAAAACATCTCTAGTAACCACTGAGACTTTTAAAAATACTAATAACACCCATGTACCAGAGAAGATTCAACCTGCTCGTAAAACCTAGAAAGGAGTTCACTCATGTTCTTCAAAACTAAAAGTGATAAAAACACTAACAAGAAAAAATCTTCTTGTGTTTTTTCTATCTTGAAATGTATTCATGTTATGTTTCCCAATATGGAAGAAAGGAAATGAAGTTATTAAAAAGGGAAAAGGGGTATGAAAATTCAAGATATGTATTATTTCTGCAATGGCTGTACTAGTATGTGATTTTATTCTCCTATTTTAGTTTAAATCCTAATACTTATGAAAATAATAAAAATAAATTCAGAAATCTATGCTTTTGCAGGCACAAACATAAAATACATTCTCTTCTGTTAAGTTGTTTTCTGTTTAATAATGGCTTTAATAATATCATCAAAAGAGATGAATTAAACTATTTGTGTATGCCTGACATTGACATGATATAATAGTTTCTGTCAGAACAGAAACCATGTTACCAACTGTAAGAGCTCCAGATGAAAAGAAAGTAAGCCAAACTGGTCACCTCATGGAGGACAGAAACACTAACCAAAGTTACACATGAGGAGCCATTTGTGAAGACTCAGCCAGAAGGCTGAATAGAGAGTTTCCTAACATAAATATATTGCTGGTGCACGTTTTACAAATGTGGGATCCAGAATTTTACTTTAGATAAATATAAGTATTACGGGATTCAGTGGTGATAACAAATATTCAACATAATATTAAGAGGTCTCATAGATCAATTTCAACTGTGCTTGTAGAAGTCTAATGATTATGACGCTGCATAAAGTTTCACAATAACTAAGGGAATTAAGCAAAAGGCTCTTAAAAACATTCAGCACATTTGGATAATGTAACCATGTTAGGTGCCTAATTCAGTAATAGGCATGAAAGGCTTGAAATGGCTGAGTGAGAGCATAAGACATATCCAAAGTTAAATATGCCATGACTGTTGTGACAGGTCTGTGTTATAGACCATGAAAGCCTCTAAAAGGCCAAACAGCTGAAACACTTTCACCATGGATGTTGAGTTTAGCTGAGGAGCAACAGTCAGTGTATTGAGAGCTTACTAGGGCAGTGAGAAGTCTTCATAATGGTGATTTCTCAGTAGAAACTGTCCAGGACTGACTGGCTTTGTAACTGAGCTTAGGAAATTAGACAGATGATGAAGTTTCCATAATTGCAGCCCCACTGTGGATATTAAAGACTTTCAAAAATCTGTGTATAAATTTGTACTAAAGAAAAGAATGTAGATCCCTGCATAAAGAAAGTTGTTTATAAAATATAAACATGCCTAAAATATAATGCAATACACTACATTAGAGTTCAAGAACCTATTTATGACAATAAATAAATGTGAGAATGCTATCAGTGTCACCATAAGCCTATTCACTAACACAACTTCTGTGTGAGATATCAACAGAATTATTGCTATTATTTCCATATTTCTTAACTCAGCTGCATTAAGAAGAAAAATCCTACCATTAAAATAATATTATTGCTTAATGGATCCGAGGTCTCTACGGTTCATAGTCTTATAAAATTATTAGAAGACTGGCTCTGCATTAAAAAAAAATGTACCCAACAGGAAGCTTTCATCTGTCAAGTTACTTTTTATTTTAACAACCTATAGGAGCCTAGGAAAAAAATGAAACATTAAAATTATGGGAAAAGCACAGAGGATTTTGAAAATATATTTAAATTTACCTAATATAAAATTGCTACAGAATTATGTAGCAGATAGTTAGGGTGGTTAGCCAACATGCAAGTTATACTGGAAAATATAATTCTAACATTATATTAGAATACTATATTACATTGGAAAATATAATTCTAGAGAAATCACTCTAAAAATCTTAATAATAAAATTTTGCAATCTTCTCACTCATTAAATAGGTGAAACTGACAGAAGTGATTCCAGTTCTTATTTTCTGTTTCCAGGTACCTTCTAGAAGAGAGATGTATAATAGAATAGAGCAATAATCACACTTAAGTCCCATATAGAGTAAGAGAAATGACCCCCTGTCCTGTTTTTTTTTATCATCAGGAAATTTGAATAAAATATAATAATATGAACCTATCTGAGAAAAGACAGTAAACTTTTCATATCAGATGATTCAAAGGCCTATTAAAAGTAAGTTCCTCTTAATCAGCTCTCGCTATCCCTATTGCACAAGTAAACTCACTGAAGTAAAATATGAGTTGTCTATGAAGCTTCATAATGACATTAAGAAAGGAAAACCAATATTCAGAACTTGCTGACTTCAAGCCCTACTCCACTAAAACATTCTGTCCATCTCATCTTACCACAAAGAAAAGTCAAAGACTGAATATTAAAATGCATCTTAAAATTATGCACATAAGAAGTCTGATAAGTAAATATGAAGGATAGTTAGTATCTATGATATCCAATAGAAAGTAATTGTCCTTACCTTCAATGAACACCATGAGAATCATAGGCTGTATGGAGAAAAATTCCTTGTTTGTTGTTAATATACATAATGATTAGTCATAACCAAATATAACTGTTTTGCAAGGTAGTAACACTAATAAATTTTAAATGTCTGAAATGTATAACTGAAACAGGAAAAAACCCTTTTTATACCACACGAATAACTAAACAATCCCTTTTAAAATGTTCACTGTAGATTTTTTAAAACCATCCTGCTTCTTTTTTCACAATAATAGGTTTCTTCTCTATGTAACATATTTACCTAATTACTAATATGTACTAAGGAGCATTCTGTGAGCCTATGAAAAATCCACCACACAATTCCTCTGAAATTCTCTACATTGGATTCTATATTTTCTACTTAAAATTAACATCCCACTGTGACCCAAGGTATGATTGCTTGCTAATTTCTCTAAAAGCACCCTAACTGGAATCTATCATTACTTCCAAGTCCACTTTTCAGGGAGGAGTAATTCAGTCATTTTATATTTTGTAGAGCTCTGGATCAATTCAAACATAAAAAAGGAACAGTTTTAAAAGTCATTCTTCCTCCAATTAGAAAGAAAGAAACTTCATTTACAAGATTGCTTATACTACCACTGAAGAAACAGAAGCATGCGTGAGCTTAGATAAAAAAGAAATCCCCATCTCTTTCCTCTCATGCTTCAAACTAGAAGACATAAGCTTTAGTAAGGGAACCATAAATACAGAAAATCTATCGGTACTCTGATAAAAAAAATATTTTTTTCTTCTGATAGGATAATGATATTTGGTCCCCAACTCCTGTTCTTCTCATTTTGCAGTAAATGTAAACACTTTCCTTCACTCACAAAGCTTATAAAGTTGTCTACTGATGACTCAAAAACCTACTGTTGCACCAACTTATCTCTTACACCTGGTTAATATCTCTTCTTATATTTTTCCCTCATTTTTTCTTATCTATCCCCCACTATCCAAAAATATCTCTCTAGTACCTTTCATTTTATTTCCATACATCCTTCAGCTAGCACTGACATTCACCAACTCATCACTTCTATTAATAAGGCCTTGTTCTGGCCCTGAGCTATTCTCGCACCAATCCTTTCTGTCTCGGTGACAATTTTTGTGCAACAACATTGTTGTCAAACCACACGGTTTTGACTCTGTTTGGTGAGATCTTCTCTGCTGCCATTTCAAAATTTAGATTTAGAACACTGCCATAAAATTTTTGAAAACACCACACTTAGCCTGTTTCCCTGAGCCTAATTCTAACCATCCAATTCACCATGGGTCGTCCACATATTCCTTAAATTCCTCTTGTTAAGATCCCCCATCAAAGGCCTCTTTTTAACACCTACCTTCAGCCTACATAAAACCAGCCAGTTGATTCATTCTGACAATTATATGCACTTATATCCAACTCTTCTTATTCACACTCATGTGCAATCTGACACAGCTGATGAGGTGGTTTATATCAGAAATGCAACTTGAGCCATACAAAGTGCAACATGGCAGAGGAAAGAAAAAAATATTATTTATACTGCTCTTTTTAGCTCCTTTACAGTACATTCATACTGTTTGTACTGCACCAATAAATGAAAAGTAACATATACTTTTCATAAATGAAAAGTAACATATTCTGTTACTGTAGCATTTTTCATAAGAATTAGACTGTATGCTATTGTTTACTCTCTTCTATATATTGTTTGGGTTTTTCAAGATGTGAAATATATCAAATGCACAGACACTTTAAATATGATCCTCTATGAAACATGTGCAATCCCCTACTTATATGTAAAGATCTAAAGCTTGCCACATTGTGGAAACTCAGTTCAGTTTTTATCATTGGGACAGTTATGTAATCCCATCTAGACAATGCATAATTCAGACTGCTCAGCAGGATTGGCTGTGTGCAGAAATTACACAGAGCAGAATTAGATAGTTCTAAAACAGAACTATCGTACTTTTGCAGATGTTGCTCAACCCACTACACAATCTGTAGAAGGTAGCCTAGAAAAAGGCAGAGATTTCACTATCAAGCTGCCAGCACCTCAGCCGTCTCAGTCACGGAGCTGTGGAGGTCCAGCTTGCTTTTGAAACAGAAAGTGAAAAGGTCGCACTGAAATGTAGAGCAAATTTCTATAACAAAGCAAAAGAAATATCTGTAAAATTTATAAATGAAAATGTAAAAGACATTTACTACAGCTGATAAAAACATGCCATTAAATTTTAAAGTGGCCTACTGCTGAATGTGAAATATGACTATTAGGTGACCAGAGCATGGAAAATGCCCTCAACCAATCTATGAAATGGCTTTTCTCTCCAGATCATGAAGAAATATACACTGAAAAAGCTGTGTATCATGTAGTTGAATTAGAAAAAAATGGGACAAAGAACCAAAAAAAATGGACTAGGAGTTTCTTTTACCATAAACTTTGCTGAATGTGCGTTAGGGAAATGGAGACAGCTACAACACAGGAGCACAAGGACAGGTGTGTGCTCCTTGGTGAGCATTCAGCTGAGCAATAACTCAATCCCTTTTAGAAGCTATGAGTTTAACATACAGCTGAAGTACATCAGCAAGCAGAAAAATCCAATCTCCTCAGAGATTATTTATGACAAAGTGCACCTAACTGAGGCCCAATTTGTTTGTGGAATTGCAGTCATTCCATTTCAACTAAAAAACAAATGAATCTGCCTTGCAGAGGATTGGTTCAGGGTATAAAAGAAAACAAAAGAGAGAGAACAGATACAACACTTCATTTATACACCAATTTACAGACTAACTTACAGAAGTGATTGATAAAGCAATTGTTTGGAAGCAGAGAACTATCTGAAACAGAAGGCCTTTGAATCAACATCTTTTTTTCTCTGTAGAGCAAGAACTTTTTATTTCAGGTTTAATACCGTATACTCATTGGCTTAAAATTCATACTTTGTCTCATTACTTTACTGTTTCCCAATTTACTTTAAATGGTTAAATTGCAAGTTTTGTCAAACTAAAAAAACTAGCATAATTCTCATTTTATATAAAAGTAAAACACATTCTGAGATTAAATTTTTTAAAGTAGCAGAGCACAGCGTGTGCTGGCAGCTTGCCATGAGCAGGAATACCCAGTGCGGGCTTCCCCAGGGCACAGACTGGTAGCCAGGCTCTTCCTATTATCCCCAGCAAGGCAGCAAGGCAAGCTGGGGGAGTCCATGGCATCAGGCATCTCCCTAGGAAGGTGCTTTTCTAATTATTCATATTTAAATTTTATTATATGTGCTATTTTAAAACAATCTATTCAAAAGAGCTCACATTTTACACTGGATTTGTTGTGAAAACATTAAAATCACATAATTCTAGCTAATATATCAATCAGTATTTTATCACTTAGCTTTATTTTATTCAAAATTAAGTACATTCACTGGAAATAAGGAACTGGAAAGGAATTTTGGTCACCAATTACTATTTTTGGTCAATTTCTGCCCCCTTTCTTGTCCATATCATTCACAGCAAGACTTTTCATTTCTCCATGCAAAGCTCATATGAGCATGAATCCAGTCACTAAAAATGACCACACATCCAATAGTAAAAAAATTAGTCAAAGACAGACTGGGCAAGATTACAGAAGATGCACCACTGCAAACTTGAAATTAGAGTAGGAAAAATCTGACATTGTTCAGAAATGGTAATCAGTGGTTCCGTAAAATATCCACAGGCCCACAGAAGAAGAGTGGAGAAAAAAGCTAGTGTTCACCAATTAAAAGCAAAGGTGTAAATGCAAGGTCTTAAATGATACCAAAAAGGCCAAAGCAACATTGCAAGAGATCAGCTTCCTAAAAGAAATACTGAAAAAATATTTCTTTAATAAAAACACTACTGAAAATACAATTCAATATATATTTCCAAGCAGAAGAGATCACATTCAAACAAAAGAAAGGCAAAAGGCAAAAATCAGAGAACTAAACAATTTAGAGAATCTGTATTTGAAATGGGATAAATTAGCATCTACTAAAGAACAGTGCAGAATCATTAAAAAAAAAAAAAAGAGTAAATGGACCTGCTTGTCCAAAAGCTGAAGATTCTTTATCAAGCATTAAAAAAATTATATAACAGAAATAGAAGAGGTGTATGTTATTTTTAATTGAGAACCTCAAAACTTTAAAAGATAACTGAACTTTGGCAAAACGAAGGGAATTTTCTGTGCTAATGAAACAACAATGAAAGTGGAGAACTGGATGGAAAGAATGCAGTTAAATGAAGCCAATCAGAGACAAGACACCTAAGACTGACCTAAGATGAACATGAGAAATGTACATCTATGTTTGCAATATATTATCTTTAATATTTTGATGCTCAGCAAAATATCTGCTTTATATACGATGAAAATAAAAATTATATTACTAAAATCACTACATTCAAAAAAGAGCAAAAGTAAGTAAAATGGAGCAGGTGATGGCAGAAAAGGTAAAGGAGCAAAGAACCCAACCACCAATTTAAGTAACACTGTGAAAGATGGTTTAACTTAACAGCTCCTTGTTTCACCAATAATGCAAGATCTTTTGACTGTGTGATTATGAAATATTGCAAGAAGCAATGTGTGAAATGGGATTTTCTAGACATACCACAGACTGCTAAGCAATATATGTTAGCTGTAGGGAAAATGTCAACAGATGTGTGAGGACAGTTTACAATTACATTATGGTATATAAATTACATGACCACTAAGAAATTAAACCCTGTTTACAGATTTATCTGTATCCAGACACTTGTTTCAAAAAAAGCTCTATTTTATAACACATAGGAACTTAACGTATATAGTTTTGAAATTTCCTGTGACACATACTGATTTTAACATTTGCAAGGATTTGCATCCTTCTGGACAAAATGTACAGCACACAGCTGGATAACCATGTTATGCAATGGCTGAGCCACTGGCTCACAGACTGGGCACAAGAAGTTATAGTGAATAGAGGAACATCAGGATGATGACTGGTCACTAGTGGTGTTCTGCAGGGCTCCATCCTCAGCCCAGTTCTCTTCAACATCTTTGTCAATGATTTGGACACAGAACTCAAAGGAATACTAAGTTTGCTGATGACAATAAATTGAGAGGAGCTATCAATTCCCTTGAAGTCAGGGAGGCTCTGCAGAGAGACCTCGACTGGGCAATCACCACCCCTATGTTCAACAAGGGGAAGTGCCAGATTCTGCACCTGGGAAGGGGCAACCGTGGATGTTCGTACAGACTGGGAAATGGAAGGCTGAAGAGCAGCACTAAGGCAAGGGACTTGGGGGTCCTGGTCAACTGCAAGGTGAATATGAATCAGCAGTGCCCTGGCAGCCAGGAGGGCCAACCATGTCCTGGGGGGCATCAGGCAAAGCATCACCAGCTGGTCAGGGGAAGGGATTGTCCCGCTCTGCTCTACACTGGGGCAGCCTCACCTTGAATATAGTGTGTCGTTTTGGGCACCACAATATAAGAAAAATATTAAGCTATTAGAGAGTGTTCAAAGGAGGACAATGGAGATTGGGAAGGGCCTCAAGGGGAAGCCGTATGAGGAGCAGCTGAGGTCAATTGGCCTATTCAGCATGGAGAAGAGGAAAGTGAGGGGAGACCTCATTGTAGTCTTCAGCATCCTCACAAGGGGAAGCAAAGGGGGAGGTACTGATCTCTTCACTAATATGACCAGTGACAGGACTTGAGAAAATGGCATGAAGCTGAGTCAGGGGTGATTTAGGTTGGATATTAGGAAAAAGTTCTTCACCCAGAGGGTGGCTGAGCACTGAAACAGGCTCCCCAGGGAAGTGGTCACAGCACCAAGCCTGTCTGACCGAGTTCAAGAAGTATTTGTATAATACTTTCAGGAACATGGTGTGACTTTTGGGAATGGTTCTGTGCAGGCCCAGGAGTTGGATTCGATGATCTTGATGGGTCCTTTCCAACTCAGCTTATTCTATGAACACATACTGTCACCAAGATCCTCCTAAATAGCTAGTCTTACACATATGTAGGTTCTTAAAGTTTGCAGGATTTGAGCTACCTAGTGCTTGGTCTTGAAAAACTCTCATAGAATATGACTGATTTGGCCTATGTTGTCCTTCAGTTGTTAAAAACCTGTATATTATTTGCGCTCATTCCCCCCTTCTCCCACCCCACATCAAACTTACCTTTTAAATAATGAAAATTTCAAGGAGAGAGGGATTTGACCTCTGCTAGTAATATCTTTTTGCCTGAGGTCTACTCTAGAGAAGTAAAAGAACTTACCAAATGCCGTTTTGTCAGAGCTCCTTCAGTCACTTCCTGCCTCTACAGTCACACTATTCCATTTTTCATCCATTTTATCTAACTCAGAACAGCCTTTCACTCCACTTGTCACTTTTCACCAGGATTCTTTGTTCTTTGTCTGCATTTATGACACAGGATTCACCTGATTCATTGTCATTTGCACTTGTTTTTTTCTTGGTGCCTCACATATCAGTTCTGAGGTATTTTCCAAGAAAGTTCATTTCGAGCCATAAGATGTGCAGACTGTAGTCAGTCTCTGGACTGTTAATCTCAAGATTTATTTTAGCTTTGGTAGCACTCATACAATTGACACAATACAACAGAATATAAATGATATCATAGATAAAAATTTGCAGTAAGTAACATCTTTCAGAGACCCTAACTTTAAAAGCCATGGAAGACCATGGCTTTAACACAACAAAACCCCCCACAATTAGCACTAATTAATAGATCTGGAATATTTTACACAGATATGATTAAATGCAGTTGCTTGTTAGTCTAAATATTTTCCCTTTAGTTCATATTTGTATTCATTACTGCAGAACCAAATGCATGAAAAGATGAAATGTACTGCAGGACAGCACTAGGCAGGATATTGTTGTATCAGTATTTCACTGAACTTTCTGACAGACTGCTTTTAATGTCTTTTCAGGTTACAGCATTTAAAAAGCTCATAACATTTAACTACAGGATAGAAAATATTCATTTTTGGAAACCTCAACTTAAAGATTTTTAATAATTTCATTTTCTTCTTCATGTACAATTTTAAATAGTCATATTAACTGTCTCTTCTATGCAGTTTGAATAAGGAAATATACAGCAAAAACTACATGAAAAAGCTTGACAAACAGATGACAAAACTCTTTGCAGTAACAGTTATGGAAACAACTTATTGTATGCAAAGTAAAACAAATCTGTCTTTATGGAGGACTGTCAGAACACACAATAACTTACTGATTAGATAACTGATGAGTCTAACATATTGACATTTTGTAGCAACCACGCAAATCACTCACTGTGCTTATCTAGAAATTGGCTAGTTCTGTATCAAGGAAGAGTTCTCATCTCATCTGCTTTCTAAATTGGTTGTGGATTCTTCAAATAAGAAGATACATCTTTCATTCAGTGAAAAGAAAAAATAATCTAAGTGCTATTTTTTTCAACAGTTTTGAAAAAGAAATATGTTCCAATTATATATAAACATTTAAAGTTTAAAATTAGTCAATATGTCTGCTTTTCCTAAGACTACCTCTTCCCTAAATGGTTCTTCCCTAGAGAGTTCCTCTTGTATACAAGAACTGACTGAAGTAGTATAAAAAAATGGCCTCATTATGGCAAACCTGTATCCCCACATTGTAAAACCAGCATCATTGAAGGAGGAGAGCTCAGGCTGATATGAGTACTAAAGCACCTCTATTGCTATGATTATGGCTCTTCTGACAAACATGAATTACCCCAAACATATATACCTCCAGCACTCCCGCCAAAGGCCAACACTGCTGCCGCTCTGACAACCAGATACTATTAACCCAGTCTGCTTCATCCAGTGTCCTGGGTTACACAGAAATTCTGGTATCCACCTTTTCTATTCTCCAAATAGGCCTTTTTGATGTTCTGCCTTCTTTAAAGAGACTGATGCTAGTGATTAATGACTCAAACGTTGGACCACCTGCAGTGATAGCCCAGGGACTGGGCTATTGGTGCTCATGGCTCAATCAGCAGTGTGCTTTGTAACAGTGTGCAGAGTGGGCACCCTGGCCAGGTACTGCAGGTGTGACACCTCAGGCTACAAGCTGGGTGTTAAACAGGATATGGAAGGGGGCAAATCCTGAAAGATGGGGTAGTGTTTCTTTTTCCTCACACAGATAACAGCTAACCCAGATAATCGGGAACATTCACACCAAGCCCGAAGGTATTCATCTTTTGTTAATGAGTCATAATGGACCATAATAAACTCATAATGGACGTAAGAGACAGCTGCAACATCCTAGGAGGTGTCAAAGACTCCCAAAGTATCCCGTGATTCACAGTATTACATCATTCACTATGAAACCTTCCTGCCCCAGGGGAGGTACCAGAGGTCTTCCCACTTGAACCTGAGCATATATAACTGAGTTTCAGGGCTTCCCATATCACCCAGGGCTTCCACAACCACCTTGAAAGATCTGGACTGCAACCACCACTTTGACAGGACTTCAAACACCACTTTGACCAATGAACATTGAAATTGCAACAACCAAGTCTCATCACTGGATCCAGTGGGTGTGTTGTGGATCCTTCCAGTCTCCCGGGGGCTCCACAGCCCTGCTCTGACTGCCAGTACCAGCACTGCAGCCTCACTCAAGTGCCATGCAAGTGCCTGCCAGTATCAAATCCCATCCATCTACCGTTTCCTGCCAGTGCTGACTGTTGTTACCAGGTTTGTCCAGCTGTGTGGGGCACAAACCAGATGGGAGGATGGCCATCTTGTCTCTGTCCTGTGGCCATGTGTGTTTTTTCCAGCTGGGGGAGGTCAGCTGCCATCTCAATTTGGTCTGGTCGGTGGGGCTCAGGGAATTTCACCCCATCTATTGGTTTAACCCAGTTTTTTCAGTATTGGCTTTGGCATTTTTCCTGGTAAAGAGTTATTTTTTCACTTAGTTTCAGGTGTATTTGGTCCGTCTCTGTACTGGAGAAACTAGGGGTATTGAATCCAAGGGAGGAAACCTCTTTCTGAGGCCTCTGCCCCTTCAAATTTTCTCAAACTGAGACGTCCAGGAGGAGATAAAAATTCTCTAGAATAAAATGGAGGCTAAGTAGACACAGCCCATCTTGCATTAAGTAAGCCTCTGCTTTGGAGTCTGTTTGACAGCTGTTGGACAACTGTAGGAAGTGTCTCTGGCAAACACATTTCAATGAATCTCTGAGATAACGTTGTGCTACCACCTAAAAGTATAACTTAATCACTGCTTTCACAGCTTTGAGGGAAAAAAAACCATAATCTTCCTGACTTAACTTTCTTTTATATCCCCTGAATCATCAGCCTTTGGTACTTAAATAGTAATCAATTAAATAAATTATAACAAGGCTTGATCCTTCCAGCAAAAGCTGTGAGATCTCTTTCCTCTTTATTTTTTCACAAGGCTTTAAAATAGTCTATTAGTAGTCACACAAGCAAAGCTTATTCCATAGGGTAAAATAAATATGTACTGCTGAAAATTACAAAACAGAATGATAGACAAGAGTAAGACAAAGTCAATTTAAAATATTAAAAAAATATGAGTTATTTATATATATGTGTATATATACATTTTTTTTCTTGGAACTAGTTTGCAAATTACCTACAAGCTCTCAAAATAAAAATCAAGGGCTTAAATGATTTAGAATGAGAAATTGCCTAACATATTGATCAAAAGTCCTTCAAGTGGAAAAAAAAAATTCTAAGATTGGCAATTATTAATTTCAAAGTTCAAATTTTCAAAGAGAAAAAAATTCATCCTTAAATGATAAAACCTTACACTTTGAACTTAGAGTAAATCTGTTTCATTTTGCAAAATCTGGTCTACATTTCATTTCTTGAAAGTAAACATAAAATATGGTCTTTCTTGAAGAATTCCCATAATTTTTTTTAAAATTCTGAGTAAATGATACAGCGAGAAATGCTGTGATTCAAAAGACTCGTCTTAGCATCTTATCAAAATGATGAATGGCCAGCATAATAAAGGGGATACACAGATATCTGAAGAGTACTAAGAATGAGAACAGAAGATGGAGATTGTGAAGCAGAGAAATCTATGACCAGATCTAAGAGATTCTATGCTCAGAAAGGCATAAAAAAATGTAAACTGTCACTCACAAACTTTGTGTTCAATACCCATTGAGATGTGAAGTTTTTTCACTGAATAAAAAACCAAAATATTTTGTGCACTATAATACCTAGTATATTAAGTAAAAAAAATAAAATAAAATAAAAAAGGCTTGACATCTTGCAAAACAAACTGATTTAGGTCATGTGTAAATTACACATTGCCTCTGTCACAACGTCTCACTATATGCAACAATGCAAACTTAAATAACCCAGAATCTTATTGGAACAGTCATCAATTTTGTTATCGTTTATAGTGACCTAATTTGATACACAATAGTTCAGGCAGTATGGATTTCAAATAGTGAAGAAATACTCAATTTTGTCTAACAAAAGCTTGTTCTTTCAGGGATTTTACTGAAGTAATTCTGAAGTTATTCCATGAGGCAAATTATTTCAAGTTTTGTACCTCTTTTTCATCCCACTGATTTATTTCATTCTAAATTAAAACCTCATTATGTCTTTTTATACCAGTTTATATTACATATTTCCATAAAACACTGAATTTTTCTAAGACATTACCAATCTTTAAAATTTTAAAAGCATGTGAATAAATTGATTGTTTCAGCTGTAATATGTGTCTAATCCAAACAAACTGAACTGAAGAATCTTTTAAAAACCTGGAACAGAAATTAGTCCTCAGTTGTTTTTCCCTCCACTTTGTAGGCAGGATTAATGAGATTTTTACTATTAAAAAACCAAACAAACAAACAAACAAAACCCAACCAACCAAACAAAAAAACTAAGACCACCAAAATAAATAAAAACCAAAACCTGAAAAAGAACAGTGATTCTGCAAAACTTCCGTTTCTTAAAAATTCTTCCGTTGCTCACAGAGTTTTTCATAAACTTTGGAAAAAAAACTGAACAAAATCACAAACAAACAAACAAAACAAACAAAAAAAATAGAGATGCAAAGGAAAAGAAATCCTGTCAATTTGGATGACTTGTTTTTCTTCTGCCACTTAAAAAACTTCAAGATCTGCACGGCCTACTTTCACTGCCATTTCAGACAGGATTCGTGTCATCTGCTTTGGAGGTGTCTGTATAGCAGCTGGTTCCCTTATACTCTACAGTGAGTAAAGCAAAACTGGTCACTTTTAGTACCCAATTTATGTAACTTATTTTGGATGTCTGTTTCTAAGTGACATGGTTTACTTGTCTGGGAATGCCCATTTCTCCCCACCAACTGTAAGAGAGAGAAGTCTAAGCAATAAGCTTAGATTTAGACACCTTCATTTCGCCAGATGAAACCCAGGCTTATAGTTCTTCCAGATACAATCTCTATTTCACATCTCCAGTGAGCTTTTTGTTTTTAAATTCTGTATAACTGAACCCTGTTTCCTGACAAAGTTCTGGTGTATTACTCCCTGAGTCAGTCACTGGTAATTTGCTTCTAAACTCTGTAAGAGTATTATTCCAAAAGTGGCATGGTTTGCTTTGTCTTGTATGTACGTTTTTATTTCTAACATTATGGCATTGTATAGCTTAACTTCCACCAAAATTTTGGACTGACCTAGGGCTAGCCCTCTCCCCTAAATTTTTTGGTTTCCAAAATTTATGTGGTAATTGCTACTGTTGATTTGGTGTCTTTTTTTGTTTTGGACACCCTTCTTTTAAAGGACAACCTGTTAGGTTTTATTTTCTTTTTCATTAGTTACATTCTCTGAGCTATACTGCACTTAGGATAAATTTAGTATCTCCAGCGGCAAGAATGTCATCCTAAACAACATTCTCTTTTGTACCTCATGGCTTTCTTACAACTCCGTAAATTTTAAAAAATTTTTTTTGCAATTTTCTTGATGCTAAGTGTCAACAGTTTGGTTTTAGATGAGGTCACTCTCTCTTACAAAAGTGCCCTTTATTTGGAACAGTCCTTCACATTATGTTTCTTCCACACAATGTTAAAAGCCTCTATATACGAGCTTATGAGTTCAAACACTAAGTTGATAAGCAGTGCTAATAGCCAAAAGAAACAGCTTTATATTTGTTTCCAAATTTCTAACCTGTTTTGTATTTTGGACAGGCTACTTTTGCACTCATTTACACTAAAATAATTATTTAATTCCCAGAGTGGCACTTGCTAAACCCTTTCTAGGATGCAGAAGGTTACTTACTATCCCTCAAAGGACGAACAGACTGTTACTGACAAGCATTCCAATTTAAAATCGCTGTTATTTTGCAATTAACAAGCAGAAATATGTCACTGATATAGCTAAATCCCAGAAAGCAGAGATGAGGATGTTCAAGTACACTCCAGCTCTTGTTTTCTTTACAACTCTTCAACACTGGACTTGAAAAACAGTTTTAAAACAAAACAAAAAAAAATATTTCATCCAAGGGCTCTGAACAAAACAGAAAGGCTTTTCTTGCTTGATTCCCACCAGAAACACTACAGCCTTTTATTGTTTAAGGAATTAATGCTCCAGAGACATTAAAGACATCAGCTTCTCCCCATCAATATGTAAAGCTATCATTTGCAGCTTTGTCTACTTGACATCTAGTTTCATACACCAA
The DNA here is from genome assembly GCA_038380795.1 of Pyrocephalus nanus. Classification (NCBI taxonomy): domain Eukaryota; kingdom Metazoa; phylum Chordata; class Aves; order Passeriformes; family Tyrannidae; genus Pyrocephalus; species Pyrocephalus nanus. The sequence continues at coordinate 558,233 of CM076262.1, forward strand.
AACCACAAAAACAAAAGCAACAAAATTGCTTTTCATTTGTGCTGATATTCTAAATTTGAGGTGGATCAGAAATAAACCTGGCATTCTTCCAGTTTATTTCAATTTCATCACACTAGGGAAAATGTACTTGGCTTTTAGCATCCCAATAATTCTCAAAAGAATCAAAGATATCTCTTCAAAGGAATTCTTAGCAACAAAACTCACCACACAAGGTCAAAAAACTTTGTTGACCACACGTGAAAACTTTCTAAGAAAGCTCACAAGCAATGACAGTAACCTTGATATTTTTTAATCACATGCTTTGAGAAATCTCTTTTGGAAGATCAGACACTTTGTATTTAACATTTTATTATCTGCACACTAAAACATATACAGTAAGCAAACTGCATTGATTTCAGCCGGGCTGTATGGAGAAAATTATCTAATAGCTTCTTTCCACAGTTATGGCATTGTATTTCAAGCCCAATTTATCTATGTTAATTATACCCTTCTTGAGTATAAAGTGACAATAAGTGACAAGGAAGGGACTATATTACTTTCTTTCTGAGTAAGTCCCTATCATGAAGTTTCCTAGAGACAACCCTTAGATTTCCTGGAAAGAAAGCTCAGCTTCACTGTAGAGACACTCAACAGGACAGACTCAGAATGTACACAATCCTTGCATGCAGAAGTGAGCTCAGTAGCAGGACTGTCATAACCTATTCATGGTGGTGTAGTTTCAGCAGCTTTAACTCCCATTATTCCCAATTTCTTAATATTTTGATTTATACATATAATTTTTTAATTTCTTCCAACCAGAGGTTAGATAGAAGAACTTGGCTATTTATGCAATGATAGTTCATATATTATCCACAATTTTGAAACAGGATAGTTAAAACCCAAAGTAAGGGTGCCAGGTAACCTGGGTTTCCAGGGGAAGTTTGAGAGCTGTCTCAAACTTGCCTCTCCTATAACCTAGGAAAATATTTTATATTTTTTTCCTATGTCTCGGCACCACTTGCGCAAAAATACACACTGCCTGAAAAAGTTGTTTGGAAAACATTCACGAATTATACTGAACTTAAACTCATTTTACTGTAACGACACTGGCTATATGTACATTTAGATGGAAAACAAGGTGAAACAGGTTATGCTTACAGACATATGACTATGGAAATGATGGGAAAGTAAAAGAGGATGTAAACCCTACTACTACATTAGCCAAACCCTTGGAAAATTACAGGCATCAAAATAAAGCTGGCATTGGATAACTTCCCACTTATCCACTGGCAGTCATGAGAAAAGGGTATCCAGCACTCCCCATTGTTGAGAATGTATATCCAGTACTCATACCTCCTTGAGAAGCTAATGAAAGTGACTTTGTTTTCAGAACTGCCAAGTATTTTTCAGAATCTAGAAGTACATACAAAAGTATTCAAGGATATCACAGTGTTTCTTTATTTTCCAAGGAACAGACACTTGTGCATGGCCACACAGTCCTGCTAGAGTATCTTCTAAAAAGAGAACTTATGGTCCCACCACTGCTGAGAAGGCAGCACTTTGAGCAAGCAGCAAAAGCTCACTTTTGAGTGAACAAAATATGTAAAAGGCTGTTGCTGCAGAGAAGTCCCTCTTCTAATTTAACACTGAAGAATCCTTCAAGAGAATTTAAAGACTATGCAGTGTCTTACATAACATTATTTGATGCCTCTTGATCTTAAAAATAGCTCATGACCTGTTGTGATGGCTGGTTAAGATTTGGTCATGCATCTTAGGTTCATCTTCAATACTTAATTTAGAATCTGTGAGTTGATACATGATGTTCTATTCTCCAGTTCAATTTCTTTACATCCCTCCATAATTTAGTTGCTTCATATGCTATGGAAAATTAAACAGGATGGAAAAACCACCATGAATATTTCTAGGCTACAGTGCAATGTGCCTAATGAGAAACTTAAATTTCAGTTTCTCAAAAACCAACATATGTAGTACTAAAAGTCCTTGTCAGTCTGTAACTATAATTGTACTCTGCTCACTTATAGGAGTGCCTAATTAGTCATTAGTCACATTGACAGAATGCATCCCCTATCTTCCAGAATTAAATATGATACAGCAAAATATTTTAGGCATGTTGCTAACTATGTATTTTTAAAAAAGTGAATACTCCAGGAACACAGCCATCAGAGAACATGAGATTTTGGTCTCATTTGAAATTGTCTGGCAAGATGGAAAAGTTTAGAATTAATCTTTTTATTGTCTCACATCAAGATCAACAGATAAAAATCTACATCAATGTTGAGCTCAGACTATTCCCAATTAGAAATAGGATTTCTATCCATTTTTTCTTTTCTTTGGATAGTAAATAGTTCAATGAAGGAATTAGCTAAATGTTTATGTCTGGCATCTAGCATTGCTAAGTAATTTGGGGAGTGCAGGAAAGTGAAGATTGGCTGATGGGTTTAATTTGGACTTGTTTTTACACTAATTTAAAGTAAATTTAGCTAAATTGTTTTGACTCAAAAATCTGAATGCTTCATTTTCAGAACCTCTTACTATTTTGGTATAAACTGTTATACAAAGATTCATATATAGTATAATTTTCTTAAAAGATGCAATTCTAATGAACAAACTATTTGTCTGTTAGTAAACTTTGTTTTGAAGCAATACGATTTACAGCCCAAGGCTATGAAGACCTGAATAAATTTGATATATTATAGAAACTACGTTTACAGTAAAAGGTGGCCAAGAAGTTCTTTGCCATGAGACATAAGTCATAGCAGTCACAGCATCAGGCCTGACAGAGTTCAAGGAGTTTTCGGATGATACTCTCAGGCACATGGTGTGACTCCTGGGGACAGTCCTGTGCAGGGCCAGGAGTTGGACTCAATGATCCTTCTGGTCCCTTCCAACTTGGCATATTCCATGATTTTAATCAAATATTATCCTTGCAAACCTTGACACTTAAACGCAATAACTATTTAGTTTCCTTTATAACTACTGGTAAAGTACCAGAGGCAACATCTTTTATAAATCCCAGCCAAACCTATTAATTAACAAGACCCACATAACAACTGATTCTCTCAAAGCAGTACCATATATAAAAAAACCAACAAAAGAATTCCTTTCACAGCAGTCATGTTTGTTTGTTCAAAAGCATATCATATTTATCCATTCATTCATTAATTATATTATCCATTCAATAATCAATTTAGAAAAGGAAAAATCCAAACTTCAAATGCATTTAGATAGTAATAAGAAGAGGTTTTATTTTGCAATGATAAATTGCACAAAATGACAGAGGTGATGGAATATTTTCCTTAGAATAACAGAAACAGCACTGTTACATCAAAAAAGTGCTTTATTTTCACACACAATTTCCTCAGTCTGTATTTCTGACTAAAGATTATGTTAGACATTTGTAACAACTGCATAAATGCTCTGCATTAATGAGGAGACATTTCAGTCATTTCTAGGACTGCTAAAATATTAGCCTGTGAAATCACTATGTAAATTAAACTAATTTCCATGGCAGCCATTCAACTTCAAACAGCTGCACAAACCAGGATTTTTCCTTTTCTAAAGAAATGTGCACACTATTGTGTTTTGTATCACAGTTATACAGCACCAGTATTGTCCTTCAGTGGAACAAAACAGACCTTCAAGTCATGGTCCATATTTTAGGTGCTTGCTGCGATGCTCACCTTACCATCTGTTCGCATTAATCTCACGAAAAATCTGCTTAAAAGTATGACAAATACAATCAGGTTTATGATAAAATGTATTTGTAATTAGAGGCAGAAAGGAGTACTTGAACACTAGAAATGGTAGAGTTCTGTATATATCTTTAGTTGGTCACCTTTAAGCTTTTATTACCATGATTAAGAATCTTTCATCTTCTGAAAACACCCACTTAACAAACTAGAGAAGATAATCAGGCTACTCCATTAGCTTAGTGGCTTTTATGACCAAGTGCCCCTACAGAGGAAGAGCCTGTCTTGGCCTCTCTATTTCCTTGTCCTTCCCATCACCCACTACAGAAGACTAGAAAAACAAGCTACATCTTTGGAAATAATAGTAAAATTACATCACTTAATGAATACTGTTGAAAACATAAGGAGTCCTGTAGATTCCCAAAATCAAAAAGATCACAGAATCATAGAATAGTTTAAGTTTGAAGGGTTCTCCAGTCCAACCCCCCTGCAATGAATAAGGACATCTTCAACAAGATCAGGTTGATCAGAGCCCCCTCCAACTTGACCTTGAATATTTCCAGGAATGAGGCATTTACCACCTCTCTGGGCAACCTGTGCACGTGTTTCACCAGCCTCATTAAAAAAAATTCCTTCTTATATCTAATATAAATCAAACCACTACCCCTTGTCCTATCGCAACAGGCCATGCTAAAAAGTTTGTCCTCATCTTTGTTATAGTTTCCCTTTAAATACTGAAAGACCACAACAAAGTCTCCCTGGAGCCTTCTCTTCTCCAGGCTAAGCAACCCCAACTCTCTCAGCTTGTCTTCATAGGAAAGGTTCTCCAGCCCTGTGATGATCTTTGTGGCCCCCCTCCTCCAGACTCACTCCAACAACTCCACATCCTTCTTCCGCTTGGGGCCCCAGAGTTGAACACAGTACTCCAGGTGAGTCTCCTAAGAGTAGAGGAGAGGGACAGAATCACCTCCCTCTACCTGCTGGTCATGCTTCCTCTGACCTGTGTAAGAACAGCCCAGGTGCAGCATGGGGGTGAGCACCCATCAGCAGAGGATGACCATGACAAACCAACCTTTGTTTAGCTACAAGCTGGATTTTGAGCCAGATGAAGCAAGAGGCTGATAAGAAGCAGACCCTGCAGAGGTGGGATAATACTTCTCATCATGCCAATGCCCTCCCTTACACAACTGGCTCCTCCCAGGGAAGGTAAGGAGTCATTCACATTCACAGGTAGGCCTGAAGGTATTTATCCTTTCTGATGGGGCACAACTGGCTCAACTATGCTGAAGGGAGAGACAGCTGTTACATCTTAGAAGGTGAAATAAACCATCACTTAGAAGGTGAAATAAACCCCTGAAACATCTCCAGAATAATTTCTGAAGACTTTCACGAAAGGACTGCATGTGATCCACAACATTACATGGTGTGAAACTCATCAATTCTCCTCCAGGGGAGGTACCTGGGCATTCCCATCTGAATGGATCATCGCTTCCATCAACAGACACAGAAATTCCAAAATCAAGTCTAATCCATGGATCCACAGGTGGTAATGCCTTTCTTCTCTTATCCTTTCTTTCTTTCTCTCTCTTTTTCTCTTCTTAAGTGTTATTTTTATGCTTTTATATTGCTATATTTTTACAGATAATAACCAAAACAGCTACATACCTCCTTTCCACTGCAAACAAATTGTTCCAAAACAAACCTGCCCTATATATTTATAAACACCAGTCATTTAGTGTCGTTTCACTCTAATCCACCCGAAGGTATTAACAATAGCCTCAGGTACCCCACCTTTAGAGTTGGGTCATAACATCCTTTAGAAGCCACAACTTCTCTTTTCCCCTGAACACCCTTAAATTATCCTTCCTAGTTCTCACTCTCCTGTCCAGAATGCCTCTGTAATCGTTATGAAACTGAATTTTATCTCTCTCAAAAACCTTGACTCACTTCTAATTATATATATTCTGAAGTTATAAAACTGTGGTTACAGATGAAAAAATAGTAGAAATATATAATTGGTTTAATATACGGAAGCTGGAAGATAAGCAGGAACCAAAAGGCTCTGTGAAAGAAGGTTCATTCTTCACGTAACAGTTATCAAAGTTTTAGTCTATTATCTGTTAAAAAAACCCAGCGAACCAGCAATTTTTCACTGAAGAGCAAGACATATGGTAGAAAAATATGACTAAGCAGTGGCCTATATATGGGCATAAACATGTGTTAAACATCAGCTATATTTGGCAGAGCCACAGATTTCAGCACCTCACACCTAGCCAGGTGGATGAACACGAGCAGGTGCAGATTAGAAAGCAGGACAATACAATACCAAAGTCACATTTAGAGATCATACAAATACAAATGGATATAATGGAAATGCTCTGTCTTTATATGACAAATGTCTCTCTGTGTTTACAAAAATTTCTGATATTTGTTATGATATTTGATTCTGATAAATTTTCAAACTTCATATCACTTTAATTTTCTAATTGCAAACCAAGAACACGATAAGCCTATCTAACAGAGAAATTACTTTCTAAAACAGAATGTGTCCATATAAAGGGACTAAATTGACATACAAAGTTATTATTAGAAATATTGCTTAAATTGTAATACCTGCACAGGTTATCTTACTCTTTAGAATAATCATTTATCTGACCAGTGGTGCAAACAGTATGCCAAGCTTGTAATTTTTGAACATGTGTAATGGTTATCAAATTTGGACACCCAGAGTATTCACCTATTCTCAAGAAAAACCCACATTGATGGTGTGCATGTACACCTCACTAAAAATAATAAATAATAAATCAATCAATCTTAGCTCCTTTACAAGGTATTCTGTGGGGTATTGCAAGGGTTTTCTGGAGAGTTGGCTTCATTTTCTGGATATCCATTGGAGAAAAACAGATAGCTCTTGAAACCTTAAGACGTTGGTCCTGTGCAACCTTATAATTAGTTTCACACAACACAGCAAATATATGCAATAAAAAGTATCAGAAGATGAGAAAGATAAGAACTCATTCCATAAATAATTCAAAACCAAAAATTGATATTTACAAAATACAGTTACTAAAATGGATTTAAACATCAGAATTTATTTGGATTATTATTCTAAATTTAGTTATTGAGAGGATGAAGATAATGTTAAGAGAATTTAGAGTTTTCCTTAAATGGAAATCTACTTTTTCATTCATGGGATCAGAGTAATGTTTTATACCGAAATTCATTTGATGAAGACAAAAAGGGCAGGAACAATTTTTAAGAATGGAAAATAACCCTAAAACATATCACAGCACTATTTCCCAACCCAGATATTAAACTTCTCCAACTATGGTAACCTTCATTCAGTATTGATTTGTTTTAAAATTCTGTTACTGATGTGATGATATTTTCTGCTTATATATTGCAGCTATTGCAATTGATGATGACTGCCAAACAGACACTTTGGACTGACAGCAACTAGATGAATTTTAATTTTGCATATTAAGGTAAATGATTTACCTTTAGAAAATATATCATTAATCATAACACTAGTGATCAAGGCACACTATGGCAGAAAATAAAGAAACTTTTACTTTAATAATTTCGTTTTGGATTACGACTAGTGATTTTCTTATGGAACATATCAAATGAAGAAGACAATACCTTAGTAAATTAAGCAAATTATGTGTAGCAAAAAGAATATTATATTTGGTATGTGCTATTGTTTTTCCTGTGTAAAGATATAAGATTTGAACTCTGATTGTTACTTGGCAAGAAACAAGAAGTGCCTATCACCTTCTCATTTAATCCTGTTCTTCGAAAAGAAAAAAGGGAGTTAAATCTAGTAAACAGGAAAGAGTTTCTTATCAAACACCTCAACATATTTTGACAGCAAACTGTACATTTGCCATTATGAACAGAGAGAATGTTAGGGCAAAAAATCACCATAATGGTTGTCAGATGGGACAGGGTAAAAAGTGATGACATCTTAAAATATTGTACTTGAACTTTATATATATATATACAGTTTAAATTACATCACTGCCAGACAGAAAATTAAGCAACCACAAACACCGAGTTTACATTCATCTCTTTCTCAATTAGCAATACTAGTCTATACTACAATCAGCAGATTTTAAAAAAATATTTTTATAAAAAGAGAAAGTCTTAGATTTCATTGCACATCTATACAGCCATGCCAAAAAGGATGACATATTTGCAGAAGATTTTTAAGACACTGTAGTCTCCTGAACAGAGCTCTCTAACCCACGCTCATGAAATGAATGCTGCATAACATATTTCTAAACTAGGCCTACACCTATTTCAGGGACCTCAAATAGGTCAACAGACAAGGCCACATTAAAACATCATCTTCCACATCATCTATCTTTATCCATTTGGCCAGCAAACTCAAATGCAATTCAGAAGGATGGTGACTCAAAATATTTCATTTAGAAATAGTACGCACTCCAAACCATTTTAGAAAGTAATCCATATAACAAAATAAAGGTCAAGTGACAATTAGTATTACATGTGACTTTTAATGTATATTTTATGAGAAGGGACTAAAATAGACTTGATGTATTTGTGATATCTTTTTTCAATAAGTCAAATTGCATGAATAGAAGGATAACAATAATTAGCAGGACCACATCCCAAAAGGGTTACTGTGCAAAGCCCTCCACAATGGCTGTCTTTGCCCAAAGAACTTAACAATACAAATGCCATTATTCTTTCCAAACTCAATGTAGAAAAGAAGAGGAAAAACAAACAAACAAAAGTATTTTAGATTGCTAAGAAGCACACTCGGTTAAAATTGCTTTAAATATCCTGTTGTAGTTTCCTGAAGTGCTAAGTTGCATCAAATTGATGCGATGTAGCACCTGTCAGTGAAGGTGTTTCACTCCTAAGTGAGTTTATAAAACAGACTACAATGATTCAAATATTTATTTGCTTGAACTGTGTTCCAAACTATGTCCAAATGTATGTACGGTTGATAGGTTTTTACTCTTCAAGCTCAGCAAGCAGCATATGAGTGATTAACTTAAATGATCAGTTTAGATTTGCCACTGTCTCTTTTAAATATCCTGCTCCAAACCAATGAGAGGAGTTATCTGAAGCACTACCACAGTACCACTTGCTGCTGTGAAGGGAGTCTAATTAGCTTGTAAATTGTTTTAATTTGTTTGATTAGCCTCTGCAAAAGGCAGGTCATCTGAAATATTTCTTCCCTTCTTTGATACCTAAATTACTTTCTCCTTAGGATCATTACAGACGGCATGTACTGTGGCACCTGTTGCTTAATTATAAGATTCAGCTTTTATAGTATCTGCTATTCAGACTAGAATTTTCCATGTTGAGCATCTATTAAAAGCTGATTTTTTTCTTTAATTTTCCAATTAAATTTGCTCAACTATTATTGGAAACCAAGGAGAGGTAGAATATGTTATTCTGCCAATACTTCAAAGCTCTTAAAATGATTTCATTGAGAGATTTAAAAGACCTTTTTTTTTTTTTTGAAACATGATCTTCAGATCTTTCTAGAGATTAAATTTCTTTAAATTTATAACATATTCTGATCTCACAAACTCCTACTTAAATCCTGAAAAGTGACAAACCTTTGAAAACTGCTTTTTGCTTACATTCTATTGAGGTATCCTTTACCCTATAATACCTTACCCTATAACATCTTGCTTATACTGAGCATATTCAATCCCCCCATAGAGGCACCTTGGTTCATCTACTCCTAAAGGAAAACTGAGCATGTTTACCAGTTTGACTCATTCTCCTAATTAAATTAATAATGCCAGAAACTAGTCCTTGATTCAATATTTTCTGAAAATAATAGATTGAAGACTATGTGTGTCATACTAGGTAATTAGCATTGTGATCCACTTCAGTGCTGTCAAGCATGCAAGGTTCTTTCTGCAATTGCCCACCATGCCTGGTATTAGATGATGCAGAGGTTCACCATGAGAACCAAAACCAAGCAGAATGTCTCTCCTGTACTGCCAGTAGCTCTACCAAAGGCATCTAGAGAAGTCAGAGAAAACAGCAGCTCCTCTTGCTGGTAGCTGAAATCAGAAGCAGACTAGATAATAACGTGGAGCAAAGAAGGGGAGAAAACAGAAAAACAGGATAAGACAGACACACAGAAAATCGTCTTCACAAGTCTACATACTCCTTTTCAGAACAGAACTTGTGTTTGCCAAATATAAAAACAAGTCTTATTGCACCAATTACCAGCAAAAGCTACTAGCAAAGTTAATGCCTCATCCCTCTGTGCTTATACAAAGCCTAGCATTAGCTTGCTATTACTAAATAGCTTGATATACTTTCAACACAATAAAAGACAGTAACTAAAATACAGGCTTGTATTTGCATGTACTTCCTATTTTTCCATAATCCTTTCATAAACAGTATTTTTTTTTGTAAGGAAAGTTAATTTATTTCATTGCAGTGGTTATGTCACTCTTCTCAATGTTTAACTGCAGTCTGTAAACAAACAAAATAAAGAGAGACATCACTGTATCTCCCTATTACTTCAAACACAAATGCTGATTTGTTTAACTGATTGGCCTGTTTGTTTAGACAACTATGGTAATAATAATAATTCTTTTTAAGAATGTATTGTTCATGGGTGCCTTAAATAACGAAAGCATTGTTATCTGGAGTCTCTTTCTTGACCATATTCAGTCCATTTTAATCTTAGATATCACCTAATTTGTCTGAAATGTCAGTTTCTGGATCAGACTTCATCTTTATTTCTTCCCGAGACCAATCTGAAGCTTATGTCTTTTCAAAACATCTTACATCTTTCCATAAATTCAGAGGTTCCTGCTTACTGAAAAATGCACTGCCCCAATAGTTTCCTTCTGTTTGTGTAAGTTTTCTCACATGTCTAACCATTTTCCTTAACATTCATTCCTAGGCTATTTTTCAGAACAACATTTTCAGGATGTATCTGTACAGTATGATGGCATGTCAAGATTAATCCAGAGCCATAATACTAAGTACACACATCATCTGTAAAGGATTCTGCTATCTTTTGAAAAGATCACACTTTCTTGCTTGCAAGTTTGATTGATGGGAGGTTGTTTCCTTTTACAAGGAAAACAGTAATCATATCTCAGACTAGGAACAACCACTGTGCATAATTACAGGCACTTCATTTGGTGGTGTTCCAGAAAGTTGAGATGAAAGTTAATTTATGTTGGCCAATACTGTGATGGTGTGATCAAATCAGAGCAGTCCAGTGTTTTCACAATTCCACCAAGAAATTATTGAAATATACCTACTTTTACCAATACCATATCATATTACAATCATCAAAAAGAAAAGCAGAAAACATTGCTTCTGGAGCTTACAGAGTCTTCATCACTGGAAGTTTTTAAGTACAGGTTAAACCATTCCTGACAGTGTGTTAATACTACTTGGGCAAACATCTGAAGGAGACAAGGCTGAGAGGCCAACAGGAAGCCAAAATCCAACACACACCAATAATGTGTATATAAGTATGCATGAGCTTAATCCATATGACTAACTGAAGTCCAGAAACATCCACTGAACAGGGAGTTTTGATTCCCCTGCTCATCACACAGGACACAAACCTGCAGACTGCTTGTCCTTCTGCAGACAGGAATCTTGTACTGAGTAACTAGTGGCTAGTTTCACTGGTTAGATGAAGAATGGTGTTTGGGGCACTAGAGTGAACAACAGAAAGCCACTCTGGCTAAAGTAGAGTTTGCCTCCTGGGCAACTGTACTAATTAATACCCTGCTATGCTGAAGCAGAAACTGCCTAATCCTCCAGCTACGTACTATCACAAATTTAATGATCTTTGCAAAATGAAGTTATCCAGTTATAATGATCTCCACATGAAGTAAACTTGCTCAAGAACTCAAATAATTTATCAGCCTTTGCTAATTTCCTGCCACTCTCTTTCCAAAGTCTCTTTCTTACGATAAGCTAATTTTTTTAGTTTAATGTCAGTTCTATGGTCCCCGTTTTGATTTCCTTTAGTGTTCTTCACTGTTTCCAATCAGTGAGCATTATCTTTTTTTTTTCCTTTGGTCTTGGGGGGGGGGAGGGGGGGGTTGGTTGGTTTTTGATATTGTTTTTTTTAAACCAGCATTTGGCTCACAGAAGCATAGGGAAAAAAAACTGCCACAAAATTAAATCCACCTATACAACATAGCTAGTCAGTTACATGTATTACTCCTTCCTGATGCTGGTCTGATTCAATATTTTGTTTGAGTGGTTGTAATTTTAGGACTTAGAGACATTTCTAATAATTACGGATGATGTCTTTCCTTACAGCTATATGGATTAATTTCTATGGCAATCGTGCCATGCCACTCCACTCACTCAGCACTGCTAGAATACGTAACCTTCCCCATTTAAGTTGCTGAAATGGTCATATGTCTTCTGCAAAACTTTCTACCTCTCTGTTTATACTCTATTTTCTGGCTAATAATAGCACATCGAGTCCTAACACAAATCCTAGCAAAGAGCTGAAATACACTACACTACTAAAATAAAACCTAAACTTACATTCTTACTGTCCACTTGCTTTTTGTCAGAGACCATTCCTTTGCAAAACCTTGTTTCTCCCTTAACATCTTTTGTTCTTCTTAGGCTTTTCTACAGAAAATCTGGAAAAAAGTTAAAGGCAAGTAACATATATCCTTTGTGTAAATTTCCTCGTCTCTTTCCAGTTCATTTTGGAAAGAATTTAATGTTTTCTTTCTGATATTTTTCCACCTACTATAGCGGTAAATATAAGAAATACTATTTACACCCTAATTATGACAGAACAGCTTGATTTTCCTTGGAATAGCTATTAAGATAAGCCTTTCTCCTTATCACAGCCTTGCTCACCACTCGAGTCTGCTTATAGCAAAAAATTCTCCTACAATGCTAAGATAAGAGTGTGCATGTATAAAACTGGAAAAAAAGTTCAAGGGAAGACCTAAAGTTTCAGAAGCTTTCTAAAGTTTCAGAATTTAAGGAAAGGGTAAATATTTTTAAGAATGCTTTGTAAACTTTTGAAACGTAAACTTAACTCTCCCCAGGACAAAGACTGTAGTCTCATCAGGGATGTTATGTAAATAATATTATTTATTCAAATATATTCTTTATTATTTAATACTCTTAGGTAGAATTTTAAATTTTCATAGAGGTAAACAGAATTTGATAAATATAATATGTGCTGCTGCTTTTATGGGATTTACTCTGTAGATCAGATTAATGCCAGTAAAGTCAAAAGTCATGGTGTTGTTATAGCTGTGAGGATTTAAGGTTATAAGTAAGTCAAGGTTTGGAAAAACAAGTATTCAGTGTAATCATACAGCTGGACTGCTTGCATTTAAGATCTGGGCTTGTGTCTCAAAAACATGCCTTTTTTCTGTAAACTGAAAAAAATCACTACCAGTCTCTGTAAGTCTGGTAGAGGAAAAATGAGTGAGGACAGTTCGGAAGAAGAGCTTAGTTTTGGAAATTTTAACAAACTAGTGGTACACATCTGAATGTGTTTCCTGGCTATTGCTTAGAAGGAATGAAATAGTGCTTCCTTGTTAAGCAAAGAAACTCAGGAAAAAGTGGTCCCTTGGTTGCCTTTTTTACAAATCATTGTGGGAGTAGAAAATCTTTCTCCACCACATAGATTCATGAAATAACTGTCTTTTTAAAATGTCATTGGTATACTTGGTATTTTACAGGCTGAAAAAGACCTCAAGAAACTGCCAGCTTACCAACAGAGTGAGAAAAAGAAGAATACAAAGGTAAGTTAACTCAGATGTGCAAATCGACATAAAATTTATATTCACATGTGACAATGTAGTAAATTATTTATGTGCATCAGAAAATGTACAGAAGGGATTTGAAAGTACACAACTAAACCACTTTGCAGGTACCCTGGAAAAGGTATGTACGAGGGAATAGGAGGGAAGATATGGAACACCAGGACTAATAAATGCTAACCTTGAAAATTAATGCCTAGAAAATTATGGCAGTCAGAAGAGCTAGTACTGAGGGCTCCTTGCTTTTGTTAAAACAAAGAGCTACAAAACAAAATGGAAACCATGTAACTGAAATAAAGAAACTAGAATGAAATATTTTTGCAGGCAGAGAAGAAAAAAAGAACAAAATCAGTTAAAATTGTCTGAGGCAATGTGTTTTTCAGATACAATATATTTGTGGCACTTTACCTCTCAGTATAATTTACTGTTTCAAAAATTGCATTTGTAAAGTAATTATTCTGTAATTTCATATATTTTGAATCCCCATAGGTTTTCTCATTTATTACTTGAAAGTGTGTATTTAACTATAAAAAGCATTATTGGTGCTTAGCACTAGCATCGAGCAAATCGATGAGTAAAATCTGACAAAACTGTTATGGACCTGGTTTCTAAAGTACTGTAAGCAGTTAAGTCCCTTTATAGCACGTAGAGTAGAAATGGGCTCTAGTGGCATACAAAAGAAACTCTAACTTTGATTATGCCAGTATTAATTATACAATACAATAGCTCCTCTGAGATGAATAGAATTATTGTAGCTTGTGGAATAATTGAATATCTTTTAGAACCGAGAAGCATTGCAGAAGTGTAATAATTAAATTAACAAATTAGCTTTGCCAAGCACGCAGCATGATTTATGTTTATGGATAAGAGTGAATGAAATGGTAAGATTAAAAAGTAATTTCCCTTTTTAACCTGAGACCTTCTGTCATATTTGCCCACAAGCATCCTACATGTTTTAAAATTCAGTCCCAAACTGAGCAAAGAATGATGTTGGAGTTTTTCCTGTTGCAAAAAGGCAACAAGGTAATTAGTACCTCCCAACTTTTCCCTATTTTATTACTGTCTGTATATTATTGCAGACACAGCTTTTCATACTGTTGTCAAAAGCTAAATCACCCTTTCACAACTATAATTCTTTTAATTTTTTAAATACTGTGATCCTACAATATTGAACATTATTAATGCTGAAAAGAAACTTGTTCTTGAAAATACCACATTTAACTCCAAAGCCTTTTCGTATAACTTCATTTTGTGGTTAAACATTTGCTCTGGTCATATGTATGTTGTTTTTAACTCCTTTGTTTCTTCTTCTGCTTCCATAAATTATTAAAATGAATTGAAATAAAGGAAATCCCTAAGAACTGAGAAATATGCTTTTTGGAAACTTGTCTTGTAATCTTTCTCATTTCTGGGACATGTTCTCATCCCCAGTCTACGAATATAGAGCAAGTGCAGCACTCACATAGAAAGCAACATCTTGCTTATTGTAACGGTGCGACATTTTAAATAAAAGCAAATTATGCACAACAAGATAAACATGCAGTGGAAACACCCCAAGAAGCAAATGCAGAATCTATTCACTAGTAAATGGAGGGATGTGTGATGATCAGCCTTTTCGGAAAATAACTTGTTGATTCAAATCATAGAGAAACAACTGAGCTCACTTAAGATTGAGCATGAGGAAAGTTAAGTTGGTGCAAGTAATGTGATGAAGACAGAACATATTTACTATTATGTTACCTTTTAGAAGTACATTGCCATTGTCAGAATTATATTTCTAATATTTTTAATTTAATTTCACCAGTTATCAAACACCTTTGCAGAGAGAAAACAGTGTTATCAGCTGTTTTATCAGCACCCATTTAGTAGACATTCTTTGAAAGAAAAAATTACTACATAAATAAACGTAGTTATTTCTTAAGTAGCACTTGTTGCATAAGGAGTGCTACTCACCAGGCAGTAAATCCATTTTTAATTGCAGGTAAAGGAACTTGGCTCTTAACTATGTATCTAATATGCTGTGTAATTGTTTATGATGATAAATTGCTCAAAATCTATTTCCTTTCAAATAAAATTTTGTTATTGCAATCAATTCTCCCAGAAAGAAGAAATACAGTTTCAAAACCAGAACTTCTGCGGTCATCCTTGAAAATTCTGACTTTAGGAGACAGTACCTCATTTCACAAATTAAGAGAAAGTAACTGCAGAACAAATGTAGCCTTTGTTTTACTAGGGTGTAGAACACAGGTATCCACTAGGAATGATCACAGCTTTTTCAAGGAATTGTGTTTTAAATTAAAAAGAAAGATCTGAATGAATGGGTAATTTTTCTATCTCAAAATACTCCCCTATTTCAAAATACTAGCATTATAGGCACCAACTACAAAAGCATCAATTAAAGTAATAAGCAAGGAATCATTCAGCCCTGGTTTTGAATAATCTTCAAATAGTGACCTAATAGAAAAGTGTGAGGTTAAATCTGTGTAGAGGCTTAATATTTTGAAATAGACAAGATAAAGTGTCACATGGTTATCTATCTACATGGAGATGAAGGATGTAAATATATGGAGGCTATTCTAGTTCGTTGCTCATTATAATTCTTGAAATGACAAGGTTTTATTTCAAGTAGCAAAAAGGAGCAAAGGAAAAGGCTGCCTATTGCCCTGGAGGCATTTTCATACCTGCATTGCTCTCTTCTACCAACTTCAATGAATTTGGGCAGCAGTTACTATAAATTATATCCTTCTTATCCAAACCACCACAAAGGTTTCCCCTTTTACAAGGACACTTCTTACTTTGATATTTACGTGATTATCATGACCATTTCTATATTTCAATGTCTCTGTAAAACACATGCTACATGTAAAAAGTCATTTGGAATATTTGAAGACAATAAACTCCAATATTTTATTCTGAATTGATTTACAAACTTACTTCAAGTAATACATACTAAATTTTTATATCAGTATTATTTTAGAAATATAGACTAAAACTAAATACCATACTGCAGAAAAAGCCTAATAAATTATTGAATCCACTGAGAACAGATTAACACAGAAACCACCCATGCCCTCTTCAGTTTTCCAATCAATGAAACACTCCACATTTCATGTGACAAAGGAGCTGGCTAAATGCAGATTTAGCTGTCAGGCAGAAATCTGCGTATGAGCTCAAGACAAGAATTGAAAAGTTACTATTCAACAAAGTTTTCCATTACAATTGGCGTCTTTTAAGAATCGAAAAAGCAGCCATTCCTAGTGATTATATAGATGCATAGTGTTAATTTTCTCCCCCCTATTTTTAAAAAGAATGTGAACAAAGTCACCTTCTTCTTTGTGAGCAGATAAAGTCATCTTTTAGTTTTTACAGGCTTCAGCTAAATTTGAGATTAGCATTAACCCCAAGAAACTGGACTGATGCTTCTATTCTGCTATCAACTATTCATTGACCTAAGATTTCTATCATATTTAGGAAAAAAAAAAGTGCAACAGTGCATCACATTGTTAGTCTTACATGTTCATTCTAAGAGCTTTGTTTTGTTATCATAAAATGAACGGGAATGGGAAGGATATCACAGCACATTAAAATGTACCAAGAAAGAAGATAGAGGAATTAAGAACTATTTCAGGTGAAAGATGGTAGTAACAGCAGAATAAATAAATATAAACTTAATATTGATACACTCTATGCTTGTACGTATAATAATCAATTGATCATCAATAAACTTAGGCTAAAATTATAATATCTGGTCTTGCAGTGAGATATTCTGAAAGCATCTTCCAATTAAAGCACTGGGTACACAAAGTTACAATGGCATATATTATAATGGTGTGACAGTTATAATGGTATATTTTATATGGTGTGACAGCTTGTAATGGAAAGCTATTGGCTGAAGTGATGCGGGAATTATTAATTTGTTATTTCCTCTCTTACTAATTTTTAATGTTCCAGCAGAAAACTAAGAGAAAACTACTTGAATTCTAAATCTTGCCAGGATAAGTCAAGAAAAAGATTTCATGTTTTGAATTATTAAAAAATAAAAAGATGAAAAGCACTTTTCAACAGAGTCAACTTTCAAGTAAAAAAATCTTAAAATTGTATTGGAAATGTTGACTATAAAATGACTACTCTCTAATTTAAAGGAATATCAAAGAAAACTCCCAGTGAAATCAGAGACTCAGATTCACTAGAGGGAGAATTTCTTTCCTGGAAAAAACAGAAAAAAATACAGCTTACAGAAGAAAAGCATGTAGAAATAAGCTCTATTTATTTCACTGAGGAAGTCCACATCCATCCTTAGATCAACACCAAACTTACAAGACTCAAAATGCAACAATATATTAAAATGCTAAAACAAAGCTAAATATAAATTCCCTCAGCTTAAAATGTCAAGAAAATACGTAAGTCTGAAATGTTTCTATTTTATTTGCTGAATAAAATATTTCAGTAACTTTTTTTTTTTTTTTAATTTAAATTAAAATTGTAAAGTAATAGCAAGAAACATCTTCAAGGTCCTATAGCCATAAAACACCCATTCTGGCTATTGACTACAAAATCTTTTTAAATATCACACCATCTTATTCAGAAAATTTGTGTAGGGCAGCATGCAGATTGACATCTGTTTTCTAAGTTCACAGTCACAGAGGTGATCCACTTATATGTGATGTTTTATAAGATCTAATGTGGTACTGCTGCCACTCCTAAACCTCTTATTATAAAAAAATATAATCTGAAACATACCTTATAGGACAGTCAATGTCCTCTCTAGAGACAGAAAAATTACTTACATTTTGGGTTCTAAATTCTTGACTGCTGTTTTACATTCATCAAAATATTTTTCCAAATTTAGACAAAAAGGGAAGGCAATGGATTATGGGTCAAAATTTCTGTAAATCCAAATTTAATTCATTTTTGGTATCCAATTATCAACTTTTCTATATTTGCACTCTCTTTTCATTTTAAGATATATTTTTATAGAATCTAATTATGTTTTCAGCAGGAACATTGCCCAGAGCATTCTGGAGTTCTGCAGATTCTTAACACCAGAACTCCTAGCAAAATCCCTATATAGCAGATAAAAATTTTAGTAGAGAAAGCAAGACAGGAAAGGCAGTAGAAATGAAAAATCTCTCCTCATCTCTTGCATAACTAGTGTTCTTTAAGTTTACTTTGTCCCATTTGGCCAAAAGTGAAAGGATGACACAGGGCTCAAAGGTACAATTTCAGATGGGTGCACTTTTCATTGGAAGCAATCTGAAGTTTCTGCAGTCAATTCTTTCAAATATTTTTTTCATACAATAATGAAGACCCTTTGAGAGAAAAAATAAATTAAAAAAGAGTCATTAAAACTTTTTTAGTATTTCATTACTCATGTATATAAATTCTATGGAACTGAAACTTAGTTATAACCTTCTTTTCCCCAAACAAAACTCCAACAAATGGAATTATAACATTATAGAAAATTAAACACTAGAGGCAGGAAATATAAAATTTTATGTTAAACTTTAAAATAATGCAAAGAATTTGTTAAAGAACATATGAAGAGAGTTTGAAATATATTCTGTCTCAATCACCTCCACTGTGCAAGAAATCCAGTATTATGAGCCACCAGCGTGGAGAATGAGTGAACTGCTACTCATTTCTCTCAACTAACCTTTAATATCATCCCACAAAAATAGAAAATTACTTAGTATTCCTGAGAAAGTAACGTAATTAACACTGTACATCATAATATCATTTCATAAAAGAATGTTACAAAGCCAATATACGTTCTTCAACAATGATACAAAGTATTTTTAAGATATATATTCTTCATTTCTGCAAATTGCTTTGAAAGGACTGTGGAACATCATTCCAGAGAAAACCTAATTCTTAAACAGAATCAGAGGAATAAGAGGTCTTCAAATTCATCCTTATGCTGCACAGTAGATGAATCTTTACCTACAGTATTCTTGATAGTTGCTTTCAGGTCTCTTCTTATGCACCACCAAAGTCTGAAGATCTACAACTCCCTTGGGCAATATAAACCGTGTTTTTACTTTACTGCCAAAAGTGTTGTCTCACATTGTATTTTCTTCCTAATATCCAATCTAAAAATCTGTCACTCTTCTCTAAATATACAATGTGAAAACCAAGTCAGCAATCCCAAACTGGGATAATTATGCTTAAGTTAACTGATTATAAATGGATTTTTCTGTTAATTTTACAGCTGATTCTAGTTTGAGCTGCAAATTATTCTAGATGGTAACTCCAAAGTTCTTAATGAGCTTTTCTTAAATTTAATTCTGAAATATTCAAGGAAAATATAACAAATTATTTTCAAGTTATAATATTCACTGAGTATATGCACACATCTGATCTGTACATCTAATAATGTAGTACATGAATACCAAAATTACAGAATTAACACCTGCTTAAGCAAAAGCATAATACTAAACTTCTAAAAAAGGTATATTTAACATAAGGAAGTTAATCTTTTGAAATGGCAAAAAAATAAAATTCAGAAGTTATTTGCTTTGAGTGTCCAAATTATGTATTCTGTGGCTCAAGAACATAACAAAAAATACTCTTTAAAATTACAAGGAATTTTTACAAAAAAACAAACAAAAAGTTAAATTCGAAGCAAGGAGGAAATTCAAATGATATAATTATTCCCAGAAACATCGTGGTCATTTTGGACACTAGCACAGGATTTAAATCAGAGCTTGTGAAGGTCAGAGGAGCTCATAAGAAAGAATATATAATATATGATCCCTTACAAGGGCAAGGAATAGGCTGACAAGATGAAATCCCATTAAAACCTAAGTTTCTATGATGCAATGAAGGGGTAAAGCAAAGCAGAGATCTTGCTAAAGACATTTGATAAAAAACAGAGGTTAGAAGGAATACATTTGCTCTTTATTGTTACTATATTCAAAGAATGAAGATTTGGATCTTGCAAATAAACATGATGGCACACAAGACATGCATAACTGATTTGATCAATTCCTCTACCTTCTGGTAGGCTTTGTGCATTATTTCACATCTGCAGGAGAACAATATATTCAAAACATATAAAAGTATTTTTCACAAAAGCTTTGCAATAAATTTTAAATACCACAAAATACTTTTTAATGAAAGACCCTTCCTGCTGGATGCAGTTGTATAAGCATTTATTGAAGCACTAATTGTCACCACTACTTTCAGGTATTCATCAGTTCTCATAAATGTCCATATGTTCTTTGGTTTAAAAGTGCAGCTTAATGACACAGGAAAGTGCAAGCCAATTTATCATCCTTCCTTAACCTTTGGAAAAATAAATTAGTTTTTATGAGAAGCAATCACTGTAAATAAAGTAAAAAGCATTTGAATTCTATCATAATATGGTGTCATTCTGCATTAAGTCTTAATGCAATTGCTTAACTTAAAATTATTTCAGTCGTATATTTTTTTCCCAAACACAGAGTTTATCTATCTAGAAGGGCAGAGACAAGGACCAACATTGCAAATATCTATCTCAATTATCTATGAGATATGTCTACCCACCAGCTGTTCTTTAGCTCTTTTAGCCTAGCCACATTTCTACAGTACCACCTCTACTTTATACTAGCATAAATACGTTGAAAGTTCTTTGTGCTACAAGGATTTATTGTCCCTTTAAAAACATATATTTATGTAAAGGATTTTAACCAGTATAGCTGAATCCACACTAGAGGGTGCTGCTATTTTAATTGTAAAAGGTTTTTACAGTTATTGTTGCTTCAGAAAAGTACAGTTTGTAATGTTTCAGAAATGTTTTCTTGCTATCTGGGTCAGCAAATTAATACCAAATGAGAATTAAACTTATGATCACAGACATGCTTTTGTACTGAAGTTCAAGTTTTGTCATGTGTTGGCCTAGCCAACTGTACATAAAATAAAAGAAACCTACTAGCAACTCACGTGGTTGCTTCAGATGCTTCAGATCAACAAAACTCATAATAAACACAGAAGGGCCTTTTCCCCCGTCTGCCTTACTATAAATCACCAGAGACATCAATAGTACATGTCAAGTCTTATTCCAAATCCAGAAGTAGTTATTTTTTTGCTATAATAATTGCACATAGATGCTTGTATTTCACATTTGAATAAATTAGTTAAGAGAATGAAGAATTTTTAGCATCAGAAAAACAATTTATAGAATGAATGCTGATGGATTTGAAACTGCTCAAAATTGTACTGACTCTTCCAAAAACAAAACTATGTACTTTTCCCATGTTGCATTAAGATTAAAAAGGAAAACATACTCTACCAAATACATACAACTTGAAATCTTCAAATAGAATTTTGCTTCAGGCTGCAGAATAGCCTTTGCAGGAGCTGACTTTGATACCAATAATTCTCCATCTTCCTTGATCCATATGAAGCAACATTAAATATATATATCTGCTCTATATCTGATCTCCCTACACACACTTTAACCTTTCTGGGAACATGGACATTACTGCTAGGTCTAGTGTATCATGTCAGGGCCCATTTGTCCTGGTCCACATTTTTGGATTATTTTATTCTTGCTTGTTTCCATCATTTCAATACCATCCCCTACCAAACCCACTCCAGAATGAATATCCTAGATCAAGACAGAACTTGAAGAAACAGTATATTTTGTTATTTAGCTTTTACTTCCTCACAGATTTCTGTCTCTCCACTTCTATCCAAACAATAGGAGGAGAAGATACTACTCTATCTTCTTTTCTGCCTTTTCCACAGACAAAAGGAAAAGATTAATAAATAAAATAAAGTGAAGGAAAATATTTTGACCTATGACATGGCAAATAAAAAGCATGATGCTGCAGAAGGATCCTGTGAGGAAATGTGCTGTAAGCTAGAGGCTATAAATCCAGTTGATCTGTGCTGGAATGCAAGAAAAGGAAGATCTTACTTTAGTTCCAGTTCTTACGCAGAAAAAACCCCACCCAAAACCTCATAAAATTATAATGAACACAAACACACTGATTAAGGAGTACCATGTACCCTGCACAGTAAAACACTGCATAGGTTAAAACAATAAAAAAAATCCATAAGCCCAAAAATACCCCAAAAAACAAATAGATAAAGTTTTAAGAGTTTGAAACATTTCTAAGACTGCCTAATTTCTGGTCTCTCCTCCCATTCTCTTTTTCTCTCTTCTGCCCCTTCCCCTCTTCCCCCACTCCTTGCCCCCTTTTGTCTCTATTCTAGAAAACAACAACAACAACAACAACAACAACAAAACAAACAAACAAAAAAAAAAAAAACAACAACAATTAAATGCTTCATTAGGTTTTCAGAAAGATACAAGCACTATTTAAATTTTTCAGGTGCATCACCACTTTGAAAAGCTTAGCTTATTCATCCAAGGAAAAAAGCATTAGGTAAAACTTGCAAGTAACAATAGCAAATATTCATATTAGAATAGTTAGCAAAATGCTCATTTAAAAGACATATTAAAATTTGTAAAATAATATGTTTGTGTGAAAAAATGTTCTCTGTTTACTGACATTCTGTAAATCTAATGCTAATCTTTGTACAAATATATATTGCTAATTGCTTGAACAGCTTAAGGAACACCTGTAATAGTTAAAACTTCCTCTTTTGAGTATCTTTAAAGAAAGTAGGATTTTCATATCTCACATTAAGATCACCAGCATAACTTTGATAATCCTAACACCTACTTAATGATCCTGTGGGTCCCTTCTAACTCAGCATATTCTGTGAAGTAGCCAAACACTTCACTGGTATTAAGGTTTAAAGAACTGTAAATATCCCATAAAACAACCTATTTCGGGGCAACAAAATACAAAAGATCAACATTACAGACCCCCTAAGGTGCTATTTCTTGCCTACTTTTGATATTCAATGACATGGGTGAATGAACGTCAGAATGGACAGATAATGAAAACTGTTGTTTGAAGCAACTAAATTATTTCAAAACTATTGTTTTAAGACTATCTCAAAGTGAGGTAATTTCAAAGAAATACTTTCCTTGAATTTTGGGTTGTTCTCACAAAGTTCATGGTATGAGCCTTGTTTTATTCCATGTATAAATTGAAACTCTGCTTTTTAAGAAAATCTATCACTGAATGCAGATTTGTTATTTAACTATTGACAAAGTAAGAAAGTAAGTTTTACCATTTCATATTCAATTCAAATTGTATTTCTAAGAAACATTTTAGAAACAATAGGTCACTTAGAAATTCGCTCCACCACTTAACCAGAAGCCCCATAATAATAATACTGCAAAATGTTATCAATTAATATTACTTAATTTACTATGCATGATATTGCTAACACATATAATCTGCACCACCCAAGGCATTATCTCTTTCCTGCAAGAGTAATGTTAGAACTCGTAAGAGCTGCAAAATACATATTTGTTCAGAGAAACACATAGCAATTCAGAGAATCAGAGTGATTTGGGTTGGAAGTGACCTTTTTATATGGAAATCTTTTCCTCAGAATCCCCTTTTAATGCAGTAGGAAAAAATGTCCTTCAAAACTTGCACTGTTTAATAGCAAAAATATTATCTTATTTATTTCTTTCTAGTCTGTTTTACTTAAATTTGACTTGAACTTTTTCTCCAAAGACTTGAAACTTCTATATGCACAAACTTCTATCAAGTTTTATGAATTCAGACGGTCTTCTGGACAAGTAATCTTGCTCAATTTATTTGACCTGTTTGCACAGCTTCTTGTATACTGATATCATCTGGGAAAAGCAGGCGTTTCCAAATGGGTGATATAGAACCAACTAGTATGGATAGATCATGTTACAGCTGTAAATACAGATTTTGGTACAGTTTGTGTCTCACCATATAACGAAATTTTTACACAAGGAGATATTCTCTATCTGTAATAATGGACAGAGCATTGCACCCAGGCTAGATAATACTTCTGAGATGGGGTTGCTGAGCTAAGCAGACCTTGCTCTGAGCCCTGATAATCATTCCTGTACTCTTAGCTAATGTTGCTTTGGAAAAAGGTCAGTTCAGTGAGTACATGAAAAAAATACTGTAACGATAAATAAAGTATACTTGGAAAGAAAAAAATATTTTAAAATGCAAGGTATGGGCAGTACAGAGGGAAAACAGAAGTACAAACCCTGAATTTTATCTCACTTTCACCATCATTGTAGCCATTTCCAAGACAGTTTCAAATATTTCTGTGCATTATATTTCTTTTAAAATATTTTTTTACAAAGGCTGCAATAATTCAAATACTGTTATCAGACTACAGCCATATTAGGATGCTACATCCCTCACCACACCACAAATCTAGCATCCCCTGAAAAAGAGTATGCTCAAGGAAAAGCATTTGTAGGTGTATTTCCACAAGATTTCACTTTCTTCTGCCTTTGCCACTGTTCTTAGCAGTGAATCATTCTGAGCATTCAGAAGATACTACTGAATGTATTCAACTCTGGTAAAAATATATAAAGTGTCTTTTGAT
Organism: Pyrocephalus nanus; assembly: GCA_038380795.1. NCBI lineage: Eukaryota > Metazoa > Chordata > Aves > Passeriformes > Tyrannidae > Pyrocephalus > Pyrocephalus nanus. Next base: position 583,146 of record CM076262.1, read on the forward strand.
TCAGTAGCCTCTGATTCATTCTTCATTTCCAAACCCAAGAAAATGCAGCCATTACTCAGACATGAGGATTGGCATTGTAGGACCACACACTGGGGTGAAGAGGAAGCAGTAGCATTTAGAGACAAATATTACCTGCTGTGGGACAAGTCAAAGGACCTCAAAAGCACAAGGCTGGACACAGGCTGAGCTATGAAACCAGAATAGGAATTTATTACCAGGAAATCAAAGTAGTCAGAAAAAATGTAGAAAAAGCCATCTCATCTGTAGAGAAAGAAAAAGAAATCTAACTTGGAAATGCTTTATCACCTAAAACTTGTCTAATTTACATCTTAATGCACAGGTGGCACTGAAAGAAGATTTTATTTATCTTGGAGATTGCTAAAAACGTTTAGATGAGCAAGCAATTGCAGTTAGTGAAACGCACAACAATCAGATAACAACCATCCCACTCAAATGTGAAGCTGATATCATGCTTTCTGGGTAGCCAGGCAAGGGTAATATGTGTAAATAATTTTCAGATAGTTGCTGGAGTAGACTGTAAATAGGTATCCTTTGTCCCCAAAACATATCCTGAAGCATTACATTTAGCAACTTCATTAAAACACTTGGGTTTGTATCCATATTACAGCATTATTAAATAGTCCCACCGAAGTTTGTCTAATACACTCCCTTGCTTAAAAAATTGCAAAAAGTTTAGCTTTTCATTCATTTATTTTGACCTAAATGTGAAAATTATGAGATATTTCTTTTTTGAAGTTCTAAAGTGAAAGTCAATAATAAAATAAGGCACAGAATAATGCAAATGATATGTAGTAAACAGAAAAATTAAGTATTCTGAGATTCCATGGAGAGTTTATTGCAAAATTAAAAGAAAGGGGAAAAAAAAGCATGATATTTTGCATACAAGTATAGAGATAAAGACATTGTAGGTTCTCCCTTGAAAATATCGATTCAAAACACATTCTCACCATCCCTACTTACCCTGTCAACTTCAGACATTTTATGGAATGTTTCTCCCACAAAAGCTCACAACTCCATACAAGCAGGACATTTCTTTTCTAGAATCTAGGACTACATATCATCAAGTATTTGACTAGTCATGTAATGCTAATAGTCCACTGAGGTAAGAAACATTGATTTCAAAATCATCATGGAAAGAAACAGCATGTGTTAGTTTTTAAATCTATTAGAAGTTTTTGAGATTTTCTAGAGACCTTGTATGTGACTTTACCCACCACTTAAGTTAGTGTACTGTTAGAGCTTCCAAAAACAGTATTCCCTCCACCCACACAGTATTCTGCTCTACACTGCCACTCAACCAGAAGGGAAGCTAAGACAATGAATATAAGAAAATGCTTGATAAGAGACCTGAATTCTGGAGAAGGTTTCTCCAATTGCACTGACACAGGCTATTTTTTGAAAGGAAGCAGCTTACTAGCACATTCTGCAACAACATGTTCTTTGCCCACATTTGTAGGACCCATTTAAAAAAAAAAAAAAAAAAAAAAAAGAAACATTCAACACCAAAGTAGGGACCTATGGTATAGAGTGAAAACATAAAATCCGGTGCAAATCACATTCACATTTCTGTAACCTAAAATAAATATATCTTGTACACACAAAAATATGTTTCACATTTAGTGTCCAACTCCACAAAGCTAGCTTTACTTTCTGTTTATTGGTATTGTCATAATATGAAAAACAAATACCATTTGTTAGGAAAGCAGCCATTACACAAAATTAACAGACATATTCTGCTTCAGGGCATGAATACAAGAAAATTGTCAGACATTAATAATGTAGACAGAGCATTTTCCTGGGAAAATGAAGATCCAGTGGAACAACAGATAAATCATGCCCAACTGCTCACTGTTTGTTGCTTCACAATCTGTTGTATTTTATCGAATATGACTAGTACAAGCCATAAAAAAAAATTAGCAGAAATTAATATGTAAATTACTGTAGTGCTTGTGTGAGATTCCATTTCATTAATTTGAATTCACTGACATGACTGTGTAATCTAAATTTATGAGTTTTTCAACTGCCACTCCATGGAGAATTCTACATTTATTGAATTTTGCTTCAGAAATATTCTGTGCATTAAATAATATTTGCAGGGCAGTAATGTACATGAATGGCTTGGAATTTAATTTATATAATATTTATCAGGCATCTTATGTGTGAGAAGACATATAACCTACAGTGCAGAAAAAAAAAATCCCTGGAAGAGGGAACAAAAGAAGTCTTTTAAGTTCTCAGTAAGGTAAATATTGTTCCTAATTATTTTGTTGAAACAAATACAAATCTTCTTGTTAATATAAGGGCTTTGTGATGCCTAGAACTTCTTGAGTTACCTATCACAGTTTAAGAAAAAAAGCACAGACTTTTTTATATATACAAATATATAAATCTGAACATGGAGCTTTATCAATACATAGCCCAGCTTGAAGGTTAAAGCTTCAATTTGGAAAAAAATTAGCAAAAAAAGAAAAAATAAAATTCTTTACCATTCAACACTTTAACTACTACCTGGACACAAAGATAGCAAATGTTTTGCATATTCTTGGCTTTAATATCCTCTAGATTTCTAGATGTAAAATAGAGTACCCAAATAACATGATACTATCAAAATGTTTCTGCAGAAAATACTGCAAATAAAATATTTGCTTTCCAAAGGAAATCAGAAATACTACAGAAAAGCTAGAATAAAACGCAACTATGAAGATCTCACTTTAAAAGTGTGAAAATGTGCAGGTTAAGAACTATCTATCCATATGATAAAAAACCCCTTTTTTTTCAATGATTGACAGCATTGCAAAGTGGGGTATTCTCCCACTGTGATTCTAAATGTTTTGATAATATCTATTTGCTAGTGGGATGTCCTGCTAGGTTTATTATTTTGCAAATATGCAATTTTGTTAAGCAACAGGATTGTTTCATTACTATGGCTCACTAAAGTATTTATCTAGAAGTGCCTGTGGTGCAGTTTTACCCCCACATGCCTCAGTCTTTTTGACACAGAGATGTGTATACATAAACAAAATGAGTTTTCATGTATCACCTAGCCTTTGAATGTAGAAAACCACTTTGAAATGGGATTTTGGGGGCAAGGAAAGGGAGGATTTGGTATAAGATTTGTTTAAACATGACACATTGAGGAATATATTTCCAACCAGAAATGAATGCTTCACACTTGTCAAATCCTCCTGTCAGCATTCCCTGCAGCTCTGCTGAGTACCAGAACACCTCTCTGCTCCAAGGTCACTGATTCAATGTCACATTGCAGTGAAAATGCTCACACACAATTAGGATTTCAGTATCATCTTGCAGGGAATTTTGATATCCCTATTATTTTACTTATAATTGATTACTAGGTAATTACACTTTGTGAATTGATATGATCTTATAATTCAGAACCTGGAATTAGTTTGTCTGATTAGCAAAGAAACATGTAAAGATGTAACTCAAAAAAGCATGTCCAGACAGAAGTGCCTCTCAGATGCAATGGCTACAGTTCCTTATTTATATCAATTATATGGAAATAGCATTTCCATAGGTTTTTTCGTGCCGATCTCCTCCTAAGGCAATTTTTTTGTTTGTTTACTTGTTTTGTTGTTGTTGTTGTTGTTTCAAGAGATACGTTTTGTAGTTAAAATATCTGGGTTTTGCCTTCTAAAACATTTCCAACTATTTGCTATTTAGGAAGCTAGCTGTTTCATGCAGTTTTTTAAAAAAATGCTTTATTTCCCAATATTTAATAGACATGTAAATTAGGCAGCCATTACAAGTCCATAGACCTGCATTCAGGTGGAAATGATAATGGCAGTTAAGAACTACAACAGGAGTCTCTGTTTTGCCTTGATCTTGGCATTAAAAGGAGTGTAATACATAAGTTTGTTCTGTTCTCCTAATTTTAGAATCCTATCCTCTGGTTGTTCTGAGATTGAAACCTTCTCTTCCTATCTGTAATTATAATTTTCTATCCTAACTTTTGCAAAACATAGCAAGCAATTGTCAGGAGACACACATTCCTCAACAGCACTCAACCTACTTACCAGCCACCTCTTCCTACACTCATGTCTTCAAGAGAAGCATTTCCTTTCTGCTATCTCACGTTAAACTTGTTTCCTCCTATCCACAAATGCAGTAACAGATCTTACAGGTCAGAAAAGCAAAGGGGAAGGATTCAGCTCTTCAAATGATCAGAGGAATAATGATGCTACTTCTGTCCCAAATGGAAAAATTCCATTTTTCACTGCAGAAATCAGCACAGAAGTTTTAAAGACCCAGTTTTCATGGATCTTGTAAGTCTGCCTTCTCTGAAATTCTATAAGCATTGCACAGTTCTCCATATGCTGAAAAATTACCAGGCTTTCTACCAGAAAATAAATGAACACATGCGTCCTGGTCTCAATCAAAACACAGGTAAAATGATACCTCAAACATAAAAATCTTTTAAACCTCCCCTAGGCAACCTCTAACTGTTTACAGAGCACTGGCTAGCAGTTCAACTCTAGGCTCTTTAACTACTGATAGTTAATACCAATCATAGTTAAGGGTGCAGGTACTGCAAGTCATTCTAGAGGACCAATCATGGTGGGTATTGACTGCTGTGACTGTAAGATGATTTACCTCTGAAAAGTGGCATCTGAAGTCTTGCTGCCATGGCTGGCTGTCTTGAGAGTCCAGTACTGACCTAACAGGGATACCCAGGCACAGAGTCCTGAGAGCGGAGTTACTTCAGTTAAAAAATAGAGGGATGTTTAATGTCAGCTCTTTCTCAAGTACCCTTATAATCCTCATTCTGTAGTCACCAGGCAATTTTGCTCATACTAAAGTATTGCGGCTTCTTGAAGATTCCAACATAATTTTCTGAAATATAATTCAAAAGTTATCCTTCTTCCCAGAAAATAAAGGGATGAGAAAAGAAAAGAAAATCAATCTCAGGAATTATTTACTTTGCTCATGTCTTACAGTTTCTTTCCCTCTCAGTTAGAATCTTATAATGCGAACAGCTAATCTTTCAGATACACAAGTCCATCTTCCTATCTGATCCCTCTCTTCCTAAGCTCATCTTTTGTCTGCTGATTTAAGAACCGCAATCAAGGACTTCATAGACTTTTTTTAAATGGGACAAAAGTTGTGGTGATGGCTGTTTTTGTTCACGACTTCATCATTCATTCTTCTGTTGCAGTCAAAAGAAATATATACTATATATTTCTATTATATACACTATATAATCATAAGCTGCACCAATGACCAATTGACCCCATCTGCTACCAGACCCTGAATAGACACTGCATCCTGCTTCACATTATTTACAATGGCACCCTATCCTGACCAGCTACACTAGAAATAGTGTACAGTCTGTTACTTTGTCATTCACAGACCAAGCAAATTTAAAAAAATAAAATTAAATTAAAAAAAAAAACAACCAAACCAAAACCAAAAAAACAAAAAAAAAACCTACCACATTTACACTACATGCAGGAGAATACTGTCACTGAAGAAACAGTGGAATTCACAGAAAACATCAAGCTTCCAGTCAGTCAACAGTTTCGTTTTCTGGATTTCTTCCAGGTTCACCAGATTGCAACAGATTTCTTCCACAGTCACCACCACCACCTTGGCCAGTACAAACAAATAATGATCTATCTTCAGTAAGAACAAGTCTAATACTCAGATTTCCTGCCAAAGCACAAATTGATTCCATTCTCACTCATAACTAGTTTATCTGCCTTACACTGATTGATCCACAGCATGCCAAGTTACAAATGAAATACTATATGTAGCACCGCTTTATTATTCACACAAAATACACAGATAACATTCTTATCTCCTGGACTCCCTCAAATTACTATGAGAAGATTCCATAATCACTACTTCTACATCAAACAGCATCTCTAATATATCTACAGTGGTATCCTATTTTTAGACACTCCGCTCAACATAAAACAGAAAGCGTACAAACTAGTATACACAAATATCATAGACATCATTATAAAAGCAGGTGCTTCTTGAAACACCCAAGAAAGCTATAAAATACAGCAAGTCCTCAGACACCAGTAACATTCATTGTGGAGCATACTGTCACAATGCCCAGCTCAGCAATCTCAGACCCTTAACTAAATAGACACACCACTCTAGAGAAATCCATCGTCTTTCCCTGAATCTTCGAAACCTCTCAGTTCTGACTCAGAGAGAAAATCAGAAAACCCAGATGATTCTGAGCACTAAAGCATAAACTCCAAAGGATGCTAAACAACACAAGAGTGAAAATTAGGATTCTGATGCTTTGTAATTCTCACTCATCCCTAATGCAAAGCTTTGTATTCATCTCTATCTCCCTGCCTGAAAGGACTTAAAGACTCTACTGTGTCTTCTCTGGATCATACCCTTTATCATTCCTCCATCCCTACTCTGCAGATATACATTATTTTTTCTTTCAAATGATGTAGCTCAGTAAACAGTTTAAACTGGTAACAATTTAAAATTGCACTTCAAGACCTCTCCTGCTATTTTCAGACATAAAGAGGTTTGTGTGGTCAAAAGGAGGCCTCTTTTTCAGTTATTGCAATTAGTCTGAGACATTACCATCTCCTTACAAAATCTGCAAAGCTTTTATTCCTACAAAATCATAATTACAATGCTACGAGTGCATTAAGGTGTTTGTTGTTAGCCTAAAGACTTTTAAGTGCTTATGTTGAGGGAAATAAATAAAACAAAACCGTATAGGGTTTCAAGAAACCTGATTACAATATTCTTTTGTCTACAGTAGAAAAATTATTTCTATACTGCACATAAAATTAGGATAATTATCTACTAGTTTAATTTAAGGAAGAGCATGCATGCCTCTTACTGCAGTAACAAGAGCAATTACTTTTGTGGTAAGCTAAATATTAGATTTGGAATGTTTTCAAACTAAGCATAATAATGTTTTAGCAGCAGTTTACACTATAAAAAATTCAAGCAGTGTCCTTTTATGCATCTGCAAATTTAATTCTTAACGTGCTAAAACTTTACAGGTACATCAACACAGAAATTATTTTAACCAGCATTCAACTAGCACAGTAAGTATACTAAGAGTTACACAATTATTAGGTATAATTTACATATGCATGTAAATTACAATGTATAGAGGTATAAAAGCAATCTTTATAGTGATTCAGTTGGAGGGAGAACTGGTTTTTCGAAATGTGGTACATTACTGGCTTCCATACTTGCTTTCATTAAGCCAGCGAGCCAAGTATGGTAACAAATTACTGAGATTAGCTTGTTAACAGTGCTTGTAGTTTTGCATACAGCTATTAAACTCACACTAGATTTATTTTATTATGCAAGCAAGTGATTTTTCTTATACTTAAACAATTTTATTTTGATTGTTTATAAGGACAGAACCAATTAAAAAACATGCTTACTAAATGTACTGATTTTAATCTAAGAGATCTCAACCACATAAGAAATTCCAAACTATATAGGCAGTATTAGTTGAGTTGTATACTACCATGAGACAACTGGCCACAACACCAACCACATAATTCAAAATATTGTGTTTTTTCCTCAAAGAAAAAAAAAATCATTTCAGTGATATATCAACTATGAAGTGTTCAAGTGCTACACATTAAGTGTAGTACTATGAAGTGCTACATAGATATATACAAAACCAACACAAAATTAAATAAGTGTAGCCTTGTCCATACAACACTAAAAATAAAAATTATTTAAAGTGGAGAAATTGATACGTTTTCTAATATTAGACTCCCTCCTCAGATAAGCTTAGTGCCTTCTCCAGACTATTATTATTATTATTTCAGATATCTCAGTCAGCAGCTACTAGTCAATATTATTTTCCAGTTTTACTTACCATGTATTGGACATAACCATTCTCTTCAGGCTGTTCTTTGACATATTGTTCAAAACCTTAATCTTGGAGAGCAATAGTAAATTAAAGTTTTAAGGGGAGGAGTCAAATTTATTTTTATGCTAATTTAATTTAAAAAACACACAAATTAAAAAAACCAACCAAACAAACAAAAAAACAAACCAAAACAAAAAAACACCAAACCAAAAAACCAACCTGAAGCTACTATTTTTAAAGTCCTTGTTATGCCTTTCAGAATTCTTCAGAGGGCATTAAGTCCATAATGTGGATTATTGCCTTTGGGTATTAAAACCAAACAATTAAAAAGTTCTATTTTATTTACCAAGGTAGAACTGACATTAACTTTGCTCCATGAATATTTTACAACATTTTGGTATAACATTTTAATATATCTTAAGTAGTTAAATTATCCTGATAAAGCTAACAGTCCAGAGACAGCCATCACAATCTAGTACTTCAATAATAATCTATGAAAAGAAACATACTGATTCAATGGAATATGACCCGTTAGGATCTGTTAAATTCAACAAAAGGAAAACGCATACACAGAGAAATATAGTATAAATTCCGTAAAAGGAAAGATAATGTTGATACACAAATTTTCAAAGGAAAGGTACAAAGAAAAGGTAATTCACTCATTTGTTAAAATAATTGGAAAAATTATAAGGGCAAGGGGTTCAAATAGTTTTGTACATCTTCAGAAAATTCAATTGTTCTCACATGTGCTTATTTGCTGCTCAGTTTCACTACATATTCTACCCAAAACAGGATCCCATCCAGCAGATGGACTGGTGAGTCTCAAGCATTACTAAACATTAACTGCAAATATCTTAAACACGGTGCACATGTATCAAAGAGGTCAGGGTTGGTAATTTGTTCTACAAGTTATTAAACTACAACTTATTTTATTCTCTGAAAATTAAAGATGCTTTATTAAAGAAATTTAGTATAAGAATTTTTTGGAAGAGAAATGACTTTCAGATTATTTGGGTTTCCTATTACAAATTTACAGAATTAAAATGTACAAAATTACCTTGCATAATTTCTAAGGATAATACCTGGATGAAGGCCTAAGTCCATAAAAATTATCATAGCAGAGGTATATATTATATATATTTGCTTCTGGAAGCATCACATCATCCTGCATTGCAGCAGAGACTCACAGCTGCAAAGGGCAGCATCCTTCACAGCTCTATTCTTCTCCAACAATTCCCTACTTGTACCCTTCAAATGACATTTGATGTCTACCCAGCATCATACCTCACACAGCCTTCACACAGCCCTTTTCTTCTCTGTAAATAAGTGGCAGCTGTTTTGCATATGTCAAACAGCTTCTTGGCAGAGAATACAATACTACGATCTATCCAAGGCTGTGGTGACAAGGATCCTGAAATTACAAATTATTTCGTAGGACATAAAAATATTTATATGAAATTCAGCTTTTAACCATTAGAGGTAAGCTGAATAATTAAATCTAGCAAAGCTTAGTTCTTAGTCAAAATATATTTACTGAGTAAAACTATTAATTTACTTTTTCGAGAAATGTTCTTCCAGCAGCACTATTTTAAAATTTACATGAAAAGAAGCACTGATTTTCCTAAGGAATGCTAACCATATTTTATATGTTACTCAAGACTATTGGTTAAACTACGTATTTTTTAAAAATTTCTATCCAGGACAATACAATTTGCAAGTGGCTTTTTTTTTTAGGTGTCTTACAAATTAAATAACAATTTCAATGATTTTGATTAATGTATGTATATACAATTTGATTAATTATGTAAGGCATTACCATATTACAAGATAATAAGTGGTTTCAAGCAAAGGTCAACAATGCTTTTCTAAGTATGTGGATTAAAAAAGCAATTTTTCTTAGGAAATACCATATTTAAATACAAAATCTATGCAGTTTTCAAGAGGCATAAAAGCAAGATCATATATCAAACTTAACTGTATTTTCTCCATCATCTGAAAATATATCAAGTGAAGAGAGTAGATATTTTCAATTACTTAACAATAATCCAGACAGAAACTGTTGGAATTTCTCATTTCTGAGTCACTTCTCATAGCTACTTCAACAAAAATGTATCTAAACCAAGCTACACCTAAAATAAAATCCCTTATGTTAAAAATATTATATTTAAAATATTAAATATATTTTTAATCCCCCCATATATTACAATTATTATGAAAATATTCTTATTTCTAATAGGGAATGATAAAGTAAAAAAAAAAGTTTAGAAGAAACTACAGGACATCTTTAAATTTTAAGAATCTTCAGATAATTTTTTGCATATTATTTAATATGATCACCTCTTTCAGGTAACTCCTCATTAAAAGCAAGAGAAAGAAAATGAAGGAACTATTATTTGAACAGTTTTTCAGAGTGAACTTAGCTTTCTTGAACAAAGAGGACAAAAGTTTCTCCTTTGCTGTAATCAGTGGCACTAACCCTTTCCAGCACTAACCCTTTCCAGGTAGGGGGATCTCAACAGAGAGCATAACTTGATATTTTACCTGTGACTTTCTGATTCTAAATGTAATTTAAAGAGAATATTCAGCAAATTAAAAAGGAAATTTATATTCAGGAATATAGCTCAACAAGCACTATCTACTACACCAGCAATTTGAACAAGAGGAAGTGAGCATCTGTGGACACAGTTAACAACATCCTCGATGTACCTGGAAGTAATAAACCAAATCTAAAGCTTGCATGACTCAGTATAGCTCTATTAATTTCCCCCAGGGCAGGTGCCATGAGTGAAAGAGGAAAGCTGTTTTACTTCACTCCCTCTTCTCCCTCTTTACCTATCTTTCTTCCATTTTTTTGAAAGATGGACTTAAGGAAAAAAAAAATTTAAAGACTGAATTTTAGGATCTTGAGAAGACACAGGTGCTACTTTGCTGTTTTACACTAAATGCCCAAATTCCCAGGAGTTTACGGTTTATGCCAGTACTGACCAATTTAAACTCATGCCCACCAACTTTGCCAGAATTTCATATCCCAAACCTGGCTCTTCTTCACATACACTATGTATGAAAATAGCACAATTAATTTCACTTTGCAAATGGGAATATAAAGATTATAATTTAAATGCCTCAGTCATTGTCTGAATTCAAGTTACAACTTGCAATGATCTGAATATAGACGTGAACATTCTGGAATATATTCTCTTTAGTTCATTAACATGCTCCTCTGTCCTTTTTAAGAAAATGTATCTGAAATTTTCTGTTGAAATGGAATTTGATCACAATGCACACTTACATGCCTTCCACTGCTGACCAGATTATTAACCTAATATTAATCAGAAAGGAATACCTCAGAGTTCTTCTGACATGTCAGAGTCCCAGATTCAGCTTCCTATCTCAAGCAGGAAAATTGCTGAAGCATTTACATGTCTCAAAACTAATTCAAAGCTCAAGGACTCAAGGACTATGCAAAGTCTTTTCAACCCCAGAGCCCATCCTTGAAATGCCAAGCAAACAAAAAGCCCAAATAAAACTACAAGCAGTATTGTGTGTACCTATAACCTGCAACTTGAATTGAAACAGATAAATTAGAAGTAAGTACACAGCTCCTTGGATCAGGTAAGGGTTTGATTTTGGACAGAATTAATGTGTGTCTCTGTGGGTGGGTTCTAAATAATCCTGAATGGCAAGAACAAGATGTATAGCTGAGGAAGTGATGGGTGTAACTGTTTATTATTAAACAGAGCAGATACTGCTGCAACAAATACCCACATAACTGTCTCATTTGCAACTTCAACATGCCTTTCAGCTTATTTTACTTCTATATTTATCCAAGATGAACTCTCCACAATGAAATAAAATGGTGTGCCGAAACATAGCCAGTGATTCTGCCTAACATATTCAGAGGTGTTCCAAGAGGTAGTGTTGGCTATACATCAACTAGACCGAAGAAGGAAGTTTAGAAATTACCCAAAATTATATGTTACAAACATAGAAATTAAGATCATCATTAAAGGAAGCCAGAAGTTACAAAATTCCTCAATTCCTTTGGCAATAAGGCACATTATCATTTTAGTGCCTGTTTTAATCAACAGAAACCTATATTTTTTCTAATAATTTGATGTGCATAATTTGCTTTATATCCTGGTTATGAAGCGGCACAAACCCAGTCAAAACTATAACCCAGGTGTCACTTTAAATAGAATTACAGACAGGATTTAGTGTGTTGCTCAGAAACAGAACTCTAAAACTTACTGATTCATGTCTAGGCTCTAGTAAATGTTTAGCTATGACTTACTTAATTTTCTGTGATTTCCATTTCATTATCTTCATAATATGAAGACAGTGCATTTACAAAAGGACTAATGTACCGGTTCCCTCTGAAATCTTTTATCTTCACACCTTTTAGGGTATGTAGTAAGCCCTTAAAATAAAACAGCCTTCATTATCACTCCTCACTGGCAAGTAAAGCAGCTGAAGAAGATAAAAGATATCATCATGCCAGGAGCAGTAGTAAACAACTATCACCTCTTCAGAAATTCTCTTGAGTCCAGGTTCCTATTTCTTTTCTTCCTCATTATGTGTAAGAAGTTCTCTATAATGTGTAAGTTCTCTATGAGGAGCAAGCACTGGCTGCCAAATTGTCCTGACTATCTGAAATTCTCTTTTATGAACCTGTTTTAATTGTTAGAAGCATACTTGGAGAACAGTTTATTAAGGATCCATTATCACCTCTTGTTCAACACAATGAATTTCTGAAAAAATAATACTAGTTAATGCAAATTTGAAACTAGGTATAATAATAGTCTTTAATTGTGGGAACTTTCTGAACACATACTCAAAACTTTCATGGTCAGAATATCCCCCAAAGATGTAGAGATGATACTGAAAATATCCTCAAACTGGCACATAAAACATGGCATATTTTTTAGAAGTTTACAATCTAATGCTACCAGTAAACAAAAATCTTTAGAGAATTTGTTTCAATGCGACGTTACTATACACATATAAATCAGAATCCCTATAATAAAAAAAAAGTATAAACTTCAGCACAATATAAATGTTTACACCATAGTTACTCTGGCTTCATGGATGTTTTGTAAACAACAATTTCTAAAGTTGACCTTAAGCATCTGAAGTTGGCACATGGTTTATGCTAGAAATCTAAATCCCAACTTCAGTCAGTGAAGAAAAGGATAAATACCTTTGAAATTATTCATGAAGTTTTACTTAGCAATCTTACAAGGTAAAGAACTAACACCTGAAAGTAGTATTTTTCTCCCTGTTGAGTATTACAGGAGGGTAGATGACTACTTCTAGGTGTCTAGAGCAACTTACAAAGGATCTCAACTTTAATGATCTCAATGTCATTGCCTCTAATACATCAACTTAGACAAACTTCTAATTATTTGAATACTGATTGTCACTGGTAAGATTTCCTCTAAAGAGACTCGTCAAATAAGAAGGTGTTTTTTCTTCTATCTGTCATTCAAAAAGAACTAATGCCCATTATGCCTCGTCAGTGTACACAGCTCAACATATAAGGAGTCCTTTGGCCTTAGTGAGGCACACTTCAGTTTCAGTAAACATTAATTACATGTTCTCTCACAGTGTCTCCAGTCCTATTTTGCTAAAAATCTATGAATGCAATTCCAATGATGGGGTGACCTTTCTTCCCAAAGCCTCCTTGTGGCTGGAAGCTGAAGGAAACAGATTTTCTTCAAGCATGCATCAATATGTTTGATTGATGGAAGCTGATCTACTAAATTTTATAGCCAAACCTTCTGCAAAAAATCTGAAAGTATCTGTAATATATTATACAAAATTCAGGTCATTGATATACAAAAGTCTGCTTAGATTTCAAAGCCTTTTAATAACTGCCAGAGCTTCCTATATTTGGGTTAATTAAATTAATTATTTCATATTAAGATCAGGAAGCCTCCACAGACATTCTTTATCTTCATTATGTGCTTGTCTTCACTGATGCATATCCTTAATTGTGAACCAATTGATTATATGAAGCAAATACTTAATTCCAGAAACATCTAGGAAGCCATATTTAAAGTTTACTTTAGCAGTGTACTTTAACACCTGAAAGGACTTATTGATAATTTATTAAAAATATATTTTTTCCTCAAAACCAAGCATATAGAAAGGAGAATTTTATAACAAGAAAAATAATTATTATTACTATGAAGTAATGCCCAAACTTATTTAGTATTATCTTTATATGGAAAATATAAATTGCAAGAAATATTTACAACCATTGTATATTAATCACTTAAACATTTGCTGAAATACAACAGCATATTTTTGAGATGGATTAGTACTAAAATAATAAAAAAACCCAAACCTATGGTATAAGTTTGTGAGATTAAATAAAGCATCTTATAATTTCCAGACATGAAAGATAAAAGACATCCTGTGGGATTGGTCAACCTTAACAGTAAGGTAGATTTGCCACCCTTATCCTTTCTTAGCAGGTAATGATGATGATGACAAAACAGACAATCTTACTAACCTGTCATAAATATAAAAATGCTTCTTTCCTGGCAACTGAATAATTGTGTGTTACACATTCATAACATTGCCTACTTCTTATTGCATACTGAGCTTTACATAATACTACTCGTGCTACACATGGGTCAAATAAGAACGAAAATAAGACTCTAGCTTCAAATAACTGATTCAGAGGTTCTATCATGACCTCTCATTTCTGTAGTCTATGGGAATGATATTGAGTAACTAATTCAGTTTCTTGGAGATTCTTTGAAGTCAAAAAGTGGTAGCAGTTCATGCAGTAATCAGTCTTCAGTTCAAAACTTCCTGCACCCAAAAACACCAGCTCAAGAGTTTCCCTTATCTTTTAACAGTCCTACTTTGTTCCAGTTCAATAAAATAAAATTGCTTATATTACCTGCATCTGTGAAACTGTTTTACAGGTGATCATTTTAACAGTGTGTTAAGTGCTAAAGGTAGATCGGCAAACAGAATCCAGGATCTGATGATGAGCAACTGCAGATTAGCAGCTGAACTACAAACTGAGAACCAAAAAGTTGCTGTTTATGGACACAGTTCAACTAGTGGATTGGAAAGAGAAGGAAAATGTCATCCTGCTGCTGAAGTTGATCACAGAAGCCTGCACTTTTTCATACTGACTTATCCTCAGGCAGTGTGCTCAATCTAGTTGAAAACACAAAAGTAATTTTTTCAACTTCTTGTCTCTATTTAAAATTAAGAAACATAATAAGAAATATGTGATACAAATACTATTACAATAGACCTGCTAATGCACAGAAGTTTGATAGTTTTAATAGTCTAAGGTATTTTTTACAAAAGAGAATAGATAGACTCTGACTTCGCTTGTTAAGAAAAAAATTAGAAGCTATTGCTCTTTTGAATTTAAACCATTTTATTTTTGTCTAAAATATGAATATATAACTGAAAAGGCATGCCCTTGCCTTCCACATCCATAATATCTGTCAGGCAAAAAAAGGCTTTGCACAGATTAGGCATGTGTCTAAGTTAGCACACTCAAATAGGAAAACCCAGGACTGTACCTTCAGGTTCAGAACAGCTGCCTTGCCCTGTCTCTCCTAGCCAGCTGTTTCAGTATGCACGCAACACAGCCAGCTGCATAAGATGACGATTAAACAACGCTTCAAAGCACAACTATTCCTGCAAGGACCCATTCAAGAGAGCATGAGATGGTTTTTTGAGATCCATTCATGCTTCAGGAATCCCTGGATGTGCCTGAAGCCTCCCGGGGCCATTAACAACCAAACTACATTTGTCTTTCCAACAGTGTTACTGATCCTGGAGAACTAATTCCATACATTGCTAGAAGCAGGGGAGAAACAAAGAAAAAATAGTCAGAGATTCAGTGTCTCTTCATCCCAACTGAGACCCAAAGACTCATTAAGGATAAGAAAGAAGTTCACTACAGCCAAAAAAAGGACAGTTTTAGTAATATTCTTAAATTGATGTAACATTATATCACACAACTTTTGGGGGATACAGGATCCTGGTTGTTCTACAGGTATAGAGGTATAAAAAAGTTAAAGTAAACACACTCCAAGAGAAACATGCAGCTGTAGAGATTTGCAATAGAAATGTTAATACTGATACAAATGGAAAATTAATGGGAATGTGGGGGAATGGAAGGAAATAACAAAAAGGAATGACAAAATAAGGCTTATATGAATGTATTAGTGAAAATGACATACATTTGCCTTAAAGACTTTCCACTTCATAGCACACACCAATTAGAAAGGAACAGGCTAAAACAAGGGACAGTCTACTGCATATAAACCAAAGATCTACACTCAAACCATTAAAAGATAATGGTGAAAGGTAAAGAGTGGAGTTGAAATGACCCAGGAAAGGAAACAAGAGATAGTACATCCAAAGGACTCAGAGAAGGGGGATAGGATGGTGAGACATGTCGGGGTTGTGAACTAACTTGCCTCTCATTGGTTTCTGTGTTGCCATAGTTATTATATTGTCTCTTTGGATTGGCTAGTTGAATGGCCAATCCAGTCCTCCCCCCGCAGCCTTTATAAGCTGCGGGAGATTTGAATAAAGCTCTCTTTGTCTGCTCTCCGCTGCTGGACTCTCTGCGTGCTGTGTGGTCTCTGTCTCCTGGCCTAAGGGCCTACGCCGCCCGTCCCTGCCACGAGGGACGGGCGGCGGGGGTAGGGGGTGTCCTCAGCCCTGGAAACCTTCACCGAGCAGCCGGCAGGACAGGAGGACCCCCTAGAAACCCCCAAAGAACCGCAACAAGACAAAAGATCATAATCACTGTCAGCTCCTCAAGAGTACAAAAGACAAATCCCAAATACATCCACAATACATGATCACCAACTTAAGAAGAAGAAGCAAGCATGATGAAACATCGGGAGTTATGGTGAATGTTACTATAATATGACTACAGTAGAGTTGTAACAAAACTAAATTGAAAAGCATTAAAAAAAATCAAAGAATATTTTTAGTTTAAAATACGCTTTCACTGTTTCTATCAGTCAGAGTGACTAATGACTCATGCATCCATGTTCATGATATTCATCTTTATTTTCTTGTCTCTTTATATCTGACCTTTTAAAACAGCATGTAATGTATACTCCTTTCAAAGAGGTATACAGATATTGTTTGCAGGTGTACAGATTGAATATAAATCATGTAACTTGATACAAAACCTTCTGGTAGAATTTTTTAGTCCTGAACTCCTTCTACGTTACTGAATTGTACTAATAAAAATTACTTTTTAAATAGCTATTAGCATATCTCTGGCCAACTCCCTTATTAATTTTTAAACCTATAACATTAAGGTAGCAGTTTTTATATTATAATTCATTTAAAATTTTAATTTGAAACTTGGTGGGTGGGTGGTTGCAAGAAAGTATGTAGTACACATTCAGTTCCGGGGTTTGCTTCTGCGTTGGCAGTTTTACAATTCCAAAGCAATCCCCACACCCCAATCTCCTTCCAGTCTTTCCATGGGAACCATTTTGTTCCATCCCTCCTTGCAGATAGCCTGAATTCCCAGGTGGTAACACTGCTATTTACTGAAAGAACTCTTTTCCAACTTCTCCAACTGCATTTCACATCCTGCTAGAGGTTTCCGTTCCAGGGCACATCAAGGCTTCAAAATGGCTGTGACAGAGAACAGGTTGTGGATTTTAAAAAGCATGTCTGTATTTTCTAACATAGCAAAGGGAGAAAGGACTAAGTTACCAGATTATATTTAACCTTAGCTTTTGCACTTTCCAAGTTTTGTAGATCCCTTTACAGCTGGCTTACTGCACCATACAGTTCTAGAAGAGACGGACTGCACTTTAAACAACATTTCCAGTTTACAAATCAGTCTCTCAAAAGATACTTTGTGCTGTTACCCTGCACTTCATAAAGCTGTTTGATTCCTGTCTCCAGTGGTAGACTTTCAGCAGTGCATTTACATTTCAAATCAGGAAGTGAACACAAGCCATTTTCTGACCCTTTTCATTTGCATTTCCTCTGACAGGAATTACCCACTGGAACAAGAGCACCCCATTGAACCCCTTGTCTTGCCATGCTCTAACAAATGAGAGAGAGAAAGAAAAGACTGAATAGCAGCAACAACACTTTTTTTTAAACTACCTTATTAGAAGTAAAAACTCCATTCTTCAGACAAGTTGTGCAAGGATACACTCCCTAAACACAACATCAGATAAGAAATTTTCAGTACATCAGTTGTCCAGCATCTTTAAAATACATAAAATAAAACCCTTTTCGCAAATAAGCAGAAAAAGGAAGGTATAACTCTTCAAATAATAATTTTTTTCTCCTAAATACTTTAGAATATAAGAACAGTCATGTTGAACGTGACCAAAGTCTTCATCTACCCTGGCATCCCATCTCTGACAGCAGTTAGAGAAAGAGCTGCCTTCAAAAGTGTTTAAGACAGAGGGAAAGCCTATATCATGCTTCCTTCTACCTTGAACCCATATTCTCCCAGCCTCCAACTATTTTTATTTCAATGAATTTTGGGGTCTAGTGTTGTTTCCCTAGGACTCCATTCAAGCTGTAAAATATAAACCAAGTCTGGTGTTTCATCACACTGATGTCTTGTCATACTGATTTCATCCGCAGTCTCGGCAGATGGGATGTTTTCTCTGCCCTAAACCTAACAACCAGCCAAAGGAGAGAAGTCATTTACTGGCTATGTTTTTGTATATTCACAACAGCAATTTTCATGTAATGAGAGAGGACTTTAATTGCAAGAATTAACAGTTTTATTTAGTCTTAACAGAAAACAGTATGCATTTGAAAATAAAACCTGAAGCAGTTATATTTTTCAATAGGTGATCAAAATAAATATAAAAATTAAGGAATAGTCAGGATTTAATCAACTCCTTGTCAGAGCTGACAATAATTGTAACCATAACACAAATAATTTGTGTATACAGGCATATAAAGAAAGAGATGAGATCCACTACTGGATTTAAAGTCAAGTCACTTCATTTAAAGCCAAGTTCTGACGGAATGCTCAGTCTGTGATCAGTCTATACAGGATGATTTTATATCTGGACATCACTGAACAACCATTCTGTGGTTCAGTTCTCTGCAATAAACAGATGTTTGAATACACCCTATGCTACAGATAACATTACATTTGCCATGTGGGATTTACAGGACATAGGTCCTTAATGCGGAAATTTAATACAATGGCAAAATACAGAATGTGTGAGACAAAGCACAGAAAATAACACAAAAGTCTATGATTATTCATGCATCTTTAACTCTACTTAACATTTACTATGGACTAAAACTATACAAAGAAGCAAGTATTACATAATGTGTCTCACTGTTATGCACTGTAGAGCATTAGCCATATTTAAAGAAAAAAAAATATTGGCTACTCTAAAATTGCTATTTTCTTCAGGGAAAATAAAAATATGCAGGGAATTCACTTTATGGCCATAAGTTTACAATTAAATATAGGTAAGAGGATCATGAATAGGAAAATTAAGCCTTTCACCAGGAATAGATGAGAACAGGGTCCTGTTAAGACTGTGTTTAGTAAGAAAATAAGTGAATCTGTGATCTTGGAGTAATGTTCACAGCTTACCTGAGGCAGAAGCAAGAGACAGCAGAGCTTAATCTGCCCTTCCTTGACATCTTGCTCGAGGCAAGATTACTTACTTTAAACGTGATAGACTGAAAACTTTAAAAAATATTTTAAAATATATCAGCATGACTATAGCAAACAGATGAAGGATAACTCATAACAGCTGGGGCTGAGAGATGCATTCTTTTTTGTAGGTGAATTTTGTTTCTCTAGTACCTTCTGATTTGGGCAATTTCCTGATGCAGTCCAACAGCCTATCTATTGCCTCCTGAAATGGAGACTCCAATGAGACATTAGTCCTGAAAAAGGGCAAAAGAGTATTTATATCCTGGCAAAAGTAATTCTACAAAATTGCAGTTCTGAGAGGTGACTGGCTGTTCCTTGTTACTCCTCTTGCTGGTGTAGATGTCTTGATGTATCCAAGCTATCTCCTGGCTCTCTCTTAAGTATTCAGGACAAAATTCTCTATTTCCATGGAACAAGGCAACTGAAAATCAGATATGGACCATTTCACTCATTCACCCTCTTTGTCACCTCAAGGTTGCACTGTCTGTATTTTAGACCCACAAAGAATTTGCAGCTAATTTACAGACTAAAACCACACATTAAAATGATGTTAACTGATTTTCTGACTAAAGGTGAACTATTGCTTCAAAATGATGGTTAAATTTCCCCTTCTGAACTGCTTTTATCTAACCCTCTAAGGCTTTTATGAGATTTTGGTTCAGCCAGAACCAATCGCCTTATAGAAAGGGACCTTTCATTTTCATCTGATGAGAAATCTCAATCATGGGTAGTTTCTGACTTGTTAACAATTTTCCAAAGTATGCAAAAGCAGCTAACACTTCAAGATATTAAGCAAAGTTACAGAATAGAAAAATATATATTAAACTTGTATGGAACTTCTACAATTGAATGACTGGCTCCAACACTCATCTGTACTGCTTCTTTTTCTGCATTTTTCAGGTCAGCATATCCCATATCACTTCTCTCCAGAAAAGCTACTTCTCTTAACTCTAATGAATCTCAGATACCCTTAATAAATTTTCAGTTCCTGGAGCTCTCGCTCAGTCATGTGTATAAATTAATCTCCCAAATTTGCAGCAGCTGATTATCTTGGGAGAGCCTCCTACTAAGAACTTTGTTCTGCCTTCTATTACCCCAAGGCAGAACACAATACAGTGTCTGTGCCCTCTGAGGTTTACCTAAGGCTACTACTAGTTCTTCGCATTTCCAATTGATTTATTTTGCAAACTTATAGCTTTTTGACAAAGAAACTATTAACAACTCTGCATCATTAAGAAAAAAAATAAAACAACAACAAAAAAACACCCACCACACCAAAAAACCCACAACCAACCAGCCAAAAAACCCACAACAGAAAATCCCCATCAATGTACCCTGCTAGACAATTCTCAGAATTGCAATTGCGACTACTGCAAAAAGTTTTATTCTTAGTTACGTTTAGACTGTAATCAGTAATTCTGTACATTTTAATATCTTTCAGTAATTGAGCTATGACAACTGTGAAAGAGAGAAGAATGAAAGCATGCTTTCATTCAAGTTCACTTTTGAACAGCTATTTCAAATTCAGCTAATGTGTATGGTTAAGCACAATAGTGTAAAGAGATACTTTTTGAAGAAGAGGGGTAAATTATCTGAATTGTGGTACAGAACCTAGAGATAATACAATATCCACTCGAGAACCCTATTTTCAAAATTCGCGCATTCAAGTAAGGGATAAAATAACAGATGTTAATATGGGATAAGATGTCCACCTCACAAATAACAGAAGTGGAAAACATATCAAGTATAGCAAATCATGCATTTGTTTAAATAATGAAGATATTAGAAAATTACTAAATTCTGAAATTTAGCATATATTACCTTGATACATCACTGAAAATTACTGAATATGTTAAAAACCTGTGAAAACCTGATTTCTGGCAAATAAGTTCTACATATTTTTTAACTCTGTCCTGCACAGAGACTATTTGGGGTACCTCCTTTGAAGTACTTCATTTGTTTACAGTATTTTTAGGGAATCCTTACATTCATTTCAGCAAAAACTGACACAGCAGGAAGCACCATTTCCTAGTAAATAACACAGAATGATCTATCCATAACTGACAGTAAAATTCAACCATCCATATTGAATTGTGATGACCACAGCTGTCACTAAAAACTTGCTATTTTGTGTAGCTTCTAAGCATGTTTAATTGCAACCTTAGAACAGTAAAATGCATTTGGTTTGGATCGTTCAACATGAAAAAGCAACTTACCTGTTTAAGATCATTTTCTCAAAACATGTTTTTCAACTACATTTTATCTGTGAGAGAGTTAATCTGTTCGGTACCACAGGCTCATCTGTATACTGCACTACAAAATTTAAATCAATTTGTATTATCAAGTCCTACCAAGTGTTTACCACTAAGATGAATTATGTCTTCTCTTTTAGTTTACCCTTGAGCTATTGTGATGAATAAACTAAACAGAGTAGTTCTAGAAGAAATTTAGAGTTCTGACAGAGAACCTTAAACTATTCCACTGAATTAGGAATGACCATAAACACAGCTTACAAAGCCATCATATTTCTGTATAGCACCATTTTTTTAGGATTGATTTAGTGTAAATATGTACCTTAAATGTATAAACACTTGTGTTTTTTACGTCGTGTCTTACAGCCAACATTTAAGTAGCTGTGCCGCGTCTAACCCTAATCCTTCTCATACCGTGATAAGTACCAGCCATTCAGGAATAAAGTGTAAGAAATCTCAGATGAATCCCATTTAATTATTACTGTAGATTTTTTCATCACTGTGTACTATTTCAGAACTTAATAAATTCTTAGTTTTATTTCAGTACTGATTGTCCTGATGTACTTACATATGGTTCCCAAATATATGTATCCTGATAAAGATCCATAGACATTTCATTGTGAGACAAAAACTGCAAAAGCTTTTTTTTTTTTTTATAAATTGATGATAAAACAGCAAAACAAATACATCAGCTGGAAAAAATCCATGAGATAGTAAAGTTCAAAAAATCAGCGATAGAGTTTTCCAAATTTCCTGAAATGTATAGTTTATTGAAAACATTAATGATTCGATATGAATTTTGTTAGTGCACTTTTTATTTCTCTACTAATAATAGGGGGGAAATAAATTTTTA
Source organism: Pyrocephalus nanus (assembly GCA_038380795.1). Lineage (NCBI taxonomy): Eukaryota > Metazoa > Chordata > Aves > Passeriformes > Tyrannidae > Pyrocephalus > Pyrocephalus nanus. The sequence goes on from CM076262.1 coordinate 605,774, forward strand.
CAGCTAATTTTATCAATTATTATTTAATATTCTGTAAATCATAGAAACCCAAAGAGGGAAGGATTTCTAATTGGGAAATACAGTAAGCTGATGTTTTTAAAGGAAAAAAGCTTTCAAAAGCTTTACTGGCAACATAATTCGAGGTGGAAACTTTTAGCTACTGAGTCACATGAACCATGTCTGAACCATGTATTATCTAGAAGAAAGATTAAATAATAATCCAAGTTAATCAGGGAAAGAGAATAAGCAATATTTTCTGGAAGATAATCCACTTCATTTCTTGGAATAAATATCAAAAAATCTCAAGCAAGAAATCCAGTATCAACTATATCAAAACTTATCAAGACTTATTACAGACTTATTACTTACTTACAGTACCAATGTCTAGCAGCACTATGGCTTAAAATTGAAACCCAAAAGAATATATCAAGCTGAAAATTTCACTGCAAAATTAAAATCCTTTCCCATCATGTTGAAAAAGCCTTAACAGAAATGTTTATTATGTGCAGGGAACTCCATGTTCTCTTCAAGCACCAAACCTCCTACGTACACACGCGTAGGCATATGTGCATGTTAAGTGCCAAACATCTAGTACATTTGAAATGCAGCAGACTTGGACTGTGATTTCAAGACCAAATTAATCTAACATCATCCAGCACTGCATCAAAGGAAGACAATATTCTCCTCATCCTGCAGCTCTTTGCCTTCACCTTTTTCTCTTGAACATCCCAGTCTAACTGGGATGACAGACCAGTTGTAGAGCTCTCCAAAGACCCAAATTATGGAACTGATCCAGTTTACAGTGTTCTCAGAAAACAAGCAAACAAACAAAACCAACAATGCCCCGAAAGAAACAGAACAAAACATTCCAAATGGCTGCCAGTTAACCAGTTCAGTATGATTTACTGGGTGGTTCCATGTTCAGTGAGCCAAAAAAAATGCCTCTTGCAACTGCAATGTTTGGGAAACTGCAGTGTTGCATGTAACATGCAACAGAGCTGACTCTTCTGGAAAAGCACTGTTCTACTACACAGGTACAGCATGACAATATATCATGTGCTGGCAGTTCTTGCTTCATTTACCAGATCCTACATAAATACAAAGTTCTTTAAAGTCCAATCTACAAGCTGTTGAGATGTGTACAGGAAAACCAGATCTACAGAAACCTAAACGGAATGAAACAGAAAGAAAAACTGATTGTGAATAAAAAAGTTTGAAGGTAAGTGTATGAATTTTTAGATTTTAACTGAAAAAAAATTGCAACCATATTTATGTAAGAAAACACTAGCAACAATGCAAATTAAGGAATCTGTTTTTAGTGATGTTAATATGACATTCTAAAATGGTATGGATCCCTTGCACATAAAGTGAGAAAACTGAAGGCTATGTAGAAGTTTTTTCCACCCTCAACATATCAAAGCAAAAAGCAAGTAGTGAAGAATTTACTACAAGTTACTCCACTCAGATTAAAATTCTGCTCAACTCTGGAACAATGTTTGGAACAGAAAGGTACACAACATATTTGAAACACATCCCAGAGAACACTTATTTTCACCATCATTCAACAGTCCTTGTATTTGATATAATTCCCATTCCTTTGCACTTTACATTCTGATGTAATATTCCTTTTGTTGATCTTGAGCTCTATAGGTATAAATGAAAATTGTCTGACTAAGTAACCACTGATGTTCTCTCTTCAACTTCTTGAAATCAAAAATTTTGGATTACAACTGTGTATACAAGAAGTGTTATAGAAAACTCAAAGCAATCCGTTTTGAAAAAAAAAAAAAAAGCTGTCAAAATACATTTAAGTCATCTACTTTTAAAATACCACCATAAGAGTAGAAGGCTCAACATTCTCTCTCAAACACAAATTGAATTACATACTGCATGACTTTTCAACAAAAAAATAATCACGGTTGGCATAATGATGGTTAAAAGAAAGACTAAGACACTTCTGTTCTGAGTTCAGAAAGCTGATTTCAGGTATTTACATATAAGCATCCATTTGCTTTCTAGCCTCTACTGATGGTCTTGACTAGATCTCTGCTGTACATCATAGGACTTTAAACAACTAATAGCCTAGATACCTACAAGTAGGCACTCAAATTTAATCATCAATCTCTCAACAGAATTCCAACCTTTAACTATGTGAAGGTAACCGGTAGTAAAACCAGTTTACCTAAACTATAAATGATTTCCAGCACAGAACAGACCTTTTTAAAAGGTATAAAATTTGTAGTAACAAAAACTTGCAGCTATATTTTCTACTATATTCCAGCACCAGTGGTAACTGAGATAAAATTCTTGAAAGCAAATACTTGATGGTTTCTTTGAAGTTGCTCTAGGAATTTTATAAGATGTACAAAATGGACTACCACCAGAAAAGTCTGATTTGCCTAACTTTAATTAGTTCTCTTGACTCTCGTTGTTACTGTCACAGTATACCAGCCACTTCAGTGAGTTCATCTGAATTATTAAATCAACTGAGCATGGAAATTAGAGAGGCCTAGAGACCAGTTCCTGAAGCAACATCCATAACAATTTTATTTTAGCAGCAGATATAATTAACAATATTACAAAAACAAGTGTCCAGAATACAAAGAAACAAACTCATGCAGTTATAGAAACTGATATTTGTCTCATAGTGAAGCAGATGACAATAATAAAAAAAACACACAAACAAACACCAAATTAAAGCAATAAAACTACACCCAAAAAAACCCAAAACTACACCAAAACAAACAAAAAGAAACAAAACCCAAAACCACAAAAAAAACAAAAACAAAACACCACCACCTTTGAGGAAGGCTTTATATGAAGGTAAGCCACTCCTATTTATTTGTTGTACTCTACTTTGCCTAAACAGGCTTATTTATAATTAGCCTTTTGAAAAACAACCTGCATTTCTCCCCTACATTCCTGTATCATTAATTCAACTATCACCTTAAACTTGTGTCACTTTAAAATGATGTTGCCAATGAAATTATAAAATGACTGTAATGTATCTTGTGATATCTTTGGTATATATCCAGCTCAGAAAGCTCCTGCATCTGCATCATGTCTCCAAAGCCCATGCTTGCCTCTCATGAAGAAATTATGTTCTAAAAATATCTTCCAAGATATCTTGCCCTATTAATACATTTCCAGTTCTTTAAAGAAAATAAACAAACTTTTTTGTTAACTTTTAGCATTGTTTTTGCTAACTCTGTCTTATTTCAGACTATTTCAGGCTTTTCACCCAATAATCTTACTTGTACAAATACAAAAGTTTAATGTTGCCAATATTTAAAGTGCTGGGTCAACTTCTAGGAAGGCTGCAAGAACTTTCTCTTAATATTAATAGAAAACAATAAAAAGTTTAAACAGCTGGATATTTATACACTCTTGCTAAAATGGAGGAGGAAACTCGCGAAAGACAACCTTTGAAAAGGTCAAAATGTTTGGAGGCTGCAATCTGAGAGTAATGGAAGAATCCTGAGTTGGAAGAGACCCACAAGGATCATTGAAGTCCAACTCTTGGCCCATACTATGTGCCTGAAAGCATTGCTTAAATGCCTCTTGAACTCAGACAGGCTTAGTGCTGTGACCACTTCCCTGGGGAGCCTGTTCCAGTGCTCAGTCACCCTCTGGGTGAAGAACCTTTTCCTGATATCTAACCTAAACCTTCCATGACACTATATGAGTGACCGAATTAGAGAAATCAGATCTTAGACACTATAGAGTTAGAGAAGATCTTAGACAACAAAGCACATGGAACTGAGGGGTCAGTGAGAAGGCTTTATAAATTCAAACTCAAGTAATAAGATTACAGATCATGAACACAAAATACAAAAATAGCTGTAGACATAAAATAATAGCTGTGGACAACTTTTATGACTCTAAATAGAGTCAAAGACTGAAAATGGATTGTTACCTGAAGAGTGTTTTGCTCTTTTTGAAGGTTTTCCTGAAACTGTCTGAAAAGATGAAGTGGGAAACAGTGAAAGTATGTAGGATGCTCTGACCCTAACCACACATAGTGGGATCAACGTAAGATAGTAGAGAAACACATAAGAATACAGAATACCACATAAAGTGAAAAGGAAAGGCAGGTCTTATCTGCTCAAATTCCAAGCCCTGGCTAGATATTTTACTGAAAAATTTTCTAAATGTGTGATACTCTACAGACAAAAATTATTTAATAATCTATTAAATAATCTGAGGTGTTGTATACCCGCTAAGTAAAGGATAAGCTAAGAATTTCCAGAACATAAAGTTTTATTAGCACATTTTAGCATTCCTCATTCAAGTGAGGCTTTTGAAAAGTACATAACCAATCTAGAGTCATGTATGCTTTCCTTCCACCTGTTTAATATTCCTCTCTATAAAGCCAAGGCATAGACTTATGTACTAATTACCAAGTCTTCTCTACATACACCTTAGAGATCATTATAGTAATCCATGAAAACCTGATTAGAAACTATGCATTTGGCTTACTCACCATGTATCACCAAGAAACAATCTGTGTAATGGGAAGATTGTATTCACTGCCTTGTCCCATCATGTAAGTTCCACTATCAGGTATCTCCATTACTCTTTCCCCCCCCTTTTATTATGCCTTCTCATCTTCCATTTTTATTGTCCATCTGCTTCTCCTTTCCCTTGCATAATTTCCCATCTTACTCCTTAGCAACAACACAAGGCGGAAATGTATTTTCTTATAGGCCAATGTGAAGATATTAAGCCATTCTAGCACACAACAGAAATCAATACTGAAGCACAATACTGCTCAAAATACAAAGATAACTGAAAATAGAAATATTGCTAGAAATCAGGAGCCAATTCAAATGTTCCTTCCTTGTGTGCCTGATAATGCATAGAAATCAACAAGTCCCTTCAAGTTGGTATGTCACTCTTACAACTTTGTGACTTTTTCTGAAATGCCTAGTCCAATTTACATATGATTGACTTTGTGGAATCTGCATACAGTTGTATGTACAGCTCACTCCTATTTTCCAACTAATAACACAATTTATTTGTGTGTTTACAAAAATTTATTCACAGTGCAATTATTATCCCTCAGAATAATTTGAAGTTATTCATTGTAAGTTTGTCTGCTTGTATGGTACCCTACATATTAAATTCGTCATGCTTAACTTCACCAATCTAAAATATAGGTTTGTCTAGTCCAATCACCCAACTCATCAGAACAGACAAGCAAGAAAATAAGACAATTCATTTCATCTATATCAGATGTCCTTTAAAATGGATAGTGTTCTTTTGGAGTGCCTGCTTGCCCAGTCAATTATAAAGAAAGTCTAGGTGACTATATTCTATTAAAAATATAATTTTTAGACAGATACATTTAAATAAGACATAATCAAGCCATGACATTTCCAACAGGAATATTTCTGATAGTATAGTTACTCCTCAAAATGACAGAGACCAAGCAGAAAAAAGTATTTGCTGTCAGCAGAGCAGAATTTTAGACGACATCTGCCATAGCTTCTACCGCAAAACAGTTTTAGCCATGAAATCTGACAATGAAGATTCACCCTCCCCCATATATTGAATAGTATCAGGAATCTATCATCCAGGAATTGACATGCACTTTTGCACTGTTCCTAATCTCCAGGTAAACGTAGGGGAACTACTATCATTAACCAGAGTGAGATTTAAGGCTCTATTGTCAAAAATCAGTTTTGATCTTCAACAATGATGCACTTCTTTCAGATGAAAAAGCAAAGGAAATGAGTTAAAATCAAAGAAAATTATGTCTGGAGAAGAGGGAGATGATACAGTTGAGTCTTTTTGCACTGAGGTGGAATCAATAATACTCGATTTATTCCTTGCAGAACTTTGTCTAATTTACTCCCTACATTGAGAAATCTGTCTTTCCTCCTCAATTTCTTTTTTTTCCTAGACTAATTAAATTCAGGTTTTCTGTCTTGCCTTCATAAGGGTTTTTTAAAAACAAACAAATGTACACAAAAAACCCACATTTTTTTCTTTTGTTCTTCCAGAACCTCTCCATTCTACCAATGTTACATAAGATGAGTTTCCTATATTGTCACTAGAACATGTGCAAGGATGATAAAAAAATAAATCAATCCTCCTTTACTTGAAAACACTTCCGTAGTGATAGGAGACCACTTGGATTCTTTGTATTTTCACAGAATCAGAATGACAAAATGTTTGGAAGGGACTTCTGCTGGTCATCTGATCCAACACCACTGCTCAAGTGGGGCAACCTACAGCCAGTTGTCCTGGACCATGTCCAGATGGCTTTGAGCAATTCAGAATTATCTCCTTCATTACTTCACCTGGTTTTTACGTTCACATATTTGTTCAGCTTCAATGTAAATAATGAATCAATTCTTTTTAAATGAGCCCAATAACATACGAAATCTGATTTTTATCACATTTACATGCAAAACTACAGAATTGATTTCTTCACAGATACAGCAGAGGTAAATTCAATATATGCAGGCTAGCTGGTTGATAGACCTGGGATCTTAAAAAACACATCAATACAATGGTGTGGATTTGTACTTCTATTTTCAGGTTTTGCTACTAACAGATTTATGTCCATTTCCTCCTGTAGAAAGAATATGATCATATTTATGTGATAGTGCAGTAATATTATGTCTCAATTTCACTTTATGTACACTACTGCTTAAGAAATAGCTAATAAAACAGTTTTCAACACAAGAACTAAACTAGAACAATATACATTACACAAAAATTGGATGGCAAATTACCACTGGGAGAAAAAGTATGGCAAATGATACAATTCTAATTGATTAAATTTTTAAAACTCCAGTAGAATAGTTTTATAGAAAGCTTGTATGAACAAAAACTCCCCAGTCAGCTCAGGTAACATATAATACTGGCCACAAAAAAAAGAGTTTCAGATTTTGAAGAAAAATGTGTTTTAACTCTTTAACAAGGCATGCAGCCCTCCTTCTTCAAGTCAGTTTGTTCAAGTTCCATTAACTGTATGCAAAAAGTCACTGTAAGCAGAATAAATCTTAAAACATCATTAAAATACAACACTTATTTAACAATAAATACGGCATTTCAAACTATTTATTGGCTAATGCACACAAAATATACCTACAATTTTTAGGTGACTAAGCATTAGTATTATCACCATCCAGGCAAAACACATGGAGCCTTTTCCCCTTAAGTGTTATCATTTTGGATAAGGGCTTCACTGGTACCTGGAAATGATCCTTAATGGTGCTGATTTGACATCTCTGGCTGAGTCCATTTTTGCCTTTAGGTTGTATACCTCTTCATGACAGCATTCTCCAACTGATGTTATTGCTGGTGTTATTCCCATCTCAACAATGGTAGCTCACATCTTTCATTTTGCCTTCCCTAGCTTGCATTATTCTACTCTGTAGACATAATCTCAGCTCTCTTAACATAGCGGTCTCCTCAAAAACCTAAGCCATGGTTATACATTCCATTTCAGGAGTGAGGCTTGGATCCTTAATCCTGGCTGAATACAGAAGGAGATGGAAAGAGAGGAGAAAGGGAGTTTCAGCAATTTGCTTTCCTATACGTAAAATATGCCTCTTCATCCATTCATCTGTTTCTTTTTAAAGAATAGGAGTAAATTTTGGATCTGCTGCCAAGGATTCCACTCCAAATGTCTAATACTCAGAAGAAAAGAAATGTAGAAAACCTGAAACAGCCACACTGCACAACCCATCTGCTCAGAAGTATGAACAAAAGCAGGTATCAACACAGCTCAGCAAGCCCAACACTTCATGCTTCAAGTAGAACTCAAGGGATTCAAGTGATTTAAGGGCATATAGTGATAAAAATGCAGACTTTGAACATGTTCCCTACCCACAGGCATCCCAAGCAGTAATTTCAGTCTATAATATATAAACAAGAAAGAATTGGACAAACCAGGGAAAACATTAAAAACTTTTGAAAAGTCAGACAAATTGACTCTTCATGTAGAACGCTGATTAAAATTACTTTAAACCCTAAAAGGGTTCATTGTTCATGTAATGAAAAATTTTGAAGTTACTTGACAAACAATAAATCATATTAACTTGGGAAATGTTTAACTTTATTTAAGGAAAGCACAGAGAAAGCACATCCTTCTTATTGAGCCAAGTCATAACATTTGTCCGTATTAGCACTAAGAATTACCATCAGCTGCCTGATTGACAGCTTAATTTCATATATGCTTAATTTCAGATAAATTTTTGGGTGCTTTTTTTGTATAATTTAATTTTTACCTTACCAACAGTGTGATTATTTATTTTAATGCTTACCTAGCCTCACATTTTATTAATCTTTCCCTAACAAGTATTCTAACTTTACATTTGAAAAAACAGGGTTTAAATACCTCACATTTTAACTCAAAAAAGTCTACTATATTTCATAACAAAATTCACCATTGTTGCTAATATTTCCACTTAATCAGGGGGTATGAAAGAAATCTGTTTGACAAAGAACTAATTAATTTGTGGATGCTGGTATGATTATACAGGGACACACACAAAATTCCAAAAAGAAGTGACAAAGGCAACAAGATGCTACAAAAAATGCATGGTTTTGTTCCTTGTCTGCAGGGTGGTACTTTTTTTTTTTTTAATAACTGCTCTTTCATTTGTGATAGAAAAATCAAAATACTTTGAATGAATACTTCTATTCATATTACTGACTCACTTTACTAAAAATTCAATACCTTTTCTCATAATTGAGCTAGTAACTGAGCTTAAATAGTCTTTTTGTTGATATAGCAAAATAAGGATAGGAGATGTGATATTTTACAATTCTAACAACAGGGTGATAGTCTTCTATTTGTTAAATACTATCCTTTATAAATACTCCATAAAGAGGGTGTATTTGTAACAAAAGCTTGTCCCTTGGTTTCTGATGTATGTTTGCAGGAATAACTCTGTGTCAGGCTACAACTGAGATATCTTTGTGAGCTCCTACCGAATGACCTACAAACCTCATGAAACTCAGCAAGGCCAAGTGCAAGGTCCTGCACCTGGGCTGGGACAATCACAAACATGAATAGAGGCTGGGCAATGAATGGATTGAAAAAAGCCATGCGGAGAAGAACTTGGAGGGGGTGGTGCATGAAAAACTGAATTAGGGCCAGCAATGGGCGCTCACAGCCCAGAAAGCCAATCACATCCCTGGATGCATCAAAAGCAGAGTGGCCAGCAAGTCAGGTGAGGTGATTCTGCTGCTCTACTCTGCTCTAGCAAGACCCCACCTCAAGAACTGTGTACAGTTCTGGGGCTCCCAGCACAAGAACGACACAGACTTGTTCAATAGCGTCTGTAGGAGGGTTGTGAAAATAATCAGAAGGCTGAAGCATTTCTCTAATAAAGAAAGGCTGAGAGACTTGGACTTGCTCAGCCTGGAGAAGAGAAAGCTCCGGGGCGACCTTTCAATAGCCTTCCAGTACCCAAAGGGGGCCTGCAAGAAAGACGGAGAAGGACTTTTTCCAAACACATATAATGGACAAGGGGTAATGGTTTCACACTAGAAGAGATTTGGTTTAGGTTAGATATTAGAAAGAAGTCCTGTACTGTGAGGGTGGTGGGACACTGGAACAGATTATCCAGAGAAGTTGCTGGATGGGCTGTTCTGAGCAACCTACTCTAGTGGAAAGTGTCTCTACTATGGCAGGGGGGTTGGAACTACATGATCTTCAAGGCCTCTTCCAACCCAAGCCATTTGGTATTCTATGACAGGATTATATGCCAAAGAAATTAAGTAAGAATTCTGTTACAAAAAATAAGAGTGAACCACTCTTCAAATAATTTTTCCTCACTTTTTAAAATTTGAGTTTATTGAAATGTAATTTCTTTAACTGTTCTTCAGCTACATAGCTAAGTACTGACAGAAGACTTGCCATCATTACCATTACAAACAGATGTCTGTATGCCTTTTTTAAACATAAGTATGGAAAGCCAACAAAGAGGAATTAAGCCTGTTGATAATCAGCAGAATAATGACTACCTTTAAGATGCCTCAGTCAGAGGACAGAATCCAAAGTACAAAGGCAGAAATAAAAAGCCAGGCAAATATTTTCATATTGATTTTCATAAATAAAAGCAGATGTTTCACAAAGGCAGGAAAATCTGCATTTCTTATTTGTTACAATGACAAAGCAAAAATGGAAAATACACAGTTAGTTGAATAATTAGATGATCTCCTGTAACAATTCATCTTCAATCGCTACTGAAATTTTAATAATATATATATGTCAGTGTTTACAAACACAAGAGAGAACAATTATAGTTTTAATGGTAGTAATCAAATCTAGAAATCAAATTTGCCTTTTACCTAGGATAAACTGCTATTCTGATAATCTTTAGAAGTAAGCAAGCGCAGGAAGTACAGAGGACAGGAAGCAAACTCAAATTGAGAAGTCCTCCCCAGCAGTGCATGGGGATGGGGAATGGGGGCTGTGGTCAATTCATCACATGTCTCTGCTGCTCCTTCCTCTGCCCAAGAGGTCTCCTCACACTCTTCCCCTCCTCCAGCATGGGATCTCTCCCATGGGAGACCGTTTTCTTGTTATAAAATATATATAATCCAAAGTTACTTCAAGACTCAAATCCTCAAATTTTCTTCTAGGCTCATGATGACACATGCTAACTACACTGTAAAACAATTTATTATTTAGTACTTTCATTTGGATGCTCTTGCCCAGAGCAGACAGTCATTTTCCTCCTCTGGTGTCACTCCTATAACAAACAGAAGGCAAAATGTACCAAGGCGCAACTTCCATAATTTACGCTCCAGTGAGCTCTATATCATCCTCATGATGCTAGAACCTAAAGGAAGAAAACACCACCCCTTTTTACATAATAAAAATATAATTTCCCAATACTTGTCACTACCATGCCCTACCCTGAGAAATCCAAGTTCCAGGCAATAGTGCATAAGCTATCTGATGCACCACTGCCTTGAAGTAAGAGCCATTTTTCACCTATATCGGCAAACCATGATTTTCTTTGTGACACAGTAGGTAATGCATAAAATCCCAGACTACATTCAGCAGAATGATTTTTTTCTAGGTTTTGCTGATCGAATTTATAGCTTAAAATATCAGGCTTCAGATTTCATAACATTATATGAGACGAATTCTACATCTTCTCCCGATGTAGTCCTCAGCATTTTCTCCAAAAAGAACAAAACTAATCAAGCCATGAAATCATGCTGCCTCCTACAGTAGTTCTATCTGAAGAGGAAAAGAAAATAAGAAAACAAAACAAAACAAAAAAAAAAAAAAATAAAAAAAACTTCTAATAATCATGTAAATATGCTTACTAATTACAATCATTTGATTCTGTCTTCCCCATGTGCCAGAAAAAAAACTCATGCTGTTAATTTCCTGGAAGTTATGTAGAGTCCAGTGTGTTCTACTCATATTAAAACCAGCTAAGAACTTTATATATACTGATTACTGGCTAGAATAGACCACTGTTCTCAATTTAGAAAAACAAATTACACTAACCACACTATTACACTATATAGTCATTACCATCTATGAATTAAAAATCATCAGAATCTCTGAGTCAAAGCAATAGTTACTCTCTATCTGACTTTACGGAGTTTAGGTTAATGACTTGTAACTTGTAACATAGTAATCTACACAGAAGAGCTAATTTAATTGCACTACAAAATAATTTAGGCTACTGTATTATACCTGCAAGTCTTTCTATAATAATATTAACTGAAATTTTTCTAACTCTGAAAAAGAAAATGAAAGTCAGTAATGATCATGCAATTTTTCTTGATTCTCACAAGGAGCACTGTGTCTCACAATAGTCTTGTATCCATGTCAGGACATTCCAGGACATGAGTGGAAAATCAAACATGTAAAAGAAGAAAAAGTTTGGATGATCAGGCTCAAAGGATTGTGGTTCATGGGTACTACTCTGCCTGGGGGCCAGTAACAAACGGAGTACTGCAGGTGTCTATGCCATCCTGTTCAACTTATCACTGACTTGGTAGTGACAGAGTGCTTTCTCAACTTTTCAGATGACACTAAATAATGGGAATCAGTTGATACACTCGTAGACAGGCAATCCGGAAACTCTGTCTCTAGTTTTGAGCCCCCAGGAAAATCAAAGACATCAATAAAGTGCAGCGTGTTCAGCAGAGAGCCACCAAGCTGGTCAAAGGCTTGTGCACAAGCCCTGAAAGAAGTTCAGGGAACACACTTGCTCAGCCTGGATAAGACACAGCTTCAAGTGAACTTAGCAGCATGTCAATACCTACAAGCTTATAAAGAACACACAGCCAAGCTCTGCACACTGGTACATGGTGAGTGGACAAGAGACAATGGGTAGAGGTTGAAACAAGACAGGTAAAGATTGTATATAGGGAGAAACTTTCTTCCAATGAGGACCATCAGGCAGGGGAACAGGCTGACCAAAGAGGTTATACAGTCTCTGTGTTTGAAAGTGTTCAAGACCCAACCAGACAAAGTCCAGCAGAATCTAGTCTGACATCACAGTTTTTTCTAGGCTCATGATGACACATGCTAACTACACTGTAAAACAATTTTTTTCTGATTTGAGTAAGAGATTGAACCTCCTGAGGTCGCAACTTCAATTACCCTGACTTAAGCATGTGATCCTACGATCTATGTCTTCCAGTTTAGTGAAGATACAAAGACATGGATATTTATCTTAACAAAATGTCCAACTTCTTTACATTTCTTATACATAGGCAGACTTAAGCTCAGAAAGTTTTGAGTAATTTCCCACAAATTATACTAAAAATGATGGCCAAAGAAGAGGCTACCCTCCCGAACTCTTTGCTTCAACCTCACCCCAAGTACAAATCAAATCTGTCTACAGAATTGCTTTTTGCTTCCAACAGCTGGACACTGCTGTCTGAAATATATGGCAAGTAAGTCTCAAAGCTTCATTCTCCTGGCATAAAAGGTAGATCCGTCCTTTTAAGCAAGTATCTCAAAAGAAGAAAGATAAAGAAGCCAGTCCAAAAAATTTGCATCTGTGGGGAATTCATTCAGAGTATGCATATCACCAAGAATGCTGATAAAATTCTCATGTAAATTCACTGTGCTCTCTGAACAATACAAAGAAAGCCTTTCCCTCCCACCTCTTCTTCTTTCAACTGGTGTTAGCTTTTAACCCATCATTAGATATGTAACCTGCCAAAAAAAAAAAAATCCAAACCAGCTGTTAAAAGTTCAGCATAAAGTAGTTTATGACATGCTATGGTGCCATTAAAAGCTTCATATGCAGATGAAAGCACCGAAGTCAAATTCTTATTAAAAAAAAAAAAAAAAATATTGAACAGTATCTGACACAAAATGTAAAATTAAAATGAAAGATGCATTATTAATATATCTGTCTAATCTCAGAGAACAATGCCAGAAAGAATTCTCCCTATTCAAGGACACAATCACACAAATTAGAGATATTAATTGGAAAATTATTGAATATATTAACAAGTCTTTCTTCCTGTTGCCAAAAATATATTCTATACCATGTATTACCCTGGATTTTTATCCTAACTAGTTCAAAGTAGATTAAATCCTCACTAAGGTAAGGATTCCCAATTCAAGAGTCATGGCTTAACAGCATCACAGAATAGTTTCAGAAGTTCACAATCACTCTACAGTTTAAGTGAAAAAAGTCCTACTGTAAGCAGAGAAGAAAACCTACAGGATAAAAATTCTTGATATTGAAAAGATGAGAATGCTATGCTGGCATACAACTTTGCTTGTAGAAACTCACAGCATTTTCACAGTAAGTGATTTTTTAATCACTGGTAACTTTGTATTAGTCCCAAACAAATTTTAATTTGCATGTTGACAAGATAATGTTAGGGGGTTTCTGTAATGGAGGATGGGCCAAAGGCAGCAACCTTGCTTTCAGACACATAAATCAAATATCACACTTCAGAATTCTACAAAATAAAAATCACCATTTTAATAAACTTCAGTGCATGACGAAAACAGAACACTTGTTGTCAAGCCATCTAGTGCAGCACTGCTACTGGCCTGTTGTTGGAAATGGGACCTCCACTGATACACATGAATGGAGGAAGAATAGAGAGAAGGAAACCAACTTCGATGTGTGGAAAGTACAGAGAAATCACCCCAGAACTGGACTTTAAGTGTGCCTCAAGGACTTTTGTGTAGTAGCTTGTATTCTTCATTTAAACCTAATATTAGGTTGACCATCCCCCATTTTCCCTTCTTCTGCCCCCCTAGCCGGTAAGCCCTGTCAGGCTTGGCAACAGTTCCCTATTGGTTGGTTTACCCCGAGGTACCATCCAATCATGTTATCCCAAGTTCTCTCCTCCCCAGTTGACACCCACGTATGTTTATTCATTACCCTTTACCCTATAGAATGTAGCGGATTTGCATGCTCCGCCTAGTCACCTCCTCTTTTCCAGACTCTTCTTCCCCAGGGGGTATAAAAAGCCCCCCATTTTGTTAATAAAGTTGGATCAGCCTTGGCTTTCTAGGTGTTCGCTTCGTTTCCGTGTCTTCTTTGCGGGCGCGGCGCAGGTGAACCTAACCTCAAAGCTTTTGACAACTCACAAAGCAGGCAAGAACCCCCGTCGCTGGTCTGTTCCCCTCCCGAGAACAAGACTGCGACAGCCTGTGTTATATTTAAGTGAAAAGCCTGCTTTATTGGTTCATTACCATCTCTCATCTACAGCATTCTATTTTTGACTATTTGACAAAAACAATGCATGCCATAGATCAGCAAGATATAACAAATACCAGTACCATCTCATAGATCTTTTCAGTCAAAAATCACTCACACAAATAGCTCTGGATAGCTTATCTTCCTTTGGCTATTTCACTTCCAACATTTAGTGTCACTATGGGCTGAACTAAGCTGTATCCATTATTTGTACTCGTGACTCCCATTTTGGTTATGCAAAATACAGTGAAGTTGTGAAGTTTGATGCCAGAAGAAAGGACACCAATCCCAATATGCTCCTGAGAGTTAAACATGCTGAGAAAACATCTCTAGAAAGTCTGCCTATTTCCATTTATCAGAATTCAAATGCTAGAAAAGCACAACCTGATTCATGTTAAGCTGTTTCTGTACTACAAATGCTTTCCCTTCTAAAACACTGAGTTTCCACATTTGTGTGGGAACATAATATATAGCTGCAGCTTACAACTCCCTAGGGGAATCATGTCGATTGACATTTTAAAAATTAATTCAGTGACCTACAATAATACCAGTTTCTTATGCATATCTGTCAGTAGGCAATGTGGGAAGTTCTGAATTCATTTAGAGAGCCAAAGCTTTATAAAGACAAACAAAAATATTCTTGAACTGCATCTTCTAACTTGTTAAGTGTCCTCTGGTAAATGTTTGTAATATAAGAACAGGGAAAAAATGAATCTATGAAAGGGATCTGCATGCAGTATGGTTAATATTTAGAAATTCCTATTTAGAAATTAAAGCATGATAAGTCCTATATGTGCTTACACAGCTCATTTTTAGTCACTATAAAGAAAATTTGAAACCATAAGCAGGGCTTTGGGGCAGAAGGCCCCATCTAAAAAGGCTTAATATCTAATTATATCAGCACTCTCTCCTTCTGATTTTACGCATCAGTAAAATCTTAGAGCAGCACTTCGCTGAGTTGTTTGTGTAAATGATCCACATATAAAGAGGTGCATATTGTTTCCCACAGTTTGCTGTAGTAAGTACAAGCTGTCTTTAGAAACGGCTTTTTAAAAGTGACTCCCATTGTTTCATGACATGTATTATACTGTGCACAAGAGTTCGAGTTATCAATAATAGAGAAATAAATGGGATGGAGTTATCAAAATTTGGGGTTAGGTATCACTGTATATGAAAACAGAACATGTTCTAAGCAAGGATGAGATACCTACAGAATTATAATGCACTAAAATTTTGGAATAATATACTCAACATTTACAATGACATAAAACATTACAGGTATGTGAAGAAAGAAGCAGAGTAGTCAGAGTTACAACTTTTAGCTTCAAAATCCTGCTTACAAAGCTATTCTAAAACATTTAAATGACACAGACAAGAGCCAAAATCTTTTGCGATGAAAACAAAATAATTTGCATCTGAACTATCTCTTTAAAATTAAGTACTTATAGAAGAAACCTGCAAGAAGTGATTATTATTCCATGAAAGGATAATACTATATATATTGTCAACTTTCCTATTTTTTAACAGAATCTGAGGCAGCAAACAATTCAGAAATTGCTTTGCATGCAATTGCCATCTGTCCTTCAAGGATAGTCTTCATTTCCAAACAGCACTAAAAATATTTGAAATAGCGGATAGGAATTATTGTCAATTTCCACAGAGCATTTATTAAATCTCCATTCTTATCACCAGAGAAATATAACGTTTTCTTTTTCAAGGAGGTAACTCCAAAGCTTTCTCACTGAAATATTGTTCTTCATGTTTTTCCAGACTATAATATTTTTAAATCAAGAAGCCTTTGCCACCCCACACCACATCTCTGAATAACACCAATATTCATTTGGTTTAACATCTGACCAATATTCTGAAAACTAGCATTCCCAGTAACATGAAAATACTTGATTTTAATACATTAATCAAATACTGCAAAATGGCCACTATCACTATTTAAAGAACTTAAAGAGAAATCTAAGATCATATAAGACAAAAATAATACAAGGGGATTGATTTCCTACAAAGATTATTATTATAATTATTATTTTAAATTTTTTTACATAATGGTCAGGTTCTGACTGTACAGTGTGTTTCACTCACAGAGAGTTGTGTTCTATCAGCCATGCTTATAGTTCCAGCAGAATCACTGTCATGTTCTCTAGAGTGACATCAATGTAAGAATCTTCAGACATATGTAATGAACCTTCCAGAGAAACTAGGCAGGAAAATTAGGATCTTCCTCCATCACAGACTCTCAAATAGCGGGCTTAAACTTCAATAACGCTTGTTCTTTTAATACTTTTTTGTTCTCCTCACAGTGCTACATAAAACAAAACCGGAACTAACACGAGACTTCATTACTGAAGACACTCAAAATTCCTGGTTAAGTGCCTGCACAATGATCTAATATTTGTCTGCTTTAAGCAAGTGTTTGGACTCCAAAGTTTTAAGTCCGTAACTTCACAGTTAGGAATTAAACCACTTTATGATTATCAGAGAAATAAGAAGCCAGACCCCTAGGAATGAGAGAGAGGGGAAAAACAATAGTGCACGAACTAAAGACCACTAACAACCCAAAACTAGTGTTACACTGGCAGATGGTAGGAAGAAAGTCAGGTAAGTATCTGACATCTATATGGGAAAAGTCGGAATCCATATGAAGTAAAAAATAAATTTCACTGATAACTACCTTTTTATTTTTGCTGATCTGCTCCTACTGATGACAACTAGCTTCCAGAGAAAGATTGAAAGGGCTAGCTCACAACTAAAATTGCAATAATGCTGAAAACCCCAAAAGAGACACTTTTGAAAGATGGCAAATGAAACTCAAAAAAGTGAAAGAAATCCTTGAAGAATCTTTTATTCATTTTAAACTAACAACCAGACTTATAATTAAGGCAGTTGGCAAATTTCATTATAGCAGACCAGATACTAATTCAATTCAGATATCCAAAGGTGCAGGTGGAGGGCAAGATGCAAGTAACTAACAAAAGATATGACTTCACACTTGGAAAGGAATGATGTGTGATATGGCAGTCTGCAGAAATCTCTCAGAGCAAATTAATATGCCCAAAAGAAAACGGAGGAAAAAATTCCCCACAAATACTCTCAATTTGGCAACAGAAGAATATTTTAAAAATTAAAAAATACAAAGTAAAAGCTTATGAAAACCCTAAAAAATTAAATACTTCTAGAAGTAGTATAAGACGAGCATATAGAATGTAGGGCCATGCATGGTATTTGCAAAACAACTGCAGGTGATGCAGCCAAGAGCTGCCAACTCAGAGTAAAAAGAAAAAAGTCACATCTATCAAGCAGACGCATGCAAAAATCAGCAGATGCAGCACTGCAAGCCTGCTTAGAGGTCAAGTCTGCAAGAACCAACCTGGAAATTGGTACCTCTTCGAAACAGAAGAAAGCCTTGGGAATTCAGAGTTGAATTTAGATAATCTCAGATAAATGCAATTTCTAGAAAATGCTTTAAGAAAATTACTAGACTTGAAGCTTGATATAAAAGA
Organism: Pyrocephalus nanus; assembly: GCA_038380795.1. NCBI lineage: Eukaryota > Metazoa > Chordata > Aves > Passeriformes > Tyrannidae > Pyrocephalus > Pyrocephalus nanus. The sequence continues at coordinate 623,955 of CM076262.1, forward strand.
CAACTAAAACTGAAAGTTTAGAGCAAATAATTAAGGTTTATATGACTCCAAATTAACGTGACTAAAAGAGAACTAGGTCAGCTTTGCTTTTCTTTTTTTTTTTTTTTTTCATTTGTCATGATGAACTGAGGCAATATAATCTTTTAGAAATCTGAAAGTTTTAAACCTTGTTCAGTAAATGCCAGTACAAAAAAATATAAAAGTAAAAAACTGTGTTGAAATATCAAGATTCTAGTGACTCTTTATTTATAAAATATGTTTTCTCAAAAATAGCATTATACCCTCTACTACTTCCAGCCAGGGAAAAAAAAGTATAAATTGGGATGAATTGTATCAAGAAGAGTTGAAGGGTATGAGAAGAGCTTCAGAAAAATTCTGTCTTCTCTTTCCAGAAAAGTAATGTAGTGAGCACTTCAACCAATATTTAGAATACAAGTTGGACTAGAAACCAACTGTCCATCTCCTCACACACACCCTTGCTCTGGGAAATGGGAGAGCTGAGAAAGGCCTGAGCAATGTGCCACAACAACTGCACCAGACACAGTCCTTCCCTCTCCTTGCAGGTCAGGCCCTCAGGCTGGCACAAGAAGCAGGCTGGATACAAGGACCAAGGCTTTAGAAAAGAAACTACTAGAAACAATGGGAAGGTTCTTGCTTCTGAATTTCAAGTGCCAGAAACAAAACTATTTATCTGCCCATAGGAAAAAAACACTGCCTAGGAAAAAGGGGAGCACTGGAATAATTTTAAAAACTATAATAAGGAGATTCTTCCTCAAGGACAGAAAATCTAAATTACTGAACATGTTTTCTAGCACTTTCTATAAAAATAGTGGCCATTTAACTAAGTAGCCAAAACACTGTAAGAAGGCAACTGCTTCTTTTGCTTCAGAATTAATATACAATTTCAGCTGCACATGTATACAATAACTAATTAACTAAAAAATTCACATGGAAAATGAAAACTAGATGGATGGGGTGCTACTTCTAGACAGTAACACAGCTTTGACACAAAATCAGATTCCAATTGGGAAATATTATTTACAAAAAAATGTTTCCTTTATCCTCAGGAAGTATACATATTATTCCATTTGAACTGAAAAAGTTTACAGTAAACAGTTCTAAAGGGAAAATGTGGGCTAAAATCCCTCAGGATAAATTTCTCTCTCTGATGAGGAATGATCAAAGTTCATTAAACTTCACACAGCACATTCTTCAATGCAAAAACAATGCAGAGAAAGAAGAGAGGAAAAAAAGGGAGAAAAATATTTCATGGAGAGAGAGGGGGAAGGGGAGACTGACATTTTTTAAATTCTGAAGCAGGATGTAATTCCAAGTATAAATTAAGCTGAAATAACACAGCAGTTTTCTTTATTCTGCTAACAGAGGTAGTTTCTTTCCTCCTTGTTATATCAGTATCATGAAAACAGCAGCTGCTTTTCACACCGTGGAAGTGAAATTAACAGACCTAATTGGCAGCTAAATTGATTATTAGAAACACAGCTTCAGTTCATAAAAGATTTTGCTCTGCATCTCAGTAAATCGGTCTCCTTCCAAATTTCATGAAGACCCTTGCTGATACATAGCTGATAAGGGATAGCCGCCTCATTTTTTTTTTTTCTATAAAGGACTTTTTGTTATAGTACTTATGAGCATATGAGACCCTTAACTCATGCAATATTCACCTCAGTACTTAATACAAGCTACAAGTTAAAATTACATTCTGATACTATGGCATATTGTCAGACTAGAGGAGAAACCACAGCGGACAAAGATATGTTGCAAGAATGTTTCTGCCAATAAAAATTCAAATGGTAAAATGATACCTTCAATTCAGAAGGTATCTTTCCATATCTATATGCAAATCTATAATTTTAAAAATTATTTTCTTCTATATGCAATATTTAGAACATATATTTCCTTCATACAGAGACTCTAGTTACCATCTGTTATACTTCAAACTGAAATGCGTCCTATTTAGCAGGAAATCAATTATTGCCCTTAATTCTATCTGAGTATGAGTTGTCTGCCTAGAAAGCAATTTATCAACTATAAATTTATGGCTCAATATGGATACCAGCCCACAGCTAAAAATTTGCAGCTCTATATAACCAAGCACATTAAACAATCCTCCAGGGTAACATATAAGCAGAAGTAACTCACATAATTCAGCACACACAATGGGAAGAGCTATTTCAACCACGTCCGTTCACCTTTTCTGGTCCAATCCATTTTCAAAAGAAGCTGTGCATATTGTCAACATAATGAATGAAATCTCAAAACTCCTCATAAATTTTAAATGTCCCAAGGGGTTTCTTCACCTTAGTGTGAAATCTGAGTACTGTATGCTTAAACTGGTGCAAGGGGTTTTTTAAAAATTAAATTATGCATTTTGATGAATGTGCCCTTTTATTGTCTACATCAGCATTCTGTAAATGCCTCAAAGTGAAAACATTCAGCAATATTATAGCAGTGTTTTGAATTAGCCCTGTTTTACTTTATAGTCCCCTCAAACTGCACTGGTTTTCATTGCAGTAACAGCTCATCCCATATATCTTCCATCATGCCTTAGAGATTGCATTATTTATTTTACTATGAAGAACACTATAAAAACAAAACATTTTTAAAATGCACCATGGAATTCCTTAAGGAAGGTGTTTTTATATCATTCTAAGAAAATAATCTCTGAATTCTAGTAATAGAGAAAGAGCATAATTTCATTGTAAATACAGGACAAGAATAGCGAGTGTCTTCTGTTCTGTCAAATGTGTAACACAGAATACATTTTATTCTTTGTAAAGCAAATGTTCCCTAGAATAATCCTTTCATAGAAGGAAACTTTGCTGGGTTATTTTTACAACTGAACTAGATAGCAATGAAGTGAGTACATCAGTGTTGGGCAGTTTGGTATATTTAGTAAAACAAAACCTTTATTCCTATTGTTCAGAAGCCTTAAATGTCATCATGACATTCTTTCACCAGTAAAAGGAAAATATTTGAGAGGATGAGAATTTCTAAAGTTAAATCAGTATCTGTAAGAAAGGAATCCACCGTGCAGTGAAAAGCACAAAACCATATTTACTTAAGTTTAAATACCACCACTTTCTTCAGTACTCCTTGCTCTTCTCCCAGAACTATTACTGTTTCCACTAAATTTAACACGCATCAGAAAGGTATCACAGCAGGATTTGATAAACAAAAAATAAAAGTACTAGATACCTTATGAATCATTAGTATGAGAAATCATTTTTAAAAAAAGAGCAGCACAGGTGTAGGGCTTGGGCTTTGTGGTTTCTGCTCTGTCATTTGGGAAAAATTATTTTTGTGGAGTTCATAATAAACTTGGAAGTTTAGTAGCAGAATTTCAAATGACATCTAACCAATACATATGGCTACAGACACATTTCTCAATATAATATAGAAGTGAAGTTTAACTTTGGAATTATGTGAACCTTTCTCCTGCTTTCTTATTTTGCATAGATTTCACAATCCAAGTGAATTTCACTGACAAAAGTTGGGAGCATACAAAAAGGCAGAAGTAACTAAAAATTAAATAAACATACATCATTTTAAGAGCATCATCACTAAATAATCATTGATATGAAGAAAAATTACCATGGAACTAGTTTTCTTCTTATAGAAATACTTCTTCATATGTATCTTGACATTACTAAGATACAAATTTAATACCAGTCAATGGATACCTTCATACAGTAAACTGGAGATAATTTTTGAGTATTTCTCATTTTGCTACAATATTTATTCAAAGAAAAGTGAAGGATAAGCAAGAAATATAGAGTCTTTACATAACTGACAACTTGCTATGTTTAAGAAAAATGAATCCAGAGAGATTCTTCAATTCCAAAAAATTCTCTGAACTGTGTACAGACTCCCATAAATCCCAGCCTGGATTCTACAGGAAGAGCTACTGAGCTAAGACAACGCTGGGACAATTTTCACTAAATCTGAAATGCAAATTTGAACTTAATACTCAGATGCATGGATTTGTGACAATCCCTGAATAAGGAACAAAAAATACCTGACAATTTTTGCAGTTTGTTGCCAGAGGAAGTTGTAGAGAAAGTAACATTTAGCAATTTATGGATAAACTGCTCCTGAATTTGTTTAGTTTTAAAAGGATGCTGGAGAGATTCAGGTACTATTTAATGGAAAGGTGCATATCAAATGGCTGCCAATGCTGAGGAACTACAAGAGGAAGGGAAGACAAAGAGGGAAATCACTAAAAACTTGCCACCTTCTTTTACCAGCTTTGGAAAGAGGTGCTGGAGTAAAGGTTTTATTTGTCAGAGTTCCAGTAAGTAGCCTTGGATTTCATTGAATTTATAACCTACACATTCCAATTTCTGACCGTCCATCTTACTTTGGCAATCACTGTGCCAGAAACTTAATTTATAAATCTGTAATTTAAAAGGTCTTCCAACTACCTTTCTACCAGAGCACTCACTGAGGGACTTTATTTCAAGATTTACTTTGGCTTTCACTAAGTTGGGGCTAGGCCAACTTTCTCATTTGTTCCTAGTTGAAGGTAATGCACCTTTTAAACCTTCCATGCCTAAGGAAAATCAAAATTATTTTGTGTTTTAAAAGTGTTACAAATTTTTACTTTAATAATAATCTAGTTCTAGCGCAGAATAAAATAAAACACAGCTTTTTTGCTACATGATGAATGTTATTTCCCAGCGATGTTGCTTTTTCAAGTAAAATGTGTCAGGTGCTTTTAAGATGCATAAAACACAGTGTGCTTAAAACCATTCATGATATTTAACAGAACAAAACCCCTCATATAACACTGACATCTCCATAAATTTATATCAGTAATTTAATGAAGTTTTTTTTCAACTTTCTTGCATCAATTGACATTCAATTTATCACTCCTTACACTCACTTCACAGGTCTAGACTGCATTAATGCCCAAAAGCTTTAGCTTATATCAGAGATTATTATTGTCTCTTATTTTCAGTAAAGCTTATCAAATAGGAAAGAGTTATAATATGGTACCTAGTAGATTTACAACCATGTTGATTATTAATGGGGACAGGTAACCTGAGAAATGGAAAGGAACAGAAGAAACAAGGAAAGACTAAGAAATTAAAAGGCATTATGTGCTCTGACAGAGCTAATTGATTATCCTAATCACCTCACTTCTGATGCTGTTCCATTCCGCATGTTAAATATAGTTATCAAAAAAGGAACTAAGGGTCAGAAATTTTCATTATAGGCAATACTATCAATGAAGCTTGGCTTCTGATGTCCACTTCTCATATGTCTATTCGAGTAGAGCTGAATCTGTAATATACACCCAGTGTTAATGCAGAATACTCTAAGGCTTAAAGTAATTTACAAAACACTGTACGCTGTTTCAAAGCACAAGAGTCTAAAAAGTAAGTTTTTAGTTAAATATATATGTGTTAAATGAGAAAACTGCTATCAATTCACCACTTCTGGGGGAACTTCAGCATTCTCTCTCAAACCCTCATCATAAAATACTGCCTGAAAATCCTCTTAGAGCAATGTGGTGAGAATTTAATTAAATCAAGTTACTGAACTGTATCCATAAACAGTGATTTTAATTCTGTCAACTTAGTATCACTAATGCCATCCATAAATTTTGTCATGTTTACAAACAAAGCATGAAAAAGTCACAGTTTCACTACATAATAAGTTACACTCTCTTGTGCGACTTTAATGGGCTCTGTTAGGATAACAGCAGCCAGCCAATTTAAAATTTTCAGGCTTCATTTTGTCAGCATCTGTGATCCAGGGGGTCATTCATTAAATTATGACCTTTTTCTTCTATGTTATTTAACAAATAGAGAGGAAGGAAGGGAAAAAGGAAAATAATGTAAATACAAGAACATTAATGAAGCCCCTGCGCTGTAAACTTAACCTCCACCTTAAGTTTAAACCTAAAAAGGGTGGCATTCCTAGAAGGAGACTTCAAGTTAACAGTCTTCAAACAGCTACAGTAAGGGACAGTTTCCAGGAAAATCTTCAATCCAGGCTTGAAGTTCATTCCACAGATCCCTCTCCCGAAGTGATTTGGCAACTTATTAAAAATAGCATTCTGCAGTCCTCTGAAGAATCCTTAGGGTTCTCCTTCAAAAAAACAAGGACTGGTTTGATGAAAACAATCATGAGATCCAGGAATTGTTGAGTAAGAAGAGAACTGCTCACCAAGCCCACCTAGCTCAGCCATCTTGTCATATAAGAAAAGCAACCTTTCAACTTGCATGCAGCAAGCTACAACAGAAACTTCGTGACATACAGAACAAGTGGTCGACCAGTCTTGGGAAAAAATCCAATTATGAGCAGATACAGGTGATTACAAGGGATTCTATGAGGCTCTGAAAACAGCCTATGGTCCTATACACCAGGTTCAAAGCCCTCTACTCAGTGCAGATGGCCAAACGCTTCTCATAGATAAAGTTTCCATTTTGAATCGATGGTCTGAACACTTTCAGACCCTCTTCAGTACTAGCCGTGTAGTTCAGGACTCAGCAATACAGTACATTTCACAACAACCAGTGAAAACTGAACTGGATCCTGCCCCCACCATGGGAGAAATTCTTAAAGCAATACAGCAGGTGAAAATTGGCAAGGTAGCTGGGGTTGACGGAATCCCACCTGAAATCTGGAAGCATGGTGGCCAAGCACTCCATGCTAAGTTTCATTAATTTGTGGTGCGCTGCTGGGAACGAGGTGAACTGCCTTCAGACCTTCGTGACGCTGTCATCGTCACCTTGTACAAGAGGAAAGGAGACAAATCAGACTGCTCAAATTGCCAAGGTATTACTCTGCTCTCCATTGTTGGTAAAATCCTTGCAAGAATTCTTTTGAATAGATTAATACCCACCATAGCAGAAGATCTTCTACCTGAGAGCCAATGTGGTTTCCGAGCCAAAAGAGGTACCACAGACATGGTATTTGTTCTCAGACAACTGCAAGAGAAGTGTCGGGAACAGAACTAAGGACTCTATCTTCCTTTGTTGATCTACCAAGGCTTTCGATACTGTGAGTAGAAAAGGTCTGTGGCAGATTTTGGAACGTTTAGGATGTCCTCCAAAGTTCCTCAAAATGATCATCTCGTTTCATGAGGACCAGGGCGGTCAAATCAGATATGGTGACGCACTTTCTGAGCCATTTCCAATAGCCAATGGTGTGAAGCAAGGCTGCGTTCTCGCACCAAATTTATTCACAATCTTCTTCAGCATGATGCTCCAAAGGGCCACGGCAGACCTCGATGATGAGAACGGTATCTACATCCGATATCATACTAATGGGAGCCTATTCAACCTAAGGCAACTGAAGGCCCACACTAAGGCCTTAAATCATCTTGTCCATGAGCTGCTTTACGCTGATGATGCCTCCCTCAGCGCCCACACAGAAGTAGCTCTGCAACGTTTAACATCCTGCTTTGCACAGGCTGATGAGCTTTTTGGACTGGAAGTCCATTGGTCTGCCCTGGCCTCCAATCGGGAGGCCTGGAGACACACCATCTATAACGCTGCTGCTGCTTTTGAGAACACACGCAGGATCACTCTTGAGGAGAAAAGACAACGCAGAAAGAATCACATCTCGATATCACCTGGGGAGTCTTTCTGCTGCACCTTCTGCAACCGGACTTGTCTATCTCGCACTGGTCTTTTTAGCCATCGGCGTGCTTTAGCAAGCGTGGGTAGAGCCCTTCTCAAATCTTCGTTTGCAAAGCCTAGCCATGATGATGAAGGAAGCCCCTCAATATTATTTATTTACCTATAACTCATTAACAGATGAAAATTTGACCCTAATATTGAAGACCCTTGTTGGTCAGCTATTACAGTCTTACAAAAAGGGTCTCCAAGATATGGGCAGTGAAGAGTATGAGATGTCACCCATATTTCCACTCATATTGTCACCCATTTTCCACATAACATGGAAAATATTTTTTCTAAGCATTAGTAAATTGCATGTAAATAATCCTTAACATTGTATGATGGAACATATTCAAATAATTTCATTATCATTTGCTTACCTAGTTTAGGGACAGCAGTGAAAAACTGATATAGAAATATGTTTTTATTTCAATTAAATGACATGTTATTTATTTGGGCCATCATTTAAAATAAAATGTCTAAGGATATTTTCTGGAAGTGCTCATTTTTCACTATTGACTAGAGAGAAATTTTGGTGAGTAGGCTTGATTTATGATATCTAACTATTAAAACAATAGAGATAATTGGAGGAAGTTTAGTGCAGAAACCCCCCTTGAGGCAACAAAAGCAATCTACGTGGACTTTCTTGAATAATGATGCCCTTGTCTAAAATCAGCATCCTTCAGCATACCAAAATATAAACAAGAATAAAATAATAACCTAAAGGCTTCATTTCTAAGCCTTCACCAGAGAGTTCTGAAATAAATTTAAAAAAAATTCAGAAGATATTATAAATGAAGAAAATAGACTTGCTCACTGGCCAGACATTAACAGATGAACTAGTCTGTTGCCAGCACTGAAGAAGGAAATTTTAATTTAATCTGTTTGTTTAAGGAAGTCTGCAATGATAAAACAAAACAAAACCAAAGAAGAAATAAAATGAAGATGTCACAATCCCTTCTCTAGAATCTCTACTGAATAGAACACCAAAACAAAACAAAAAAAGAAAAACACCACCAACAAAAAACACCACAGTCTCAAAAAGTGTCAATCATATAACTTTTTTCTCCACCACAGTCCTGTTCTCAGCTTCCTTGTTTGCTCTCTGATGTCTCTGCATATGTTTATTAAGATTGGTTGAAATGGGCAAGATTGACATCCCAAAATTTATATACTCCAGTGGAGCAGGGATTGCAAAGCAATTCATTGATTCATTGTCCAGTAGCACATTATCTGTGGCTTGGCTAAGACTGTGGATACAGATACAATCTAAGCACCAAAACCCATTAACTGGAGACAGACCTAAACGTGTGTTTCTTTAGCATCCCTCTGCATAAAACTCTATCACATTGATTGCAGTGGTACAAATTCCCCTCAGTGTATTAGTCTCCTCCTGGATAAAACAACCCAAAGAGAGCAAGAAACCAATTTCAGAAAGAAATCTTACTTGCCTGTAAGTCACAGAAGGGGCTGGATTGGAAGGGACCTTTAAAGATCATGTAGTCCAAACCCCCTGTCATGGGCAGGAATACACAAGTCAATGATTTTATTTTTTTTTAAATGGGCCCTAAATTGAAAAAACAAACAAACAAACAAAACAAAACAAAACCCCAAAAAAACAAAAACAAAACAAAACAAAAAAAAAAAAAACAACCTACATTTATTTCCTCTACATTACTAAGATGCTGAATTATCCCCATATCTAACTGGAAGCTTACCATTCTAGGAAGAGGACCTTCAGCTGCTACATGCACACTCAAATATAACACTGGGTCATACTAGGATCTAAAAATTTTATATACAATACAGACCATAATCCCATCTATAAATCAACATATTAAAAGAATGTAAATACAAATTTAAATATTTTAATAAACTGTAAAATAAATACATTTAAAATTTTCCCTCTTGCTCTTTCTTAAGTCTTCTGTTTTTCTGAAATATTTTGAAATATATATTGGATTTGGTTTCTACAGAGAAGAAGCTGACAGTAATATTCTGGGTTTGTAAGAGGAAAACTGGGATTATTGACTCTCTTCTCACAGGCAATATGAACCTCATACACTGTAAGGAATTACAACAACAAGGATTCCAAATCCTTTAAAAGTCTGGGTTCTCAGCAGCACCAACCATTGCTACTGTTCCAAGTCACCCAGGGAAAGGAGAAAATTACTGATTTTCATAAACAGCATACATGTTTAAGAACTTTTGCAGTGTGTGTGAGTAATATGTTGCAGTCATTCTGCTACTGCATGCCAACTGTTTCAAAATACAGCCTCTGTGTGCATACTTAATACTTCCCAAATTTACGTAATGTGAAATTGGTCTACAAATGTTGCATATGCATAATAAGAATAATAATAAGTAATTATTATTATTATTATCATTATGCAAGCCTCTCATTTGCCAGTTTGCATACAATAGATACTTTTTTTTAAAATTTTAACCTCACCAATTCACATCCCTTGATATTTCTGCTATTACAGTTCAAAAATCTGAGAGTGGCTAATTTTCTTCCTAAGTTAATTTTGAATATCAGCTATTCATGAGTCTGTTTGCTCACCTTTTGTACTTGGATTGAACTTCAGTAGCAATCTCCAAAATCAGTTTATTCTTAGAAAACACATGGGAGACCAATCAGGAATATATGAATACAGCAATCATAAACCTGTTGTGTTCAAAAGGGTTCTTCATGAGATAATATTAAATACTGTAAAACTTTTGCCTTCAAGTAAATGAAGTTCATGACAAAAGCAGTATTGATGTGTTTTATTCGTTCACTTTCTCAACTGCAAGTATGAGATGGAGAAAAAAAATAGTAAAATAGCAAAACCTTTACTCAGAATATTGCTATTAAAGCAGGAGTATAACTGGTAACTTAAAGATATCAAAATTGATTATATCTAATAATGTCTGAAGTCATGCTTTGTGCTAATAAGACCAAATGTTCCGTTCATGTTCTCTAAATACCAGGAGCTGACACATGTTTGCTAGCCCTGCTGCTACCATCTAGACAACGTATGTGTCGTTGCGATGTAATACCTTACGAACTTTAGCAAATAGTACATAGAGATGCACACACAAATTGAAACAAGCCACATAGAAGAGCTAAATATAGTTGCTTGCAGAAATTTCTAGAATAGCCCAGGAGTGCTTTTACAAATTAGGACATGAAGAGTCCCTTCAAATTTAAATTTCCCTTGGCAGTTACCTGCTGCTGCATTAGCAAGTCTTGTGAACTGGAAAGCCCTGCTGAGCTACCTTGCATAGAGTTCTGCTGCCGAAATCCCAAACACAACTGTGACAGTCTTTGCAAGCTCTAAGTATTTTTGAATGTGATAATTCATTCACATATGTACTAGAGAGCTATATTATGTTATACTTGTTTCACTAAACACAGTTCAGTGAATTATGATTTTAATTATGATTAAAAAATACATAATAAAAAATATGCACAAAGAAATCTGTTCAGTGTTTTAAAGGAGAAAAGCTAGAAAAGGAGAAAAACTAGAATTAAACAGCTGAAAAAACAGCAGCAGACTTCAGAAGAGTGAGAGACAAGAGTTTCAAAGGTAACACAACACAAAATTGATTATTGTAAATACTTACATAAGTGCCAACGCACTTCGCATTCACAAACTCTATAGTCTCTTCAACATCACAAATGGCCACAGGATTGCAAATAAGAACTGACCAGAAGAATAAAATTGGAAGGCCACCTACTCAAAACTCTCTCAAAGATAGCCACTGAGATAATTACTCAAAAAGGAGATACAAAAAGGGAAACAAAGAGAAGAAAATATTCTATATGAACATGCTCAGCTGTTTCAATTATAAAAACTAAGAAGCATTTAGAAAAAGTTTCAGATATTAAGATGCCCTTCTTTTCTGCTATATATGGGTTCAGACATTCGAGGGTCCTTTGTTTTGCTAAATCAGGTTTAACTTAATATTAGTTAACATATTCTCCCAGTCCCCAACATTGCACCTTCCTATCACTGACAGTTTAAAAACATATGTCTAGATATCATGGGATAAAACATGAAGTTCACAAGAGGCCCATAAAAGATTATTGTTCTTACAATTTCCTGGCGTTGCAAGGTATTTTAAATATGTCAACTATATTAGCAGCCTCCTTCAACTATCAAAGATGGGCATGCTGTTCCTATGAAGTAGTGGTTACACTGACCTGGAATAATCTATATTCTTCACAAGTTTTATAAAGAAATCATAGCTCACAGTGAGGAAAATGTAGTTAACAACTAATTCTGTGGAAGCTACTCCTATTTTAATCAGAAATGTGAAATCATCTCATCATAAGTGTAATCAAGTTTTCCCCTTTAACTCTAAACACTTTGAACTCAAACAAAGTCCAAACTAAAACAAATTTGCTGTGAGAAAAATACTACTGTTAGTGTCCTATAGGACTGAGGAACACACTGTGCATGATCCTGCATTTAAAAATCTTCCAACATTATCTCTTTACTAAGGTCAAACTCAGCACCAGTTTAAAAATAGACCGTTCTGAGGGTGAAGGGGATCTTATGCAGACGCAGACATCACAGCAGGCCTTCTGGGTGTACAGGATGCTATTATCATTTGCTTGCTGACAACAAACTTCCCTTTATATGGCAAAACCACACTTCTGTCATTACAGTTGCCCTAGTTCTTGAAACATCAAAGTTATTGTTCTGAGAATGCCACTAATTTATCCCTTAAAGCAAACATATAAACCAACAAATAACACAAGAAATATGCTCACTAGGTATCTCTTCTTTGCCTTAAGATACACACCATTAATTACTAAAACCCTAAATGGCATTATGCTATGCATCATGGTTTTAAGAGAACAATATTTTAAGTTTTTACTTCTACTTTTTTCCCTAATCCAAATTTCTGCTTTTATACTAATTTTTTACATTTCACAAAGGTAGCCATAAAAAAAAAGATACCTAGAATAGCAGGTAAAATCAGAGCTGAGTGGCTACAGAGTAGCAGGCTAGATTATTCTGCTCCATGTTGGCAGAAGATATGGGTCAAGTTCAAATCAATTTAAGTTCTATTTATGAAATAAATTAAAAAGATTCTTATTGATTCTTCCTAGACCAAGTCATTAAATTACAGACATGACATGAAAATTTGTAGGTAACCCATCTCTTTGCTTTCAGTTTTCTATCATATTATTTTTTTCCTTCATTTTAGGTGTCTTTTATCCTTTATTTCTGACACAGTTCTCTCTGATTTTCAGTCAAAACATTGATGCTGTCTTTTAAGAATTAATGTGGTCAGATTTAACTGAAAATTTAACAAGTGAGCAAACAATTGCTTATGTACTTTAATCAGGCTCCTCTTCTCACTTGGGAACTACTGTCCACATACATTTGCAAAGCATTCCCTTTACCATAGCATGTTAAAAATTACCCAATTTTCAGAAGTTTGCTTTCAGACTACCACCCACACCACTGATTTTTTTACCAAATGCATATGCCTGAAACTACTCGCTGTTCCTCCTTTAGAGAATTTGCAATCCAGTTACAAAACTCAAATGCAAACTTACCATTCTATGTATGTTCAGCCATTAACACAACAGTTTTCAAATGCATGACTGGGTGTTTTAGAAACAGCTATGAGCTGCTGATGACACCGCTCTCCTCGCCCACACAGATGTAGATCTGCAGCTTTTAACATCCTGCTTTGCAGAGGCTGATGAGTTTTTGGACTGGAAGTCAGCTTGAAGAAGACAGAAGTTTTATATCAGCCGGCACCTCAGGAAGTCTCCCATCATCCCCATATCACCATTGGTGAAACAGAACTCAAATCAGTCCAGCACTTTAATTATCTGAGAAGCATCATCTCCTCAGATGGTGAGATTGATGCAGAAATTGACAACAGACTAGCAAAGGCATACAGAGCATTCGGTAAACTCCATAAAAGAGTGTGGCAAAACAAACACCTGAAGAAAAGTACTAAGATCAGCGTTTACAGAGCCGTTGTACTGTCTACTCTTTTATATAGGTCTGAATCATGGGTCATTTACCGCCACCACTTGCGCCTCTTAAAACGCTTCCATCAGCGCTGCCTCTGTACAATCCTAAACATCCACTGGACGGATTGTGTGACCAACACGTCTGTCCTTGAACAGGCAGCAGTCACGAGCATTGAGGCCATGCTGCTGAGAACACAGCTGCGCTGGGCAGGGCACGTCTCCAGGATGCAGGACCACCGCCTCCCTAAGATTGTGCTCTTTGGGGAACTTGCCACCGGCTGCCGCAAGAGAGGAGCCCCGAAGAGGAGATACAAGGACTGCCTGAAACAATCCCTCAGCCTTGGCCATATTGATCACCACCATTGGTCTACCCTGGCCTCCAATCGGGAGGCCTGGAGTCACACCATCTATAACGCTGCTGCTGCTTTTGAGAACACACGCAGGATCACTCTCGAGGAGAAAAGACAACGCAGAAAGAATCACATCTCAATGATATCACCTGGGGAGTCTTTCTGCTGTACCTTCTGCAACCGGACTTGTCTATCTCGCATTGGCCTTTTTAACCATCAGCGCGCTTGTAGCAAGCGTGGGTAGAGCCCTTCTCAAATCTTTGTTCGTGAAGCCTAGCCATGATGATGACAAATATCACAACCACATCTACACAATAAGAGGATTCTAGAAAATCCACTTCCATGCTATTAAACAAATTAAAACCACCATAAAATATACTGTAAACAGTAACTGGTAATGTTGAATTCTAACCTTGAAAGTGTATAGCTATTATGTCTCATGTCTTAAAAGTTCCATTGCTGAAATTCCATTTGATGCAGACAAACAGAATAATTCAGGTTGGAAGGGACCTCTGAGAGTCATCTACTTCAGCTGCTGGCCAAAACACATCCAACGGGAAAGGCAGATGGAGGTGCTTGGGTTTTTGCTAGTGCGGTTTTAATTAAGGATGGAGGTTTCAGAGTCTCTCTCACTAATGACTTAACCATTTTAATTCTGCACTTTTTTTCCCCTTACAACTGGTGAGAATGCCCCTTGCTGCAGTTGAGGCCACTGTCTCTTGTCTTTTTGCTGTAGACCTCCGAGAAGGACTTGACTTCATTTCTCTGTAGCTAATCAACAGATAAATAGACAAGAACATTAAAGTCCTCTTTCAGCTAAACAAATATATATGCACATATTTAAAGCTAAATGTTGTTAAACTGCACTTGCCAAGAACAGATGATTGCACATTAAAAACTAATGTTACTTTCATGAATACAGCCTTATATAATTTCCCTAGAAAATACAGTGATGATAAGGTTAATTATCATTTTAAACCTGATAATTTGCCATTTCCTTGCTTTTGCCTTTGCTAACAGGCTGAAAAAAAACAACAGAAAACAAGGCCAAGACTGCTTATTACATGCAAAAATATTTATGTCCACAATATATTTATTACAGGTCAAGACCCATGGTTTTTCTTCCAGCTTCACTAATAAGATTGGAAATAAATATTTTTCATCTTGTGTAAGCAAAATTCACTTTGTCAGCATCTGTGTAGTTCATTGAAAGATTCCTAGAAGTAACATTCTGTAGTTAATATTTATGGTTGCTCATAATACAACTGATTAAACTGGCTAAGGGGAAGTTATTACTGAAAGATATGAAGTAAGCTGTGGTGATATTTAATCTATAATTTGTCCAAGAACACAATGTATGAAATATCCTGTAAAATAAAATAGGTCCTCTGTATTTCCCAGATTGCACACAAAATGAAAGCAGGCTAGCTGCAAAAAAGAAACCAACAACAAAAAAAAAACCCACAAAAACCAAACCAACAAACAAAAATCAACAAAAATCAAAACAAAAACCCAAACTAAAATGTATTTAGACATGTTTTTGTATAAGCAGAAACAATTGTTTAATTGGTTATGTCCAGGACACACATGTATATCAAGCTTCAGTTCTTCAGAAAAATTACTGCATTCTAGGCTTCAACCAATGCTGAATCATACTATAACATCCTACATACACTTCTCTGTTCAAACTTTCATACTACTGCAGGTAGTAGAACTTAGCATTGGGAGTATGAATGTCTTGATGCTAAGGAACCGGATCTCTTTGAAAGATAATGGTTTCATATGGAAAAGAAAAGGTAAGCTGATCTCCAGAGCTATTTTACAAAAAAAAAAAGATTTTTTATTACTCCCTCTCTTCGTAAGCATAACAGCACTTCTTCAAAATAGAAGGTGATATAGCATCTTTAGACCCAAAATTGCACCATTCATGATTCAAGTAAAGCAATATCAAAGGTAAACTCTTAATCTAGTGAGAACTTTATCTTAAACTGAATCTACTCTTTCAAGAATTCAGCACTCAGCATTTCATCAGTTCATGGAACCTAAGTTTAAGTACTTTGATTTGTTAGCTTCTTTAGGAATCATAGTTGGTACATTGGCTTTCTCAAATCTTTCACCCTCAAGGGAAGGAAATGACTTTCAACAAACTATCAGTTTATCTTCCATTTAACAATCCTCTAAAGCACCAGGCTATCTGTTCAGGAAATATACATTCAAGTATACATTCAAAAATTATGGTCCATCTATATTTATCATAATCAAAAATACACTTGATCTCAAGTGCAATAACCATGTGAATACCCATAACTTTTTGTATCCTGTAGTATCACAGATGTTCAGCCTGAATTTACATAAGAAGGAGATGTCTAATCTGAAAACCCTATAGAGAATGACCATTGGAATTCCCCACTAGTTGCTGAAACAATTTTCCTGCCACTTCTAGCAACAAAACTGTGTAGCCTATGTCACTGACTTCTAAAACCTTTCCTAGTTCTAGGTATCTAGAAGCAATGCCAGTCATAAATAACCAGTATTACTTCTCAGCATTTGGAAATGTACTGAGAAAAAAAACCACATCAAATATTTTCATATCAGAGTTCTCACATTTTTTTTAAGGTTAAAGAAAAAAAAAGTTCAGGATAAATATACTGTTACATTTCTGTATGTACACTGCAGCAGGCATTTCCATCACCAGATTCTGCTAGAGCAAAGCATGTTCCTAGCACCTAAATTATAAATATTTCAAAAGGTAAAAGTGACATTTTTCTAAACCAAGGCAGGTTTCAAGCTCCTTTTGCTCAGCATGACCTTCACAGGTCAGTCAATCATCCCACTACAAGGTAGAGAGTTACAGGATCAGAGACAACTTTCCGGCCAACCAAATCATGGCTCCAATTTCTGCAACATTCCAAGCAGCCATCCAGTTAGACCCAGGACCTCCTACATACTATGAGTGTCCATCATCATGAATAGCAAGAAAAACTATTCTATGCCATTCCCTTTTCTATTGAATTTCTCTTGCACAGGTAAAAGTTATTTCATTTGTTGGAATAGATTTTTTCCTCTTCATATGCCTGTTCACTAAAAAGTGAAGTAAAAATAATTAAATCAAATTAAATTAGCTAATTTTGTTTTGAGACTGAAAATTACTGTTGACATTCCTCCTACAGCAGGACATGGGTCCTCCTTAAGTACTAATTAGCTGCTAACACCTGATGATCTTACAATTTAAAGATCACAACATAACAAGTTTTTCTTGGGAAGAAACCCAAGCCAAACACCACCACCACAAACAGAAAGACAGAAGACAAACCAAGCAAAAAAACCCAACTCACAACTACCAGCAAAAGAGACAACAATAGTGATTTATAGTTTTTCAAAGTTGTACCCTTCAGTCACGGTAAGAGTAATGCCTCACACAGGAACATATGGAATTATCTTATGAGTGGTCATTAAGATTAAACTGTTTACTAACAGGAATTCACATTTTAAACAGAATTCCTGATGAGTACCCTAATGTCCAATTTCTTCATGGGATTCTAACCAGAATAAAAAAAAAATTATTCAGATAATGGTCTGTTATTAAATCTGAACATTTCCCTTTAGAGCCAAAATTACTTCTCTTATAGCAAGGTTCTAAATACACTTATATCCTACCAAGTTCCTGACATAATTTAATAATTTTATCTCATATACATTGCTGTGAAAGAATGACAATTTCTTCTTATTATTTATTTAACAACTGGTCACTGAACTACATTACGTTAGTAAGGTTCATGTCTAATTTTTTCCAACAAGCTTAACTTGATAAACAACGAAGTGGTTTCAGTAAACTTGCAATGTAGTATACTAATGGATACTATAACAAATATTCAGCAAGCAATAACTAGTTTCTTAATTCAACAGCAAGGTACTTAATTCAATAGAAAGACCAATGAAATCAACAACAACCAGAATATGAAGTTCTCACTGGCACTACTTACAACATTATAGTAATCTTCCCAATCAACTAACACCTCTTTCATAAATGGCCCAGGCCACCTAACTGACTTGCACATCATTAACTTTTTCAAAATAAAATATTGTTATGTTTAATTACCCAAACTGTAATTTGACCACTAAAGAGCCTGTAAGCCATAACATCCATATATATTACTTCTTGACCTAAAGGGTCTAGCCAGACCTTTTCCAGCAGTGATTCTTGCAATCAAATCTTCCTACTCATATCCATGGACTTTAAATCAGGTAACCATAACATTACCTGCAACAAGTTCTTTCCTCCACGACTGCTCAGCTTCCACAGTATTACAGTAATTGCCTACTTAAACCCTTCCTGAGCGCTCCATAATAAAACCAAGTATCATGGATTTTGCTTACTTTATAAATAGAAGATGCAAGTCTTTCTTTCATGAACAGTATTAACACACATATATAATATGATATCTACACAGAAAATAGATTGTAACATAGATAACAAAACCAGAACTATATATTTGATTTTTATCAGGAAAAGACATGGGAGGTTTTTTTCCCACTAATAGAACAGAATAGGAAAAGATTTTCTGAGGTCACTGAGGCACAGAAACTCAAGTGATTATTTAGCTTCTGTGTCAGCACAACCTCCTTCACAGTGTCCTACCTGCCAGAAGACAGATGACTTGGTACAGAGACCTAAGTACAAACAAAAATAGAATAGAAATTGGAAGACTTAAGAAGGTCAAGCAGAAGTATTCGTAAAAGGTTGTCCAGAAAGAAGCTTTCTTAAAAATAATACAAGAACTATTAAATGCCCATTCACATTATACTTATCAGAATTTTGTGGAAAGTCTTTTCATAATTACAACTACTAATTCAAATTCAACATAGTTCCTTCAATAAGTACCCTCTTACTGACATTTATTTTACTAGGCTAGTCTCAAGAATGAAATTCCAGTTAGCGATCTTTTAAGAATAGTATATATTCAGTTTCAGCACTAGAGAACCCTTTTGTTTTATCAACTAAACAGGATTAGATTCCTTCCAAAGTGGAATTTTTCAGATTTGTTTGTATAGGCTGAAATTTGTTACACCGTCAAATAATATCATCATCACAATTATCTTTTCCAGTTCTTGTTTCTGAACAGATACCAGTGAGGGACCCGGCCACAGAAACAACCTCACATGCAATACTCTGATTGTTCCTTCAGAATGCTGATCTGCACTGGATTTTTCAAAGATCAAACACACATAGCCTTACACAAAAACGCATAGCAGTTTACCCAAAGTAAGGGAGTTTGAAGAAAGGTCTGAGCATTATACAGTCAGAGGAAGCAACGACAGAAACCACTTAATATCTCTTCTAACGATAATAAGGTTAGAGATAGAAAGTATGCTTTGTGTTGTTTTTGTTTTTTTTTTTAATGTCAAAGAAATTTCTGTGTAGAAAGTTGGGTTTGTACTTGAAGCAATTATACTTCTATATGAGAACTCACAAGAAGCTGACAAAATATACATTTATTTCCTTGTTTTTAAACATATTGCCCATTTTCATATAGCTGTTATAGTTCAAACCTTTAAAAGCATGCTATCACTCAGCATGTACAGAACAAACAGCACTGGCTGTCATTTTTTTTTCCAGATTAAATTACCACAGCTATTTTTACTTGACACATAAGAACACATTCTACATTAGAAATGGAGGGACACCTGGAACTTACCCAGCAAGTAAGTTCCTGCTCTCAGTCACACCTTGGAGAAGGTGTTCTCTCTATTACAGACAAAACTCACACTCTAAATTAATCTCTAATTTTTAATCTCCAGGTTAAAATTTGCATTTGGGAATATTTACAACTCTGGAATGTCATCATTTGAAAATCTAACAACATAATTTATACTGCAATCATTGTTATCTCCTTTGTTAAAAACCTATTAACCAATTAAGGAATAAGACATTTTCCAAACTTTTATTTATTTAGGAAAACACGTTAAAGGTCTGAAAATACTGTTGTGTCTTCAATTCAAAAACTTACTCAAATTTTGTCACATCAATAAGATACCCATTCTACATACACATACTGATTTGCAATATTCTACAACTGCACCAACTTTTTTTCTATATTAAGAAAGGAACTTTGGAATAAAAAGAGGGCATGATTTTACAATCAGGACATGAGGTTTTCCATAAAGACAACCAAAATTAATTCTAGAGCTAGAAATCACTCTTTGGCAGCATCTTTGTATAACAATGCCTGCATTTCTGCACAGTAGAAACCAAATTGCATACAGGTAAATTGGTAAAAATGTCCATTAATCCTCAATAGAAGAGCACTATCTCCACAAGTACTGGGAATTGCCATTGCAGTATGTATTCCCAAGGAACGGCATGACCTGTACAGCCCACAATGTGATGTACAGTGCTACAGCTGCAATGCTGTTGACACTCATATCTGATGAAGTTCTACATAACTGCTCAGATCTACCTCATCAGAGCTCTCACAAAAACACAATGCCTGTTTCAACACAAAAGTTACTGAAAAACATGCATCCATTTATCTTTGAAAGATAATCTTCTGCCACATGGCTGTTTCCTCTTTGAAGATAAATAAATGCATTTTGAAAACAAACAAAAAAACCACACACTTGTTTTTTTTTCTTTTAATCTGTTTAAGAGATGTAAAGATTGTGTTCTGGAATATGTAGTAAGAAAAATTACTTAACTAATTAAATAATTATTCCTGGTTTGATTTTTAGTTTTATAAGTCCAAGTAATATAGCAGTAACTAAATAAAGCACTCAAGCAAGTGATTTTTGTAAAACACTAAACTGCGATTAAACAAATAATTTTTTGCTACCAACTTATTCTCCCCATTATTGTTATTTGACTCTAATTTTATAGTTTTTAAGACTAATGCCGTTCTAAATATTATGTCCAAAACCAGGTAAATGCACATGTGTGCACACACAGTGGCTAATTTCACAGCTATGGTTGTAATGCATGGTTTCATCTACAGCAGAGGCAGGGATTATGGAGACACACACAGTCTTCACTTAGTACCTTAACTGGGCATAAACACCACCAAGAACTTCGGGGCAGGGTGTTCATTTGCAATAAAAGTCAGCAAATAACAAAAATATATATGTTTATCAAGAACTAGTTGGAGGAGAGAGGAAAACTTTTAGATCTGCAAGCAGTATCAGAATCATAACCACAGGCTCACTGATTCTCTCTTGAGGCATCAAGGACCATCAACACTAACTCATCTGTTTGCTCCAAGTTTTGGCTGCTGGCCCCCTACTTACGCTGGACTTTGCCAGCTGGGACCTCAGCAGCCCCTTTTAAGAATTGTGATAGAAACAACAGCCATCCAGAATGACACAGTATCTCTCATGGCATAAAAAAAACCAATCAGTTTGGATGGCCCTGGTCAAGCTGCCATGAATGAATATTTTACTTCAGCTCTTGTTCTGCAAGAGACTGCCCTTCCATAACCTCTTAGTTATTTTCTACTACAACTTGGCAAAGAGGAGACAGTGGACAAACGTAAAGCAGTCAAGAAGGGTGCAAAAAAAGGTTTACATATCCACCTGCCTATCTCAGTCACATAAACACTTTCTCAACTGGATTTCTGAAGGAACAGAAAAAGCAGCAGATAATGGGAGACAGGCCTTCCCTGTTCAGGCCTTGGCTAAATCAGCCAATTTCTCTGATATCTATTCACCAGTGAGTTATAGGAATCACAGGTAAATAAGCAATATGAAAGGGATAAAAGTATTAACCTGTTTACACAATAAAAGTCTCATATACCAAAATTAGGTCTCAAAAACTCACAAGTACAAAACCTCATTCAGATACTATATCCTGTAAGCCTTTACAACGTAACACAATTAAAAACTTTACAATACAATAGTAAGCCAAAGATGATTCTAACAAATCCATATCATGAATTACTTAGAAGTTGTTACTGATATATAAAATATCCTTCAATATTTTCACACCAAAACTATTCAATAGATTATATTTATATTGCTTAACTTTCTTTGTATTGATCTAAAGTCCTTTTTGAATTCTCTAATGTGATTATTCAATGTACTTCCCAAAGACTAAGAAAAACTTCAGTACAGTGCATAAATGCAATGTGTTTTCTTCCATGTGAGCGTACATAAACTTCATGATTGCCTTTGAGATTAGGCAAAATTTTCCAAAAAGACAAAAAAACCCACAGCCTCTAAAAGACCAGTTATCATGCTCAAACATACAGCAAAGTGAAAGCAGTCAATGCAGACATCTCAGATGACAAACATTCAGAAAGAATAACAAGAATCAAACTACTAATTCTGTTTTCTGATCAGACAACATGCTCATTTTCTGTTCCATCTATTAATTACTAATCAGTTACATTGACTGGTTTAAACAATCGCCAGAGCATGACTTGGGCAGAGGGATGCCCGCACAGGCAGAATCAAATGTTACAAGAAACCATTACACGACCTGAAATTGGAGTCCATTCGCAATATTAGGCGTTGCAAAACAAATAAATTCATATTTGTAATTAGATCATTTATAGAAAATTTCACATTACAGACAGTAATGTAGATCACAATGTAAATTTTAAATTAAAGATCACAATGTAAATATAAGTGTCTTACAAAAGAAGAATATGTGAGAGGGTTGGCTTTAAGAGCTGATAGTGAAAATTGTCTTACAAATCACCACTACAGTAAAGACATAGGCATAAAAAATGGAAAAATTAAAAGAGATATATGACAAAAAGGAAGTCAGATAATATAGCTTCTCTGTTATAATCTGCATATTATGCATTTCACTTAGAAAACTAAAATCTTAAGCTTAAACTATCCAAGCATGTAGTACAAGTATGTATTCTATCACTGTGTCAGTTATGCACACTTTGACATTCCATTTCTGTATTATATTAGGGCTGAAATGGAGTTTCTGTCCTCTGTTAGTCTTGAATATTTTCAACAGTGAAACACTGCCACCTTTTGACTTGATACATAGACCACCCCATTGTAAATGCAAATTTTTTTTTTTTTTTGCTCCATCTCTCCATTAGGGAGGTGGTTGAATTCTTGTGATCTTATCTAAAATTTTATTCAGAAGACATATTTCTTCAGGGAAAAAAATAAACATGAGTTGATAAAGAAAGACTATATTTTTCAAAAATATGAGTGCATAGCCAAACAACTTTAAAGGAATACTCCATTAAGCCACAATGTTTTATCTGTTTTCTCTCTTTACCTCACAACTCTTTGTTCTGGCAGTTTTGGAATATGTATATGCTGTATCAAATAATATCTTGCATGGCATTCCTGTCTAGTAAAACTTGGTAATGCATTCTTTGAACATCTGAGTTTTGAAAATGGATGATAGGAATAACAATAACGTGTCATAAAAAATTTTATTCTCCTTGCTCATATATATATTTACATGATTCTAGATTAAATACTGATGGTTCAACATCTATATAAGCACATTTTGAAACGTATGCAAAATTACTTACACCAATGACACAATGTCCCCGCGTTGTACATCATAATTTCGAATGCTCCAGTGGTTTAAGAGCACTACATCAGATGATTGTCTTCCCCCAGGATTCAAAGAAGGCTGAGAGAGGGGGAGAAAAAAAACCCCAAACATCTTTAGATCTGTATTTCCTTTATGAATTTTCCACCTGTCATTCCACCAACAGTTGAAATCCATTAAAATCAGAAAAAACATACCCACTTACTGTAAGAGGCCAAGAATCTGTTGTATTATGGGAAATATATTTCTGTATTAAATGACATTAAATATAATTAATTTCTGAAAAACTGTATTTCACATCATTTAGTGTACTACTGCATGTAAATCAAGTCACACAGGTTAAATACTTATGGGAAGCCTGATGAAAAGAAGGTATTACCTTTAATGCTTATCACTTAATATTAAAATCAAAGGAGAACCAGGAACACTAATTCCCAGAAAGAAAAAAAAGCAACAATGTTTTTGCTGACATCTCACTGCTTATACAAGCATAATGCACTAAAAATTAAACATGTATATGTAACAATACCAATTCCAGCATCGTTTGCAAAGGGAGAAAACAAACTCTATACCTACAGCATGCACTGGCATTGGCAGTAAATGTGGGCCTTCCATAACAGGATACATAGGAGCTTGAACTCTCACAGAACCACACATAGAAACGAGACTGGTCACTAAAATTAGCATTAAAATAACCAAGTAATTAATGAGTACAGAGTATTAGGAGGTATATAGAACCACACCTAATTATTCTGTGGGATGTGATATAAAACCAGGGTAGCTGGTCAATGCTGGCTCCAAGTTAACCCATAGGAAATGTCAGAGGAAGGAAGTAGCCCATCACAGTACTGTCTTCATTTAGTTTTGCAGAGCTCATTTCAATAAAAATACTCCCTTTTGCTGGATAGAAACTATTTAAGAGTATTCCAGGCTAAAGTCTTCTGATAGCCTATTTCTCAGTAAGCTTTTTCAGTCTCTTCAAATACAATTACAGTATCTCCAAGTTGGACAGCAGATGACCTCTAATTTAGATTCTAGAGTTAGGTGACATATGAAATTAAACAGAGTATTGAGATTAGGCAGTTCTTTGTTTGTCAGTATGAGAGCTGCAATATTAGCTATTTTTGTCAGTAGTTGTTTTTGTGTTTTCTGTTTACTTGTTTGTTTTGTAGAAGAGGATTTTGGTGCTTACCTTACAGTCTAAATCTAACTTGGACCTCCCCACGAACCACTAGATTTTCACTGCTGATATGCTCCTCCCCAGATTGATAGTACCTTTGACGGGCAAACCAGCTGGGAGACTAAAATGAACTGTTCTCAACACAAGTAATTACATAATATTAAATTTCATTGTATTACATCCTCAGCAGGTGTAATTCAAATGAACAGTAAGTAATATGATAGGTCAGAAGAATGAATGTGTCAGGGGAGGGGGAGGAATATGACACAATATGTTTATTTCAATAGCAAACAAGGCTAGTTACATTTTGAGCTGTGGACAATGGGCAAGTTTCTAGTCAAGAAAGTCTGCAGATCAATGCAGATCACCTTAACATCCATACAGATATGGTTCAAGTCTTAGCTATAAACATATTAACATTGATCACTATTTTATCTACCAGACTCTAAGCACTGCAAGAATCAGATTAATGAAGATCAGAAGCTAAGTAGCAGATATTTGATTACTAGTTTTAATCAGGATTTCCAAAATTATTTATCACCTTCATAGTATTTTCCACCAAAGGATCATTTATTCACATACAAATTCATTAACAATTCTCAGTCACACTCATTTTGCTAAATGCAGGCAGATATGGGCCAGAAGCTAAAAACAGTACTAAGTACAAGGTAGAGACTAATCTTACAAAGCAGGAATCATATCACACATATAGGATATTCTCACAAAGTAAGCTCCTTAGTATTCAAAAGCATCTCTCTTAAAGGGCTAAAGGGATGAAATAAATTGAAATTTTAAAACCATTGCTCCAAAAGATGATGTATTTCACAGTTGATCCTTAGAAAAGATCTACATGACTGTTCACAGACTTTTGCTCTCAAATAAATCTATATGAACTACATCTTACAGAGAAATACACCAGGTAGGTACAGTATTGCCCAAGTTGGGTTGTTGCAGCTGACTCCTACTGTTTTCTGTATTTAAACAAAGAAAATGCTTTAGAATTGAAATACATTTAGATATTACATAATCTTTTTAACTTAAAGCACTACAAGTGCATTTTTAACAATAGCTAACATGGTTTTGACATAGAGAGTGGATATCCAATTCATTATACATAAGAATTATGTTTGAGAAAAATATGACAGTGTTGAGTTTTTCTTTCTGACAAAACAACCTGACAAATGCACAGACAAAGATACAATTACGTTAGAAGAAATTTAAGGAAAACTAGGAAACTTTCATTTTACATCAATGATTACTTTTATCTATTACAAAAAAAGAAAATCTAAATACTTCAGCAAGCCTTTTGCTATTGTAAATTCCAAAAACTGGATTCTACATCAGAAAGTATAGAAATAACACAACTTATTCCCCATGATATTTTTACTAGTAGTCAGGTTTCAGGTCTACCAAAACCAAAATACAGCTTCTGAAAGAGAGATAACAAATAGGCTCCTGAGGGTTCTTTGTAAGAAACAAAATAATACGGGGGCCTCTTCCTTCTCTAGTTTGAAGTATTATGACTTCTCTCAAATTCTTGGCATAACAGCCTGCTACAAATGAGACACGCAGGTCTTAATTTAAACTGTGGTGCAGAAGCCACAAAACATTCACTCTTTCCAATCATTAACTAATCTAATGCTAAAAGCATGCAAATTGAGATCCCCAGCCATGTCATGAAGCCTCATAGGACATGAGCTTTTACAAGTAGGAGGATAAAAACATGCCCTTTTACTATACATAATGATTAACTTGGTGCTTTTTATGTTACTAATGATGGGCACAACTTATTTTCTTGAAGCTTGGGGAACACAAAAAATATTCACATAAGCTTACAGGCTTAGGTATAGTGATCCTAATAATAAAGTTAGGAGAAACTGCCACAGAATAATGACAACTGCTATTATGCACAACAGAATAGAACATTCAATAATGTTTGCTGTGGAAACAAGTGTGCTTTGTCAGAGATCACTGCTCAGGCCACACTCTATAATCCTTGCTATTGAACTGTTTGTAACAGAACTTCCACATAAAGCTGCATATACGCTGTCATCTTTCATCTCTGTTTCACTTGAAAACAGTCAATTTGATTTAAGGAATTTACAAATTTATATATCCATAGAGAGTTCCTTTTCCATATAAGAGTTCATAATACCAGACAAGCAATGAAACTCAATAAAAAAATAACATAAATCAATATCAAGATGACCACATAATAACAAACATTTTACAGTATACAGTCAGCACTACAAGAGGAATCACACAAAAAAAATCTACAACAAACAATTAAGAAATCTTATTACCAGTTATTTTTGTCACTTACATTCAATGTTCTAAAAAGATTACAACTCACTTGAAACTCACTATTAACAGAATGCTAGATGAGCATATCCTAAGCAACAAAACTACCCCATGCGAGGATTAAAAAAAAAATCAGTAATTTCAGATATAGAAAAGGAAATTACACAATTAAAAAATGTTAAAATTATAAACTGCAATAGTTCACTGTTATTCCCTACAGGCTAGGGTTAATACTGAAGTCAGCACAAGTGAAACAATTATGACTGAAATGAATCGTGACTGAATTATGGCTGAAAGCAATGTAGAAACACAGAATCAGCTTGAGACAATGAAATGCATGAAGTCTGTCTTAATTGATTGGGAATAAATCAGAAAATTTGTATTTTCATTAGAAGCTTTATTCAGCTTGCTTGTTAGGGTGTCAGAGTATTATCATCATCAGTAACTATGAGGCAGCAGTAAGGCTGGTTCAAAACAAAATGAAGGTAAGAGGGGAGACAGCACAACAGGGAACAAGAGCAGGAGAGTGTGTAGGGGACAGAGAGATTCATTTCTTGCTTCTTGACAAAACTTTTAGTTTTAGGCTCAACAGGAATCACAGTGGTGAGTACACAAAGCCAGCTAAACATTTTAGAGGTCTATTACAAACAAGTCTTGGAAATCTTACTTTGGTATCTTCAAATTGAGACAATAAGGTATCACTGGAAGCATGTGATTGAAGGATATATGACTACAAATTGACTGAACTTCACCTGCCCTCATACCCATAGCTTTCACATACATTCAGTATAGATCATTTTCCAAAGAATACAGTAGACAGGCAGAATTGTAACAAGATGACCAGTACTCCTTTAAGCTACTACAAGAGAGGGATATATTCCTTATAATTATGTCCCTGTCAGACTTGCTTAAATGTCTAATAAATCTTAGCAAAGAAATTAGTATCTTATTAAAAGCACTAGGATTTTTTTTTTTTTTGGTAATCTGGAAAACATCCATATGCGTGGAAGTTCCTTTTAAGCTTCTATTTCAGTGCTACAGTCCAGAATGAAAACAGAGAATTTTACAGACACTGAGATGTCAGTAAAATTACAAATGTCAGCTTTCAAGCTAGCCATACTTCAGTCAACAGAGGTAATGTTTAGTCAACAGACACAGCAAGGAGGAGCTTCAATTTTAATCACCCAGTGAATAGATATTGCTTTCCCTAGAGAGCATATCCTTCTTTGTCAGGTTGAATAAATCTGAGCAAATAACTGTAGGGTTTTTGAAAACTTCCATGGAAAACCATAGTTAACAATATGTTCTTCAAGTGCATAGAGAAGCAACACTCCAGCATAATACCAAACAAAACAAAACACAACAACTGCCAAACACCTGGGACTGTGACTTTCAAGAAAACGTAGAACTGAAGTATTGACTAGAAGGGCTCAATAGCTTGTGGAGAGGGAAAATCTAAAAAATTTCTTTCCAGCTACTGAGGTAAAACTATCAAGCAAGAACAGATGTTAAACAGACCACTAGATCAGAGACAGAAAAAAGCAAACAATGAAAGGCAATGTGGCATGCTAAAAAGATAACACCTCGAAATTTAAATGATCAGGTCATCCTCATCAGTAGCAAAAAACAACAAAACCCAAACGAACAAAAATATAAAACCAACATCAAAAAACCAATATCCATCTGCATCTTGAATGTTCCATGTGGCTCTAGATCGCCACAGGCTTTTTATAGCATTAAACACAAATCGACCAAGTCCAGGATCTAGCCCAAGTTTTGTCTGTGTAAATGCTGCACAATTCAAACTCCAGCAGCTGGTCTTGATTGCTATGAAACCTCTCTTCAAGGTTCTGAGTTTACCCAGAAGCTTACATCAGAAAAGAGGGCTTGACATCCAAGATTCGAATTCATAGTCTCTGCTATTTGCAATGTCACATGATTGGAACAAAATATATGATGGTTATCAGTGGTGATGCACAGTAATGTGCACTGCTTATGACTTAAAATGCAAAGTAACAATACAAAAATTGACTACATTAAAACATATCTTTTTCAACTCCCAACACCAGAGGAAAAGTAGCTGTTCAGTATCATGAGTATTTGTTGTCTAAATGTTACACAGCCTATTTATAATTATTTGCTTACACTGCATAAACATTCAGTATAACCAAAGTAAAAACATTGAACTGATACCTATGTCCTGATAAGCATGTATTAATATAATAATATATTACTCATTTTCAACATTCTTCACTGCAATGGTGCCATGCATGTTCACTAGTAAGAGCAAGTATAGCAAAAAACAGGTTTGCCTTACAGTTACTACAATTCAGCTACTAAAAGTTAATAAAGCCTCTTTGAGAATCATCAGTTCAATCCCAAGACAAAAGGTCTCTTCAAATATTTGTAAATGTCTAGGAAGGTATCAAAACAATATATCTTTATCTACTTCTCCATATATTTTCCTTTCACTGAGTCAGAATTTTGGGAAGTTTTGTGCTCAGGTTTTCTTTCACATCAGAAAAGTATTTGTTTAACAAATTAGAAATTAAATTATTTCATACTACAATGTTGTCATTTAATAACAATTGAGAAAAAGATTTTTTTTCCACCTTGCTATTGTCAGTGAAGAGTCACTTTTCATTTCCTGAGAGACATATTTCCAGAAATACCTGCATTGATGCTCCTTCCACTCTTGCGACGCAGGCAACTCTATCCAGGAAAGTCACAGTTACAGGAACAGCAACAAAGAAACCTTTTAAAAAGGCTTTAATGTATTTCTTCCCCAAACCCTGGGCCTGTGCCATTATCTGAAAAACATGAAGGGGAAAAAGAAAATCCAAAAAATAAACAAATTTGAGGTAATGTCAACATGTAGCAATTAAACAAGGACTATTAAGAATAAACTTATCTGTTAGGGTCTCACAATACCCAGAGTGAAAAAACAAACGAGTGTGCACACGAGAAAGGAAAAAAAAAACCCAAACAACTATAAATCTTCATCAAAATTTAAATGCCTATTCTATGGAACATCTTGATACTTGACATTTACCCTTTAGCTAATTTGAACATTTCTTGTGATCCTGTGCTAAATAATAACCAGAAAAAAATCTAACAATGCATTTTGGAAAAGAAAACTTATAAATAATTTTCCCTCCATACACTCGTAATTATTAATTTCTGACCACCAAAGATGGATTGTGTTAAAGAAAGAAAGGCTATTTGCAACATATTAGCTTTTCTTTATTAAATACTTCCACACATTAAGTATTTCAAATGCATCATTTCCACACTTGTGGTAAGTGCAAACATGTAAAATCAATTCAAATTGTCATATATATCAAAGGGACACACATTACCGCAATGAATCCTTGTTCACAACTATATCAGAAAGTTAAAAGCATACCGGCAGACTGGGCAGTTAAGTAATGACACATGGGATTATTACACTTCAAGTCACCATGTATTATGCTATCTCCCATCTACTTTTTTAACCCTGAGCCACTGAACATGCTTGCAAAATAACTACAAAGTACAGTGAAACACAAGTTGTTTGATTGTATTAGTTATAGCTCTGAAAAGCAAGCTGAATATCCAGGTACTGCTGCCAAGGTACAAGACTATTTTATATAACTGCAGTTTTATTATAAGAAATGCTGCCAAGGTACAAGACTATTTTATATAACTGCAGTTTTATTATAAGAAATGCTGCCTTTCACCTGTTGGCAATTCCCTTTTAAATTGCTGCTTCCACCTAATGAATCCTTTCTTATAACAAAATATTTTTAACACAAAGATAAGTTACTACTGATGGCAAAAAGGCAAAAAAAGAATTAACAATGGCTCAGTTGGTATACCTTGCCCCGGGGGAAGGTAATTGCCTAATGTTTGGTGTACCTATTTTGCCAGAAGAATCTTTTTAGGAGCACTTTTTAGGGGCCTACTTATTGATATGTATTTTAGAAGGTGTAACTGTGTGTCTAAAGTGTATCAAATGGCTTGGTTTTGCACATTTGAGCCAACCAAGTTTGTCCAGAGCAAGCTGGCTTGCTCCCAAAGTTGAATAAACAAATACCTTGCTGCTTAAAGACCCAAAGTCTCTCAGCAGTTCTTTGATCCTGAGGTTTTTTAGCATCACTACATGCCAATATCTCACTGAACACTGCACACATTTTTGCCAGGCCTGTTTCATAAGTTTTCCCCTCCAAAAAGCACACACAAGCATTTACCACTGGATAAGTGCGTGCACATGCAAAGTTGCCATGTCACTGACATAACAAATTCACCACGCCAGTAAATGGAAGGTTATCCGTCACTCTTTCAGTATGAGGGGCTTCAAGTTGTCTTGCACTGCCACAGGGAAAGAGCTGGAACTTAAGCAGCAGAAAGGCAGTTTGCAGCATTATCTTTTACTGGTAACTCTACACATGAATGGATAATCTTCAACTGATAAACACCGTTTGATTAAAATCTGCAGTGCTGTCTTTTCTTACACTTTGGTGGTTGTAGGAGAAAAGAAGGGGGATAAAGTAATTATAAGCATTTACTGCAGTAACAAGAAAGAATTTAGGATGATGAAGGGCAGACACAACAAAGATCCTTAAAATTAAAAGAAAAAAATTCTGGTTGGAGTATTTGTTTATATATAAATAAAACATTAGATAGCTATTACTCCTGGAAATAATATTCTGCTCTTAGAGATTTCTAAAACATCTGCAGATTTTAAGAGCATAATGTTTCCAGAGTGAAATTCTGAAATACAGTGCAGTATCTGGTTTATGTTGACAGCAGATTTAAATGCATGTCAGTGAAGCAAGCTAAGTACTGTTTGCTGAAAAAATTAAATTCCCCAACATATATGTCTGGATCTCTGCCCAGTCAGTGACATCCTGAATAAGATCAACAATCACAGCACTTTAAAAGTGGGGGGAAACAAAACAAAACAAAAAACCAACCAACCAAAAAAAAAGCAGGAAAAAAAAATTAGAGATTTATACACTTTTTAGTATTTGTAAGTTACACTTGGTTTAGGGGAAAAAAAGTAATAAAACAGAAAAATTCAGTAGAACTAACAGACTTCAGCAACCTTGAAAAGTTGTTTAAAATGGCAACATGGACAAGAAAAATCCAAGTTCAAAAATGCTAGCAAATAGCAAGTCAAAGCATTAAGAATTTCATATTGTACAGCTCAGAGATTAAGGCAGATGGAGCACAGCATTATCTGGACTGAAGTATTTTGTGCACAAAAGGTCCAGGTATTATAATGAGCCTCTTGTGGGCACTACAACATATGGAGAGGAGACGCTATTTAGATAGCTCTCTATGTATAAAATGTTTATTTTTTCTTACACTTGCCTGCACATTAGAAGACACTGTTTATCAAACAGCCTGCAGAGAATCACCAAGTAATTCAGAAAGCCCCAGGTTACAATATATTTGCAAACCTAGGTACTTAAAAATTACCCGCAGAAGTATGATAGGAAAAATAGCTGTAAAAACAAGGCATTAGCAGTCATCCACAAAGGAAAAAGAATGGCCCCTGATGTGCTTCTACAAAAAGGCATGTGAGGGAACAGAAAGAAGGGAATTACAACCTATATGCAAAACACTTACCCTGCCAAGACTGCTACATTAGTTTGAAATGACCTATTTGATCTTGTTCAAGAATCAGTAACTACTCTATATATAATGCTATATCCATTGCAATAAAAATTTTTCAATCACAATATGAATTTTTCTATAAATCAATGGCATCACGCTAGAATTCAGGCATTGCAAATTGAAATCAAAGACTTTCATAATAGAAAATACCACAACACATGAATAAGCCCAATTTTATTGCATCCTATGAAACATAAAGCTGAGAACAAAAGCTTTTCATTTAAGACTGATCTAACTGGAAGAAAAGGTTATTCGTGGCTCAACAACCATGATGAACAGATGTTGCTCAGTATCAGAATTTGTGTGATCTTTTTAACATGTGCCCTTTCTACAACCTTTCATGATACAAGGCCTGAGCCAACTACTGCCATGCAGCCTGACTCATTTCCCACTTCAGTTGTACATTTCAATAACTTCCACATTACAGGGATTACTGTAAGGGTACAAGTATGCAGCCCTTTTAGTAGGCTGATTTAAATCACACAAATTTATCCAAGTACAGGCTGATGCACAGATATGATGGTGATGAATGCCACAGAAGAATCGAAATAGACAAGCCAATATAAGTCTTCAGTTAAAATAATCAATATAGATCAGTGCATTTAAGTTTTCATTATCTAGTTCCAGAAGGATCTCTCATTTATCCTTCAATAAAGACAGCTCCATCCTGGTGTTATTCCACCTTAATGGTAACATGTCTATTCCATTAATGTATTTATACTCTGTACTCAAGTTTTGCTCACCCTATTCTTGCATCATATTACCCTCTCTGTAACCCCTGGAACACAGACATTAAAGAATAGCACTCTGTTTTGAGTTTGGAGATGTCACAGGTCATGGAAATGACTGCTGTGTCATTGAAGCAACAAATCCTAACCTAATCAGCAGTTTCAGCAACTACATGTGTATGCTCTGTCGTTTTTTCTTCTAAGTTAGTAATTTTGTCCTGATGCTTAGATGTTTTGCTTGTTCCAAATACCAAGCAGCAGATTTTGTTAGCTTCAACTCCATTTTGTTACCACTTTTTTATGCCTTCAATTGAAATAAAGCAATTACAACTTCGATGTAATAGCTCCCATCACTATGAAATATGCAGAATTTTTTTTTCCAATATACCACAATAAAGAAAAACAACAATAAAAATCCACTTTTGTAATCATTTCAAAGCTATAACATACAGAGAAATTCTCAGAAGCAAAAAAAAACAGATCAACATAATGAGCTTTCAGGTCACAAACCAAATAAAAAAGCTTAAACCACAACACTTAGCAATGTAATCTGTCACAGAATTATTACTGGAGGAAAAAAAATTTAATATGGAATGGATTATTCTTTTAATTTAATATTATTATATTCCATCATTGGGATCTATCTCATGTACAAAGCTTTACCTCCCATGCTGGTTGTAACTGGAAAGAAATTTGTATTACTACTCTTAAAAATTAATTTTGTGTCACAAGTATACAAATTTTACCCTCATGGACAATCTTGTATTTCCAAACAAAATATGTGAATCTTCACACATAAAGAAAAACTGGAATAAAGTATAATTGTAGATCAAGGCTATTGTCAGCGATTAAATTAACAAACAGTTCAGGATGGAGAGTAATCAGCTGCCCCTCAGTTCTGACAAGTTATCCAGGATTCCATTTTATACATACAAGCATCAAGAAAAAGAATTGCAATACAAAAAGAAAAGTCAGTAATTGTTACAAATCAGATCTTTTCAGAGCATTTAAACTTTAGATGTAATGCGGTATATTCCAAGTACCATCACACAGGTGACAGAGTACCAGTCCTTCTAACATAAAAGTTACAATATTCGTTTTTACTCATGTTTCTACATCTTCAAATAAACTAATAATCATTAATATATATTGCAAATAAAAGAAAGTACTAAATTATATCCATTTTGGAAATCACTTAACAGGTATTTAGCTTTTTACAACTGAAAGTTCTATGTTGCTTTGAGCCCTAAGATTCAATGCATGAGAAGTAAGTTAATTTTATAAATTGATTTTAAGTGTTCTTTATGAGCATCTACTAGTTGCTGTTATGTTTTGGTCCTGAGTAGACTGCATAAAAGAGCAGTTGCTTCAAAACTCACTGAATTTGTAAATTATATTAACCATAAACAATAGCATAACCTTTGAATTTAAATGAATTTGCACATTTATCTTGTCAATTCTCTGGATTTTTTCCAGTACCATGAAACTGTCCTGTTAGTTGCAATTATCCAGAACCCAATTTAGGCAAAACCAACAACAACAAAAGGAATATTCCATTTTAACCACAATATATAACATTAAGTATTCAAACAACATTCAATAAGCAGCCTAAGAATAACAGCATTCAATTCTAAACATGAATATTGTCAGAAATAAATTCTTCTAAAAGCTTCTGCATTTGGGTTAAGACCAAGTACATTTAGTAGGGAACAGGGAAGTTTCTTCAAGCCTAAAGGAAAATCAAGTGAATACAAGAACAAATGAATGCAAGAAACAAGATTCTCAGCTACGAACCTCTAAAGCATACAAGTATGCACTAAGTATATGACAGAATAATAACTGACAATAATATTTATTATGTCATGAACAAATAATTGCAAAAGAAAAAATAGAAAATTTATTTAACATTTGAAAGGTATTTTCCATTTTCAGCACAGTTTACAAAAATAACTAGTTTTCCCACAACTACTGCAAAGCCAGCTTTGTGCATGCTTGCTCAAAGCAGGAAAATTAGAACTGGCTCCCCAACAGACCATTCCCATGAAATCATCCAGCAGTAAGTTCTGAAGAACCAACTACTTACTACCTACTGTCTGTGACATATCGATACACTAATGTACAAACTAATACAGAAAATTGTGCCTTTGAAAAATAACTTTATTTTAACAACTCAGGTTGTCCTGGAACATGAGAGGCCACTGTGGGACTTGTTAAGAGCATACCTAGTGTAATTAATTTTCCTTCAAAAAGGTACGAACGCCAGGAGATATCTAGGCCCTGGCTGAATCTCTTCAGCTTCAAGCACTGAAGAGAAGCATTTAACTAAGAACACATTGAAAGATAATAAACAGGTGTGGAGAAGCAGTCGCTTTAAGACAAGTTGTATCATTACAAACCAAAAAAAACGTATTTCTCTCTCAGATGTTCATGATGTAAGGTAACAGGAAAGCCACTCCATCCAAATACTAGGTAACTGCCATTAACTGTGTTCATCATGGCAAATACGAGATCTGACATTTAATAAAGCAGGAAAGTATGTTAAATAAGAATTGCATCCAGTCCAAGAGCAAGAGCAGCGCACAACACAAGTCCCAGGTGCAGGACATGATGCCAGCGAACGGGCGCACAACCCCGGAGTCTCTTCCCAGCCTGTTCCCCTGCACATGCAACACTT
The DNA here is from genome assembly GCA_038380795.1 of Pyrocephalus nanus. Lineage (NCBI taxonomy): Eukaryota > Metazoa > Chordata > Aves > Passeriformes > Tyrannidae > Pyrocephalus > Pyrocephalus nanus. Next base: position 660,004 of record CM076262.1, read on the forward strand.
CCATCGGCACCGGGGCACGACCGTCTCCCGCACCGCCTCTGACAGGCAGAGGATGCGGAGAACAGCGGCGCTTCTCACTGCTGGCTCTGTAAATTCTGTTCAATGCAGTCCCTTCGCCCTGGGCACTGTGTCTCGGTAATTTGAAAGAGGAAGAAGGGGACACGCGGCCGGGAGGCAGCCGCGCCCGCTGGCCGCCAGCAGCACTTCCGCCACCGCGCGGGGACCCGCCCTGGGGCGGCTCGGGCGGGCGGGGCCGGGGCGGGGCGGGCCGGGGGCGGCACCGAGCGCACGGCGCGGGCTGGCGGCCGGGCCCGCAGCGGGGAGCATGGCGCTGTCCACCACGAGACTCCGAGCCCCGTCTGCCCCCACCCGGCCCCGCTCCCCTCTCCAGCACCCGGCTCTCCCTCCGCTCCCCCGCCCCGGCCCTGCGGCGCTCTGAGCCCGCCCGGCTCCCATCGCCCCGCCCGCCCCGGGCCGCGGTGCCCGCTTACCCTTTAGTCCTTCCGCGGGGGGCGGGCCGCAGCCGCGGGGTCACGTGGGGGGCCGGCGCGGGGCCCGCCGTGCTCCCGAGCGGCCGCCCCGGCCGGCCCTGAGGGCGGTGGTGGTGCCTTGTCGTGCGGCCGGACCGGCTCACCCGGTGCCGGCACGGAGCAGGCCTCGCTCTAAAATAATGTGCTTGGTCTGGTCATCTTTCACCGCCCCTGTTAACAGTTTGAATCCCCGTGCGCGTGAGGCCGTTGGGTTGCGGCGGCCGCGGTTTCGTTCAGCGAGGAGGGAAATCCGAATACGCAAGGACTCAACTGTATTGTGGCCATTTTATGGCAATTGGACCATGCTGACCTGTTTGGATATTCATATATAATATTGCGAGTTCTTATATTTCAGTACAAACCAGTTCTGCTAGGTTGCATATCCACACAAAAAGGCAGGATTTTTGTTCAGCTGATAGGTTTCTTAGTACATACCAGCTTTCATTGGGACTGATGTCAGGTCCGCTGTGCACTGGAGCTGGCTGCATTGTGCTTCCACTCCTGTTTCCATTGATGGGGGTTTGAAATCGTTTATAATCCCAGCCAACCCCTAAAACCCCATGCAACTGCTTGCTCACTACCCTACCAGCAGGATTAGGGAGAGACTCATAATGGTAAAAGCCAGAAAACTCATAGGTTGAGATAAAATTTAATATGAAAAGCAAAACTATGCACACAAGCAAAGCAAAACAAGGAATTAATTCACTGCTTCCCATGAGCTGGCAGGAGTTCAGCTATCTCCAAGATGACACATAATGATGACTTAGGAAGACTCATCCCTCCAAATGTGTCTTCCCCATGCCTTCTTCTTTCCCCAACTTTTTGTATTGTGTCATGAGATCATTTGGTACAGAATATCTCTTTAGTCATTTTGGGTCACCTGTCCTGACCTGTCACCTGTCTTTTCCTAAACTTCCATGTACCCCCAACTTTCTAGACAATGTGGCAGTATGCAAAGCAGAAAAGGTCTTGGCTCTGTGTAAGCACTGCTCAGCAATAATAAAGATATCTCTATATTACCAACCCTGTGTTCAGCACAAATCCAAAACACCCTCATACTAGTCACTGAGAAGAAAATTAACTCTACCCCAGCCAAAACCAGCACAGGTTTGTTTTTTTCCTATCTAGTGCAAATGGATACACTAGGGTTTGTGTTTTCAGTCAGTGTTTTGTTGTTTTCATCAGTTATCAAAACAAATGCAAATGCAATAAAGTCTGAAGCAGGAGGTTTTTCCAGATAGTTCATGTACCTTCAAAAGTCAGTGAGAAAATTCACGATAGAGAAATACATAAAAGATTATCAAACACATAGAAACTACCTCTTTCTCAGAAGTCCCTAACTAGATGCTGGGAGATACTTCTACTAGTCAGGCCACTATCAGAACACAATATAAAATAACACCTCTGCTTGACTCTCTGCAGTTATTTGCAATTTATTATTAGAATGTTATTTTAAGCTCAAATATAAAATTGTTTATTATTGAAATTATCTTGACTTTGAAGCTCAGCTGTGAACGTATGAATGCGTAGTTGGCTGTAGTCTGACCACATCATTAAGGGTTGGACTTGATGATCTCGGAGGTCTTTTCCAACCCAGTTGATTCTATGATTCTATGATTTTACAGGGATAAAATATTTCCACACTTCTTCACATAGGAAGAAACTATCTTAGAAAGAAATATGATAGAACACTTATTAATGAACTGAATTGAAAGACACACTCTAAGACCATTTTTAGTAAAAGATTCTTGAATTATGTATATATAATCTATAAAATTTCTTGTTACACACTATTCCAAACACAACATGCCCAGCCTCTTGTCAAATCTGAAAGTTTCAGCAATGCTTATTGCTTTTAATGATTAAAACAATTTCACAAAAAATTAGAATTAGTTTCAGTGTGATTTTGCTTTCTGAAATACGTGATATGATGTATATTATATGATGCCAACATATTTGCTGCCCAGGGTAAACCAGTGATTGTTACCCTAGGTAATTTTTTGTTTTCTCTTGACACATTTTTAAATAAGCATTACCTTTACAATCAAATAATTCTTGATAACTTTATTGTTGATTAACCTTTATGTAATGCATTCTTTAACACATTTGAATTGTGTGCTCACTTTCAGATTCTACAGTGAGCTTTTCAGTGCATTCCACAGGAATAAATAGAGTACTGTGCCACTGGTATCTACCATCTTAATTGTCATGTAAAAATTTTAGCTGGGAAACCTTTACAAATTGTTAAAAAATATTGCTGCAAAACACAATATTGTACTTTGAAATGCAACATTAGAGAAGCAACTTATGGGAATGTGCACTGATATTTCCATGCACTCGAAGCTCACAGTATGAAAATTCCCACTAAAACTCTTGAGCTGAAAAGAATTTCAGCTTAAAGACCTTTGCTGTAAAACTCTCATGATCAAATCATGGCACATCAGTTCTCTTCATTTTGAAATTAGGTGTGTGCTAAACAACTAACAGGAAATTCCCATTCTTACTCTTCATTTATATGTGGATACGGTGAAATTTATCAAAGCTAATACTAGTTACCAGCTGCAAATGATGCACCATTTTTTTTCTCTCTTTTTTTCTTTTTCTTTTTCTTTTTCTTTTTTTTTTTTTTTTTTTTTTTTTAATTAGTATTTGAACTGCATTGCTACCTAGAAGTAGAGAACTGGTGTTTTTTGCTTTCAGAAATAACAAATAGGTACTGAAAATGTTCATGCCTTGATGCATCTGTGACTAAAATAAAAAAAAAAGCTGCCCTTTTCACCCACCTCTTCAATTACTTTTCAGTTCAGAGTACCATTAAAGCTTTCTTGGCAATCCATAAAACTTTTCACTACAGTATCCATTTAAAAGACTCTTAACAGACTGCAGCAAGCTTTATGCTAAAAACACATTTAGTTCAGTTTTCTCCAGCTTAATTTCATTTTGTATTTTAAGAGCATGGAAAATCTGTAAGAGATACCTAAGACCTGCTTTGAGTTAAAATCAAGTACCACATGTTTGGGAATACAACATAGAGTATTTAAGGCACGTTTATCTTCCTCCATATAGTAAATGAATGAGTGATGCTGAGTGTACTATTCTGAGGAGGGATGCTTTGGAGGAAAATCTTGAGCTGAATCCAACCACCTGAGAGCACAGAAAAGGTGCAGTGAAAAAGGGGCACAGGATCAAAAAGCCTGATTGCTTAAATAGATATTGCAGATCAATTCTTCATATTGTCCAGCTGTGGCTTGAAGAACTCATGGCCCAAGGGCAGCAATCAATGGTGTGGCACAAAAGAGGGCAATTAACCTTAAACCTACTATCGTGCTGGAAAAAATACGATCACAGCATCTTCAGTGTTACTAAATTATTACACATGTCCATTTCATTACATGACTAGGAACCTAACTCCTGCTAGTTTCTGGACTCTGATAACGAATGTAACGGTTTTTGATAAAGAATTACACACTCATTTTAGTGGATTTTTTTTTCAAAAGGGAGTTTATTTTCAGTGGGAGTTATCTACCCACATATATATATCATGCAGCTATCTATTTAAGAACTCTGTCTAAATTTCCTTTACGTCAAGGAGGTGACACAGGACAGGACAGGATTAATCTTATTCACAGGTGTATGCTTCAAAAAAATAATAAAAAAAAAAAAGACAAATCACATTTTAAAAGAGCCTGTTTCTCCTCCCTTGCTACTGCGTGCATCTTGATGACTCACTCAGGTGTACAGGATGCTTACCATGGGACAAGAAGCATACCACCCTGCCTATGCTAGAGTTCCCAGGGATGTGACTGAAGGCTGGTACCAAATTCTGTGAAATGCTGGTGGGAGTACCAACCGAAATTCCCTTACTGATGTTAATACCTGTACACATACCAGTGGTTCAATGCGCATCACACAGAGAAAATTGGTTTGGGTTGATTATGACTCTGTATGGAAATTACTATATAAAGATCTCTGAGCAAACATTTCTGCTCCTTTGTGTTGTCACTCTTTTGGCCACCAGATACTATTTATGTTTTGCTTCATACATACTGAAACTCAGCCTGGCAGAATAAAGTAGGTTTTGCTTGTAGTTGGTCAGGCAGGCAGCAGAGCATAAAACTCTGTAGTGACCTCTCCATTGGGGAAAAAAAAAAGAACTGATACACAAAAAGATTCCTGAAGTCCTGTCATTGATCTGTTAAACTGTCGTAATCTTTGAAGGGTAGAAACAAATAACTTATGGTAGTCAACTTAATTGTATTGGCTTTCCTTGAGGAACAGTTATTACCCTCAAATGCTTGCATAGAAAAGAAGGAAATAAACATAATTTGAAGTCAAGAGTCTGTTGTCAAAGTAGGTAAATTCTTGACAACCTAATGAAAGATTTATCAGTTCAGATCTAATAATTACAGAAAAAGAAAACAGTACTATTACATGGGGGAAAAAAACTCTATAATAATAGAGGTAAAATTCTTACAAAAAAGTCTTGACATCAACCTCTGTTGCTGATGTTATACTCTCCTTTGGTTATTTCCACAGGTGTTAAGATGGTTTGGTTCAGTGTGGTGGGAGTTGTTTGTTCTCTTTGTTACCCCTGCAACTGGCTTTTCCCACCTTCCAGGTCAGTGTATTTTTAGCTGGCCCATGGTGAGTTGTTTACAGCCCTGAAGTTTTCAGTGTCATCTTACGGTGTCATTTTACAGTGTCACTTCTGTTATTCCATGACTGTAATCCCCTGCATTGCATTACTATGGTAAGGGCATAAACATTTCATTCTAACAAGTTTATTACCACATATTATAGTTGCATCACACAGTTATAAAAAATTACAAAAAAATAAAACATAGAATCATTGAATATATCTAGTTGAAAGGGACCCAAAAATCTTTGAGTCCAGCTCCCTACTCCTCACAGGGCTATCTAAACTAAAGTGTATGACTAAGATATGGACAACACTAAGAGTGTCGTCCACATGCCTCTTGAACACTGGCAGGCTCTGACCACTTCTCTGGGGAGCCTGTTCCAGTGACTGACAACCCACCCTTTCAGTAAAGAACCTTATCCAGATGTCCAATCTGAACTTCCCCTGATGCAGCTCATTTGTTCATGTCCTCATGTTCTAGCACTGGTCATAACATGGAAGTCAGCATATTAGATAAGTACATACTGATCATTAAATGATTGTTATAGGCAAACAAGGTAAAACAGAGTTGCAGGCATGCTAAAGCAAGCTCAACAGAGCCTGATGAGTCCTGAGGATTTGCAAAATCAGTGTAAAGCTCATGTTCTGCTGCTAGCCATAGCAATAATATATTTACTGAGCCTGAGCTACTGGGCAAACACAGGTCCTAAATATTTGGAAATGTGAAAGTAACTCGGCCTAATGTTACTAATGTTTTAGAAATAGCAAAAACCAAATGTAGAACAATTATTGTAGATTAATAGCCAACAATTACCTGGCTATTACACAGAGTACATTCTTCCACTACTGTCTGATTTAAAGTGTGAATTTACCCGTGTGGAGTCAGTGTTTCTGTGCTGTCCTTTCTCATTACAGAAGCTTGTTTCTAAATCATTTCTCCTCTACATGTGTTTTAAAGGTGTGCAATTAATTGTTTGCAAATTGTTAGGCAGTTGATGAAGTGTGAACGGGGCACTGGGCACTGATTTGTTTTCTTTATTTACATGTTTCCCACTATACTCTGATCAGACCAGGATGTGGAGGCATTTTTACCCTTTGTATTATTCCTTCTTTGTTTCTTCAGATTAAGAAGTGGTTTGTGAAGCCATTTGCAATTCCTCTAATTCCATTAAACATTAATGTCCAGGGAAGCTTAATTAAAAACAAACAAACAAACAAACAAACTACGCCAACGCAGGCAGCACTGCTGTCTCTAACACAAATAGCCAGATTAAGGAAGTGCCTTTGTCTGACTACAGCAGTGCATCTGACCACCCTCTACTTGTTGCCTAATAATATGCTAATTTTGAATACCAAAATACTTCAGGAACTGTCTTTTGTTCATTACTTAGTCCTCCCCCAACTATTCACTTTTAACCAGAGAGAATAATAATTGCGTGGGGCTACCTACCCTTCAACCAAGCAGTAGGGAGGGCAACATTTGAAGACAGCTTAATCTCTGGGTCTCACAAAGGCCAGCACTGAGTGTTTACTCTTGTCAAAGGTGTCTAACCTGGAGAGTTCATAGCCACCTTTATTTTAGCATTGTTTGTATGTATTGTTTTGATTGTATGTTACCCTTTAAACTTTTGCCAAGATCTCTTATTTCCTAAAGTTTACCAGTAAAGTACCTCCTGAGAAAACATTTGTGTTTCTCCTTTGCACTTTCTCTTAAGGTGTTAAAAGAACTGAGGGCTCTTCTAATAATTCGGCAGGTGCATTTTTGGAGCCTTGTATATATTTAAAGTATTTCAGAATTCCCTTGGTGAGCTTGTGGTTCAGAGACTTGGAGACTTACAGTTAGTAAAGCAATTTGGTTTGCATCACTATTTGCATCCAGATTGCCTCCCCATTACCACACACACACACTTTTTGACGGCCATGAAATAGATTCTGGCGATACTTCAGTCAGGACAGCTGACTCAATAGGAAATTGCAGTGCCATGAGTCCTTCGTAATCTGCAGTGCTGGTGCCTCAAATGTTAGATTCTAATTTGCAATGAAAAAAACATAGCCAAACAAAGCAGACAATCCTTCCTGTTATACTTTTATATTGTAGTCTAGAAGAATGTCAGTGTCAGAGGAATCAGTGTACTCTAGAATGTCAGTGTCAGAAGAATCAGTCACACTGTTTGTATGAACCCTGCCACTATAGCTGGATAAGAGAGAATGAGAAAGAGGCTTGGTGTTCATCAGCCAGTCAGCTGGGCTTGACCACCAGTCATCCACTGGCAGCCCCAGTGAGAGGAGTGCAGGACTGAATGCTCTGTTTGTGCTCAAACAGTATGCTCCTGGTACACTGCCCATGTCCCCACTACGTGGAGGATGCAGTGTTTTCAGGCATGAAGCCCAGCCTCCATGCCATCTTTTGGCATGGAACCATTGTAACATGGTTCCCCTAGATCTCATTATACCCTCTGCCTTTTTTACATTCAGACGCAAGATCCTCCTTGTAACCCTTCATAGAAGAGTGGCTTAATAGCTGGTGGCAGAAGTTGGCACCTTCAGTGGTGATGAAAAGGTATAGGTGCAGACCTGCTGGTGGAAGGTGGCCATTCCAGGTTCATGGAGATGTGCAGCAGAACTGCTTAAAAATAAAGCAGCTTCTGCAGTTTCTGTAACATTCGTGGAAGACCACAAACTAGATAGTTCATGCCAAAAAAAAATAACTGTAGACGAGATGATACAGCACGCCCATCTAGCTTAGTGGTGTAGGCAGAGTAATCAGCATTCTGAGTCTTGCTGATCACTGTGGGTGGAGGTCACACAGACGGTAAGAGCGCCAACCACGGTTTCTGTGGTTTACTTGTTTACTTTGTTTCAGCCTGCTAATGTTTACCTTCTGGGGTAAGCAAGTAGTTTCTTTACCCCACATAGCAAGTAGTTTCTTTACCCCACATAGTATTGATGGGTTCAGAATAAGGATTGCCCCACTGCTAGCTCTGTGCTGCAGGAAGGTGTCTTCTCAACGAGAGAGGTAGATGTGATACAATGTGCACACACACAGACAGAGTTGCAGAGCTGCATTCTCCTTCCTCCCTCCCGCCTAGGTCAGTGTTGCCACGTCTCTTATGGAACCAATTTTGAAATAGCCTCAAGGATGAATTAGAAAGGCAGCCACTACCAAAAAAAAAAAAAAAAGAAAAAAAAACAAAACAAAAAAAAAATTTTATTATTTACATTGCACATAAATAGTTACAAAATACACTAATCATTCTGAGCAAGCCAAAGCAAATTTTTCCCTGAGTGCTGGTCTTCTGTCTCTGCAGCTTTTTTGTTTTTTGTTTTGTTTTTTTTTTTAAGACAAATGCGTAGGTGATACTGGCCTTCAGAATGGTCCTCTAGCAAACATAAAAATGGTTCATAATAACAAATAAACCAACCCCAAGACCTCACAAGGATCTTAAAGTCTATTAACAAGATTTGATATCATCTGTCAACTTTTCCATTTTAGTCTGTGAGAAGTGACATTTTTCCCTCTGAAAAACCCTACCCTTAATTATACTGCATTAAGTAAAATCAGCATGGGAGGTTTTCAGTGAGAGAATGGGAGCTGAAATAGAAGTAGGGAAGCAGGCTGAGAGCTACAGGGATAGAAACACTAAAACAGCAGAGGCATGAGGAAATTAAACTGAGGCATGCATGGTGAAGTGTATTGAAATGGCAAATAGTAGGTCTGGAGGAATTGGTAAGGGACAAGCAGAGGACAAGCAAGCAGAAATATAATAGAAAGTGTGGGTGAACATGAAAGACAAATGGCAAAAACAAAGATCCCTTTATAATAGGCAGGAACAATTAAGCTGTGTAATTACAAAATCCTGCTGTGACTGAAGTCCTATGCAATTACTGAATGGACACGTACCCCAAGCGCAGCACTTTGAAGAGTATGGCAACAGTTTCTGTCTCTTTTGTTTCCACTTCACACAACCCCCTCCTCTGTCAGCAGTGGCATAGTGATATTGTTTTCTCACAAGCAACAGCAGTGCTGGCTGTGGACAGTGACAACAGCACAACGCCAGGCAATCAGAACCTCCCTGCGAGTAAACACAAGGCCAGAGGGGCAGGTATAATTAGTTGCTAGTCAACAGCTAGTGGCAGAGTCAAATCATTCTTAAAAGCTTTTCTTTACTAATGCTACACATAACTTTGTTCATTTTTTCCCATCTATGGTCACTGTAGAAAGCATACTACATTATTTACTAATATATTTAAAACAAGTATGTAACACAGTGTTACAGGGAACAGTGGGTGTGACTGCAAGGAGCAATTGGCATCTCCATTTGCCTCTATTTAGTACGTATTTTGAGCACATTATTATAGGTTGTCAGGTCACCATGTTCTGAGCACATCGTATTTGCTGAATCAATTTTTACTTCTAATTGTATAGGCTGGGCTGAGTTAAAATGTTTTCTAAATTACATCAGCACCTTCTGAATCCAAAAGCTTCAAAGAACAATTAGCTGCAGTCTTTCAGAGCTGCATTTTGAAAGCTCCCATGGGAAAAATTCCTTCCAAACACATGAAATTAGAGCCAATAAATGATTAGGCATCAGATGCAGAATTGAGACACTTAAATCCAGAGTTATGGTCTCAACCTTACTGCTCAGCTGTTAGATAACCTTGTGGATAATTCCTCATTTGACCTACAAGTTCTTTGTGAAATCCTCCTTCCTTGCAACCATGCAGCTACAGTTGCACATACCTAAATCAGGCCAGATTTAGAACAGAGGAGGCTTTTGAATCTCATATGAATTATCAGAGCATGACTTAATCTTATCCCAAAGGATCAGAATTCTCAAATCTAACTTGTTTTAAAATAGCAACATTTAGTGTACAAGCACCTTGTGGTTAGGAGCAAGTACCATAAAGTATGTAGGGATGGAGATTTTGGTCCCAGTTTCCTGCTCACCTTATGGTTTCCTTCTGGAGCTCTGGAGTTCCTAGGGTTGATCCATAAATCCCAGGTTGATCTATAAATCCCAGGTTGAATGTTCTCTCTGACTCTATGTACAAGAGAGACACATTGCTGAGATGGAAAAGAAAATGGTAACTCACTCCTGTAATTTCTACAGCTCAGAGTGCTCAGCGCATATTCTAAGATTTCCTGCTAGACCTCAAGGGCTTCAGACAAAACTAGTTGTTTCCAAAACCTGATCAGGTTGGCATACAGTTTAGGTACTGAACTACCTGCTCCTGTAAAATTCAAGCTGTGGTACTTTGTAGAAGGCAATTCTCAACTATATAGCTTAATCTGATGCTTCTGAGGCATATCCACATTCTTTGGTTAGAAATTTTGAGTCATTAGAGACCGCTTTTGTAAAACACTCAGTCAGAAGGTTTATGAGTTTAGATACCTGAGATAACAGTGGTTATATGGCTGAGTGGATTTGGATCTCTTCTTGCTATTGTTGTCTTTAGACACGCGTGCACACACACACACACACACACATATATAGAAGTAAAATTTATGGGTAAATTACCTGGCCAATCATCTGTTTGACCACATTCTGGGCCATCCATTCTGCTGGGGTTGTGTACTCTGGACAGATAAACTCCTTTGTGCCAGCCCTACCAATGGCAGAGGGCAGCAACAGGCAAAGGAGTCATGATGGAGTTAATGCTTTCGCTCACTTGTCACTCTCTGTCTGCTGGTCACACCAGTAAAACACACTGTGCATTCCAGGTACACATAAATTAGTCAAATCTAATGTAGTCATTTTTAACTATACTGCATTTCAGCTCCCATCACACGACCTTGGAGCCACCTGATGGAAGATTTTTCTTCCAATACTGAGAAAGGGTCTCTTTCTCATTTCATATTTGATCATTTTTAAACATTTTATAAACTCATTTTTTCAAATTTAATCTTGACATTCCTGCATGAGCCACAGAAGCTGAATCTCACAAAAAACAGCCTCATGAGGAGCTAAAAATTTGAAATTTAATGGTAGAAATCAGGGAAAGCAATGGAAGTTATTCTAAAGCTTTTCTCAGACTTCAGTTATGTGTATGCATATATCCTCTTGCCTAGACAAATGAAGGCATTATAGTGCAAGTTTTTGGATCTCTCATTAAAATGGACCATAGCATCCACTTAAAAACAGTCATGTGGTTAATTTGCTTATTTTTGTATGTTCACAGGTAAGGTTACAGGGCTCACTTTCTTTTGCAAAGCTCTTTTCAGACCTCCATGAAAGTTCACACAAGTAAACTTTTAAGGCTTACCAATAAATAATTTGGAACTTAAGGGTCAAAATATTATCATCTGCATATAATGTCTGCTGGTTAGCACCTCACAAAAACGTAAAAATGTATTCAGTTACGGCCAGATGAATTCTTCGGCAAACTGGTCAATAAAAGAATATATATCCCTTGAAGGGAAATGAATGCTGTGGTATGCTCTGGGTTTATATACTTAGGACCAGCTCTAGTACCAGCTATAAGGAGCTAGCCTTCATGTTTCTGCCTTTCTCTGTCTCTTTTCCACTCCCAGGAATGCACTGGAAGTACCCAAGGGCAGCTAGTCCTCAGGGCAGCTGCTCTCAGCTACCTGATTTCCTTCGGCAATACTGAATCAGCAGGGGCAGCTATGGTTGGAGCTGCACCATTTCTAAGGCCTGTGTTCCTCAGTGCACTCAGTTGGAAGTGGCAAACCCTGCACTGAGGACAGGCATCTGAATTAGCTCTTTTAACGAGCTGTGTGCTGTGGTACTTTGCTGCTGATGATGATATAGGCAATGTCTTATTCACAGAAATGTTCACCCAGGGAGCTAAACAAGTTGTGAGAGCTGCTTTCTGACTCTGCTTCAGCAGGTGACTTTTAAATGAAAAATGAAATTAGCTTAGGCAGAGTGGAGGCAGGTATGGAATCATGGTTTCCTGTTCCCCTCAGAAACAAATGAACAGAGTCACACTGTGTTTGACAATACAGCGAATTGCTGATTATGTCACCCAAACCAGGAGAGTTTTACCAGAAGCGCTTTACCCTGTATGGGTAGCCTGTTAAGGAGACTATTTTTGTGTGCTGGGGAAGCTGTAGATGACAGAATGCTGCAGACTATTTTCCAATGGAAAGCAACCAGGACACCATACGTACAACAACTGAGACAGAACGAGACGTGACAAGGAAGAATACTTCTTCATTCTAATGGATTTGACATTCATATTGGTTTTACTGGGGAATCTGTTCCCAGGCTCGCCAACTAACATTTACCACATTTAAAGTATATTACATATAACAATAATACATGCATACTAATCTCAACATAATTAATTGTACATAATATTTAACATAAAATTTGGGAAGGGACTACTAATTATACTGCAAGTTTCCCCCAAGTTGTGGTATGGTCTCCACAATCATTACATTGTGACAGTCTCAACAGTGGTCAAAGATTGCATATGGATCAGCCATGTATCATCAGAGTGTTTTAACATGGGACTATGGGGTGAAAGGCAAGGTACTGCCTCTTCTTGTCACATTTGGCTGGTGTCTCCCTTCTAGGAAGAAAGGCCATGGGAAATATCAGGTTGACAACTGCAAACTTGCACTCGAGCTAAATGCCAACCCACTCAGCATAGTCGTGAAACTGCCTTGGTCATGGCAGTTCCCAAACCAAGAGAATGCTAAATGCAAAGATACACATTCATACAGACTTTTAAGTATTAACAAAAAAGAGTGGGTGAGGTCAGGCCTTGTCCTTTTGTCCCTTTGGATGACTGCCAGGTACCAGCTGAATACATATATCCCTTAAAACGTATTGCATTCAATATATTGTGTTTATTCAGGTAAATTCAATAGCTCTCTCCAGGTTAAACTGTTCCATTGTGAGTTCCAATGCTGTAAATCCAAGTAACTACACTGAATCTGCTTGTCAAACATCTTTTTTAAAATCAAATTGAGATGACTGACCTCAGTTTTGGAACTAAGCTGTAGCTGAACTATTTCTCCTAAAAAGAAAGAGGTAGATTGCGTAAGGAATTCATCATTTTACATATGTTCCAGGTGCCTGAGACCTAGGTTTTAAGAAGAAAGGGGAAAATACCAACCTTTGAAACATGAAATGTGAACCTTCAAGCTTTAAACATACAGTAAAATATTTATTCTTAATAAAGAATAGTGCACGACTTGTGGCTTAAACTAATTTGCAAACACAGAAAAGTCAAAAGCCTAGAAAAACATATCTTCCATAAATACTAGTAAAGATTTGTCAAAGTACCTTAAATACTTTGTGCAGTTAGTATGATAATGGGGAAGCATCTTTATATGTCTTGATTGAAAAGTGAGGCAAAATCATCCACTTGTTTTGTATCACATATAAAACACACTTTTATGTGAGATTATAGCATGAACTAAGATCAAATACCAGAATAAAATTCTGTATTCTGGATAGCACTGTAAATCATATGCACTGAGCCTCACTACAGCTTTGATCAGGGGACTCTCTAAGATACAAGCCATCAGCTCTGCTAAAGCAAATTCTATGTGTGAGGATAAAATATAATGTAAAGGTAATAATTTTAAAATGTTGGTGTTTTCTTTTTGTTTAGGGATCAGAGTATATAGGTTTGAAGGTAAGAGGGTGTGCTTTTTGGGTTTGGCTTTTTCATCTCTTTATTCATAGTTTAGCTTGAAAACTCCTTACATTTGGGAATGTAAGGAGTTTTCTCAATTTAGGACTGAAGAGGTAAAGGGAAAACTATTTTCCTTATTTGTTTGTCTCTTGCAAATTGGGATTAAGTACTCTGAAATCTGTGGAACAGCATCCAGATGACATGATAAGCCTAACTTTTATTTTCACAAAGCTACTCTGATAATCATTCAGTGTCATGAAACATGTTTTTCCAGTAATGTTGTGTGTAATACTTAACTGGTACTTATTGAATCTGAAGGATTTAGTACACTAATTGTGCTTTTAGACTTATCAGTTTACTTCAGGTTTTACAGTTGAAGGGTTTTGTCCAAATGCACAAGAGAAATTTGCAAATTGTAACATGCCACACTGCTCTCATTTATTTGTGACAGCTTAGAAAGAGTATGAATTCTTTTATTTTGCATTTTTTATTAATTGTATGCTGTATATCAACAAGTCTTTTTAAAATTCTCATGTGTAGCATCACTTGATTTCAAAACACATTAGAGAAATAAAACACAACTATGTAGTAATTGCAATTTTATGCTTCAATTCTTCCACCACATCAAAGCACTTCAAGATTAGTCTGTTGAAGATGATTACCTCTGAAACATCTGATTGTAAATGGTTTAAAGAGCTTCCACTTTCACCCCAAGTATGTACCTGATCATATATATTTTTCATACTCCAGTTAGATACAGTAATTTTAGAGGAAGGAACTTAATTATGTTGGTTGCAATCTGCCTAAAGCAAAAATATTTTAGTGAGCCAGTCTTGAAGTTTAAATACTTTTGTTCCCGTTCTATAAAAATTCTATAAAAAATTCTAATTATACAAAGAACTAAGTGGCTATTCCCAATTGCATAATATTTGCCTACCAAAAATTTGCCTACCAAAAACCCCTCTGCTGAATAAACCTCTAAATTTAAAAGTCTTTAGTGTGAAGAGACAAACCAAAGCAAAAATTGAGAACATTAGCACCGGAAAACAAAATTTTTAATTTATTTTTTGCTTACATAATTCTATAGGGTCAATAAAAACCAATAATAAACTATTATTTGACACATTCTCTTAATACCTTCATTATCCACCAGTAGTCTCTGCTATTTCTTCCAAACATATTTAGAAAAAATCAGAAACTAGAGTCTCTTCACAACCTGTTTGTGCAAAAACATATCCCCCTTGAAGAACTCAATATCTTTTTGACCTGAACATTACCTTCAATATTTTTCTTCAGGTGCTGAGAACTCATACAGCAACTTAATAACCTGATCGCCCAAGAGCAGCCTCTGCTGTGGAGTCAGTATTTCTGATATTTTGTCTATTCACCTATTTTCTGATTCTTACTATGCCATGATTTCCCACTGGAAATATGCTTAAGGATGGGAGCCTGCCCTTTTGCTTGCACTGCGCTATTCTGACTGTGCTGTGCAGAAGCATCATTTAATAGGCACTTACTGAAATGCAGGCAAAGCAGGTAAGGCAGAGTGCAAGTCTTCCCTTGACTGCTGCATGACCTTGTCAGTGTGTTGCTCTCCAGGCAGGGCGCACAAGACACCTACAGAAGACCTGAGGAGGAGCCACAGCGATTTGTCTGCTCCAGATAAAAATAAACCAACAGCAGCAATACCCTTTGTGAAGTGCTGCTGACTGCGCTACAGCCAAGCTGGGGATTCAGCAGTGAGATTAAAAAACTGTCATTATCTGTCATTATTAAGTAATTTACTATTAGTGCTGCTAAATATGTTATACAAGGACTGCATGGCATGATGCTTTCTTGCCTCTCAGATCCTGCCTCACTGCAAGCACTTGCACACATTTAAGAGCACCAGTTCTAAACTGGCCCCTCAGAATAAAGATAGCGAGGCAGGCAAAACTAGCTTGCTGGGAAGTGTGGTGTTCTTTCAGGAATGTAGCATGGATAATTTCATGAAAGGTTAATTTATGGTTTGAAACTTGTCAGTATTATGTCAATAAATTCATAATATGGTTTAAATGAAGTCTCTTTTCTATTACAGGTAGACTCCTGTCTGTTGCCTTTTTCTTTAGAGACCAAGGTATAAACCAGGGATAAACCTGTCGTTTTCAGGGCAAATTCAGGTTAATGTAGCTGCAGTATTTATTTTTCTATGAATAATCAGTGTTTCTAGATCAAAGTGTTACAACTCTGTGTTTCAAAAAACACAGATCATCAGAGAAAGACCAGAACAGCAAACTAACCAGATGTTTTGTCAGCCCAGCATACCTTCACAAAACAGCTTTCCATTCTGCCAACAGCAACCCCAACTTTGGTTCCTTTTGTCACCCAGCCAAAGCAACTCACCTCAGTGATTGTTGTTTGCTAATTAGTTTATGTGATCATAGCTGAGATTTTGGCAGCTTGTTCTGGAACAGATTTATTAATGATGATCAATTATGACCAGGTGGAATTTCTGACAGATGATTTTTTTATTGTTATTTGACAATATATGGGAACTTTTCCATTAGGTAAATGCAGTTAATGAGCTGACCCTGCCATCTGCTGTCATTTCTGCTGCTGTTTCTGCAGTTTAGTGCCTGTTCAGAGTCTCCCAGGTCACTACCTCTCCTTCAGCTCACTGTGGAATACAGATCTCTCTAATGAGCCCATGCAGTATTGAAGACATGTCATTCAAGCTGTGCCTGGTTTCATGTAGCACAACTACTGAAAGCTTTACTTGCAAGATGAGCTGGTGATATCTTCAGTAAAAATATCATTGAACCACGAAAGGCTTACTGAGAGAGTTTGAAATATCCACCAAGTTTCCCAGTTTTCCAGATAAATAAGTGTAGTGTTGGCGAGAATATTAAGCAGCAATTTTGTCTTACAATTTGACATTTTAAATGTTTCTGTGTTCTTTACAGCTTTGCAGCTCATTGCAGGTAAGACAACTGTGTGCAATGCCAGGACAGTTGGCTGTGACACTCAACATACACAAATACATCACTCCTGCAGCAGCAAGGACACACAGGACAGTGAGTGGCCTCTCATTCCATGGGCACCATGGAATGCTGCCTATCCGTGTCCATACCTCACCACATTCAAGGCGTATGCAGAAGCACACTTCCCACAGCAAGATGGAGCTCACTCATTTTTTGTCCTTGGGCATGGGCAATGAGGGGCCAGTAGTGAGCTGACTTTACTCTTTGAAGGTATGGGATCAAGAGCTAGCTAGAGAACACAGATGTTCTTCTCTGAACATAGAACCATAAAATGTCCTGGGTTGGAAGGGACTGTTATCATCTGGTTCCAACATCTCTGCTGTGGGCAGGGATGCCTTTCAGCAAACCATGTTACTCATAGTCCCATCCAGCCTTGAATACTCCCTTGTCCATGAGCACCTCTGAACTAAGAGATCCCACAGCACTGACCACAGTCTTTTTTTGTCCTAAATCTTCTGTCCTATCACAGGACCGAGGGAAACAAAATCCTGAGAACCATTTTCTTTGGGTATGAGACAAATAACATCTTTCAAATCTACATGAACACAAGAGAAAACCACTCCCCAGCATTATTTCACACAGGGGAGAAAAACCCAGTAAAGCATGTGGTAAAAATCCAGTACTTCTCAAAACCCAGCAAATATTCTGGAAGTCAAAATATATCTTTATGGCAAAAAACCAAAATTTCTCTCTTCTTCTCTCTTCTTGCTCCCCTATAGCCCCTGTCTGCATGTTCAAAGTAACAGGTTATGACTTGCTTTCATTTTGCTTGCTTATCATGCGGCTCAGGTTTTACAGCTATAAAAAGTCCACTGAATGATAGCTGCAGGGGGATTGACAGGATGTGCTTCAGTTCTGTCTCAGAACTTGGAGGGGGGACTGCAGATGCAGGAAAATTCTCCTTGACAACATAAAAAGCTTCTGTCCAGTGTGCACAGTCTTCTTTTGCTGAACTTGATGGCCTGAGAAGAGTGCAGCACTGTAATATTTGTTGCTTCATCTTCTAATGCACTAGCTGAGTTTATTGATGTGTTTTGTTCCTTGCAAAGTGTCTTTTGGTCAGCGTTAGACTTTTATTTTCTACAGATGGGAATAAATTCATTAGTGTAGTGGGTTTTTGTGGCTACATTTTGGCAGCAGCAGAGGGGGTGCTACAGGGTTGCCTTCTATTAGAAACTACTAGAAGCTTCTCCTATCTGGTGGAGCCAATGCCAGCCCACTCCAGGAATGTCTCAAAAAGCACTGAGGTCAGGCCGCATCAGACTCTCCACACAGCACACCTGCAGCAAGCCCTCCTCTTCCAACAGATGGAAAAAAAGAGACTGGCATGAAAGTTCAGAGGGGCAGCTGGCTCCTCAGAGTGTATTCAGAGTATAAGGATAAACCATCGCACAAGTTACATCACTTGATTGTAAACTGGCCCAAAGACCCAGGGCAATGATCTCTCAAGTAATTTTAGGCTTAAAATGTAGATTCAGCATTTCTTCCCTCTTTCCCTCTCCCATTCTTAGCAACCCAAAAATAAAACCAACACTGCTCCCACCACCACCCCTGCCTCTCCCCATGTGTCTACCTGGCATTATTTTCTTCTTTAAAAGATCAGGAAACAAGGTGAAGGATTTCCATTTACAAGACATGCTGGGACTAAGCTTCACCCTTCAGTAAAGCCTGCAGGACATGACCTACACCCCACCTGATTTTAGTAAATTAGATTAGTCCCTTAGTCCTTGACCTATCACTGTATGTGTGAACACAAACTCCTACAAGTGCACTACAGGTAAACTTCCCCCTCAGCTTTTGTTCCCAAGGCCCTTGTTGATAGTGCCCCCTGGGAATGGAGCAATTCTGTGCTGCATCCCCTTCAGGCTGTGCTTCTGAAATATTCCCCACAGGACAGTGAAGCAGCTCCTTGCTGATGGTCTTTCTTTAGAAAAGCAAGAGGAGACACTTCAAGGGAAGTCAGTGAGGTCAACAAAAACAAGCAATGATAGAAGTTTCATAAATAAGCAAGAATGTAATGCAGAGAGTTTCTCTGCAAAATTTCCAGAAAATAAATTGAAATAAACAAGTGGATCTAGTTTCAATAGCAAATTGATATAAAACATTAAATATTTAACCAAAATTTCAGCAGCTTATGAGCTATCAGAGCTATCAGCTGTTTCCTATGAAATTTGGACATCGATTTGCTCCCTAAAATACAGAGATGTTAGTTGCAAAATCAGTTATGCTCTATGGGTTAAGAACAAAAGCTGCTTAGCAAATTCAGGGAAATATTTGAATATTTTGCAGGGCGTTGCTATTTACAATTTCTTTGCCCTTGCACCTCATGGCAGTCAGTCTTCTCTGTCATCTGATGAGCCATAGCAAAAGAGAAAAAAATCCACCCCAAAGCCTTTGTAAAATACATACACTCTGCATTTTTTCAAGACTTCCAGCTTCCCTTCCATCCCCTTCAGCTCAACCAGCAGTTAAGATGGTATAACATTTGCTATAATAGCTTAAAGATATGTATTTTATGCTTATTTCACATAGCATTTCAATTTCTACCACTATTATTTTTCCTGGCTGAGTAAAAACACATTTGGATTAATTACTAGGCCATCAAGGATTTTGCCCGTTTTATTTGTGCCCCTCCTGTTTCCCCACACACACTGTTCACCTTCTTCTCCCTTCTAACACAGTCTTCTTGGAATAAATATCAGTCAATTAGAGAGGAGCTGTGACAAGTTCTAACCTGAGTTAGTTTGCCTGGCTGTGCCTGGGAGGCTCATGTCATAGGCTGCATCCCCACTGAAGTCTGCATAGCCCTCAGCCAGTCAATACAGACACACCGAGTTCCTTACTGAGCAATCCATTTAAAAAAAAATATTTAGTGTTCTTTCTTCAGCAGCCTTATTTTACCACCCACGAAGAGTTACTTTATCCTGGTGCTTAGTGCACACATGAAGTATGAAGCTCTAAACCTTTCCTGTTCCTGAGGCTTGTGTAGTTTAGCTGTTTAATCCCAACAATTTTTTGCTAATGTTAGCAAAGGTAACTAATCATTATATTTCTTATATTAAAACTATGTCAAACGCTGAATTAAAAAGACAAGAAGAAGGTAAAGACAAATTAGTATGAAAAGGGCTTTCTCCTACAGAATCTGGTTCAAGGTCAGAATCTCAAGAGCTTCAGTGACAAACATCCTTTCACACTGTCACACCAGATGGGACTTTACCCTTCGGCCAGCATATGTCAAGGTTCTGCCCAGATCATCAGAAAATCCAGCTACCAACAGGAGTAAGTAACCTGGGGTTACTGAGACAGTGCTGTTACATGCCTCACTGACCACAGTTACATCAAAACAAGATGCTTTTCATCATTTATACATCAGGCACTGACTCCTGCCTATTCGTATGTTTCTGCTCAGCTGCTGTGCTTTTTGCAGGTGCTGTTGGACAATCAATGAAGAACGGTCAGGCAGGAGGGCACTTTCATACAGAAGAGAAGATTTACACACAGCTAGACCCTGTTCTGCGTCAACAGGGCTATAGCTGCACTACCCTGAAGCCTTTACTACAAAGGGGTAACCAGGTTGTGCTTCTTTCAGGACATGGGCTATTGGCTATGATCTGACCTGGAACATCGTAACTGAGTTCACTCACACTACAGGGGTATTACCCCATCATGAGAACCAGTCTGAATTGCATCATATCAGAGGCATCCAGGCAAGTCTGTAGATGCTTCTGTGGCATCTCAAAGATACTGTATTTGAGATGCTGGCATTTGAATACAAGATCATCTCACCTATTATGCATACATTGGCTAACATTCAAGGTGTTGAGCAGTAACAGCAACTTATTCTCATAGGTCCTCCTAGATGAGCTTCTGAATTACTCATCATCATCCAGAAAGTGCTAAAATTATATTTATGACTAATACATAAAATTCAAACAAGACCTTTATTTACATTAGGTTTTCAAGCGCTGGGTGTTGCAACATACACAACAGAATTTCATACTGCATTTTTTATAAGTAATCAGGTTGAAAGGCTGATCTACAAAATCAATTTGTCAAACCTGGCTAAGCAGAAAATGTGTCAACTCGGTTTTAGAGTTCTCTGTCAATTTTACACTGTTTGCTGTCGTTCAGAGTATTCCTGATGTCATGGTTATAAAAACAGAGCACTCATGCAGGTTAATTTACAGTGAACTCCCTAGTTTTATGTTCTTCAGTTGTTCAGAAGAGCAGGTCAATATTCTCCACCTTGTCTCACAAAGCAATTACGGATCCAAATAGGGAGAAAACTCAATCCATCAGGAGATTGTTAACAGAAAAAAAAAAAAAAGGATTTAGCCAGACAAGGATTCAGAACTTTCATTCTGTGACAAACTGAATTATAATGTCTCATTCTGCAGAAAACAAGTAAAGATTAATCAAGTTCATTTATTCCATATTAACATTACGCAAAAACCAATATGAGTGTCTAAGTAAACAGAGATTTTTGAAATGTTTTGCTGCAAAGCTGGCCAGTAATGTGCGCAAATGATAAAGTCATCAACTCTGTTTACTGCCGGAAATAAAAAAAATGGCTTCAGGAGCAGATAACACTGATTCATACTGTGCTCAAGCACTAGTCAACAAAATCTATTAAACTGCACGGGTGGGAAAAAAAAATCAAAGCAGTTTTGTTATCTTACTTGTGACACCTTATTTAAATTTCAGGCATTAATTCTTTATATCAGCATAAATATGTAGCCTTCTACAACTTTTATGATGTGGTTACAGACACAAAACTGTTATAGCAGAAAGCAAGAGCTAGTTCAAGGAATTTCAGACTTTGAAATCAGCAAGATAAAAAGCTAAAATTCATATGTTCCTTTTCAAGTTATGAATACTTTCACTAAAACATAAATATTTTAACATATATTATTTTTTCTGACATTCAAAATTGTAAAGTCAATATGGCAGAATTATTGTTAAAAGCACATATTTACAAATATTCTTTTTTCCATACATAAAGTATTTGGCATAATTATAACAATCTTACTGCATACACAACTGTTTGCTTTTTTTTCACATAATGGTACACTCCTTATTAAAATTTACCAATTATGTACAAAAATACTTGAACATTTATTATAGAAAACCTCTATTACTACCATCAACAGCTTGTAACTGCTGAAGGTTTAATTGAGAGAATATAAAAAAGTGGTCACTTTCTTCCAGTAAACTATCAACAAATCAAACACCGCTAAAATCAACATGAGTTTCCCCAAAAAAAGAGGGAGAATATTTTTAACAGCATGATTTAAAATGCAGTTCACACATCTGTTCCCAAGCACATTTAAATAGTCAGTAAAAGAAAGAGGATACAAAAAGTACATACAGAAGGTGCTTTTTTTCCCTTCCCCTTCACATTCCTACATGTTGGCATTAGCTTTCCAAAGCTCTTCAGATGCCGGTCACTAAATACAACCTAAGGCCAAACACCATTCTGCTACAATAAAGATGATGGTGATAAACTCAAGCTAAAAAGCAAATCCAAAACCAAAACCTGTCTCCAATGGCACATACACATTGAAAGAATTGTTCAGAATTTTTGCTAGATCTTTACAAAATTATTAAGAATGTTTGCAATTAGCTTTTGAATTGAATAACTGGCAATTTGTATTTTTAAAAATTTGCTCATTTAGTGAATTGCCTTGGTATTAGTCAGTGCTGATTCTTGTGCACAAATTAAACAAACAATTAATTTTTACCTATTTCATACATAGATTGTATTCTAGGGTGAACTTTCAAAAACAGCAGAGAGCCTCCACTAGCAAACTGCTTGCTTTAAAAAAAACCCCAAAACAACAAAAGTACATCTACTGGAAGAATAAAAAGTAACTTGCACCTCAAAAAGAAAAAGGATGTGTCAGGTACAATAATACATTAATGGCACAAAACCTTATCAGGATTCACCAGAATGGTGCTGTACACTGAATGAAATACAGGTATTTATCCATCTTAAAAATAACATAAGCATGTTTCGAAAATTCCAAACCACATTCTTACAACAGTTCTCTGCAGTATAACTTGCATTATATCCCAGTTTTTCCACGTACATTTAAAATGGCCAACCTATTCATTAGAGAAACGCCTTTCAGCCTATTTGCAGAAACAACCTAGTCTACAGACTACTCTGTTAGAAAGCGTGCATTTATCTCTAGTAGTAAAGATCCAGTCAGTATATTCTGCATTTTGTAAGAAGCATTTGGCTCACTCAGATGAGAGTTGTAGGGTTTTAGATTTAATTTTTTAAATAAAAATAATGTACAAATAAAAGCATTTATCAGTATTCACCATCCTAAAATTTAAAAAAAAAACCAAAACAACAATCCTCTCATTCATGCTTCCTATAATATCTGGCAACCTAAATTAGTAATTTCATTTCAAATGTGCAACATAATATTAATAAGCGCTTCAAAATTACTCAAAAGAAAAGATGGGCAAAATATTAAAGTGCCTAACTAAACCAGTTTTACCATTTTTAAAAAATATTATTTCTTAAACAGTAAAGAATTGGTTGCAATTAAATATAAAAGTGGCTTCTCATAGCTGAGAGACTTTGCGGGGCAGAGGCCTGGGCCGGGGAACCTGCTCAGTCCTCCTGCTGCTGTTTTCCAGGTTGTTTGGCCGAACCAGCTGTGGCTTGGGTGGCAGTGCCGGTGGGTCTGCGGCGGGCGGGATGGAGAGGCTGTGAGGTAGAGGAACGGGTCGTTTCAAAGTCCGTTCATACACGCTGTAGGGTGGCGGGGTTTTGCTTTCTTTTCTCACAGGCTCCTCAGAAACGCTGTAGCTTGGGACAGTCACTGCTGGTTCACTGCCTTGGCTTTCAAAGCCTGATGTCTCTGATGTGCTACATCGGCTGAGTGAAGAGATGCCGCTGCTGTAACTCCCTGACAGTGCCGGAGAGTTTGATATGAGCCCCGAGGAATGATACTCCACTGGAGATGGTGTGAATGATTGCACAGACCCCTGCTCAAAAAAAAGGGCAGGAGAAGAATTTACCTGGGGTATAGGAGGGAGAGCGTTTCTGTGCTAAGACTGAAAACATACACAGATACAGTGCATGGACACTGAGCTTTGATAAACATAAATGGCTGTGCCCCTGTTTAATCAAGACCCAGTAAGAAACCAATTAAAAGCTCATTTCAGTAGTGCCTGAGTGCACCGTAGATAGTGCTCATGCCAGTAATTTATATAAATGGAACTAAAACCGCATTTAAATGTTATCTTACTGTTATAGTACACTGGAAAAATCTGGAAGCCTTTACAATGCACTCTTTGTTTTCCCAGATGCAAGTGGAATGCATCACCTGGCATAGGGAATACCTGGGAGTGTCCTGCCCCCTAACGCCAAAGCACAGGTCTTGCAGCCCAGCCACTGCTGCCTACTGCAGGCTCTCATATCGCAAATTCCAAAGCTTTTCCTCACAGCTTTAGTGCATCATCATGCAGTGACAAGTGCATTTACATCGTGGCATCATTTCCAAGTGCACCATAATATCAGCGTTGGAGGGGAAACCCAAAGCACATGTCGAGGTAAGAGCCACTGATGGGTGCCAGCCCCCTTCAGCTGCTGATCCTGCTCCCCTTCAGCAGCAGCAGGATGGCAGGAGGTGAAGGCATCACTGCTGCTGCAGACAGCATTTTTATCTGCAGATTCTCCATCCTTCCTCTCCCCCATCTCCCAGGTGTTCCTTGGACACACAAACACAACACACCACCTTTGAGACAAGGGCACAGGTGGCCAGGGGCTGCATCAGCAGCCTCGCAGGTCTCTCAGGAATGGTCAGGGGTAGGAAGCTGAGGGCCCAAGCAGCAACAACAGCGCTGACAAAAAATAAAAGGTAGGGACAGTAAAGGCCTACCTAAAAACATCAAGCAATCCTATTCCAGTGAAGCAACTTCAACTGAAAATTGTAAAAGGTTATCCCACACTTTCCAAGTTGAAAAGTTTTTGCAACATATCTAATTTTGACTGGAGTCATCTGAGACAATCCAGACTTAATGGCTTCAAGCACAGGCTAAAAAAGGGATGGAGAAATCACATTCAAGACAAATTTCTCACTCCAATTGTTGTTAGACTGGTTGGCGCTCAGCTACTCAGCTTGAGGTGAAAGTGTGGGCCATGCAAAAAGGGTGAGAGTGGAGGAAGAGCAGAGGGGCAGGGGTGTATAGAGCTGGCTACACTGACTTTATGCTGTTGAGATAATTTTAGTTATCCATCTAGGACTGGATCCACAGAACACTGAAATCAATGGGGAAAAAATATTTAATTAAGATCAGTGGGTTTTGTATACTAGGATGACCTTCTTTGGAAGCACACTGCTAGAACACAAGCTAAAAATTAAGCCCCTGTATATGGCAAAACAGAGCAAGTTGTATTTAGAGCTCAATACATGGTGAAGACATTTCAGACGTTTTGAGGAGCCTGTTTAACTACTTGTTTCATGTTCCATTCCTCTGCATGTGAGGAGGCTGCAGCTGCACTCCTACTCCCACAAACATCCAGGGTCAATTTTTCAAGTAAATTATATATTTGGCTCCATTTCCAAGAAAACTTGACACTCGGATTAAGTGACTATAGATAAGATTTAGGACCTTTTTTTTTTGTCATTCTGAACAAGAGCAAGTATGTGTAAAGCCTGCAGGGGTAAGCACTTGGTTCCTGACAGCAGTGCAGACTGCTTTCACCAATAGCAGCTAACAATCTAGACACCAAAAGAGTCTGGAAATTCATGCTCAAAGTGCAATCCAGCAGCTCTCTGAAGTATTTTGGGCCAGCATTCCTCTCCCAGGCAGTAATCCAGACTTTGTCTGTAAAATGCTTAAATTCTGTCCAGACCTCTAAAAGAAAAATGCTAGGACAAACTTCAAACATCCCTAAGAATCATCAGTACCAAGTCCATTCGGGAAAAAAAAACAAACAGTCACTCATCTTTGTACAGATCCTAATGCTCTAAAGAGCTTCCTAGTAAGCAGTTAGCACAAAACCTGGGATTGGTGCTCACTTCAGCCCAAGGGACCCTACAGTAATAGAACTGTGGGCACTCTGCTGGCCAGCACAACTGCTCGGTGTTGACCTTGGACCACTGTGCAGCCACAAGTGGAAATGTTACAGGCTTATGGGAACACAAACAGGAGAATGACTATGGACTTGTGACTGAGGACCTCAAGAGGAAAGGAAATATTTTGGGGTGTCACTTTCCTCCTCAGGCAATGTATACCTCTGTAGTATTAGTTAGGCATTAGTTGCTGAGGGACCACTTTGGCAGGGCTGCCTCCCTCTGCCCTTGCACCTGAGTGCCTGAAGCACCAGTCATGCTCCTTTCTATTTGCTCTCCTTCCACATTGTTGACTCTAGTATTTCTAACTACAGAATTATCTCTGCTGTAAATGGTGTGGTAAAGCCTATGCCCAAGACTAACGTTGTGCAGTCTGCCACTATTGGTGTTTGCATGGAATAAGCAGGTTGCATTTGTGTCCTCCAGTGCTGTGCAATACACAGATTTCTGAGTCAAGTTTTCCAGCAAAAAAACGGGTACCAATATATGGGTACCAATACATTCAAAATGTTTCTTGAAATAGAAAGGAAACCTACTCAGTTTAGCCTGGATCCCCAATTGCTTTCGGTGTTTAACTGCTAGAGAAGAACTAGTACTTATTCAGACTATTACTTAATGTATGCTACTGGCAGGTGTCAAACTACTTCCAACTTCTTACACAATCTCCCCAGATCATTCTGCAAAGGAAACAGACACTAAAATGACTGAAGCAGGGATTACTCTCTACACAGCCTCTAATCTAACAGCCCTGAATGCTGGAGGAATAACAGGAATGGGTTGCGCAACAGGTTCTCCTTAGCTAGCATCTCCCTTTTATCCATGGTTGGAGTAGGTGGACCATCAGACACCTCTTACATGTATTTCTTACTCTCTCTTCTGTCCATTGACTCTGGTGATCTTGATTACCCATGTAAGTGAGAAGCCTGATACTGAGAGGCTAAAGATTCTGAGGATTAGGTTTCTTGACTGTTTTTTAAAATCTTCAGAACTGCTGCAATTATTATGGCTACTTATTCTTGTGAATGGTTTTTGTACAGGTACATAATAACAAAAAGAATACATAATACCAAATAATCTACATTATATATATACTATCTACTCCAGAACACACTCCAGATCTGTCCCACAATTCACTGCAATAAGACATTACCTTCATTGGTGATCTGCCAGCAGGAGAAGGAGAAACAGAGGCTATGTGTCTTGCTGGTGATGCTGTAAAGTTAGAAAGATTTCAGTGCACTCCTGGCATTACAATTTTCACTAAGAAATCTTTTTAAGTGGATAGGAGATCATTTGATACATAGACATTATCTCTGGTTCCCTCTAGCTACTTTCCTGATGGTTGTAAATAGTTTTGGAGATTTTATTTATTTTACTTTGTTCTCAGGATGATCTTGCAGTACAACCAAGTCTAAGAAATTTCTGTATCTGCCTTTTCTGACAAATTTTACATCACGATAGATTCGTTTATATTCTACCACATGATAAAAGAATTTTTAAAAAGAGTCAGTATTACAACTTTTTACTTTTTGTTCTTCAGAAATATATTATGTATGTGTACGTCAAATAAGAAAAAGGACAATACATAATATATCAAACATTTACCTGCAAATATACTGGAAACATGCCTGGACATACTCTGAGGCATAAGTCTAATATGCAAAAAGTGTATTCACACCATTGAGAACAATTATATTGATAGTGTCACTCAAGCAGCCTTTTCTTTAAATAAAAATTAATCTTTTGAAAGGCAAATTGGTTATAGTAACAGAACTCATATACTTGCATGATTGCTGTGCATTTTCTGGTCAGTAAGATTCTTTGTGGTTAATGATCATTTCTGATTGCTAACCTTCAATTATCATAAAATCAAACGACTAAATTTGATCATTCTCCCTAGTACTGGCATGAACTGTCTGAAACTACTCAGCCATTAAGTGAAGGGGCAGAGTATTGGAAACAGAATACTGCAGAGAACATTAACGAGATTAAAATACCCACAGAGGCAGTTCTACAGCCTTTCATGTAAGAAATCAAATAGTAAGTTAACCTGCCCAAGAAGTTAAACATTAATCAGAGTGGAAAGAATCCCTAAAGTACTGGAGCTTTGCCTGAAATGTCCATTAACTCACCAGTCTGTGCAGGTCTTGGTGGTACGGGAGGAGATATAAGTTTTCCACTTTCTGATGTGTTTCTGGCTTCCTTTCCACTATCCAGGCTCCAGCTGCTGGGGGTGGTGTTTACAGCTGGAAGAGAATGAAAAAGCTGTTACAGGCATCAAAAATTCCAGTTCTCTGACTTGCCTTTATCCATGAGGGTAAGAATACACAGAGTGAAAATGATAAACAGCTTAATAAGCATGCCTGAAAAGCTCTCATGATTACATCAGCACCTGGAAAGCTCTTAAATAACAGCTGTCAGTGTCCTGGTTGCCTGATGTGTGCATCTGGCCCTCAGGTCAGTTTGTGACTGAATAGCACTGGGGGCCATCAGCAGCAGCAGCTGAGATAGCATTCTGGTGCACTGCAAATCCAGCCACAAAGGGAGGTAAGCCTGAAGCCTGTTAATATAATCAGTTTATCTTTGCACCAGACTCCTATTTAGAGGTTTCCAGACAAAGGAGAACATACTATTTGTAAACTCTTTCCATTAACTCATTTTATACACAGAAGGGACTAGACAAAGGAACTCGCCAAATTCCAATCAGCCTTCTTCATCAAACTTTCCATGCTAACAGTCTTTTGTTGGAAGAAATTAAAAGTGTCTGACAGACAAAAAAAAGTCAAATTAAGAAATTATCGCGGACTGAGAAAATTTCTATATGCTGTTTCTATCCATGGTCAAGGATCTTTGCTTAACCATGTAAATTGACTATCACCTTGATATGCATAAAATTTGCTGTTGTATTTGTGTTTTACCTTTACTAAATTCCATGACTTTAACTGAATGATCGCATAAGGTCTGGAACAGCTTCCTTGATCGAACTGGATTATCTCATGTTATCAAGAAGTCACCAATATTAGAAAGAAGCCACATAGAAAGACAGGGCATTTAACATGGACAGGACAGAAGCTAATTTGAAACACAAAACTATCATTACACTTACTGAAAAAAAAAAAAAAAAGAAGAAGAGTGGAAGAAAAAAAAAATGCTTCAAAACCTTCCCCTTAACAACCCAAAAACATCTTCAAAGCATCAGACATCTTAACCCACCATGACAGTTTCCTTCATTTGTTTGTTTGAATTGTGAGTAGAGAATCGCATGCAAGGATCCTGTGCTTATTTCCAAAGATGAAACAAAAAGCAAAGTATTGTTGCTAATGGATGGCATCAATTATTGCTATCATAGCAACGAGAGCTCTTAGGATTGCAACCCCACTATATACCAGACTTAATACAAGAAGTACAGTACATATTATATTGTTTTCATATCGGTAACAATACTGTTACAGTATAATTGCACCTTAGTTGACTCTGGGAACAGTGCACAGAATAATCTATTTTCTAGAGGATCATTTTGCTTTTTATTGCCAAAATATTCAAGACAGTGTTTACTTTTTATTGTAAGATGTCACCTAACAGTATGGCTTTGCCCTCATCCTACAAACCACTTGGCACCAGACCTAGGTACTTCAAATGCCTGAATCTCTTGACAAACCAATTTTTTCTTATAAGTCATTTAAGCAGTCAGTTCTTTGGAATCCTAAAACCTCCAGAAGATAAATATTTTATTTTAACAATTCTGTGATCTATGTGGCTGCATAGGCCAATGGAAAAGTTTTGTCATTTCCATGTTAAATTATTTCATACGATTTTCAGCCCTGTGAAAAATTCCACCTGAGCTTTCATAAAACTTGGACACAAATATACCTAAAAAACCAGCTCTTACTGAAGAAAATCTGATTACCAGTCAGTTCTTGCTACAGTATATTCTTCAAATATATACCTGTTGAACTGTATCCTTTATTCAGCATACCATAAAGGTTCCATTATGAAATGATGGAGCATATTATGGATGTGAAGCACATGATGAAATCATGGCACAATAACTATGCCAAAAATATTGGATTTCCCCATGCACAAAATTATAAAAGGCAATATTTTGTCTACAGAAATTCATACCTTTCTCATTTACTGTAATTAAAAGAAAAAATCCCCCCAAATCAACTTAAGATTGTTAGTGTAATTTAATTAGTCAGTTAGAATGTTTTGACACCTGGAGATGACAGTATGCACTCAAAAGAATTGGCATACTACAAGAACATGATCAATTAATTAAATTTTCATTGTTCCAAGATTGGTATGTTGCAGGATTTCCACTTACCTTTGTCAGGGCCAGGCAGATTGGAATCACTTCGTGGCAAAGCACCATCTCCAATATGATTAAACAGCATTCTCTGTAAATTGAGAACAGCATGGTTTACACATAATTGCTGTTGTATTTCAGTAGTCTTTAAGAAAACAAACATATTTTTGATATTATCCCCACTACACAGATCTACTTTGGAGGCAGAGTGATAAACGAGACCTAACAACATAAACAGTTTAATAAAAGTACGTGTATACAGATAGGGAGTAGACTAGTTTTCTGAAAACTGTACACACTGAAATCAGAGGGAGGATTATTATCTATTGAGTTCTGACAGTTTCCAGCACCTTAAAAAACAAAATAAAGCTCATTCCTCAAGTGGTATGTTGACAGATTACTACAGATTACTAACAAATAGAGAGATAGATCTCAAAAATATCATTAACGAATCAGGATCTGAATAAGGTGTAATGTTTGACAATGTTCAAGTTATGGCTGTTACCTCAGAAAAGCTTTGTGTATTATTTTCCAACCCTGACTTGTTTGGTAACAGTGCTCTTACTTCTCTAGTAGATAAAAGCTGACCCATAAAGCATGTTTGTCTTTCCATTTCTGAATATTCATTTATTTTAAAAAATCACAGTAAATTTATGAATTAATTTTAAAATTCTATTAGCTAATTTTTGGCAGCTTTCAAATAATCCATAATCACTGGTTTGTCTTGATAACAGATGTAAACAACATGCAGTTAATCCTACAAGTAATTCAGATGTACTTTCCTAGGAAATGAGAACAAGATAAACTTTACTTTTTTTTTCCTTACTTGTTTGTTTGGGGTTTTTTTTGTTTGTTTGTTTTTAAACAAGATCAGAAAATCACTGCAATCCAAATATTGTATCTCTTTCCACTGTTCACAGAGGACCATGCCAAATCGGTGAGGCACTATGCTGAGGTTCCACAAGACGGCAAACCCAGCTGCAAAGTAATCTTCATTGATCTAACATGTTGCAGCTCCATGTGACAAAGTGAGGAACAAATACTTGCCCAATTCAATTGGACTTTAGGCATCTCATAGAGAGAATTCTTTGGTAGACATTGAGCTACACTATGTTTGCCGTATGTCATATTAGAGTCATACTGGGTCGGGAAATATCTGTTTTCCTGAAGTTACCACTAAATTGAGATGGTGCAACTACATAGGTACTCTAATGTGACAAAACTGTGTTCCTGCCTGATCTGGATTGATTTTTCACTGCCTACCGAGTCTGCAGTGCACTAGGATGTGGTGCACAAATGTTTAAGTCTGTTTTCTGTTGTGAAGGTAAAGAGCAAAAGCTGAAACAGCAACTGAAATTGGAGGAGATAAAGAGACAAAAGCTGAATGAAATACAGAGAAACAAGGACATACCAAAGGAATGAAATTTAAAACCATATGGAAGAACAAGAGCAATCACAGGATGTTTAATGACACACAAATAAAAACCCCAAAAATGTAAAATTTGAATAGCTTCATTAGGAAGAATAATGGTGCAAAAACCAAGGAGGCTTGTTGACCAGTCAATGACAGCAGGCATTTCTCTTCAGAGTATGGGAAGAGTTGGAGAGACACTGTACAATCACTCAGCCAGAGATCACAAAGGAAGCACAAATGGATGTTGACTGAAAGCAGCTGTACATAACCTTGAGCATCAATTTTAATGAGGGAAGCGGATGCAGTACTGCTGTGGTCTTGTTCTATGAAGTCCATCAAACTTCCTTAAATAAGGTAGCTATGGCCTGAAAGGACTTCCAGTGCAGGAATTTGCCTGTGTATCTCATCTTTCCCAACTGAAACACTAATGTGAAAATTGCTTTCATTAAGCTGTAACAAAGTCTTTCATAAATGGGTTGTCCTTTCCTCTTTAACTTAGCGTGAAGCTCCAACCAAGACTGTTGAAATAAACTGGTATTAGAATAAAAGTAGAAAGGACAGGGAACAGTTTGAGCAGATAAATTCTAATGAGAGTTGCAGGTATCTCTAAGATATCTCCTTACAATTGTCCTGAGGATTTCTTTTCCCATTCTTAATCAGAAGGCAAAGAATCATGATTTTGTTTCTGATCACAGTCCATTTTTACTGCTATGGGAACAGAGCACAAGAGAAAGAAATTTCACCTTTCCCTGGAAAGATATATCTTCATTTCTGGTTATAAGGGCAGAAAGAAACTGTCAGACCTTCTCACCTTCGAAACATACTTCACTGTATGAGCAAGTTAATTTTCTACTTACCCTCTCATGGGACACTGAGGGTAGAGACAGATTGGGAGATTTTCCTGCTGGGCGAGTCTCAGAGAGAGCGGAGACTGGGCCTACGAGCTCCTCAGCCTCCCTTATGGAATCTCGGATAGAATGGGGGATAGAAGTCGTATTCCACTTGGCAAAGCAAGAGTTTGTAGTCTGGGAGCAAAAATGGGATAATTTTTCTTTGCGGCAAACTGTAAAACCGCTTTATTTAAAGAACATCTCCTGATCTTTCCTGTATGTTGTTTTGGCTCCACTACCACTGAGGAAGTGCCCAGTAGATATATCTACTGTAAGTAGAACTGTCCTTAAGTCTGGCTCAGCTTCGGTATTACTCCTTAAGCCCTCAGATAACAGCATGAGGACTTAAACAGAAAAGAAATAAAAAATTAAATCAAGAGCCAGTTCAATAATTGAAGAAACAAGGGACAAGAAAAGAACTAATGAGAAACCAATAAATAATTTCTAAAACAAAGGATTCTGGACTAGAAAGTTGTTTTTTATCAGAGTTTTTTGGTAGAAATGAGTGTTGAAAGGAGGCTTTAAACACTGTACTTATGTTCTTATCTTTCTCAGCTTCAGCAAGAGGTGCATTGTGTGATGGCAGAGATTAAAACAGCAACTGTGTTAAAGGAAAGCACTTAAAGGAAAATAGGTCCATTAATAAGAAAAGATGAAATAAGAATTCAATATTGGCCAGCTCGCCAAGCTCATTTTCCATTTCAAAATACCCAAAAGAAACACATTTCATAAAGACCTATATAACAGTATTTTAAGGTAAGAACACAATTAATTTTTTTCTTTGGAGTAACAAAATGTCTATGCTTTTTTTCTGAAACTACATTGAAAAATAGGAATTGCCACATGGAATGGGTTATTATCTCACAGTGGCTAGAATTAGCTTTCTCAGAAGAAATAAAGGGGAAGTCAACAAGGATAACTGCCACAACAACAGTTTTTCTTTCTTTTTCCTTCTTCCCTCGATAGAACAAATGCTATTGTTCCACACAAGCAGGCTGTGTCAGCTGCTAAGTTTCTGTATCTCTCTCTCACTGCATTGAGTAAATGTATAGAAACAGATCTAAACCTAGGGAAATCAAGCAGAAATGTGATCAAGTATCATGTATTCTATTCACATATCTTTTATGTAAAATATTTTAGAGTATTTGCTTATAAAAACATAAAAAATCCCTTGAAAATTAAAAACAATGAGCAGACTGAATCCACTCAAAGTTCAGCATGCCTTCTGAGCTATTGTGCTCTGAGGACTCCAAACAAACTTCTTACCTGCGAAGTTTCTGAAGGAGTAGGGTAGATGGCACTGCAGGGCCTCTCTCTGGGAGACAGGCAAGAGTTTTCTCGGGAATGCTTATGTTTGTCAGACAACAGAGGAGAGGCTAGAAATAAATGTGTCGAGTGATTAAATTCATTCAGTGAAACATTTCAATTCTATGCTTATGACAAAGAAATCCTCTGTCTCTAATAACTCATATTCCTCAAATAATTGGCTAAAGTTGATGTCTGACCAGTGCTGTCATGCAGACATTCAGTTGTGTAATGTATCAAGTATAATTTAATATGGTTTACTATAAGTGATGAGCACTGACCTCTGGCACTGGATGGAGCAGAACTGGTCACGTTAGGTGAAGCAGAATGAGTAGAACTCAGGCTTGAGGTAGATGGACTAGGCTGTGTATAAAAGAGATACTGTTGTTACCACATCACACTTGCTAGTTTGGAAAACAAAAATTTATAGCATACTTTTCACTAGAACAAAGAACTTGTAATATCTTAGAGTAGATTATCAGTATTTCTAAATAGCAAACCAGTATAAAGAGAATTAAACTAATTACACAAGATGTAGTAAAACATTAAATAAATATAAATGTAATTAATACAGTGAAACAATTACATCCCACTGTGACAAGCGAACAGAAAGGTCTATGTAAGGTCAGATGACTTTGCATCATAGTCCGTTCATTGCTCATTATTACATTTGTAAAAAATTAATGCTTTGATTTAAACAAGAGAAAACAGTTACATAAAAAGTTATTTCTAAGTTAATGAGGTTAAAAGCTCATTTAAAGATTTGTTTTTTAAAATTAAGTATCAGCAATAATGTTGGATTTCTGAATTAAATAACAGAAGCATTACTTTACTAAATAGCCCTGTAAGAAAGATTCTGTATAGCTTGAAGAATGACAGTAATTTGTACCTGCATGTTAAAAACTTCATCTGAGCTTTCTGACTGCCCAGTGATATTGCTGACTTCAGCAGAAGCTTGGGATGACAGTGATGAGGATGAATACCGATTGACAGCTGGGTAACTCAAGGGGCTAATATAAGAATAATGAAATACAAAATTGATTACTCTAATTGTCAATCATAACTTCTCATGGGAAAACAGCACATGTTTACTAATCTTTAAAGTTCATTTGAGGATTGTAGGGGGAGGGAGAGAGGGAGAGAGAGAAAGAGAGAGATTATATTCAGGTATTCATGGCTGAAGATATTTCAGGCAGATCATACAAGAAATCATGCACATAACAGAAGTATTTTATGGGTTATCTTCCATGAATAACAAAAGCCAGTTGGTAGTATTTTAACTTGCCTGCGTCGTGGTATTACCCTGGCAGCATCAGGGCTCATAGAAATAGGCATGGAATTCCGGCATACACGAGGACTTCCATTTGGAAAATGAACAGGACTAGCTTGTACACAGGCAGAAAATTCCTGGCAAGTTATTAAAAGAAGATTAATTCAAACGAACATAATACCATTAAGCATTTTTTAAGATACAGAAAGTAATTTCAATAGTTATATCTGCATTTTGGATCACCTTCATCATTAGTATGAAAAATATTTTAAGTTTTCACTGCTGATAGTAAAACATGACTACTTTTCTCTGCACAGTATGGAAAGTTTATGTTTCTCTTCGCTTTGTGGTTCTGCAAGGCTACAAGCTGTAACGTGGACAACCAACCAGAAGATGTCACTGTTTGCTGCTTGGGAAAATGAAACGATCCTCAGTGCAGCTGAATGCTCTCCTGGTCTATCCATGCAACTGCTCACGTACCTGTATTCCCAAGCTTGACTTCATCACAAAGAACTGATCCACCAGCTTTTTGTGTAGCGGCCTCATGTCCTGCGGCACCACCTTCTCGTGCACAGCCAAGCCAAATTCTAGAATCTGAGCCTGCAGTGAGGGAAAAATATATTTTTGATACATTTTCTGCAATCTTTCATCATCAACCAGGATACTAATAAAAAAAAAAAAATCTAACAAAATGCACGTTGCCTTAAGAGCATCAATCTAACTGCCTGAAAGATCTGTAATCAAACAAGGCCTAGGACCAAAAGCAGTAACACACAAGAGGATTTACGCCTCTTCCCATTTACTATTCAACTCTCCCAAAGGTTTCACCTATGCAAATTCAACTCCAATATAAAACCCACTATGGATAATATAGTGAAAAATCTGACTAAATAGTAGCTTTATAAAGCAACAGCTCTAAACCTTAAATAAAAGCTATTTTCTACAAGAACAGTTGTAAAAAGCATGAAACCACAGCAATAGCCACATCTACCAGTGACCCTGAAATACATTTGCAAGGAAGTCCATGGCCTCCTCTCCTATTCCAACTCCCCAGAGACCTCTGTAAGTCATGGCTTTATGTATATTCTTGACACAAGGCATGACAGGCTTCAGAATAACATTACTGAAACTCTAATCTTGTTCAAATTTGGCCATAGGCATCCAAAATACTGAACTGGTTTCATGAGGAATCGGATGAACTCAAACTTAAAAACAAAATAGCTAGAGTATGTTGTAATATCTTTGGATGAGAGCTACTAGCTGACGTTTTCAGACAGCCTGCGACTGGACATGCAGCTGCACAGCATCACTGACCCAAGGTTAGGACTGCAGCACATCCATCCACGTGCACAGCCATCCCAGCCCTTCTGAATCTCCACGTTAAATCATCTGTGAGTGCCAGATAGGCTTTAACCGCTATTCCTTGGAATTCACAGTTTTGTCACAGGAAGTTATTAACTCCAGTTTTACATTGTAAAGGTTAGTGAGATTAGCTATAGCTTGAATTGCAATTAAAAATTACAATTTAAATTACTGTACTTTATCTAAATGAAAGTGAGTTCATTGAATCTATTCTGACTTATACTGTCTGAGGATCTGTCATTCAGCTGATCTGACCAAAAACATACCACATGCTGATGAAAAGTAGAATTGCCATCTTGCCAAATTCCAATACTCTGACCTTTTTATCCTAAACTGGCAATAAAATTTGAAATGTCAACATGCTGCGTAGAACAAAGATAGGTAACGGTCAGTTAAAAAAGCTGAAATACTTCGTAAGGTCTTTGATTTAAAAAAAAAAGTTCAGCATTTTCAAATGGAGATGCTTCATATTTGAGGCTGGAAGGTCATTGTCTTACAAAGTAATGAAGAAATAATTAAAAAATCATATAATGCATAGAATACTCCTCTGTTTAATTTAATCACTTGGCATTTATTTTATTGCCTACCTACTTTGCCAATTATCATTAGATATCTTTCATTGCAATAAAATTTTTTCATGCCTTTTTGCTCTTATGGCAAACCTTGCAGTGAAAATATTTGTTCTGTAATATTGGTAAAATATGTCAAAGAGATATTTGCTGAAGCCATCAAATGTTTCAATGAAATAACGTTTATTCTGTAGTAGTGATAAAATATGCTGTGCAAATATTTGTGCATGAGCATGAAAGAACAGGCCTCTCATTCAACTTTTAATTTCGAATAGTTTGAAGTAACTAAGGTGATGATGGAAAGGACTAGAGAAAAAATATTAACATGACCCAGAAACCTGCTTGCATAGAAAGTTACTGTCTACTTAAAACAGCTGAGCAGGCCACCTAGTCAGTCTTTTCCCCACTGTACCTGCTCGAGCATCAGCTCTCTCAAGCGTGTGATCTTCTCTCCATCCTCTGGATGGTTCAAGATATATTCTTTGATGAAGAATGCCTAAGCAGAATAAAATCACAAAGTAACATTAAGTGAGTAAAAACACAACTCTTTCAGGCTTGGGGGTTTTTTTAAAAACAAGTTGCTAGGTAATATTTTCAAATATTTTCAAAGTTCCTTTCTACTGCAATAACGGATAATACATGTTAAATAATTAATTATCACATACTAATTGGTGAAGATTATAGGCAAAAAAAATGTAGCCTTTTTTGAGTGGCATTTTTAAGTTGTTTAGTATCCAGGACAGACCTGAAGCAAATTTTGAAACCAGCAACAAATACAGGTTACCTGAACCAAATATCTCTTCCCCAGTAATTGTGACACAGAAGTTTCAAATAATTACAAAGAGTTTGATTTTCCTCTCTTTTCATACTATGAGCTTCCTTGTTCTTAAATGTAAAGACAACAACAGTGTGGAATTGTATGCTATTACATGTATCAGAGCTGTGACATTATCTTCTTATTCACTTAATATAAATAATGTTCTAAAGAACTCACAGTGATCATCTGACCAACATCCAAATATGTTTATGAGCTTACATAACTTTCCAGTCCATTTTCAATGCTCAAATTGCGCCAGCTATAACACCCCAAAGTCATTTTACCCACCAGCAATGGTCTGGTCATAGTACTCCCCCTCTTTGTTCATGATTGCACCTTTCTTAACATAATGACTATTCTACCCTGCAGGGGAATTATATTGAGTTTACAATTCTTGACACTATTCTGTAAATAAAATGCCCAGCAGCTTATTTGAAAGATTTCTAAAGCTTTTAAAAAATGCATTTATCACAAAAAGTGTCTCTAAATATATCTATACATACATACAGATGGCTTTCCATCCTCAGAGTTGAGAGGATAACAGAGGCCGCTCTGGGCTATGTTTTCCTTTTGCACCTGTCTTAGCATTTCCCTCATAGACTTCTCACTGGGTTCTCCATCCAACTTTAGCTCTTAAAATCGTTGCTATCAGAAGCATTTATAAATACGGGGAGCAAAACTGGAGATAAAATATGCCTTCCTCTGATTAAGTTCCAAGATTTCATGCTGTGACAAACCGTAACAAGAAGGTACTGAGACCTACTTAGGAAATGCTGATACCATGAAGAAAATCAGTGGTTCAGTCTTTTTAGCATACATAAAGGTGCTGCATAATAACTATAACTTCTGTAAATTTTCCTGGAGTCTGTTCCTGTATTGAATCTAGGGAATGTATGGCTTTAATATCTGCGATACCAAAGCACTGGATAATTAGAAAAGCTGCTTGTGTTTTTGTTTTCCCTCATCGGGGGGGGGGGGGAGTGAGGGGGGAGAGGAAAAGAGAAGGGGAAAAAAAAAAGAAGAAAAAGGCAGGGGAAGGAGGGCAGAATCAAGAAGGCAGCAGCTGGCCAAAGGACACTTCTTAAGGCTTGAAAGTTGCCTGAAGGGAAGTAAGATATTGGTGAAGACATTAAAGACATGGTCACGCTTACCCCAAGAGCAAATGCTCCAAGATTGAATGAGTCTTGAGCTTTGTACAGGGCAGAAGGGAAGAGCATTTACAGGGCGGGGGATAACAGGAAAAGTAGAAGACAAGAACTGGCAAAAGAACAGGAAGACATATAGAGACTGAAAAAGGGACATGCAAGGGAAGAACGAGGGTGAAATGGGAAAAAAAAAAAAAAAAAGCAGAAGGGAATTGAAACTTGAATACTGTCCAGGAGGTCAAGAACTGCAGCTAACAACAACAATAAGAAAGGAGCAAGTAACATGCTTGTGAAGAATGGAGAGCTATGCAGAGACACTCTGACACTTAATTCAAACCAGACATAGTTTTGACATGACTGTATTTCTCCAGGGACTCCCTTCATGGTGCTTTACTATGTTAAACAGTTTTGTTGTTGTTTAAGGCAGTTGGGAAACATCAAACATGTTGCTGCCTTTCTTTAGTCTCACGATTTTCATAAAACTGCAATTTTGATGACAGATTCTAACACTACAGCAGATTCAATTTTCTGTAGTTTAATTTAGATGCAGTTTTATCAAATTTAACACTGTTGAGTGAACAGCGAATCTTGCACCCTTTGAGACAAGTGGACAGAATGTTATTCAATGAGACATTTTCAAAGGAACAACCAGCAGACTCAAGTATTTCATAAGACTATGGAGAAAGAGGAAGATCAAGTTGGGCTGAAAAAAAAATCCTTTCTTTTTACTGCGGTTTCAAAATTCCACAGAACTTTGTGCAAATACAGCATCCTAAACGCTTACAGTTCTCCTAAGGTGATTCAGAAATTATAATAATGAGCAGCAACTTTTGGGAACAAATCTGGTGTTAGACATTTCTTAATTATAAGTATTTTTTTCTAGATTTTTCTTTCCCCCTGAAAATAGCTTTCCTTAAAACCTGTAAAAGAGAAACAAGAAGGATCTAGGAAATGATGATTCTTCGAGATAATAAATTTATTACTGATAATTATATATATATATATATATATAAATGAGGATGTCAGCACAACAAAGTAGATTTGCTGGTTGGCCAGAAGTAGCTCCTGACCTAGAATAGGCAATGTACTATAATAATGTACTTACAATTAACTATTTATTGAATATTTCCACACAAATCACTGAAGAATGCAAGGTAATTGTGAATTGACTCATTGCTGGAATAAGTTTACGGTGTTATCTGCAGCAAAATAGTTGTTTCAATAAACTATACATCCTTAATATCACCTAACCCAAAATTGCAATGTAGGTATAATTATAGCTATTATTCATATAATACTTTCTGTCCTTACTTCATACAGAGGAGCTGCATCTGTACAAAGAAAGACGTTGGATTTTTAATAAATGGAAATAAATTGCTTACCTCTTGGTATCTAGCAACTCCTCCATTAACTGCAGCATCAATGACCCCATTTAGACACATTGTGAGAGGGTTAATGTTCTGCATCTGTCGTGTTTGACACTGACTAATCAGTGTTCTCAGCTGCTGGTTCTTATTTTCTAACACTTCAATAGCATTCTCAAGGGGACTCATTTCCACCTGAAAGGAGAGTGAGCAACATTGCAAACAACTTAATCTTCAGCCGAAAGATGAAATAATACTATGGGTAATTTTTGATTTCTTAAAAGAAAACAATGTTATTCTATGTTCTAGAGTACTGGAACAGAAAATTCTCCTCACCTGGGTTACACTCCATGAGTATACACTCTGTGCACAGAGAGATTTGATTTTATCATGTAATCAATGACCAAAACAAACAACTGTCCCTCTCATGCAGATTTGTTATCTGACCTTGAGAGATGACTCAGCCATTGCTACAAAACACTCGCATACTTTCAGCCAGTGGTGCAACTCCTGGAGTTCAGGGGTAAACTGTCCTTGGTAACCTTACCTAAACTGGGCTTGAGATTCAGCAGATTAAGGGCATAGAGCAGAGTTTAAGTCTTGGTGACTTAGTTTCCCCACCCAAAATGAAATCAACAACTAGACATTATGAGTGAGGAATTTGAATGTAAGCTTTGAGCTGAGATGATGACCAAGTTACAGTCAAAGGCCAGTCCTTGAGCAGGATGTGCCCCTCATCTCTCAGAGAGGAAGCTTTTCTCACAGGTAGCATGAACTGCAGCAGAAACAAAGCTTTTCTCACAGGTAGTACCAACTGCAGCAGAAACAAAAAGCTAAGCAATGAGAAGAGTACAGGCCTGCAGCTGCTCTAATTTACCAAAACATACAAGCACAAATCTGAGTCATAATCTCATACATGCCCAGGAAAAATTATTACAGTTAGCTTTTGGAAATGGTGACTATAATGGTAACATGACAATAAACCAAGGGTCTTCAGATTAGGGGTCATATTAACCTAGTAAGGACTCAGCAGAAGTCAACTAACAAAATTTCTCATGTCACACACAATTTTTTGATTTGTACTAAACTCCATTTTTGGTTTTCTAGAGGAGAATATCAGGATGGTGAACAAATGACATTTTGTTGCTATTATGAAAGAAAAACACAACAGAGTTTTAAAGAAAAGCACTTGTACTATAGTATCCTCATATTTAAAGGGATTATTGTAAAATTGGCTTTGGCAAGAAGGAAAATAATTATAGGTGTTGTACTCCTGGCCTCAACAACTGACCAGTTATTTAGAGGTCTTTATAGGAGAAGCTCTCCTCTGAATACAATTGGAATGTATTTAAAGATTTTCTAAGAAATAGAACAAAGAAGGAGAAGAAATTACAATGTGTCAGTAACAGATTGCTACATTAGACCCTACTGCTACAGGTTCTGCTGAGCAGCTCGTGGCATTTATTCTAGCACAGGAATTTGGAGAATGTTTCCTTATCAAGTATACTAAAAGATACATATCTATAGATATTCTAAGTATTAAATGTTACATCATGCTGAGTTTTAAGAAAGTAATTTGCTGACAATGTGTTGCCTCTGTGTGCCCATTATTTTTCTCAACTTCTTTTTTCCTGTTTAAATGAATCATAAGGTTGGTTCTCAACAATACTTTTCAAGACAAGAGAAATCAAAAAACCCAAAATACTTTGTAAGTACTTTTGTTGTAGCCAGCTTGAGACCTTGCACAAAGAAATTACCCTGTAATAAATCTTAAAATCATCAAATAACATCAGCCCACATTTGACTAAGGAAGTAAACCAACCCACAAAATGTATTGATATCAGTCTCATACTCACCACTTCACGTTTTTCCACTTCAAACCAACGAGATATTCCAGGTAAACTCTGCACCAAGATCAGTGTGGTTCTCTCTACCCATAGACTCTACAATATACAAAAAGAATTTATTTCCCTACTTTGCCTCTATATTTCCCTTAATTATTCTCAAGTTTCTTCATGAATACTTTCACTTAAGTAATAATACACATTAAAAAAAAAGTACTAACATTCAAGTTCCTACGGAAATGTCTATCCCATAAGCTGATGGCATTCACTTTTCTTCTTACTTTCTGTCTCCTACTACTAAGCAGTAATTTCTGTTGATTCTTCTGCTGACTCTTAAGTGTGGTATTAATCTATACTATATGTTGTTCCCAAATGTCCAAAAGTCATTCACAACTGAATTAACATTTTAATATTTCCTTTCCAAGATAACATCTGAGAAGAGCAAGAGTTCAGAAGCAGAATAACTTAAAGATCTCAGAGTGTGACCAGCTCTCCTCTGTGAAGTCCTATCTGAGATTCCACAATGCATGGCTGATGGGATACTCAATGGTACTAGTGGTAAACACTTCATGCAAGTGGTTTGTAAAATGAAAAATGAACACATAGGATATTGCTTACACAAAAACTTGTATATTTAAAACAAAGCCTAAACTTGAATTAGAAAACAGTAGTGACTCAATTTAGCTAATTTATTAGCCTTACAGTTCTTTCCTCTAACTTCATAAAAAAATATTACAGGATAACTCTTTTTGTCTGTCTGAATACAAGAATATATTCTGCATCAGGATGTGTTTCTATGGGTCAGAATTAAAATTACACCAAAAGATGAATTTTCGGTGTGACATTTTTATTAGGAGGAACAGAAGGAATTTACATATCAGGGAAGGAATTATGGTTTTCACCTGAGACAATCTCTAAGTTCAGAGGTAGTTTTTAATCTTGATATCACATGAACAGAACATTATGCTGCAATTTAGACAAAACTGTCTCTCCCTTGCTCTAGGGAGAGATAACTTTAGGCAATCCTACCCATACTCCAGATTACATACTTAACGTTTTCTCATCTGCCTTAGAAACTCTTCTGGAGACTACTCTGCTCTCTCCAGTTCTGCCTTCTATACATCACGGATGCAAAAAACCAAATGGGTAAGTATTTCACCCCTATTCACATATACAATGAGACCTTTGCATCTCCTATATATTTTTCGCATTATTTTATTCAAAATAAGAAATGAAATAGTCAAACCTGAGATACATCTCCTCTAGAGGATTTGTTATACCACACTCAGTTGAGTAACACAACTAGACATGATGTTTCAATAACACAGCTTGTTGATGTTACAAATAAATCCAAAGGTCCAGGAGCTCAGGAAAGGGCATGATACTTTACCTTGAATTCATTTTCCTTGTCCTTGGTCCCTTTGTGAAATGGCCTGTCATATCGGAATCGCCAGATGTGATTTACTTTGTAAAAGCTCTTGATATTATCAGGAATGCCATCTCTCTGCAAGACTTCCTGGTTTTCTGGAATTGGTGTCACTGCATAAATCTGCAGATCTATATGTTAAGAGTTAAGGCTAACCCACTTCACTCAAATTAGCAAAGTGTATTGACTTCTGAAGCATTACAGAAAACTCTTTAAAAACTGTATATCATGAAATGCTTCTAGACTATTAATGGTTTGG
The DNA here is from genome assembly GCA_038380795.1 of Pyrocephalus nanus. Taxonomy (NCBI): domain Eukaryota; kingdom Metazoa; phylum Chordata; class Aves; order Passeriformes; family Tyrannidae; genus Pyrocephalus; species Pyrocephalus nanus. The sequence goes on from CM076262.1 coordinate 703,872, forward strand.
GAAAGGAGCCGGAGAGATTTTTTGATCGTTTGGGATTTCTTTGTATTGTTTTGTTGAAAATTTCATCTTTATTTTTGAAAGAGAGCTACTTACATGGCCTAGGACATGGAGTAAAGGGATTTAATAAATACATTCTCACACACAGTATGTCATGCCATGCTAACATAATGTACTGTAAGAAGTTAAATTACTGTAACTTGAACTGATACACCATTATCACAGCAGTCATAATTCTACAAGTATTTTTAACTAAAGAAAGAATGTCAATAACCTGTCAAAGAATTTTTAAATAAAATCAACAGATACAAAAAAAAATCCAAACGAAATTCAGGGTAATTCTCACCTACCATTTATTTCAAGGGAGACACATTTGTGACTGAAATTGTCTATAGGTGCTCCTACATTTTTTAAAAGTATGAAAGATATAACTGCAGAGTATAGCTTTGTGATTATGTGGATACACTGTGCTTCTGCCTGAAAGATGGTCTCATCTGGCTGATTAGCATGTTGCATAGCAATGGCATGTGGGAACTCATTCAACATTCGCTGCTGGAAGGCCTCCAGCCTTTCATAGTCATGTCCTCGGCAAACAAATTCCTTATTCTGAGCAGAATGAGAAAACAGAAATGAAGAGCAAGTTACATGAAAATAATTTAGATTCAAACACAAGCTCTTAAATACAGACTTCCCAGGCATCATTTTAAGACAGGAGAAATAAGAAACAAAAGGCAAGAATGCCTTTAATAAGGAATCTAGAAAGAACAGGTTACTTAGAAGAAGGAAATTTTACCATATAAGGTATGGGTTTTTTTCAAAAGTCCAGAAAATGGAACAATAATACTTCAAAGTTTAATAAAAATCTGAAGGGAGAAATTGTTTTTAGTGAAGGAAAGTATGTAACTAAAATGACATATCAGAGCGCACAAAATATTTAACAGAAACATAACCCAACAAACAGTTAAGACAATGAAACAGGTTGGAAGTCAATTCTATAAGGAACTAAGAAAATTTGCTCTGATGTTATACAGTTATGAAGAAAAACATTGCATAAGAAAATTGGCAGAAGCCATTCAATTTGCCTTATGCTCTAAATGTTTATCAGTTATCAGCCTGGTAATTTAAAATGATCCAGTTTTTGCAATATGAAGAATACTCCTGGCATTGAACTTTCCTGGGAATTGCTACAAGAAAACAACTGTAACAGTATTATTGTTCAACTAAAATTAAAATGTGAAATCTTTATTATGAAGTTTATTCTTTATTCCTTCTACAGCAAACACAGCTAGACTTACAAACTGCTTTGCCATAAAAAAAAATAAATCAAATGTATTAAGTTTATCCTTGTTGGTGTTGCAAGCATAAATCTGTGCTGTGCACATTTAACTTGAAAAATGCATAAGAAGATGTATAAGTAGTGGAAGACCTAAGGTCTGAAAGTACTGCACTGTTGTGCAAGTTAACTTCTTCCAGTACTTTTACTTCATTGGTAGCCGCTTAGCAATCTAAACACTAAATTCTTTCTAATTAGCGTCTTCAAATTAAAATACAACAGAATTTATATTAAGATGACCACTAGGTAACATCAAGAACTATCTTCCCATTAGATTCTTTTTGTGAATTACTTTTAAAGGGGAGAGTTTCATTCTGTAATTACCATTTAGAAATCATAATTTTTCCCATCACTAAGGGAAAGACAAATCGGGCTTTTTAGGCCTCCACACAGAGAGGAGGTTCCTTCATCACTTATTTCAATTACCACAGGAAGAGAAGCTCAGATTATGATTGCATCTGCTCCATGAATAAGAGGGATTCTGTCCTCTTCCCAAGGTGACAGTCAGTGCAGCTAAACCACTGCAGACTGTGGAAGAGGGGAACAGTGTAAACACAACTAACATTTGGAAGGGCATTCCAGTAACTTCAGAATCCCAGATTAATGATCAAGAGTAATAATTTTATGTATCTTGTCAGTTTTAGTACATTGATAATCAATGAAACTCAGCATGTGGAACTTCCAAGTAATTTTTTTTAAAAAGGGAACTTTGGAATGTAATTATTTAAATGCTACGTTATTGGGGATACTTCTGATAGCCTTTTTTCTGAGCACCAACCAGCAGAAACAGAACAGGATAAAGGGAACAAACTACCATGAAAAGATGACACTGCTCTGTGCAACCGTATAGCTGCATGGTTTCCAACATAAACATGAATATTTTGTTTATGGGGGACTCTAGAAGGCTACCATTTGTCTTTCCATTAGTCAGGACCTTTTCTTGACCCTGAAAAATGAGGGTAAAGAATTTCTCACAGGATAAGAACTTGTATATGGTATGAACAAATTTTCACATAAAGAAAGTGATTATGAATGACATAATCTGCCTTCCAGAATGACTCCATTCTGTTTATTTTCAATTCACTTACTCTCAAGAAGAATGGGAATTTTTTCCCATAGAATCCAACTCTGAAAAATTCTGGCTCCAAACGCTGTTGATCCATAATTTTATCATATAAAGATGCTTCCATCATCTGTGTGAGATTGATAACAAATGCAATTAGTCTTTTTTGAAAACATTTTTTTACTATAAGTTATCACAAAAGGGAGTATCTTTCAGCTCTGGAGTACCAGAATTGCATTCTATCTCTGAGCAACAAGGACATCCAGAAGTCTCTGAATGCACCTGATTAAGTAATTATACTTCTTTAATGACCTGAAAGTTTCCAAGAATTAAAAAAAAAAAAATCCTTTTAAATGTGAAGTACCTATATTAAAGGGGTAAAATAGAAAGGCAGTTTGAAACATATGACCCAGTAATCCACTAATCATCCAAAGACATGGCAGTAATGTGGTCAGTTTAATCAGTGAAGTCCCATTTCCATATTCAAGACAGTTGTGTCCAAATCATTCACATGATTTAAGCAAAAAATCTGAGTTCCTTTAAAATCTCACAATAGCAACTAACATAATTTTTGATCAATATATCCTGCTTTATTTCACTCAAAACACTGACACAAAGGGATCTTAATGTCAGTCCCCTTTTTCTGATTATATTTTCAGCAAAGTATTTAATATTGTGAAAAAAATACCCCACAGTACTAGCCCTGTTTTATGTAAAGCAGCAGTTATTTAATATGCATATGATATCAACAGCTGCCTAATTATATTGCTATGGGAAATCCCCACAACTCCATTTTTGGATTAAAGTAGGTGGCACAGATATAGTAGAAGGACATTTCAAACACAAAACACAATAAAGACAATTAATTGAACATGCATAAGCTAATCATTTTATTCACATGATGATAGTCAGTGTGCTTTTGCTTACAGAATTCTGCCAGTGGCATATCTAAATACATATGGAATAAGCAGATCACAGAAAGTGCTGCCATATAGCTGTGTTGAGAATTTTGCATAATGTTAAGTACCTGTGGATTAAAGGGGCTTTAGTCTGTCCTAGCAGCAAGCATCCTATATATACAGAAAATTTAAAAGGGAGGATGTAATTCAAAATTGAATCCATCAGAAGCAGATAAAGAAATGGAAGACTGAATATTCTTTAAAATACAGTATCTGAAACAATGAGAAACAATGCTTAGAGTTCTAAGAAAAATGAAAGAGACAGAAAGACTGTGCCAGGAAAGATTAATTTTGACTATATATTATTAAATAGACCATATCTTTAAGCAGTAAATTAAAAAAAAAAAAAAAAGCAAAGGTGTACATTGTTTGTGGCAAGCTGTTTGCTGCAAAGATATGCCGCTGCTATTAGTGAAGAACTGCATAGACCACATTCCCCGGATAAACTGTAGGAAACCAATGAAAGTGAATTTGTAATATAATTTTTCTGCATGAGCATGCTCATGAAAAGGATGCTATACAGGTAAAAACATTGTAAGAATATTAATTTTATAATAAAACAAAGCAACTTGGTCTAGTGGAAGATGTCCTTGCCCACAGAAGAGGGGTTGGAAGTAGATGATCTCTAAGGCTCCTTCCAACCAAAACCATTTTATGAAGCTATGATTTTCCCACTTTTCTTCGAAAACCTCACCCTCCTTTTTTATAATCTTTATTGCAGAAAAAACCCTCAGGGTAAAAAGAAAGATTGGCAAACCAAACCTAAGAACCATTCTGTTGCAAATTTAATTTCCAAAGTAATATTTTGTAATCCAAACTAAAAAGCTTTTGGATTCCTGTTTGATGAAAAGTATTTAGGTACATTACCCTCATCTTGCTGAGGTTTCTGTAGTCATAGTAGCTCTCATACTGTTCTGCAATTTTCCTGCATAAGATAATGCCATTTTCCCAACACTGCAAGCAAGTAAAAGATGTTCAGTAATTCAAAGCAACTGTGTGACAATTTGTGATTTATTAGTGGTCTGTTCCATCTATACTGTCATCCTTCCTGTAACTGAAAATATTTGAACAACCTGTCCACCAGACATAATGACAGCTGCTGAGTAATAATGAGGAATTCTTTGAAGGATTAAAAATATATTTAGAGCTTGGACTATGACAGGAGATGGATTCAACACTATGATTTTTACATTCTAAAATTGTATTCTTAACATATCTTCCTTAATTTTTGTAGATTGGAAAATATTTTAACCATGTAAGTTAAACTCTGTAACATAGTTACAGAATTGCTTGAAAAACCTGATAATCAATGTCTGTTTGATTACATTTACTAGGCTTACATAGATTTTACATTAGCTACCCAAAATTTTAATGCTTGCTTGTTCATCAGCAAGACAAATCAGAACACTAAGTATATATAAAATTTTAGACCACAGAATAATTACTCTTGCTTAATTCAGAATAAGCATTCTCAGTGATGACAATGAACTCTGATCCCCCAAACACATTTGTTATTATTTTCTAAAAGATACAATGTGATACTGAAGGTGTAAACATAGTCTTTGTAATCCTCACTTGGTCACTAAGTGACTTTCGCTAGGTTTATAGGGGTCATTTTCACCACCTTTAAAAGAGGATAAATTATACCATCTTTTATAAAGTGCTTTGACAGTTACAAAGCGAACTGCTACACAAGTGCAAATTATTCTCACATGTAAATGTGGGATTTCTAGGATACAAACACTGGATTAGAAGAAACCTACTGCGTCACTAACTAACTGCTTTATTAGGCAATGACAAACACTTTCCCTCAATATGAGACAAGGCTGCAACCCTGGAACAAATATCCTAAAATGAGTTAACCACCATTTCCAGATGCACTCAGTAAAACAGGAGTATTTTACCTTTCCCCTATCAAAGTTTTGAATGATGGTCAGATGGAGACACTCCTTACGTTGCCACTCTGTTTGCATGGGGTAGTTGAGAAATTCTCTCAGCGGCCGGTCAGACCACTCCAGCAGCTCATCATACAGTAGGAGTGTGTAGGCAGCCTCTACAAGACAAATCATGGCATGGCACTTTTGAACACCAAATAAAACAGACAGATAAAGTACACACAGATGGGAATGCTTTTCTTGAGATGCACCTTTTAAAGGGGTAATTGATTTATTTTGAGTATTAGGCAGATGGCAGTGCTAGTTTTGGACAGAGTTACTATCTACAGCTATAATAAATTCAGCTTAAAATTCTCTGACACTATTCGAAGTGGAGTCACTGGGACAGTTTTTCTGGAGTTTGACAATACAAAGGGGACAGAGAAATTAAGTAACCATTTCCTACTCAGCCCCAGTCTTCCCTACTGCTAAGGAGAAACACTCAATGACTCTGCTATCTGAACAAGGGAATAAAGACTGGAGAATGAGGAACATCAGCAGAGAAAGTAGGAAAGAATACAGATAGAACTGTGGACACAGTCCAAAAGAGATCAGGGTTGGGAGGGAAATAAGGAGGCAGATGTGTGCTTCATAGAATTCATTCTTTCCATAGAGAAATAAATCCCTGATAGCTGAGCCTTAACAGTTGGCTGCATCAAGCCATTTAGAAGTGCACATGCAATATTTTTTCTAATTTTTAAAATTTTATTTATTTTTTTTAGTTTGGCAGGAATCAAACCTGTTGTTGCTTTCTTGTCAGAGAGCTGTGCAGTAATATTTAGATCATGCTTGGTAGATATTATCTGGGAATATCAAATTATTTTTACTTTGATTTCAAGAATTCCTCAGAAACAGTACACTAAAATACTAAACAAATGTCTCTATTGGAAACTCAGATTTTGGCCAATTACAAACCAAAAACAATTGGAATTACAATTTGGCCAAAAACAATTGGAATTACTACTGGCTATGACAATTCAATTTGACTAACTGAGCATATGTATTATTGATTTCCAAGTTACTGTTCACAGTTTATGTTTCTACTCACAGGACCACTTTGCATAAGTGCGTCAATACAAAGATGGGCCACTTTCTGGAGATGTACTGAACTGGAGAAAGAAGATCCCTACTGGACTTATTTTATTGCAGGTTTCATGGGTTTTACATAAGGCAAAAAATAACTATAAAATATTAAAGTACTTTTTGTGCTAAGGTAAGTTTTCCCCAGACAACCATGTCCTACTTCTGCCTCTGCCATATGGGTTCCCATAACACAGATGACTTAGGCCGAACTCCAGTTTTTTTTCTAATACTAGTGTTCCTCTTACACATCCAACTAAGAACCTGTGGATGAAAAAACATCACCGTGGCAGATATTAGTGGAAGAGTGTGCTTTGAATACCAGTGTTGCAAAACAATGCTGTGATGCGATAAATATATGCAAGGGAGACCCGCCTAAGTTGCACAGATAATCTTAATTCTGACATCACACAGCTTTCAGGCTGCTTGACTGATAACAACCTTTGTCATAGTTTCAAGCTACAGTTTTGCACTCAAAACATTCAGCACATTTATAAACCAATTTTAAAAATCCATGAAGTTGGTAACAACAAATCATTCCAAATCATAAGGAAACAAAGGATAGCAGAACATAAATACATGTCAGGATAGCTCACTAAGAGCCTTCCTATTTAAACTTGGAATCCGAGTCCTTCATTTTAATAGAATTTTGTCTGTTATAACAATATCTTTTAAAATTTATAATAAATGTATATAGAATGTTTTTAAAATAAGAATGACAATACTGGATGATCCGTCTGAAGGGTTTCTTTACCCAGTATCCTGGCAGCGGTCAGCATAACAAAAAACATATAGGGAGAGGTCTTTAACTACTGACTTGCACCAAAACAGTAAGTAGAGATAAATAGGGTTGACTCATGATGTGGGAAATTCAATTTATACAGGAAAGTTCAAAACACTTCTAAAGTTGAACATTTCTAAAGTTGATAGATACAGTCTCATTACAGTTCTCAGGTAACTGAGGGGGCAGAAGAGGAAGTGGTGCATTTATGTGCTTCATCCCCAAAAGAGGTATATTTATAGCTGTAACTGAGTGCTGTGTAAAGGAAGATTTGAAGTTATGGTATGTATTAAAAGCACTTTTTTTTTTAACAGAGGATTTTTAGAAACAGTTCAGTAAATCATATTATAGAAATGAGAGAAAAATCATTTAAAGGGCAAGATGGCTTCATCTCTAGAAAGAAACTATGCAGTTAGGAAACTAATGCTGCAACAAGTAGGAATGTTGCTTAAGTATCAAATTTAATTTCCTCATCCCACGTTCTTTATATCAGCTGATTTGCAAAAGATCTGTTCAATGTACAGTGTTGTCACTGACAAGAGAAGGCAATGGACTACATAAGTTTGTTTTCTACTGGAAAGACCATCTTTATCCCAATGCTGTGGGTGTGATATAATTCTTCTTTAAGGCTCATAGATAAGAAAATAAAAAACAAAAACCAACAAAGTGGTGAAATCTACCATGGCAAAGAATGCAAAAATAACACATGTTAATAATAACCACAATAAACTCCTGAAAATAAATTTTGAGCAAAATACTGTTTAAAATCAGAATGGATGGCAAAACAATTAAAAAAAGTAGGTTTATATTACTGCTTATCACTGCCACAGGTAAACTAGACACATATTAGTACCCAATGTGTAAAGAGAACCCAACACTGCTCAGAGTTACTAAGATCTCTTATGTAAAATCAGGAAATTAATAGTTTGGCACAAAAGCCAGCTGTGGCAAAGAGACTGTTAGATAATCAAAACCCTTGTGACTCACTACTGCCAGGTCACATGAGGAAATTAAAATCTCTCCCTAATATATCCTGCTATCTAGTTTCCATTTAAAAACACAGACTGCAAAGGGATTGTGGAAATTCCAAGTGAATAATCTTTCTTATGGATAGCAGAAAAGCACAAGGAAATTTGCTATCATAGTAGGTACCTGTTGTCTGTTTGCTAGTGACCCCAGCCAACTAATCTGCTTTTAAGAAGGGAAAAAATCTAGAAAGATTCTGAACATATGCAATTGCAACTGCAAATACTAGGGAAAAGATGGAGGTATTACAAAGTCAGTAAAATATTTTGGCAAACAAAGATTGTGTGATTTATGAAGATATTGATTTTGTCTTCTCCAGCAATTATTGATGGTATGTAGTTACCCAAATGAAATGCACTTTAACTTGCATAAACAGCAGTTATGCACAATGTCTTCCCGTTTCTTCATTTAAAAGATAACAGCCAGCCCTGGCACAAATTTAGCATTGAGAAATCCTGGACAATAGTACTGCAAGTGTGGTATGTGAAGTTTCAGAAAGACATCATGACAATGCTATTCCTGTTACAGGTTTTAAGGTCTCTATTTCATCACTAGTGATACAGGTCTTCCTTTCTTTTCTTGTTTTTTCTCTTTAACCTAAAAGTTAGGTTCTGAAACAGAACTGTGCAGAAACATCACATCAAACAGATAGCCAGCAGCATTTACATAAAAGTGTATAGGCTCAGATATGACCAGGTGAACTCATAACAACTTCCTCTAAACTTTACTCCTTTTAGGTGAAAAATGACCATGTCATACATTTATTATTAATGCGTATCAATAGGAGTCATTTACATTCAACATGGCATAGCAAATGGTAGAGTTGTGGGGCTGAAAAAAGCCACATTTTGAGAGACATCAATTAGGCAAAGAAACTTAGCTGTTGCCTGGGTCGGTATGTTCTGCACTGAGGATACAGTTTACAGGTTTGCAAAAGACTGCAAACCACACACCAGTCCTAAAATCTTTTTCTAGTTTGTACTCAGTTACCTGTGAAGTTTTGTGCTTTCAGATGGAGGTCATAGAGTTTATGAATATAGCGAATATACATCTCTTCTTTGTTCAGTTCAGTCTTGTAAAAATTCTGAAATAAAATTGAATTTTTTTATGAAATGTAGTAGTTAATAAATTTATGACAGTGGTTACAAAATAAGACTTAAACATAATGTTCTAGAAATACATGCATAGATTTGAAAGTTTCACCTGTACAAAGTCATTACACAGTACTAATGCAGTAATACAGTAAGAAATAGTATGCTCCTGAATGTTTTAAAAATTCTTACAGAACATAAAACAACTGAAATCTGACAGTTCTTTCTTTATGAATAGTAATCCACCCTTAGGCCATTTAACATCTTGCTGAAAGCTCTATGTTGATTTTATAATATTGACAGTCTCTGACTTTTGTAGTCATTTTTAAACAAAATATCTACTGCCTGCTATGTCTACTCTTCTTCCTGTATAGCAAAATGAGAGGACTTTGGTAGCTTTACGAAGAACTATTCAGTATTGTAAACAGCATAACCCTGAAATAAAACAGTGATTTCTTCAGCACTAACTGAAACTGGTAGCTGGTAACTCATACATAGACGCTGCATTGTAATCTTTGAAATATGTCAAGTTGCACTCTAAACTGATATCCAGGACAAAATGCCTAGAAGTGGCTCAAGATTTCTGGACATATAACTGTTATTTGTTTTTACATGGATAAAATATGGACTTGTAAGATAAGAATCATAATTCTTAGTTCAAAACGTTAATTATTTATTTGCAAGCCTTAAAGCAAAGTATGAAAAAGTTACAGGGAGAGGAGTACAATCCTATAGCACGGTTCGCAAGTACTGCTACACTCAAAATGGACACACAGCTAGAGTCCTCATGCTAGACATCCTCAGTGTTCAGGATAATATGCTCCGGTTAATATAAATTTATAGGATAGAACAGTCTAAGCAATGGTTCCCATTACAAATTGGCAATTTTTGTCCTATTATTTAAATCACTATTTTGAACTCTAAGCAGTTTTTCTCCTAATGGTCAGTATTCTTATTCTGTGCCACTGCTTCCTAAATTGAGTTATCAGAGAAAAAGGTGGGAGGAATGCTATGAAAATATAAAAATAAAAAATTTATAGAGAAAGTATATTCTATAATGATTTGAGAAAATTACTACATATCAATAGCTTTGTAATGACATGCCCCCATCTGCCTTTATAATCCAAAGACTTTCCTTTTCCTCCCACAAGGTATAGATCAGGAACAGATGCTTCTCTTTAGAAGAAAAACATGAAAAAAAATATCTGTTTGTATGTTCTGTCTGAAAAAAACCAATCTACAGAACAGAATTGTGAGCAATAAAGCATAAAGATTAAGAAAAGATATGGCACTGAACTGCAGTACTAGACTTCTTGACTCTTACCCCTAAAAACAGAAAGCTCCAGTACTTCTCACAAATCTTAACTATATAAATGAACTCGTCGTTCTCTGAAGCTCAGTTCTAACAATGTCCAGTTGGTCTGTAAGGCAGACCATAGCAAGAAGACAACCCAGTCACAGCTCAGAAAAAACATAATGCTAATAAAGATGTGATTTTTCAATAAACTATTTAAAGATATAAAATATAATAGATGTAGTCTTCAAAAAGGGACATGATGTAAAATGTAGACTTTCCTAATCAGTAAAGACTTCAGATTGAAAAAAACATTCAAATAGGCCAGGTGGACATGTTCTACTTAAATGGTATGATGCCATATGTTAGTGTAGACCATCACAGGAAAACATCCTCTTTCTAAAAAGATATAATTTTAAATTTATAGAACCTGAAATATCAATTAAATATCAAATCCACTGAGGACCAAAGATGTCTCAGAAAAAGTTGTCAATGAGTTACCAAAAGCTATTGAATATGCTTTCAATGCTTTTGTACAGCTCTGTGATGACAGACATCTTTCAAATTGGACTTAGGTCATTCTTATGCATAAGCAACCAGCTCCATTAGATACCTCTTAAACCAGGTTTTGCAAAGAAGCATTACTAATGTGAAATCCATTGCAGATGATACAGAGGATGGCGAGAGTAGTAAACAAGTTCCTACCTTCTCCTTTCAGGTCAATTATTGCTGCTGATACATACCCCTCCCTGCATATTTCATAATGTGGCATAATTCCAGTTAATCTGATAACTTGGCTAACTTGGACAATTTTATTTTCTGGAAGAACAGAATATATCTCTATGGCAAAGCAACATAAAAATTCTCTTTTTATTCCAACCACTCCTCTTATCTTTGGAAGTCAGAAAACCTTCAAAGCAGTCATAGTAGATGACAACTAGAGAAGACTGAGTTCATCCATTAACTGGGCAAGCAAATGTCTTAAAGTTTTTGTGCTACTCCTTTAACTGAAATTTCTTTTCAAAATATAGCATTTGTTGTTTCTCCGGTGTGCAACTAGTACTAAAAATTTGTTTAAAAATTATTAGGATATGAAATCCACCTTAGCTTGTATGAGTCATTGACAATTCCACTAAAAAGTAATATGGTGGTTTTGCATTTATAAATATTTTAATTTTCTTTTTGTACAAATCTTGGATGATTTGCTAATAATAGATTAAAAACTCCTCAGGGATGAAAATAATCCAGGTGCTTTACAGAATTCAGAACATGCCAGATAGTTTCACAGAAAGCCAGCTTCTCTCTGGCTTCATAGTAAATATTGTCCCTATTTAGAGCACTATTTTCTACTGAAAAAGCTCTTTGTTCTCTTATGTATAACTGCTACCTAGAATCAAAATGCAACCTGTAAACAAAAATGACATCTTTTTTCATACTATGAATTTGCACTCTTGGTTTGTTTTAATGATAATAGCATGACAAGTGGAGGCCTTGAGCAGCATTTCTGGCTCTTCTACCGGGAAGAGAACAGTCAGCCTGCAGTATTCAGAAGTATCCCATATTATATGTCATAACAATCGACTTGCATCAGTTACTGGGGAAAAAAAGAAACTTGTAAGTTTTGTTGAGTTTGGGGAAGGACTAATAGCATGTTTGGTTTATGAACTCAGAACAATTAAACTTGGAAAGTACTTTGGTGAAGTTTATTCAGTAGGAAGAGACTTAATACTGGATAAAGCAGTATCAGAGACCTCTCAGAACCCAGCTATAAAATGCCAGCGAAGACTAACTCTCCCCCATTGTATCAATTTCACCCTGAAAAAAAATAGTGACCCTAAGTGCAGTATTATTCTGTAAAATTCTACTCAGATTGCAACAACAAAAGTACCTCCTATTCAAATATATATCTGTATACTAGAAAATGCTCAGCTGAAATGAAAAAGGGAAAAAGTATTATACAAACCAAAAGGCTAACAGTGCAGCCAATCTTTTTGCCATCCACTTCTCCCATTTTCATGCAGTCCCTAAAACAGAAAGTAATGAAAGTCAAAAGGAATTATGTTTATCCTCTTACAGTGAAGCACATCTCAGAAAGCAGACATATTTGACTGGGCAAGCTGACTGAAATTATGCTGCCCAAAGGCATTTGGGTGAACAGCTAACTCAAGTAGGTAAGGGATTTCATGCCTCCTTTTCTAGTACATTAAATACCTCAATTTTCAACAAAGTAAATTTTTTTTTCTGGTTCTGTCATTGATTTGATAGGAGAATTCTGGTGATTATTTGGTTTCTTCACACCTTGTGCTCTAGTCATGCCAGCAGAAGCCAGCATGGCTGCCAGAAGAGGCAGTCCTGCCTCCTTCCTGCTCTCAGACACTTACTCCCAGTCCTGCACTGCTGCTTGCAAAAAACTCAGGAAGAGATACAGGTTAGGCAGCACAGTTTTCTGGGTTGGTTTTCATCCATGCCTGTCAGATCACCACAGTGCAACACAAACACTTGTGTCAGCACATGGAAGAGGGTGATGTGAATGAGCAGGAATAAGATTTCTTTCTTCAGAGGCTGTGTACACCTAAAGTGGTCATGGAATCACAGAATTAGTCCTCTGGAAAGCCAGAATGACACTGATCTCCTCTGTAAGATGCTCCAAGATCCACCAGATTTTCCTCAGCAGAACTTCTATAATAAATATAATTTAATGTTTGGGGAAACAACAGATCTGACCCTGAAATCAAAAGTTAAAATTAAACCATGCAGAGTTTATTATCAGACAGGGAAAAATAGCCAGTATAACCATGCTGAAGTAAAAGAATAACAGGGAGACATTACCATGTATTCACTAAAAGAAATCTAATATAATTTAAAAAAATTCTTGTATACATGAGCTAAACAATTGTCCCAGATATTCTCATAACTACCAGCACACCATCATTTTGAAAGATTGAGAGTCCTGGAGGTTGTAATGCCACTGATCCCTGAAGAAGAATAGCACTGCTAGGCTTCTAGAAATTTAGAGTTCAGTCTCTTTGTTGTTGAAATAGCTTTCCTTCAAACTGTCAGTGATGATAGCAACTGGAGTACTAGGTTTCACCAAGCATCCCTATGGAATCAGGGAGAAAACCTTACATGTAAGCTCTAGAAAATGCTACGTCGATGGCAAGAAGGAGGACTAAGCTGAAATCTGAAGTCTCTATACAGGCTTACAACTGACTGAGAAAATTGCTTTCAGTATCACACTCCTGAAAGGAGTGCCTCTCATTTCTCTCTCCTTTGTTCATGTGGTACAGTCAGATGTGAGGTGTTCACCAAGAGATCTCATCTTTGTATACATACTTACTGTGCCAGCTGACACTACAACTAAGCGTGATTGACATAGTGATAAGAATTTTACATATTGTGTAAAACAACTGTCAGGTGATTAGTATTGAGCTTTGTGTTGTCAGATAGACTTGAGTCACTAACCTACTGCCAAAAGTTACTATATTCCCTCGTAGGAAACTCATGCGTGCCACTGGATTTTTACACCACAGGGAGACTCTGTGGTTGTTTTCATGCTGCTTGTTGCATTTTCCTGACTGCTTTGACTAACCAACTGCTGTCAGAGATCCTGAGCACTCACAGTTGATATATCCATGTATGCATGTGCAGTCACTGTTTGAGCAAGATAGCCATATTTGTCTCCTAATATTTCAAAGAGGACAACCTTACTTCTAAGATGTCATAATCACTCACCTGTAGTCCAGTAGCCTCTCCATGAGGCGAGTCACAGTGGCGATTAATGAAACGCCACTTTCCCTCCATGTTTCCCGCTCAATTTTCTTCAGCAGACTGAAAAAAAAAAAAAAGACAGAAAAATTTCACTGTTTATTTTTGACTGTTACTATGACAACCTATCTGCTTTTACCAGTACCTTAATACCTTAGCAACATCTTTGACAGTCACATTTTCTTTCACAAACACCCTCCCAAGAGGCACAATTTGCAAACAATGTCTTACCTAGGATAAGGACCAAAAAGTGGAATTCTAGTCCAGGAAGCATTGACAAAACAAATGATTTTCATATTAGCTGCATAAGGTTAAAATATATCAAGTACCTAATTTTCATAATATATTAATATCCCAAAGACTTAACATAACTCTTTCATAAAATTTATATTTTCATTTCATTTTGATACACCAAAAAAGGGGAAATTTAAAGATGTTCCTAGAAAAGTATATTTATTAGTACAAAATACCTTCTCAATATACCTTCTCTAATATTGATTAGATTAAATTAAACTTTTTTTAAAAAACCCTCTCTTCTCTAATATTGCTGTATGCATAAAATTTAGGAATAGGGGAGGGATTTCAATAAGGTGATTCCCCCTCTTCACTCAGCATATCTTTCTGAGAACATACTATCATGTACATGTACAATTCCATTAGCTTAAAGTGTCATAAGATTATTAAAAGCTGATGTGCTGAGTTCTTACACTGATGCAAACAAAGATTACGCATTGAAATGAAAAGATTTCAAAACGGTGTTGTAAGTGGAGCTGTCAGTAAAACTACACTTAATATGATTTGTTTATTATTCTTAATATAATTCTGTTACAGGCTTCTGATTTTCACTGCTTGAGTTTATCAAATATTAATCATTTAGGCATGAATTTCCCACATTTCCTCTCTAAGAATGAGCATGGAAATATTTATCTACAGAGCTGTGTTACTTTTAAGCTTTGGTGCAGGAGCTCAAACGGATGACACATCCATGGAAATATTTCAACAGTCTCTCTGAAAATGCCCTCAGGTATGGTTTATTTAGGAGCCTCCAAAAATTGCCTTAGAGCTTTTAGAGAGTTGTTAATGGCATCTCCGAGTCTTCTGTATGCAGTGGGCAAGCTGTCAGCTCCACTGACCTTCATCTACACTGAGCATGCTCAGTCCCATAAAACTCCTACGTCCAAATTTCACCAAACACATAACGGTGCCCAGTAACTCCTACATGCCAACTGCACTAGCTATACACTCCAGCTCTGTTCAGCTCTTTACATACCTGGGGATGTCACAGATGTAGTTCTCCAAACAAATTTGACCTAAAGGAATCTGTGCTCTACTGGAAGTGAGGAGAAAATACTGATTTTTCATTCTAATATGGTTCTTAAATGCACTTCTTCTCTTTAGATGGGAATCAGATGTCTTTACCTCACATTCAGAGACTGGCTATGTGTCATTGCTAGCAGACAGATGGCAAGGCCATCCTTAACCAGAAAAGGCTGAAGCACTAAGCCGGCATCTCTGTTTTTCATACAGACTACATAGCTACCTTAATTCACTTTTGAACACCTTATGTTCCTCACAAACAAGTTTTTGCATCTAACAAGAAATAAGGGTAGAGCCTGTTACATTATTAAGCCTTGATTACTGCACTGATTTTTCTTTTCTGTTTCCTTTCAACCCTGTGTTAAAAAGGAACATTTCAACCTAAATTCATCAAAATAATAACCTACAGTTCTTCCAGAGAAACAGCAGAAGTATGACTTTTAAAACAGATTGTTTTCATCTGCATTTGACTTATGCATTCTCTTTAAATATTTATTGGCATATTCATTATAAACATACAGTTTCTAACAATGGGTTGTGTAGGTACATTCAAAGTACTTATTCAAACTGACATCAATGTCGTCAGTTGAACAAATTTATGGCTTGTCTTCTGATGCATGCCTCCCTCTCTCCCCCACACATCTTCCACCAGAATGCACAGAATAAACACTCAGAATGAAAAAGGTAGTCAAATATACCCCTTGGGTTCCTCATGGCTAGATCTAGGTAGAATTGAACCTCTGTTCTTACAGGTCCCAAAGCATAGCCAAGATGTTATTATGTTCTACAAAGCACTAAGAGGGATAAACAACACAGGAGAAATGCAGCAATTGTTTCCAGGGGGAAAAAAAAGCAATTAACATGGGAGTTGAGCGATTTAAATTAATTTTCCAATTTAGACAAAATAAATAGAAAGTACAACAAAACTTGAAAGCATGACACCCACAGCATTTAACAGACTATCTAAAGCAGGTATGTGCATCCCCTTGGCTCCCAGCTGTACCTATAAAAGGTAACCATGCCAAATTTTCGGGAAGATAGGTAATATTACCATTTGCTCTCATTAAAGACTAAAAACCACTGCTTGCTGCAAAACTGTATTACTATTTCACAGTCCACTCTAATATTGATTAGATTAAATTACTCATGGAAGAAATAAAAGAAGCCCAACAACAAAAATCTCAGGCTGACCTCGTCTCTTGCATTCAGCTCCCTAAACTGTCCATCTTATTTTCATAACTTTCCTTCACATACCCTAGAACACTATGTCATCCTCCATTTTAGATTAGTATCTTCTACAAGCTCTCTTGAGGAGTTAATCCAACTTAGTAAAAAACTAATGACAAATACTACTATTTTTGTAAGCTGCGAGCAAACTTGAGCAGTTATTCTGAAATTTTTAGTTTAGTTTTAACTTCTGCTATACCATGACAGAAACAACAAGTATACTGATGCTGTGAGACATTTTGCAATTTAAATTACTATGACTATGTCTTCAGCATTTAGATTTATAAAAGGCTCTCAACATTTTTCACTGTATCTAGTTTAACAACAACCAGTTTAAATCTAACTCAAAACCATAAAAAAAAAAATTATATTTCATACTAATATGCTTTCTTACAGATTTTAAGTTATTTCAATGATAGACACACTGATGTATTTTGCACAAGAAAATGCATTTAGACTTTATTTTATTATTAAAGCTTTTCCCTAATGACTTAATTTTGCAGTTAGAATACTGTTTTACTAAAATAATGAAATCAACATACCTTTTATTATCTTTACTTATACTATGAAAAATGTAATGAATAATTATGAGAAAGTTCTGCTTCAGCATACTGTACTGTTGTTTGCCATTATTCACTCAATTTCATAATATTCTGCCTAATCTCTCTACCCACTTTTGCTTCTGTACATGTTAAATTTTTAGGAACTCTCTTTTTTTCAACTCAGTACAATTATAGATTATAAGGTGTTTGCTATTCACAGACACCGAGACCTGAATGTTCTTTAAGCAAAGACAAGAAAGCTAAAAATAATACTTAAAGAAGAAGCAATGGTTAAGAAACCATATAAACAAAAAAAGATCATGTATTTAACAGCACTGAAGAAAACACAGCAGCTTGGAATCCTGAAGATGAACAATACACCTCCTACTAAAATAAACACACCAGAAATAAGTGAAATCTTGCACTTTAGTAGAATTGAGTTCTAAAGAACAATAGAAACAGAGTTCAGTTAGTTATTTTGTACCTGTACTCTGTGACAATCATTTATTTCAGTCACTGGGATAACTCATGGGCAACTTCAGGGACTTCAACACTATCATTAGCTTTTTCTATTAGATTGAAGTGACATGCCATTTATTAAAAAATACTAAAAACTTAACCAGTAATGTATAAAAAAAACTTATCAGAATAAACAAAATTGTTTACAGCAAAGAAGAAATCAACAAGTGACATTATTGAGAGGAGTAAAAGTTTCTGGCAATAAATGCTTTTTTTCAATTCTCATGCCTAGTTTTCAAAATGCTCTATCTACGCTCTACCTGCACACTATGCAATTATGAAGCATTTCTTGCTTTTCTGATTTTAAAATTAGTAGGTAATGTTCTGTGATATAGCAGATTTAGCTTTTCCCAATTATAGCTGTATGCAAGAAGTACTGCCAGACTTTACAGATGCTATACAACACCATGAAATGTTTTATTCTTCAGATTTTAACAAAAAAAAAAAAAAAAGGAAAAAAATACGAGATTCACAACTGTTTTTAGCATTACTTCTCTACAATGACATCAGCATCTGATACAACCAACTGAACTCAAGGAATTAGTGTAAGATAAACACATTACTCACATACTGTTGAAGAGCTCTCGGTACGTTTCGTCACCTTTACCTTCTGACATTAGGCTGTCCAGTTTGTCAATCAGCTTTGCTTCCACCTGCAACATATAAGTGTGGTGTAAACAGCTTCTTTTTCCCTTAATGAGATTAGAGAAAGTGGAGGGAAGATCTGGTTTTATGTAAGGGACTTTGCTAAATGCATATTTTAGAATTATTGGTCAATCATGTGATAAGTCACTTCATCTCTTTGAAGCTGTTATCATTCCCAAGGTTTGTGAGGCTTTTTCAGTGATTTTTTTTTTTTTTTGTGGGAGGGAGCTAATTTAAATTGAGCAACATGACTTTAAAACTACAGGCTGAGTAGCATTTGCTGCTGCTAAGGCAGCTATCTATTTATGGAGTCAGAGGAAAAGCACACAGCCCAAATAAATTGCCTGAATTCTCATCGCAGGGCTGTAAGCACAAGCTATTTTTTCAGACTTAAGCAAAAATATCATCTTTTCTGACCTGCACCCCAGTCTTTATAAATTAATATGTATAAATGTCTGTAATGTTCAGAATACTTGGGAGCTCAGACTTACTTTCCCAACCCTCCTTATCTGCCAGTGTATTTGGTTAGAGATCAAATTTGCTGGATTTACATATTAGCTACCAAAGAATCTTACAGTAAATATCTGGTGGCTAATGACTCCCTCAATGAATATTTTTAAGTGTATTGATTACAAAAAAATATAGAGGTGATCATACACTGTGTGTTACTATTTCAAACCTCCTTTTTATCAATAATATATTAACCATCACAAATCTAGGGGAGAAACCAAGCTGTTGTCATGATTTATTATTAGAGACTAAATCTAATACAATTTACACTTAAACCTAAGGTGAAAACATAGAGAAGCAGAAAAAGAGGATTTTTTTACCTTCTCACTTCTTAGTAACATTTCTCTGGTAATTTTTAAGGATAAACTTATATATTGATAATGAAAAGCTACCTACTTACATTGCATGCACTCCTCCTTTCTTAATAGTTTGTTTTTTGTTACAGATACAGCTCCCACCCAAAGCGTTATGATTGCCTGGGAGTAATTAAAATATTTCTGCTTCCTTTATTTGAAGCAGCAGGAAGAAGGGCACTGAAAAATGGTTTGAGGAAATCTGAAAGAACTGAGTGGGAGCTGCAGGAGCAGATGGCACACTTGGTCGTTCCTTCCTAGCCCATTAAGAAAGTGTTTGAGCAACAAGAATACTTGGATCCTTACAGAAGGACATTCCTCAGAAAGACTATCTGATCTTCTCTAATACTAACTGAAAGGGAAGCTAGCTGAATCCTATCTGACCATGAGCCTGTAATACTGTAAAGCAGAAGTGAAAAACCACCACAACTGCCCTGTTGAAAATAACTCAAGTTTTGTTCTTCACTTCAGTAGGCCATGGATTTTATCCCTCATCTCACATTACTAGCATGATAGTATTAATTGGAGAATCTACTAGTCCTGCAGAGAGTAGAAAGGCAAACCCTTGCTATCCCTCTCCAACAGGTATAGTTGTGATTACCTTCTCCACCCTGAACCACCAATGGAACTCCAGGTTCAAGTCCCCCAGGACTCTCTGAAGTGCTTGAATTTCAGTTCTGTTTTAAAAACAGTTTCACACAAAGTACCTGTTTAAAGTTGCCACTTCGCCTTTGCTCCCAGTCCATCATGTCATGGAAAATGGGAATCATTACATTCCTCAGGTCTGGCTGAGGGATCAAGGTCACTTCCAAGAAGGGGCCAATCAATGCTGGAATAAAGTGAAGCTTGTGTTCCCCTAAAATGAAAATGAACATGAACTTGGATGTGGATTGAGTGTCCTGTAAATTATCAAGCAACGCAAATACTATCTGAAGAATGAAAAAATAGCACTCTAAATGTCTATCGTTTTTTTCAAATCTCATGCCCATTACAGCATGGGCTATTTCTTAAGCCCAAAAAGTGAAAGCTGTAGACAATACAAGAATATAAGACTAAAATAATTTATCAGATTTTATTATGCAATACTGAGTTCAGAAGTGACAGTGGGTTAGCTGTATCCCAAGTTAGTCCTCCAGAAGGAGAACAAAGACAGACAAAGCACTCTCTGGGCATTTCATTTATATTTCACAGTAATGGTTTGGTTCCTAAGTTCTACATCCTTGTGTTTATTAAATGGTCAACTGTCTGATATTCTGTGCTCATCAAAAAGAGGCAAGTACTTTTTGATTTTTATCTACCTTTAATTTTGAGAGTATAGAAATGGAAATATGTGTTTCAAATGCAGGAAATGGAAGATATGACTCAGCCGTTCTGAAAACAAGTACTTTTAAAATCAGTGCTAAACATCTTCCATTATCTCACCATGTTCTGCTTAACAGAAAACTAAGTTCCTATCAGAAAAGCTAGAAATGGAATACAGTTAAGACTGGCAATTCAGTTTCATTTTTCCACAAGTAAGATTTCTGATATCTTCAAAATAGAGTGATTATGAATCAGGATGCATTGATTTTCTAAGCTGGGAATTAATTTACATCCAGCCTACCTCTTGATATTCCAGGGAGAGCATGCTGCTCTGTTCAGTGTCTGTGTTTGTGCAAAGGAAATCAAGAACTCCCTTTTGTGGAAATATCCTACGATGCATATCCATAAGAAAGCAAGGTGGCTGTACTAGGATCAAAGCTTTCAATAACTCTTTCTGCTACAAGAACTGTAAAATGCTGACTAGCATTAACACCAATCATAATAAATATCCTGACTATAGTATTTAATTGGACACATTACAGATGAGCTCCATACTGTACCCCACAAAACTCATCCCTATTGAAGGGTATCATTTGCCTGAATGTCATGTTTCTGTTCAGCAGAAAACAATGTGAGTGAGGAGATGATGCATGCAGGTGCACATGCAGAAAGGAGATGGGACCCAGGAGTGGATCCTTAATATACCAGTTTAGAAATACCCATCATGTATCCACATAATTTAGAGGGATGCCTTAGAGTAAGCAATACTAAATACTAAATAGGTAAAATATGCTATATATCAAATGCTAACAAGATATCAATAAGTAAATATTTCTTATTTTGAGCATGTCTCTCTAGAACAGGCTCATCAGAAAGACCACTTTTGAACAACTACATATCTTGCTGGGGAAAAGATTTATAGAATTGAGATGACAGTATCTCAGAAACCACAGATGATAGTTACCATAGCTTTAAGAAGCCCTTTCATGAAATGAACTATTGAATAATTGAAATATAAAGATGATATAGTGTCCAAATCTTCTACTCACTTTTGATTTTTTCCCAAATGACATTCAATTGCATTTCTCTGATGCTCATACTTACAAACAGTTTGCACAGTTACTGCTTAAAAATATAAAAATGTTCCTAAGTTTATATTCAAGCAAGTATTTTTTCTGTGTTGTCCAATGTATCATTTATACATTAGTCACTGACTTGTTTATTCCTTTATATTTTAGTGCAACTAGAGATTCAGAGAAGATTTGATGCAAATCCAGCATCTCAGGAGAGCTTCAGAAATAAGATAGGTGTCTTTTCCTTAAATTGTTTGGCAACAGGACTAAAATTAAGAACGTAAGTATATTTCAAGGCATAATAAGTCTGCCCAAAAAGAGTAGTACTTTCTTTCTTAATTTTCTCTGATGGTATTCTTTCAGTTCTCTCTGAAGAAATAGGGATAGTTCAGATACAGTACCAAGGCTTAGGAAGCTGAGTTTCGCTATAAAGAAGATGACAAGCTTTTTCATAAACTTGAATCAAGATTTCATGTGAATGTAATTATCAACAACTCCTCTATCACTGGGAATTGTGTTTAATAGGTGAGGAAATAATCATTGTTCTTCATTTTATGAGCTCTCAATGATGTGTTTAATTACTTACCTAAATTTTGCCACATACTGAAGATTTCACATCCCATTGTTACCCGCATGTCACCATATCTGCAATGTATTATAAAATAAAGGAAAACAGCGAAAGATAATTCAAGAAAATCAACTTCATATGCCATTCTGTGACATTGTTAAATGAAATGTGTCAATTGTAGTCCATAAAAAAAATACTTTAAAAGCGATGATTTCTTCCAATTCTTTTCTCTTTTCATTGTACCTGGCTAAAAGCTGATTCCTAAACCCATGTTTATTTGAAATATTTTCAAAATGCTACGCTATACATCAGTAGCACAGCTGTGAAGTAAAAGCTATTTTTTGCAGTAATATGTTTTTGTTGTCTCTCTAAGAACAAATAGTTTTGCTCTAGCTTAACAAAATATGATTAATTCATACAGACAGCAGCGCACCGCCTGGCAGAAACACCTGAACAAGTGTGAGTTGACTTATGCGTGAACTGGCAATGAGTGCTGGCACTGCTACAACATAGCTATTTTGCTCACAGTATCTGAATCAATTCAGGCACTAGCATGAAGGCTATCAGCTCTGAAGACCTACAGAAAGGGTGAGAACCAACTCTCATTCCAGTCAACGGATGTACTGTTACATTATCTTTTTGGTGGGCCCTTTTGCAACCTCTCATGTCTTACATTTTGAAAAGTTTTTGATCTATGACAATTTTCTAAAAGCTGACAGCAATACTTACTTCTCTAAAACCTTTTTCTTCTTGGAAGGTGTGAACATCTCCAGTTGCAGACATAACTGGTTTATAAAAATGACAGCAAGAAAAAAGTAGGAATCCCATATCTACAATAAATACATGGCATTTGGTTATTTCCTTTTCTCAGTACCACAATTTGTGATAATTCAAGATGCAAATTTTCAAATCATAACACTTGTTTTAGTGTCAACTAATAAATTATTATAACTGGTTTTGACTAGATTTCTTCACATCCAAAATGCTTTTCACCAACCCCAAAATGTTCAGCAGAAATACATCTATTTTATATATCCCAAATCTCTTAAAGGTAAAGGTTTCAGAGTTACAGATTGGGGTTTTTCATCCCTTCAAGTCAGAAACCCATACCTTTTAAATTTGGTATATTTAAATATGAAACTACCATGATATTAAGTCCAAAAACCAAAAAATTCTGACAACTCAAAACTATCACATAACAGAACTGACATTCTATGCCCATCACATTTTATAATACTATTTGCAAGTCTCACTTGTCACAGCCTTCACTGGACAAAACCAAAGCGAGGTTTTTCTAACATATTGTAAATATAAAGGTATTTTGTGCATATGCTTTATGAATTAGCTGTTGAATGTTCTAGTTAGGATTTAGAGATAAAATAAAGTAAAATACGAATCTTTATAACCCAATTATAGATGCTCCATGACAGGAGGAAGAAAGAAGTGTAGGGGGTACCCTATTCCAGACAGTTCTGCAGGCAGTAATAACATTGGTAAGCAAGTTTAAGCAACAGAGATGCCTTGTATACAGTCAATTCTTTTATGAGTATGAGTCTCTGAACTTGTAGAACTTCATAAAGAACAGGGTTCCTCATGGCCAGCTGTGTGAAATAAATCTGCATTCCTGCCAATCTATCCAACATGAGTCTGGATTCTCAGAGTAGCATCCATAACCCTGCCGCAAGTCAACAGGAGCTCACTGTCTTCTCTAGGAAGGAAACTCTGCTCTTTTTACGATGCAGCAATTGGACTCATGTTTCTTGGTTGGACAGAATATTCATTCAGGTTTTCATGGGAATGGGTCTTTACAGATACGTTCCTAGATCTTCTCATCTGAATCCTAAAAGCATAATCCGTAATTCACAGTTTATCATGGGTGCCATATCTCACTATATGAGGCACTCACTAACATCTTTAACTACATTCGCCATGAAATGTAATAATTTTCTAATTTTAATTATGCAGCATGATAATTGTTCCTGAGAGAAATTACAGAATGCAAATCTACATTTTTGATAAATTTGCATTGATTAAAAATGGACTATTTTTCTTTCTGTAATAACACAAAAATAGTAGACAAATAACTAAATTTGGTTTAATGATCAAAACAATTGCTATGTAAAAATCCTGAGTAAGTAAACTAACGTGGAGGCTGAAATAACAAAATGAAAAATAAGAAGAAACTAAAAAACCTCACAGCACTCATGATTTTTAAGACAATTCCGTATTTAAGAAAAAACTTAATATCTGAGCACTTGAAATCACTGATTTAGTACATGTTTAAGCTGTTTAAATGTTGGAGCTAAGTTAAATAACCACCAAGTCACAGGATGATGTAGCAGCTACCGTATCTCTCATTTACTCTACCTTGTAATCAAAGTTTTCATTTAAGAAGTTTTTACGAAGGGCATCCGAAAGGTACAAGACTGTAGTAATGATCACACTGGGAAGAAAAGAATGAAAAATACAGGAGTTTTCAATAAGTAGAAATTCATATTTAATACTCAAAGCCAGAAAATTTTCCAATAAAGAAACGATTTAGCATGTCTGACAGCATTAAATACATTTTCAACATAAACAAATATCTGACTACTAATAGCACCTATTGACAGAGAATATACACAGCAAGAAAAAGATAATCAGTGTGCTTTTGTCTGAAAACAGAATTCTATATAGAAGAATATAATTGATCAAGACAAATAATAAATTTTGTTCTGCAAATAATGCTGATATCAGACTTAATATACACTTTGTCCTAATAGCATTAATACATATAGTTGTGCAATTTGCTTTCAGCTTTCTTTGTACTGAAAATGTGTGCATATAGATTATAAATACAAAGTATCTGGCAATAACCAGTACTCAAAATTCAATTTGTCCACAGCTCTATGGACAGAGTCTTTTTAGAGGCAACAGATAAATGCAAAACTGTATGGGCTCTGAGAGAAAGATCTAAAGATCTCTATGCTATATGTTGTAAACAGTCATACATTGCCCTACACTGACACCTTCCTGAATTATAATAATCTATCTTAAATAAATATGTACAGCCAAGATCCTTTAACAGTGCTTGACACCGGTGGCCAGTGACAGCTTTGTTCACAGTAGCAACCAACTTTGGCAATGTACAGAAATAGAACACCCTTAAAGATTATTTCAATATACCTCATTTCAGTTATTCAACCCTTAAGCTAACCTCTGCAACACTCTTGTCTATCAACATATTTAGTCAAACCAAAAATCCATACAAAGCATTAAATTCTTTTTGAAAGTAGTCAGCAGTGGATGATTATGGGGGAGAAAAATGATAAACACAGAATGATCTTTTTGTTGTTGTACTCATGTATTTTACAGCAATCAACTGTTTAATGATCTTCTGAGGAAAAGGTTATAACTACACATTTCTTTTAATTACTATCTGTCTACTTTTAATACATCTAGTTTTTCTTTGAACATAGTTCTTGACCTGCATGCTGTTACAATGCTAAAATTTGTTTCTTTTCCATACTTTGGACCTTTTTTTTTTTTTTTAAACTGATTTTTGCAATACATTCAGGAACAAAAAAAATAATTACAGCAAAATATCTATTTTTAGGCCATCATAGTTTTCATCTTCATAACACTAAAGAATTACATGTCAGCAACCCACCTAGGAGACAAATTATATTTTTCTTCTGGCACTTTTTCACTGTTCACATTTATAAATAAAAAATGGTTATGTATAATTTAGGCATATTAGTAGTTCAAATGTTTGCTTCTGACTCTGCTTTAAAATTACTGTCCCTGCCAAACTTTACCTTCTGGTTTGGTGTGCCTGAACACCTGTAACAGTTCTGAGATTGTTTTTCAAATACTGCTGGAGTCTCAAGTTTCATTTGTTCCTATTCCATTGCTCAAGAGTCATTTTCATACATATTATTTTCTCAATAATTGTAGCTTTTCTATCCAAGTAGTGTTCCATTTTTAGCACTCATCTGTATAGGTTACCCCACTTATTCCCCTGTGGGGAGTTACAGCCTGTGTACAGCCCTCACTGTTGCAACATGGAAGACAAAGTGAAACATTAGCAAAATGCAATATAGGCAAAGCTAATAATCAGGGTATGGATACGAGCCTTGTGGTTCTTGCTGTTGTGTATGATTTAACTTACAGCCTATATATTTCACAAAATGGAAATAGTTTGCATATTTCAAGAAGATGTTCTGATACAAAAGGTCAGTTCATCAGAACTATTGCTATATAAAGTTGCAACCTAAATCCAAAATAATAAAACCCTGAAAAATTTTACTCAAGAGAAAGTTCTACAAGATCCATAACCATCCTGCCAAGTTTACATTACATAGTTCTATTTATGTCTGAGACAATTCTTTTCTTGATACATTCCTTCCATGGCAGGTGAAACTGAAGAGAAAAATCTGCTTCAATTGTTACAAAAGGGTAAATAAAGTAGAAATTTTAAATGCAAGTTTTAGAATATTTTTTGAAGAATTTTCCTGAGATAACAGAATAGTTGCAATGCAAGTATTTATTGCTATAGGGAATGTAGCTTGGGTTTTATTTATTTGGTAAGCAAAAGATACAATATGGATTAGTTGATAAAATGTGGGTGTGTAGCATGAGAGTGTATATGTTGTAGAAAAAACCCTCAAAACATCAGATTGAACATAAAAAGATGAAGACATTGTTTTTGACCCACAATCTGTTATTCTGAATCTACAACAATCTAAAATACAGTGGGACAAAAAACAAGTTAAGGTTCAGGGTGCTCTTTCCTCGTTTCCTATTAATAATGTTAGTTCTATTAAAAAAAAGCAAAAATGCACAAAGTAGAGACAGCAGCCAGAGGAAGAGCTGCCTGATCTGGTACAGTGCTCACATTCCAAGTAGCTTCCCAGCCAACAATTTCCAAACAACAACATTTATTTGAAATCCATTTGCATATCAAACTATAAACCAGAGAGTTTGTGACAAGACCTGCTTTTTTTTCTCTTACCACCTGCCACATATTTGTTCAGAATCACTGACAGTTTTGCAGGAGAAAAACCTCTGCCTTTAGCTGCTAAATTATTCTGCGCTCATACGCAGGATGCTAACCCAAGGTCTGATCAGACCATTGTTGATGGAATAGCTTTTCCATCAAATTTTCAGAGCAAACCTTTCTGCAATAAGTGGTTTCAAAAATGCAGAGGTTCAGCAATTGTTTACTGCCTGGGCTGTGCTCTGGCAACCTGGCTTTTGCCTGGGCAGCCAATGGTAGAAAACGAAAGTTTTCTTTTCCATGCTGATATGAGATAAATATATAATATGAGGTTCTCATTCCACCCTTTGCTAGACAGAAAGAGTCATCCAGAGCTAAATCTTTCTGAACACAGAGATGTTTGAACAGAAAAAAGTTTCTTTCATATTTCAAAAAGAAATTAAATAAATCTCAAGCCATGTGTATGTATCTATTGTTATATGTTTATAAACTTATTCATACGTGCATACCTACATGCATGCTTTTTACGACAGACTGAATGTCAGGTTCAGCTGTTAGCAACATTTTGTATTACATAAAAGCAAAAATGTTGTGAGCAACACTGTGTATTACATAAAAGCAAGAAATTATGTTCATTGTAGGAGTCTCAGACTCCCACTCCATGGGAGCTAACAGGATTTTTCAAAGCAGCCATAATGATGAAACTAATGCTAATTCGATGTCTTCCTTTACTGTGTATTCAATTTCAGTTACTTTTTAAAAAATATTAATAATAATGTATTTCATTCATTATTTAATTTGATAATCAGAAGTATTCTCTGCTTAAACTTGCTATCTCCAACTCTCAGTATATGCATTTGGAATTTTAGTATACGCAACATACTATGTAAACCTTATTTTACAGATCAATTATTTTACTATTCATAAATCCATTTTGTATGCTTTTAAAATTCAAGCTGAGGATTGGATGACCTAGCATCTCTACCATTCATCAAAATGCTAAAAGATATACATAGTTAATTACACAGAGATCTTGAAAATTAAAGCTTCTTGCATACCAAGAGCAGCAGAAAATTAGTTCTTTGTTCAATAATACATAAGTATAGTATCTATGAATATCAAACCTTTGCTCAGCAAGAAATAGAAACTCCTTTGCTCTCCAACTGCCTTCTCAATTGATAATGACACATGACATACCTGGAGTTTAGCTGAGTATGCTAGATGCTCTCAAAAAGATGCCAGACAACTGAAGCATTCGACAAGTCATTCTTTTCCTAACCCTAGGGTAACTGAAGCAAATGACCATTACACAGTGATTTCCAATTGACAGGGACACTGCGAAGGTCTTCTCCAGAAGCTTCAATTTCAGTCAGGCATATTTTATTATAAAATATTTTATTTCTCTCTGGTACTAGGCAACTGACTCAGACATCTTCCTATATCATATGGTGCTCCTTTGCAGTTACAAGTAGAAGCTTTGCTTAGAGGGCCAGCAAGCTAGCTTACTACCTACTTGATGCAGAGAGAAAGTCTATCCCTATAATGAAAGAAATTAAAATTATATTTCCTGTAGTATACATAAAACCATATTTTGTCACTCAGTAGTAACATCTAGGTTAGAGATATCAGATAACCATAAGTAATGATTTTGCTTTGCTGCATGTATGCTGATTATCTCACAACAGATAGTACATGGTTATGAAGCTTTAAACAGAGTTATTTCTGTCTCATTACTTGACTCTTAAAAACTAATATACATTAAGGATTTTTTGCATGTTCTTCTCTTTCCATTACAGAATACAAATCAAAAAATCTATTTCTCTCCTTTGGTGCTAAGTCTGCCTTTTTAAATGTTACTTTATTTCTCAAATTCTGGAAGTCAATTGGTAGTTCATAATGCTAGCCATTAATACTTTTTCATGTTGAGCATCAGACTACTCAGGATTATAGATCACACGTGGCTTCATCTCAATAGTTACAGATTTGCCTTCTTGAGCTCACAGTATCTCCTACTTCGATTTTTTTTATCCCAGACAGCATCCAAGTAACAGATGCTATAGAATTTCTGAAAACACTGCAATGAGAAAAAAACCACAACAACCTAGAAACCAAGTGGCAGCAATATTTTTATATGGAAATATTGTATACTGTAAAAATTATGGTATTGTAGACACCTAAAAATCTTTCAGGTAATTGCAGTTCTGCACATAAAAATAAGACGAAAAAAAAGAATTTCTCCTCCCCCCCTCCCGGGAAAAGCTTATTACCTGATTAAATCCCTGCTAAGACTCATTTCTTCCCTAGGCTCAGACAGGCTAAATCTCTCCTCCTGTAAATACCAGACAGTTTGAATTTTTATACCACTCTAGGGACAGGAGAGAGAAAAGTGAGTGCTGCTGGTGATGTGACTGCAGCAATGGGTGAAGCTCTCCTGCCTGCAGGTGAGCTACAGTCTTTCTGCTGTAAGGCCACGCAGGTGAGAAGACAGCCATCAGGCATGGGAAACATGACAATTGTTTTACTCCTGAGAAGCAGGAGTTAGAGAAGACCCAGATTATTAATGGATTAGCTAGCTCTTTCCTGTAGACATGAATGGAGCAAGGAGTTCAAGAAGTTTTGCTTACAGTCCTGAAGAGCTAAAGATCACTGGAAGTGAAGCAAGTGAAGGTCAGGAACAACAGCTCACAGCCATTTCTCTCTGTGGGGCAGGCAGCATCCTAATTTTGCATCCCGCCTCTAGGCTCTTTCCTTTGCACTTAAAGGTTCCGGGCTGGGACAATTCTAGCAAAGCTACTACTCTGACTCTGGGCTTCTGAACACCTTGAGGAAGCTGAAGGAAGGCAGCCACTGTCATTGCAGTGGGGGACACGAGTTAAACGATGAAGCTCCCACTCAGAAACAGCTCTGGAAAAACTAGTGCTCTTCAGCTGAGGAAAGAACAGAAGGGGGTTTTCCTTTCTGCTACCTCAAAAAGGAACAGAATAGGAATATAGGAATCATAAGGCTTCAGTTTTCACTACACATTAAAGTACACCTGGTCAACCTCTTGTTTTGTAGCAAACCAGCACTTTCTCTGCAAAGGAATGAATGCCTAGCAAAGCAATCATTGGAAGCTGAATTGGTAAAGATATGCTTACATCCCACTTGCTGGCAGTAGTGCTTATGCAACTGTGTTACCAGGATCAGTTAGCCGATTTGGCTAGCTTCTTGTGGCCAATTCCCAATAGCAGTTATTGACAGCTTCTGCTTATCTTCCTTGCCTGACAGAATTGGACACAGACCCTGTCTAGATGGTCAGAAACAACATAACATGGATTCACAAAAGGAGATGTGTGATAGTAACTAAAATATTGGTGAAGACAAATACTCATTTTGCAGAACTTGGTATTATCATCCGTACCATATCTGAAGATCACCACTCAAGAAACATGTGCCAAGGTCGTTCCTAAATCTTAGTTCTGTACATGTCAGCTGTTGCAAAGCTATCTGCCAAGCCAGCTGTTTCTGGAATGTATAACAATTTCTTACGTTATATATTTAATCTAAAAGCTCCTATGCTTTTTCCCTCTTTCCTGTGCTTCACAATTTATTTCTTAAGCACGATAATCCGATGCAGGCTGGTATCGGTCATATCTTATTTAATATCATACACAGAAACAATTATCATATCAATTCTTTAATTTGTAATTTTTTTTCCCCCTGGAATTTGAATTTTGCAAGATTAGCAACACTAAGTGAAGTAATAGAAGTTAACAAAAAATGTTATTTTTTTCCAAGTCATGACAAAGTTTGGACAAATACAATTTTGTTTGCATATCCACACACACACATAACAAATATAGATCATGAACACAAGTGTCAAATTTAATTGTACCAATAATATTGCTCCTAGTAGTCAGTAGAGCACCATGAATTTACATTCTCCCTGGAGCCAGCAGGCACAATGCAGAATAAAACCCAATTTCAATTGGGCATTGCAATATGTATCATGAAAGTTTAAGACAATCTACATTCTGGATTCCTAGGTCTGCCCAACACAACTCCCCTCCTCTGCTGACATTGATGTTTCTATAATTGTGTTGATGGTTCAGCTGGCTTGTCTGATCTAAACCTAAGACTGCAAAAAAGGATAAGTGGTGATATAAGTGAAGTAAAAGTCAATAGTTTCAGATACATTGTAATTACTTCTTAGAAATGCTGGGAACCTGTTTCTCTAAAAATAGGCCCGATGGAGAAAGAATGACTGAAAGGCAGGTTACATCTGAAAGTCTTAACAGGCAGTGCTTGGAGCTCTCTATGAATGTTGTCTGTGCTGTACCTCATTTCTTGATTTGTGTTTTTTAATTTGTGACTTTTCTGACAAATACTAAATGAACAAACATGAAGAAACATCATTAATGATATTACAGCTGATAATTTCTTCTTGAGAGCAAACAGATCTTTACCAGCTCAGCATTTCAATAAACAGATTTGAAATGAAGTTCTGTTGAGACTTGTCATTTGGTACTTGGAAAACAAAGCTGTTGATGCTTAGCAGCTTCATTCTGTAAAAGTGTTTCTGAATTTCCAGTTATATGTGCTCATTAAAATTCAGAACTGAAAGAGGTACAGATTAAATTATAAAAATTTGTAGTGTAAAAGAAGTCCAGAGATTTCAAATCTTATATTAAAAAATGAAAATTCACAGACAGCATTATAAAAGGTATATTGAATTTTTATTACAAACACCATATAACTTTATTTTACCATGATCTGTGCATACTACCCATATTTATTATTAACATTAAAAGTGCCTTACTTGTTTGCAACCAAACGCATCACTGTCCAGTCTTTTGGAAACATCTCTGGTCGTATAAGTATCCGAAATACTGTGAAAATCTGCAGCAGGAAATCCTTTGGAAGGAAAAGAAGCAGTCATATATCTTTGCTGCTTGGAAAAAGAGTGGTGAGCTTTAAAAATACTTTAATCAGAGAGAAAAACAATAATTATATAAATAGCAGAATTGCATTAATTCATTTATTTTCAACATGGATACACATCTGAATGTTTTCCTTTTTTTTTTCCCCCCCAAGAAAGCTTCAAATAGTAATTTAATCCATTCTTCTTAAAAGAAGGAAAGTAATACAATGTGCCACTTGATTGACAGCAATCTATAAGATAAATGTCAAAGATCCATTTGGTTTCCACCCATACACTTCCACAAACGCGATCTCGAGAACAATTTGCAAATCAAAAAAGCACTTTACAAACACCAGGGAGTTCAGAATATCTCCTTAATCATGCCAGGTTTTCATCACTTTCAAGATTTATTCTAAAAGTGGCATTATTTGGTGGGAGAGACAGAGTGTAAGGACAATTTTATCACTGAGTTGGCAAAGACCAGTGACTCCAATAGTGATGCCCAGACCTCGTAACTGGTATCCCAGCTGTCTGGCTGTGTGCAGGTCACCTAACTATTCTGCCTCATTTGCTAAATCTATAAAAACAGTCAACATGTGAGCTACTTCGAATGTAGAAAGCACTGCTTGAAAGCTTTTAGCATTATCATCTCCTATGTCATTTAACTCACTAATAAATAAAAAAACTTATTCCTCTCAGCATGTTTTTTTCAGTTTTTCCTTTCAGAAATAAAACTAACAACAAGGGTAGTAATTCTAATGGGCCATCTTGATTCTGTATAGTACTGCCAGTATTCTTTTAGTAAGAAAATGGAGCTTTTGACAACACAAAGAGCATATGGCAAGTGATATAAACATGCCTAACAGAATCAGTGCAGCACCTGACCTTGAAATGTTTGCTATTTATTCTGCCCACAACACTTGTAGAGAGTTAGCCTGAAACACAGATGAGATGAAGATACAGCTAAAGAATACCAAATAATTTTGAACAGCAAAATATATTCTCAAGTGCATTTATCCAAGTGTAGATGACAGGCATTGCACAACAGATGTCTTTCAGTAGAGAATCACTGTAAAGGGGGACGAATGCAGGCGTTGGGAAAGGCAGATGAGATCCCCACACCCACCCACCAGAGAAGATTACATAACAGAGACAACCTGTTTTCTGAGCACGTTGCCAAAAAATTATCTGTATTAAAGAGTATAAACGATACTTATTGCAGATAACATACAGTTTGAATGCAGGTGACCAGCTTTACAGATAAACAAGTACCTCTACAAGCAACACATTTATTCCAGACCATTTTTCTACAGCTTTGCATCTTGTACTTAAATATCAACACTTCTGTTTGCCTTTTTGTTTGTTTGTTTGTTTGTTATTAGAGGTAAATTCCCTTTCTTGCAGCTCTGTGCCATAATCCCAACAATATGGCAATGCCTTGAATGTTTGCTGCATGTCATCTCACAATAACATCCCAAATTCTTCCATATTCCATTTTTATCTTGTCTGTTGTCCAGACACAATATATGTTGTTAGAGATCTAACTAACTGACTGCTGAATTGAAGAAGCCAAATGGCTGTTTCTGGGAAACCGTGCAGTGATTTGAAGACTTAAACCCAAGGGTTGTGTGAGGTGTAAACTTTGTGCCTTTGAGACTAATTGGCCCCAGCTGAAATTTGGCAGCTTGTTCAAAAGTTATTAAGAGAAGGATAACAGACAGAGTGGAAGGTCATATGTACTTAATTTCTTTAGGTAACTAGGCTAAAACCAGAATATATCTTTCATTTCAAGAAAATTTTAAAACAAAGAAAATGTAGACACTAGCATTAAATTTTGAATCATTAGCATCAGGCTAATTATTTCTAATATTAACAGAAAAAATAGAAAATTGTGTCATCAATTTAATGATTAGCAATATTATATGCAAAATGTAAATTTAGTAACAGATTTTAACATTTAAAAAACATTTTTGCCGTCATTATAAATGAACTAACATTTGGTTGGTTGAGTACAGATATAATTAATGTCTCATATGCCTTCTTATCTTGAGAGACAACAAAGAAGTAATTTTGTCTTTTTAAATACTCTAAATACCATCTCTTAATATTCCTATGTAGCTCTATTACTATCAATAAGATAGTAATAGGTATTACTATAAGCTTTAGTAGTATCTCACTCTACTTAAACATCTTCACACCTGAAGGACAGAATGCCATCCAGAGAGACCTGGACAAACCTAAGAAGTGGCCTCATGGGAATCTCATAAGGTTTAACAAGACCAAGAGCAAGGTGATGCACGTGGGTCAGGGCAATCCCTGGTATCAGTAGAGGTTAGGGGATAAGCAGCCCTGCCAAAACCAACTTGGGGGTGATGGTGGATGAGAGGCTGGACATGATCCAGCAAGGTGCACTTGCATCCCAGAAAGCCAGTCGTGTCCTGGGCTGCATCAAAAGCAGTGTGGCCAGCAGGTCAAGGGAGGGGATTCTGCTCAGTTACTCCACTCTGGTGAGACCACACCTAAAGTACTGCATCTAGCTCTGGAGTTTCCAGCACACTGAACTGTTGGAGCAAGTCCAGAGGAGGCCACAAAGATGATTAGAGAAATAGAGTATCTCTCCTACAAGGAAAGACAGAGAGAATTTGGTTTGTTGAGCCTGGAAAAGAGAAGGCTTCAGAGTGACCTAATTGCAGCCTTTCGGTACCTGAAGGGAGCCTACAAGAGAGATGGAGAGAGTCTATTTACAAGGACATGTAGCAACAGGACAAGGGTGAATGGCTTCATAGTGAGAGTAAGTTTAGGTTAGATATTAGGAAAACATTCTTTGCTGTGAGGGTGGTGAGGCACTGGAATAGGCTGTGTAGAGAAATTGTGGATGCCCCATTCCCGGAAGCATTCAAGAGCAGGCTGGATGGAGCTTTGAGCAACCTGGTCTAGTGGATGGTGTCTCTGCTCACAGCAAGGGTGTTGGAACTAGGTGATCTTTAAGGTTCCTTCCAACCTAAGCCATTCTATGATTCTATGATTAAATAATATCACAATACCACAGTTTGTGATATTGTAATGTTAGCTCAATGAAATTTTCAACCTGCATTTAAGTGAGAAGCACCGCCTTCTGGAAGACTGAAAACCATCTATTAATTTAACAAAAATGGCTTTGGATTTTCTTGCATATTTCCCTGTATATATGCAAAATCCTCTGTAAAGCAGGTCAGACTCTTCACTGTATTTCTCAAGGTACATTTATATAGTATTTTAATTTGAGTCAATGGTCCACTTTGAAGCCATTGACCATCCATTGATTTGGTACACACTGCAGAGGTAAACAAGATTTTGTAGAGCATCCAGAGTGCCAAAGTGCCAACAAGAAAGAGCATGGTTTGACAGTGAGCTGTCACTGTCTGGGCAACTCATCCACCCTGTGGCCAACTCCTTTCCCAGATCTTCTTCACTGCTTTCTTAATCTACATCAGAAGCCACCTAAACACTTGTTTTAGAACTACCCCTCTGCGCCAGCACTCATCCTTTCAGAAGTCCCATACATGAGTTGATGTCCCTGCACAGAAGGGGAAGGATGGTGGTTAGAAATGAGCTTCTCCACCAGAAGCATTCCCCATGCCTACAGAACTCTGTCACAGACTGTGTCCCAGGGACCACTGGAGAACAGTGGAATAAATTGCACTTGGTATTAGGGCTCGACACCCACCTTTACCCTGCTCAGGCTTCTTTAGCTGGAAGAGAGGGATCAGAGAACTAGTAAGACTTACACCCATGCCTATGGAATATTATCTTTTCCTTCATCATATCTCTGTATCTATTCTGCCACATTATATAGAGTACATTGCCAATAAATAAAACCTAGGCTTTCTGGCAGGTGCTTATCTGTTGTTTTTTTTTTTTTTTTTAATCTATTAATTAAAAACCTCCACATATATCGATCAAAGCCACCTTGCTGTGGTCAAAGCTGCACTGGGCTAACATATACTGGTTTTGCATTCACTTTCCCACTTTCTCCTCCTATTTATAACTTTCACTGTTACCTTTTGTCATAAATTATATTTGAGCTTTTTCACGGCAGCAAATATCTGCCTACAAAGGTGCCTCTGTTCTATAAGTTGCTGTAAAATATATTTACTAGAAGAATACAGTATTTTGTGATAAATATGAAGAACATATCTTCAAAATAACATTGAAAGATTAAAGGAAATATTTAAAATTACTGCCTTGTTAAATTCAGTGTTTCAAAAAGTGAGTGAAGTATAGTCCCTGGTTGTACCACTCAGCCATAAAACCCCTGTCAGTTCTTTTTTACTTCATTTGCGTGTTTTCAAACATAAAATGGTTTTTTCTCTCTTCTGCTTTATGCAGAAAAAACCTCTCTTAAAGAACTGACAAAAACAGTCACCATGTCAATTACTTAAGGTAAATATATTTACAAAAAAAGGGAATATTTCCATAAGCAGCTACTTGCTTAATGCATCACTCAGATGCATGTCATTTAAAAATGTGTACATGTCATTCCTTCAAAGTCTCCATTTTGCTATTCTGTGTTTAACAAGCTGGAAACGGCCTTTAGTAATTTCGGCATAGGCTGTTTGAAAAAAAAATTAAGAACTGCAAATATAATTTCATAGGATGAATTAAAGCTTCATTCCTTTTTTGCAAGTTCTTTCATGAGTCAATTTTTGTTTGGAGAAGTGCTTTGGGGGGGGCATTTTTATTAATTATATCACAAATGCTGTGCAAACATACATTCATGCAAGTACTTGACATAATTGCCTTTAGAATTAGTCTGGAAGAAAGATGAAATGTCTGGTGATATCAGTGCCTGATCATTCAGTATAGATGGTTAATTATAATCAGAGACAGTCATAGAAAAAAAGCAGAGCAGATAGCAATTCAAAGGCCTGGGTTACACACAGACCTTGTATCAGATCTGTAACTTGTAATGTGGCTTCAGGAAAATCCAGCTCATTTCATATCTTTGAATGGGAGCAAATTGAGGACTTAAAACTATAGGAAGCTCAAGTAGTTACCACTGAAGTTTAAATCCTAACTAGCCAAAATATCTATCTGAAGCTATTACTTCAGACTCTAAAAAGAAGTTCTTATCACACATATTTATGCCTTCTGAATTTTCATTTAGCTATACTGATGTCATTTCCTAAGGCACATATCTTAAAGCAGAACAAAATACACGGAAGTTCTACACTTGGCAATCAAAGCAGAAAAATAAAGAGGCAAGATGGTTTAGACAACCTAAGACATATAAAATCGCCTTATGATTAACAGCAGTGTCAGCCTCACACACTAGCTCTCATCTTTCTGTCTTGCTCTCAGTGATATTTGATATTTTCAAGTGAGAGGAAAAAACAATATATTATTTAAGATTCAGGGGAGAAGGCATGCTGCATTAATGATGATCAGACTGCTGCCACTGAATCACTGGTGGAGCTGATGCTGATTCAACGAGATATGAATGAAAATAACAAACTGTGTGGACTTGAGTTCTTAAGACCTCTATTTTGATAGCTGATGGCGCTGGCTACAGCTGCTTTCCATATGTCTCTGCATAATAGTAGGGTATGTGTGGGGGGGGAATTTGAATGTCTCAAATCAAATACCATTCAAGCATTAATTCTAGAGATATTTCATATTCTAGAAGGAAGAAAAGTCTGAATAAACTCAACATTGTATTTCACAGATACATCAAACAAAAATGAAGCTTGAAACCTCTAGGAATACCTGCTCAGGACTCAAACAAAAGGGAAATTTTTTTCCCTAAAAAATGCCTAGATTCCACAATTTATACTAAAAATTGTCTAGGGATAGCAACTATGTTAGGTGAAAACAGATGCTGTAATATTAGTATAAAAATCATCTACTGTATACAACTTCTAGGTAGTGCTCTTGATTCATGGTAGCTTCTTAGCAGCATTTTCTATCTTACAAGCTCAATATGACCATCTCACTCAAAGTAAAGGCACTCACAAGTGGTATTCTCTCTTCAGAACAATGCTAAACACCTATCAGGAATTTAAGGAAATCTAAAATTGCACCATGAATAGACTCCCCTTTTCAGGGGAGTACTTAAGTTTATCAAATGGCAATTTAACATCTAAAATATATTATCACACTAGGATGTAATTAGTGGCTGAATAATGAGCATAAATGAATACTCGAGATTTTTTTGTGGATCAAATATGGTACTATATAAGATTTTCACAGTCCAACAGAGTAAAAGTCTTAGTGTCTATCTTTTGGTAGGAAATCTTAACTGTTAACTTTTTTTTTTTGTTTAAATCCACCCTCTCCTCCAAAAAGGAATCAAAATAGCTATATCTCTACAAACCAGTAAATCAATTAATGAAACTGGTAGAAGCTGCCTTGAAGGAGCTCTGCAGCAATGCTTTTTCATAATTGAACTAGGCAGACAGATGTTGTAAGCCTGACACATCCTCCTGTCAATGGACTTGCTGCACAGCTAAGAAAATTGGACAGTTAGTTGAATGTGCATTTCTCAAGCTGCACTTTTGCTATTGCTATATATAATTTAATAATGAAAAACATAAGCAAATAGAATAAAACAAAAAAACCCACACAGCCGCATGAAAGAAAGAATCAACCTTAGATTGACGTCATCTTTAAAACAGGCTTGGAGGCTAAGTTTATGGCTTTAAAGCAATTACAGTCCCTTCATCCATATTCTCTTTACTGTCACTGTAAAAGTAACAGAAACCTTGCCCCACTGTAAGAGTGGACTCAAATACACAAGAAAATGTGTGCAATAATTAGCTTATCTGAAAAACAGATTCCATTTAAATACTGAAGTGATTCATCAAAGCACAGGGATATCTTAAAGGAAGATATATCAAAAAGAGGTCAAAGAGACCTAAAGAAGTGGAAACACAATTCTGTTACTCACCCTCAGATCTTCCTTTGTACTGAAGCTATCAAGAAGCTGTTGATAATGTCTATCAGTCATTTGTCGCAAGAGTGACAACAAACAAGAGACAAATTCCCCCTGTTCAGATAAACCAAGAGTAGAAATATTATAATATTTTCTGCACTTGAGCTTAAACTGTTACATTAAAAGCACTTCAAAATAATTAAAAAATGCAAGGGAAATTAATCTACAATTAGGCTTCAACTCCACATATTGTGAAAATACATTAATTCATCTATGCAATTCCTT
This sequence comes from Pyrocephalus nanus, assembly GCA_038380795.1. Classification (NCBI taxonomy): domain Eukaryota; kingdom Metazoa; phylum Chordata; class Aves; order Passeriformes; family Tyrannidae; genus Pyrocephalus; species Pyrocephalus nanus. The sequence continues at coordinate 743,324 of CM076262.1, forward strand.
CCCATGTAAAGAAATATTTTTCCCCAAATGCAGTTTACTTGCTTAGCACAATCTATTTTAAGTAGTTCCAGCAGGGCTAAACCAGTAAAAATTTTAATTTGTGATTTGTTTCCCTTCCTTCCATTTTGCAACAATTCTGGGAAGAATGTTATTGTTTTCCTTTAGGGAAGAAATTAATAGAGTTAGCTAGGAAGTTTTCAAAACATTTTGTCATCTCAAAAAACCAAGATATGTCAAAAAGAAAACTCATTTGTAGGGCTGAACAAACCAAAATATTTTGGTTGGAAGTTTCCTTGGGCCTACAGAAGAATTTCTAACTAAAAGAGCAGAAAATTGCACTGGGTATCTCCAGTGAGCATTCAAATGACCAGGACATTACAGGAAGGAACAGGTTCTCCCAATCTTCCTTTCCTTTCTGTTTATTCACTTCCAGATTGGCAAGAAACACTGAATGGTGTCAATCTCGTCTGACTGCAGAATGGATGAGGGCAGGAAAGAGTGGAAAGTCTGGTTTGCATCCCAGTGCTTATAAAGAACAATTTTGAAATCTTACAAGCTTGCCAATAATAAGATTCTACACTGAAGTAAGTAATGATCAGAAATTAATTACCTACCTGTGAGACCACAGTGTTTTACAGTGAACATAGCATTCATAGAAACATAGAATCATAATCTCAAAGCAAGGCTTCAAAATCTCCTCATCCTCATGCTCTGTGCATAAACATAAAGGTTACAGCTACTGTCTTGTAAATCTCTGTATACCTGATTGCTGGCTTGAGTGACAAAATTTGAGTGTGAACATTCGGAATCTTCCTTTCCTGTTTAGACATTTTAAGCAAACTTTCTAGTCACCTTTCTTCTATGTTCCCACATTTATTTCAACTTACAGTAGTACATTAAAAATCAGTCTATTATAGAGAGCTGTACTATTATAGCTGATAGACAGATTAATGTTAAAAGAGTACTAACTAATTGTTATCTGACTTCTAAATTTAAGTTTTTAATTTGAATGTAGGTAGCTATGCAGGCTGGTTTTTAAAATAGCAATGAACAAAAAATGTATGTTGTAGGATTTCTGCCAGTGTTAGCCACAGACTAATTTTTGAATCGTGCAAAAGCAAACTCCACACATAAAACAACCTTGATAAAAACCATTTAGGATCCAATACCAGTGTCAAATGTCAAGCCAAGCAGTATACTAAAATCACTTAAGCAGAATCCTTAATTAATTTTTTGTGTCTTATTTAAGGAGCACAACTATTAAAAGTCACAGAGCTCGCAATTAAATTGCAATTCATCTAGTTTTGAGGGACTGAACTTCCAAGATCTGAAATATAAAGGTTCACTTGAATTGCACTGCTTTCTGCCAACTCTTTATATACAAATGCATTTTTTCTTAAGGAAATCCAAAGGTCTCAATCACTGACAAACTAAAGCAGAAGTTTCACTTTCACCATTTCACTAAATTCCATGTTTGTCAGTGCAACATCTGTAACACTGACACCCTGAAGCCATGTCTTCTTTGTGCTCAGTTTAAAGCATCCCATTCATCTTGCAGGTTACCATCTAAGAAGACTGCTCACTGCCAATTAAAAACAATATCCAGGTACCAAAACTACTAGAGATGAAAGAAACAGTGCACAAAGCCTGATGATGCTTGATTTTATGCTGTTTGTTTGTGAAGAACAGCAGTGATACATGGGCACAGAAGATCATACTGAGATGAGTTTGGGACTACTTCACAAGGAAGACTATGCCTGATTTGAAATTATGACAGAATTTTATCAAGCGTGCTGCCATGATATATTCACAAAGAATATTTTGTGATACATGCAGTTTGAAATAATGGTAACATACTGGAACAGACTCTACTTCCGTACTCTCACTGAGTGCTTTATCATACTTGCTCTACAAATAGTTCCAAGAATCTGCCTCCATGTGTTGCCAGAAGCCCATACTGCATGATGTTTCTACATGAATGTATATTATTGCCTTATGCTGTGTTGTGAGTCACTTCCATATTAAGTATTCTTTGAGAGCCTGTGGTGACAATGGCATGACTTTTCTAATGCGGTAAAGAAAATTTTGCAATTTGAAAGCACTTTCCGAGTCTAATTTTTTGATGGTATATTAGAATTAGGCTGTTGTGGTGTTTAATGAAAACTTAATCTACAAGCTAGTGGATATCTCATAAAAAAAAATAAGCTCAGAGCTTTGCTACACTACTGTGTCTAATACTACTCCTCTTTCTTCAGCTTAGATTTTCTTTTGGTGGCCTGATATGCCACACATTTATAATTTTGGAACTTAAAGAAAAAACCACCAAAGTCTTAGATGCATAGTGCTGCTGGATCACAGTGATTAAAGCTTGGTGTTATTACTGAGCTTGGTCAGCTCCATAAAACACTCCATATACAGTTTGTTCTCTGTGGGATAAAGTAAAAAGAAAACAAACAAAAAAACCATCAACAACACATTTCTTCCACAGCTATTAAATGCTTTTGAAATATTTGATCTCAGAGGAAATTCTAGTTTGAACAGCAACCATCCCTTCTTTAACAAAAACTGTTACAATGTAAATATTGGAAAATTAATTAGTCAAGTGTATAACAAGATGGCAAATCACTCAACATTGTATGTTCTCTGCACAAAATGCCACCCCTTCACATCATATTGGGGTCACACCCCTGGCTATATCAGAACCCATTTGCCCTTGAAAAGTAAAGTGAAAACTTTGCTGCAAACAAAGCAAAATAACATTTCATTTTCTTTGATCAATACTCATCACAGGCTTTTCTGTAAATGCCTGCATTTCAATCTTCTAATATGCATGAGTTGTTATAGCAGGTATGGATTGATAATCTTCCATTTTCAGGAATTCAAACTTAAAAGAAAGTTTCAGAAAGCTATAACATTTGCCAACAAAAGAAACATACTGAAATAATTACTAACCTGAAAGAGTCTCAAAAGAAATTTTATCTTTTGGGCTTGGTTTTTTTTTGTCACAATTTATCAATAAATTTAATTTTAAAAAAAATCACTGTTTCCACTAAATATAAGTAAAGCGCAGGAAAGGTTTTTGCTGTTCTCATTGTCTGTTTTATACACAAAATCTTAACACTGTGAATACAAAGACAGTAACATTACAAATCTAGTAGTCCTACCAGTGACAACTGTGAGCTATTTAATTTTAAGAAACTTACAGTCACATCTTGAAACTGGAGGCGCAGAGCAGAGCCTGAGGGTTGTGGTCGGCTGGTGATCTCTAGTATAGTCCTTAATAGAATATCTAGCAGACTGTTTACAATCACATCAATTTCTTCCAGGACAGACTTTTCCTTAAATAATAAATAAACACTTGAGATTTAAAGTAGAAAGATGACAACAGACATATTTCCTTTGATGTAGTTTTATTATGAATGATACATTCAAGAAACAAGGAGTATTCTCTAGTTAGCTATTGTTTAATTCTATAGAGTTTTTCCAAACAGTTTTCAATTAATTACATTGTACTTAAATATGGAGGACAGTTATGGGGATAACTTTGAATATGTAAGCATTCATCAAATTAGCATGTCTCTTTTTTTAATTGATGTTTAGAAGAAAGCAGTAAATAATATACAAGAACTTTTCGGGCAAGATTTTTATAGGTAACACCCATATATTTTCTGGGGAAATTGCCAAGAAAGGCTTAAATTCCAAAAAGCAGAATTCTGTTTTCACACTTTGAAACTACCACCAGAAACAAGCAGATGGTACTCAACCTTCAAGACCTGCTTCACAGTAAGGACCAGCAACATTGCTTCCCATCAACTGAGTAGCACAAACAAATTAGTCATTTATGTAAGCCTACAACACAACATCAATTGTTGTACACAACATCAATACAAAGAAACCAAAGTGTTCCCTGCCAAAAGAGACCTTAGTTACCTGCATAAAAATATTTGATAAAGTCAAGTTGTAGTTACTTCTCCTTTTTAATTTAGATGGACATATGTTTCCCTTGTTTCAACACTGTTTTCTGTCTCCACTGCAACAGACATCTTAACTGGAGCGATTTTATCCACAATTTAAGATGACACTTTTTCACAGAAACAAACACTTCATAATCAAATGCACACAACCAAACTAAAACTTAGCTACCAAACAACTGTTCAACTTCGCTGACACTGACGTGTAGGAGTGATTTGGATTTTTTGGAGGATGTTGTTGTTTGGTTTTGGTTTTTTTGTTTGTTTTTATGAAGCATATGATACATTAGGAACTGTATCAACTGCAAGGATCCATGCACAAACTACTGTTAGAATGGCCAACAACCCTAATTTTCAAACCTGCCTTACTGCAAATTCACTTGTTCCCTCAACCTCTAAATTATCTTGACTACCATAGAAAGAATGAAGTTCTGAACCGATCCACAAAAATCATGTCAAATTCACCAAATTGTTAATACTCTCAGTGACTCAAAGAGTACTAAAATTATTAGCTGCATATTCTGAACATTAGAGAGTTTTATGTAGACATCCACTTGTTAATGTCTACATCTCTGGCTTAGTGACTACAAATGGAAGATCTGCAGCTATTAAGACCAGACAGGTAAGCCTTTCTCTCAATCCAAAACCACAGCTCTGCTTTAGAATCTATCACTTTATCTTGTGATGAGGTTTTATACTAACCAAGGAGAAGCTGCAATAAAAACATTATTACAGTGTCAAAGGTGCAAGACACACCTATATCAAATCATTGATGGAGCAACTTTAATTGGATGAAGCAACATAAAACAGTTCTCATTAATGCATACAAGGTAATGTATGCTGGCCTTGATATGCATGTACTGCACTAACTACAGGCAATGTTTGGTTTTAATTGTCTTATATCCTGTTGCTGGCCAGAACATATCACCATCTTCACATTTCCAAACACCTAAGCTAGCTCTCATATGTAGCTTTCACAGATTAATTTGCAAACACAAATATCAGAAATTGGCCACAAAGTTTATCAACTAACAACCAAGTGCATTTCCCCTTGCAATACTCATATTGATCTATTTACCTATATTAAACCTGTATACCCTAAGACTAAACAGCCCACAATAGAAAATGCCCCTAAAAGAAAGTGGACATTTCTTTCCTTCCAGCACAGCACTCAAAAAGATTCAAAGCTTGGCAAAACACTACATGCCACAATTAAAATACTCTTGCATGGAAAGAAAAGAGTAATGAGAAATCAAAATGACAGATTTATGCAGATTTATTACAGAGACAACTCTTTAAAATGCTCTGGGGCAAGGTCCAGTCTGTGTCATTAAAAGTCATTGAGCCATAAAAAGAAGTTCAAATGGATTGTGATATAGTGTTTACTCACTGAGCTGTTCTTCTTGATGAGGCAAAATATGTTGCTAAGGATACGGGCACACATTATAAGGTCCTTCTGCTCTTGTAAATGCATGTGGAGATGATGCAAAACTACCGGAAGAAGAATGCATCGAGAATCTGGAAAAAATTAAATATTTTATGAGTAGGAGCCTCTCATATAATCACTAAATTTAACACAGACATAAAACATGCTTTCAGTCCAAAACAGCATTTCTGATGAGCAGAAGCTTTTAGTTGCTTTAACCAACATTTTTGATAGGCAGAAGATTTTACTTCATAATCATAATATCCTAAAGGAAATGTCTGAAGAATAAACAATATGCTGAAAATCATGGATGGAGAAAAAACAGCACTGTGTGGAATATACTATTTATAACAGAAAGTTTTTAGCTTTTATTGAACTGTCATGCAAAAAAAAGTAGCACAGTAACACTTGTATTCAAAACAATGTGAAATTATGCTCTAGTATTCCTGCCATGTGACAGGACCCATTTAAAAGCCCAGGTCACAACAGACTTCATCTGCAACTTCTGTTATTCTACAGATGAGTTCTATTTTACAGACAAGCAGTACTGTCAGGATTTTCACTTTTCCAGATTCCTCACTCCTACTAAGTAGGAGCAATTTAGACTACATAATGGTGACTACATAAAATGATTTGCTTTTCCACTATCTCATTTTTTAAACATGGCTCTTTGGTGCTATTTTCAGTCTTGAATTCTCTGAAAATTATGCAAGAAAGTCATTAACATGCTACGTTTTCCTGCTTCTTTTTCTTACAATTAAAGACAATATTAAATGGGAAGAACCCTAATACCTACACTTGTGATAACACTTTAAACACCTATTTACAACTTGATAAATGGAAAGTTGTTGTTGTTATTATTTTTAGATCTTTTCCATAACTGAGAATTTATACTCTCATAGAAACGTACTTGAATAATCTCCTCTATTGACATTTTAATGATGATTATATATTTCATTATATTAAATTTCATAGAATATATTTATCTACATAGTTTCTTTGTTCATTAATGCAATTATATCCTAAAAACTGAGTTATGTTGCTAGAAAATTACCCCTTCAAAATAATTTTGCCAACCAGGTATTGTTTGTAGATTACTCTTTCTATAAATACTTTCCCTCCCTCATCTATTTCCCTTAGATAATAGATAAAAGATAATTTATTCTGAGGTTTTGTTTAATGCTTCTTTTCCTCACTGAAATAAAGCACTAATCTTGTTATGCTCTATTATTGTCTTGTTTTCATTGTCTAGTCATCTGTATAATACAAGACAGGGAAACGGCCAATGTGCCAACCTGTGGTTAGGAAATGCCACCTTTTGATCCCCACTCCTAAATCTGGTTATTGATTCTTGCTGGATGAAAAAACAGAGCTAATGCCTTCAGCTGAAGCAATAAAGCAGGACTCTCCATTCTTATCAAAAAGACTTAAACCTCCAGATTACAGGGGATGGCTCCTTTTCCCTGCTTTCTGTTAAGCCTTATGGATTGAATTCTTGACTATCTGTAATCCATCATCGAGAGACAAGATGAAGGGTTCACTGTGTAAATCAGCCTGTGTTTCTCTGGTTGGGGTACTTTCCTAGTGGGCAGGCAATAGGAAGCTGAATCCAGACTTACAGAGCACTGAACCTGGTCTTCCATTCCCAGGAAAATGCTAAATCAATACTGAACTCCAGAGCTATCACAGAGCAGTTATAGTAGCTCTTTCACACATTACTGGTATGTGCATTATTGTTTGGACCATAAGTCTTCTGAGGAGAGCAGGTCCTCTCTTGCAGCTACAACACAAACCCCTCAGCCCAGAAGGTGAGAAGAAACCAAGAGTGGCCCTGTGCCAAGGTATTCTTTCTTGGTTAACTCTAGGCAGCTTCCTGATGAGCCCACACAGCATTTGATGCCTTACCTGAGGTGTCCAGTACTCTGTGCACTGCTCACATGTAAGTGCAGCATCATGAACTCCATTTTGAAGACCAGAGAATCTACATGTAGCAACATTTGACTTGTAAATAGCCAGCTCTTACACATGATATGGCCTGAAGCATCTCAGGCAAAACTGAGCATCTTCATTCAACTGTTTCAAGTATCCCATTTTGGCAAAAGCTTCATAAAATGATCAGAAACCTTGCCTTACCATGACAAATGGATTAGCAAAAAGTATCTTGCAATGACTTGCAACTATACACAGGAGGCGACATTGCCAGTTATTGAAATGGCCACCACATATAACAACTTTAGATTTATTCCTTAAAAGCCCAGAATCGAAATACCACTCTGTCTTTATCTTTTTAGGTGGAGAGATGTAATTGTATTACAGAAGAGGAGAGCTGGCTCATTCACCTCTGAGGCAAACCAAGGACTAGGTGAGAAAGTTTGGAGAACACAGTGTACAACATTTGTCTCAGGTTACTCTTTTTCTTACTAATTGTCAGCTGCAATGTCAACCACTGGATACAGAAAAATTAATGAGCTCAAGGAATGTTACAGTAATAAGAACTCCTAGTCATCAGTCACTGTCCTAATTTTTCTTCTGTGCAGGAAGTTAAATTAGCTGACTGTTTAAAATGCTAATACTTGCCCTTTACAAATATTATACAGAAAGAAAAGGAAAAAAATCACAACACAGAGCTTTTAAAGTACATGCTTGGCATAATTAGAAAGAGGGTAATCTTAGACTCTGGGCAATCCTTGAGACTTTCCTGTGCAACATTAATATTTAATATTTAACACAGTACAAATTTACCCCTTGCTTTCCAGATAGTGGTAAAACATCTGAAGAGACATACATCACTTTCTTTAGTCTACTGTATTTTAAAGATTGCTTTCAGAAAGATGATATTCATTTCAACTACTGTATCTGAACCGATGGTCAAAACTTTAGCCTGCTTGGAAAAAAAAATTAGTATAATTGAACATTTCAAACAAACATCATTCTTCTGGTACAGTAAGAAACAAGGTAGTTGTCTTGGTTTTGATAGTTTTACTTGGACCTATTCAATTTATGCCCCCTTGTTTGGATGAAAGGATGGTAGGAGAAGAAAATGCTTAATCCAAAAAAACAGTTGTCACTGCAATTCCAAACCCAAACATATTTGCTTGTTCTGTGACTCTATGGACATGTCACTGCTCTCAGAACAGTGAGATTCAAAACTTGTAGCAAAGAACTGTTTTCAGTTGTAGAAAAAAACTGCAAATAATGCAGAAGGAAAACACAGGCATGGCTCAGAAAGTCCTCTCCGGCCTAAAATTAGGCTACAGATAAGAACCATAATCCGTATTTCTGCTCTCCACTATAGAGGTTCTAATAAAGGTTGTATTTTGCATACAACATACATCCGTCCCATAGGTGTGTATAGAAGCAACTCCAAAGAATAGTATATTGCTGTGGAAGACAAGCTAAGTTAAACTAATTAATCTGAAAAAGATTGTGGAGTTCTTCAAAACAGTACTATGGATCCATGTGTAAAACCTTTATGTCGTGAAAAAAAATGACTTCCCCCCCCCCAAATCTGTGTTCGTAAAGTTTAATGCATTTTAATTAAATTGAATTCAGGACTTGTATCGATAATTTAAATAATTTTAGACTTTTTGCATTTTGATAGCAATCAATTAGCTTGCAGTGATTACTGAGTCATAAGCCTTATTAATGATTAGATTTGAGTCTTTTGAAAAAACAATGGAAGAGGCAAATCAATACCTAGCTTCTAGAATTAAGCCTCCTTATGAGTTAATGGTATCTTCCCCGAGCTTGCTAATGATTTCTTTTTCCTCCCTTTAGGAAGTCTAACATACTTTACACAATGCAGTTCAAAGATATTAAATTATTCTTACTGATTGTGTCAGATATTCATCTCCGAATGACTACTGAAACTTACAGTTTCCTACAAGTACATTCTCCTGTAATATATGGGATACAATTCTCAGATGACTTCATACACAAAGACAGAATAAGGGAAGCAGTCAATCTCAGAAAGAAAACAAATAAGTGATTATCACTTTTTTAATCTATTAATTTGGGGATTCAGTGTAATTAAGGAAAACAAAAAATGAATAAGTTATATATAGAATATATACAATAAACTTTATATATGAAATCAAGCATCAACTCAGGATTTTTCCTAGTTTCATAATATACATATGATACAACTATATGGTGTAAATGGTCATAGAATTAAACCCCTCTTCCACTGGCTTTGAACAGTTTGCATCACTAAACGGAAGAGTACTACCCAGCTACTCTTGCAGAGCTCCTCATATTTTGGGAAAAACATAAAGTTTCTTTCCATGTAAGAATAATTTCCATTTGATAAAGAGCTGCACCACAGGTTATAACTGGGCTAAGATGCGGGCTTTATCAATATGCAGGTTTCTTTTTTTTTAGGTTTTTACCTACTAATATAATCTCCCTTCTGGTAATTGATATATAGTATCAGTGGTGATTCTAAGAAAACTCACCCTCTTTGGAGGACAAAACCTAGATGTTCCTTACTTACACATCTCATGTCTTCATAGCTATTGAATTTGCAAGCTCAAAGTAGAAAACAAAAAAAGCCTGGTCGTCTTCTAATTCCTGTTTAACTATGTCAAGAAGGACATGGTTCAAGATGTGTTTCTCTGTTATTTGCCTTAACTCTTCATAGCAAAACAGATTTAACTCTTCCTCAAAGGAAGTTATAATAATATTTAATGAAAAAAAGAAAACAAACAAGAGTGCTAGACTACTGATGTATTGGAAATAACAAAGGTCGAAATTCTTCTAGTTACAGACATCAGTTTGGCCATTCTACAAGTATCAACATGGATGAGTCCAAAGACCAAAATACCCAGGAGACTGGAAGAAAGGCCAAAAGGAAGAAAATGCCGATCATCTTTATCAGCAGGAAAATTGTAATCTGTTTCTTTTCAGACAGCCAGTGAAGTTTGCAACAAAGATGCAGAGGTAAATATAGCAAAATAAAAGTAAAGTAAGGCTTTAGCACCCATTAACTTCTCATAGGAGCTAGACAGATAATTGCTGTTGACACCTTGCAACAACTCTGTAGCTGTTACCTATGGGAAGAGCTGAAGTTTAAAATCTTTGAAACAGAAAAAAGGGTCAAAGCAAGCTATACCAAAACCTCAATACAAAGGTCCTATCCACATATGATCAGTAAATACAATATATATATACCTGCATCCTCCAGAGAGGCAGGCAGAGACCGAATGCAGCAAATACATCTGAAATAGTACTAAACATCTGTGTATGGGTACCTTAAATCAAACCCTGCATGCCTGATGTTTCTGTTTTCAACAATGTATCAAATAAATCTCTTAATTTTAGTGAAAGAATAGCTTTAGTGTCAGCTAACTTTTGCAGCAGTGGGAGCTAATGTGTTGCTGTTCAGACCCTTCCAGCACAGAATGTGTAAGACTCACATGCGCAATTACTCTCACTTGTTTCCAAGCAAGCTCCAGATAACAGATTATGTTATCTAAGAAGTACCTTCCTCATTTTCAGATGTTTGAATAAATAGTTATTCCTATGTTCCATCTACTTCCAGTGTGTTAGCTAGCACCGTAGCTTGCAACATTCATCATCTTCATCCAGGAGACAGAAATCAATTATTTTAACAGCACCTAGCTTCAACTCCACATTAGGATGTACAGTTTACTCTACACATTAGCATAGTCTAGTGCAATATTTATTTTCCCAAGAGGATTTTAAAAGGACCTCCTTCTAGGGATTGACTGAAAGAAAATCTACTTATATTTTCCTATTTTAAAGAGATAAAACATTGAGCAAAGAGCAAAGAGATCAGTAACGACTGAAATGACACTGTACAAGTCTTTGTCTGAGTTTTCTATTGTGGACATAGGAGCTTATATTACTGCCTGATGTCTTTCACATCAGTGTCCTTGTGATCTAAGAAATTTATATTTTATCTGTGTATAACCCACACTCCATGTAAATTTCAAGATGTAATTTTCATTGCTTTTGTAGCCAAACCAACTTCTTTATAATGACTTTTTAATAAAGAAAATGGATTTGAATAAAAACTTATTCTTTTACAAAAGGAAAAGACCAAAAAAAAGTTGTCATACAATTGAAAGTAGATTTACAGTTCACAAAATCACAGAATCAGCTAGATTGGAAAACACCTCTGAGATCATCGAGTCCAACCTGTGACCTAACACCACCTTGTATACTAGACCATGGCACCAAGTGCCACATCCAGACTCTTCTAAATACCTCCAGAGACTGCGACTCCACCACCTCTCTGGGCAGCCCATGCCAATGTCTGATTACTCTCTCTGTAAAAAATTTCTTCCTAATGTCCAAGCTAAACCTGCCCTGAAAAGCTTAAGACCATGCCCTCTTGTCCTGTCACTGGTTGCCTGGGAGAAGAGACCAAGCCCCATCTTGCTCGAACCTCCTTTCAGGCAATTGTAGAGAGCGATAAGGTCCTCCCTGAGTCTCCTCTTCTCTGGGCTAAAGAACCCCAGCTCCCTCAGCCTCTCTTCATAGGACTTGTGCTCCAAAACACCCCCAGCCTTGCAAGAAAGTCCCCAGGAGTCCCTAACATGGCACTAATTACAGTCATATATTTGGATTGTCTGGTTAGGCTGACCTAACTGAGAATGGGAGGAAAATGGCCATGACACTACCTGGTCCCTAAGTACTTTGGAAGATGAAAAGCATAAGTTAGAGCATTCTTAATATTGCTCCATGAATATGTTTTCATTTACCCAGTGTATCAAAGGTCTGATCAGTCAGCTGTAGGCAGAGCTAACTGACTATTCTGGGAAGAATTACTGGGGGGGTTTCACAAGCGTAAGCTGTTACTCCAGCCAAAATGAAGCAAAGTATCCAGGATGCAGTACTTCTTACCCATTTCTTTGAGCTCATACTTATCAAGTAGCACCACTGAAAGCATTTAAAAAATATACTCAAAGAACTCTTCCTTAATTTTTCAGCATCTCCAAGTATTTATGCATATCCTGGTAGTTTTTGCAGGGCTTTCATCATTGCAATATGTTTATCTTGAATGCTTTAGATGACAAGAGTTACTGCTTCTACTAAACTCCATCAGCCAATACCCAAACAGCTCTCAGGGCTATTGGTGAATAAATAAACACTTAATATAATTCTTAAAATATCTTCTATTTTAATTATTGTATTTCAAAGTTACTTAATCTCAAATTAAACACTTGATTACTTCTATGAGTTTCACTTAGAATGGAAACAAAGAATGTCATGCTCACCACCATTCAGCAGTTTTTTCTTCTGCACAGCAAATAACTATGCTGTTATATACTTTGTGCACCAAGTATCACTTGCATTTGAGTAGCATTTTTATGCTACATCAAGAAACAGAGAATCAAAAGTGTGGAACTAGAAAGAGTTACGCAAATAAGACTTAATAGATAAATGAAACCTGTTTGATGAACTGCCCACAAATGAACTGCCCCTAAAGAAAATAAAAAAGGAGAAAAATAATTTTAGGAAAGCCTTTTCCTCATAATTACTTAAAAAGTATAAGGCAAACTTTCTTCACAGATATATTTCCAGCAGTCGATCTATATTTTAAGAATCTGCCTCTGAAAAACAAACCACTAAATTCAAACAACTGTATTCCTGTAAATGAGCAGCTTGTACAGAGCAGTACTTCAAGAATTGTTCCTTAGGAACACTATTTCCTTCAGAACCTGCTGGGCCATGTACAAAGCACACAGTTTGAGTTCCTTATCTGCAGGCAGCTCGGGGTAACCTTACCTGGGTTAGTGTACAGGTGACTTTCTACAGTTTTTCCAATACTCTGCAGTTTAACAGCTTGAAGGGACTCATCTCCATGCATGACTGTTGGCAAGCTGCCCAGAGCATCGTGAACCAAATTTGCCACTTCTCTTACATCAAAGAGCTTCAAAAGTTCAGAGTACACCGATGGGAATGAGCTGAGAAATACAGCCTAGAGGAACAGGGCAAAAATGGACAGTCAAATATTGCAGAATGGTTTTGACATTTATAGAATTTAAATAACTATAGAAATTAAAGTAACTGTAGAAAAACACCTGGTTTTATATTTCAAGGGTAGGTAGTAGCTTTAAAAATGGTTATGTTTTCATAAGAAATATTCTCACATTCGTTAACAGCCTTATACTTGTGCCTATTTCCCTTAAGCATTATCTAAAAGCTGTTAATTTTTCCCAGGACAAAGTGAAAGTAAAAAGTTCAGCTTAGAACAAAAATATTCATACTTTAAATACACTTATCTCTGTGTGGGACAAAATTTTTAAAAGGATAGCAACATGTAGCTGATATGATACCAAAAATATTTGTGTGGAGTTTACTTTGGTTTAAGATGAATAATATAAAAGCCTCCATATGTTCCATTTTTCAAATAATAACCATATTTATTTTGGAGTGAGACAGCAGTGGTAGTCTTGGTTCATTTCAAGAATCCTAAAATTGGATTAGAAATTCGTTGATAAATATAAAACCAAAGCACCATCAAAGTAAGGAGGAGAATGTCAGCGAAAAGAAGCTAGAACTGACATTCCGTTCTTCCTCTCCAAATCCCCCTGACTGAGAAAACCTACTTATACCTGAACCCTTCTTCACACTGGTGGCAGAACAGATGACACAGGTTAAAAATACTGAAGAATATTTCTAAATGTAGTTGTTTATATTATTTTGCTATTATCTTTTCACTCCAGCTGTTTACATGACATGAGATGGAAGCACTATCTCTCTACTCTGTTTTCTCTAATTTGCCATTTTCTTGGCAGAACAGTTTTCTACTGAGCTTTAGAAATTATTAACTCTTAACAAGATCTTAAACACTTACGGTTACAGAAATATGGGAAGAGGACAGTACATTTATTAGCTATAGGAGTTGGTAAATCTCTGGCACTTAATGCAGAGAGCTGTCCCCTGTATGTTTTGCCTCTGCACTTTAGCACTAGCCAATTTTATTAATCTTAATTGAAATAAAGATATGAGCTTATATAGTTCATCAAGACTTAAAAGTTTTCTGGCAAGCATGAAAACCGTGATAGAAGTCTTTTGTATAGCTCAAATTCTTCAGTGTTAATGCAGTTAAACTAAGATATAAAATGCCCAAACCAGAGAAATTACTTTATTTGTATCCATCAATATAATTATTATAATTCACAATGAAGTATCATGTTTAGGATTATGTATTCCAAGAATATTTAGAAGTTGCTGGTATGAAAATTTCACACTGCAGGATAAAAAGCTGAAAATGCCACTTTGCTTTAGCAAAAGCACATTTTGTTTTCTGGACAGGCATATATTTTTTATACTGGATGTGGAAAATGCCAATGAGCAAGGCACACTTGAAAACTTACTTGTAGTTGGGATAAAGCACTAGCTCCTTTGCTCTCTTGAGAAAGAAAGAAGCGTACTGACATAAGAAGCTCTTGAATACAGCAGCGAAATTCCTCCTCATTTTGTCCACCAGTTGCAATAGAGAATAACCTTCGAGACTGAACTATGTATTTAAAGATATATTCCTGTGCCTATAAATGTCAAAATAAGAGATAAATCATAAAAATTAGGACACTCCTCTTTAAATATAACACACACAATGCTCATATAATTCAAATTAAGACAGGGGTCTGAAACAGGACACCATAGTACTTAATTTTGGCAAATCTTTCTACTGAAATACTAGCAACATTTCAAAAGCACATACTCAGAGCTGCTCTTCCCTTGCCTTTCATAATCTCTACAAATAAGGAAACACTATTTTTTAATCAGATAATACGAAAAAAAAAACCACCAAACCAACCAAGAAACAAAACAACATCCCCACCAGAAAAAAAAAAGATTAGATTGAGTTGTAAATTAAAAATACAGTCCTTCCTTATGAGCAAGACACCAAAGTTCACAGAAGCATGCTAAAATACAGAAGGGTACCACAGTGATCTTTTCCTTCCGGACTGTAGCACCTGTCCCAAATGGGGTTATTGTGTTGTATAACTCAGCCTGACAGCACGCTGTGTTCTCTTGATGGTACAAGCCAGAGAGAAAAGAGCAACCAAACCCACCACCTTTCAATAGAATTCCCTGGTGTCAGCATGCATGTCTGCCATTTAAATTCAGTCATGCGATGGATATTAACACCACCAGTGCAATCTATATTTGAATCCTTTGCCTCATACAGTAAGCAATATAGAGCTCCAGAGCCTAGTGGTAGTAAGCTTTAATGATCCATTTACTGACAAAAGAGAGAAAAAACTCACTGCACTGAAAAGGTCTGCAGCTCCCTAGAATTAGTACTACTATTCCATCATTTATGTATAATCTGCTTCATTTCCCAAGGTAAACTTGCTGGTAATTTATGAATACATCATTCAAATACATAATTGTCTTCAAGGATTCTTATTACCTTTAGGACTTCCTGTATGTGCTCATGAAGCTCCACCTCAGTGACTCGATCAATATGCCACTTCAGTACTTTTATAAGATCTCTAGAATAGCACATCAGAAAGTGTTATAACACCAAGGTGGAAAAAGGGTTAATTTTGCACATAAAATGCATATCAATAGCTGTCATATAAGAACATTGAAAAAATAAAAAATATATGACTAAATTTCACTGATAACTATAGGCCCAATATTACATTTAGTTTTCAGTCTCCTGAAGGCCACTTAGTCGATCTCTCATTAACAGGCAATAATGCCAGCTGTAATATGCAGTAGAATTATTTTTAAAAGGGATACACTATTTCTTTAACCTAATGATTGATTCTGCTTAGTTTAGTAATAAATGTCAGTATTCAAATCTGATAGAAAAAGCACAGACTTCACCTGTATGCAAGTGCTCCTGCAAAATGACTTTCAATGTAAGTGTCCATTACTGGCTTAAAGTGGTGAAACTTGCTGTCCTGCAGCAAATTTATTATGTGAACCTAAATGTGAGAGAAAAAGAAAAAAACTCAACACCTTTTTTTTGTTTTATTTAGTTCTTAAGTAGTGTCAGTCATCATCACAGAATTAAACTTACCAAACAATCAAATACTTTTGATCCATATTTTTGAGAGTTTTCATCTAAAATTCCAAATAAAGTGTCTAGTGTATCTTGAAGAAACTGATGGGAGAGAATGTGAGACAGTTTGTGTTTGAATAGTTATTTCTGTTTTTCCCTCATATTATCTAAAAGTATGGAAAGGTATATACCTTCACTATTTCTGAACCATCAATTTCTTTTAATTTTGAGAGGCAACCTGCAATTTTGTCTGGATGGGTTCTCCATTTCAGCAGGTCAAGCATATCTCCTGCAAAAACAAAATGCAAGATTAAAGTTGAAAGCAAAGCATTTCAGATTTTAAACTTGACTATTACAGTCCACTGAGCAAACTTTGGCATTATTAAACCAAAGAAAACATCTTCAGATTTGCTGTTATATGATCTTCCCATCAACAAATTTTCATTCCATTCCATACTTGCTCCACCAATACAAACATAAGAACATGGTATTGGGTCACTAAAATCAGTCTCTTGTGGCATCTGTATCATGCAACCTTGTTTGGATATTTTTCTACTATAAACTTAGGAAAAGCAATTATTTTGCTCTCTCTCATTCCATTGAAGGATAACTTCCAGAATTGTCCTCTGACAGCTAGAAAAAGTCTCCTAATTACTGTTTTGAATCTTCCTATGTCTTTTTAGAGAACAAACACAATGCCACTGAGATCCTGCTTTATTAAAAAACTCTTCTGGAAAATAAACTATTCTGAGCTAAAAGATAGCTGAATGTCTTCAAACTTCCTCCAGTTTTAATTCATTCTCCTTCACTTTTCTTGACTAAAATGATAACTACATTACAGATAAGATTACATCACTGCTTTCTATATCATTAGCAAGCTAGTAAGTCCGCTCTAAACACCTGATATCTGTGTTCTAGAATTTGAGAGCATTTTAAATATATCATATTGGTGACTCAAGTACGTCTTTCTCCTGTTTAATACTGTTCAGCTTCCTGGGTATAGCAGAATCCTCAGGAGTTTCCACCAGTGTATGATCCTGACTTTTCTATCATTAGATTCAATATAATTTCTACTTTTTCTTATTATTTGTTAAAGTCAAAGTTACTTTGCTTTGCTGTATCATATTTTGATTTAGTCTCTCTCAACTGATGAGACCTTTCAATGACGCGTTAGCAGCAAATTGTTTCAGATTTTAGTGAAGTAACTCTCACACCCAGCCCCTTCTGCTCCTTTAAAACAGAGATCAATCCCAGAGATTTCTTCAGAACTGTAGTATTTTCCTTCTGCTAAGGAAGAAAATTCCTTCTGCTTCACTGCAACTTGCCCATTCCCTTTTATTTGCCAGTTTTAAAATTCATATTGTAATCTGTATATTTTCTAATTTCCCATGTGATGTGTTATTGAACTGCTACATTTCCTCTGCATAACTAAAAAAACTTTGAAAAGAAAGATTAGGAAGTTTATTCTGGCATGATATGTCTTTGATAAACTCGTCTTACAGCATATTCCATTTACCTACATGTTGATTTTTTCATCCATGATTTCTTGTTAAAACTTGCATAAAATTCATCAGGGGGCGATGGCCCAGTTAACATATCTGCCCTTCCACCTGTCTTAAATGCAAGTTCTACATTTAATAGTGTTTGAACATATGTTACTGCTTTCAGCTTCAGAGATGTACTAAAAAAAACCACTTTGCTCTAAGATTCTGAATTTCATGTTCCATACCATTCAATAACCTAAAATAGTTTTGCAGACTTGGCTTTCCTTTTCAGCAATTTCTTTCCCTAAACGGACATGTCTGCAGTGGTGCTTTCAATTTGTATTCAGTAAAAGTTACACATATTTTTGAGCTGTTGAATTAAATAAATCCCAAAGCCCCTTTATATTCAAATTCACTACTTCCACGTTTCACTAACCAGCTTTTCAGAAATTCTTAATGTCTTGTTGTTTGAAGCAGAAAACCTTAATCACCATCCAACCCCTCCATCAGTTTAAGCTGAACTATAATCTAGTTAATCACTGCCCAGCATTGTCTTAGAAGTACCCAGTGCTTCTGAAGAGTTCTCAGTACTTATCAAATTAAGATGTGAATAGCAATCCTCTCGGTTCAGCATTTCTTTGGGTGCTTTCCACCACAGACTGTTTTCACACTCGAGCAATATTTGAGCAAAACCCATCTTTGTGTCACCTTTTTCGTAGTTTGCTCCAGGGAAGCTTCTCTCTCCCACAGGAAATGAAGTAATATTTTTGACTTTATAAGCATTAAATAAATCTCCCCCTATACTCAAATCTTGCAAGGGTGTTAATGGCAAACAACCTACATAAGATTCCACAAATATTTTGCTACCTTAATTACTTTTGATAGGCACAAATTGTTTTGATGCATTTATATGTTACTTTTTTTTCTTGCTTCAGTGCTGTGCTAGCATGGAAAAAAGAGATACTTGAATTGTGCTAAGAGTGATGAAGGGTCCCACACATGCATCAGAGACACATCTCAAAGACCAAGGACAAATGATAGATCTTATTATTCTTTCTGGAATTTTTAAGAAACAAGAATTACAAATCCAGTGAACTGCATTTGTCTTTTGGATAATTAAATGTTCTTCTCCACTTTATTCTGTTTAAGCCTCAGCTCAAGCTGAGGAGCAGCAAGACGAGCTGAAGCTGTCAGTTTATAGCAGGAAAAAACACTTCACAGGTTTGCTGGAGGAACTTGGTGGAAGATAGTTGACACTCAATATTAGGGATTTGTTGGGGAATTAACAAGAAAGGGAAAGCAAATGTAAGACACTCACTTCAAAGCACTTATTTCAAGGGAAGTGCTAAGGAGGAAAGACACTGCTGAGATGATAACATTAGTGAACAGCCCAAGAATAAATGACACAAATAGAAAATCTGACTTGAATCACAAGGGGAACGGATAGCAATGTGTTATCTATTAAGAGAAATGAGAATATGAAATTGTCCCCAGACATAGGCCCACTAGGAAGATATAGTTTTGGAAAAGGGAAAAAGTCACTGCTTCTGATTAATTTCCTGAAGAAGAAAAATATTTTCAATGCAGTTTCTAAATAATAATCAAGGTCTGTATATTTAAAATAGGCTACACATGACTTACTATTCCTACCAAACAAAACACATCCCTTCTCAAAGTATGCAATTTAAATCCAAAGCACTAGGTTTAATAAAAGGTTTAGAATCACGTGTTTAAAAGTGGTTGGGGATGTTTTTTCATCTCTCTCATATAAATCTTGAGACATCAGAAATTGGCTTGTTGCAACACTACTGCACTCCAAGAGGAAAAATCCGAATTCCAGAACTGGTAGTCAGCATGCCTCTTTCCAAAAGGCTGCTTTTGTGGTTGCCAATACTCCCTCCAAACTGGGGTCACTCTGGAAAGCTTCCCAGTATTACTTTTGTTTTATTGATCACTGGTTTGGCTTTTTTAAAATGCAGCCAGATGGATTACACCTTTGCCTTGCAACTGCCACGCTGTATGGCATGTTGCTCTGCAGCTGAACAGCTGCTGACCAGGGATGTGCCGAGAAATGAGTAGATGCCAACTTGCTAAAATATTCTGACTTGTTGGAAGAATCCTGAGTCTCTTGCAGGGAGAGAGCCTTCCTATATGTCAAAAACTAAGTAAAATTAAGTAAGACAAAACAACTAAGTTGTTTTGACAACTACTCAGTAGAAAAATACGATGTTCTCTCTTGCTCTTCTGGGGTTTTTTAGGAGAATGAAATATAACAGCCCAACTAACAATATAATATATTAAAGCTGGTATGATTTTTTGCTAACATTAACTCATTAACTATTCATGACCAAAGGGAAAAGCAAAGGAAAAACTAAGTGGCTGACAGATTAGATAAGGACGCCTTCTGAGCAATATGTTGATGAATGCACCCACTGCCCTGGTTAGAAGGTCTCTAGAAATTGTTTGGAAATAATCCTAATTATCCATCCAAAGTACCAAGGCTAAGGAAGTTATGGATCCCTACAACTAAGAGTCAGCCTCCTTCCCCTAGTCCCCATAATCCTAATATGCATGAGAGCTGATGGCATGTGGGAACAATCAATGAGAGAATGACAGCTGAGTAAAATTTCCCAGCAAGCCAGTAAAGCTGTGGCCTAATTCAGTCACACCCTTTACAAGTCTGCGTTTGGGCTCCTCCCCCACCCCACTGCCAGAAAACAGCATAATTTTCAGTTTATTTTCAGGCTGGACAGTGTTGTTTGTAAACATAGGCAGGTCTCTGAGAAGTTCAGAAAAATCTCCAGACTTAAAAACAGATTAAAAAATAATCAGCAATTTTCAAAAATACCGATACAAATGTTTATTTAAAAAATTAAACACATAGATCTTTTATTCCTGTATTTTTTAATACATTTGCTACATTCTCTCAGGGATAACTGAAGTAATGCTCACATGATCAAATATCCACATGCCTTGCCCTATGTTCATTTTCTGAGCATGCAATAGACTTTGGCAAATTTTTGTTTAAAAGAATGGGGATTTGGAAACTCACCAAGATGAACTTCCCAAAGAAGATCCTTGGAGAAAATATGAGCCTGTCTATTGAAAATATTTCCACCCTCTGAAGTACTGCTGAAATAATTGTTAACTCTTTCAGAGCTGAAAAGGGGATCAATATTATTCAGATATTCTACACCCTCTTACTCAGAATATGGTTAAAAAAAGAAAAAGGAGGACATTTTATTCCCTATGTCACACTCATATTTATATTAAGTACAAAATAACCTCTTCACTGTGAAGAAGAAATAGTATTATAACCCCAGACAATAAGGCAACTGTTCATCAGAGAGACAAGTTTTGGGCAGCACTTTCAAGCATGTGTAAGTATCAGTACATTCATGTGATTTCCTAAATCAAGGCCTTTAACTGAAGCAAAGTCAGTCTGATTCCCTATTAGCAACCTTTGAGAAAATCTTTTATTGGGTAACTTGGATTAGTTTGAAGGTAATTGTTATAACAATACAAAACGTATGTGCACAAGGAAACAAAACATTGTTTGCACACAGTTCTATCTTGGACACTTGCTACTAAAGGGTAAAAATTAAGATGATTATTTCAATTTAAAAGCTCCTCTAGTTTGTTAAACACCTATAACCAATTTGCACACAATTAGCAATTTTATCATCATACACAGAAGAAGGGTAAAGTCACAGATATTCCCACACAAGAGATATCTACTCAAGATCTTAAAACTGTGATCAACATCCTAGGGAAAAAAAAATAAAAGTGTGGGTATATCAAAGAATGGTCAAAAACATATTACCAAGCAAATACACAATATTTAGAAATTTGTGGAAAGCTGTTCCCCAAACAGTTTTTTATTTCAGTTACAAACTGCATTAATATGTCAAGTAAACAAGAACCTTAAGAATTTTATACAGAGCACTAGTAAAGAGTGTAAACATATGTACTTCTAACTGCTGCTCCTTATATCCAGTGTATAAGACTGTTTTAAGTAGTAAATGTTTGTTGGTTTAAAGTAAGAGAAATAATACACCAAAATAAGCAATATATATCTAATCAGAAAAAAACCTGCTA
Organism: Pyrocephalus nanus; assembly: GCA_038380795.1. NCBI lineage: Eukaryota > Metazoa > Chordata > Aves > Passeriformes > Tyrannidae > Pyrocephalus > Pyrocephalus nanus. Next base: position 765,293 of record CM076262.1, read on the forward strand.
CAGCCTAAAGCTGACAAAAAGTATTTCATAAAAACTCTAAAACAAACACATTAGGAGGTTTTCTAAAGCAGCTGGGTTTTGATAGTTGATTCCAAAAGTGCTGAATTTGATTCCAATATCATGTTAATCTAAAAAGCATTCTTGAACTACTTAAAAATAGTGTTTTATCATGATGCACTTGTTTCCATCTGGACATAAAAAAATTATGAAAAAAACTAGTTTACAAAATAAATAGAAGCAAACTATTTTTGAGTACATCCATGATTGTTTGACATGGAAAAGGCTAGCTATCACACTCATTTGAATTCATCACGTTTTAAATAATCAACATATCCTACCATTTTGTGTAAGTTTGGTGGAGCAGAGAAAGGATGTAATCCAGAAGGACTCTTTAGTGGTTTTTACTGCTTGGCTGTTGTTTCCTAGGGATATTCCCTTTGAAAAGGGGAGTTTGAGGTAGCGGCCTGAGTCCTGAAGGTTTGTGTTTTCTTCACACTGTGAAAACAAACCATTTAAAACAACTGAATGGCACAAAAAACCTGACCAAATCTCTAAATTATATGAATCATTATTATTTCTCTGCCAAAACCCGAAGAATTTTCACTGAAGAATTTTCACTATGCCTGTTGCAAACTTTGGTTTAGATCACAGCTATATATATGGACATTGAAACCTAACAAATTTGCACTGGTCATGCCAAATCAATAGCTACAGATTTTTGTATTGATATTGAAAATTTATCTGTGAGCATATCAAATCCTCTGAATGAAGAGACAGCTCTTAAATGTGGAAACAAGAATTCCACAAATTCTCTAAAAATTATAACTTTGAGTAGATAAATGAGCTTGTCTGATTTTCCAGTTGAGGAATTCAGTAACAGGGTTCACTTTGTGCATTTTAATTGAACTTACCTTTGTGAAATCCATTATAAACACAGTGTGATATAACAGTAAGACATAGGAAAACCAGCGCACTGAAACACGTACCTAGATTCAGCTGCAGTTTGTATCAAGAAGGTTAATATTAAACAATCAGCAATGGATATTTTAATGATGACAAGATTATGACTCATTTGATAATCAATATAGACTTTGTCAACTTCACATCTCTGGACATTCAAATTATGTTCCAGAGGAACCATTACAGTTAATGACTGCTAATTCAAATTACCTTGTGTACAATGAGTTCATGGGTGCCATCTGGCAGAGTTCTCCCATTTTCCTGCATCAGAGGCACGAAAGAAAAGCCAAACAACTTCTTCTCACCCTTTTCTTTTGCTGAAATGCATGAATAGCAGCACTTAAATAGTATTCATTTTAGACAAAGTAAATGTATTTAATACAACATAAGCAAGTATACTGGAAGCTATTTGCAGCTAATCAGATGAAGATTATCTTGAATTTCTGTTCCGATTTGCACATTGTCTTCTGTAATGTTTTCTTTGATCTCACTTTAAATCAGAAAGGAGTATTCTGGAATGATTTAGTGTTTATTAACAACAAATAATGTAAGCTGCAAAATGTGCAATCTTAGCAACATATAGAAGTTTATTCATCCCTAAGAAAGCTGTCTCTCATACATTGGAATAGAGAATGTGCATCCAGTCATCAATTTTTACCTCAAAATCATCACTAAAATTTTTCAGAATGTTAAAAAAAAATTGGAATTTTATAAGTAAAAAAAAGCACTACAGAGTAAGTTCATGCAGCTGTCTTTCCTGAGGTGTTATAGATACTTGTGTGCTTGCTGCAGCTGTAACGGAGAGGACTAGCAGAAGTCATGCACAGTACTTACTGGAACAGTGCCGGAATTCACAGCGGATGTGAGCTCCTCTGAATTTATCCACAGGAATGGGAAGTTTCAGCAGCTCAGCCCATCTGGGACCATTGTTATGATACAGCACAAAAGAATGGTACTCGCTGGCTGGTGGCTCTCCAGAGCCAAATGAGATAAAGTCCTAATGAAGAAAAAATACGATTAAAGATAGATTAGTGTATTGGTAAAATGTCATCAAGGACTGGTCTTCCAAGGAAGACTATTAATATTTACATTCATATCATAAATGTCAAATGTGGTACAATGTTCAGTGTCTTAAAACCCTCAAAAATAGTAGCACTTGGTTAATATTTGCCAGTTAGAAAATTAGAAACGGCAAGAGTCATTTGCACCAATCAGAATCAAAGGGTTCAATGGGGGGTACCTGGGTGAGCAGGGCCGTTTAAGCAATGAATGTGGAGTCCCATGACACGACGTGCTCTAGCCAGTGTTTTATCCAAGCAACAAACAAGATTAGAACTGAGACCAGAACAGACGAGGTTCAAGATTTTCAGTCCTCTGAAATAAGCCTGTAACCCTGCTGTTATCAGTGACATCTCCCACCATTAAAAAATAAATCTGAATTTTGAGATCAGAAAGAAGCAAAGTATTTGTTGCCTTTGCAACACCCGTGATGGTTTCTCCATAGCAAGGTAGATAAAACAATTCGTCTAATTCCTAACCTATGGACACCTATTACTTCTCTGTAGGAAAGCTGGTGACATAAGCATCAAGGATCCCTGATTTATTAAAATCAGACACAAAATTGAAAATTATCAAAACATGTTGTTCTGTGTAACATAAGGAATTGCATTCCTACTAAGAAGAATTATTATGAAATAAAAAATTCTCTAAAACTTGATCTTACTTCAAAATTTTCCAGCATCTTAATGGAATCATTAGTTATTTGGTTGGCAATTACAGGCATTTATCTCAACATCATAATTGATCACAGAAATAAACCAAACATTTATAAAGGTTTATAAAGGCATTTTATAAAGCTTTTAAGCACAGTGGAAATACTCTGAATACCTAAAGACTGCAAAAGATAAATATATCCTTTCCAAAGCATTTTTTTACTCTTCAATCAATGCCACAAAAATTACATATGAAAAAGTGTATCACAATTAACTACAGCAAGGAAAAACATACAACAAAGATACCTTTAAAATTTGTCCACTGCTGTCCACCACATGCATTGTCACTTCCACATTTCTGGCCACACTTTTCCCTCCTTTCTCAAATTCTCCTCTTTCTACAGTAATATATAAATCATTCCTCATTTCACCTATCAAAGCAAACAAAAACAAATAAAACACAAGGTGTCCAAAAGTCAGTCCAATTTGCTTACTTCTTGTTTTTAGTACTTAAGTAGATTTTCATCTTATAAGCACACCCACAATATACCAGTATGTTTGGATTTTAAATAATTGTTTTCAGAAACGAAGAAAACCAACATATCTTCATCCCTCTCAAAACCCAAAGATTATCTGCCATACTAAACCAGTTCTAGGGGCTTTTACTCATCTGAAAGGCCTATTTGGTCTTTACAGTGGCATCTCCAGCTCTACTGAAGCTGGTGTCTAGCTCCACCTCATTTAATTCTTCTTTTAATCTAAGGCAATTTTAATGTACTTTCTTTCATTTGTAATCATAACAGTTCTCCGTTTAACTAATTACAACTTTTTTCCATTTAACCTCAAAAGAAAGTGTATCATTTTGAAAAGGAAAAAACAAGAAGTTGGTGTTCTTTCCAATAGAAGGCAGTCCTCCCAGATTGTGAGCATTCAAACTTGTCTTTGTAATCCAAAAGATGAACATATTTTACATTAATAGGATGTTCCAAAGCTTACTAGCAAAAAGTTATCTTAGTTAGCTTATTTTTCGCTTATTGGAAAGGCTTCTGAGAAATTAAAGTCTTCATCAGGACATTCAAACTACAAATCCAATACAGACACTACCTAAGTGCTACATGGTATGCACAAGTTATTAAATACTGCTAGCATATTTAAATTGAAATTCTTTGCACATTCATGCAATATCATGCTAAACATTCTGTCAGAACATAAACAGATCTTATGGATGAGATTAATGTTAATTTTATTTTCATTTCAGCTGACACAAATAGCAAAGTTTATATTCAACGAAAGGAAGAAAGAGTGGTTGCAGGGAGCATAGGACAGAGGGAAAAACAGAACTGATTGTGACTGGAGTGCCATGGTAGGGAAGTCCTTTTTCTGTTTGAAGATGCTAAATCTATTTCTAAAAAGTGTAAACTAATCTAGCATCTTCTAAAATTCCTATTCCTGGATTTGGTAAAAAGATAAATTAAGAATATATGCTTTCATATAGAAAATGGAAGCTTAATGAAAAGAGAATATCCTCTTTTAACAAAGCAGATTTTCACTCAGCACTGGTGAAAAGAAATCAAGTATGCTAATTTAGTATATTTATAGATGTGCCACTTAGAAGGCAACCAAGAAGGCAACCACAAGATAGGTATTTGTACTGTTGATAAAATTAATTAAAAGATATGTAACTTATAAATAATTAGGGCATCTTCAATTTGCAGTTTCATTTTAATTTGCAAGGAAAATTTGACTTGCCTGAACTTTTCATGGCACTCTCATGTTTCACATTCCTTCCATTTATTTTATTGCATGCAACTCTTCAGTGATTTTTCAAGTACCAGAAACAATGATCTGTCTGTAGTCTTCTAGCATTTTTATAACATTATTCTATCACTGTGTTCAAAGTACTTAAATGGTTCCTCCAAAGCACAATTCAAACATTAAAAAAAGTAAAAGAAGAAACTGCTATATTATCAAGCCTCTAGACCTTTGCCCATAAAAAAGGGGTGGAAATCTGCTGTTGTATTAGCTTATTATCAGTTACCTTCTCAAATAACTATGGACCAAGGCTAGAACACAGCTAGACAGAATCAACAGAAAAATACCAGATAGTATTCACTTAAGAGTTTTGTATGAAGTCAAGGATGAAAGAGCTGAATTACTAGTAAGTATATGCAACCACTGAATCAATCTCTGGTTCCTGTTGGGAAACAGATTCAAAATAAGCAAAAGGTCGTGGCTATTCAGGTCATAGACAGCAAGACTTTTTCAAAAAACAGTAACAAACAAACCAACCAAAACAACAAAACAACCGAAAAAGACCACAAAAGCAAAATCAAATCAAAAACCAAACACAAGCGAAAACCTTTCCAAAGGATGTTGTGAATGTAAGAAATGTATTCATGAAAGCAAAGGATGGGGAAATCGTGGAATAAAGATCAACTACAGGATATGAAACAGGTAATCGCAAGCACTCAGGAAATCCCTAGAGTTGTAAATAGCTGGAGGCTGGGACAGCATCAGGGGGTAATTACCATACATGCATATATGCATACACAGATTTTACTCTTCCTTGAGTGTCACTTACAGCACTCAGCCAGACAGGCCCTTGATCTGAATCTGTAAAGCTGTTCTTATGCTTATTCAAATCACAAAATTACCCTTAAAACTGCTAGATTCTGTTTATTCCTACCTTGCAGTAATATTTGACTACAAAGATTTTAGAAGCTAATACAGTACGGTTACCAAAGAGCTTACAGCATGTTGGGTCCTTGCTTAGCATATGCTTATACTATGCTTTGTTCTAGTTCGTGCCAGCTGTTGGTCACTTTCAAGCATTTTACATTCAAAAAAAATGACTACACACAGCAATCAAAAAAAAGAAGCTTTGTTATAAAGTTGATTTTAGCAAATGACTTGTAGCTGTAGCAATTTCTCTTTAAAAAGAACTTGAATCCTACATGCATTTGTGCTACATTCAGTTATTATTTTCATTTACCAGCATGGATTTATTTCAGTTTTCCATGTGGTCTTCACAGAAACATAATCATAACTCAACATTTCCACCACAAATTTAATGATCTAGCCCAGACGAAACTCAGTGAAAATCATAAATTTTCCTTTTTGAAAACTGTACAGGATTTAAATGCAAATGACAGTGGAATGGGATGTCCTATCACTGGAAGTGTTCAAGGTCTGACTGGAAATAGCTTTGAGCAACCTGATCTAGTGAAAGATGATCCTGTCCATGGGAGCGGCAGGGATGATGATAAAAGGTCCCTTCCAACTCAAACCAGTCTATGATTCTATGCAAAAAATTAAAGCATTTTTAAAAGAAGTAACTGGAGCTTCAGAGAAGTTAAGTAGGCTTTTAGAAATAGTGTTTCACTGCATTTTAAGGTTTTTTTTAAAAATCCAAACCTGTTGTGTTTTACCTTTTTAATTGCCCTAAGAAATCAAACAAGTTGCCTCTTGGAAAAACAGAACTGTGAGGATCAAAGAGTGTATCTGAGGAAGCTGTTTATTCCTACTTCTGACAATAATGCAATGTGTTGAAAAAGGTATTCTGTGCTAATTACAGAAGTGATGCAATAACCCCAAGGCTTTGGCACTACTTAGTTAGCATCCTTTTATTTCACCTATCTGGCTAATCAAAAGTAGACTGACAAACTCCTACAAGAGTTTCTAAAATGAAGTGAAGGCTAAAGCTATATGGGAACTGAAATTCCATAGAATTTAAAAAAAAAAAAAAAAAAGAAAAGTAAAGCTGCAGTAATGTGGATGATTACACAGTCTGAACTTTCCAATGCAGCTCAAGTTTTCAGTGCACTTTCTGCAGGGATATTTACTCCAGTATGTGAATTTAACTGTAAGTGAAAGGTGCTGAATTGAAATGTCTGGTTTGCTAAATCAAAATGTGTACAGCACAGCACTGGCAGTACCTGCCACTTCCTATGGTCCTGCCCATACATTGCAGCTTTGATCTGGCAAAAAATATCTTGAAAGCACTTTTCATGGGCTGGAAGAGGATAAACTCCAAACCCTTCTTGCCTCAGTTGTAGGTGTTAACCTGGTACATTTCAGATCAAGGTTTCTGACCTATGAAAAAACAGAAGCTTCATCACTTCAATCCAACTAGTAATGAATTGTTCGAGGGCTGACTGGAAGCGGGGGACAGAGACCTAATCATCATTACATGTAAAAGTCTATTATAAGGAACAGGAGGAAAAGCCAATTAAAGTCGAAAAACAGCCACAAGACAGACTGCTGGAAGACGCACTTAGTTAATGGAGGCCAGCCTTCCCGAACCTGCCAACTATAAATCACAAATTTTAAATTAAGAGAAAAAGCCAGTTAAGAGAAAAAAGCCAGGAGTAATTTCCAAGCTGAGATAACAATGCATGCTCAGGGGTCCTGTTACATCCACCACACAGTTTCATTATGGGATGGCTCTGCAGACTCAGTTTCCTTCATAACTTGAAGGCTGCATCATCACTACTGAGGACCTATGTACAAACACTGATCTGCTGCTGCTCACAAGTGGACCCCAGCTCAAGCATGTAAGCTGCCCCCAGCTCAGAGAGGTTTGAATGCTATCACCAAGTCTTAGGTGACAGGAACAATGCAGGTGATGACTAGCAAGGAGACGGTCAGACCAGTACAAGTCTCAGAAGAATATTTGTGTGAATGTATCATATGTGCTTTTATTTTTCTACAAACACTTGTACCTAACCTAAGCATCCTTCATCACAAAACTGTTTACACTGAGGACACTGTGAGTTGCAATTGCAACATAAATATTACAGCAAGACTTTTCTCATATTCTAACCACATTTAGAACTGTAGAATCTCTTGTAGCATATTAATATGGAACAAGGTTTCAAGCTGAAGCTAGCTGTCAAAGATCAAAGGCAGTTGTCTTTGTTAAAAGAAAAGAGTTTAGTTTGTCAGCCTCAAAAAGCTTTCTAGTGAAATAAATTTCAATTTGATTATTTAGTTGTGTAAAAAAACACAGCATGACTGTATTTGAACAAGCATCTCTGATAGTTATAGCTGTCCTGACAGTAGCCACTAATTTAAAAATGATTACACAGAAGTCACTAGGAGCTCTTTTTAGAAACTGCTTTTTTGAAGGCTTTGCTCGGAATTATAGGTCCTTTAGAACCATGAACTGAAAAAGAGAAAAAAATTATTTTGTTTAGAGAAAGTTCCTGTTCTTTTACATCTCTGTAAAATATAAGCTAATGAGTTGCTTTGTTTTATACTCTACAATGACTTGAGCAGATCTTAAAAGAATTTCAGTTGTAGGGACTGAAAATCTCTGGATGTGGCACAGACAAAATGGTATTACCCAGGAGGTAAATCTTGTTGATACAAAACATTTCAGAGAAAAGATCCTTAAAATACTTTGTAGAATGGGAAAAGAGATATGTAGCAACTGCCAGTGGGAGGATCTAAAAACAATCCAAGCAGAAGGTGATTTTAACTAGAAGAGAGGGCTAAGGAACATTAGTACACCTTGCCTCCTACCCTTCAAGTCAATCCATGCTATGCCTTTTAGCAGCTAGGATGTTCAGTGACATCCATGCTGATATACTGACAATATCAAGCAAAACTGGAAGATAAAACACAAGGACAGGAAATCTTCCACTCCCTTTTTAGCCCAGTAAACTTAGAACTGGTATAGCTTAAGCTACAGTAAGAGCAAGCAGTTCAAGAAGTAGAGAGACAGAAGAGCTCAATTCAAAAGCAGGTGGCCCTATGCTGATGCAGCACTTACCACCAGAATGTAGTCTAAATTTCAACAAGCTACATTACAAGCTGATGATATTTGCAGTAGTCACAACCTGGAGGTTGCAAATCTTCTAAATATAAAAATACATGTGTTTATTAATATATATATTTGGGGATGGGTCTGGGAAGAAAAGATTAAGTCCTGGAATACTACAGAAATACTGAACTCTTGCTATTCCCTTTCTGGAAGTTGACCTTGATGATTTCATAGATTCGTAGAATGATTTGGGTTGGAAGGGAACTTTAAAGGTCATCTAATCCAACTTCTGTGCAATGAGCTGGGATATCTTCAACTAGATCAGGTTGCTCAGAGCCCCATCCAATACGACCTAAATGTTGCCAGGGATGGGACATCCACACCCTCTCTTGGCAACCTGTGCCAGTGTTTTTACCCTTTTTTAAAAATGCATGCAATGTTTCCCTTTTTACAGTCACTGGGTACTTCACCTGCCATGACTTTTCAAACATCATGGAGACTGGCCTGGCAACCACATCAGAATTTCCTCAGGACCTTAGGATGCATCTCATCAGGCCCCATAGACTTATGTATGTTCAGATTCCTCAGGTGGTTTCTCTTCCAGTGGGAAGAACTTTGCTCTCTCCAGTCCCTGCCCTGAGGTTCATCCACTTGAGAGGTGTCAGAAGAGAGACTGACAATGAAGACTGAGGTAAAAATGTTGTTGTTCATCACAGGGATTATGCTTTTCTTGACCTTTCATTTCTGGCTGAAATACCTTCTTATTCTTTGCATCATCAGCCAATTTCAGCTCCAGCTTTGCCTTGGCCTTCTTGACCCCATCACTGGACAACTTCCTGTCTACACAACTGGACAGCATACCTATACTCTTCCCAGGATACCCATCCTTACTTCCACTGTCTGTGCATTTCCCTCTTGCACTTCAGTGTGACCAGCATATCTTTACTCAGCCATGCCATTCTCTTGCCTTCCCTTTCTGATTTCTTAAACATTATATTTATTTAAAAAAAAAAAATCAATTAAAAAAATTCAAGTTGAGCAATCTGAGATCATTTGTGAAAATTGTAATACAGAAGGATGTTCTCTGAGAGAAGGGTGTTCTTAAGGAGAGCAGCTCATGAAGACACACAGGCATGCTGCATTTCACAAAGGATTTCATCACTATAGGAAGTGAAATCCCATTAATGAAACAATTTCCTTTTTGCTTCACATTTTAGAAGATACTGAAAGACTTATCAGGCTGCTTATCAGGGAACATATTCAGCACATTTTAAAAAAAGGGGCAAATCTCACTGACATGTTTGAAGCTGTCAGTAAAGTGTTTGAGATTCAAAGACCGTGACAACCACCAGTCAGCTGTCCGTTTGCTGCTTTCCCCTCATAAAGCAATACCTTGACTTCTTCATTATTGTGGCAAAGAACAACTTTCCTATTTGCAAGAAAATTTTGCACAGACTCACAATATTTACTATTTATGGGTAATATTCACACACGACTCAAGAATAAGAAAATGCTGTACTTGGTGCTTAAACAAATACATACAAAGAAAAGGTCTGAGATTGAGACCTTCTGCGTGATACTTGACAAAAACTTATTTGGGGCAGGGTGTGTGTTTGCATCTACATATATGAAAGGGCATGGGCAGGAAAAAATAAGACCCTTTCTCTATATTTATATACTGGTAGCTAGTTTATATATTATCTTTTATATTCTTGTTTACATATGGGAAACATTAAAACAACTCTGCATGTGTTAGGATTTTGGGGGCGCTGGTGACTTGGGTAACATTATTGCCTTTTTGCTGTGAGATTAAGTAAGCCTGGGCATTTAAATCAAGGAAAAAAGATTAATAAACTGATTCTGTTGGTAACTTTTCTTAGTTCCCAGTTTTCTTTTTAACAAGGAGATGTAAAACAAGTTGTTTTAAACAAGTGGGGAATAAAAGACTTAAAAGCCTTTTTAATGGAAAACTTTGACCTGTTGACTTTGTATAGCTATAAAATAAAGAAAATATTTCCAATAGAATTTTGAAAGACCAGTTATTTTTACAGAGCTAAAGAATTCACTTGTTAGTTTGCTTGAGCTCCTTATCTGGTTTATTGAAGAAAGACTTCCAAGCCGTAACTATCTTTATATACACATTCCATGCATCACTACTATTCATTCCATACTCAATAGAAATCCATCTTATTCTTCCAAATACTATAAACTGCAGACGACCCTTTTCCCCATTCTCTGCTTTCAGATATTTTAAATTAAGGGAAATCCAGTTAAATTCTGGTTTGTCTTCCCTTTCCATAGTTTTCTTCTATTTTTTTCCTTCAATTACTAAGGAACCAAGAAAATAAGACAGAGGAGATGGAAAGGACAAGGAAAACAATTTACAAGTTCCTTGAAGTTGTCTTAACAAATATGTAGTCACATATTAGTATTTTTGTTTTCTCCAGTGACTTGTAGAAATAATAATTCCTTTGATCAAAGCTTTTAAAAAGCATTAAAATAGGATTTGAAAAGCAGACGGTATTCCCCATAGTGTACTACAGTTTTGTGAAAGGTCAAAATTCAGGGTGTCTTTACTCCACAATATTGCTTAAACATATTATGTGTAACTAATATATACAGGCAATATTACTTTCAGTAATTAAAAATACGTATTTGTGGGTTCTTGGAAATCAGAAGAGCAAACAGTGGCAGGTGTTAAATTTAGACTGTTTATACTTCACACAGGAGAAAAAAGTTTGGAAAAATTCATTCCACTGCTCAAGGGAGAAAAAATGTTGAAGTGTGTTAGACATATATTTCTTCTCCTAGAATCAACTGCTCTTTACCAAGTCCAAGCTCACTTGCAGATACAGACACCATGATGAAGAGAACATATTCCACAGTTTTCTTTATATTTTTGCTCTCCAGACTATTATTCTATGCTTTGAAAGAAGGAATACACTTCTAGGCAAAAATCACATAATTGAAAAATGCATGTTATCACAAAGACAGCATTTTGTGAGATCATTTGTATAAAAAGACAAAGATTCTAGTTCTATCTTCATTTTAAAAGCTTCTGAAAATAGTAAGAAAGGTGAGTGTGTCCAAGCACATGAATAAAAGACCTTTTAATAATTCAGATGAAGGCGTAAATAGTATATTCAGTAGCTTTGAAAGACAGGATTCTGATGAGATTTAACTGGACAGCTTAAGGATATCTAACAAAGTTAAAAGGTGACAAATGTAAAGCAGTGAAAATATGATAGTAAAAAACTTCAGTTACTTTTCTTAAATCAAGCATATGAAAGCTTAATGTAGGAAACTTAAAAGCATAACAACATCCAGGGCACCTTATTCTATCTGCTGAATGAACAGAAACTGTAAAAAAAAAAACAAAACAAAAACCCTCCACAATCAAACAAACAAAAACCCAAACAAAAATCAAAACAAACAAACAAAACAACCAACCAAACAAAAATAAAATACTGAGAAACAAAATATGATTTTTAATCTTGGACAAATAAGATGGAAAGAATGAAAATTCCACTACAGAAATTAAGACTGCAGCTTCATGTAGAGTCTTCATGTAGAGTCTTCATGTTATGTGTGAAAATTTATGATAGAATTAGAAAAGGACCATAAAACTCTGGGCAAAGGATTACAAAGCAAGACTTTTCCAGTCAAGACTGACTAGCTCAGCTATAGATACCAGTATTAGAGACACTCTAAGCTCAGGTACAAGGTAAACAATGGCTAATGTAAAACCATTGCAGCAACTTGTCAATTCTTCTAATATCATAATATCATAAGAGTTTAATCATTTTGATGGACAGAAATAAATATTATTAAATATTATCTTTAACTCAGAGCTTGTGGTGATCAGATCTCAGCAGTGGTAATGGCACCAGTTCTGATCATAAGCTGATAAAAACATTGCTATAACTAAGTAATATAGCCCTATGCAAGTCTTTTGAGATGTCAGCCAACAGGCCAGTTGTTTATGCACTGCAAGACATTTTATGGACTATGACATTTTGAGTCAAGCTGCTGTTCTCTATAGGACACAGAGTCTTTAAAAATCAAATCTACGGTTGTTTCAAATAACAACTATCTTATTTTATTACTATAGACATGCATAGAGAAAGCTTGTAGATAAAGTTCCAGGGAGTAAAGCTTGGACCTAACTGAATTAGTGAAAAAAGTTTTCCTTTACTACAGGAAAACATGAGAGTACTTTACTTTATGTGCTAGTGTCTCACATTGAATGGATTTTGGCTTTGAATGTAATGAGTAGTTAAGATGACATCTATCCGCAAACTACCAGTAATAGACTTAGCATTATTAAGGACAGTATAGCTTACCACACAATAGTTTAGAGTCTGTTTACAACTGGCAAGCATGGCAGGGAGCTATGGCTCATTCAGTTAAGTCCCTGTACAGACAAACAGCTCTGCAAGGGTTTATTCCAATCCTAAAAACCCCAGACAACACAAACTAGTGACCAGGCTTAATTATGGAATCAGATATCTTCCACAAAGATGCAAAAGAATATATACATGCATATGTTCTAGAACACATGAAAATATGTAGCACTGAAGTTATACACTGATTTAGATGCCCTAAGTTGAATTTGGAAACAGATTCCATAAGAGTGCACTACATGAAATATTTAAAAAGCTGGGAAAAGTATGTAAGGCAAAAAAAAACAAAAAAAAAGGCTTTTACATTTCATTCCTATTACATATATTAATGTACAGTGCTCCTCAAAAGTATAATACATTTGCAAATATCAAATGCTAAATTTTACATACTAAGTAACGATGTGGTCATCTGATCTTTTACAAAACGGTAAACACAGAAACTCAGTGTTCAAGCACTGTTATCCTTTAATGTTGTACAAAGCTTTCTGAGAAATTTGTTTTGAGTATCTGCAGACTACCACACTAGAATGTTGGAATGGACTTTACTAGTAGTCACGTAAAGTCTGCCCTGAAATCCTCCTCAAACCCAGAAAAAGCATATAGATTAGACTCAGAAGATGACACCTTTACTTCCTGTCCTTCTGTTGGCTAGAATAAAGTGAGTTACCTATGTCACAGCCTTTCTGAATCATTGCCATCTACTTTTTTTTTCCAGTCATCTACTTCATTTCCTAAAACACTTGGAGTTCTTCATTAAAAAATTCCAGGGGTTCTGGACAGTGCATTCTATGGCTTCCCTCTGTCAGGCTGTAGTGACACAAAAAGCATTACTCTATAAAAACATGCATTATTATTGTCAACAAAATTCTGGTTTGGCATGTATGCTGATCCTAGTTACTTTTAACAGCATAACCTCCACAGAGAAAAGGATTGATATGACAAAAAATGAAGGTCAGAGAGAGTTTAAATACACCAGAAGAGGAGAGAAACTTAAAATATGGTATTTATAAAATAGATACTGCAGCTTAGCAGCATGAAGTATTTCTTATTGAATAATTCAAGAGAGTCTCGTTCAGAACACTAACCTAAGTGCTAATTAGCCATAGCAACACACTTATTTTTCAACAAAAATATAAAATAAGATCTAATTAATGACCATTTCTAGTGGCAAAAGATGAAGTTTTCTAATTTATCCCTAAAAAAAAAGACACTAGAGGAGAAACAAAATTAAAGAGGAGCTTTAAAATAAAAAAGCATTTTAAAGGCTAGGTTCCTGCGGGCATTTCAGTGCCTAGGGCATACTGCTCTGGTTAGCCCTTAAAACTCATCATCACAAGAGTGAGATGATTATTTCTCTTTAGGAGAAATCCCTTCTAGGCCTGTAAACACAGAATAGAAGTTGAACATTATTTAAACTGAGGTATGCATATAATTGGACTGAGAAAGAAGCATATCAGAACCCATATATTATTTTTTTTTAACTAAAAAAGGGACTAATTGAGCCTGCACAACTCTTTGAAACTGAGTGGAGAAACTCCTCCACCAGCTGATTACACAGTACTCTGGTATAACATGTTTTTTGCAGTTTAATACATTATTTCTCAACTAGAAAGTGAGGGGATACGAGAGCTATTTATAGAACTTAGAAAATTTGATAACACTGAGAAGGAGGTCACTAAATCATAGATAAATGGAGAAAGGATTCTTAATGGGAGTTACAGTGTGCTCAGTAAAGCTGCTTCTACTGTTATCAGCTACATTATCTACAAAACCCATTTGATTCAAATTACAAATCCAACTGTAATACAACAAACAAACCCTAGCTAATAAGCCATAAAATTTCAATTGAATGCTTCCATTAAGCATACATATATAAACCAACTTCAAATTAAATGGCACTTGACTCATGCATTTTACTGTTCTAAATATTGCAGTCCCACCAGCAGAGTATTTTCATAGTAATTCTAAAACTGTTTTATTAACTTGTGTTATGTGCATATTTTAAGTGATCAGTAGTGCTAATCAAGAACATAGAAGGACAGATGTTTAATTGGCAGTAAGAACACAAGAGTGAATTCTCAGTTGTCAAGTTTCAGGCAGAAGTTCAAGAGAAATACATGCTCATAGCTAAAGCTGAGTCTCATTACTGAGTTTGAAATGCCTATTTAAGACCTCCTCGATTAATGAAGTATTAAAGTTTATTTATCCTTGCCTCAGAACCTTAGTTTACTTCTGATTTAGATCCACAGGAATGAAAAGACAGAGCTTTATATGAAGAAGACAGTCTCTATTAAAAATCCACAAGTCATGAGGATGATTTACACTTGAGAGAGTCAAGAGTGTGAGTGTAGGCTCAGCTGAAACTGGGATGTGAGCTCCTCCCTGCAACATTTGTCAACAACAACATAATACCATAATCATGTCAAACTGGTCTGCTTGCAAGTATGCTTTTCCTTTAAAGAGACATTTGTCTTTTAATTTCCACAAACCCATTAAATTTTTTAAAATTTCATTTCAGGAATGGAGCTATAAATAGTTCTACAATCTTCTTACTGTATTTGCTTCTTCACATTCATACTGATACAGTCTTTCTACCTCCTTTAGCATCTACTTAAGTATTTGCGTATTTTGTCATACAAATAAGCAAAATTAACTCTCTACATCTGTATTATTATCCATTTCCAGTCGTTTTCCAGTATTGGAGGCACAAACCTGGTGAAAACAGAAGCTGTACAGTACCAGCGAAATTCTCTGAGTCTTTATTTAGAAAGCTACCAGCTCCTAAGAACATAATGTTCTGCTGGTTATCTTTTTCCCTGCATAAAGCTCAGCAGTCCTGCATTCAGACATCTTCACTTCTATATAGTGAGGTTCTATCTCTCAAAATAGGCTACTATGGCCACATACCCATTTGACTTTGGCATAGTAACTATACAATGTATAATGTAATGTGGCCATTGGGATACAGTTTTCTTCTAACATGAAAAAATACTAACAAAGAAGTTTCTGGAACTGTTTAAGAAGTTTCAGAATACAATAGTTATGTGGAAAACAGCTGAAAATCAAGTAATTAATTGCTCATTAGTTCTTTCTTTTACTGCTTATT
The DNA here is from genome assembly GCA_038380795.1 of Pyrocephalus nanus. Classification (NCBI taxonomy): domain Eukaryota; kingdom Metazoa; phylum Chordata; class Aves; order Passeriformes; family Tyrannidae; genus Pyrocephalus; species Pyrocephalus nanus. Next base: position 781,238 of record CM076262.1, read on the forward strand.
GAGATATTTTTCTCTTACCAGGCATTATGATATTGGAAAAACCTAGTTTCCTTGTTATGGATACTCCATGGGTAAATCTGGATGTATACTCTCTCCTAATTTGTTCTATGTCTCCATGAAGTAACTGAAGAGAAACTGCCAGACCTGAGAATGAAGAGAAAACAATGAAAGATAAGACACTCAAACAGATTATGGACACCACTACTTGATGTCATGTAAACTAGCCATGAGAAAGCATTAGCAAATTATTACTAATGTCTAACTGAGCTATGATGACATATATCAAAATTATCTCAACAGAGATGGACTGAGGCCTTAACAAAAAAAAAGAACTACAAAAAGGTACATTTAGAGAAATTTCAAACAGTAATATTTGATACCATTTCAATTTTCCACATCCTTCAACACAATCCTGCCTTCACTGATATGCAAGAAAAAGTGCACATAGAATGGTCCCAAACTATGGGTGAAACGCAGAAGTCTCATTACAGTGCACCAACTAAACTGATAAAAAGTTATACAATTTATTAATCCAAAATCTGAAGAAACAAATTTTAATAAACCACTATAGCATAGTCAGTATTTTTTACTTAGGAATAGTACTTTCGTAATGATTGAAATTACAATCTTTTTTTCAATATTCATCAGATTTAATCAGTCATACTCTTTCTTATGTTTGCTAGAAAACACACAAAATGCAAGGGTGGCCATATAACAATTTTCCAACATTTATTCTTCTAGAACCAAGGAAGTATAACTTCATCTACTACATTTGTGGTTTACAAATAAATTGCAAAGAGCATACTTCATTACAGCTGAGATTAACAAAAACATCAGGCACGCCTTTTGGTTATTTCAAACACAATCACTGAGGCAAGTGTCTTCCTTGACCTTCAACAATACTACAGCATATCATGTATCAACACACAGATCATGGAGAAGATAAGAGCAAAGTCTTCCTTTATGCTGAACAACTGGAGATAAACAGACAACTCAGAAGAGTCATAACGAACTTGGGATTAAGCTAAAGCAAATGACACATACACACAAACTGAACAACAAGGTCATCAGTCCTTTCAGCTTTGAAAGAAATTTCCCCTACAACCATGCTACTATTTAACTGAATAAATTTACTTGAAGCTTGATGGTTCCTAAAATCAGAGCTCGAAAAATCTGTACTAAGTACTGCCAGCTCAGGCTACTGCAAATCAGATTCTGATTACCATGACAACTTTTATATTTTTCCTCTTACCTACACTTACATTCTATTATTTTGGCAATTCCAGAGAACATGATACTCTGAGTAAACTTTCCTTCTCATCAAAAACAGCTCGCCTACACATATCCAACTGGGTACATAAACAAATCTTACAAGGAAAAACCTTCAGTGACGTCTATTCTATTTTACAGACTGTATTTAATGCCATGAACATTAATTATTTTTGTAGGAGAATTTGTTCTGAGGTTAACCAGTGAACAAATTTTAGAAAGTAGTGAAAATCATTATTAGTATAGGTGAGAAAACAAACTGCACTGTGGCCACCTGATGGTACACAAGTTTGGTACAAAGTCATACAGGCAAAATTCAGGCTCTCTTAGACCGAGTGAGAGGTTTTTCACTGCTGTATGGGAAGATCTAGGCTGAGTACAGCTCAGCTACAAATATGGGTATTTAGCCCACCTCCAATCTTGCTTCTTTTATATTTTAAGAAACTGCTTATACATACATATGTATAATCATACCCCCATATGCCCCCATTGCACTGTTCCCTTGGAAACCTAAAAAAAACCCTGCTGCAGATCACATCAACCACAACAGCATAATCAGATATTGTACACCGCCTGGTGTTGAGCAAAGTTATTGTGTTTTCTAAACAAAAGTTGAAGACCCCAAATCAGATTTTATTCAACTACAAATCTCACAAATTTCCTTGAAGAATTTTATTTAGCTCAAAAACAAAATGTCAAAAAAACCTCATCAGTGGCAAAACTGTTTTAACTTGAGAAAAAAAGCTGTCAAGATTTGAAGTACTTGCTCATGCAAGGCGAGAAAAGATAGTAGAACTCTGCATTTCATGGCATTCATTGTTAGAAAATGAAGAGTCATCTCTATGAATCAAAAAGCATCAAGAAAATCTCTCAGTGAACACATTTGAAACATGAGTTAGTCATTTTACCTATAGTTTAAATAAATCTTTGAAATATAAATGGTATGCATTCCCCAGCTCTTCAGAATAATGAAGAACACTGGATTACAGATAACAAAATTACTTAAAAAGGTTATATGCTATAATGAGAGCAGTAAATAGGAAAGAGTGAAAATAAACCAGAATGGAAGCAGAGGAAAATCCACAAGAAAGGAAGCCTGAAGAAACTCTGAAAAACAAGATTTCAAGTTAACAATTTTGCCACTGAGGATCCAGTTACCAAACAAAAGGGAAATGACAAGAAGGGAAGTGGAACTGATAAATGTGGTAAGAGCGTTAATGTAAGGAGCCCACAGACTTTACACAATCAATGAAAAGAAGACAATTCCTAGTTAAGGGAATCAGATTGCTCTGTCAGAGCTCCACTAATTTTGCAAGGAGACCAGACTCCCCTGCATTAAGGACCTAAAATCATAAGAGGTATACTGTTACTGAGCTGTGATAGCCAAGTTACAGAACAGGTTGTTTGAATTCCCAATGACTTGTTACATTCAGAATGCTGAGACAGGCAAAAAGTATATATTGCACATGAAAAGTCAGGAACTTATTTATAGTCCTAATGAAACCTATAACAGTCTAATCAAAGAGTTACCATTAGTCCATTAACAATGGTACTAACACACTCCAAACCAAATACCACAAAAGTGACAAATATACACAATCTTTCCAGTATCTACCCCTTGCTCACCCTTCCACTGACCCTCTGGGTTCAGTGGTTTCAACCTGTGTAGGTGTGGTATGGTGACTGAGTTATCAGCATCACAAATCCTTTGCCATGAGAAGTAAGATGTTGCCTGTTTCTTCCTTCTCTCTTTCTAGGCTCCTCTTGGACTAATTTTTATTCTTGCTAATGTGCTTTACATCTTGTTATTTCTTCACTAGTCTACAACTCTTCATTACATCCTAACTGATCATATATGATGGGTTTTATATATGCCACATATCTGTTATTTCTTCTCTTCTTTTCCCTTAAAACTGATTTTATTCTGCTCTCAAGGTCACAGTATTTGATGACCAGTAACTGGCCACTGGTGAGCTGTTCACAGGTCTGAGGCCTCATGTATCATGTCATGCCAGTACTTTCAAGGTGTCAGTTATGGTCACGTCTTTACTCTTCTATGTTCCATTTTAGTCTAGGGTTATAGACAGTTAACTCTATACTGAGTAACTGCATGTTATAACTGTTTATTAAATACAAGGGATACCTACCAAGGTGGGTTACACCACACAACTGCACAAAGCTAAGCTATAGCAAGAGCTATAATATGGCAGATAGAATTTATTATGTTTTCATTAGACATATTCTTCTACAAGTCAGACCAAATCTCCAGGCAGCCTACGACAAGTCCAGCCAGCCAAAGCCAGATATGCAATGTGGACGTTGCTATCAGCTAAACACAAAGCCTGTGGCCAGTTGCAAGTCACAGCAATCCCATATTTATGGGTCTATAAAAATACAATGCACTTGCCAAAGAAAGTAGACACTCATCATGACTGAGGAAACATGCATTTGCAATAAAAGTCATGAGGGAGAGAATTCTTTACTGTGAGGGTAGCGAGGCACTGGAACAAGTGGTCTAGAGAAATTGTGGATGTCCCATTCCTGGAAGTGTTCGAAACCAAGGTGGGGACCTGGACAATCTGATCTAGTTGGTCACATTCCTGCCAATGGCAAGGGGCCTGGAACTAGATACCTTTAAGGTCCCTTTAAAGTCCCTTTAAGGTCCCTTCCAACCCAATGCATTCTATGATTCCAAGATTCTTCATCAAAATGTTACCAGAATTTTGCATACCATAACAGGCAGAAGGTCACTGAACTCAATTTACAAAGTGATTAAAGCTATTGCTGTGAAGAAAGGGGTGGAGGGGAAATATTGCTTCTAGAAAGGACGTTTAATCACCAGACACTAATGAGACAGGGTTAAGGTAGAGAAGGCTTCCAAGGTTAAGGTAGAGAAGGCTTCCAAAGAATTTAGAAAGCAGCCAGTCTGGGAGAGATGAAGACACTCACAGAAAATGAATTCAGTCAAAAGAATGCAGAGATACTCTTTTTGTACCCGGCAACAGAAAATAACTCATTAACAATTCTCTTATGGAAACATGACTACCTTTTCTGCCATTTAACAAAGGTAATACCTTATAGTTTTAATTTATTCCACTCTGATGATGTATGTCTACATCAGTTCTTTTTTATCTCTTTTCATATACACAATAAAATTATCTTAGACAAAATTAGAGCATTTTGTGATGCACAAAGCAAAATAGAGAGCTGCAACATGCCACCATACACTGCATCTGACTGGCTGATACGACCATTACATCACTTTGGATAAATGCTAGGTGTCATAAACTTCATAACTATGCATTTTCCATTTCTAGAACAGTAGGGGCTAAAACATAACAATAAAAATTATTATCCAGTCTCCGAAGGACTGGAACATTTTCTTTAATTAGGTACATAGTGTAGCTTTGTCCCCTCAGAAAAAATTTCAATTACCTCCCTAATGGTAATTAAAACCTCTTGTGTTAGCTATTATTCTTTATTTACCCCAGTTCTGAAAATACTACTACAATACTCTATATGAAACTGCAAAAAGATCTGCTTATATTTCTTTTGCAAGCTAATGAAATTTCTCACTATTAACTTGTACTGAAATTCAACACAGATTATTTTTATCAATCAGATGAAAGAGAATGCAGAAAATTGACAAGCTGCTGAATAAATATCCCAGATTTTTGTTAGATTTGTCATTTTACCTTCAAACAGCTTTTGTACTGCATTATTGATTTCTGCATTTAGTTATAACAAAAAGCAACTGTTCATTATGCTTCTAGACCTTTTATTTGCATTTGACCTTCTGGACAGAGGGGAAAGCATTTACATTCAGCTTCTATCTACTGGCAGCAGAGAATCCTAGATCATATTAAGAAGAAAATGCCTAGCAGCTGCTCAGGAAACTGATAAAAAATGCCCCAACCCTCAAACAGAATGTTATTCAGCACTGTTTGTATTTTAGGAAAGGTAATAAAATAAGGCATCTGTCCAAATAAAGCTGCTTAAGGGTGTTCAAAGTATTCTGAGGGCATACACATGTTCCCATTTCTGGTAGTGTTTCAAGTGCAAAGGTAAAAAGGTAAAAGTAAAAGGTAAAAACAGTCAATGCTATTGGCAAAAAATAATTTATTGATTTAATATGATCTGGGACAAACAATTGTATAAATCTTTGCCATGGCAAAATCCATGTAGTAAATCCCACAAAGTACAGTCTAGGAATAAAAGAGATAAAAAAAGGAAGGGTAGATTCATTCCTTGACAGTCTTTTTGAAGACTTCATTCTGATTACTTTGGACCATCAAAGGAAACTCCAAACTCCTCTTTTCCTCAGCTCTAAATTCTGTGTTTTAGCTCAGTAAAAAAAAGAATGCGTGAATGCCATTGCAATATTTTGACAACTTTCTTGGAGCTCCTGTACCCACGATTTTTGTCAGAAATGCCTTGAAGTGTGGAAAGTAGGGGTTTTTTTCTTCTTCAAATGGAACATAAACAAATGACATTTAACTGTCACAGAAAAACTGGCTTGGAATTTCTTTACAGTGTAGATGGTAGAGTTCCAAATATTTCTTGCCAGAATCACCATAGGACAAAGGATAAAGGACCAAAAGGCTAAATTACTATTATAAGAACCTAGTCTGACCTCCACATACAGACAGTAATGGCTTGAGAAATAATTGCTTCCATTCTTACCTTATTAAGCCCATTGTTGCCCTTTACTATTAACAATATGCATGGCATGTTAACACCCATTTCCACACTACATTGTTAGATTGCAAAGGTGAATCATCTTGAGCAAAAATTTTTAAAACTACATTTTTGCATACTGTTCTGTTACCTACAACATTAAGGAGTGCACAAGATACACATTTTTACATTATGTAGCCTCATCTAGGAATTTCTGGGTTTAAATTGGGTGCCATTTCAATCACATGCAGAAATAGCATGGCCAGCAGGACCAGGGCAGGGATCCACCCCCAGTACTCAGCCCTGGTAGGGCTGCACCTTAAATCCTGTGTTCAGTTTTGGGCTTCTCACTACAAGAAATACATTGAGGTATTGGAGCATGTCCAGAGAAGGGCAACAAAACTGGTGAGGAGTCTGGAGCAAAATTTTTATGATGACCAGCTGAGGGATCTGGGGTTGTTTAGTCTGGAGATGAGGAAGCTCAGAGGGGACCTTACTGGTCTCTAAAACTACCTGAAAGGAGGTTGCAGTGAGGTGGGGGATAATGTCTACTCTCAAGGTTATAAGTGATAAGACCAAACTGTCTCCAGTTCTACCAGGGAAGGCTTAGACTGGATATTAGGAAGAAAGTCTTCATGGAAAGGGTTGTCAAGCATTAGAAAGGGCTGCCCAGAGAAGTGCTTGAGTCACCATGCCTGGAGATATCTAAAAAATGCAGAGATGTGGCACTTAGGGACAGGGTTTAGTGGTGGACTTGGCAGTGCCTGGTTAACGGTTGGCCTCAACGATCTTAAAGGTCTTTCCCAACCTAAATGATTCTATGATCCTATAATTGCAGTACTGAGATGAACAACAAGTCATAGCTTCTACTGGATATAAAATCTCTCTGACAGTATCACAAAGGCACGTTTTTCATTCCTCTCTAAAAACAAAGCTTTTAGCAATACCCAAGAGAACAATACGAATTTAATTTTATTGGAGTCCTTATCTTCAGCCCAGTCTACAAGTCATGCTTTATGAAGAACACTTGCAGATAACTACACTAAAAATCTACCTTGAACTTGCTTTTGAAGTCCTTATTGTAAAGTCAGAACATTCACAAGCAACAACAAAAGCTTAAACTGCTGTAAATATGACTGGTCTATAAGTCCGCCACCTTTAAAGATTATTATATTTTCTCAAAAATTCCATAATCAATATTACATGCTAGATTAGGCTACCTATGAGTTTGGGAAAAGGATTTTAGGGAAGATTGCTGAACATCAACCATCTTGTAAAAAGTACATGAAAATGTAAAATTCTACAAATCCTTGTCTAAAAACCTGTTCTAAAACTGGCTTTTTTATATGTTGAGGTTGTCTTTCAGAGCCAAATAGTCTCAGAACAACAATTTATGTGCAAAATTCTCTATATGTTTAATCTTCCAGCTTTAGCATTTGTTGAGAACAAAAAGGAATGCCTTAATTCCTTGTGTACTTAGTGAAGCATATATAAGCACTATTCTTATTTTAAATGTATTTCAAATAGCAGCCTTCAGTGACAACTAATTCTTAAACACATCAAACTGGAATACACATAATCTTGTCACAAAACGTAACAAAGATTAAAACTGACAGATTTATAAATTGTCCTAGAACTACAGTAATTAAACAAATGAACTTCCTGTTTAAATATTAGTGATGTGTAGATAAAAAATACATTTCAAAGCACCACTGAAATCTGAGAACCCTGCTGATAAAATACAAACATCAGAAAACTTTTCTGTGATTAATTATATGCTCAGGAATAACCTAAAAGTTAGGTACTTCATTCTGTTTTATCTTCACTGTCAAGTATATGTTACTACTCCTGCTGTCATTCCTCCTCATTTTTTCCCAGTCATTGCTCCAGTCAATTGTCCACTGTGAGCCTGTGCTTCCTTTTCGTGGCTAGAACCCATAGCTGCTCCCAGCAGGGAATGCACATTTTGCTTCCCGTCCAACATTTCTTGCACTGATTCACAGGAAAAAAAGCTCTTCTTGCAAGAACTCTGAGTATGGTAATGCTGTGAACTGCTGGGGTAGCATCATGCAAACACAGTCACGCTACTTCTGGTATCTAGAAAATACTTTAAAGTTACCATAGCTGTGCTCCTAGAAATATTGTACTCTAAACTTAGACTGAGCTATCAATTCCCTGTTTTATTCAAACTCTTGCATTTTTCATGTTACCAAGTGTGAAAAAATTATGCTACTTGGTTAAGAGGCCTCTGCAGTTTCTCTACTGACAGGTAAATAGTGACCCTAACAGGCTTCCTCCTCCTAATCAAGGAATTTGTAAACCAAAGCTCACTTTGAAAGAGGAGATCAAAGTATATCTTTCTTTAAATTTCTCAGTGTTCAACAGTAACCATGGAGAAATTATATTATTAGAGCACCAAGCAGCTGCTGAATGAAGGTAAATAGGCATGAGAAGGCATATAATGCCCCAAAGCACATACCACTGTTTCTATACAACTGTCTCCATTGCCATACTTATCTCAGAACTTGAATCATGTCAGATGAGTTCATGCACTGGGCTGGTCTACCTTACTTTGGATTTGTTGAAATAAAATGACAGCAGTGTAATGAAATTTGCCTTTGAGTGAGCAACCTCCCTGAACTTCAAAAAAGTTAGATCTCACTTTGAAGTTGGTTCCACTTTGAGCTGGTGTTGGACTATGTAACTTCCTGAGGACCCTTCCAGACTAACTTACTGTATGATCTGATGAATAACTTTCTGCATTAAGATGACAGATTGTCTTATGTCATGATGGTATTCTTAGCAAATATCTGACAATACACAGGACTCAAGTCCCCCATGCTTCAATCAGGGCATTGTGCTGTTGCCCATTTATTGACCAGTCTCCTTTTGTTAGGCAGCATCACCTTGGATAAACCTCTGCCTGTAGATTTTTGCACAGGTACATGGAAAGAAGTTTGAATTTAATGCAGGCAGTAAACTATTAATTGGAAAAAGTAAATTGTGCATCTTTCTAAACAAAGAAGTTAACAGTTAGTGGCTGATACACTTAAGACAATCTTTTACAAATCAAATCCCAGCCTGGATTTGTGTTAAAAACAGTCTCCCTTTTCAGGTCTTGCCTTCATCATATTTAAAAATTCATGATCCTGCCAACTTATAGATACAATATAGTAATGTCTGACTTTATTCTTTTTATGACCTAAACTGAATGCATGAGGATACCATTTATGTAGATTTTTCAAGAGATGCATTTCGACCCCTTACAAAACAGCTGAAAAATTAATGCTGCTGTATTTAAAAAAAAAAAAAAAAAAGAAAGAAATCATGCTCGAGCCAAGAGTGGCAAGAGAAATCCAACCATTTTGAATGTGTTTCCTCTAAAGCTTTAGGCACTCCCATCAATTAATGTATAATTAACAGTGTTTCCAGTGGAGTTGCAAACTAAATTTGGCATTGCTACCAGAGGATACACCACACTGAGAAGCTCAGTAAACATGTAATTAGGTCACATTACTCCTGTCCAGTTCATCAGAACATTCCAAGATAATGGCATAGGAAAAGACTTTCCCACTACATTAGCTATTCTTGTGGAATCCACACAAGAATTCAAAGCCACATAGTAGCTAGATATGTTTATAATTTCTTACATCAATAATTTAATCTCTATAAGATTTGAAAGAATTTTCACTTCCTTTGCAGTAACAACTGAAAATCACTGAAAATCACATGTATCCTTGTATCAGCTCTCAAGAATTACTGCATCAGGTATATGCAGTTTTTCAAGATTTGTGATAAAGAAATGTAAAACGGAGGTTACACATGAGACTATTAGGAGCCTAAAGTAAAAAGCAGAGAAAAACAGAACGTCTTGCATCCCCCTGAAACTAAGCTATAGTCTTTCTTCTCAAAGGAACATGAAGCAAAAGAAATTTTCAGTGCATTTTTTGTTGATTTTTAAATACTATTTTTATAAGGTAACTCACTGTGGGGAATATTCACATGTAACATGAGACTCACGTTTAAATTCCTTCTCTATAGGATTTGCAAAGAGGACACATGAATACAGATCACACTCAAAAAAATCACGCACTACTTGGTAGGCTGTAGAGCCACTTCAACTTTCCCCATGGTATAATGAATATTTTCAGATCATATACAAAGTTGAATAGTTCCTGAAGGGAAGTCGGAGAAGCCAAGCAATTAGCATGCTCATCTGGGACATGTGAGACAGACTGAAATTCCTTTTCCAAATCAGAATCTCTAGTCCTACAGATACAAAAATAGAAATGTGCTATTTTCCTCACAAGACTGATGTAATTAGGTGTGATGTCCATACAAGAATATTAATTTTTCCACCGCTTTTTGCATTTTAAAACAAAGCAACCAGCTTCTAATTCTAAGAAAAAAATATTATAGGAAAAATACATTTTATAGCCAGCTCTGCTCCAGATATTACTGAAACCTGGTTTGTTTAATAATTACAAAATCACCTAGATCTAGTTGTATTTATTCTACAAATACTACAAACTCAGTGTAAGAAATAACAGTGCTACTAAATGCAGCAAAGACTACAGTTTGGCCTTTGCAGTAACAGTTTGATCTCCTACACCAGTCAACCAGGTGTTTTCCAGTAAGCCAATACCTCACACCAGCTGCAAAGACTAGTGATGAATGGTAATTGCATCCACTCCCTGATACTCCAGTCTCTGTTAGATTGGAAGCTCATGCGGAAAAAATTACAGTTCCCACCTCAGCAAAGAATACTAAATTATCCACAAGACTGAGTCCCTTTCATTCCTGCACCACTGAGAAGAGGAAAAGGGACAAACGTCTGTCCCCTGCTCCTTTCTGGGCTTTATTAAGAAGTGACAATGATTTGATCCTTTCAAGACTCAAGCTGAGACTAAGATGCAAGAGGATTCTGTACTTAAGAACTGTCATGAGTTGAAGTAGAAAAAGTAGTTTTGGGGCAGTAGGGGTTTGAGAGCTAAATACAAATGTTATAGTCTGTCATTATGTGTTCTACATGCAAGACACCCAAAACACATTTTGAGTTCCATTTTGTTTGACACAGAAAACTAGAAGAATTTATTTTTTTCCTGAAGAATATTATGAACTATCTGATAAATTATTTCAGTAGTGAAATGCAACAATATGTGGAAACTAAAGACTTTGTGTAAAATCTCCTGAGCTGAAAAGAAACTGTACAGAACAGAATATGAAGAGGGAACAAGCCTAGAGGATAGACTATAGTCCGAAGCATCTTTGCTGTTGTTTGTTTACTGTGTTTCCTTTCCTAAGTATTTTCTAAGTCTTTTCAAGGTGATTTTAAAAGGGCAAGTGTGATATAAGCCAAAAATTCAAGTTTTCCTACATTTGTTTAATACCCACAACAGTTCCTAAGGGAGAGAAAAGACATGTCTCCTGTAATGCAAGGTTTTCTCCTTTTCTGACAAGGTGGCAAACAAAGCTAATGAGGCTTCAGAACCAGTCACTCAATGCTATTACAAAAAAAGACAGCAAATGAAAAATAAAAACTAGTGTAACAACAGCATTTTCCATGAGGTGTCAGCAGAAGTATCTGAACATATTGCTAAAGCCTTGTAGAGCTTTTTCAGGCTGTTAAGGAGTCGCAGAAAAATGAATTTCACGTGTGCAATATAAATAACCTTTCATAATTCATCTTTTAGTTGCTCAGTACTCAGAGTGATATTACCACTCACTTCCTCTTTCCCTTTCCAATCTTCACATGCACTACTGGAATTTCTGTGCTGCTCTTCCCTCACCCTGACAGGCCTTTTCAAAATGTTACTGATCATCCACCTGCTAAGTTTAGTTTCCAGCCCCCTGCAACCTGGAAAAAAAATCATGTCCCACAGGTCTTTCATGTTGAACAATGTTATGAGAGAAAAATAGGATAAGTAATGTATCACAGTGTAAGCACGTATTGCATGGACAGTCAGAATGATCCAAGAGGAAGTTTGTTCCTCATTAATATGATTAACATATTTAAGAAGCCCAATACTATACTTACTTGGTAACGTGCCCTTCTATTTTCTCTACATGATTTTTATATTTATCATCCAATAAGACTCATGATATTCTAAAACTTAAATATATATATATAGGATCAGAAATGGTTAAATATATAACTTCAGTCTTGATAAATAAAATAAGCTTTTATGTGCCTCTTGGTTATCCACTAAAGATTGTTAAACATACATTTTTCAAGATAAACATGAATGAAATCAAGTAAAGAAGCATGAAGTCTACTACATGAAAGAGATTACAAATACAGCATACTGGAACCTGGAAAATGAGATTTTTCTATATTCATATTTCAACTAATTAACATTTAACAGGGGCAAAACAATATTTGAATACAAGGACAATAGACTTATAAGCCTCTACTTCAGGTTTCATTTGAAGTTTGACTTCATGTTTGGATGACAGAAATGAGAAAACGTTAGCAAGTTGATATTGAAAAAGAAAATAAGAAAAACTGTAAATTCAGCATCTCCTATGGGCCAAACCACCATCTCATAATAGCAAAGGTCAGTTATGTCCCATTCCTTGAGTCTCACACACAGACTTATTTCGATGACAGTTTCAGAAACATAGAGCAGATTGGGGAAGACTATTGGTAAGTTCCTAAATAATGACCTGCATCTTGCTCAGCTGGAATGCAGAGCTACCAGAAGGAATGCAGATCATACTGATAGCTCCCAGTTAATTTTTTTTTTAAAGTTTAATATTTGATTGTCCTGGGTTTGGCCAGGACAGAATTAATTTTTCTCCAGTAGCCATAAGGGGGTGGGGTCTAGAGAAGTGTGGGTGTGTCTAGGTTGTTATTCTATACCACCACATGTCACAAGTAAGAGACTCTCACTTCCACGAGGCTTTGGGTCAGGGTGGGAGGGGGAAACCTGTTTGCCATTGTTCTTTGTCATCCGGGGTCCTCGGTGACACCCTCTTCTGTACACTGTTGTCATTAATATTCTTGCTTTTACTGTTTATTTCCCATATCTCGTTGCTGTTTCTAGTAAATTGTTCTTATCTCAACCTATAATCTCTGCCTTTTGCCTCTCTCACTAGAGGGGAGGAGTGGGCCATGGTTTTCTTTTTAGTGGGAGTACTAAATACCATTCCTAAACCATGACAATAATGTCACTGGCAAATTTTTTATTCCTGATGAAAATGTGAAGCAGAAATGTCAAGCAATATGGATCCATAATTTGATCAGCCCATATGAACAGAACTCCAGCAAACTGTAGTTCCTTAGAACAGAATAAAAGTTTATATTACATAGTTCTTTGAAGAAAATTCAATGACATTTTTTTATTACATGTGCGCACAAACAGCACTGTTGTACATTTTCATCTGACTATTTTATGTTTCCTTCATACGCATTAATCCTTCCAAAATACAGCTACTTCATTTGCAAACTAAGAAACCCCTAAGAATGCAAACAGAAAGGTGGCTAATTACTCACCTGCATTGGAGCCTGTCAAATTGTAACGTGCATTCAGCTTTTTAATGATATTTTCATGGATCTGATACCAGTCACTCTCCGTGTTGCACCTAGAAAAATTATAACTTTCTTAATTCTGAAATGAGAACACACGTTTATCAGATCAGCTTCACAACATACCCCTAAATAAATCCTCTTTAATTCATGAAACAAAAATGCAATAGGAGCTAACAAAGCCCCATGAAACTGCCTGTCCCAATGGAAAAAGTAAGAGTGCTCTTATCATTTGAGAAAGGCACCATGAAATACTTGCTTCATGTAAGGATGGGAGAAAGATAGGAGCAATTATGCTGAGCAACTCAGCCGTGACCAAGTTCATTTCTTTATAGATCTATCCTTTAGGGCTAAACCATATCTTGTGACACTCAGTGGGAAACACAGGACTCAGAGCTGATCTTAGACAGAAAATTCTGTGTTGTACACTTTGAATTTATTTAAAATAGGATGTGATCTTCAGGAGGTAGTCAATGAAAGAGCAAATTACATTTCAGTCTCCATTTAGGAAATTGCTGGTTTTCCATACGGAAAACCTGATGATGTTCTAATGATCACTCTTCAAAGTTTAGACTGAAATTAGCCTTAGCACCAAATATGGTCTTAAGTGATATGTCTTCCATTGTTTTTGTTATTTCAAAACAAATGCACAAAATTAAAAAACAAACAAACAAAACACCCCACAAAACAAACAAACAAAAAACCATTTTTTTTTACCAACAGTGAACATTTATCTGACTTCAATGTCCCAGGAGTCTAAATAAGAGCCAGCCCACATTTTACACTATATTGCTTTGCTGCAGCACTGATTCCAGAAGTTCTAATTCAGCACAGATACAGAAGAAAGGAGAAAGGCTGCCTGAAAGAATCCCAAGCCTTCAAGATTTGAGTGCTAAGTCTGTGAGAGGCAGAACTTTCTCACGTGCATGACAATACACATCCCAGGTATATGCATTGAGAATAGACCATTCCACAAAACAGTTTTTATTAGAATGTCCGAGATCATCAGGAAATGACATGCATTGTGTTGCTATTAGAAAACTGAACTTTCTTACAATTACTATAGCCAAAATCTACTATTTAACCAACCATTCATTTTTAAATCTACCTTTGATATTTTCATTCTCCGAAACGAAATGTCTTTTATACCTTTGTTATTCCCATTATATAATTGCTTAATTTCACAAAACGATACTCTGCCTGCTTTCTTCTGTAGTTAAAAAGTACTTCCACTAGCTGCACAAAGCATTTAAATAAGTCCGAAAAGCACTTTATGTTACCATAAAAAAGAGAGCTCCAGAAGGATGTGAAAAATGCTGAAACATACACAAATATCTAAAAGGATGTAACCTTTATCTTTAATATTATCCCACTTTATAAACACATCTGTAGAACTAGCCAAAATTGCCACACTGTGACCAAATAAGAAAAATTAGCTACTACTACATGTGTTTGGAATAGAAGGGAGCTATAGCTATAGCTCACACTGCACTTAGCACCACTGATTCTGATGCAGACTGGCTCAAAGGTACTTCCAAAAATTAAGAAAAAAGTACTACTTACATATAGACTTTCAAGACAAGGTCGTCCTTTGAATCTCCAGCCAGCAAATCTGCAATACTGAGGACTGCACAGCCAAAGGGCCGTCTATACTGCACATTGCAGGCATTTTTCTTTTCTCCAGCTCCCATTCGCCCTGCCAAACAAAACACATATTTGATGCGTAATCCATGGAACCGTCTCTCTTCAAACCACAGAGGCGAGGCAGCGAGCAATCCAGCTCAGCATCTAAGTAGCCAATGCCAAGTGTACGCACTGGGAACCTGGTCCATCTTTATACTGCATTCATCCAAATTCATACCAATGGTACAGGAAGTCCACCACATATGTGGTGATCTTGAATGGTCCAAGATCAGAGGTTCTGCTCATTCTCTCATGACTTCCATTCAACAAACAATATTTTCTGAAACCCAGTGATAGCAAGCTCATGACACTACCAAGATAAATTTAGAGTTTGGACATGAAAGACTGTTCAACATTTGCTGTCTGGGAAGAATTATTTTACTGTGATTGTTGTTACATGTGAGAGGTATTGTGATTGAGCCATTAAAAACTAGTACTCAAACGCTGTTTTCAAATAGGCAACTAGCAAGAAATGGAATAATTGACCAGCTGAAGAAAAATCAGGTAGAGATGAAACACAGGGAGAAAAGATGACAAAGGGCTTAAGAACAAATTATGATAAAGAAAGAAAGAAGGCAGTCATGGGAAGGAGATTTGAAACAAATATTTTTCCTAGCCTTTTCTATTTGACTTAAATACAATTGATCAATCTCCTCAGTGTGTTCCTGGCATTTGAAACTGCCATCTTTCTAGGCATTTTATTCAATTGTGCTCTGGCAGCTATATATCTTTACCATCAAATCTTAATTTCTGACAAAAAAACCCTATGGTTGCAGTTGCTGCAGGGCAATGTCTCCTCCAAATATTCCTATGCATCACAGCAGCTTGAAGAGTAATTGTTCATTTTCACACCATGCAGCATATAAATGTTATTTTAACTTTTTAATATTTCAGTCATTCATTTATAAATTTGACTGAGAATATATTTGAAAATTATATAACCAGAAAAATTCTACTCACTACTGTTTTTTAAAACATTTATTCTTAACAAATATACTTACATCAGAGTTTACCATATCTTTTTTGAATCCTTGCCAATAAAAACAAACCGCAATATTTTGAGGAAATACCAAACCACCATGAAAATTCAAGGAAAAATTATTCCTCAAAGCTCTAAAATAACATTAACTTTGTAACAAGTTGTTTCTGAACTCAGCAAAAGTTAGAGTGACCTATATTTCAAACCTAAATATCTTTCAAAAATAGGAAGAGACGTTTTATTTAGTACTTCCCTGATGCAACTAGAGACAGTTTATAAAGAAAACAATATATCTAAGAGGTCAGAAGTAGACCCAAAGATTATTGTTTCACATCAGTACAGCCCAGAGGATAACTTCCTAAAATAAATACCTAACACAAATGTACACTTTTCTTCTCCTCCACTTTGTTCTAGGTGACTTGATATCTGTCTATAGCATCAGGGATTAAAATTATTATGAAACATAGTCCATTTCTTTCCCTCTCCTCCTTTTTAAAGAGGTCAGGCAGAAGACAAAACTCATCTGAACCATTTCAGATTTACTTCAGCTACTATATATTAATTAGGTACATTGAAAGTCTGGGCAAATTTTTCTTTGAACAAAGGATGCTTGAAATTACACTTGGGAACAAGAATGGACTTAATGACAAGTCCATCATCTTAACACAATTCATATTTGACACTTTAATTTTGTTTTTTTGATTGTAATAAAGTATTCTGCATCTAAACTCAGTTAGCAGTACACTTTAGAAATACTATAAGACAATGCTGAGAAATCCAAAGCAATTTTTCTATCTAAGCCCAGGCATTTTCTTTTCCAAAAAATTATTCAAAGGTCTAGCTAATACAACAAATCCCAAAGCTGACTCCAAGCAGTTTTCGTCTATTTACTGTCATATGTCTAACAAATACAAGATTATACCTACCTATTCGGATAATGTGCACAGTGATATAGATGTCCTTCCTGAGTTCACTGCTACCCAAATCCTGCATAAGATCAGAACCTCATTATTTCTGACTCCCAAATAAAATGCGACATTTAAAAGAGATCTGTACACACTGCTTTCACTGCCAGTGAAAGTGATAAATGAACAGTGAGTTCATTTATACAGCATTAACAAATTATCCCTTCAACATTTTAAATTGGTGGTCATGCACTCAAAATGACTGTGCTAAAATATCATGATTAGAATTTGCTGCAGTATGGCAAAATCAGTAGAAGGACACAAGAGACTTGCTGTGTGCTTTGAACAGCAGCAACGCATTTCTGCAATTCCAAATATTCCAAAAGTACAGAGAGTGCTGCACAAACAACTGTTTGGATGTAAAAAGCACAAGGAGGAAAAATAACTGGTCCTTGTTGCAGGGACAAAGACTGGTACATATGCCTACGTGGAAGTTTAGATGAGTGTCCACACACTGCCAGAAAATATTCAAACTGGGAGTTCAGCAATACCCTGCAAGCCCTCAATCCAGCCTTTAGAGCTAATGTTCATAACAACGTACAAGCTTAGGCAGCAGTTCTGAGTCAACCACAGAATAACAATTTAATTCAAGTTCTATTTTCAATACCCCCCCCAAAAAAAAACATGAAGAAAAGATTGAGAATAGGAAGAACTCACCACAAAGAGAGAACAGTGTCTTTCAGGCTTTTCTGGGCATTTTGGCAAACCATTTCTATTCAGTCTTAAAAAAAATCTTTCACTATAAGAAAACAAATATGACAGATACGTTGAACAACACTACAGCAAAAGTAGATCTCATTTTGATCTTATTTCTACATACAACCTTCCTCAAGATACAAATGAATGAAATAATTTCTTTCTAAAAGTCTCAGCTGTATCAATAAAAAAATCACAATCACCACACCAGTGAAGGGTGGTGATTAACTTAATCATCTAAAAAAATTACTAAAAATTCAATAAAAAATAGACAACTGATTGTCATTTGGAAGAACGATATTGTACATTCTAGTACACAGAGAAACACTAGCAATAAAATCCATTCATCCTAGAACTAAAATTAGATGTATAATAGTTGGTATTGATTCTTGCTAAACAAATGTCAACATTGCCATGCTTGTATTCAAACAATATTCTTTTTCCCAGATAGGAAGATGATGATAGGGGACATTTTTCCTACTTAACTCCATCAGAATCTCTCACTAGAGTACATTGATTTTAGCAGTCTTGTAAGAGTCTTGAAAGATCCAGCAGGGCCAATTTTATTTTTGAAATCCTGTTTTGCAATCCACTGTGGGGTGTTAAATACTGAGGCTGATATAAGTACTAATACTGCTACTAGGGAGATACAGAGAATTCTTATTTCCAAATAAAACAAGACCCCATTGAAAGAGAAATCACTTTTCGAAACATTCCCATTTAATAGTAGGTCCATTATGGATAAACTTTGAGCAAACTTGGCAATTCATACATCGGAAGATTATAAAAAAGCAAACTTTCTATGCTTTAGATAATTTTCTCCAAGACACCCCCTCGTAAGAAATGTAACCCTAGCCATGATGATGATGATTTCTGTAGTGAGAGAAGTGGAAAATGGAAAAAACAAAAGAATTCAGAAGCATTTTATTTCCCTTCATCCTCTTACCCCCAGCCCCAGCTGGCCAGACACATGAGTCTGGATGTCCTGTAATGCTCAAATCAGAAATAAAATTTCTCAAGTGCAACTAGTTTTTTTCTCAGCTGCATCCATATCTTCTGGTTATTCCAGAGTCTAAACACAGTTTCCTACTGCTCTATGTAGCTTTTCAAAATGCATCTGGAAAATCACTAAGAATATATTGGATAAGATCCAACTCAGTAGAGACTAATTAAATCTTTATTGAACCAGCATTTGCCTTGTAGGAAATCTGCATTGACCATTCACAGAATCAGCCATTCACATTGAAAGGGACCTCAAAAGGCCTCAGCATCCAACCTCCTGCTCAAAGCAGGGTCAGCTATCAGGTCAGGTTAGCTTGCTCAGAGCTTTAGCCAGTTGGGTCATGAAAACCTTAAGGTATGGAGACCACAAGGCCACTCTGAAAAACCTGTTTCAGTGTCTGGCTGAACTCAGTTTATTCTTTACATCCAAATGAACACTCTCTTGTTAAAGTCTATATCCCTTGTCTCTCTCATTGTCCCACCATGCACTGTAAATGTTATTGATCTTGTAGGTAAATAGGGACAAACTTTTTAGCAGGGCCGGTCATCCTGCTAAAGAACCAGGAGTAACGATTATGAACTAAAAGAGGGTTTATTCAGACTAGATATAAGAAAGACATTTACAATGACAGTGGTAAAACACTGGAACAGGTTTCCCAGTGAGGTGATAGATGCCCCACCCCTGGAAACATTCACAGTCAGTTTGGACAGGGTTCTGACCAGCAAGACTCCAAGATTCTATGATCTTGGAGGTCTTTTCCAACCTTAATGATTCTATGACCATGTCTCAGGTCATTGAAGAGGGGTTGGAATAGGCAACCTTTAAATGGTCCCTTCTGACCCAAACCATTCCACGATTCTATGATTCTATGGCTTAGCTCCCCTCAAAACTGCTGCTTCTCCAGCCTGAACAAGCCCTAGTGCCTCAAACTGACCTCTCAGGGCAGGAGCTCCTGTCCACAGACAATGTGAGTTGTCCTGCTGAGCTCACTTCAGCTCATTAACATTGGCCTTGTGCTGAAGGACCACAAAATTTGCAGCACGTAACCAATGCTGAGCAGTGAATGATCCCATAAGCAACTAGCTCTGTTCTTGTTGCCACAACCCAGGATGCTGTTAGTCTCAAAAGCACATTTCTTGAGAGCTATGTCTGGAGACTGCTTTATGTTTTTATGTGCCAGCTACCCAGCCTGAACTTGCAAACACTTAGACTTTTTCGTTGTGACTACTTGAAAACTTTTGTTCAATCCTCAGCTGTACAGCTTTTATATCAGACATAATAAAAGGCAAAACCTAAGAAATAGTAGAGTTGAACTCAAACACCTTGAAGTGCATGAAAATGTCATTTCCTCAGAAAATGGTATTTCTCTCGTTCATGTTTTAAGATAGAGTGAACTTTTGTAGCTTAGGTCCCCATGAAAACTTTAAATTTGAATTTTAAAGACTGTTCATGTATTTTCAGTGTATTTTCAGTGTACTGTTCATGTATTTTCAGTGTATTTTCACCGAAATGCGAGTTGGTATTTTGCTGCTGATTTACAAATGGTTTTCAAAATAATTCTGCCCTTTCATTTGGATTTAGTTCATTTGCAATACTGGAAAATACAGTAAAAAAAAAGTGCACAGCTTTGTTTACAGGTCTCATACAAAGTTATTGTACATTGAGCAAGAATTATTAATTATATTACCAAAGCATTTAAAGTTTTAGGACCCAATTATGTATGGCACCATGCAAAATTGAATAAAAATAAAAAAGTGTCTGTTCCAGCAGTAACAATACAGCTTCTGTGCACTGAAGTCTAAAGTGTATCGGTATGCATCAATACAAATTTGGCCAATACGAGGTGATTTTGAATTTCACCTCTTTAGCTTCAGTCTGTAGAAGAATTTAAAAGTAAGACATACATACACACCACACTTCACTACATTTTTGTATTTAAATGCTAGATTTGTCGGTTCAAAGAAAAATACCATTCATAAGCTATCTTCACTGTTTACCTATTAACTGGTAAATAGGAAATTTAATTGGGAGTGTATTCTATATTTAACGAAGCTTACATTCTGCACAAAGGCACATATTTTGAAAGCTTCCAACTCACTATCCACTGTAATATGAAATTTTCAAGCTCTGCTTATACTCACAGACCATGAGATTATGAATCACAACACAATGAAAAGCCAAAGACTTTTGTGATGCCACAAAGAAATATACTGATTGCAAAAGATACGTAATGGTTATGCAAATTTAACTTCCTCATTTGAATTTGAAATTTTGTTTCACTGAAACACAGGACCCAGTGGCAATGAAAAAAGCAAACTGAAAACAACAAGGAAAAGAAATCTTAATCCTTGTTTGACGTTTTATGATACCTTTTTTTTACTGGAAACATATGACAGTACCAGTTACAGCTCAGATTAAAATGGTTATCTTTGAACATTTCCAGAGAACAAAGGCAAGCAGTTAGACTTGTAAGATTACAAGACAGAAACGGCAATGTTATATCTAAGTACAGAGAGCATGTGCATTTATATATTATTTCAAAGGATTTATATAGAGACAAGCAGGTTAGAAAAAGCACTTAAGGAAAGTAAACAGTCGTCATAAAACAAAGTAAAGACACAGTTCCCAAGATCTGAAAGCTTGGCTTCAAACAGCAGCAAAAACCTCAGAGCTAGTATCTTACGGCACAGCAGTTTTCTCAACAGTCAGCTACACATACATAGATGCAGCAAATACACACAGCGGTACCCCAAACCAGAAATACCTCTCCTTTGTATTAAGATGATTTGATTCTAGTTTAGATTTTAATGAATTTTTTATGAGCACCAATCTCACCATTTAAACATGCTGTACACATCTAAACTCAACTGTCTTCCCACTGAAAATAAGGAAATAACTAATGTTGGAGAGATTAATTTAAGAAGGTCAACAAGGGATTGTTGTACTATAACTTCCCATGTATTAGCAGACTAACAATGTGTTCCAAATCTGCAGGCTTAACATTCACATTTTAAAGAAACACAGCTAAAAATTGTTCTATTTTCAGATGTGACCCCTATTTTCTTAGTATTAGCAGGAAAATATTACCAGCCACATGGTATCAGTCTAGACAGATTGCTTGCTCTATGATTTATAAACACACATCGAAAAAGAACCAGCCAGATTTATATCACATGGCATATTCTTGTGGCAAAGCTATGACATCAAATAGTCGTAGTTCTCAGTATAGCTCCACTTTCAGATATCTTTATAGATTCTCTCTACTTAAATATAGCTTATCAGTGATTTCTAAAGTAAATAATGAGAGGCAATACGAGAATACTGCCTCATAATTCACCAGCTCAAGTTTATCACATTCCAGAACACTGTTAATGGATGTTCATTAGGAACTTGAGTCTGAACAGACTTCATTTAAAGCTAAAGGCTCTGTGACTTCATAAAACACAGATCAGATACAAAATCTTACCTTCATACTTAGTGGTGAAATGCAAAGAAATGTGATGCAACATATCATAAGTTACTGAAAGATCATAAAGTCTTAAAATATATCCTTAATCAGAGAATAACTGAATGATAAATGTACCAATGCAACTTAGCAGTACCACCTAATCCACAGTTAGTCAGTCTCTGTATTTTACCTGTTATGCACTTAAAAAACCATACTCATAATTGTAAAATGCAAGGCAAAGAGCAGAGGGGGACAGAAAAGGAAGAATGAGTACTATAAAAATAAGATGTCAGCCAATTTAAGATAAAGATCAAAGCATTAACACTACAAATAAATAAATGAACAAAACAATCTCACAATGTTTCATCAAAGTTTATCTTCTGGTCCCCTAGCCATGCTGACAACATCAGGGTAGAAGAAGAAAAAAATATTGAAGTGCTAGCTTTATGCAGTGGAGTCCAATTTTCATTGGTTAGATGTACAGCTAACAAGGAGAAAAAGGAAAAGAGAAAGTAGAAAACAAGACTGGAGGAAAAGGAAAACAGACTTATGTAGTTGAATCAAACTCCTCCTCTCATATTCGTTTACCTCTTTATTAACTGAAGACAGCCTTGAGAAATTAATTTCTATTACAGTTTTTAAGAACACACCCTCTATTATTTTAGATATTTCCACCTGTATTTTAAAATATTTTCTATGAGAGACTAGGAGCCAGAGGAAGATGATGCAGTTTAAAAACAGAATACTGGAATGTATCAGCAGGTATTTACAACTAAAGAAAAAACATACACCATAAGCTATAGCTTTCAGTGAGCTTAGTCTGCCACCACAGATAAACATTTTGCAGCACAGCATTACCCGTGCACAGACCTACAGATCCTTTAAGCTGAATTACAGTCTTGATTATTATCCTAGTCCCTGACTGAGGTAACAGCATGGATACAAAAAGATTTGCAGTATCTTTCTATAAAGATGGGAATTAAACCTGAAGAGAAGGGGAGGAATGGGTAAAGTAAAGGGAAACAATAACATTTAAGAAAATTTCCCTCCTTCCCATACCACCTGGCCCCCTATGTTTCCATCACCATTTGGGGATTTACAAGCAGCAAGTCTGTATTTTTGTGCCAACTCTAACATGGCTTTTGCTGGTAGTCAGGGCAACTGTAACATGTTCTTAGTGAGATGATCTGTAAACCAACCATAACACCACTGATGTTTAATATATCCCATGGTTACCTAAATCTGGCTCAAGCATGCTATGGCTGGTGCACATACTCCTAACACATTCATTTCTGAATGTAACTAATTCTTTAAGCTCCACCAGCTACATGACAGGTCATCTCTTCTAGTTTTTTCATCACCACATTTACAAATAATTATTTCTCCTGACAGTTTTCAATTTTTACAGTACGATCAGTAAGAAGGTTATTTGTTAATGCATATGAGAGACATAAGCAATACCACAGGTTTCTCATGCTAGGGTGGATTTGTCTGCTTTAAAAATGCATCTATCTACACAATGTCAGATCTAAGATCTGTATAAGCTAGTATCCTTACTCCAACCACAGCAAGAAGAAGGCATTCAAGGAAGAATCTCAGAACAGGAGATAGGTAGGTACATTTGTTTCACTGAATATGGCTCTTCCTGAGAGGAACTGAGCTACATCATGAAATACAACTAATTTCTAGCACACCCTCCCACCTGAGAATAACACTTCTATACTTGTTGATTTGAGGGTTGTATTGGGTCTGGCTGAGCTGGAGTTCATTCCCCATAGCAGCCCTCACAGTGCTGTGCTTTGCATTGGTAGCCAGAAGGGTGTTGATAACACACCAGTGTTTTGGCTACTGCTGAGCACAGCATCAGCACTGGAACATTCCTTCCTCAGTTGAGGGCAAGATCCTGGGAGGGGGCACAAGAAGGCCAGCTGACCCAAACTGACCAAAGGGATATTCCAGACCATATGATGTCAGCTCAGATATAAAAGCTGAGGCAAGGAGCAGGAAGGGGGACATTCATTGTCTCCAATGGCTGCCTGCTGAGGAACTGTCACACGTGCTGAGGCCCTGCTGCTCGGGAGTGTCCGACCATCACTGCTGATGGGAAGCAGAGAATAAACCGTGTTATCTTACGCTTTGCTTTTGCGTGTGCAAGATTTTGCTTTGCTTCCGCTTTAATAAACTGCCTTATCCCAACCCACGAGTTGTTTTCCATCTTACTCTCTCCCCTGTCTGGCTGGAAAGGGGATTGATAGAGAGGCTGGGTGGGCACCTGGCGTCCAGCCAAGGCCAACCCACCACAAGGGTTTATGAAAGATATGATTAAAAGCAGGCTCTGTCCACCCCTAAAATACAAAATCAAACCTTTCCAAAATATTTGCTTGCTAGACTACACCGGTGCCTCTTTTCAGAAACTCATTCCTACCATATCTACCTCATTTTACTTATTCACAAATTTAATTCTTTCATTGCAAAATCCCTGCTGAATAGGATAGTCTAAGCAGTCAAGCCAAAGCAAATATGCTTGATGGAATGCCAACCTCTCAAAAAATACTTGTAACACTAGCCCGAAGGATAATGTTATTCTTTTGCAATTCAAGAATAGAAGGAGCTGTTTATCAAAACTGTCTCATTAAGAACAGCAAATTACACAGCATTGCACAGTCAGATAAAACGAATGATTTGTAAAAACGCTATGGTTTAACCCCAGCCAGTATTTCAGCCCCATACAGCCACACAGTGGGTTGGGACAGAGAATCGGAAGCTTAAAAGTCAGAAAACTCATGAGTTAAGATACAGACAGTTTAAGAAGTAAAGCAGAAGCCACATACACAAGCAAAGGAAAACAAGGAATTCATTCACCACTTCCTATGGGCAGGCAGGTGCTCAGCTATCCCCAGGAAATCAGTGCTTTCTCCCAGGTAACAGTGACTGGGGAAGACAAGTGCCATCACTCTAGAAGTACCCCTTCTTTCTTCTTTTTCGTCCCCCAGCTTTATATGCTGAGCATGATGTCATATGTTCTGGGATATCCCTGAGGTCAGTTGGGGTCATCTGTCCCCGCTGTGTCCTCTCTCAACACCTTGTGCACCCCAAACCTCCTCGCTGGTGGAGTGGGGTGAGAGGGAAAGATTTAACCCTGTGTAAGCTCTGCTTAGCAATAGTTAAAATATCCTGGTGTTACCAATCCTGTCCTCAGAACCAATTCAAAACACAGCCCCATACCAGCTACTGTAAAGAAAATGAACACTGACCCAGCCAAAATTAGCATAAAAAAGAAGTATTATTAAAACAATTGGACCTCTTAAAGGCACCTGGCCTTGAAGGGCCACCTGGCAATGAAGGGCAATAAAAATCTGTAGAAAAGATCTTACAGAAACTACCACGAGGCCAAAACATTTGGCAGGAGGATACAGCTGTGCCAAACATCCCTTTCATATATTCTTCCCTTCACATGAATCGTATCTGTTTATACTACTGCTTATAATGAATATGTAAAGCTGAGCTACAAATACAATTAGTTAATTGTGAGGGATAAATAAAATATATATTTCCTATTAATATATTGTTACTAATATTGATATTGGTATCCCTGCCCATTGCAGGGCGATCTTTTTGGACTTCTTCTAACTCAATCCATTCCATGATTTTATCGAAAGCTAAAAAAATTTAAAACATTATTAGGTAAAAGGAGAAACAGGACAGACCTATAGAAACCTAGCATGCCAACTCACTGATTTTGACATTTCTCATTGGTCCTGGTATGTTCCTGTCAAAAGTTTCTAAACACAAAGCAGTTTTCAGGTCAAAACCAGACTCAGGGAAAGAAAAAAAAAAATCCTCATACAATAAGGTAAGGTAAGCAGCTTGGATACCAACGGGGTACCTAAGGCAATTCAATGAAAAGGGCACACTGACTGACTGGGCCAGCACTTCAGGGTTCTTGCCGCTGACATGGAAGAACTCCACAGCAGGCAGTTCATGACACTATCCTCAAACAAAAAGTACTATTCACTTGAGATATATCCTTCACATCCTAGTCTGACTGGGACCAAGAAACTGTCTTTTGCTAATCCCCACTAATAATTCCTAGTCCAAAATTTCTCCTCATCAAGGATTCAAGTAGAGAGACTTTTACTACTACACTACTGCCAAGAAAAGGCTGACTATGTATGCCCCAACTATATTTCTGCACATAGGAATCTTTCTGCTGCTCACAAGGAGCAATTGGAAAAAATTATGCACATTTTCTGAAGGGAAGCTTTTGAAGTTTCTGGAACTTCAGGCTTCTCTTTTAAGCTGCTTTTTATAAGCCTGTATTTACTTACAATTACAGACACATCAAATACATTCTTGTCTACAAGGGCAAATTACCACGTGTCTTAAAGCCAACAATGAAATAACTAAGCCTGCTCATATATGAGTGTGTGTACATATATATATATATATATATACATCAATATGTAGGATTACTTTTTTTTTTTAATTAGCAACCACATTCACAAGTGCACATTCCTAGTTAGCCATCTAAAGAGGTATTTTTATTCCCTATGCATAAAGAGCAGTGGTAAAAGAGCAGCTCTCTTGCCAAAGTGGCCTTTACATTTCCTTTGAGGTGTGTCAACCCTTCTGCTAAAATCAGGACTATCTCTTGAATGAGCAAGAAGTAAATAAAACCAGGCTGGTTTTGTTTTATCTTGCTTCTGAGGAGGGACAAACTCGAGTAATAAGTGGCTAAACTAGAATGGAGGACTCCTTTAAGAGTCTGCTAGCAAGAAAAAACAAGATGCTTCATCTCTCCTGCATCTATGAGGTATAGATATATATATGCAGTGATTCTTTTTAAGTCACTGTAGCACAGTTTTAATGTAGTTCAAGATTAGATATTTTTGTGGACACTGCACAGGAAATTGAAAACAACACTCTATGCTGTGATCCAGTAAAAGTGCAATTATGCTTTTGTGGAAATACTATAATGGAAAAGTAGCCCTGAGCTAGTTCATTGCTTCTGGTTCCCATGGGTTGCTCCCTCTACCAGAAATGCTGCTAGCTCCTTTAGCTTAAATCTCTGTTCTGCTTAGCAAGCAGCAGAAAGTCAGGATCTAAGAACACTTCAAGACAAAAAGCATCCATGGATAATGTGGAGGTATCTGCCCAATACTTTTCAAGGAACAGTATTAGCAAAGTGAAGGTTACACATGCCAAAACTATTATTTTAAGGGGAAAAGGCAGAGTAGGCTATCACCTAATGATAGATTAAAAGTTATAAGGAGCAGCTCTATGGTGTGTTTATTAGCATATGATATGGCACTGTAATAGGCACACATTCATGTACATGAATTTTTATACAGAAAAATGTTACATGGCTGAAAAAGTACAACAAAGTCCAGTCCAAACTCTGCGTCTAGTCAGTGTTCACACCCCCTGGAAGATCTGTGCTTTTGGTACCAGATAATTATGTTGGACACACACTTCAAACTTATCCTTCAACAACTAGAAAACACCACATCCACTTTTTTCCCCAGAATGATATTAATTCTTATAGATAACAGTAGAAACAATGCCCTGATTTTATCCAGGATTATTTATTAATAGATCATCTGAATTTCCATAACATTCAGAAACACAAAACTTCAATAACAACCAGATATAGAAGAAGAAATGATATAAAGGAACAGAAAATCTGAATAGAAGTTAATGTGCTCATGCAAGTATGTTCCCATATGGTAAATTATTTCTCCCTCTCTTTCCAGCTTCTGTATTTGAGATACATTGCACCATCTAAAATTATTTCCAAATCTGGATTTAAAGTGCCCCCATCATTTTCCAATTCTAATTTGTTCTCATCCCTGATGGTAGAATAAAATAAAGAATTAAGTGTCTGAAAAGAAGATGTAAAGCACCAACAGATTCACACATTGTAGACCTGGGTGTCCTGGTGGACACCCAGTTGAACATGAGCCAGAAATGTGCCCTTGTGGCACAGGAGGCCAATGTTATCCTGCATAGGCAGCAGGATGAGGGAAGTGATCCTTCTCCTCTCTACTCAGCACTGGTTATACCACACCTGAACACGATTAAGAAACTAGACAGAAAGGCTGTGAAAACTGGGACTGTTTAGCTTGGAGAAGAGAAGGCTCAGAGGGGATCTTATTAATATATCTGAATATATCTGAAGGGATGATGCAAAGAGGACAATCAGGCACTTTTCAGTGGTGCCCTGTGAGGCAAGGACATAAACTGAAGAATAGGAGGTTTCCTCTAAGCATCAGGAAACAAATTTTTTACTGAGAGTGTCTGAGCACTGGCACAGGTTGCCCAGAGAGGCTGTGGAATCTCCATTCTTAGAGAAACTTAAAAGCCACCTGGACATAATCCCAGGCAACCAGCTCTAGATGGGTTAGATCAGATGACTTCTGAACTTCCCTTTCAGCTTCAACCATTCCATGATTTTGTGATTATGTGTAAGTACCACATAAAGGCAGCACAGATATACAACTGGGTCATTTGGGTGTTTATGGAAATATAGTTCTTAACAACATTCTTTTCCATCTTCCACCTCTGTAAGTTAGTAACTGCCATGATGCAAAATTTTACCACTCGTTTAATTGCCCTGAAGTTTCAAATGACCATAATTAATGAACTATCCTTCACAGCAACATGTGACTTTTTCTTCATGAGCCAGATGGCCAGGGTTCTTCTCCTGTACCTTTTTAGTAACTTCTGTAGCCTTGCTTTGAGTATACACCCTACAGCTTCACAAATACATTCTCCATCTCTTTTGGGGTCTAGTGTTCAGCACGACTTAGAAGCAGTGAAGAGTTTAACTATTCAGACCTTCTGCTTTTAGAGTGCTGATGTCTGGAGTATTGATCCTAAGTAAACTAGATACTGAAACTCAAGCGTAACCCACTTACATACTTAAAATAATATTGAACCTTTGAGATCTTGCTCAAGAGAGGCCATAAGGATATCTTTGAAGAAAGACATCTTGTGTTGACAGTAGTGAAACTTCTGCATAGGGGAAATGTATTATCAGCTTGATTCAAGAGACATCCAAGCCCTTCCTTGCTGCTGTTAATAGCAATAGTCAGTTGGGTAAACTTTCATCAGAGGGATGACTAAAAGTCAGGTTCTTTGAGCTGTGCTAGTATGGAGCAGGTCTCAGGTTTGAAGATGCTGATGGAGGTTGCAAAAACATGTCTTTAAACATTCACTTATTATACCAAAATCCCTTAAGATTATTGTAGAAAAAAGGAGGGATGGAGTACTTATTCCTTAAAGGGAAAAAAACTGAGAGCATGTTTTTTTCAAAAATTTAAAAATTATAACACTGAGTATTAAATATTTTGACAAACAAAATGTGGATTTTAGCTTTTGGCAAAAGATTTCACTGAATTAAAGTACCAGCAAAACTGAAAGAAGAAAGGCATAAAAAGATTGATGATGCATACGACACTAAAAAGGTGAGACAGAGTACAGCAAAGGAAGGGCAACTATTTTTATTCTTTGGTATGGTCTGGAGTTTACACAATCATTAAGGATATCATTAAAAGCTCGCAGAAAAGAAAATGCAGTTGGCTTTCATTGGCCTTGGATAAACAGCCTATTCCTCTTTGTGCTCTTTAAGAATCTGTGCTCATTTGAGGGCCATATGATAGTTACAAACAAGGTTGTTCAAGGTGATAGGAAAAGGAGGATTAGCATGCCAACTTATCTCCATTCCTCAGACAAATGGGGCCAGAGGCATCAATCATTTCTGATAAGATGTTCATATCATATTGACACAGACACAAAGTGTATATCAATGAAAGGAAATCTTGACACACTGTGTCTTTCTGAAGCGTTGCCTTGAAATTTTCCCTTTAGTAGCACTGCTACATGGAAAAAAAATAACTTTAAAAAAATTGGTTTAGAAAAGGCAATGCTACATAAAAACCGTATGTCATATTGCAGATTTAAGAATTTCTATAGCAGCACATTGGCATAACACAGACGCACAAACTCTACATAAATGTAAAGGTCAGCAGAGCGACTGAGACTGTGAGCAGAAGATGATGCAGCATTCTTATGCAAACTCATCAATGCCAAGAACAGTCTGCAGTCTGAATTGAACAAATGTAGGTAGCAGCCTGATAGCCCCCATTCCATTTTTCATAACACTGTGTTGCTATTGTTTTCAAAATTCTCTTAAAAAACCCTGATCTCTAGATGGTAATGTGCTACAAATATCAATGCAGTCTTACAGGATCTACGCTGGAAAGGTAGGCATTTCAGAGGATATTGGAATAACATGATTTCTTAACATAGTCATTTGGTAAATATTTCTTTGTGTGTTTTTTTGTTTTCTTTTTTTTGTAGCAGCAGAGTATTCTTCTAGAAAGAAATAAAGTTAACAGAGCCTCAGTGAAAATGCACACTGTCTGAAAAATAGCTAAGCTGTTACTTTGTCCCTTGCAACTTGTTAAACGGATTCTATTAAAAGCTAATAAGTGAGATCTTTCCAGGATCTGATAAAAAAAAAAAAATCAATACATTTTTCATTAAAGGATTGGTGTTCTTAGAGCTCCATTGTAAATGGGCCCCCTGGCTATACTAAGGTCATCACTGCTGCAACAAACTGTTGTATTGGATAAATGATATTAGTACATGTGGAGGGAAATCACCTACTCTCATCTTTATTTCTCTGAAAATCTGTCACTACAAAACTGGTAACTGTGTAATCTCTTGCACTACCTACTATTGGCTTTTTAAGTGTGATGCAACTGCAAAAAGAGAAGTTTGTTTCATTAACTTCTGTGCTGGTAAGAGAAAAAGATATCCCCAAAGCCAACAATCATCGCCACACTCATACACTCCAGTATTCTAAATATTGGGAATATAAGCATCTTTATATTCCAAGGAACAGAAAAATCTCAAAAACTTCACAAATCCGATAAATGAGCACACACAACAACTGATTTATAAAGCAGCTAATAAACAGCATCAGAATACAGGATTGTTGCAGTGTGCTCCAGTGTTACATTTCCAGTCTTCCTTTGGAGCTGTAACAACGGCCTATCTCTCACCTGAAGTTTGAACTTAGCTATTTTCTCATTAAATACATCTCACATTAAATCAACTGCATTCAGGTGTCTGTAATCTCTTTTAACTTTAAAATAGTTTTTTGTAATGTGATTGTAGTGGCTAAAAAGAAACAGTTAACTCTCAAAGTAAAGTACAGCTGAGTTACTCTATGTTTACAGGATTTTCCCCCCATTCAAACTATGACTCTGTAATATCCATCTTACATATGCTATTTTATGATAAACATCATCAAGTTAGTTTGATTTATGTGCTTTTGAAGAAAATCTTTTGATCATCGTCACATTTTGATCAGTCTAAGCTAGTGAACTGACTTTCTTCTGCATGAAACCAAACTAGAACATATGTTCTTGCCACTCAGTTCACACAACCACAGATTTAGTCCATGTTAAAACCCTTAAAACATTTACACTGGATCCAGCATGAACTGCTGCTCTACGAATCCACTCCTACTGACCAGCACTACTTGCCCAAGTAGACAGCAGTTTTACACTTTCAAACTTTTCATCTATTTACAACTAAATTAGATGATCTAAAAACAAATTTGAAAAGCTCTATAATAAATTGGTACGTCCTTGTGATTTTGCTTTTTTCAGATGTTTGCTGAGCATGCCAAATTCCAGGAACAGATTTCATAAAAGCATTTCTTAGCAATGCAAAGTCTGGGTCCAGATAGAGTATGTCTGAGCTCACATACTTTAGGAACAAACTAGGATGTTGTACAACCATAAGTAGCCAGTAAAAGCTCAGCAGTAGCCAGGAAAACAGGACTCAACTGAAAGACAAACAAGCCTCAAGAGATGCGATCATGGACCTCTTTCATTGTCCAGCTACAGTAGTAACACCATTTTACAATTGCATATGCTACAATGTTTCCATCAGGATTCTAATAGTGAAATTCGTTCTAAAAATTAAAAGTGTCAACAAGATAGTTTTTTATTTTCCTAAAGAACAAAAAACCCAAGAAATACACAAACAGGGCTTGTGACCTTAAGAGAAATAAGAGAAGAAGAGGAATGTAAGGCTCGAAGACATAAGAGTTTAAACAAAGAATTTTATTGGGACAAGTCATATGGCTGCACCATGTTAAAGCACTGCCATTCACAACTTGGTCTACACCCCACTTAGGGGTTATTACTATTCTAGCAAAGGAAACTACAGAGCTGAAGGAGGGGGAGGCAAATGGAACATGATACCAGAACACACCAGGGAAAACTCTAGGAATCATCAAGGACTGACTTCAGCTGTTTATTGCTAATTTAAATTATAGCAAAAATCATTCCTAGCAGCTAGTTTAGCCAGAAAATATGGATATATACATATGCATACATATCAAGGGAAATTAGCATGCACCAGTTAAGTAGAAAATTAATGACTTGCAACTGTAGTCTTAATGCATCAAGCGCACAGGCATGTCATGACTCAGATTTAAATACTTGACTTAAATACTGTCAGTTTGCTTGCTTCCATACAAGTTCAAAAAGAGCCTTTTAAAGTGTGAAGAGACATATTAGACAATTATATCAATATAGAAACAGTATGAAAAACAGCATTTATTATTACTGTTTATTAACAACAAGAATAAAGTAATAAATAAACCTGTATTTTATTATTACCTCTAACTTAGTACAACAGAACTGATATTATTGTGGATACCAACACATTTAGAAACAGTTATTTTTAACAGCAATTTCCAGCAACAAAAAGAACTCTGGAGAAAAGTACAGTCCTGTACTATACCCAAAAAATGGAAAGTGATCCCAAAAGAGTATTTACCTCTAGCTTAGTAAAGTTGATAGAAAAACAACCAGTGGGTGCTGATCTCACTAAGTCAGTTGCAAGCTGCTACCAATCCAGAAAATCTTTAATTAGGAAGTCTGAAGGTCAAAAAGAGCATCACTGATTTTTTTTGTCACTATCTGACATTAGATTTCTTCTCTGTGAAACTCACTGCGAAATGCATTTCAACATCAGTTTTTCACATCTCAACAGAAAACATATTATTATCTAATTCTTAGTATATGTTGGAAAAATTAAAAGCATTTATACATCTGATAGAGATGAAAAATCATATAATTTAGAATATAGTGATGATTTATTCAAATTACTAATAGAATACTTAGACACATTATCGAAAACATAATAATTGTTTAATGCTTTTATGTCTTTAATATCCATCTCTTACTTATTTTAAAAAGTGCTATCCTGAAAATGCACTGGCAGGTCACACAGTGAGAATACCAATTTATATGTTAAATTAGAAGAATACTCCTTAAAGATATGCATTGCCTACTACAACATAATAACAAAAGAGACAACATACCATGTATTCTATTTTAACCAAGAAAAATTAGTATATACTGAAGCAACAATATGAAATTTGTACATATATTTATTACTTTTGAACCATTTACCTTAAATCCTTTACAAATATTTAAAGAGCAAATACAGAGTGTTTTTCCTTATGGATTCTACTCTTAAGGGCTACTGTCAGAAAGTCAGATAACTAATACTGAGAATTTATATCCTTTATGACTTTAGTATCAACACTTTCTGAACTTGAGGCCTCAAACTTTATTAACATCTAAAGTAGTGAAACAGAAAACAAAAAAGAAATAGGATAGATTCAGATAAAAACTGCTTCAGGGTATGCTGAGTAGCTTTTTAATCAATACAATCTATGGATTTTAAGGAGCCATCCAAAATGCCCTAAAGAAGATGCAGACATTTTGTCAGCTGAACTGCTTTCTAAGTTTTGCTGACTATAATAGGTCTCTGCAGACAGTAACAGGAGCCTAGAGGTGCAATTCACACAAAGATCTTAAGTTTAGATGTCTTTGGAGCTGGACTGCAATCCTAAAGTCCATTGATTCACCATGAAACCTTCTGAGATTAGACCAAAAGGAAACACTCAGCATTAGCATATGTCTTAATCCTTGCATTTTACTCATGACTGCAGAAAGATACCTCTTTCTACACAGATTCCAGAGCTGATGATGTGTCGACTCCTCCCCCTGCCACCTACCTGAAGACATACATGTATTTTCTTTCAGGACTAATTCTTGTGTAATAACTACACAGAGAAACAAAGAGATGAAGAGGAAATGCTAAATTTAAATACAAAGCATTTTGAATTGTTTTTAAATTTATTTTTTAAATAAAGAGAAGCAAGAATGCAGTATAGTTGAAGAATATTGGTAGGTTGGGGTTTTCTTTAAGAAAACAAAGATCCACGGCCAATTTCTCACTCTGCCTTTGAACAGTTAAACTTACATTTCCTACCTTCCAAAGAATCTGGGACTGTCTTCTAAGTGACAGCAATCTTCATCGTATAAAGAGCAAAAAGAACAAAAATTACTACTATTCTCCTTTTCCTCCTCTGGTTGTCATTACAAAGACAAACTGGCTAACATTGCATCATGTTAGAATCCAGTCCTTCCAAACATACTTACTGAACTTAATTCTTATGGCAAAACACATGGGTCACAAGTATTAGAGAAAAGTTTGGGGCTGACATTCAGGGTCATAGTTTTCAATTTGATATCTAATTTTTTCTCTATATACCTATATTCTTTTAATCTGTTCTTAATATGAAATGATGTTATATTTTCTTATTAGACACTCAATTCTAGTCCCACTAAGTCAAATACAATAACTGCTAACACACTGTGTTTTCTGCTCATAACTTGGTTTGTCTCAATTGCTATGGCACCTTTTTTTCAGAGAGAATCTGAAACTGTACAACAACAACAAAAAGTTTCACTACCTTTCATTGCTCAGTGACTGTTCTCTTAATCCTATCACTTTTTGATGTTGCCTGAGAAAACTATAGTTTTACAATGGCCTAAGGACAATCTTATTCTTGCACTTTAACAGAAATATCAACTATCAAACCATATATTCCCTATGTTATGAAGTACCTTCTTTTTTTCTTGTTTTTCCAAAGCACAGACTTTTTCACATGGTAACATGCTATTCACATTAATAATAACAGATATTTTCAAAACAAAGTAAGAGAAACATCAAAACCTTTCAAAGTATTTGACACTATAGTTGATCAGAAAAATCAGTAACTGCAAATTTGCCAAGTCACTGTCCCAGAATGAAATTATTTTCTGCATGCTAGTATAAATTACATCCTCTCATTACTAATGTATAAATATTCAAAATTTAATGAACATATTCTGTATAAGCTCTATTACAACATACAGATAGATTTATGCAAATACATAAAAAAAAAAAACTCACTAAGAAAAACACCACAAAATATCCTTTATACACTGCACTTATTGCAGGCCAGTATCATGAAGAAGCCAGGTGAACTGTGAGCTCAAACATACCATGCATGACTCTTTCTGAATCATTTTGGATCAGAGCATCCTACCCAGGGAATGCTTTTTCTTGCACTAGTCTGGAGTGGAACTACTATCTCTTTTTGTAGATGCTTGCCCCAGCTCAGCATCTACAATTGCAATTCAGTTTAACTGCGATACTTGAACAAATACTTCTGTTCAAACAGTGGAATGCATGAAACTGATAAAGCAAAACCACCACCACAACAAAAAAACATACCCGAAACCAAACAAAACAAAAGGCTATGGAAGAAGATATTAAATCATTTTTTAAAAAATCAGATAACATTGCTTCTAGTCCTCCAACAATCTTTTAAACCTGCTATTTTGATTGCACCCATATGTACTAACAAAAATTATACGTTGTAGCATACTGTTGTGCAACCAACTAGCTTTGGTTTAACTCTGTGATAAACTGGTTAAGTCAATTCCAGGTCTAGACCAGACAGATCATATAAATCTCCAGCCTGGACACCTCTGAATTCTAGAGTTCATTCAGTGATACAAGTATACCTTGCATTTAATTTGTTACTTTGAAAACTCTCTTGGGTTTAGCTTTTTCAACATGTTGAGAGGTTTCTCTCAGTTTCTTGGAAGGGTTTTTTGTTGTGAGGTTCTATCTCTGATTTGCAAGTTTGCAAACTAGCATCACAAAGCTTATCCTGTCATTCCACCCATGCACTAGAAGATAGTTTGGATTTGTAACAACACGCTTCTTCAAGGTTTGCCAGTAATAGGATGAGGAAGTTCACACACAGTAAGCAGCTGCAAACAGACACTGGAGTCAGGAATCAATAACTAAAGGTCAGATCACAGCAAGTATGTGAGAAACAGCTCTAGAATTTGTGCTTTCATGTAACATGAAATCCAATCCATTTGCTTTCATACCACCACCACTGCCTTAACCTTGTTCTCAGCAATCCATATCACCCCAAATTGTTTTCTGTCAAAGTCTGCAGCTCTCTCCTAAATCTATCACCTGCTGTGGCATTCACGAAGTGAACACAAACGATGTGTCTTGATGCACATTTAATCTTCAGAAATGACAGTAAACTGCATTTTGGTGACTACTGTCTAAATTACAGGCCAGAATGAAATGTCAGTATTTAGCAGCTAACATTGTAACAATAGATGTGTATATATGATCTCATTAACAGTAAAAATTAATGTACTCAGTATACCCTTCCTTCAAAGCACTGGTTAGTTATCTTGCCTGTGCTGCCAAGCATAGACAGAATTTTGTCAAATTCAGCACAACTTCCACATGTTTCCCCAAAGATTCCTATTGCCATATATAAGACAACAACCTGTGGAGAGGAATCACATAGGAGAAGTTCACGGAGAACTGTCTCCTGTGGGAGGGACCCCACCCTGTAGCAGAGGAGGAAATGTGAGGAGTCCTCCCCCTGAGCAGGAAGGAGCGGCAGAAACATCGTGTGTTGAACTGACTGCAGCCCCCATTCTGTGTTCCCCTGCACTGCTGTGGGGGTGGGTGATGGAGAGCAAATCAGGAAAGAAGTTGAGCACAGAAAGAAGGGAGGGGTGGGAAGAAAGTTGTCTTAAGTTTGGGGTTTATTTCCCATTATACTGATATGATTGGTAATATTAATTTTTCCCAAGTAAAGTCTGTTTTGCTTGTGATAGTAATCGGTAAATGATCTTTCCCTGTCCTTATCTTGACCCATGAGCCTTTTGTTCTGTTTTCTCTCCCCTGTCCAGCTGAGGAGGGGAGTGACAGAGCAGCTGTGGTTGGCTGGAGACCAGGGTCAACCCACCACACCCATCACCCCTGCACAGCCACTTAATGGTTCAGACTTCCTGGCAAATTCCTCAAAGAGAACTTACTAAGTTCTTGCACTAACTGTCCTCTCCTTCTGTGTTCTTATTTATTAAGTGTATAGCAATTTCACTACTGATCACCCCCATGTTTTCTGTTTTCTCTTGGCCAATATTCTGTTGAAAGTAGAAATAAATACTGAATATTTAAAAAATCAAAGGTTATCAAGATTCTCACAGAATTCAAGCTCTAGGACTAACAGAAAAAGAATGTTTCAGCTCCCAGCTGAAAAAATTGGCCAAACAAACCCAAAATGGGTGTGAGATTGGGTTTGACTGTTTCACTGAAAAACCAGCACCTTTTCATTGAAGGCTCCTTTTAAAAAAATTTTTTTTATTCATTAAAGGCAGCCTTCCAGGCTTGTGTACCAAAGAGACGTCATCTCACAAATATGACAGAACAAGCAACAGTTCAAACATTTGAATGTGCACTGAGTAGGACAGAGGAAAATAGATACTGAAAAATGACCTTTAGATCCCAGCACTAACAGTCATTCTGTATGCATACATGTATATATATTCCTACAAAAAAACCTGAAAACCAAAATAGATAAATAAGACAGCAAAATATACATTTTTTTAAACCTAAAATGATGCTACAGATTATTACACAGAACAACTGAATTTCAGAAAGAAGCAAAAAATTCTCCTAAATCAAAATTATCTTCTTCTTACTTCTTAATGTGCAATTTGTTACCTGGATCAAAACATACCGTATATATTGTAAAGCTTACGTAAAAACAGTATTTGAGTAAAAACTGTACGGTACCTGATGGGTCGATTTTCTTTACTATCAAAGAGTGAGAAGATTACTTCCAGTTCCTCTCCCAGATTGGAGCACATTAAACTCTTCATCTGAACAAAAAGATGGTGGCTGCTAGCAGGTACTGGTGTGTCTTTTTTTCGATGACGATGTTCCATCTAAAAATATCACGACCACAGAGTCCAGTTTGAATTAAAATCTCACAAAAAACAAAGAGATAAGAAATGTAATACAGAGCTACTTTCTTAATCCAAATTGTTATTTTTTTATTCAGTATTTATTTGTAATAGGGTTTTTTCCTTTTTTTTTATTATCTGAGAAGAAGAACACAGGGAAGTTACTTTCCCAGTGTTGCACTGCATCATAGTTATCTCTAGGAGAAAAAGAGTAACCTCTAGAAGTTTACCTTTTTTCTACTCTGAAAATTCTCAGACACTTTAAAGCTTTGTGCTGTTACAATATAGTATTTCATAGCAGGTTTAAACAGTTAATGATCTGATATTCTAGTTTTCAAACACATAAAAAATGCTTTTGCAGAAGACTAAATACCAGTCTTTTAAAATGGAAAAAGCAATCACATCCATATTTTACAACCTTTGGCAAACTGCTATATAGAAGCTAATAAATTATCTTGATTTGACTTCATACCTTCAGCATTTTAATCACCCATTAAGAGCAGGACAATATTAAGCTGTACTACTTCTCTCTTATATCATTCCAAATATAATTTTAAACTGCAAAGTTTCTAAGTTACTTAGCCTTAATACCAAGGTTATCTTTTTTCCACTTTTTTATTTTTCAAAGTGCACTCCATGAGTTCCATTACTAGGGTTCTGGGTTATTTTTACTCTGTATTTTTCTTCTTATGTTTAATGGTTCCTCACTGTATTTCATCTAGTGCTTCAACAGGATTCCATAATATTGCATATGACTTTGAAACTACTCAAAGGTATAGTGATTCTAGCCTGAAGATTTTACTATTAGGCTTGACATTACAAGTTATCAACACAAGTAGTTAAAAATTATAAAAAATATATTATCATTCCAGCTCCACAAAAAAAAATGCGACAATGACATTTCGGGGTGGGGTATATTTAAATACAAAAGTTATCATAAATACAATTTAGTTTAAATGAAAGCTTAAGTCTTAAGCACATAAGGCTCTGAAATGTGTACCTGTAACAGCTGCAGTAGTTAAATATGAGCCAAAGTCTATAAAAATGAGCTGGCAAGTTTTCTTAGACCTCATTGGAGATTTAATCAGAATAAGAAATATCAGTGCTGGTTTTAGTAAATCAAGATGGGCTTTCATACCCAAGAGACATCTTTCCTATGCAATTTAACTGCTATTTACATTAATATATTAGAAAAGACCAAGAGTCCAGTGTGATTAATTGTGACAATACTTGTACCACGAGAATACTATTATATTTCCACAAATCTTGCCTAAACAGACTCATGGGCCAGGTAAAGCTCTAATGGAAAAGAATCTCATAAGCTTTTATTGATGATTAAATTCACATTAACAGTCTTAATTTTAATGATATATCAGGAAACAAAACTTTTAGTGAATAACATGTAAAATAAGTACATATGCCCACACAAATTTGATATTGAATCAAAGTATCTCATATAGATGTAGAGATGACATAGGTGTTCAAAAAATATTTTTTACTCATAGTAAAACTCATTATGAGTTTATGAAACACAAGTTTATTGAATCAGACAAGGTACTTCTGGTTAAGTAGAAGAGAGTTGCCATCAAACCAAGAGTATGTAATTTAACAGCAAAAGTACTGAGTATTACATTCACATACCAGCCTGTAGAGCTCTGTAATGCTGATCTCTTCAGGATCCACCATAGCATATTCTTTTCTTGGAACTAAGTCAAGTCCCAGCTGTCTGTGTGAGAAATGGAATAACAGTTAAGTAATTTCTACATTCAAGAGAAACAAATTAACTCTGCTTCTGATTATTTTTTTATTCCAATAAACAATGTTCATGTTAGTTGGTACTCTACAGTTGACTTTGGTTTTGGTTTAATGTATTTTGGTTGTATTTACCATTCACATATGACTCCTCCCTTTTCTCCACTTTGCAACATTAATAGAATATGCTTTTCCACAATGTTTAAATCTGTTTCACATTGTGGACAATATATAATGGATACTTCCTTTGTACTATAGTGAACATTGTAAGATGTGAGTGCACTAGTGCCATCAATTTGAATGACAACCAAGGAAAAGAAGATAAAAAGAAAATGCCAAAACACGAGCTTAATCTTAATTTGGACTGGATGGTACCAAAGATGCTTGCCTGTATCCCCTGAACAAATTAAGGAAATTAGCTTGAATTATATCAGGAATAAAATTTATTTTCAGCACAGCAGCAAGCAATAAAGACTAAGAACACATCAGAGGCCGTCATGCTGAATTTAGAAAAAATTGAAATATTTGAAAGTTTTTCAAAAATATGTTTTAGAGAGCAGGAACTGACCACTCCAAAAACCTTCACAATTCCAGTCAGCACAAAATTCTAAGAAGACAGGTAATCGTTCACATTTAGTCACAACCTTTTCACTATGTTAGGTATTAGGTGTCAGCTGTAGAATCCCCTGAAATTCTACTAATCTAACAATCTTCTACTATTGAATATTGTTACATTTTGCCATGGTTTAACTGTATAAATATAGGCTAAAGACTTTGGAAGCAGCACCTAAATGCCATAAGGTGTTTTCTTGCTTAAAAAAAAAAAAAAAAGGAGTAAGATAATACAATTTGTGTAGGTTATATTAGTTATTCAGAAAAAAAGAAAGATGTAGAGCATAGTAGCATGACATATGTTAGAGATACCCAAGTGGGAACTAAATTGTGTGACACAAGTTAAAAAAGAAGCCATGTCAGCCAATATAGTTTCAGTTAAGGCACAGAGCTATGCTAAATGCATCATACAGGCCGACAGCCAAGTGTGTTTTAAAATTATCTAAAAGGCTGCTGCAGGTATTCCAATGCAATTCTCTTACAGACAGTATCACTGCTATGTAAACTGCACTGATATAAAAAAAAGCAAAATAAAGCAACAAGTTATTTTTCACTGTTAAAACATAGTGGACAGAAAAACAATCAAAGTCCATTAAAAAAAAAGGTAGCACTTGTTAGAAATTTGTTCCTTATTTCAGCATTCTACAAATCAGCCTAAAGTGGTGGCTTAAAATTTTATTATATTATTTTCATTTATTATTATATTTACTCACTCATTGCCCCAATCCAGACGAGCAGTGATGTGTCGCTTGACATCCTTCATTCGATCATGGGTGAGATGGCCAACAAGGACCTGCCTTCGCAGGTCTAGGATTTCATTCATTATATGCCACAGCCGATGAAAGAGATCTCCCTCATTCCTCTGTGAGATAAAAACATAAGTGCCTCTACATCACCTGTCTAAGGTGACAATCTTAATAAATACAGATATGGTGAGGAAATGAAGAAAACTCTTTCTTCCCCCTACTTAGTCTTTTTTCCCCCACAGTACTGTGACCATTTTACCTGCACATTTGTGTGTGTGCACATAAAATCATTTCAGAGCTTACCACACACCACATTCATTCCAGTATTTCACTCCAACTCCTTATGTCTCATGTTAACAGAGTCTAATGTATATGACAGATATTACAAAAATTCAACAAAAAAGTTGTTTCAGTTGCTTATTCCAAGAGCATGTTCATTTTGTGCTGCTATGTCATCCAAATTGAATATATGATCTGTAATTCAAGACTATTTGAACTCATGCACCTAAAGGGGAGAAAAGGCAATACCTCTGAGCATTCAAACTCTGAACCACATATTGTTAAAGTTGTTTTAACTTGTTGTTGCACTAACTGTACACACTACCATCTAACCCTAAATAAATAGTATCACACCGATAGAATCTTGTCCAGGCAGTCCTTCTTCATCTAACTGTGAAGTAGGAGAAATTATGTGAATATGATTGCTTTAAAACCACATCCTCCTACTCTAACTATATACCAGCTAAGGGCATAAACACTTTCCCATACAAGAACTTCTGTTGGGGAAGAATCTGTAACTCGTCCTTCACCAATTCTAATTTTACTTGATATATTTTTTCTGAGAACCTTTAGCTTGAGGAAATTATTACAACCTCCATTTATGTGATGCATCACACAAAGTTGAAAAAACACTCCTATTCAGATTTGTTCTGTTAATTCCTGCAATAAACCCTAAGCCCATTTCCCTTTTCCTTGTTGCTAAGAATAAAAGGCATTAAAAACAAAGTTCAGCTACTTCTCCTGCATTATTGCTATGAAAAGCTAAAATTCACTTAGAAGGGCCATAACTCTCCATCAATAACTTTTATATTCCAAGGGCTCTGACAAATTGCCATTTGATAAATCTACTCTTTATTTCTCTTTCATTCACTTCATAAGCTCACTAAAATGGGCATTAATTTATTGTTTGTCTTGGCTTTCTGTCTGGAAAGAAAGCAAGCCAGCGTATTTTGAATGTGCAATAACAGCAGTGAAGAAAAGTGCTGCCAAAAAAAGAAACAACTGCAGTAAGAATAGGAAGGAAATATGAACATTATAAATAACAGAAAACCAAAGAAAAAAGATCCTACAAAGAGCCCTTGAATTAGAAGCAAGAGACAGAAAAGACTGTAGGAACATTACAGAGAAGTAGACACACAGTACATTTTTCACTATTTTCCATCAGACATTAGGATACAGACATTTCACTTCTACAGTTAAGAAAAACTGAATAAATAGTAAGTCAGGTGCATCTTTGGTCTTGGTATCTAACAATTAGCTCTACTGAAGTAAATTATGCATATGAATACAGGAGACATGCTAATATTTAAGAACAGTATTAATCTCCAAATAAAATTTTCAGGCATTAAAACAGTTAAAAAACAAACTGACTTTTTTTCTGAAAGATATACTTCAGCTAAGATGGAGCATTTAAACAGCAGTGTGTCTTTCGAGATGGCATTAAATCAAAACAATATTATTCAGGGTACTTGCCACATAGAGTTGTTTCCACATTGTTCCCCAGTCTCTTAAAGTTGATGTCATTTCTGTAATAACAGAATCTTCTGTTGGAATAACCATTTCAAATTGTCTGTAACATGCAGAAAAACACATGATATTACACAAGCATTATTAATGCCATTGAAGTTACTAATACGTAGACTTTCTCCAGTGATGTCTATCAATGTACATGGATGCTCCTTCAGACCATGACAATTTCAGTTTGCATATCA
This sequence comes from Pyrocephalus nanus, assembly GCA_038380795.1. NCBI lineage: Eukaryota > Metazoa > Chordata > Aves > Passeriformes > Tyrannidae > Pyrocephalus > Pyrocephalus nanus. The sequence continues at coordinate 824,798 of CM076262.1, forward strand.
ATTTCATCCCTCTGGAAAAACTTCAGGTGAAAACAGTTTAATCCCCATGCGAAGTCTTAGTCCTACAGCAGTCAAGGTGAATTTTTTTGCTATGAGATAACCATGTCAAAAACGACTTTCACAGCATAATAATTCCCATTGTTTCCAAAGGCATCTTGCCACTTTAGCAAGTGCTTTTCATGCCTGGATTACATTTTAAATGATATCTTGCCTCTCTTAGGAAATTAACATAACAATGTGATAAATCCTGGCCATCATCTGCGGTAGGGAGTATGGCCTGAATGGGAAATATAAACTAATAGAGAAAATAGAGGCAACAAAGATTGAATTCCCTGCAAGTACTGTCATGGTGTCCACTAACAAAAATTATTTCTCCTTTAAGCTTAATTTTATTGTGTTGGTTTATAATTTTATTTCACTGAACCTTCAGTTTTAGCTACAACCACTTTGTAAGGAGAAAGCATCCTAAGGCATGACAAACCACATGTGGCCTGAACTCCATAGCTTTGAAAAAAACTGTTGAGCTAAGATCACTGACAAAAGTTTTTTAAAACTGATACCATCAAGGTAAGTATTACATTTTAAAAAAAAAATTCTTTCACTTAGAGCACTATTTTCAAAACAAAATTTTAAAACTAATTTTAACCGATTATTCTGGTTTTTATCAACTCTTCTAAAAATGACATCAGTTTTTGTCAAAAATAAATATTGGCTTTTCATCACTCGAAGAAAAGAAGTAAAGGAAAAAATGTCTCTATTCATTTACAGTTTTAGTGAAATCTTTTGCCATTAAACTGCTACATTATTTTTGCCTTTTCAGAATACATCACTCCAGTTTTCTTACCATGAAGGAGTATCAGGTTAGCTAAGGACTACCATTTCAAGTGCTGTGGCAGTAAGCTGGTTATTTCTTTGTAATCAAAAAATCTTTGATACAAGTAACTGATCACGTTAAAATATTTGAAATCAGAAAATCTCACCTACCCTTTGTTCTTAACACATGCATTCTTCAAATGAATGTAGTTAGATGGAAATATGCCCTGAAAAATAAAAGAGTTTAGGTAAAAGATGTCCCATTACATGAGTTTGGCATACCACTTAGTACCATTCAACATGCAAATGCATGCTGAATTAAAAGTCCTCCAAATCAGCAACAAAAAACACACACAAGTAAAGAATGCAATAAATACTCAGTATAGCTCTAACAGAAACTAAAATGCCATATTCAGTAGTGTTTCAATCACAGAATCATAGAATCAACTGGGTTGGAAAGGACCTCCGAGATCATCAAGTCCAACCCTGGATCTAACCCCACTGTGCTTACTAGACCATGGCACTCAGTGCCACATCCAGTCTCATGTTAAAAACCTCCAGGGATGGTGAATCCACCACCTCCCTGGGCAGGCCATTCCAATGTCTGATTACTCTCTCTGTAAAAAATTTCTTCCCAATATCCAACCTAAACCTCCCCTGGCACAGTTTAGGACCATGCCCTCCTGTCCTACTGCTGGTTGCCTGGGAGAAGAGACCAACCCTCACCTGGCTACAAAAAGTTGTAGAGAGTGATGAGGTCTCCCCTGAGCCTCCTCTGGGATAAACAACCCCAGCTCCATCAGCCTCTCCTCCTAGGCTCAAGTCCCTTCACCAGCCTCGTTGTTCTTCTCTGGACCTGCTCCAGCACCTCAATGTCCTTCCTGAACTGAGGGGCCCAGAACTGGACACAGCACTCCAGGTGTGGCCTCACCAGTGCTGAGTACAGGGGAAGGATCATTTCCCTCATCCTGCTGGCCACACCATTCCTGATCCAGGCTAGGGTACCATTGGCCTTCTTGGCCACCTGGGCACTGTGCTGGCTGCTGGTGCTGCAGGGGGTTGTTGTAGCCAAAGTGCAAGACCCAGCACTTGGCCTTGTTGAACCTGATCCCGTTGGAATCAGACCATCTCTCCAACTTGTCCAGGTCCCTCTGCAGAGCCCTCCTGCCTTCCAGCTGATCGACACTCCCCCTGAACTTGGTGTCATCTGCAGATTTGCTAATGGTCGACTTAATCCCCTCATTCAGATCATCAGTAAAGATATTAAACAGGACTGGGCCCAACACTGATCCCTGGGGGACACCACTAGTGATCAGCTGCCAATCGGATGCATCCCAGTTCCTCACCGCTCTGGGCCCGGCCCTGCAGCCAGTTCTTAAACCAGCAGAGAACCCTTCAAAGCCAACACTTCAGAATATTAGAAGATAAACACATGTAGAATACGTAGAAGACTGTTTGAGAGCTCCCTTAGTCTAGATGGTTTTATTGATTATTTCTAGCTTGATAAAAAACAGACAGCTGCTGGGCATAACGTCTTACCAAACATTTCTTTAAAAAAGGGGTTTCAGAAAGGGATTTTCAAAATAAAGCAAAACAAATAAAGTTAATGAAGTTCAATAAAAATAAAGATAAGGTAATATAGGAAGTCAAAGTTTTCTTTTGTGGCTAGTATGCCCTGCAGCACACAGGAAAGTTGTAGTAAATGCCTGTCAAAGAGCCTCAGTGTCCGGCCAGGAGCAGTCCTTTCCAGTTGTTTAGGGCTGCCCACTGTTCTCTTGAACAGGCAGTGTTGCTGCAATGGTAGTACTGCTCTTCCAGCGCACTAACCTTCATAAATCAGAATAAGCAAAATAAAGCAAGTCAGCTTCAAGCTTCTGCCTGGGAACATAATACACTATAGCTCATGAAGTGAGGGAAAATACATATATGTTCTCTTCATAATAAGCACAGCTTCATTCAGCTTTCCTTTGTGATGATGGTGTCCCATTTTCTTTTAACACAGGCATTGGACCTTCAAAAAAAACACATCTACTATGTAGGGGCAACTGCCCTTGTAAATGCTCTTACTCCTCTGTAATGCAAAGCAATTCAGGAGAGCATCTCCCAAGGACAGTAAGACATACAGCTTTGCAGGTGTAACAATATGCCAGAAAACAGGATGGCTGCATATGCACACTTACTGCAGACCAGCTGCCACAGATAATTTCTTCGAGTGTCAAAGCTGGCAGAATAACAAGGCAGGAATCTTGACAGAGCAATACCAATAACAAGAGGAGTTACAAGGTGCTCTTATTATTTTACTTTCAGAGAGACTCCCTTCAAAAATCCAATTCAGAAAACTGTTTGCATTCACACTAGGAAAGCAAAAAATATACATTTCATCTCTTCACACATCAAGTCATGTTTAGAAAACCTATTCATAACTTCTATTGCACATTTGACAGACCACAAAGCAAGACTGACGGCAAGCATGTGGTAAGAATTGCAACAAAAGACACAGAAGATGCAATAACAAACCACAGCTGCTCATGCTTCATAAATCAAGCTGTAATATACATCAATGAGGTCAAAGTAATAAACATCAGATTAGGCTCTGTGGCTAAATTTATTTTTCACATCGACCTTCCATATAAAAGCAAGGAAATTTATGTGAGCAGAGACTGCAGGCCTTAGCACAAAAGGCCAATGACTTGACGTGAGCTCCAAGATACTTCTGAAATTAAAGTATATGCACCTTATTTTGCTGAAGAGTCTTAGAAATGAAGAGAGAAAAAGAAGAACAAAGCTTACAACGCAAGTTAAAGGATCAACAGATGATTTAAGATCTTTCTTTCCCGTGAAAAACAAAATCTTTACAGTCCCAGAGGTAAGACAACAGGACAGATTAAGAAAATAGACAAATAAAACAGACAAAGTTTAAAACAAATTCAATACAGACACTGCAATACAAATTTCGTAACTTTTCATGTCTGAATGCAGAAAAATAAATCAGTGAAGTCTGGTTTTGAGTACTATCAACTATGCTGCTATGGAAATCAAAGACTACACATCAAAAGAAAATAAAATGAACCATACATTTTACATGACAATACATATCTTTTATTTAATTGATACTCTACATGTGGCTCCTAGAAACTAGCTGTCTCCACTGGCTGCTCTAAATTAATTCATTGCATCAAGAAAAACAGGCACAGTTTAACCAAATTCTCCAACAGTATTTACAATTTCTACTTTCAGTAGTCTTTTTCCCTCAACTTAACTTCCTTCGAGCTGAAAATCTAAAAATCAGAAACAAAAGAAAATTCACTGGAGTCTTGGATATGTAAAGTGTATCATTCTAAAACACAGAAGCATTTCAGAAGGGTAACCCATGTTCAAATCTAATAAAAGCAATATCAATAATATACTTAACAATAAGCCCTATTTTTCGCTTAAAAGTAAATATTATATACTTACATGCAGACTATAAAGTCTTGAAAAGTAAATATACATTTTTGCCAAAGAATGCAAAACCGCAATTGACCTTTACCTTAACGTTCGGGTTTTTTAAGGCAAATCCTCTGTACCATCCTGAGAAGAAAGAACATTTTGCTTTTTAGAGTATGCACATCATTTCCATATGTAAAACAGATTTCATCTTTCCCTTTTGAACAGATATGACAATTGCACAGTGCTGTCAGACGCACTCATCTAAAAGACTTTCCATATAGTGAAAGGTATTTCATTTAAACCAGCTCATATTCAGATGACTGCATTCACACCATTTCAGGAATTACTCTTCAACTTTGCATGCCTAATGTTTCTAACAATGTAACCCAAGTACATTCTGCATTGGACACCGTACCAGTCAAAACCAAAATGGTTTCGTACTAGCTGTAAACATTTAGAAATAATTTTTGGACTTCATGTTTCAAATTTATCAACCACATTACTATACAAAATTTATAATACACCTGATTTGAAACAATAGATCCTATGCCTTCTAAAACAACATTTCTTACAAGATTATCCATAAATAATCCTGGTATGAAACAAAAAATACCTATATAATCCCAAATGCTAAAAAAAATCAAATTGACAGACAAGCCTTATGTGTTAAGGAGGCAGATTATGAGGAAAAAAAAAGCAACTTTATTTCTCTTACACTAGAAACAGGCATTTGTTAAAACTTTATTTCCATTCTCTACCTCAGAACAGATGCAAAATAGAATGTTGCCACTGCTTAAAGATTTAAACTTGTGACTTTGAATTAATTTGATAGTGTCAATGACAGCCAGGCTTCCCTCAGAAATACCAAGAAAGCAGAAGAATCACAACAAGAACTCCTTCCTGTTATAACTCTTACCTTCTATATAAGTTTATTAAATGGAGAGATTAAATAAAAATAAATGATCTGCAAATTAATTATTATAGAGATTAGAGCTAACTGGAATTGTGAAAAAAAAATTAAGAGCCCAAAATGTGTTACATTACTTTTAAAATGTGTTATTTTAAGAAAATAAAATTAATAGTAATGGAGTTCAAACCACCAGTATATGAAACTTAATTATCCCTAGAATTCCAGTCTGTGAACTCACCATCGCATTTCTCTAATATTTGAACGGTGTCTCCAATCTCCAGTGACAGGCCATGTGGGACTGTCCCTCGAAAACCAGCTATTACTGAAAAAGATTATAAGTTTCAATTATTCACAAAATTAAAATATAAATTATTATTCCTATTGTTAACAAAAATAGTATATTACTCGGGGAAGTTATGTGTTAGAACAAACAAGCTTACTAATATTTATTAACCTGTGGAAAGAATCAGAGGTTAAGCCACTTCTATGAGAGCAAAATTTAAAATTCAGGACTTGGGAAAAAACCTAAACACTCACAGTGCTACCATACATGAATGGACAGCTTGTACTGGAGAACACTATTAGCTAGACCATAAGAACCCCAAAGGACACAAAGTGTTTTAATCCACATGCTTACACTAACACATGTCAGACCTCAGAATTTTGCAAGCTGAAAGTGCCAATATGTGCCAATATTTTTATTGCCATCTATATCACTCATATGCCATGAAAGAAAAAATCTTATTTCATATTCACTTCACAGATGCTATAAACCCGGCACTCCACACAACAACAAATGTGAGGCAATAGTTAGGGAGTGGAGACCAGTGTTGTTCACTCCAACATGTTAAGTGCACACGCAGTTTCCACTCCAGCCTTGTCAAAGCCAGTGAAGGGAGGTCATGAGCTCAGGCTAGGACAAGAGCTACAGAAATGAGCTTCCTTTGCTGGAGATGAAACATGCTTCAGAAACAAAACATCCATCAGAGCAGTGATGTTCCCAAATTTCAAGTCTTATATTGCTAGTGCTAAAACAATAGCCACCTATTTTTTTCCACTCAGAATCAAAATAGAATACTCAAAAGCCACTCCAAATGCTCATTCCTACAAATGCTAAAAATCCATTAACGTGCTAGAATCCATTGACCTTGGCTAGAGCAGCAGGTGGCCACCAAGCTGTTCTATCACTCCTCTTCCCAGCTGGACTGGGGAGAGAGAATAAAATGGAAAACAACTCAAAGGTTGAGATAAGGCAGTTTACTAAAGCAAAAGCAAAAGTTTGCGCAAGCACAAGTGAAGAGGAAAATTATAAAGTTTATTCGCTACTTCCCATTAGCAAGTGATGTTTGGCCACTTCCTGAGAAGCAGGGCTTCAGCAGTTGCTCAGAAGACAACCATTGCAAACAACTAATGCCCCCCTTTCTCCTTCTTTACTTAGCTTCTGTATCTGAGCTGACATCATGTGGTATGGAATATCACTCTGGTTAGTTTGGGTCAGCTGGCCTCTTCCCTCCACAAGCACGTGTATTGAATCAATCTCTATTAAATTTGGTGCTCCTCCTGCCATCCAAGTTATTTACACAGAACTGAATACCCTGAAATAAGCACTATGCAATAAAAAGAGCTACTTTTGTTCCAACACCATGACCAGATATACACTTTTAAGCAGGTTAGTTGCAAGATGGCATCTGTACATTGTAAAGTTTGTCTAAGAGCTGAAAACCAAGAAGTTTTCAATTAATTATTATACAAAGATTTGAAACTTAGAACAGTTTATTAACTAAGAACAGATGAAAATAAAAACAAAAGTCCCCAAATATCGATATATTGTATATCTCAATTCCCCTGTGGCACTGCAATGACAGGAGTCATTATAGTCACCTTTCTAGCTTGCAACCAGGAAAACTGGATTATGAAGACTGCCAAAATAGCACCTACAGCCACTGAAAAAAAAATAATGAATTAACTGAAGAAGCATGCAAAACCAAACCAAACCCAAAGTATATTTGTGAGATGTCTTATTTCTAAACTCCATGAGATAAAAAAATACAGTAATTTTCTCCTCAAGAGCCAATATATCCTACCTTATTGTTATGATCTGACTTTGTTGTGACATTCAATTTTTATTACGTAGTTACTGAAGCTGTTAGAAATCTTTTCTTTTTTTTTAAAGAGAAGTTTAAAAAATTCTTTTAGGACAAAGAGAAGTTTGAAATCTGACACATAGTAAAAAATAGATAGCAATTATTTTAGAACATGTATAGAAGAACAAAATTATACCTTGATATATCTTCTAGAAGGCTGGCCTGTAGAGTACCAAAAAAAGAAAGAAAGAAATGAGGGCATCACCTGTACATCTTTGCCAGCACATTCATCTGATACACTTGAAAAACTCTAGCTGGATTCTTGCAGAGGCCTTGCAGTAAGGTCAGGCTCAAAAGAGGTAGCCTGTGGTCCTTAGCAACGTCACTCAAAGTAAAATCAAGAGCACTCCAGAGCACCAGAGAATTTAATGCAAAACACCAGAACCCACAGATAAACTTATACCACACACCTAGCTAACTTTCTATTAATCAAGTCACGCTACAGAACTGAAACCCAGACAGAAGACAGCTATTACAGCAACTACTGTAACAACTGGTAACAGTGGATGAGAAACCTGAGGTATTCAACAACTTTTTTGCCTCAGTCTTCTATGGCAGCCTCTCTTCCCACACTTCTTGAGGGAATGGACAGGAGCATTAGAACTGAAGGAGCATGAGGACTGGGACTCCCACTGTAAGTAAAGATCACATTCATGAGCACCTGAGGAACCTGAATGTCTATCGGACCCTATGAGATGCATTCCAGAGTCCTGAGGGAATCGGCTGATGTAGTAATAGACTATTTACAAGGGCATATAGTATTAGGACAAGGTGTAATGGCTTCAAATTGAAGGAGGGTAGATTTAGATTAGATATTAGAAAAAAATTCTTTACTGTGAGCATAGTAAGGCACTGGAACTGGTTGCCCAGAGAAGCTGTGGATGCTCCATCCCTGGAAGCATTTAAGGCCAGGTTGGATGGAGCTCTGACTAACTTGGTCTAGGTGGAAGGTGACCCTGCCCACAGCAAGCGGGTTGGAACTAGATGATCTTTAAAGTCCCTTCTGTGAAGACATTCTGTGATTCATGCCTTTTTAGTTTATCTGTGGTGTATATACATAAGTAGACTACAGGGAGGATAACGAGAAAGTCATGGTGGGAGATAATTGCAGTTCCACCAGAGAAGGTCCTAGGATTTGGTGGTTCAGCTAGGACACAGGCTTCTTAACCAAGCCATGATACAGATTTCATGTACTGAACCCCTCGCCCTTTTCTCCAATGACCACATTATTCTGCAACACTTTGCAAATGCTCCTTAATTCTTTTTTCTAGTAGCAGTTAAGTACATAATTAATCACTCTGCGGTGACTGTGGCTGAAGGGGTTCCCAACCTAAACTGAAAGCAGTACATATTTATCATATCAATAGAATTGGACTTTTTATATATACAGCATTCACTGACCCATATGCATCATATATGCACCACTGTAATTCTACAATTTCTTCAACTAAGTAGCTGTTGTGATTATCACTTTCTCTCTCTCCCATTGCAACTGGATACCAGTGACCTTAGAAAAGGAAGATGGACAGGAGGAGAGAAATCCACTCAGAACACAGATCATCTACCAATACCTCCACTCTTTGCAGATGCACTGCACACACACACACGCATGTCCCCACAAAGCTAAGTATCAAAAGACTTACATCTAGATATATTTTTTGTTATTGTAGTACCTGAAGGTCATATAAATGTCCTTTTCAAGTGCAGGAACAGTGATTGATGTCCTCTTCAATCACCTCTCAGCCACAGGAGAAATATGGAAACCCACAAAAAAAGTTTGCAGCAGGATATGTCCTCAGAAATATTTTAGAAATTGAGTTCAAATACTGAAGCCAGCTGGCATTATTAAATAGTTCCTTTCTGCCAAAGGGTAGTCAGAGAATAGGAAAGCAAGACAACAACACAGGACACAAAAAACCTAATCTACACAGAAAGTGAAATCACATGGTAAGAACTACAGTGACATGCAATATTAAAGCAACTTAGGTTTTGGGTTACTTTGCTCCTACGTTCAGCTTATCAAAAGAAAATTCATCTTTGTGCTCTCATTCAAGGCTATAGCTGTATGTGCTCACTGTTGGACAGTTTTACATATGAGAGTGACTGGCTTATAAAACAGACTGATCCAAGCCCAAGGTCTTAATTAAAGTCTAAGCTAAGTGGGTTTTTTTGGTGCAGGAACTCACCTTCTGCTCTCCTAGAGCACAGATAGCCTTGTTGTTTGAAAAACTGAAACAAGATATTTTTTAAAGTCCACCTAGTGCATTTAAGCATTACATGAGAGTTAGTATTAAAGAGATAATTTGAGCCTCACCAAGAACAAGCTAGTTTCACCTCTGGTTTGACTTTTTGTGTATAAGATGAAAATATCTCCACATAAAAGGGTGCATTGTGACACGGTGCTCAAGATGCCTTTGTCTCAAGTTAAAAATTAAGGTCAACACAACAAAAGGAGACACACAGTACATGCAGTTCTGGTTGAGTAGCAGGACACACACTCCCAAATATAAAGTGATCAATAGAAGTAATATCTACAGCAACTACTCAAAGTTCAAAGATAAGCATTTTTATCACAAAAGCAAACTTGGTTTTCACATAATAAAAATTATTCCTCCAACTGAAGACAGAGGAGCGGGGATAGGATGTGAGGTTAAAGAACGCTAATTAACTTAACAATTAATTATTGTTTGCCCATATTCCATATGCAAGATGCTTGAGTAAAAAATAGACTCCAGTTCAATACCCTAAGTCATGATTCCTCAACCACCAGAGGTGGCATATGAACCACACAGAAATGTGCTAAGTACACAGTAGAAAATCAGATTTGAAAGGTGGAAACACCATGTCAGAGGGACTGCTTTTGGCAGGGAACAGGGAACAAGATGCCCTGATAGAAAGGAATTGATTAGCTGGTAACAGGAATGGCTGGCCCATTTCAAAGTTTTGCTTGGGGTTATATTCTTAAAATTTTTATGCCTGAAATAACCAGAGATCTGCATATAAGAACTAATGAGGCAGACATTGTTGTTCTTTTCCTCCTAACAGATAACCAGAAGCTATTATTGATTCCAGATATTATCTACTATAATTGAAATCAGGTCCTTTCGGTTGCAAAAGCAATTTTTAAAGTTTTTATTCTGGACTTAAAGTGCCATTATTTCAACAGACTGAAACTTTCAGGTACAACTATTTCAAGGGGTTTTGCTTCTATTCAACAGTTAAAAATATAATCAAAAAAAAAAAAAGCTGTAATAAATGAAATCAGGACATTTCAAACATTATAAAGTTATATTAGTTAAAATAACCATTAATTTTGTATTTTGCCTTTGTGATGAAAAACTGAACTTGGTTTTATGCAGCTTTTTAGCTGATGGGTAATAATGTGTTTATGTTACCTCTGAGGAACACTCCAATTCAGTGGTTTTTGCTGCAGAAATGTAAAAAACTATCCTTTGATATGGCCTGATGCATAGTAAATACAACAGAAACCTGACACTGTAAACAGCTGCAGAAAATACAACATCAGAGAAAGCATATCATCAGGACAATCATTATTAAAAAAAAAAAAAATATCAATCAGCAACTCTACCCAGGACATTGTTTGGAAACTCAAGTTTGAAGCTACTGACCACCTGCAAGCAATGCAGCATCCAGTGGTACAGCTCAGCATTCTATGGCCCAGGGATCTCCTGAGCCAGAGATGGCCTTTCTGTGTTCAACAACCATTGAAATACGATAATTCTATCAATTTGCCTTACTAAGGTTTATATGCATCACAATGTCAGTGTCCACAAACTCACAGGAAGGTTTCTAGTTTAAATATGCTTCATGGAAGAAAAAAGTCTTCCTTTCGTTTCACAGTGCTGCTTAAAATTTATGTCTCCTGTTTTGTAGGGAAATCTGAATAAGCAATCTCTTGTTACCCTCTCTGCACGTTAGCTGTACCTTTTCCAGGATGAAGTTTTTTCTCCTTAAAAGAAGCTGAAGAACCTATTCTGGTTTCTAAATAGGCAGAATTATTAGAAGCTTAAACAAACGAAGGCATACAACTTTGCTAATGCAGAATGGCTAGATTTTACTGTAAATGTGGGGGCCTTTTATATACGAATTGATCTGGATGGAGTGGCATGATAGCACAGCTACATGCTCATGCTTCTAATACACAAGCTAATTTGGGCATCTGTTCATAATGCACTGTGCTGCCTACAGATACCCCAGGAGGCTTGCTGCAAACCAACAACAAGCTAATGAAGACAGCGAGAGAAAAGCAGAGAGGGGGTAGGGTGGAGAATCAATCTAATCTCCTTTCTATAAACACAATATATACAAATGTTAGTTTCAATAACAGAAGTGCTCCTGAAATCTCCTGCTGAGGATAAACACTCTCAAATTTGTATTTAAATAAAAGAATGTGGGTTCTCTCGCCGGTATATGTACACTGCAAGTAAAAGGATCAAATGCATAGCTCAGATGATGACAGTTCAGAACTCCTGAGCCACACGTGGCTTTTGAATATCTCAAGTGCTGCTCAAGTGCAGCAGTCAGTTGTTCTTAAGAAGTGAGTGCTTGCATGGAATTTTCTTAACAAGAATATTTACTGAACAGCTATTTGTGAAAATACCTGACGGCACATCAAAAATCATCAAAAAAGTTTGTATCAATGTCCAAGCTTTGAAAATACTATATAAAGTAGCATACATATAGAAAACTATTCACTTTTCTGTAAAAAACCCCACATCTGGAATTCCTACTGCTAACAGCACCAGCTTGATTAGTTCTCCCAGTATCTGCAAACATTTTTGCTAACTCGCTTTTTTGAGTACCTTAGCAATTACACAATATATCTTAGAACAGATCAGTAAAAGTAACTTGTGATGATGGCACCTATTTTATGTTGAGAATGGCTGCCTATCTAGAACACCAAAACTGGAATAATTTCTTCCTCTATGAAATAGCTAGTTCAGTTCTTTATATTTCTGGAACTCCTACAGAATCTTTTTATGTCTACGTCTTGTCCCTGCTGAGAGAAATTTCTTGATTTGCATTAGTTCTGAAACAAGGAATTTAAAAGTAAAAAGAAAACGAACGAAAAAGGTCTTTACAAGTAGAAAATCTAGTACACCATCGAGTCTATGCATAGATGAAACAGCTCTTCCCCAAGAATTTGCTCAGGAGTCTCCTCTACAGAGAAGGAATGTCAATATAATACTATAAGAGGCATCATGGTAGAAGCTGAGGTGGATTCAGTGCAAACAGGTATAGATTTCATGCATTCAAACAAAATATAGTAAAGGAACTAATCTGCACTCAGTTCAACCCAGTCTCACTTTAATTCTTTAATGAAGAGCTACAGATGCAATATCAATGCACTAAAACTGCAGTGTTGAACAGGAAGTGTGGATTAAGTAGGTACTTTCCTTCATCTGGAAACAGTAACAACTTAAAAATCCAGTTAGTAGAAAGAAGTAAGTGAAAAAATTAGATTATATTTAGATGATGTTATCTGTAAGAATAACCTCTTTTAGTTAAAAGCAACTATGACTTTTATTAAGCCTAAGTGTTTCCAAAGTTCTAATAATTTCAATCTTTGTTAAGTAATTGCCTTAATTTTTAAAAGCATGATCAAGGAAAAGAGTTACTGCTATTTAACTTGAAAAAGTCTTTATGTTTCATTCGTAGCCTTTGGGGAAACAACGTCTCTGATCAAAATCAAATAAACCAACAGGGGGTTTTGTAACTTCCTGTGAGTGTTAAGTATCATAAAGAATCGAGGATGAAGGACACAGCCTCAAGCTGTGCCAGAGGAAGTTCAGGTTGGACATCTCGACGAATTTCTTCATGGAAAGGGTTGTTAAACACTGGACCAGGCTGCCCAGAGAGGTGGTGGAGTCACCATCCCTGGAGGTGTTCAGGAAACAACAGGATGCAGCAATTAGTGCTATGATCTAGTTGACAGCTTGGCGATCGATCAAAGGTTGGACTCGCTGATCTTAGCGGTCTTCTCCAAGCTAAATGATTCTATGATTCTGTGATGTATTCACAGCACAAGTGCATCATCTCAGGTCTACCAAGGCCAAAAGAGCCGCAGATGCCAGATCTCATGCCCACTCTTCAGTGCATTTTGTACCTCATTAAAGCATGAGATGATGCTCAGCAAAACCTCTAAAAACTTAGCTTAGGAGACACAAAATTCTACATTATTTTAAATCTGGAGCCATGGTGTAATTTCATATACGCCAGAAAGTTTGTTGGCTACATGTCATATCCCTACAAAGCCAGCAGAAACTGAAGGAAAAAATTAAAAGCCTCATATGATTATAGACACAGGAGCTACCTTCCAGAAAGCACTTAAATTTTTCCAGAATAATAGAACGATGATTATTTCAAAGACGGCTTTGAATACATGAGTACATTCTTACAATTTCATGCTGACAATGTCGGAACACTGGGTATGGTCCATAGTCTAGTGACCACACATTCCCTGTTCTCCCCTTTCCCCCCCAAAAGCATTATAGCACAACATGTTTCTCTGAACTCAGTGAGCATAATTTCACAGCCTTTAACAAACTGTAAGTAGAACCATGCAAACCCAAGCTCAGAAGAACTGCTGTCTTGTGGACTGCAAAGAAAAGACAACCGCTGTGCAAGCTGAAAGCACTGCACTTCACCAACCATGAGAGGCAGCGGGAACACAGTTAGACAACAGTGCCGTCACTCAAAAACTCCCCATGTTTGTATCAAAGACTTTGGTAAATGAGTTTGGTTTCCCCTTAATATTAGCACTGTTTGCTACCTTTAAGTAATAAATAGCATTCGAGGAAGCCAAGAAAAGCAGAGCATAAATTTTCTTCACTAATACAGAAGAGACAGAACACCCTTTTTCCAAAGCAAAGTCAGGTCCATCAATTGACTATATAAGTGAAACGTTGCCCACTTTTCTTGTATTTCCTTTGGAAGAGCAAGGTTTAATTCTGTATTTGACCTGCCATCAGTGGAAGATGATTAAAAAAAAAAATCAACACATTCTGCAATTTTCAGTGCCACTGCTTTTTAACTTGTCTGGTATCATTATATTTCAGATGAGTTTTAGTCTCCTGGTAATCTGTATTTCTCAGATATTCAACCACTTCATTATAAATTTATTTTAAGTACTTTTATTTTACCAATAAGAGTTATGTTTACTTTGACTTTAACCTTTCTATAATGTTCTCTATAGCATTTTATAATTTAATAAATTATTCTGCTTTTGTAAGCTATGAGCCTTAATCACATTGCTTCTTACAAAGAACATTTATTAAATGTCAATTTTTGCTGCACATCAAAAATTACCGCAATATGGCATTTTTCAGAAATGAAAGAAAAACCCTACCGACTTATTCAATAAGCAAATTGTGCAATTCAGCTAACATGAAAAATAAACCACAATTGTGAGCTTCTGAAGACTCTCTCCCAGATTGTCCAATTCTCTGAGATACAAACTCAGTATCCGAAAACCTTGAAAGACAGACAGTTTGGCAAGGTGTGGAATTAAGTGCAGCTAAGGAAGACAGTAATTATAAATCACTAACAAATACTCTGACACGTGGGGGTTTTTTAACCTTAACTGAGTCAGGACTTTCTAGATCTAATTTCACTGAGAGACATTTCAAATACACAGCAATACAGGTATCAGAACTAGTAAAAAAAAAAATACTTTCTCCTGCAAAAATCCTTAGAGATGGTTGAATGCAAGTTTAAACATCCCACTCTGGCTTTAAGATGGTTTATTAGATTTAATGGTTGGAAATAACCACTGCACTTTTCAGCCTGACTTGAATAGTTGTGCCAGTAGAATTCAATGTATTTAGCCCTAAGGGGTTTCATCATTAATCTGTAATCTCCATAAAGTTAAAACTTCAAGGATATTTAATGAAATCCCACAATTACCTTAAAATGTATGACCAAATAGAAATGTAACAAGTGCATACAATTTTTTTTCTAATCAAGTCACTGAAAAATAATTAAAAAAACCCCAACTATCTGAATGTATACTTTTAATAGTGTTTCTGTGGTACGGTGCACTTTCAGAAATGCAAGTATAGGATCTTCCTGAAAAGTCAGAATCTTCACATTCTGCTCATGCTTACTTAAGAACAGTGCCTGTTACTCCAAAATCAAGGGTGAAGAGAGTTTAGGTTCAGTTGGCAAGTGTTTATAAAAGCACAAAATAGCATGAGAAAATGCATCTGTAAAGTATAGGCAACCAATTAAGATAATAAAGATTGCTGATAAGGGGGTAATTGTTCTTGTCTTTTAGTATTAAGGAGTTTTCCAATCCTTCTTCAGCTGCAAGAACCTACAAGACTCTTTCCTGATACTCTTAAAAACAAAAACTCTATTTTATACATAAATAAAATTAGCAGAAACAGGTAAAAAAAAATTTGTGTCAGCCCAGTGTCTGCCAGCAGATCAGAAACAACACTGAAATGAGGGAACACAAATTAAGCAGATTTGCAATCTATCCACTTGGCCCCCGTCCATGCCATTAAGCCACATGCCACGTGCTTGTTTTGCACTGAACCAAGATTCAAAACTCACAGAGTTAAAGAAACAGATGCTGCCAAACTTTATTTCAGTGGGGCATGAACAAGATTGGGAATGACGAGAAATGCAAGTCAAGGCAAAACCTGTAGCAAAGAAGAGCAAAGCCTCCTCCCAAGAGGCTGCTGCCCTGGAAGGGACCACTCCAGGGAGGACCAGCAAACAAACTGCAACTCCAGGACTCCCCTTGGCCACAGTGCAACAGTTCGTTAAGAGAGTCATCACACCATATCAGACACAGCTGACAGAATCATTACACTAATTTAAAAATGATTCATTTTCTTAAATACTGTGGGTGTTTTTTCCCTACAACTAATAGCCTCCTGGGGATCCAGATAGAGTAACGAAGGCCTCACAGGATTTATCCAGCAGTTGAAGTAAGGAAAGAACAAAGTTGTATTTTTCTCCCATGCTTGAAAAGACCTTCTGAAACAAGAATATGAAACACAAGCAGAGACCTCTGTGGCTTGATTCAACTTGGCTGTTGTTCAGTTCTTGTACTCCACTAAGCAGTTTCTGATCTCAACTCCAGCTTTAGCAGCAATACACAGGTGTTGAAAATTCGTAAACTAGACAATCAGTACACTGCAAGATTGTTTTTAAAACTGAGTGAAACAAGCCTTACAAAGGGGAAATTGTGCCTGACAAATCTGGTGACCTTCTGTGACTGGACTACAGCATTGGTGGATAGGGGCAGAGCAATTGATGTCATCTACCTGGACTTGTGCAAAGCATTGACACTGTACCACACAACATCCTTATCTCCAAATTGGAGGGACATGGATTTGATGGATGGGCCACTTGGTGGATAAAGAACTGGCTGGATGGCTGCATGCAAAAAATTGTGGTCGACAGTTCATTGCCTGCATGGAGACCAGTGACAAGTGGTGTCCCTCAGGAGTTGGTACTGGGGCTGATACTGTTCAACATCTTGTCAGCGACACAGACAGTAGGACCAAGTGCACCCTCAGTACATTTACTGATGACACCAAGCTGTGTGGTGCAACAGACACGCTGGATGGTATCCAAAGGGACCTTGACAGTGTTGAAGGTGGGCCTTCGTGAACCTCATGAAGTTCAACAAAACAAAATGCAAGGTCCTAGACCTGGGTCATGGAAATACCAGACACACCTACAGGCTGGTGAAGTGACTGAGAGCAGCCCTGTGGACAAAGACTTGGAGACAAACATGAGCCAGCAGTGTGTGGTCATAGCCCAAAAAGCCGACTAAATCCTGGGCTGCATCAAAAGAAGTGTTGCCAGCAGGTCAAAAGAGGTGACTCTCCCCCTCTACTCTGGTCTCATGAGACTGTTGAAGCAAGTCCAGAGGAGGGCCACAAAGTTGCTAAGAGGACTGGAGCACATCCCCTATGAAGACAGGCTGAGAAAGTTGAGGCTGCTAAGCCTGGAGAAGACAAGCCTGAGTAGAGACCTCATGGCAACCTTCCAGTATCTGAAAGGAGCCTACAGGGAAGTCAGAGTGGGACACTTCATCAGGAACTGTAGTGATAGGACAAGGAATAATTGGTATAAAGTGAAAGAGGGGAAATTTAGGTTAGATATTAGGAAGTTTTTTACTGTGAGAGTTGTGAGACACTGGAACAGGTTGCCCAGGGAGACTGAAGATGCTCCAACCCTTACAGTCTTCAAGACCAGGCTTGATAAGGCCTTGAGCAACCTGGTCTAATGGGAGATGCCCCTGACCATGGCAGAGGGAGCTGGGACTAGATCTTTAAGGTCCATTTTAACACCTTAATATTCTGTGATTCAATTAAATATAGAATTCCTGGGAGCACCATACATGAAGAAACACTGTTTTGGATTTGCTTCAGCAGCAGCTTTTGATCCATACCATAATCCTAATCACTAATTAAAACAATTACAGGTGTGTAAATAATCAGTAAAACACTTAGCCTGTAATAGGTCTATTCTTCCTAACAGCAAATTGAAGGGACCAATTCAAAGAAAAAAAAGTCATTTCGCTTTGCAGGAAAGAAGCAAGAGTAGAAAGATTAGGAAAGTATTTGCACTGAAACACACAGTTAAAGTTGCAGAGGAAGAGGAAAGTAAGAGACACACTAATGCTTGCAATTTGCTTTCAACTTTCTTAAACAATTTCAACTCACTTATTAAAAATATGCTGTTTATTAACTCTAAAATTACCATCCAAATTAAAAGGAATCCCTTTTCCACTTGATGTGCTTGAATGGTCAGCCAACAATCATTGCTGGGCTTGAACTGAAATTCATTAGTTTCAATCAGCAGTAATGTTAATGGCTATGATAATTACACTCATTGGTGGTTTGGTTACTTGTTGTGCCAGAAAGAGATACCATTATGTGACCAACATAATCCTACCTAATCCTTGAAGGCTTGCATATAAACCCCTGAAGTGTCACAGAAAGGAAATTATATACAAGCAAAATCAGTGAAGTGTTATGACTTTTCATATTTGTTTTCTAAAATGCATGGAAATCAGATGATTTAATGCTTTCAATCTCCAAAAAGAATTGGAGATGTCAAGTGAGCTGAAACAGAATTTCTGTGCTCAAGCACATCTTGTGGAATTTGCAGTCTTTACATTTCCACTGGATTAGACATGAGAAGAGACAAACTATAATTTTTATTTGGAAATACCCCTACCAACACTTCACTTTTTCTGGGAAAAAAAAACAAACTGCAGATGTACTAATTATGAAATTAGATGTGTTTAATTTCATCTGCTCTATCATTTCTATTTTATTGTTTGAATTCCTTACCTCCCTTTTGTCATTTTAAGGGCCGCAACAACTGCCAACATTGACACATAGCAAGCAACAATCAGTGAAAGGAGTGATCAAATAGTGATGGACAAATTAGAATTAAAGATTAAACTCAAGAGATGTTTAATTTGTGCCTTTGTAAAAGCAGTGCAGTAGTACCAGGACACAGAAAGGCCCTGACATTAAGTATGAAGATTGGTTGCCATTTCAAATACTAAACTGATCAATGGAAGTATTGTAATGTAGGGCAAATACATGCCAAATCAAGACTAAAATATCATATTAATGATTCAACCTCACAACTTGCTTTGTCCAGGTTTTGAACCTCAGGACTAGGGATTTACATTAAATATTCAGGGTTGACCTGGTTTCATCAATGTTAGTCCTACTTAAAACTTGTACATCTAGGACTGGGAAGTGGAATTAGGCGAAAGGACAATGGTTTTCTGCCTTTTCTGGTTTGGGATAGGTTTTTTTCCTTGAATAATTCTTAAAATATATTTGATTCATTCCCAAATTATTGCAAAAGAAAAGGTCTCTGGTTTTAGCAACACTAAAGATAACCAAACTATTACAGAACAAAAAATGGGATAATTCAGGTATATGCATTTTATCTGTAGTAAATAAGAAAGAAGCTTTCCAGTTTTGTCTCCCCCATTATTAAAAACCTCATTTAAACGTTGGAAACATATCTTTTGCAATTGAGAACATCATACTTAATTCAATTTTTTAAAATATAAATAATTAAATATAAAATAATTAAATAATTAAATATAAAATTACTAATGAACAGGAACTGGCAATATATGCATAACAAAACTATGAATTAATCATAAAACACAACACAGGACCCATGTAGAACTACATATTCTGATTTCTAATGAAGTAGCTTGAAATAGCAGCACTAGTGGCAAAATAGCCACTACTATAATTGTAGGTTGAAAGGTACCCTTAGGATCAAATCCAACCATAAAACACCTCCATTATACTATACCATACTATACTACACTATATTAGTTTTTCAGCAGACTAATTAACTCTTGCCTACTAATGACAGAAAGGTATCTAATCTTAATTGTGGTATCCAAGAGAGGTCTTTCAGGGTCACTTTGGTCTCTCTGCAAGACACTGCATTCTGCCATAAAGCCACGAATATCCCAATGTCAGGCTATGGTTCACGAGTGCAGGTTTTACTTTTCTTGTATTTCTAGTATAACTAAGATGAGATAAATAAAAACACTACCAGCTGTTGACATAGCTGTGGTGACAAAAAGAATACTCTGGCAATGACCTACAACATTTTGGACAAATGTTTCCAGTTGGGTTTGCCATGGAATTAATAAGATAAAGCTGATGTTGGGATGGATGGTGCAAACCTGCAGCTGCTACATTTTGCCTGATGTAACTGAGAAACTTAAAACTATGAAAACAAGACAGTATTCTCTTACATAATAAACATTAAAAATAAAGAATAAACAACCCACAAACAACAACAAACAAAGAAAAAACAAGAATCAATAGAAGAAAAGGGATCAAGGAATTCACCAAAGGCTTCTGATGACAATTGTGCATTATTCCCAGTAAAACAAAAAGTAATAATGTAAACAGAAGTGCTGAGACTACTGTAGCCTGCAACAGAGAATTCACTGAAATTCCTAATCTCGTCATAAGACTCTAAAGTAGGTCACAGCAAGCTTAAAATTTGACAGAAAGCAAAGACTAAGGGGTAATAGTATGTAAATCACCTTACTTGCAAAGTTGATACTTCCCCCTCCCCCCTTGATTTTGACAAAGCCTCAAATATAAATGGATCCATTGTCTCTGCAAAGGAAGAAATATTTATGTAGACACCTTTAAAAATACATATTTAGTGACAAACCATATGCTTTTATATCATGTCTAATTGATCTAGAATTCCTTCAGTAATTATTTTTTCTTAATTAGTGATGTATGTCTGGTCAGTATTACCTTAAATGCTATGATTAGAAGGTATTAAAAAAAAACAAATACAGCATATAGCAATCCTAGTTCAAAATATACATATAATTATAAACACCTTTTTTTTTTCCAAATCATACTTCACAACCCAGGAGTATTTAATCTAAATTTTGCACAGAAGTATTTAGAACAAAATTCAATTAAATTATGTTCTTGTGAAAAGTAAAGAGGAAAATATAAAAACCAAAATCACCAAGAATGAAAAATGTCTGCAAAGTGTCTGACTTATCTTACAAACGGTAATTGTGACTTTCAGTACTTACTATGCTTGACACTTAACACTTAGTAAGTTAAATAATTAAGTGAAATTTGTCTCTTGCCTATATTCATTGCATTACCTTGGGCATTTAGGATATCAGAACCTTGAAACAGTCTTGTTTTGTTCTTTACTCTGAGTAAAATTCTTATAAGAGGCTCCCAAATCACATTCTCAAATCTGAAAGGCATATTCTGATAGACAGCTATTGTATCTAGAGATTTTGTTTCCAGCTCAAAGTTTCAGATTTCACCTTGGGAATAAAGCATTGCACTCATGATACTATTAGTTAAAAGCAAAATGCTACTGCACCAACATCGCACTCAACATAGCATATTAATCTTATTCTAGATTATTATACAAGGGAAACAATCTAACTAACTCCTGCCAAACAGCACTTTTTTGTTCTTTTATTTCTTTACACCCTGTTTTAAAAACATTTTTCTGTAGACTTGGAGGGCTTTGACAGAAAAAGGAAAAAAAAGTCGTTATGGTAGGAAAATTATACTGGATACAATACAGTGACAAGATGAAACCCCTGTGTTAAATATTTATGTTTTGTTCTCTAGATTTTAAGAGCTCCAGTACTATACTCACATTTATTGACAATATACAGTCATTTTTTCAAATGTCTGTAATCAAGATAGCTGTATGTAAGGAAATCTTCCAAACTTAAATCTTTCTTAAGGTGCCAGAATAGAACTTCATAACACCATGATTTTACATACATGGTAAATCAACCGCAACAGTTTAGAGTATCTGTCTATCCACGCCCAGTTTATATCACAAGTGCTTTATCCATTGCTAAGAGTTGCTGATGTATGTCAGCCAACTGGCCTTTGGGTAGGGAGTGGGAATCAAGGATCATTAAACTTTAATGACTTCTATCTGTGAAAACCCGAGTAAGGCTATCGTAAAGGGAAAAAACTCCAATAATTTTGGTCAATTATTAATGCATATTCTTCTAAATCTTGCTCTCAAGTGGGTGGGGTGGAAAGGTTTGGAAGAAGTGGCAAAAGGAAATGGAAGAATAGAGGAATCTGAGGAAGCTGCAGAAAGGTTCTGCAGGAGAGAGAAAGATGGAAGCTTATAAGAATGAGGCTTTCAAAGACTCCAAAGTAGGTAAAGCAAAGCAAGAACCAGAGAAATTAGAAAACTGAGGCAGGGATAAGAATAGTATTATTTCACGTGTGAGAAATGGAGCAATTAGGTGGAGAACTCTCAGAAACATATATATTCTTAAATATTTTTAGTATCCTTTTAATAGGACATTTACCTGGATGGGTAACTACAAACATTCAGTGCCAACCCCGACTTAATGCAAGGGCAGCGTACAGATAACCCACACTAGGCAAGTGTGGCTGAAACACTGGATGAGTCTCCCATAACCTAAGAAATTCTAAGGCTGTCATTCTGAAGTGACACACAATAATGCTAACACAAGCCTAGCAACTCTCACACAGTTGCATTTTGATAATATCCAGACAGAAGGTTAACCACTGCCATAAAGGAAACTACAAAGAACTTTAATTCTAAAAAGAAAGGAGAGATGCTGAATTTAGAGATGCTAACAAAAAAGCATTCTGTTTTTAGCTTCTCAGACTTCTTTCTTCAAAGGAAATCAGGAAGTGTTGATGTTGGGTTTGGGTTTTTTTTATGATGTGGTGATTTGTTCTCAGAGAAAGGAACTAAGACCAGAAGAATCATTTAATGTAAGCCATTAAACAAGAAGCAGATTTCTATAATTTCTCGATTACACTGACCATTACAAAGCTAAACGCCCTTTCTGACTAGCCATCAGCATCCCTTCCAATTTCAAAGCATTATTTATGTCTCCTATTTAGGCACATGCCAAAAAAAATACAGTCAGCATTTCATATTTGACAGCTACAACCATCAGTACGAAGTGACTTTATACGAATTACTGTGCATAAAAGCCCCAGTGTTGTAATTTATTACAACGAAAGCATTGCAATAAACAAAAAACTGGGGATGGAGGGCCACCACAAATGTTTGTATCTGCTGATAGTCAATGAACTTGTTAGTTTACAGTTATACTACAAAGCTAAAATTTAATAGGAAACAACATAGTGGCCAGAATTATCTGTATTTATACAAATTGATGAATTAAGAAGAGTAATTAACATTATGATGTGTCAGGGAAAGTAAAGTGTCAGGACAAGTGCAGGGAAGAAAAAAATATTTAAAAAGTAAGAAATAATGTTTCTAGAAGGAAACTAATTAGCAGCTAATTAATCACACTGCAACTACCAACCAATTTAACATCCTGAGGGGGTTTCTGACAAGGTAGAAGAGGAAAATTAAAGAAATCCTCTGAAATAGATCTAGGGCACTATTCTAGGTCAGTATGTCGAGAGACACAGTACTGCAGAGGGCTGAGTAGCAGCGGCACTGCAGTCTCACAGCTGCCACTGCGTGTTGCTATGGGCACAAATCCCACAAAGGACTCATCCCCAAATCCCCAAAGACTCATCTTCTGGCTGTAATAAAAGAATTATTTTGGAGAAAAACTTACAGATTCTATGATAAATGTGAACTTTTTGTTCTTCAGCCTGAAGAAAAGTTGTACCTGAGATTCTCTTCCCCATAAGCAGGAAAGTGCTTGCTAACTCCTGTGAAGTACTGCTTTTTAGCACATCCGAGTAAACAGCCAGAGGGGACAACACTTCACTGTGTCCTACTCTAACATAAGTTGTGGGACTTGGCCATATTCCTTCAAAATAAGCAATTATAAAAGCAAGACAAATCAAGTAGTCTAGAAAGACAGCCAAGATAACTGTAATGTAACAGGCTCTTACATAGTTTTAGGATGTGGGGGGAAAAAACTAATACCAACTCCCTCCAAAACAAACAAACAAACAAACAAAAACCAAAACAAGAAGACATGAAACCCAAAAAAATCAAACACCGCCCCCTCCCCAAAACCCCACTACCAAAGCCCAGCAATCAACACAACCCTCCCCACAAGATTTGCATCAGAATCTCAGTCCCAAAGGATGACAGTGCATTTCTTCAATTACCTCCCCCATACCCTTTTCTAAGCATATGTTAAGTAAGTTTGTCACATTATACTATATTTTAAACTCAAGATGACTGAACCAATTATGCTGCCATAAATATAGCTGTCAAAGTTAGCTAGGCACTTCCAAACTGCTTTTTTTTCCAAACTAAAAAAAACCTGCAACTTACCCTAGGGATCAGGCTAGACATGCCAGAGTAAATCATCAGTATCTACAGCCCAGAATAAATATTCCAGCAACATCCAAAAATATTTAACTACTTCACTTTAAGGGACTAAAGCACATCAACATCTTTTGTATGTACAAAGATATTTATTACCACAATAAGCCTTCAGTTAAAACAAGCCCAAAGAAATGGTTCCAACATCTAGAAGGCCTTGGTCAATACCTCAATATGCATAGCACAGGAGTCAAAAGAGTTTTGTTTCTAAAAATAGATCTGAACAGCTTTAAAAGCTCAGGAAGGAAAAGTAGGATTCTGAATCAAACTCAGGACTGACTGCCCATTGACTTAAATTGAGCTCAAGGTGTTTGAACAGCTAGGCAAAAATGTAAGTCTCTAAAATTAGGTGTTTTTTTTTTTTTATTCAACTGACAGACCTGCAACAAAGCATCAGTCTTGGTTACTATACCTGGAACAAACAAAAGGCATGGTCACTACTGATGGAATTCATGTCCCCAGTCAAAGCAGCCTTTGTGAGATCCTACTGCTAAAAGTAGCAAATGAATAAAGCATTTAATATCTTTAAAGTAGTTTACCAGTATGTTTTGCTATAACTATCACTTAAGTATACATGATGTTGGTAGCTACAGTTTTTCACCCAGCTATATTACTTCTGAACAAATGTTCTGGGAGTTTGCCAAATAATTTCATGTAAGAGACAGAAACATGAAGATATCATAGGGAAAACAAGTGATTTTGCTTTCAAATTTCCAGCTTTGGCATATTGTCAGTCTCTCGATTTAATTTTGATACCACACCCAGGACCAATCTTCCAAGTCTGGAGACTCAAGTGAAATATGGATAGTGAGCCTACACACAAATAAAGAGAAATTTACAAGTTACTTGCTTATATCTTGTGTTGGTTTTGACTGGGACAAAGTTAATTTTCTTCATAGCAGCTGGTATGGGGCTGTGTTTTGGATTGGTGCTGAAAAGTGTGTGGACAACACAGGGATGTTTTAGCTATTGCTGAACAGAACTGACAGAGTCAAAGACTTTTCTGTATTTCACCCTACCAGCAAGGAGGCTGGGAGTGCACAGGGAGTTGGGAGGTGACACAGCTGGGACAGCTGACCCCAACTGACCAAAGTAGGGGTCATGTCCCAGACCATATGGCATCATGCTCAGCATATAAAGCTGGAGAAAGAAGAAGGAAGGACGTTCAGAGATGATGGCATTTGTCCTTCAAAGGAACCATTACACGTAATGGAGGTCTGCTTTCCTGGGAACGATTGAACACATGCCTTGCCATGGGAAGTGGTGAATGAATTCCTTGCTTTGCTTATGTGCATGCTTTACCCGTTAAACTGTCTACCTCAACCCATGAGTTCTCTCACTTTTACCCTTCCAGTTCTCTCCTCAATCCCACCAGGGGGAATCAGCAAGGGGAATGAATATGTGGGGCTGAGATGCCAGCTGGGGTTAAACCAGGGCATATCTTTCAACAAAAACACAAGTGGATTCCACACGAATTTCACAGCATATAAACAATAGGCATTAAATATAAGAATGCAGATGGACTTCTCTTCAACCTTGTGCTTGCTGAAGATAGGAACCTGAATACAGTACACAGGCCATTCCCTCTAAAAGGCCCAACTGCATTATTCATTTGCTTTGCACACTTTGCATTGCAGCCACTGGTGCTCACATGTTGCAGAAGTTAAGCTTCCATAAACTGCAACTTAAAAAAAATGCTGCTTTTTATTCTCTGTTGCTAAATTAACATGAGTATTCCTGTCAATTTCCTACTTCAAATACCTGACATACCCTAGAGTTACTAATAAATGAAGGTGTAGTTATTGAGGTAACAATCCACTTAATGCTCTCAGGACTAAAGAAATGGGGAGTCCCTCATGAAACACAAAGTTCCTCCACTGCATAACAAAATACCAAGAAATCAAACATGGATAGAAACCTGAAGTATTTCAATGTATCTATCTTCTCAGGTCTCGAAATCTCCCAGCTTCTCCAAGAAAACAGAGATTTGAGGTCTGGCAAGAGAACACCAATAAGAGCCACTAAGAAGCATCAAAGTTGCATAAAAATCAGCAACAACGATGTATCCTGTAAACCATACACTTAACTACACATGCTGATCTTCATTACAGCAAGACCTACACAAACACCTAGTACAAACACCTATTAAACACACCTTCAGTATTGAACATACCTTCAGTAACAGCAAAGACATTTAACTGAGAGGTAGAAAGCAAGAGTTCAACAACTGGAAGATTAGTCTGTGCAATTATTATACACAATTAACAAGGGAACAAAACCAGGCATTGCCTAATCAAAACCCAAAAGTACAACAAAGTACAAAGGAATTTTCTTCACTTCTTAAAATTTATTAAAAGCTTCTGCAAAATAGCAATGAGGATAAGCATATTAGCTCAAACCTCAGAAATCACTGCAAACACAGCACAATCTGTTACAAAACTAGAAATACAGAGCGGCAAATGTTTATCTACAGCTTAAACATCTTGACACCTCCTCTTTCATTTTATTAAGTATGTCTAGCATTGATAAGGCACGTACTCCACTTAATACTATGGCATTTTAATGGCAAATTTTCTCTATTCTAGAATTCAATACTTTTTACTTCTTTAAAATGTTGAACATTTCTAATCATGCAATGTTATCTCTGAGATATCCTGAGCATAAATTTTAGGGTGAAAATTGTGAAAAGAGGATGAATATATATATTTCATATGCTGAGCATGAGTGAAGCTGAAGATATCTGTCTTATTTTTTTGCAAAGCTGCCTAGCTCATGTGACTCATGAAATTAAAAATTTTCCAAGTTAATTCCAAATCTATCTTCATATTAAGAAAAAGTTGTGGGTTTTTTTGCTTCAAACAAGTAAGCAAGACATCCTAATGCACAACAACTAGATATTATTAAGAGAGGGTATCATTTATACAGTTTCCAATTGAGAATAACAAGCAGTTTTACAAAGTTTTGGGCATTCCCTTGGCATATTCCCTTGAATGAGATTAAGTACCCTTCTCTCCACATATAAACACAGTAAAATTTAATTTTTCATTCTCTTCTTCATAGGAGAGTTTTCCTGAACCATCCACTGGTTTCCAGCAACCCATTATTGAGTGGTTTTCTTTTTTTAAAAGGTACAGCACAGCATTTTTAGATACAGAATTTTCTGGTTCCTTTTTCCTCAGCTAGAAAATTTAAGTTTCAATTCCAACTTTGATAACTTATGTAACTAAAATTTAACTGCCACAGTGCATTTAATTTGCATATTCCAGATGACAAGAAAAATCTATGGTTACTCCAATTTTAATAAGTTATACATTGTCAGAAAAAAAGATTTTTATATGTATTGAATATTATTATCCCAAAAAAAGCCTGGAGCTCTAATTCACTTTTTGTAGGTCATAGTTACCAAGAAAAGCACACTCATTCCAAGAAATGGCCTTTGCTCAGGATAAAAGAGCTTGAATGTAGCTATTCTTTATGCCAACAGATTTGCAGGAAAGAAAAAAGTAGAAAAGAAAAAGAAAATTCATATAGCAAATTTATTCATTATTTATGACACTACGAGGAAGACTGCAGGTAACTTACTACATTTTGCCCTTTACAAAACCAGATCCAATGATTTCCCCAGTGTATTAAATTGTATTAAATCACCCGGGAGCTGATTTGTTTTGAAGGACTTCTAAAATCTTTTAATTCTTTCAAGTATTTGTTGCAAGAAATTCAAGTTATTCCCAGAGGTGAATGAATTCAATGAACTGGTTTTCAATATTTTTTTTAGATTTCTGGATAATCTAAACAACATCATTGTTGCCTAAATGGCTGTGGGGAAAAAAAAGACTCCAAGCCAAATTAGGTAGAAGATAAGGATACAAAAGCTTTAATGAGCCCCCAGGCTTTCCAGAATACCCCCAATACAGGTGTTTTCAGTTTTTATAATGATTTTCACCCAATCCCTGTCTGGCCACCACCCAGGTTCTGCCTCTGCCATGCCTCTTGGGAATTGGGTCTGGGGGTGTTTTGGGACCCCTTCTTCTTCATCTTCCTCAGAGCACGTAATGTTCTTGGAGGCCTTCCAGAGTTCTAGGCCTGAAGATTGTTGCGTCTATGGCTATATCTTCTTGCGTAGATTTTAGCGTGTTCTCTACAGTTCTACCTTGAAAATGAGACTAAACAGGCCAGTGGAATTTAGGGGATTGATATGGGAACGGGTAACAGGGTTTGCTATGTGTAGCTGGTGTGTTAAAGGGATAATGTATTGCTACTTTAAAATCTACATTTACTACATAACTACTTCTAAGATCTACAAAAATTAAAAAATCAAAACTCCAAGGTATCATGATGATCAAGTATCTTATGTAAAGCACCATCTAAACATCTGGGTAATGAAACTGCCTTTCAGTTCCCATTTAGTTCTTGGCTTCTCTATCATTTCATATTGTCCGAACAGTAACACTGTAAGCAACCATTTTAGCTTGATTTCTGACCCAGAACAGTTTAAATTCACTAATCCACCCTGCTTCAGTTTTAGTTATTCATTATAACTCTCATTAGAATCGAACACTACTATGGCTGAAGGCAAATCACCATGTCAATGGATATTTTTTCCATAATTTTCCTACATTTTCAGAACACTGGAAGAACCCTATTTGCTTTAGATTCCTCTTTGAAATATAATATGCTGTTACTAAACTGACAAAATCTGCTAATATCATTCTCCCAGTCTCCAAATGAGGAATCTGTAAGTCAAAATTTTCGTTTTGGTTAGTTTGGTTTCGGTTTTTCTTAATATATCTGACCAGTGCAAGGTAATTTATGAGTTTTCTGCCTGGCTCTACTGGCCTGAGACTCTGGTATTAGTGCTTCACTGTGTTTTTATCCATGTGAATAGCAAAGAGTTGCCTCTGTGTTGGGCCATATCGCCTTACTTGTACAGCCATTCACTACATCACAGATGAAAGCATGTAGTAACACTGACTGCAGCATTGTTCCCTTGAGATATCAACATATTGACTTTATGTCCAGAGGAACTCTCTCCTTATACCATACAACTGTTTTTTAAATTCATTACATTTTAAACGTAAAATCCATGGACGATATTTTCGAGTCTTCCAAGGCAGATCTTAATCTTATAATATTCAAATAACCCACTGAATTCCATGTAGTCATCTTTCAAAACCTCCTTCAGCACTCTTTGGTATTTTTCATTAGATTGATTCCTAATTTTACAATTATTCTAACAAGAAACATTATCTGTATTATTAATTTCATAAAATATCCTCTAGGTGCAAAACCAAGGTTCTGGTCTGAGATATTAGAAGAAAAAAATATATTTTAACCAAAACTTAAATTACAAAAACATCAACCTACCAAAATTGAAAGAAAAAATCAGAAATAACTGTGTGCATGTTTTTTACGGTTTTCTAACTGAAGAATTTAATGGAATATCATATTTTAACATTTCAGGAAAAACCCCTGTTCATTACACTGTAGTTTCTGGTAGCATAACCTTTCTAATACACTTTTAACTCGTGTTATGCTATTCTTAAACAGAAAAGGAAAACTACAAAATAACCATAGCATATTCCTTTGTTTACCATTAGTACCAACCTTTGAGTGTCAAGGAAGCAGTATGTCTTTAAATATAATGCTACTAGTAAAGCATTCTTTGCATTAGTTTCCTTTTGTGGTTACTTTTGTCATCATCTTTACAAATTTTTAAAGAGTAGTGCTTGTATGAAATTCAAAGGATACAGATACATCACATCAGTGATACTCAGAGAGGCAGGAGAGAGGAGGTTAAAATAGAAGCTAAAGAGGTGAAAGGTTACAAATGAGAATAATGGAGGTAGGAAGTGAGATAGATTCCTACTTCCTCTTCCTTCTGAAATCCTAGACTTGTAGTATCTAGCTTTTGAGAGGTGATAAGGAAAAATTGCCACCATAAGACAGTCTAGCAGTGAAAGAGGTTGCTCAGGAAGGTTGTGCAGTCTCCCAAACCACAAGTTTTTAAGGCTACCAACCAGATAAAACGCTGAGTAACCCGGTCTCTTGTCACAACTGACCCTGATTCAAGTAGAAACTTAGACTAGAGACTTTCTCAGGTCCCTTCCACTCTGAATATGCTGTGATTTATTGTGAGTTCTCAAGCTGAGTTTGCGACAAGAGTTCTGAATCATACATGTAAAGGATAAAAGAAACCAAAAAAACAAACTAGCAAGGAAATTCTGAAGAACCCTTTTACTATGTTTACAACCTTCCAGCTTGTTGTCATGTTCAGAAGCAACCTTAAGAGTAATCTGTTTGATCTTCAAGGAAGGAAGAAAAAATTATTATTCAGTACTCCCACAAAATCCTGTTTCCTTTAAAAGCTGTCTAATTGTACATTTTGTACCCAGTTCAGATGAGACTACAGTGAATACAGCCTGCATTTAAATGAAGACTTGTCTAGATAAAGCCTGAAGCTCTTGCGTTCTTCAGAACAGTCCTTTGCCTGAGCCCTGCTTTCACACAGAGAAAGGGGTGTTTCTGACGAACCAGTAGAATCAACAGCACTCCCACATCTTGCTCAGTTACATCTACCTGGGTTGTAGACACCACTGTTGGTGGCAGTATTGGTATCCAAAATCACGAAGATGTAACAACAGTCTGAAAACTGAAGGCTACCTAGGAAATCGTAATGCCCAAAACAATACGCACACACACCCCCTCGAGTAAAATCAAAATGTAAATGGTGGAAAGGTACTCTGTGAAATAAAAATGTTGAAGATGAAATACAAGCTATCTGGATCTGCACATGCTGCAACAAAATACAGACATACATTACACATCAAATTAGGAAGGCATAAATAAAAATTATAATAATAAATGATGACAACTACATTTGTCAACTGAAACACAGTAGGATAGACAACAGGTAAATTAATTAAATAATGGGTGTCTCCAAAAAAATCTTTAAGATGCATTTAAAGAGAAGGGTAAGTGGAAGCAAAAGTTCCTAGAAAGTATGGGTACATCCTGCATTAGCATAAAACAACAATAAGCACAACTTTATTATAGAAAAAAGTAGTCCCTAAAAATAAGGGAAGTGGATAAAATCACTGCTGTATTGAAAATATAACACTGAATGACAAATTCTGACAAGTAGAGCTAAAACCAAACATCTGGACTCCAGATTTCAGTTTTGCATGACAACTCTACAGAGGCACCTTTCACCTCACTGTATTATAGTTAAAAGTGCACTAAAATGAAAGTAACAATAGGAGAGACTGCATCTATTACCTTAAGGGTAGGATGGGAGAAAACACATTAAAAGAACACCTATAATTTAAAAACCATCAGCAGAAGAGAAGTATCAAATACATACAATGCACAAAAGGCAGAAGGTCTTTCACTTTTGCTTTATAAGCTACGTATAAATATTTGTATTATTTTGGCAATGGGTGGAGTCTGGGAAATTGAGAGATTAAGGCAACAAAACCATTCACTGGGAGACAAAAAAAAAGGCCCATCACACAAAGCTGTATCTATGAAAACATACCAAAAAAAAACAAACAAACAAAAAAACCAAACAAACAAAAAAAAAAACCACAAAAAAAAACCCACAAAAAAACCCCCAAGGATAGTAGCAAGATGTTTACCAAAGAGCTGCATGTTGAGAAGCTGAGCCTGTTTGTTTGTATATTTTAAATCCCTACTTATACAGTTCTACAAAGAGTGAGCTGTTACACAGCCCAGCACTCAAGCTGGGGAAAAAAAAGCAAGTCTTGCTTTCTCTTTTACCCAAATTAATCCTCTGTGAAAAATTTACTTTCTAGGTCTGCCTTTTAAGTGAACAATAGTAAGGAAAAAAAGCTATCTACTGGGTCATTAGTGAATTCGTCTACCATGAAAAATTATATCTCACAGTACACAACAGTGTTTTTATTCAGTCTAGTTAAGATACCAGTCAATAGCACTTTCCAGGGATGATTGATTGCAAATATCACATTGGAAAGAGCTGTGCTGTTTAATCCAAATATTTTCTATTTAATTTGTAGCCAACAGTGACAGGGAAAAACTCTCATCAGTGAGTTTAATTCTTTAGAGTACCTTAGATGTTTCTTCTTGCTTCATGCTGCCAGCCATCTTCCAGCAACATTCACAGTCCCTCAGGTGAAATTACTTCCCTCCAGCATTTTTTTCCTCATACAATGTATCCTGAGACAGGGCTGGTAAAACCTGCACAGTTCACGCAGCACCTTGGACTACAGCAGCTTTATCCATTATTGATTCAATGCAGATAATCCAAAGCAAGAGGAGATTTTAGAAGCCATAATTTCATGGGACTCAGAAGTCTTGGGAGAGACTGGTAATACCAATTACAAGCATAAATGGGGAGAAAATAGTTGAGAAACTGAAATAACAAATGGCTCAGGAGACCTCACAAGAAAGAAAAGATGAGATGATAAAATAAAATAGGGTTTACTGACAAAATTCATAACAAATCCTGAAAAGGCTCATGTAAATATAGCTCAGCTAAATCCTATTTAAATCTTCTCCATACCTTCCACTCACAGGCTTACATTACCTGCACATCAAAACTTATGTGGCTGTGACAGGTTTTCATCAGACTGCTCTTCACCATAAATCAAAGATATCTGTCAAGCCACAAGCTCCAGACCTGCAGCAGACTGCCTTAAACCCAGTTGACAGGGAAGGTAAACCTCAATTTTAACTTGCATTTTTATTCCTGTAATGTCACTGCTTTCAACTGAACATTTATTGAAGGCCCCCACACATCAGTGTGTGGTGAGTAATAGTGTTTACTTCACTTATGTGCTTGGTGGCACCTCCTGAGCAAATGGATTTCAGAGTGCAGTTGTCACCGCACAAACTCCCTGCAGCACCTAGTGCTTAGCAGAATTGTAAAATATTAACCAGATAACAAAAACCCAAATTGTCAGCTTGCTCAAAAAAGAGCCCATGCCCTTGAGATCAAGGTGAGGCATAAGCAATACTTGTCCCATCCCTATCTTACATTAAAGCAGTAAACCTAATTTACTAAGATTAACCTTCAGAACAAACCTACACAGTTTAAACAAGACAAGCAAATTTGGGAATATGCAAATTTATCCATTATGGAGTTTGCATAAAATCTGAGGGGAAAAAAGCTATGAAACTTATGCTTAATCCTCATGCTGTCTTCCCTGGCAGGCAGAGAGAAAGGCCTCTTCAAATCATCATGAAACTCAGCATTATTAATGGCCACCCGCCTTAGAGACAATTCTGTGGAGAGGGTTTTCATAGCTAATATCTGTGCAGCAAATCATTTTTATTTCATTTTCCTTGTGCAGTAACCCACAATGTCCCAATTACAGTTGCTTCACAATATTGCAAGTCTTACATTCCCAGACATTATCTCATACAAAAGAAATAAAAAAGTAAAGACAAGAGTGTGGAGAGGAAAGAGATTACTTACTGCAGTTATATATTTTTGTGTGCTGTTACAGCACTTAGCTGAATGGAACTCACATCTTTAACTGCTAATATAACACTAATACTGAAAATCATAAAAGCACTCCTGTTCCTCTTGATCCTGTCTGAACGACCACCACAAACAAAATATGTTTCTAGTATTAGAGACATTTCTTTTTAGACTACCTAGTCTACCTGGCCTAAACTAAAAAGAAAAAGCGCTCATGTGGACAGGCTTGATGGAAAAAGTTTTCTCTCAGAAGAAATACAAAGTCTATCAAAAGTAATTCCTTGACACGGTAAGTCAAAGAAAAATAAATCAATGCTCCTCTGAACAGAGTCCCTTTCTATCCCTGTGACATCAAAATCTTAGTAACACATATTTCGTCAATGTTTAGGGGAGAGTGTGTATCACTAAGAAATTCTGTGTTTTCAGCCGTTAAACACATGCAGATCAAGTAAGCTCTCTGCATTCCCAGGGAGCTTTCCCATGTCAGACAAGCCTAGCATGAAGGCCTGTATAATAGAGAGTAATTTACTCACACTGTGAAAATTAAAATAAAATGTTCACTTATTTTAGTCTCCAGAAAACAGAAATGAATAGACTTGCAGAATGCCTATGAAAACAATAAACAGATAAATTGGTATAGCATGAAATGCATTGATTAGGAAGATTTAAACATGAAAATCTGTAGTTGATGTTAAAACACTATGAAGCATTCAACAGAAGGATCAAAAAACACAATTTAAAAACCGTGACCCATATTGCTGAACACACTTCTAATTTTGCAAATAATGAAAAGCAAATATGATTCTTTCTAGTAGATATTAGATTGTTTCCTGCAGTTGAAGAATGGAAATTAAAATGAGTATTGGAAATATAGTACTGAAATGATATGGCTACCACTTTATCTCTCGATATTAAATAAAACTTTGAGACCTCAGGCGCTTTTCTGATTTGTAAATGGGCCTCGGACATTGCAAACACACTTGATTCTGTTTAATGTGAAATTTCTCAGAGAGGAGGAGGCAAATGCAGTCAATAACTGAGTGTGAGAAATGATCTGCACCACTGAACTCTGTCCCACTTTCCAGCTGAAGTAGGTTAGCTCAGTTGTCAGCCAAACCACTGGGCCCTTTTGGGAAGACTGCTTGGCACACACAGTGGTCCTCACCTGTCTTGAGCATTTAACAGCCAAGCCAAAATTCCATAAGTTATAGAAATTCCTTATATAAAATTAGTAAATTTAACACTATGGCTGATATTGCTACCGTTTTATGAGAATACTTGAAAAGCATTTTTAAGTATTCTTCTAACCAAGAGCAGTAATATGTAATGCCAACGGGAAAGACTTAGTTGCACTAAATGTATTTATTTTTTATACATCATTAAAATAAATATTTTCAGAGACAAAAAGAGAAATTTTTTATTTTAAAGTCTAGAAATATGTTTGTATTATCAGAAAACTTTTAGTGCAGTAGAAAACTGTAAACTTTTGGTATGCTTATGAAGTGTCACCCCTCACAAGGTACTGGTGATAGCAAGCAGGTACAGCATTACATGCAGGTTGTGTGAGTGTTAATGCACTGTCTTCGATCAATCTTCAAATCTCACCCAGACTGAAATTCTGTTTACAATTCTGCTCACAAACAAACCAATCTGCATCTGTTTATATCAATCTCTAAAGGCAGGAGTAAGACATGAAATACTTCATGTCACTCAACATTTGAGTCTTTCTAATAACAGAAATAAGTTTTTCTAATCCTAGGAAAATGGAAACAGCTGCAGTATAGACAGCAGGCCTGCTATTTTCTACTGCTACATAGTAGAGACCTATAGAAGATTTTAGTAAATACAGTGCTGTTACAGACCCTGAATAGCTGTAAAATGCCACACCTGGGTTAAGCATAAGTATGCAGCTAAAATCTTGGCCTTCAATATAGAAAGATATAAGCTTAAAAACAACTAATTAGTGCTACAGTATATTTGTCAGGCTTTAGGCAATAACTTCTCCATTTAATAATCTAAACAACTGCATACACCTCATTTTCATTAACACATGGCATAGGAAAAATCAGACTGACAAACTACTTGATCTATGCAGAAAGCTAAAACTATTTGTTACACCACTTTTTACTATCAGGTGCACACAGCACAAGTCTTACTCTTTAAAATTATCTATTCTACAGAAAAAACCCTAGAGTTTCGTCCATGAGCAGCATACAGTACTTATAGAGTGTTCTCAAAGTGAAAGACATGACACAGACAACAAAGCTTGACTGGGCATGATATCATAATTCATGGTATATTTAATAATTTAAAATTTTTGATACACAGTAAAACTGAGACAGTAGTTTATTTTCAAGTAAGAAATGGACAGAAATATTTGATAAGAGTTTATAAGTAAGGCTTGTGGAGGTCACTAACACATATTAACTACCTCTGTTTCCTATCTGTCCTTTACAAACTGTGGTCCACATACAAGTGATAGAAGATGAGACCATTACATGTTCCATACCAAAGCATCACCAAAAAAAAAAAAATTTTCATCAGTCAGCAAAACTTTTGATAAATTAATCTACATGCTGTTCTGCCCGCCTATGCAATTATTTCCATGTCTTTCTTTGCATTATACATCAAGACTTTCAACAAAGAATGGGACATCCATAGGGAATTTTGATTTTCACTAAGTGCTGATCTACAAAGCTAATAGTCTTTAAAAGTTTCAGAGCAACACTCAAAATTCTCTGATCAGTCTTGAAAATCTTGAGAGTTTTTTTAAGCATACTCATTACAATTTATAATTACAACACAGTCAAATAACAGAAGACAAATACGTACAAAGTAAACTGAAGATGTTTGTGGAAACTGCTAAAATAGTAAATTTTTAAATGGGTATTTTTTCATGTTTATTGTAACAGTAAGCTTTGAGTCAATTAGTACTGATGCTTTCAAAACCAACAACCTGCAGTCCTGAGCAACATGCTATAGCTGACCCTCCTTTGAGCAGAGGGATTGGACTAGATGAACTCCAGAGGTGTCTCCCAGCCTAAGCTTGCCTATGATTCTGCGATCTTTGAAGAAAGCACAGCTAGAAGTCAGAAAGCTGTAAATTTCTGTACAGATGGGCTCATTTTACCCAATTGTATACCCATCCAAAGACAGACAAAAACCAAGTAAATGTGAATGACTTTACTAAGAGAGAAATGAACAATAGATAATGAAAGGAAATGGCAGGCCACAATTTTATTTAATCATGTCGTAACAAGAATCCAGGTCAAAGCTACAGCATTCCCTGTATGGTGTCTTCTAAGGATGCCATTCTTTTGATCCAGTCAGAGGCCTAGCTAGGGACAGATAATCTCTGTTGACATAAGGTCTATTAACCTTACATAGTAACCACATTAGAATGTACAGCTATCACAGCTTCAAGATTGGAACAAAACCAGCTTCTACTAAAGGATACTTTTGAGACAAACAGAACAGCCGCCCAGCCTCAGTTTTGGTTACCAGGAAAATTTCTTGACCAAAGGGAGCACGTGACAAACTAACTCACAAAATAAGCATAAATTCAGCTATACTGCTGCAAAGAAAGTGAGACAGCCCTGCAAGATCTCCTCTTTTGTCCTGAATAGGCTTGATACCTGAATCATAAGTTGGAAGGATGCCATTACCAGCCAAATTAACCAGTGCTCCTGGTTCTGGTGATGGTACCAATAAACTACATTCTCTCCTTTCCCTCCACCTATTGTAGAGTTACACTTGGTCCTCTGCTAAGTGCTTCAAAAAGACAGAAAACCAAGTCAGAAACAGGAAGGGAATGTTCCTATTTACTGTGGATGGGATATCATAGAGGCTTTTCTAAGCCTACTACACTATAAATATCCAACCTACTGTTTGAGAAACTTTTCATAGAAAGCTGTATTTTCTCTTTCTTACCAAATTAAGGCAGAAAGGCAAAGGAGAGCAAAAGCAAGTTGTATAAATAAGTAAATAGAAGTTGTTGAAAGCTTTCTATTCTTTAAATTAACATCAAACCCATTTATTAAATGCATCTATTACTGTAGTGTGATGCATCTTCATTTTGAAAGTCTTTTTAGCACCAGCTTCCACTGACGATTGATGAGTGGTAGCAAATCGTATTCAGCTGAAGACATTAGATGCTCCCTATACAGCTGATGACATTTATTAGTTTCCAGAACTCTCAAAGATCTTCCTAACAGTAAAAAAAGGGTTGTTTGTCTTACATCAACCTCTAAATGATAAAAGAGCCTAATTTAAAGCAATAAGATTTGACAATCAGTGAATTCTGAGAACAAAGCATGTATGCTTTCCGACAGTTTTAAAGACTTACTGAAAATGAGCAAAGTGTAAGACTCTGGTACTCACTCCTTTTACATACCAAATTTGAAAAATATTTGAAGACCATCAGGTCTCCTACAAACATTTCTATACATTCATTATAAGCTTTTATAAAATCCAAGAGCAAAACATTTCAGTCATTGCCTATATACTATATATTCCTTCTGCTTTCTCCAAGTGGTACCCATTTGCATTCCTTCAGTGTTTAAGTCATTTACAAAAAGAAAGACAAAATTTAAGAAGAAATAGCTACTATAGCAACACTGGTCAAAGCCATGTTGCATTCTTCTACCTCCCCTTATCAAAATTTCTAGCTGATAGACATTAGAAAGTAATTTTAATTTTCAAATGCAAAACCATAGTAACCTCTTGACAAAAGAAGGAAGTGGACATATCAGCTACAAATCTCTTGGTAGCAGTCATTAAATCCCATGCCTAAATATCTCAGACTGTTTGCATTCTTAGTGCTGACGGTTCATCAAAAAAAAATCACAGGAAAGAAAAAAAATAAGATTTCTAAGGGCCTGAAACTAAACCTGTCAACAGGCTGCACAAACAACTGAGCTGCAGTTCAATTAAATGGATTTTTAAGCTTATTTCTTGTTATCTGGCATTTTCAGTCACAGGAAGATAACTATGATATTTTTTTCCACATAGGACACAAGGAAGAAGTTGGTCAGAAGAGTTGGGCAGAGGAGATGGCACACTTTTAAAAAATATCAAACAGCATCTAATTTTTGTAGATTGTCAGAGATGATTTCACAGAAATCTGCATGAATGTTACAGACATCATGCTCACAACTTTAATAAAGAATCAGAAAATCACAGAAAGAATAGAAAAGCTTGCACGTTTTGCAGTGCTACTCTCACATTCATTTTTTCCACATCAATCAATTGCTGTCCTTTTCAACAGAACATTAAGCTAGTTCAAACACCCCACTCACTTCTCAATAGAAATAACATACTCCTTAGTTCACTACCATTGATCTGTTGTACATTAAGTTAACAGTCATTATGCAATTAATGGAAAAACAGATATATGAACATTGAGTTAGAGGGTAATGATGGCTTCCAATTGGACCTTTGATATAATTCAACAGTTTTATAAATTAGAGTAATTTGTTGTAGAATTAATGTGCTCTCACTGGCCTTGAGGGCCAACAATACAGTTTAATATGACAGATGCTTTACAAGCAGCAGAGACTTTGTTTACATTAATAATTTACATCTATAGTAAATTCTTCTATGCTTTCAATTATCAATTAACGTTTGAGGAGAGAAAAAAAAACAGAACATCCAAGTTCGCCATTCCAAGAACTAAGCCAAGAGCAGCAAGTTGCTTTTGTGTAATTCTGCTGAGTTCTCATTTTGATTTATTGCTTGTGCATGGAGATATGTAAAGTAGGGGATGCACTTCACATTTTTGATCAGTGTTAATTACTCCCATGTGCTAACAGTGAGAGTGGTTGCAGCAATTAAATTATCATGGCAGCAGCAATAGCAGCTGTGGCCATGGCAGCAATCTCCTTTTGCTTTTTCTCCCCAGAGGAGTGTACAGCAAGGATAGCTCCAGACCCTACTCTATAAAATTCAAAGCTCTGCTGGGAAGGCAAAATAAGACACAATCTGCAGAGCCAGAGAGTAAATGAGTGAAAAATGGAAGAGGTAATGAATATATGCAAATGAATGGAAGGGGAGGGAAAATAGGGGCAGTGGAGTCAAAGAATTTTTGGTGGGTGTGGCTTGTTGTGATGCTTTTATTAAACAAAACAAGAAACCACAAGTATAACAAAAAGGGACACTGAGTACTCCTGACTGCAGTTTCTGAAGAACTCATGTGAGCTACTGCAGACTTCCAAAGCACAGCCTACCAAGAGGCCTGATTGATATTAGGCTTGTGGTTACTGCAAGACTCCTTTTCAAGTTTCCTCCTCCATCCATAGAAGTCTGTCTCAGTTGTCAAAAAAAACAAAAAACCAAAAACCAAAAACACAAAAACAACAACAAACACAAAACAACAAAAAAAACCCCTGTAGTGTCTCATAGCATCAAATATTAGGCAAATGCAAAAGTGTCACTATGTCCTGGGAGAGAGAGGAGGCTCACTTGAGGAGGACCTAGTGTACTAGGGGTCCCCACAGCACTTTACTGTGCAGACTCAGATGTGAACCGAGGTACCTCAGGGACAACAGAGCATCCTCTTTTCCCACTGACCATGATCAGACTGCTTGGGGAGCAAAGCCATCCTGAGTAAAGGTTACATTCCTGAGCAAATGTTGGGGAGTAAAGTTGCCTTTACCCCGCAACTCTGAGAACCTTCCAATTCATAATCCATCTTTTACCCACACACAATACTATTAAATTTAATAACTCAAGATATACCAACTACACCTCAGGCAAGGAAAAAATGTATCCACTTTATGGAAAGTAATCTAAAAATAGGAGACGAGAAGGCCATTGGAAAGTATGTCCTATTATACTCAATTACAATCAATGGATGATTTCCAGAAACGATATTTATTATGAGTATCTAAATATTTCTTGAATTATTCCTATATTACAGATATTACTTCAGCTTCTTAAAAGAAATAAATTACTTCAGGTTTTGGGGGGTCTGTAGGGGTTTTTTTTTGAAGGTGGGGGGTTTTTGTTTGTTTGGTGGGAGGGGTGGTGGTATTTAGTTTAGCTACAGAAGAGCATCCAGCCCTTGTAGCTGCTCTGTGTTCCTGGAAGTGATTGTCTTGTACTATAGCAGGAAACACCCAAGAGGAAGAAAGAAGCCTGTCCTCAAGTGTCACTAAAAAACTTGAAGGATTTTAAGAACTCAGCTGATTTCACCTTACCTAAAGTGAAATGATACATTGTTGAAATGACACACTGACTGTATAACAGCAGTAGCAGTTCTCCGAAACTGATCTCATGTCTGATCTCTATCTCAATTGCTTAATGTCAAATAATGGGAAAAATTAATGAAGTAGATTTGTTTTGTTCAAGGATTTATGGGTTTTTCAGCCTGATGCTAAAGAAATCCCCCATCTACAATGCTTTGCAAATCCACATTAACTGAAAAGCCCCATAAGGCTATGGGGTCTCTCTATACATATTCATGCTGTATTAAGGACAAGAATGCCGAGCATTACTTTAATAGCAGTAGGAAAGTACACCTTCTACAATACTTTCTCCAATTCATTATGTTACAGACATATTTTTAAATATCTTGCAGAGTATAGTAATTAGGTGATATTTAGGGGTATTTTCCACATGGAACTTGCAGGGCTACACCAGAGTTTCTTTTTCCCCTTAAAGCATTTATTGAGGACTAAAAACCATCATGAAACTTTTGTTTCCGGATATTTAATTGCAAAAAGAACAAGTGAAAGTCACACCCAGTCTCAGAAAGCTTTTATAGAAGTATACACACACACAGAGTGGGATCAAAGTAGAAATAAACACATTAATGCAGAGTTCGAGGCTTCCACACATTGCAATATATTGAAATGTGTGTGTATCCAATCTCCAAGTGCTGAACTACCATTATTGGAATAATACTTCAGAAATTATTATTCTCTAAAGACTTTATTTAGAAGGTGAAATACATTTCAAGGATTTTTATTCTACACCTCTAGGCCTATGACCAATAAAAAGTGGCAAAGCAGTTCATGTTAATGGATTCTTAATTAGTCTGGGATGCACAAAAGAAATTTAACATAAGAGCAACTTCTAATTCTAAGCTTTAAAACACCAGAGAGCTTCTCAAACACAGCAGTAGCAATGTGTGTTCCAGTGTCATAGTAAATAGGAAAGCTGGAGATTGAAAGTTGTATCTGTGGAGTTGTCTTCTATAGAAAATGAAAACTAATTTCAAAATACAAACAAAAAAAAAATTCAC
Source organism: Pyrocephalus nanus (assembly GCA_038380795.1). Lineage (NCBI taxonomy): Eukaryota > Metazoa > Chordata > Aves > Passeriformes > Tyrannidae > Pyrocephalus > Pyrocephalus nanus. The sequence goes on from CM076262.1 coordinate 866,653, forward strand.
ATTTATTTTGCAAGTATTTGCAACAAATTATATTAAATCAGATTTATATATTTATTGATGTTTAAAAAAATACAGGAAGATGAACAACAACAAAACAAAAAAAAAAATCAAAATTTTTCTAGAAAAACATCCACCTTTAGTAAATGGGAAACAGTAAGTCCCATTATTGCCCAGAAGCCATCCAGACCCAAGTACCACGTGTCTGAATATGACTGCAGCCACTTGCTGCAGAGCAATCCAGAACTAACTTGCTTCTCATTGTTGTGGACCAGAGGCAAAAGTACTATTACATATCGTGCTTCAGCCTGGGAGAGATGGGAGCACGTTCTTGTACCTATTGAGGACCTGAGATCATACAAGCACATTCTAACATAACAATTAGAAACAAAATTTAGGTTAGTATACAAGCATATCCATGACAAATTTTGGTACACCAAGACATCACACAAAACAGAAGCCTCCTCTGCAAACCATACCATTGTACCACTCCACTACAAATCTGAACTGTAGCACTCTTTGTGCTCTTTTGTGCTAAAAGATCTTCTACAGTAGCAAGCATGATCTTCTAATAATCTTTTATTTACTGTGATCCCAGCTTTAGCCTCCATCAGGACTAAACCAGAGTACTATTGTACTTAGCTACACTGTCTTTCAGATTACTACGCGAAGTGAAGTATTCGTTGGACACAGGGATCTGAACTCCTCAGTTTTGCTACATCCAGTCTGGGTCCAAAAGACACAGAACAAAGAAGTACTTCTTCTCTAGGAATGTGACAAAAAAGAACAGAAGTCAGCAAGATGAAAACATTTTCTTGGTAAGCCTTACTGAGAGGAAGAGACAAAGACTGGAAAACATTGTGCTGCTCTAAGAGACAAGAAGAGAGCAGAGCACTCATGTTATAGCTAACCTACTGCACCTGTACAGCTCAGTCTTACATCTCCCTCTGCAACATCAGAGAAAAAAAAACAAACAGCCATACCAGCTTCAAATTAGACTGGAAACCTAGAGAAGCCAATGAAATTCATATGAAAGTCTTTAAAGAAGTCAGGGGGTACTTCAGTTTAATTAATTTTTTTTAAAGACTAATTCAAAGAAAGCAATAGAATTATTTATACTACTGTATTTTGCTTAGCAGAAAATACACTTTTTCCATATGTGCATTTTTCTTGCTTTATATCAACGCACCAAAAGAGAAGATTTAGCATGTTGAATCAGTTAGAATGGTCTCCAAAGCAGGGGCAGAATATAATTAAGTCTTCAGAATTTTGATGATGTTCCAAATTGAATAAATGCAAAACCCTCCCACGAGCTGTTTAAATTACATGTGTGCATGTTTGTGTTTATGGGCAGCCAGATCAAAATTGTGATATAGAGTTTCAAACAAAGGTTTTATCTGGTGTTTAAAAAATGTTTTGGTAGATCCTCCTTATAATCCTGGATAAACACAAGTTTACTTACTATTGGCAATGATGAAAACAAAACTTAAATGAGCCATTACTGAGGTTCCTCATTGCATCCAAGAAGGCTGACTTGAAGTCGTCTACGCAAAATCTCTAGAACAGCAATGCAGGCACCAGCAAGTTTAAAGCCAAAGTTTCTCAATGGTAACTTTACCAAGTTCATTTTGTACTAAATTGGGAAGCATTTTATTAATTTTATAAATCTTGAAGTGTTATATCAAGCATTAATGGAATTCATAAGGGCAGGATAGGCAGGGAGATGGAGAAAAGAAAGCAAATTCTGCATACTTCATGAGAATTGAACTTGAAGGATTTCTGGAGGTATAACAGAAAAGGACAACTCAGAAGATGGAAAGAGTAAAAGCCCAGGGCAGAGCATAACTAATAGAGACTGGTACACATAACCAACTCAGAATTTTTTAAAAGTGCTTTGAACCAAATGTTATCACAAATGCAGGCTCTGATGTTATTTAAGGAGAACTGATCATTTTCCCTCAGACTGATGTAACTGAAGTTGAAATTACTAGAGAGGAAACAATAGTCTCAATTCTCATTAACACCAGCAGGCTTTGAACAGCTACAGAGAGCAATGTTGAAAATTTCTGATTGTAATTCTAATAATAATTTCAAGCAAAGGTGTGGCCAGGCATCAAAGTCATTCTATGATAAAATTCAAAATACTGAAATAAAAACAGGGATTTAATTCTGCTGAAATTTTTATTTTAATAACTAAGAAACCAGTCCTCTACTGCTAGCTCAACATCCTATAAGTTTTAACTTAAAAGAAATTATATCAACATGTGATATTTATTATATAAAATATACTAGTCCCAACCATGCTGTTTATTCACCATTCACCCAAAAATAATATGTGACATCAAGACATTTACGTAAGCATTAACAGGAACACAAATAATTCTGTTTCTTATTAACTCTTGTAAGCACAAGTGTAAAATTAAGCTCAGGTGCTTTCACGAGAAAGCTAAAAACAGATTTGTCATATTTTAAACCAACCTGGCCAGATCTCAAAATAAGAGGCTGCGGTAGTGGCTCAGAAGTCTTCAGCACATAAGAAACATAACCAGAAAAAAAACACTGCTTTATAGCAGTAGCTTTTGAAACTGAATTTATTCCAAATAATTTTGTTAATGTTATTAAAGCTCCTCTAGACTAAAATTAAAGTAGTACAGCTATTTAATAAAACCTATCTAATTCTAGGAAGACATAAAGTATCAAATCAGCTGTCCATATTGATCAACACTAATTATACAAGTCATCTAGACATGGACACAAAATAGAACCAAACATTTCTACCTTTTACAATCAATTTAACCTTGACCTTTATGCTGTCAGACTTGCTAGAACTTCCCATAGACTGAAAAACATAACCTGCATGTCCTGAATGTGCTATTAAGGAATTAAGAAATTTTAATATCTAGTGTTTTTACTAAAATCTTCCAATTTTCAAATACTTCCAAGCTGCATCAAATATAAATTGATATATAGGAAATGTAATAAAAAGGAGATGAATCAAATATTAAGTTCCTATTTACATAAGAAAACAGTAAAATAATTTGACTCTTCTGAACATGAAACACATGCCAAGAACATCAGCTAATGCAGGTAACACTGCATGTCTTCACAGAAATACAACAAATCACTATATCAAGAGTCCTAACTGTAACTTATAGCAAATTCCTCAGGATTTTTAAACCAGCAGCATGTGAAAGATAGTTAAAGCATTCAATCTGGTGGTTTTTAGTGTTTCTTCTAGATGACATACAGTTTACTATTCAGCTTCTTATTCATCTTCACAGTAGTGAAGTTCACAGTAAGGATTGCAGACTGGAACAATTCCACAAAGAAATGAGATCCAGATGACTTTCTCAAAATGCTTTATAGTGGTTTATAATATGCCACAAGATTTGTTTTTATCTGCATCATCACACGCAGGGAAAACACCCCAGCTACAGCTGTGATCATAGAAAACAAGACCAATTCTTAAAAGAATTAACATACTTTACATGTTTGCAGTTATTTTTACTCTTTCCCCCAATATATAAATAATGGCAATATAGTCACACATTTTACTGCCAATGAGACAGTAGCACAAGTGTTACCATAAAAAAGTTGGAATTACACCCAAGATACTACAACAACTGCTTATTCATTTTTAACAAAGAATTGACGATGGCAGAGGCTAGTCCTCCAGCTCTCACATAATTGAGAATGGGAAAACATGCAAATACATATTGATGAGACTGCAATTTGTCATAAAAGAAACTGAAAAGCCTGTTTACTTAGAACTCTAGCTGAAGACTAGATAGCTTTTGAAAAGATTGCTGTAATGGAAGAAGTGGCTTTACAGAGGCAGACTGCACTCATGAAGCTTCTTACATGTCTAAAAAGAATCTTTTAGTGTCAAAAGTGTACCTTCAAAATAAACAGAAGCAGCTGGTATGTGGAAAAAAAAATACCACCACATCTAGTACAGTTGAATCCTACGTGCTTAAATCCCTGCAAACCCATCTCTCATCAAAAAAAGGGCTTTTTGCAGGGAATATAAAACAGACAAGTAATTTTCCATGTTATCTACCTGTGTTTCAAGAGTTAGAATTGCTGCTTTTCTCTCCCATTCACTTGCATTTGTAGTTTCTGTTTCATGTCAAAATTCTGCAAAGCCCTTAAGAGTACAAGTAGTATTTAAGTATTGTTCTAAATGATGTCTCTAAAAGCTTCAATTAGGGGTAAAAGGTCAGGGGTACAATCCATACTTGCATAACTAACTATAGAAAACAGACATCCTTAGATGTTGAGATCTGATAGAATATGAACAGGCCTGTAGGGAAGTAGAATTTGATCTAAAACATGAGTGCCTGTGATAGTCTGATAGTCTGCAGAATTATATACTTTGTAAACCAAACAAGGAGTGTGATTGGAAAACAGAGAAAGAGGGAAGAAAAAGAAAAAAAAAAGGCATTAGAACCACTAACAAGTTCTTATAGGTCTTCTTTTGTTTTTCTATAGGTTGTTTTAGTTTTTATTTAAAAACTAAGTATCAAGGAAAGATTTTTCCCCCCCCTGAAATTTATTGTCTTTGCTCTTTATTAGTAGGGCTATTTAATCATTGAGATTTCAACACATGGAGAACGGCACAACAAAAGTCTTAGTTTAAAATTTTAATTTATATTTTACTCCTAATTCAGGACAGGAGAAGCTTCCTGTTTTAAAATCAAGTTCAAATTCCATGGATATAGAGGGAAGCTATAACTGGTTCTTGTGGCAGAACAACCATTTACAGAATTTACAGGAAGCAATTCTAATGTTCTCAGATTTTAAGACAAGTGCAAACATATTCTTTTAAAGAAAAAAATTAGTAGGCAAACCAGAAAAAATAAGGCTAAGCAATTTAGGATGCATTATGTAGAACTAAATAGCAAGCTGAGCCATTTATGTTTTAAACTTTTTCTTTTTAAATTTTAGAAAAAAAGCTGAGGAAAAGGCTAAGGAACATTTTCAGAGTCAGCTTTTAAACATCCAAGCAAAGTTTCCTGGTTACAAGCAATAATGGCGAGGGAGACAGAGAGAAGAATGATCACAGGTCTGGTTTAACAGCTGTGGCACTTCCAGTACCAGCATGGATCTGTAAAATTTACTACCCACTTTGACTATAAAGCTGAGCTAGTTTTATGCAGAGCCAGCTCAGGTGTATTAAGAACATAATCCTTGAATTGTAACCCCTGTGGACTACATGCTTCAGAATCCTCCAGTTCTCATGATCTACTCAAGTGTGGCCAAGGATTGCGAGCTCCAAGGCACACAAGTTTCAACACACCTTTATTCACCAGGGCACTGTGACAGGTCCCTGCTGCTCCCATGCAGAACCTTGAGCCCTGCAACAATGCTTGTCTGGTTTGAGAGTCATTTCAGGTCCCACATGGTTAATACTTAGCTGAGGTGAATAAATCCTGCTAAACGCAAGGCAAACACTGCAGAGTCACTTAAGTATTCCTGTAGTACGTTCCTAGCATTCTCTAGGTTCTTACCCTCTTTGGTGTATACGAATTTTACTCACTCTACTTAAAATATACAGGTCCAGAAACATTTTTTCAGTCTGGAGTCTTTACTTTAGAGAGAACAATACTATTTCAACGCAAGATAGAGGGTGAGTCTCCAGAAAGTGGCATCTTTCAGCTGAAGTCACGCCTAATTAGCCCAAGACATTTCACAGCCTGCCCTCAAGGTGTAAAAATTACTGCTGTTGAGCAACCTCCTTGTGCACAGGGCCACAGGCTACAACACACTGCCTGCTGAAAGATGAAGTGAAAGAAGAAGTTTAAAGAGCAAACTTTACCATATTAACAAATTGGGTTTGGGGTTTCTTTTAATTATTATTTACAAATGCTGTCAAGAACTTTATCTGACATTAAGAAAATGTGTGTCTTCATCAAGACGTCTGAGATTCATATTAGAAGTTTCAGCTAGAAAGAGAAACTTAATATGATTTGATTTTTCAAATCCAATATATTAAAAGTATAAGAACTTTCCTTTTCAAGCTTGTCATATCAGCTGTAGATGTGAAAACCAAAGGAATTAATGTCCAAAAGGCCTAGACAGAACGAGGCTCCATTAGTCTATACCTATATAAGCATACTGTAACATCTGCTCCAGATTTACACATCAGCAAAGATGATTATCCAAATAAAGAGAATGTAAGTAATACATATGCATTCAGGGGAATATTTCTCCAATAGCTTTTGCTCTTTCATTAAAGCAGTCTACTTTAGGAACATGTAACAATAAATCCACAGGTTGAAGCATTGATTTAAAACAGTTCATATATAAGCAGCCCAACAGTTAACCATACAGCAACAACAGCCTGGATTCCTGAAAGCATAGAGAGACACGGCTTTGGAAAAAAAAAAAAAAAAAAAAGGTGGGTTTTCCACCATAAGTTTCTGCTTCTTCCATAGCTAAAAATATTTATACGAAGAATCATAAATAGCAATAATTATTTGAAGTCTCTTCCAACACAGAGCACTCTAGAATATTTCGAACTAGCACATCCACCAAGTCTTGCACTAATATTTAGGAGGGGGAAGGGACATCATGTACATGGATTGCTGGAAAGCTAATTCATACAGAAGTTTAAGTAGTTGCAGGTACATGCTCTTTCTTGGAGGACCCTGATTTTAAAGTACCTACCATGAATCCATATTTTACTTTAAAATGGAAAAGAAAATCCTACTTTTTTGTGTGCGTTACCTCAATTTCTTAAGCCTCAAATCAGAGAGAGCTCTGCATAAGAATTGAGGCACTGAATGTTTGCAATGAACATGGGGTGCACAATTCCCCATCTGCATCCAGGCTTCCATTTTAGGATTAAAAAAAATTGGTCTTTATGGTCCATCAAGTAAACTGGCTTACATGCTCATTACCTTACAAGAAAGCTTCTGCTAAAGCCTGCAGGTTTTCCTGGAAGCACATTGTGTTTGTCCTGTACAGGCTGTTTCCAAAAGTCATTCTATTTTTGATTAGCCATTTAGTATTACAGTATGTATTTTTATGTGTCTCATTCAGATATCATTGTAACTGTACACAACGCATTTCATCAAATTTCTAAATACAGGTGAAATCTACAGAAGCCCTTAATATTTTTTATTTTTTAAATATTTCTCCAGGTTCCTACAGTTTATAGCTGTGTGTTGTCCAAACTGCTGAAACCTCTGCAAATTTATAGACCTAAACCTGACTGGCATTCAGGTACCAGGAAAAAGAGAAAGTCTCCCCTCCCAAGGGTTTGCTCTAAGCAAGCACACTTTAACAATTTATAATTTCACTAATGAGACTGAAAGAAAGTGTACATGTGAGGCATGTACCTCTTTCTGGCTCTCTATTTCTATTCCCAAATATGACTAACATAAACAGAATAAAATCTTGGCATTCAGATAGAAATCTAGGACTTTCTTCGCCTGCCTCTGCACAAGACATGCTCAGTGGAGCTGCTCAAGCTGAAGTAGTTGCTCACAAGCATATGCACGTAGGCTGCTCACAGGCCTTTTTCCACAGAAAATCTGACCCTGAATTAATGTCATTTTTGATCAGCAAGAGGCCAAATTTAATGACTGTCTAGGCAGATTCCAAAGTCCAAATCCTATTTTGGGTGAAGGTAAGAGTACAGAATTTAGCAGGTTTTTAAGGTGGAGGCAGAGGGTGGGCTAATTCCTTCTCTTGGTGTTCAGTGCCTTACATACATTTCATTAGGAAGAGACACAGAACTGCAGTCTGCTTGGGAAAGGCTGAGTAAGAGCTTGGACATGCTTATATCTACATGAAATCAAGGACATGGTCATAAATATTTCATGCTTATTCAAGGTCTCTCTGAAATTATTATTTAATAAATCACATGAGGCAAGTTTTTTCATAAAAGTTGAAAAAGCTAGATGAGAAACATTAAGCACACTGAGTTTCAAATCCATATATGCACCAACAGGTTCCATACCCAGATTTCATTGTTGCTTAATCTGGAGCTGCCCTGTCTGCCCAGCAAGGTGTCTTAAAAAGCCCCAGCAGGAAACCTGTAGGATTTATCAAACACTCATTTAATATGGCAAAGACAGAAGCTTATTTTTGTTTTTTTTTTCCAAATAATTTGACAGTAACTTTTGAGACATCCGACACACCCACGTGCCAGGGTGTCTGTGGTGAGGGACAGGTTGTGGGGCAGCCTCTGTGAGAAAAGGCCTTGGCTGCCCAGGAAGGATATAGCCAGTTCCAACCTCCGCAGGGCAGGCACAGCCAAGCCCCTTGGGCACAAGGGTGGTGGTGCTGCAGAGAAACAGATCTTAAAAAAAAGAGGCAAAATGCCTGACACAAAGAGGAGAGGGGAACAAAAAGCAAAGAAAGAAACACCCCAGTCAGTAAATGAATGGAAGGAGGTGCTTCAGATGCCAGAGCAGATATTCCCCTGCAGACTGTGTAGAATCATAGAATCAAGTGGGTTGGAAAGGACCTCTAAGATCATAAAGTCCAACTCTTGATCCACTACCACCACAGTTACTAGACCATGGCACTAAGTTCCACATCCAGTCTCTTCTTAAACACCTCCAGGGACAGAGAATCCACCAACTCCCTGGGCAGCCCATTCCATGGTGAGGCAGGCTGTACTCCTGCAGCCCATGGAGAACTCCCACACTGGAGCAGGCAGACATGTCCCAGAGGAAGCTTCTACCCATGGAGAGCCCAGACAGGAGCAGGTTTTCTGTTGTATGGTGCAAGGACTCTCCACAATGGAGCAGAGGAAATTTGGAAGGAGCAGCAGGAAGGAGCTGTTATAGACTGATCATAGACTCTCATTTCCCCACTCTCCTGCGCTACATGGGCAGGTAGAGGAGTTGGGAATAAAGGAACACAGTTGAGCCTGGGAAGAAGAGGGATGGCTAGCAGGATCTGGTTCAGCTTTTGTCTTTGTTTCTCACCATTATACTCTATTTTGAATCAGCAATAGATTCGTTTTCTCCAAGCCTACTCTGTTTTGTTTGTGAAAGTGATTCCAAAGTGATCTCTATCTTTGCCTCCATCCACAAGCTTTCACATCTTCCATTCACCAGGGCCTGCTTGAGGGAAGGAGAGTGAGAGAGCAGCTGGGTGGGCATCTAGCACCCATCCAAGGTCAACCCACCACACCAACAGATTATAAGTACCAGTTTTCTTGAAATCTTAATTCCTCTGTATGACCTACTTGAACCACTTATTAGCTGCTTCCATCTGCTATATACATGGAAGAACTAAAATTTTGTTAATATTCTCCCACTGCAGAGAATAACAGTTTTTAATTGTAATGGACATCTGACTTAAATAATGTGATAGCAAGCACTATTCAGGGTTACAGGCTACATTGTTAATTCATGTAAATGTCTCAAAGCATTATTTTTTCTTTAATTCTTTCTCCATTATGGAAATTATGTTGAACAGTCAGTCTAGAAAAGTTAACCATGACTAAATATTCATTTAACTCCTTTTAGCCCAAACTAGTACAGAACTTTCTCATAGAGACCAAATCTTTTCCTTCACACACACCCATCAGTACAGTCAGAGACTCATTTCATCTCTGTAATTACCATTTTCAATGTCTCAGTAATCCTTTATACCAAGTGCTTTTTGGCCTTTGCCCTGCTGTAATATGGGCAGTATTTTCCTCTGAGGTTACCTTGGGCTTATGTGTGCACAAGACAACCATATTCCTAGTTAAAGGCAAAAGAGACAGGGACACAAGGAATCTAGGTACATCTGCATTCATACACATATCAAGCCACAGAAAATACTTGTAGAGAAGGCTATTTCAGTTGGAAAGGCAAACTGCAGACAGGGAATGAACTTAAGTCTTATAATGTGTAGCATTTCCAGAAGGAAAAGGGTGTGGCTTAATGTTTCCTTTATTTATTAAATTTCTGCCAAGTTTCCTTCCAATGCACTCCTAATATTTTATTCCTTAATCTAGCTGCACAGCAGGAAGAAGATCTTTTCAAGCTTCAATGAAACAAATTAGTTTATAATTAATGAATATAAGAGGTATGTAATTTTTCATAATATTTATACTGTGACAGAAAATTGAGGAGGTGCTTTTAGATAGCCAGGTATCAAGACTGTAACAACATTTACTTCGCTTTTACAACAGAGTAGATATTTTCTACTTTCTATTTTCTACTATCTTTCTGCTAGTAGATATTTCTACCAGTGGCTGTTTGCAATTCCAAAACAACTATTTTAGTTGTAATAAGAACTTCAAGTGGAGATCAAAATCATTGCTTACTGAAGAAATCCATTCAAAACAATAATATATTGAGGCAATTCCTTAACCTTTTAGAAGCAGCTGTGCGTATATGATGTTCCTGATGCACACACATACTCTTCCCCAAGCAGGCAAAAAACAAAGATCAGCATATGATCCCGCAATGTATTTCAAAAGAAGATTCTAGAAACATTGGGAAAAACTCTGAAAAACAGTGAACTGCGATAAGCATTCATCATAGGAAGTGCTGCATGGTTGCCTTTTTTTGTTCCTCCTTTTCTACCACAGCAGTTTCTGTTTAGAGTATCTTCCACTTAATTATAGTTGATGTCATCAAGTGTGCAGTTGTGTGGGATTTGTATCCTAATTTTTTTTTTCAAATGAGAACTTAAGCCAAGGAAAATCATTCTGGTATTTGTCAACCTTAAGTAGTCTTCTTTTTATTTCTAGAGCTGATAACTTTGACATTTCTTTGTAAAAAAAGTAGTATCTTGTTCAGCACTTTGATGTTTGTAAATAACTCCAATAGTTTGTGGGTTTTTTCTTTCCAAAACCCTTATTCAATTCTCTTCCCACATCAGACAAAGTGTCCTTCCTTTGCATTTTGATTTAGCTCAAGTGTTGTAAGAAACACTTGACTTGAAGCCAAAGCTCTGTCTGTATCTCATCAATTCTTTGAATCAAATTTTTGAATTCTTCTGAAGAGTAATTTTTATAAATATGTTCATCTCTAAGTCTCCTGTCTCCAATTAGCCACATTAGCCATCTTAACTCAATTTGCATTTGCCAATAATTAGTTTGGCCTTTCCCTCCTTTCTGAATTTGCAGAAACTGTTTGGTCCAAAAGGACTGTAACTTTTCAAATACTTGAGATGCAACTATCACCCAAGGACGGAAAAAAAAAAAAAAAAGTCAGAGGCTGAAACTAAGTATGTCAGGGAACATTCAACCAGATTTCTCAGATTGTGTCAGTGTTGACCCTTGCACAATGTTCAGAACTGCTTTGAACTGCACACAGCTTTGACTGCTCAGCAACTGACACATGAACAAGGCCACTGACACAGCTTATCATCAACATATCTCAGAAAACACAGAAAACCTATTTTGGTAATGAGACTGGTACGTTCTAGACAGATAGAAACTAACAGACATTCTGTATTTTAAGTCTCATCAGCATTCATTTAGTGAATACTAGGACCACTTTGGTAAGAGTGACTCCATATTAAATGAGACAATTCGCACTAAGAAGGACAGAGAGGTTGTATCATAGGTATAATGAACTTGGAGAACCTTGTTATCTCCTGTGCTTCCAGGATGATTCTACATGGAAGAAGTGAGCAACAGCATTTTTCAGAGGTTTCCTTCAGACTAATCACTAACTCAAGTTGTGGACTGACTTCAGGTCAGTTGAGGGATTTTATGCTTATCCACACACTGTTTACATCTTTCCTTGTTTCTTCTTTATAAGCACAATTATTCTGAAATTGTATATTCACGAGAACATTATTGTAAAAAGCAACCCTGGTAGTGGTAGAATGAGTGCTGTCCCAACAGACAGAACTTTTTCAGATTTCAGAGGCTATCTTCTACAGGAAACAAAATGAAGACAGTAACTTAAAATGACCCACTTGCTTTCTATTTCCCCTCCTTATAAGTTTGTTTTCCACAGACCTTTAAAAAAAAAAAATACTCCAGTACAAAAAAATGTAGTTACATGTTTCGAAAGGGATAGGCTATATTCACAAAGAATGCAACAGAAAAATGGTTTCTAAAAATACTCTGGTTTCCAAATGTGGCATGATGGAAAAAAAGGAACCAGCACTGTCAGTATCACTCCCTGTGAGGGAGTAGGAAGACAGAAGAACTATTTCATAACCATTACAGAAGCTCATTATAGCTGGGGGTTGAGCTGCATCCCCAACTTCTCTGCTCTCCTGTGGAACTGCATTGAAATGACAGCCCTATTAATTGTGTTTTCTACTGCATGAAATTCACATTTCACCTGATTTCAGGCTAGATCTCTGCAATATGACATCCCATTTCTGAGCATCCCATCATGATTACATGGCAAACAACTTATATTGCTTTGCAATCTCACGTATCATAATAGATGTAGTAATAGATAGATGTCTACTCACCTCCTGAGGTGAGCTGCTTACCATTATCTTTCAGCACAGGTCCAATACCCCAAAACTGCTTACTAGACCTATTAACATACAGGCTCATGTACAAACTGGTGCAAAGAACACGACTGCTACTCAAAAGCTGTTGCAGTTTCTGTTTGCAAGGTATTTTTCCAGGGCTTGCAATTACTGTGTTCCTAAAGCAACTCCAAACGGTTGCTTCCAGATCAATTTTTCCATACATCCACACAAGTGCAGCACCAGCAGACTTGGAAAGGTCTCAAGGGACCTAGGTTCTCTCTGCCTCTCTCCATAGCTATGGCTGTAACTACAGGCTAGAGGAGCCTGAGACAGCAGCTACCATGAACACAGCCAGACATGAAGTGGGCACTGCTGTGTTTGCACAGTAGACATCTTCCTGAGCCCCTGTCCTTGTACAGTCCCATGCTCTGCTGACTTCCAAGCAGCGCAATGGCCGTGGTTCCTTTACTTACACACACATTGCCATCTCAGAATACCTCTTTCAGGCAGCAATTTTGAACAGCTTAATATTCTTCTTTTTCCCAGACTTTTTGGGAAAATAAAACTACCTTATGACTGATTAGAAGCCATTTCTCCATGAATAGCTTACCCATAGTTTCCTGGAAAGCACTCCAGGGAGATGGTATTATTGAAATATCTCTTCGTCTATTTCCTTGTGAGTCTCTTGATTTTATTTCACACATGCAGCCAGACACAATATAAATAAGGAGTTAAACAAAGGTATACTGGGTATCTGCTTCTCTAAATGTTTTCTGATTATGGAAGTAAACCCCATTTTTCCATGATTATGTACTGCCTTTTGGAAAGCAAGAAGCTTGCTTTCATATGTAAATTCCATTTTTTGAATTTTTAACACAATGTAAGATCTATACTCTCTCATACCTACTTCTTAGAAATTTGAGATAAGAGAACAGCAGGTCCAATCCATTATTAGGCAAAGATTAGCTTACTGCTTCCCAAAACCTGTGGAAAGACACAGAGAAGTCTCTTTTCCTAATTTTATCCCTGCCTATTCCTATGAACATAAGTAAATTTTATCCTGAACAGTGAATTTGCATAAAAGCCAAAAGGAATCCGACACTTGTCAAAGCTATTTTCCCCCAGTAAAGCATTATTTCCCCAAAAAGTCCCCACTAAGCTCTGTGGCAAAGAGTTACTACTGTCAACACAAAGAAGTAACAGAAATAATCACGAGAATTTGAGATACCTAACAAACATCCATTGAAACAGTGCCTTAAAATAGAATGAGTCAATAAATGAAGATTGATATATGCTAACCCATCTTCAGGAAAAGGAAAGCCTTTTCAACCAGCCTTGTAGGTCCACAGCTTAGACAGCCATTATAAAAAATAGTTTGTCTAGGGAACTCAAGTAGCAGCTGAAATAGCTTAGTAAGTAGTTGCTCTGGATGAACTCCCAAATTCAACATTAGACATTGCTTAGGACCAATCCAGATGCCCATTTTCCTTCAGCTCCCTGAAGAAGCAGAAAAAAGTTCACACTTCCTTAAGGCTTCTACTGCAGTAAACTCATGAAATAAGGAAAACAGTTATAAAGTCAGAGCATGCTGTGATTTTTTTTAGCTATGACTGATCTTACCTTGAGGGCAGAAGGACAATTGCACACATGTAATTTAGTATATAAATACAGGAAAGCTCATTCCTCTGTCCTGGAAAAATCTTTGTCTTGCCAGAGGGTGAGAGAAACAGTGGTAAAGTATCTGAAAGTAAGAGAATTCACCTACAGCAAGATACTCCCCTCTCATAACAGCAGCATGTTTTGTCAGTGAATTATGAAAAAGGCAGAAGAGAATATTTCCCTGGGGAAAATAGCTCCTTGCAAAAGCTTTCTTAATAACATCTGAAAAGGGAAAAAATTGTTACCTTTGAGGACTGACAATATGGAGACCACAGCTTCCTAGTTTTGCCAAAGCAAATTTTAGATTAGAGTAGTAGAAATGCGTCCTAATGAAGGGATACAGAAGGAGTTGTTCCCCTTGAAAAATAAAGTCCCTAAAGAGGCAACATGGTAGAGATTTACAGTATAATGAACAGCACAGAGAAAGTAGGTCAGGAACATCTACTCAACATTTCTCATTAAATTACAAGTAGACAATGCACGTAAATTAAAACTGGTAACAAAAAAACTTTTTATATAGAAATACTTGTTTATAGAGTAGTTACTCTATCTAATTACAAGGAACAGAAGGCAAGTGCTTAGTAAAAGTAACAAGAAAAAAATGGACATTTGCAAAAGCACTCAACACAATATAATACTTAAGAAGTATCTTGAAAGGAGACAAACCCATAGGCTCTAGGTGATAAGCATTAACCTGTAACAGAGAGGAGCCTTTCCCCACTGGCAGGTTCTGTCTCTCCCAAGGAACCCTCTTCACACCTCCCACTGAAACAGACTCTGGCCTCTTGGAAATTATTCACTCCTGCAATTAAAAATGTGGTTTCCATATTCTTACAAGAAAGGCTACATCTGTAAGAAATAATTTTCCATTTTAAAATTCTGTTGCATGAAAAAAGAAAAAAGCTCATATGTTTTTAAGCATGTCTGAAATACAAGTAGTTCTGTTCCAGACCAATTTATTTACAGTCAATAATAGTATTATCAATAATGCAGAAGATTATTACATACACATTCTACATCAATTTCTCAATTTGCATTTCTTATCGGTACCTAAGTAGATTTTATTTTTATGGCTACTGAGAAAAAAATCTAATAATTATTGAATTACAAATTATTAAATTGGGGTGGGGCTTTAGGGGTCACAACAAAAAAAAAAAATAGTTGCTGGCTATTCCATTTATCTTCATATAACAGAAAGTGAACATTGCCATACCTATGTATTTTACCAATCTAACTAGCAATGTGGTTTCATTAATAGTCTTACAAACTTTCAGGAAGGATGAGAAAAAGAATAAATACAGTTGAACAAGTCAATCCTTCTAAACTTTCAGCCTTATACACTTGGTGTTTCAGTCACAAATGTAAGCATTTACTGTTTAGAAAACAGTAAACATGTTACCATTTAGAAGTGAAGCAGCCTGTTCATAAAACACAGATGGATAATTATTTTCCTGAACTCCTGCTAAATCCTTCTTGATCGTTCCTGATTTTGGTTGATTTAAAGCAATTTACTGCTGTTTCAATAGCCAAACCCTTATCCCAAGAACAGCATACAGAGATGTTACAGGGAACAGTTTAAACTGATCAGAGGCAACACTTTACTTACCTGCAGGAAGATAATGGGAAGAGATTGTTGCAAAAGGTCAAGTTAAGTCGTTTATCAAACAGAAAAACTGAAACACAGTTGAGAGATATTCAACTGAGCAGCAGAAATGTCGTTTAAAGAAAAAAAAAAGATTAATTACTTTGGGGGAATCATGTGCTGAGATTCATTTCTTATGCCTTATACTAAGTTATCATTTTTATAAACCCCAGAATTACATATCTCAAGTGACAAACCGTGTACTGGCAAAATTTGAAATAAACCCCCAGAAAAACTACCTCCTTAGTACATTTTACCATATATTATATTGCAGTCCAGTCTGTATTAGCCACTGTTGTCATGGTTATCAGTCCCATCCAAATTCATAACATGTACTTCTCACTTCCTATACCCCACACACCAAGAATAATACCAGCAATCTATTCCACAGAGTTTATTCCTTACATTTTTGTATTTCCTGGCTTGATCTTCATCCCCTTGCAAAGTGGGGTTTTTTTATGTTTGTTTTTATACTTTAAACACATCCAGTGTCATGAGAAATAATGAAAACTAGAAGAGCTAAATTCAAAAACAAACACTCAAGAAAAACTGTAGAGAAAGTAAAAAGAAAATTCTGCCCTCACTCAAAAGTTTCACTCTCATGGACACCAGCTCTGTAGCTTCTACATCATCAATAGTATAAATAGCCTTGTAGTTCCTAGATCACCTATTAATTCAGAGAATTTTCTATCTTGAGAAGTGCATTGAGAATATCTCTCACTATTGAAGAATTCAGAGTTTGAATTTGCTCAGTTTGCCATGGGGACTTCGTGCAATTGATAGAGTACTAGAACGCTAAGGCATCTAAAACATCCAACCACTGCTGTTTGGGGGACTTGAAACTCTCCAGCTTGTTGGCAGGAAGGAAGAATTTCTGTTTTGTGGGGTTTTTTTCTGTTTTGTTTTTGAGAGAATGAGCATTTTGATAATTCTGCATAGAGATCCTGGAAATGTCTCACTCAACAGGATAGTAGGGCTTCTAAACTTAAGTCACACAAAAAGCAGTGCTGAAAGCAGTCCCTCAAAGCATACACTGCCACCCTCCAGCTCCTCATTCAGCTATTCCACCTTACCCTGTGCAAAATATAGAAGCAGCAGGCCTACACTGCTAGAACTGTACGCAAAAAAAAGCACAAAAGGATGTCACTTGTATGGTTGTAAACCGAGGTTGAGCATTTTATCCTTTGCCAAAAATGCATGGAATGGAGTCTATCTTACCACTTATAGGTCAGATTGCCTTTCTAATCAGTGAAAACAAACAAGCCCTTCTGTAAAGCAGTCTGCTTCATCTCCAAGTAAATATCGTAATATTCCACCTGCACTTGTCCTTAGGAATGTGTTTCTCAAGGGAGTTTGTTTATGCATCAAAGCCTTTAGGCATTTATTTGACATTTATTTCCTCAAGTTGTACATGAAGTCAACACTTTAATGCCACACACTTCCTACCGAGCTCTGTCACAGCTCATACAAGACAGAAATAAGCTCAGTTCCTCCAGGGAACTGAAAGCAGACACCATAGTAATGGGGTAGAGTTAGGACATTCAACTGCCCAACCTTTGTGAATTTTCATCAGCAATTAAAGTAATTTAGCCATTCCCTTGCTGCAATAGTAGTTCTAATTTGCAAGTGTGCTTATTTTCTGTTTCTTTTCCTTTTTTTTCCCCTGAGCTGGAAAAAGGAGAAATATTTGTTTATTTGAGAACCATTATTCTAGAGCAACAACCTTCAAGTAATTCAACTTAGCAGTTGTATATCCCTTGTCTACTTCCTCGTACTGTCTATAATCTTCGGTATTTGAGTGGTTTTCCTTGTGTGTAGTGTGTGTGAAGGCAAAAACAAACCTAAATTAAAGTAGTTGCATGTTAAGTGATTGCCTAATCATGGATACATAAGCTTAATGAGAGGGAAATAGAGTGAAGTTTCACCTGGGAAAGTCATTAAAAAAAAATAGTAGTGAATAAGATGAAAGATGATGTGTTACTTTCAGACAGCCCTAGTCTGCTAAGTCACTTCTTTTAATTACGGTTGGCAGCTTTTGAAAAAGTGCATTCTAATTCACATACTTGGCATGAAATTGGGTATTTAAGTCTCCTTTTAGTATTTCCTTCCATTCTGATATCCTTTTTCTTTGCATTATGACATGGCAAAAGATCCACTGTTTTCTTCTACTCTTAATATCCTAGAACTGCTCAGTGACAAAACCTGAAAATATCTTCCTTCCAAGAACAGCATCTGCCACAGCAATTAAAAAAAAAAAAAAAAAAAAAAATCACCAAGGGATAATTCTTCCATTCACATACATGCTCAACTCATTATCACCACCAGACATCAGTTGATGTCAAAAAGCGGACAATATATCTCTAAGATCACACCATAAAAAACACACACAATTCCTACAATTCAACGGGAAGTCTTAATGTCCTACAACAATTCAGTATATGTTATAAATCCCAGTAAATTTTAACCTAAATGGTAAGTTTGGTAAGTTCAACATTTGAAACCAACTCCTTCTCAAAAAAAAGACATTTCTCAATGTCAAAGAACAAAAAGAAACCTAAATGGCTAGGTAAAGCACCATTTACTTTTACCCAAGTAGCACATAAAGATTCTTTAAAGTACAAACCACAGGAAAATAATGCAATGTGCTTGTTCCCAGTCTAACTTAAAAAATCAGCTGCGGAAGCTGTATTAAGGAATTCAACTGATATCAATCTACTGACACCCTGTAACTCACTTGAAAAGCTAAAATTCTGCTGAATATCATAGATTCATTACAGAAATAAGAAAATGGCTCCCAACACATCTAACAAAGGGTAAATTTAATTGTGAGATTTCCTGTACTGTTGTTATCACTTGACAATTACTGCTGCTCTTTTTTTCAAACAGGAATAGTCTCAGTATAAGTCTATTCAAATTAGTTAAAACCCTTTACTCTTTCTCCCAAAGTATTATGAAATAATGATTCAAGAATTGCTTTGTTCAAAGAATAAAACCAGGAAAAAAACAAACAAAACTCAAACCCAAAACCAAACAAACAAAAACTCAAAATCCCAACAACAAAAACCAAACAAACAAGAAAAAAAATTAAAAAAGGGAAGTTTGTTAAACCGTTTAAGTATCATCACCTGAAGTTATAAAGTTTTTTAAAAAATTCAGCATTCCATCCTGTATCTCATTCTGCTCTCCTAGCAGAAGCAGGTATAGAGAGTGGAGATACACTTTTAAACTGTACATTTATAAGTTCTACATGCTGACTCATCAGATCTAGTGAAATTTTTAAACCTTTAACAGCACACAATTCAAGAAAAATGAACTTTTTATTCTCCTCTCTCTCCCTGCTTTCTTCAAGTACAAGTGCCTGGTTTCACAGTCTACTAAAATGCATTTGTTTTAACATACATAAATAAACATACAGTCACTGTTCAGAAGTTAGCCACCAACCCTCAACTCTTTTGCTGAAATAGCTGTTTCACCTTTGTGGAGCCAAGGAAAGTATTGCCCAGCCTTCACCCTCCATTTGAGGAGATACAGATTTGTCACTCAGTCACGTCACAGACACTATCAGTTCCAATTCAGAGATGCATGTTCCCCCCTCAATTCTACTTCTTGTGGAGGATTCAGAAAAGACAAAAAAGCTACTGAGTATTGAAAGAAATGGTCTAATTCCTTCTCAGATTTAAAGGTACCACAGAAAAAATGGAGGCTGGCAGTGAAGACTGACTAGGTCAGGCAAAATGTCTTCAGCTAATAAATTTAAATGGGTTATACCTGTGACATAAGTGACCACAGTAAGAATTTTCCCCACCACTCCATTCAAACACTGATCAAACAGATTCAAATAAGAAAGAAAATTCTTAATTCTATGCAAAGAAGCATCAACGTCCATGCTTAATCCTTTTAACAGGAAGCCTTACAGCCATAAATTTTTATCATAAAAGGAAAGTTTACCACAGGAGAAGCTCAAGTTAATGGAACTATGCCTGTATACAGCAGCCAAGCAGTTGACCTCAATTAACTCTGCAACTTCAAAATATATCTTTATAAAAAACAATTACCATGTAAATACAATTACTTCTTACTATCAACAGTAGCTGAGGTCTACTCATGGCAATAATTTCAAAATTATAGACTTCACAAGGATACATTTATATGGTATATTGTTTGCAGTGACCAAGTACTTCTGGCAGAAGACAGCTCTTCCCTGTGAGTCAGGCTCCATGGCATCACAAGAAATCTTCTCCTCTTGTTCTGAGCAAAAGTCAAATTAAAGCCTTGCACTGAAGTGACTAAGTACACTCAAAACAGGTCCAAATAACAATGCTACTCACTCTTTTTTCTCCTTCCATTTTTCCCAAATATCTTATACTCTAAAATTTATTTTAAAAACAGAGAAAACTTTAGACTTAGAAGTTTCTCTCCAAAGAATTATAACTAACCTTGGCAATACAACACATTTTGTCAAATATATATTTCTTAAATTATGATTACAGCTTTTCATATTTCATTTTTTCTGGAGGCATGTTGTTTCCAGCTATTCCAAAAGCAACCAGAGCATATGGATGTGAGTGCATAGAGTTAAACTCAATACCAGGATATTTTTTTTTTACTTCCATATTGTAAAAAGCAAAGAGAAGACCAGAATTAACAGGTACCAAACACTCTTTACTATTTTGATTATTTACCAAGCACAGATACTTTCCCACACAATTAGATTCCCAAACTTCATTCTACATGTGATTTGCACTTTATCTCAACCACTGCATCCTGTAACTCAGAAAATCTCTTTTATATAAAAATAAACAAATTTAGAGTTTCCTCTGAACTTTATTGTAAAGTAAGATATTTTGAAGTAGTAAAAAAGTACATACAGTACATGTCAATTAATTGTCTGGAGTATCTTCAAATATTTCACAAAGGTAAGAATAGAATTTTTTTCCTAGGCTTACAAATTAACATACAAAGAGATCTGGCAATTTGCTGTATGTCATAAAACAAAACTGAGGAACAGAGAAATAGAACACAGTTTCCATATTCTCAGCCCAGGCCCTGTATATTATTGCATAATTACTATGGCTAAAACTATACTGCAAGCAATTTGTGGCTGACAGCAGCCAGACGGTAATTAAAGGATATAAATGAACAATGCAAATCCCACAGTTGAAGTCCCTAAAAATATCTTTTTGAATCCCTAAAGAAATTTATTTAGGTTTTGTCAAAATTGAAAAGGTAACTAGAGTTTTTGCCTCCATTAAGTATTGAAAGAAGAAGCCTGTGATAAGGACTTTAAGGTTTAAATATTGATCATAAATTATCTGATTCCGTACTTGGTCTACAATTATCAGGAGTCCCAAAGCAACTATAAATATGTCCCCCAAATCAATCTTGTACAAATATTTTCTGTTTGTAAAGTGGATATACTTCAAACCCCTCCAAAATCTGCAGATTAAATATTGTACAGATACTCAGACACAGGCACACCAACTTCCATTCTTCCTGGACCTTTGTTTCACTACAATGATGTCTTACATGATCCTGCTCAAATCTTTTCCTCAGACCTGTCCTTTAGGAGCTTTATGAATGGATATAAAATGAAGTCATGCTCTTAGCATGTAAAGACTAGATGTAAGGATTCTGGAAGGAGGAAGCTGGCCAGGACACCCCTGAGAGCCAACTAACATCAGCTAAAGCAGAAATGAAGAAATCATCTGACCCACTGCATCCTCTGCACTGTGATTCCTGGGCAGTAGCATCTACTGAAGACATTATAAGAATAAAAAGAGATGGCCCTTCCCCTTCATCGTGAAAACAATTTTTAAATCATTGTTTATAGTTATGAAAAATGTTTGTTCGTTTCTGCATTTGATGCTACAAAGGACAGCTTCTTTATGTATTAAGATTATATTATTTCTGAGTGTGTCAACAGAGACAAGGACATTGAAACACGTCAGTGACTTGAGTAAAAATGTGGTCTTCATTTCCATATGTGTAATCAGGAATATTAGATGTTCAGTGATGCATAGATGATCTTCCAAGGACATGCTAAAACCTTAAGGACAAGACGGTGTGGTGAGAGGTAGACTTGGTACCCCCAACATGCCTGATGACCACCGCTTAGATCCAAGCTCAGACACGTGTAACTTCAGAGAGGTTCTTTATCTTTACTCTGGCAAGATAACCACGTGCCACAGATCATTATCTACAGTTTGGCAAATTCACCTACAACTGTAAAAGGCGTTTATTTCTACATAGTAATGTAAATATTCCAGATTACCTTTATCTCTCAGTCGTGCTTCACATGTCCTTCAACTTTTTTATAAATTCAGTAGCTCACTACTGCAGTTAAGTAAAGATACCTGACCTAGAACATTTTAAACTAAAAGTACCTAGTTTACCAAGTTCTCCTTAGTTTTATTTCTAGAAATTTAGTTAAGAGACACATAAACCCTCTCAAATAAAGCCCTTAACATGAAGTGACAGAAGAAAATTCAGTGAAAGCACTACTGAATGTGGTACAATCTCACCCAAAAGGACTTTTTTTTTGTCATTCGTTTCTAAAACTTCAGGAAAAGCAGGTAGCCAGTCACCAGAGCAGAAACCCTTGACCTATGTGACAACTACAACAGAAATGCGATGTAAACTGTCATTACACAAACTCTCTCTTTGTAAAGATTTTACACAAAAAGTGCTTAAGCAAGAGGTTTAAGGTTACCTTCACACAGTACATTTATCCTGACTTTTGCTGCAGTTGAATCACTTCAAGTGTGTACATAAAACATATCCATTTCTGAAACACTACAGTAGGAAGTTTGTTTCCATGGCAACCTAGCAATTGTGGGACACTTTAGAGGGAGGTGGTTTTTTTTTAACAGATGGAGAAAAAAATACAGTATCATTCTCAAGCTTAAGCTTCATTTCAGAGTTGTTTACATTAAGCCTTAAAGCAGAAAACTGTGGCAGGATTTTTTGTAATTTTACATTTTAATCAAACAGTGTAAGGCTTGTTAAAAAAAGCTTAATCACACATGATGAGACTAAGCAGGGCTAGCTATGGCGATCACTCCTTAGTTACTTTACATGAAATATCTTTAAAAAATAATCTGAAATAAAGACATTTCAAAGCTTAAAATCCATCATTAAGATGTTCCACAATAAATAAAATATATCTATTTTCATTTAGCATAGCATTAGTCATCTTATCCAGAAGAGTTAATAGCTTCAAGTGTAGAAGCCTACGAAGAGATTTATAGTACAGAGTCTGAAACAAACCTAGTCAGAGCAATGCTCCAAGAGTTTCAAGTTAAACACACATCTGTACAAACACATACCTACACAATACCATTCTACAATGCAGTATAGTACTGGCCTGGTAGAAAAGGGGAGAGCAGTGGGTGGTGTCTACCTGGACTTCAGTAAAGTCTTCGACACTGTCTCTTTGATACTGTCCCAGAGAAGCTGATGAAGTACAGCCAGAATGAGCAGGTAGTGAGGAGACTGAAAGGCCAGGCCCAAGGGGTGAGGATCAGACAGTGGTGACCAGTGGCAAAAAGTCCAGCTAGAGGCCAGTAGCACTGTATCCCAGGAGTCAACACTACATACAAGTCTGTTCAACATGGGCAGAGTGTACTCTCAGCAATTTGCTGTACTCATCAGCAGCCTTGCTGCCATCTGGGGGGACCTGAGCAGGCTGGAGAAATAGGCTGACAGGAATGTTCTGAAATCCATCAAGGGGAATTGCGAAGTCCTGCACCTGGGGAAGAACAACCCCAGACACCAGTATATGCAAGGAGTGGGGGGCAACTATCTGGAAAGCTGCTTGGCAGAACAGTACCTGTGGGTTTCAATGGGCAACAAGCTGAACATAAGCCAGCCACGTGCCCTTGTGACCAAGAGGGCCAACAGTACCCTGGGCTGCAAAGTACTGCCAGCAAGAGTGGTGATCCTCTATTCAGCACTGGGAGAGTAAAACAGATGGAACTTTACAGGGCAAGAGACATGAACATATTGGAGAGAAGCCAACCAAGGGTCACAAAGGTGATGAAGTGGCTGCAATGAAGAGTTGAAGAAAACTTGCTGCAAAAATGTTGGCAAGCAAGGTGCAGTAAGTTCATGTTTTAACAGCCTTGCATAATTAAATGCTTGTCAACATTCACTGAGCATAAAGCTTTATATGACATGTAGTAAAGAAAAAAAAATTAAAAGTCCATTGAAGTCTAACCTATGCTGGCACTTCTTTGCAGAAAGTGGCCAGAGGAAAAAAATTATGACAATTCAAGTAGAATCATCAACTTGCTTGAGTTGGAAGGGTCCTTCAATATCATCTAGTTCTAACCCCTCCACCATGGGCAGGGATGCCACTCACTAGACCAGGTTCCTCAAAGCCCCATTCACCTTGGCCTTGAACACTTCCAGGGATGGAGAATCCCCAGTTTCTCTGGGAAACCTGTTCCAGTGCCTCACCGTCCTCCAAGCAAAGAATTTATTTAAACATACAATCTACCTCTTTCACCCCTTTTAGCCATTCTCCCTTGTCCTATCACTGTCTCCCTGTGTAAAAAGTCATTCTCTGTCTTTTTTATAAGCTCCCTATAGACAGCCTTCTCTTCTCCATGCCAAACAACCCCAGCTCTTTCTGCCTGTCTTCATAAGAGAGATGCTCCATCCCTCCAACTATATTCATGGCCCTCCTCTGGACCCACTCTAACAGGTCTGCATCTTTTTTATGTTGAGGATCCCAGAGCTGGATGCAGTACCTCAGGAGGAGTCTCACCAGAGTAGAGAGTAGAGTATCAGAATCACTTCCCTCAGTGCGCTATCCATGCTGTTTTTGATACAGCCCAGGATGCATTTGGCTTTCTGGACTGCAAGCACACACTGTTGGCTCATCTCCAGCTTTTCAGCCATGAGAACCCCAAGTCCTTCTCTGTAGGGCTGCTCTGAATGACTTTTTCTCTTGGTCTATACAGGGTAGTAATCTTTCTTAAAGGATTTCTTGTGTTTTTGCTGGGGTAAATGGATACTTCAAATATTTAAGTTCTACTATGGTTCTGGAAAGAAAGAAAGCACATATTACTTTTCTTCTAAAGTAGCTCAAAAATTTAAGACAGCTTCCATGTTTCATAAGAAGCGGTTTATATTATTACATTGAGCACTGTCTACTGTAACAAAATAATTTTTCTCTGCAAAGAATTTGCAAAAAAAAGAGACTAGTGTTTATTCCTCCATAAGATAAAGGCTCTCTCATAAGTTCCAGAAATATTGGCACAGACTAATAAACCCAGAAAGGAAAGATCTCTAACAGGGCTCATCTCTATCATAATTCTTCTTTCTAAAATACAAAGACTCTACTTCATTTTGTCAATCATTTGAATCATCATAGGCACAAACAACTCCAGTACAAGAGAAATGACAGTACTATATGTACATCGACACACAAGGAATGCTAGACCCATTGGAAAAAAAAAAAATCACTGCAACTGGTTTTGAAAACTATCACATAGCATTTTATTCTCTGTATGGAGAGAAATGCAGACACAGTTTAATTTTAAAAACAAGTCTCAAAGCTCTTTTTCCAGGAGTTTTAGAAGCAGTCATTAAAATTAACTGAGAAGCCACAGTATTTTCCTGAGTCTTTGTAGCTCTCAGTAATTATTTCTTTTCACTAACTTTCTTTTATCAGTTAAAGTGTTTTTGATTAACATTACATTCATTAATATCAAAAAATCTATTTAAGCAGGGAAGAAATTTTCTTCTAATTACCAAAGAAGCTGCCAATTAAATTATAACACTTCATTAAAATTACTTGTTAAAATAATAAATCTACTTGAAGTAACACCAGTAAATTTTTTTCCAAAGATCCAGTTTTTATCATACATTTATTTCTATGAATTATTAAAAATAAATCTCAACCATTTATGAAAATAAAGTTACATGGGTTTGTTTCTAGGGTAAAAAGACAACTTCTTCCCCCTATTTCTCTGGTTTAGGTAAAGTCAAGTATCTTCAGTTGTCTTACTTCAGATTGACATTAAAGAATAATATTCACTCCATTGTGTCCCCTACAAATTCATTTAGATTAGCTGAAAATTCTAACAATCTTTTGCATTATGAAACCTGGAAAATTGACCACTTCTCACCACGGTGAGATGGCCCCTGATAAATCTTGTTTTCTCCTGCATCAGACAGCCTTGCAGTTTGACCACTAAATTCCCACCTAGCCCAGTACAGCAGTTTTCCAGCATTTACACTGCATGACACACAAACCTTAGTCCATATAGACATGTAGTAGATTGTCTGGTCAAGTATGCAGTGAATGTTAGTTTAGAATTAATTACGTGGAGTTAATACAAGTGCTTTGATGACATATTCTAAGTATTCTCAAGCTCAAGTCCAGAGTTCTCTCATATCATGACTTGGATAGTCTCAGGAATTACCTGGTACAGCCTTAGGCCAGACTATCCACACTGCCATTTGTCGATGGACAAAACTGAGGTAGCTCTCAAAGTATACTTTACAACAATCCACTCATGTTTTGTGACTGCAGGTACAAAGAACTTAAGACATGTGATCAGTTTAAGACATACATGTTGGGTGTGGATGAGGGTGGACATCTCTAGGCTGCAACAGAGACCATTATTTCTACTACAATAGAACCTGAAAACCTCAGGACTCAAGCATTCTGGGTACTAAATATATTTAATGACAGCTTTTAAGCCACCACTTTCCATGT
Source organism: Pyrocephalus nanus (assembly GCA_038380795.1). NCBI lineage: Eukaryota > Metazoa > Chordata > Aves > Passeriformes > Tyrannidae > Pyrocephalus > Pyrocephalus nanus. The sequence goes on from CM076262.1 coordinate 893,076, forward strand.
TCTCTGGGAACTCTAAAAACTATTACATGAAAATAATACACTATACTTGAGTTAATAATTTGAAAGTTTCCCCATTTTTTAATCAAAGAATATTGCAAATGCTTTTCTTGGTACAAGCAGGTATTAGGAAAAACTGCCTTTGCAGCTCCTTTCCATTATCTTCCAAACTGGTACCAGGAGGCGCCTGTGGGAACACAGGTACATGAGCACCTCAGCACTTGCCAGCAACCAAAGACTAACAGAAGCAACAGGAGTCTTTCTGCATTAGACCTGAGCTCTCATACATGTACCAGAGGGGTGAGAGTAGGTGAACAAAAGAAACCCAAACAAGTTAGCACAAGGAGTTCTGGACAGGCATCTGCCTGTTAATCATCAGTCTGTTCTCACTTCCCCTCCTGCAGCTTCTGCTCAAGATCTTCCACTTTCACAACTCCAAGCTTTGACTTCCTCAAATCTGTCTCATTGACTTCTTGTCACCAATGCTCTCCACAGTGACCTGCTGCAAGGCACACAGAAAGGACTTGAAGAGGATTGTTGGAAACAAGGACATAAACTGGGGATTAACCCAGGAAGATGTCACAAAAGGGCTGAGCACACCTGCTTAGCTCAGGCTGCAAGAGGCAGTAGCAGCCCAGGACATCAGCAATACACCAAGTGCCTGCACAGAGCACAAACCAGAGCACCTGCATTCTCAGTCAGGCAGTGCCAGCTGGAAAGACTGTTACTTCCTTCTGTAAAAAGGAGGAAACAATCTCATACCTACTGCCCAGTACTTTATACTAGCTAAAAATGAGGCAGCTGATTAACCACAGACAGCAGGTGACATTCCTTATTTAATTATCTTCCCACACTCAAGGGCTTAAGCAGACTTTGACAACAGCCAAAGACAGAAAGCTCCCATATAGTCCTTCCTCACAAATCCTGCTTCTGTTGCCCCCAAGTCTTCTCTCCTCAAATACTTTCCCTGACAACTTAAAGCTCCCACTCCTACATGTCTTCTCTGGCTTCATCTTACCAAATTCAGGGGGGTTTTCCACCATTTTCCCCTTCTAGTCTGTTCCTGTTTTGTATCTCCAAACTACGTGCAGAGTACAAACAAGTCATAGATGTAGCTAATCAAAAAGTTTCGATGGATGTGAAACACCTGAACTTGAACAGTGGGGGCCTTCAAGGTCTCCTATTACTTGATACATCACCATCAGAAATAACTGTTTAATGTTAGAAATAACTGTCAAGTGTTGCTCAATACCAACAGGCCTTTTGTGTTGCTATAACTACAGAGAAAACCCTCTAATTTTCAAGTCAGATGGGAAAGCTGACACATTATTCATATAAACCCTTAAGGACATAGGGAATCCCAATGGTTTCTGAAACACTGGATAGTGTTGGCACATCAAAACACAAGGAAAATAAGCAATTTAAAAATAAATATTTAAGGCAAACTATTACTCTTATAAAAGCAGCTGTTTCTACAGAAGATATATGCATGCTTGAGTCTATAAAGCAAGTTTTCTGGGCTTATTGTAACAAATCTAGAAATACATGGAAGTATTGTCGTCAGAAAAAATATTCTGGACTTAATCCCAATCCTGCATTATTGATACCACCAAAGTCTTTATATCTAGCAAAAATATAAATAGGAAATAGAAGCATTTTATAAATAACTTAGGATAACTGGACATTTTTTAAGAAATTCCAATTTTACCTTGTCCATTTTCCCTTACCTTCTTCTTGCTTCTCTCCCAGCAGCTGACAAGATTCTATCTAGTCTGATTGACAGAAATGAGTAATCAAAGTTTGGTTTCCTTTAGGTACTATAGATCCATTTGTCATGAAGTCTGCTTTTGTTAACAAGGTCTTCCTAGGTCTACACTATAAAGAAGATCAAACACTGACCCAAAATAAATGATCTGACAGCATCGTTTTCTTTTTCTTACAGCAAGTATACCCAAACACCTCTCATCAACCTCCATTACCCTCTGTGGTGGGTTGACCCTAGCTGAAGGTCAAGTGCCCACCAAAGCCGCTCTACTGCTCCCCTTCTCAGCTGGACAGGGGAGAGAAAATAGAACAAATGTCTTGTAGGTCAGGACAAGGGCAGGAAGAGATCACTCACTGATTACTGTCATGGGCAAAACAGACTTGACAAGGGGAAAAACTAATTTAATTACCAATCAAATCAGAGTAGGATAATGAAAAATAAAACAAATCTTAATAATACCCTCATCCCAATCTTCCCAAGCCCAATTTCACTTCTAATATTCTTTATCTAGCCTCTCCAGCAGCTCAGGGGACTGGTAACGAGGGCTGCAGTCAGTTACCCAACATTGTCTCTGCTGCTCCTTCCTCCTCAGCCAGGAGAACTCTTCACACACTTCCTCTGTTCCAGAATGGGATCCCTCCCATGAGAGACAGCCCTTCACAAACTTCTCTAACATGAGTCCTTCCCACAGGCTGCAGCTCTCCACAAACTGCTCCAGCCTGGGTCCAAAGGGTGCAGTCCTTCAGGAACAGACTCCTCCACCACGGGTCCCCTGCAGGATCACAAGTCCTGTCAGAAAACCTGCTCCAGCATAGACTCCTCTCTCCTGGCTGACATTGGATCTGTCCAACACAGGGGAAACTTCTGGCAGTTTCTCAACAAGCCCCCTTGCTATGAGAACCTGATCATACAACCACAATCCACTCCCACCCCATCTCCCCCCCAGCATTCACACTGAATACAATTTCTCACAGCAAAATTCATTCATGCATTTAAGGCTCTACCAGGGACAACAGCTTGAGAACCCAGACCATTCTCACTCTGGACTACACAAAAATTATCAATAGTATTATTTAGTATGTTCACATCACGTTTAATGTGGCATAATAAAGTCAGCTGTCAAACCTATAGCACGGGATTAGTTTCAGTCTTTCTCCAGTGTCAGTGTCTGGAGAATAGCAAAGACAATATTTACTCTGTTTCTTCTTTCAATACCCTAATACGGTAGGGCATGCAAATGGTCAGTTCTCAACCCAACTGTTACTACACCTGATTGGTTTTGACATTGATAGCATCTCTTGTCCAAATGCCTAAGACTGAAAAGGTTAAAAGAAAATTGTACGTGGCATCACAGAATTTCCAGTTTTATGCATTTATTTTGAAAAATAAGGCCTTAAATTTAGCCACAAAACATAAGCGGGCTTTATGCTGATCACTTACAGTGATCACTTTGAAAACAAAACACTGGTTTTCCTCATCACCTTTTTAAACTCTTCCTAGCAGATACGTGTCAAAATCTATCCAGGCTAAAGCCTGGGTATGCTGAGTACACAGTCAGTTCAAAAAGAAAGTAAGTAAATCTCTGGAGAGCTTGGATGCTCTAACAATGCTCTCTTTAGGACACTTCAAGAGAAGCTGTTATTTGTTATCTTAATCCAGATACTGATACTTCAAACTTGCAGTTGCACATTGCTGGCATATAGCAATCCACTATTTGTCTGTATAGCATTGCAAATAAATAAACAAAACAAAAAGAACCTCAATTTGACACACAAAAAAATACCAGCTGACAGCATATGATTTACACAAGACAATAATAGCAAGTGGTTCAAAGAGGTAATGTTTTCCTTAACTGATCTTTATAATATACACTATCTTGCCACTTGGCAAGCAAACTCTATAAAAAGGACACAACAACAGAAATCCAAGACAGACATTTATCTCCACACCTAACTCTGAACGCTTCTAAGTAACTAAAGAAATTGTTCTCATGTGTATTGTTTAATTGCACTGTCTTTCTCACGTGCTGAAAGCAGAATATGAGATACTAAATGGTAGAAGGTTGGACTGGTTTGTATTTTGGTTTAGGAATCTTTTGTGAAGTTTTGGTTTGGTTTTCCTTTGTTTTTTTTTTTAACAGACTTCTATCACCTTGCTTTGTGGGCTTGTTCTGTGGTAGATTCTTTTACAAAGCAGAGGAGGAAAACAAAGAAGTGAGCGAAGAAACACTGTCTTTAAAGTTCATCTTTGGTACCCAAAAGATGGAAATCAAAAGAGAACATAAATGTTTACTGTAGAAAGCTTAAGAGAGGGAGCTCAAGAATTCCAATTCTGTTAAATAAATTATCAAAACCAGTAAGCTGTGCTTAAAGAATTCATAATATTTCTGTTGAAGCCTCTATAGCATGACAACTTAGAGGAAGTTAAGTTTCTTGACAACTTAACACTGACTCACCTTTAACTGGGAGCCTCATGACAGTTCTCTAGGATGTCAGAGGGACCTCCAGACAGAGTGACAATGCAGCATACTTCTGAACCCGAAGCCTACACAGACCTCATGCAGTCTGCCCAGCATCTCACCGTGGTGATTGCTCAACAACCATATCCTGATGCCAGATCCCATCACCTTAACACAACAGATACTTCTTCAGATGCTGGAACATGTAGGCTTTCAACCCTCTTAATAATAGACTATGTGCTTGACAGGCCAAAGTTCCCACTTCAACACTGCCAAGTCACTAATCTGTCTCACAAGAAATACAGCCAGATCACATCACCACACTCATCCAGCCAATGCTGCAAGTATGTGCACAGCTGACTATATTTAGATGAGATGCACAGCTTAGTGCCTGCTCGGTCCACTTTCTTCTCCTGCCTAACTGACCAACAGAAGACAGTCTAGGTAGTCAAGCTGCCTTTAGAAAAATGCCATTTACTGCAGATATTACAGAATGCAATGGAAACAAACACCAAAATAAAAGTGACAAATCTTCAAACATTTGCACAGCTTCTGCATATCTCCCTATTCCATCTTACCTTCTCAGCAAGCCTGTGGGAACAGCAAATGCATACAGTGGTGCTCAGAGTCTATCAGGTGGTAAAAAGCTGAGACTCTTTGCTATGAGGTGATGGTGACTTACTTCTACACCCCACTTGTGTATATAGATGGCATTGCCATGTAGAGATGGATGCTGAGCAGCATGATACCACTATGCATTTGCAGACATGCAAAGCCACTTCACAATAACTGGTGCTATCAGCACTCAGTGTAACATGGGTACTGTCAGGATGGCCTGGAAGTGTGAAATGGCCCCATCAATAGTCCAGCTACATATGGCTTCTCCAGGGCAGTCTTCAGATGCAGCAGAAAAAAGCAGAAGACAACTTTTTCCACAACTGATTCATTTTTTTCAAGTACAGAATAAAAACAATCCACTGGCATTCATACTGAAACTAGAAGTAATTTATGATTTTTCTAGTTTAAAATTTAGTGCCTTTAATGTCCATGTGCACCTAAATCACTGCATCACAGTTGTATCTGTTGACAAAAATAGGACAACTTTTAGAAACCAATAGCAGCATTTAACACAGCGAAAAGTGGCAGAACAGACATTCATTTTTCCTTTAGTTTCCATCCACCAACCACAGACATAACTCCTGAACTATCTCAGCTATGTCAGAGAATACAAGTACACAAGCTTTCAGTCAGCAGCGATAACTTGCTTTTCAGCATGCTGCTTTACAAACCAGGCATTGAAGTCATGTAATTTGGACGTAGTCAATGAGCAGATCAGTAGTTGATGTAAAAATGTAACTCATTATGAAGACTTGCCATTCCACACTCCGGCCACACTGGGCTATTAAGGGATTCGTACTCAAAATCATTTACCATTAAGTCTCCAAGTCCTATTTATGATCTGTGTTTCTTCCTTCTTCAATTTTTCATGTTGAAAAGATAAAGAACTTAAACTGCATGTTTTGACAATTTAAGGAATACTGTCACACCCCAACAGAACATGGGTACTATCTGGATATTTCCCACTGAGGATACTCACCAAGCTCAGGTAGAGTAGGAAAGCTACAGTGTAACTGAACAGAACTACACATCTGCCTTTGTGTCTTGCAATCCCAAGTGTATGAGCCTGTTTGGGAAAAGCATGCATGGAGGTGCAAAAGCCTGATGGCTTCCTCTGTTCTTTTCCAACAAGGCCATGCTTGAATGGCTGATGAAAACTCAAATGACTACAAGAATCACAAAGACACCCAGGCAGTCTACAGTACAGACCTTACCCACAGGATTTAATTTCTTTTTATGAAAAGCAATGCTTAGATGCCAGAAAATGAACAAAACCTACATTTGCAAAGGGAATGGAAAAACAGAGGCAGGTGGTCAAGTAGCTAAGCTGGCAGAGCATTTGGATGGTAGCCGAATGGCCTGAATTCAGTCTTTAGTAAGGTCACTAGAGTCTTCCACAACATGCACAGCTGCATTACTTGAAAATTTAAATCATATTTGTGATAAGAAAACAGAAAGCACTTTCAAACACATATTTTAGATTTCAGAAGTGAACTACATAAGAGTATAGGCATTTAAAACTTTTAAATACAATTACTATTTTGCTACGAAACATTATTATTGTCTATAAAAAGGCCACCAATGCAAACATAATGTGCATTCATCATACTTTTGCTGCACAGTTCATGACAATACAGGTTCAACTGCTGTCACTCACTGCAACAGCCCTTTGTGATGGTATTTTGAGCAGTACTGGTACACATGTACTCACACACACATGCCCTGTTTTCTAACTAAGAGTGCCTGCCAGCAGCCTGAAGGCTCACTCTAAGCAGAAGCCTATTAAAATAAAAAAAATCCTGAAAATAAAAAGGAGTCCTGTAGTGTGCAATCAACCTTAGTTCAACAAAAATCACAGTCGTTCATCACTCCCCACACTTCTGAACAAATACATTCTCATTTTATTTAATAAATGGTGTTTTCGGGTACACAATTCTACTAGTCTGTCTTTCACCAAGGTGAAATGAGGTGACACAGACAATACAGGGAACGTTACTGTATTGTACAGCAAACAAAGCATTTCTTTTAAAGCCAAGTGAACGTGTCATTTAATCAAGATTGGGTTTACCACTTGAAAGTTTACTTATAAATTACTTCAAACTTGATTCCCAGCAGCTACAGGACACTGGCAGAAGCCACTACCTTGATGAAACATCATTAACAATAATATCTTACAGATAAGATCTGTAGCATGTAATTCTTTCAACATCGACCACCATCTCTGTAGGTCACGGAAGTAGCACTGTCCTGAAGCTGCAGCTAAATTTTGCCTATTCCTAGCAAAGTCACTAGGACCTCAGTGGCTAGGGTACATAATACAGGAAACAGCATTACCCCATGAGCTGTTAATTCAAGAACTTTTCTTTGGTCACAACTAAGTATTGAGGCAAAAGTTTCCAAGCAGCCTTTTGGAAGTGAGAAATCATATCTCCAGGAACAGATCATTCAGATAGCTGCAAGCCCCAAGCCAAAGGACAAGGACTTTTGATTAGCCCAAAGCTCATTAGCAACATTCAAGAATCTCTCAGAGTCGTTATCTAGCCAACTAAAACCTGCATGACCTACAAACTAAGATAAATACAACTGATTATAGAAGGCTCAAATCTGAGGTCCTTATATAAAACCACACAACTAAACAAGATAGTATGAAAATTGAAGCTGAATCAAATATTGCAAAATCTTGACATGGTCTTGTTCTTAAGTGTGCTTTAATAAGATCCAGTTAGCACCAGAAGTAATGTTACATATCCTTTCCAAACCATAATCTCCAACAGCATATCACTGAGAAAAACTGCCCAGATCTGCCTCCCCTGCTGTCTTTATTCTGCAAGTTTTACAGCAAACCTCAATTACAACTTCCCTAGTGGAAAGGAAGGCAGCAGATGCCACAAAAGAGGACAACAGTAGAGTTTAAAGAAAGTTTCTTTCAAAGTTTCCCACACTTCTACATATTTCTCTGTCTTTCACTACAGTCATAACTGCTCCTCGCTCTCCATGCCTGACTACCAGCTTTTCCTCTATCAGTTTATCAGTAAACCCTGATAAAGCCACATGGCAGTTCTGACCTCTCTACCCCTGCCTCTACAATCCTTCACCCAGTCTTTTCCCAAACACAGTACCAACTGTTCTCTACTGGGTTTCCTAAGCCTAACTCTGTCCAAATCTTAATTTCCAACTGAAACTGCTGCAACAGCATACAAGCTTCCATATTAAAAAAAAAAAAACCCTCCTCTGAAAAATACAAATAAAATACATGCTTAGTACAAGTGTTTTCAGTTCACACACTTCATGAGTTATAGCAGTTCATCTTTACAAGATTAATATGCAAGTAGTTTCTAGGTAAATAGCAGTTTGTAAGGACCACAAAACAACTAGCATAAGATCTTCATATGTATCTTCACACAGCTGTACAGATAAATTACATTCATATTATCAGAAAAATAAGCTAATTTAGCCTGAAACTAATGTTGTACAGAAAGTACAGAAAGCATTGTGTTATTTGGGAGAAGCACGTGGGTAATTTAAGCAGGGGGTAGGGTAGAAGCTCTGGTTCTAAGTCATTATTGCAAAGGATGTTAGAGCCAAGTGCCAGAAAAGCCTGCCAAGTGCTATTCACCCACTCACACACGAGTGTATAATGCTGCCTTGAAGAGAGCGTGACATGAGATTACAAAGCAAATTCTATAAAATCCTGCTCCATCTCTAAGCTTGGGGAATTTTAAGCATTTCAATCAGGTATGCTACACTGTTTGTGTGCTGCAACATTTTACACCAGCAGTGTCAGTGTTTCAGTGCAATATCTGAAGCCGCAGCATTCCACTCACCTCCCCAGGGCCAGCACAACATGCCACAGGCTGCAGGCACGCCTTCACTCATTAAGTCAACATCCATAGAGAACACAAATTTCTTTGTAGCTAGTACGTAATAACTATAACTAGAAAAAAGTCGAAGTATTTTATGGCTAAACTCATGAATTTCTGGACCTGAAGTCCTCTACAGAGGAAGAACTGCATGATGGAATTACCTGGTATCCAGCCTTTGGAACTAAAAGGCCAGACTTGCCCAAACAGCTTTCCATTTAATATAGATCTGAGGTGACTAAGCTATTCTTTTTCAAATCACTTTTGTATTTTACCATTAAGTTGTCTGCCTACCTAATCGTTCATACCAGATATTACTCAAATACTTGCTTTTGCAAACTGATACTGCAGATTTGTTTAAAAAAAACCCAAAACCACACACATCAAAATCTCAAGTAGCATGTTTACAGATGTGAAGACTAAGGGTTATCTAAACTATGTTTGTCAAAAGCAACAGTAACACTCATGCCTGATAACAACTATTTGCCCCTTAAATTTTAAAGGTACTTCAATGAGTCAAGATTTCAGGGGAGAAGTAAATACTGACATTTTCAGACAAGTTATATATTTTAAGATCAGTTTTAAGAACTCTATATAAAAACAGAATCCTAGACTGAGCCATTCCAATGATTAGCTGACACATGATAAGTCTTTTTCCTCCCCTTTAACTCCCAGCTCATTGTGGTAGGCCAGAACAGCACGGTGTAGTGGGTTGACCCTGCCAGGCACCCCATCAAAGCCACTTTATCACTCCCTTCTGCAACTGGACAGGGGAGAGAATATATAACAAAGGGTTCATGGATTGAGGTAAGGACTGGAAGAGATCACTCAGCAAATACCATCACAGACAAAACAGACTCGAATTGAGGTTATGAACTGAATTCATAGCTAACAAAATCAGAGCAGGATAATGAGAAGTTAAATAAATCTTAAAAACACCTTCCCCCCAACCCCTCCCTCCTTTCAAGGCTCTACCTCCTTCCCCTCAGCAGCACAGGGAATGGGGGTTACAGTCAGTTCACCACACAGTGTTTCTATTGCTACTTCAGCGTGGGGTCTCTCCCATGGGAGACAGTTCTTCACAAACTTCTCCAATGTGAGTCCATCCCATGGGCAACAGTTCTCCATGAGCTGCTGCAATGTGGGTCACTCTTCCACACCGTGCAGTCCCTCAGACTACCATTCCCAACTGATATCACCTTGGCAAGCAGTATGTCCATCCTAGGGCTGGCTGGCACTGGCTCTGCAGGACATGGAGAAGCTTCTGATAGCTTCTCACAAGAAGCCACCCCTGTAACCCCCCCACTACCAAAACCCGGCCACGCAAACCTGAAACACAAGGATACACAAATTCAGAAACCTGTGCAAAAACTGATTGAAAACACACTTCGTAACTGAAGTATAACAAGCAAGGCAACTGCCGACTTGAGGAAATTTGGAAAAAAATACATACACAGATTATGTATTGCATTCCAGTTCCTATTCTCATAGATTTCTGTACATCAAGCACATCCAACACACACTCCCAGGGAGTGTTTTAGATTTAAAAAATCTTCTGAACACAGTAACAGTCAGCTCATAATTTAGAAGTCAGACTAGTTAGAAGGGGAGAAGACACCCAAGAAAATGCCTCCAGTATGACATTATTTATGTGATGCTCTGTCTTTATAGCTATCATACTAGAGAAGTAGTAAGGATGCTGTTTCACATTTAAAAGATATTAGGAAGTCTGGTATCCCCATAGATCTCAAGCAAATCAAACAATTCCTCCTATGCTGAAGGTGCATGTTATGTATTCAAAATTTATTGTGGGACAAAACAAACAATGCATAATTAACAAAAGACTACTTTCTGTAAGTTTGAATTGAGGTTTTCAGACCTAAAAAATTGACAGACAGAAATGAGATAAAGGAGCTGGGTGACAAGGGACAAGAGCCAGAAGAGAACATGACTGTGGCAGTGCAGAATGCCCACACACTCCACTGATGGCTTCCAGAAGAGCTGGAAGCCATCCATAGACACATCCACAACAAAGAAGAAATGGGACAAGATTAGTAGAGATAGCTGGAAGGCAAAACTGCCAAGGCTCTTTCCTCAGATTTATCCCCAGAATATCATATCTGAAGAGGCAATGGCAATGTTTAAGAGCCATCATTGTATTAGAAGCAACAGCTGTCATTAATTTTAGGGTATTCAAGTTCTCATATCAACTACATTATTATTATATCATCATTATTAAATAGTAATTTGACTATATCACAGAGAAGTGTTTTTCTTTCCTATATTAAGATATCAAAAAGACTTAAAGTTTACCTGTTTAGGTTCTGGATGTAGAACTATAACACAGACCTCTCATAAGGATGTTTGAACTATGGTATCTGTGTCCATTTTGTTATTTACATATCACTAGACTCCTGCTCTACATTTACCAACTCTTGGTTCTATCACTGTTCTACTTTTTTTCCCAAAAGTTTTGCTCCATGGCAAAATTTGACAAATTTTACATCCACAGAACTGAAATTACACCTTTAAAGTTTTTAGTCTCTAATTTTGTGACACTATTTTAGCAGCCTACTAAGATCTGACAAAAATGAATCCCAACTTAATGGGATTAAAATGTGCGCTTGGACAATTCTTCTTATTGCATATGAAGACAAAAGTTTGACATTGCAAAGATAGGTAACTGCTTACTAAGTAGCCTCTGGAATAGGAAAGCGCTTACTTCTACTTGCTGGTGCTGTTTAGATACAATCTTAATTTGAGCCCTTTGACTAGTGTGGCAATAACCTAGAATTTGTAAGTTTTGTAATTTATAACTAAAAGTAGGTTCAGAAAGCAGAACACCCATGAATCCTGCCCCATGAAAACAGTCATATTCTTGACAGGCTAACTAAAGTTCTCATCAGGCTGTAGCTTTCTATTACACTTCATCTGAGGTGCCTGCAGGCACAGGCAGAACTCTGGGGTCCTGCCATGTTCTGTACTCCCAGCTGTACTCTCCCTCACCTCCCCCATGCTGGCACACATATTTCGGCAGACAATCCAAACCCAGCTAGAGGTACTGATCCAGTAGAAATCCCTCTCTGCCAAAAAAAGTGATTAGTTTACAGCTATATCAGCTCTTCTCAACTGTTCATCACAGAAGCTGTTACAAGGGAGTAGAGGGAAGCATGTGGCTAGAGCTGGGCAAGCACCAGAGCTGGCCTGGCCTGGCCATGGTCATGCTGGTCCCCAGATAATTATATTCTGCTCACCCAAGTTTTCCCATACACATATACTCAAGACAATATGCTATTCTGAGTTTCCTGTATTACTTTAACATATGGTACCGTAGCTGTGCATATTCCTATCCTACACAAAAACCCCATAAAACCTGCTATTTGTAGTCTGCAGAGTGCTTTTGAGGTTTTGCATAAGGCATGTAAAGACATAAGTAGCATTTTATGCAGGTCATTAAAAAGTCAAACTTATGGCAGTTCTGCAACAATAAATCCACTTCATATACTAACCAAAAGGTCTTAACTTGCTAGTTTAAGGGTCCATTCAACACTAATCAGCTAAATAAGCTTATTCTGACTTTGCTTATATAAAAGCAGGCACGTCCGCATCAGTCCTGTCCCTGTCTACTTGGTCATTATTTTGCTGAGGAAGTCAAAAAGACGCAAAGCATCCTTCTAAAGACCTCAGATCTCTACCAGCTGTAAAACCACATTTACATCTCACTTATGATGCTCTTAACTGGCTGCTCAAAGAGAACTAGAAGTAATATTTATCAATATAAATCCAAACATATCTTTGTAAGAATCGTGATGAAAACCAGTGCAATTTCTGTAATATCACAGCTGCACTTTTCCTATTTACTAGGTTACATTTTTCAGATTAGATTGATAAAAGAGAGAACCATATCATTTGTGTCTGCTTAATAGACACCTATCCTCTGCACTTTATCTCAATCATATTTAAAACTAGTTTTATTTAATATGCCCATTAAACATAAATTTTTAGCGGCATTGTTATTCAAGCCCCAGCCTATTTGGTAGAACTGAGTCTTTGCAGAAGTGAAACAAAGAAGCACTTTTCTTTGCATGCAAATACATTAAAGCCAAAGATTTTCAGTATTAAAGGCTTCCTCGGGAATTTTCTGAATGTAAACAAGGAAGACCACACTTAAGCTTAAAGACACAAAAGCAATTCATGCAGCTCAACGCTGATCAACAGACAGGTAGCAGCATCAAGACTGACACCATCTTTCATGCTACCAGGAAGCCATGATTTTCATCAAGGAAATAAGTTTTAAACACTACTTCTTAAAGCACATTGTAATTGCTCAGGTTGAGATAAACCTACTACTCATATTAAAAAAAAAAAAAAAAAGTGTTTTCCAGAAGCAAACACTGACAGCAGCTTAAAAGAAATAATGCTGCAGATCACCACGGAATAAGTGATTCCTATATCACCCTGTCTGTGAAACTGGAGATTCCATTATGTCAGATTCCTCTGAATACTGCTTACCATATTTACATCTATCTCCAAAGGAGATTAAACTGTAAAACCAACAGCTGTCTCACATACAAGAACACAACAAACTTTCCTGGAAAAACACATGTTATTCTGATATTTAACCCATTTCAGCATCTTACTATGCTTTTTCAATTAATCAGTGGAAAGAAATTGTTTAAAGTCTTTGGATAATTAAATCATTGCAAAAAGCATAACTTGTCTGTTGTCTTTTCCACACACAAGTGTTTAGTCTTTCAATCCAATTTGTAAATAGAAAGAACAAAATCACTTTTTCAGTGATTGAATTTAGCTTTCCAGTAACGGAAGCAACTAGAGAATCTGAGACTTGAAATGCTTGCTATTATTACTGACATATTTTACCAAGACAAATCTAATGTGCAGGCAGATATCTCTACCCTTACTTTACCTACTTAACCTGGCAAGCAATAGGAATAATCCCATTTGTTCAACACAGCTGAGCACTCCGAACTACATCTGGTCCAATCAAAAAAAGCTGTCAGGTCTTGTTATTCCAAACAGAAAAGAGGATATCATGAAGTAATATCATTTTGGCTTGAGTTATAATTGGTCTTTTTTTTTTTTCCTACTAGGAGTGGGTGGAGGGAGAGAGGTAATGAACGCTGCACAGAACTAACACGTGTTTTCTTACACTCAAAGAGAAGACCAGGGATCTTCTGTTTTCCACCTTAGGATTTCCTCTTTTTTTGTCCTGTTTTGCAGACGGAAAAAAAAAGGAAGGAAGCTGGGGGCAGGGGGAGAATGCAGAGGAATAGGGAACAGACAGATAAGTGAAGAATGTTTAAGAAGTTTCCACTATTAACCACGAATAACAGAGCAGTTCCGCCAACTGTTGTCCATGAAATTGTTTCAAAAATACATGCTAAGATTTCTTCTTTATGGTAAGTAAGAGAAGCAATCTTAACACCAGAAGGAGCACTTCTAAATCCCATGCAAAGATAAACTGTGTATCAAGCTCTTCCTTCAGGGTACAAAATATTACCCTACTTTATTTCTTATCAAAACTACCACTACCAATACCACCTACCAAAAAAAAAAAAAAAAAAAAAATTTACAACCTGTTGCCCTCTCTCTACCACTTACTTTCAGGCAGTGTACCACACAATGGTAGCTAAGGACAGAGTGTTCCTCGTAGTTGTACCTATGATTCAGTGGTTCATAACATTACTTCTGATGATATTTAAGTTACCCAATGCTCTATTTTTCTCCAAAAGATAAAACAGTATATTTAAAATCCAATAGCCATCTTTATAAAAGGCTCTTTCTCAGAAAAAAAAATAATGGTCTTTATTTTATGGGCAACACTATCTACATAAGCATCAACTCTACTTCATATAACACAACTATTGCAGACTTAAATAGTTTATAACATAACTCCTGCTTGATTGAGGATCAAGCTGCTACTCATTGCTGTTTCTATAATACAAAAATTAAATAATACAAATTCCGCAGTCACCTTGCATTTAGCTCAAAACAAAGCATCAGAAGTACTGGTGTGTCCTGTCCTAACCCACCCAACAACTCATACGTATTCACTTCACTACACCATTCTGAAGAAAAGTTAAAATAAGGCTTTATGGAGTAATCATATCCCTTCTGCACTGTAATCTGTAACTTCAAAGACTTCCAAAAAAAAAAAATATTATCCTATTATGTGGTAGATGATTTATGATAGTAAAAGAAAATGCCTTGTTTTAAGTGACTAAACAGAATTCTGTAATTTCAATTACAGAACAGCCCCTATTGTGCAGTCAGCGCTCACCTCTTACCAAAGCATATATAGATTGCCACTCACTATAAAAATTAATGGAAATATATCAGTAAACACTTTTTATTTAAGAATTTATTTTTATTTCTAAATAAAACTCAGAAATCCTAAGTTCAGTGCAAACAACAATCAAGAAATCCCAAATGAAATGGATTTCAAAGGGCACTGAATTTCTTCTCTGCTACAAAAAGAACTGAATAAGCACACCATTTAGCTCCCAACTGCGTAAGACGAGCCACCTGCTACTTCTAGAGCCCTGAAAGGACAAAAACACACCCTTGAAATCCAGTAACAAAGAAAGCAAAACTGCAAAAAATTTAAGTTATTCCTCAAAAACCTTATTGTGCTTTTCTACACACAAACTACTGTATGTTTTTCTACAAACTATTATGTGTTTTTCTACACACAAACTATTGTGTTTTTTTCTACAAACTATTGTGTTTTTTTCTACAGACTATTGTGTTTTTCTACAGACTATTGTGTTTTTCTACAGACTATTGTGTTTTTCTATAAAATATTATGTTTTTCTAAAAATTATTGTCTGTTCTTCTACACATAAACTATTGTGTGTTTTTCTGCAAACTATTGTGTGTTCTACCACACACAAACTCTTGTGTGTATTTCTACAACCAAACTATTGCGTGTTTTCCCACACGCGAACCACCAAAACAAAACTCTATATGCTAGAGACCTGAATAAACAGACTTTGGTCACTTTCAGTTCTAATAATTTCAACTGTTACTATTAAAATAGATAAATAATTGCATATGAATCTGAAAAAATAAATTGTTTTGGCTCTGGAGATAAAATAATGTGTGCAGTCAATACAAGCACAGCTTTTTTTCCTTATATTAGCTCCAGAGCACACAAGCACTTTTCTTTTTTTGCTTCATCCCACAATAAGACTGTTGTTTTTTTAATACTGCAAAACTGATTAGATTTTATCCTATTTTCTTACTCAAAACAACAAAAACCAGCAAGCGCCATGTGTGACAGATTGCAAAGTCCAAGCTTCTTTCTTTGTCCCTATAGCACAGGTGACTTTCAGAGCTGCACTGTTTGCAGCTCTCCTATTCACCCTTGAGCATCTGGAAGTACAATCAGCATTATTTTCAAACTAAACATTTCAGGTGCCCAAAAATGCAAAGTTGACAAGTTATCATATCATCTTTAGACTACATAACTGGGAACATAAATTCTGAGTAACTAGAAACATGCATTATGAAGAGAAACTGCACATAGCTATCACTTCAGTCTCTTGTCATTGTAAAGATCTGAAAAATACATTCCTTTAAACATACAAACACAAACTAATGGCAAATCATTGTGGCATCCAAGTGTCTCTGGTTGCTGATCATGCCATGTTTTTCTTAACAAGCTCTGCTTCTGCTGGCAAGTACAGTTTCTAAACTTCATCTTTTAAAGCTGTCAGACAAGGTGCTTCCAACCGGCATATGTGAGAAAGGAAATTTGGGAGTCAGCGTGGCTGACAAACAGGATAAATAGTATCAAAGAGAGGTGATATTCACTAAAGTCGCATAAGCAGAAATCTTCAGCTGATAAATACAGGATGAGAGAATGACTGTCTAGACAACTGTATTCTAGAAAAGGATCTGAAGGATTGATTAGCAGTTCCCAACTTAGCTCAAGTCAACGCAATGCTATTGCAAAAGGTACAAACATCACACCAAGAATGTCAAGTAGACAAGACACATTCTCTTAAGCATGCGGTAAGATTCTCCTGCTTTACCTGATAAAGCTTTCCTGTCCAGTTTTGAACATAGATCAATTGATCAAAAAAAAGAACAGATCATTTACAAGGAAAGGATGAAATAACTGGAGCTATTTCATACAAGGAAAAGGAGACAATCTTGGCAAGTCTTCATATATATAATGATATATGCAAGAGGAAAACTACTCCAGTGCTAAATACTTACCAGTAGTGAGATGGCTAAGCACTGACTACAGAAGTTGCAGATATTCTGTTATCAGCATTTTAAAAAAATGTTGGCAAATATCCTTACAAAGTAAGAGCTAGAGTTGACTTGGCCTTGAGAAACCAGTACAGATTAAATCTCTCAAAACTCTTTCTAAACATTTTTCTATATTTCTATTGATCATCTTCAGGGGGAAAAAAAAAAATCAATCCTTGGTATTATATAATGTTAGAGACATTTAAGACATATTAAATGCTTGTGACTAATAAATAACCTGGAGGGTGATGTTCCATTTTAGTCACCTGGCTTCCAAATCACTAGGAAGGGGACAATAGTCAC
Source organism: Pyrocephalus nanus (assembly GCA_038380795.1). NCBI lineage: Eukaryota > Metazoa > Chordata > Aves > Passeriformes > Tyrannidae > Pyrocephalus > Pyrocephalus nanus. The sequence goes on from CM076262.1 coordinate 910,357, forward strand.
CTCAAAGGCATTCTGCCCAGTTCCTCACAAACAGACAGAAAGCAAGAAAATTAAGAGAAGCAAAACAAAAGGATACTCAGTGATCTACATAATTGCATGCAAAAAAAAAAAGAAAAATAAAAAATCCTCCAGTAACAGACGAAATTCCAGACTGAGAATGAAGTAAAACCTTCCTGTATCAACCCTTCTGTGCAGAACCACAAAGACAGGCTTGGAGGGTCTTTGAGGAGTTATCTAGTTTGTTCCTCTATACTTTCAAAGAACCAACTAGAAATCCAGCAGTGAAGGAAAGAAAGGAAAAAAAAGAAAAAAAACCCCACCACACACAACACCCACGCACAACACTCAAAGTCTCTCAAAACTGAAGAAATGAAGCAACACATCTCCCAGGGGTGCGAACTTTTTGCTGAAAGTGCCTTGCCTCAGTTGCTGAATACACTCAAGTGTCACAAATGATCCAAGCAGTCAAAATGCTCTCCTCCAGATTTTCCCAAATCCCAAGACTCAAATTACAGAGAACTTTATAGACCAAAACCTACACAGTGAATTACACTCAGAAATGAACTGGAAACTATGGAACATCATAGACAACACTGAACCAGGCTGTAAATATGAAACTATATTTTATTCTGGAGTTTCCTTTCTGGGGTGCAGGTTAGGGAAGCAAAGAGATGAGTCAATGGCAGACACTCTTGCAGCAGTGTAAGAAGTTGCTGACATCTGCATGGTAGGAGTCAAATAACCAATTATAGCTTCCTTGACAGAGAAGTTAGTGACTCCATCATATGCTGCCTGAGAAGCAATCACAAATTATATTAGCTATGTTAGATAACAAAAAGTGTTCTCCTTGCAGAAAGGAAGAACGCTTTCTTAGCTTCCCACCTTACATCATTTAATCCACCACTGCTCCATCACCTTTCGGATAAATCCATCCCAGCCTCACAAGCCAACACTGAGAATGATGGTAAAAAACCCTCAATGCAGTGCAAGAGGAAGAAAAACAGTGTCATCAGTATACTGCTAACCATGAAATAACATCAGCTTTCAGAAATCTTCCCCGGGTGGGTAGTTGAATAGGGAAAATGAGATCTCTGAAGGGCACTGTATAAGGTGTTAATGAGCCAGGCAGCTCTGAGTTGTCCTTAAGAAATGAAGACTCAAAACACCACATATCTGTACTGAAAACTTCAGATTTTTGGAGGCAGCTTTTTAAAAACAACTTTAAAATCTTGATTTAGTCTTATTTTAAGAAAAATTTCCAGTTTTAACAACACTTGTTTAGCTTAAGACTAGTCTTACGACTTAAAAATCTCAAACTTAATATTCTGCTCTCCAACAGATTATGGTCAGTGATTTTTTTTGTCAAAAAGCTGTAAGTTGAGATAATTCCATTTTATGAAAGATATTGAAAGTTGCTGCTTATGTAAAAGACTAGAAGAATATAATCTTTAACTGACTGACATCCTAAATGATATAAAAGCCTCCATGACAAACACGTCATATGTCAAAAATGCTCCTATAGAAAGCGTGTGGGTCTTTGCTACCTCAGATAGCTAAAACTCAAGGAGTATTTCATAAAATGAGAATGGGCTCCATTGCCCCAGTGAGGCAAAGGGAGCATTGGTATACTGCTAACCTCACTCTTGCGCCCCATAGTATTTCACCTTCACCTGCTTGCAGGTGACCAGCCCCACAAACAGTTACAAGCTATAAATAGAAAGCAAAAGTTACCCCTTCAACTGTCCCTTATCCAAACGAACCCACAAATTCCTTATGTTTTGTCTTGTCTCACCTCTAAATAGTTATTTAGATAGCTTGACAGAAGTTCCGGTATAGCTCATTAGCAGTGACATTTAGTCTAAGACAAAAATACAAAGTGAATTCCACATAGAAATGTGCAGCAAGATTAAAGTAGGAGAAGGGAGGAAATAAGGCTTGATTGAAGGCTTCACTTTTACTGTTTGGAGAGGTACACAAGAAAGGCTGATGAAGTGTTTGTGTTAAACAAAACACATTATATTAGAAGTCTAGCGTGTTATTGACAGAGAGATACTGTTGAGCTAAACAAACAGTTCATTTACAGTAAAGTTAGTTTGCAATGAAAAAAAGTATTGCAGCATGAAGATAAGGATGTTAGTTATCTTTTAACAGGACTTCTAGAAAGACTAGTTTGGCTGCAACTCAGAACAGGACACAAACCCCCGCTGATTCGGCTTTTGTCTATGTGCAAGTCAATACTATGATCAACTAATACACACCCATCTTTTTCTTCCTATAAACCTCAGCTTCCAGCACAAACTCATTTGATCCTTACATTTCTCCATCTATAAACTAGGAGACGGTCAAAATTCATGCTCCCCTTAGGCACATTTATTTGTGTTAACCATACTAAAAATATCAAGCACTATTTAAACTTGTCTGAGTTAAACCAGTGTATTTCACTGTACAGAATGACTTCAGCATCTGGAATACTACTCTGCTTATCAATTAGATGATGCATTCAGCAATTGCTTTTTAATTCATGTCCTTAATTAATCTTTGCACCCTAATCTTAAATTCCAGAGAAATACTTTGTGCTCAGCAAAACAGGGTGAATTGCCCACATTCCAGAAAACATAACTGTATCCGTACAGATTCAGGTAAGTCAAAGAAATCAGATTATATGGTAGTATGAAGATTTGGTGAGTCAAAAAGAAAAAAAGATTGCCTGAATTGAGAGAGTCAAAACAGAACTTTACTCCAAATACCAGCTACAAGATAATTATGTAGTCCTGTGATTTATTTATTACAGCTAAAAGTTTCCACATTGCACCAACCAGTAACAGACACTTCTGAAAGCTACACTTATCATTTTGCTGCCTGCAGAGCATCCAAAGCTATGCAGTCTTAAATGACTCATTTTAACAATGGGTTTGGTTATTGTTCTAAATAATATTGGTCAAAGGTTGGACTCCATGATCTTGGAGGCCTTTTCCAACCTAAATGAATCTGTGATTGTCTTAGGTTCTTAATCACATACATCAGTATACAGCATTTTTGTAAGTCAACTCCATTTGACATCTACCAGATTTAAATACCATTAACAGCAAAAAATAATCTTCTCCTGCCCTTTCATCAGCATACTTCATGCTCAACACTCTACATAACTGACTATTGGATCCTTTACACAATGCCATCACTATTTTGACGCAACAGCTGAAGGTATGATTCAAAACATGTGGAATTCCAAAGTGAAATATTCAGGTTTAACCTTCTGTTCTTAAAATACAAATATCAAAACACAGACAAAGCAAACTTTCTCAGAACTAGAAATATTCCAGTGCTTACTTCACCTTTAGCATCCTGAGGGATAATACAACATAACTGACAAAAGCTATAGCCTTAAAAACGAAAACATCTAACTGTACTGCATAACACATACTACACAACTGTAGTAAAGGTGTCACAGTAAAAATCAACTAAAAATTACCAGTGACTAGCAGGCAGAGTTTAAAAATTTGAAGAAGAGAAGATTGTAACTCATTACCTACCCCTCAAAGTGGCACAGACTGACTGATTCCAAGTCAGCAACAGCCACCTGGTTACCAGTAAACCTTCAGTATAACCAGGTGGCTGTTGACTGGTTATTCATTCATTTTGGCATCTCACAGTAGAAATGTGTGGCACACAGCATGTGCTGCAAAATTCAGACTAAAAATGCAGATGAGGTCCGATGTTAATGCAAGCTCTGAGCTCTTTATACAAAGGATACATATGCTAGGTACAACTAATCGGGATTCTCGAAGGGGTTTTCTAATGCAGCCATTTTTACAAGAGCACATAAACACATCAGTATTAAAATAGCTGTTTAGAAACATAATCATCCCCTCAGTAAAAAAGAATATCCATGAGCTGGTCTGTGGTGCAAAATGTAAGTTTGATTTATAAGATTCACTTTATGTAAAGTTTAGATAGTTATACAACAAGATACAACCCTTTCTCCTACATCCCCAACCACTGCTATAGAGTACCATAGCTTAGAGGGTAATAGGGTGTGAAGATTTTGCAGACAGCACTCATCATGCAGGTGAGGGAGCACACAGCATAAAAAGCTGTCCAAGAAAAAAATCAAATTACTTGAAGTTAGTATTTCAATATTTTGCAACGATCATAGGAACTAAAATATCACTCCCATCCTAGGAGTGCAGATGACCCAAACTGAATAGAGGCTTTTTGTTACCATCTTGAATAGCCTTTGGAAACCAAATCACAGAAAACCATAGAATGAATTTAAATAAGAATAAGCATGTTTTTTGTCACTATATTATATTTACACAAATAAAGAGGATCTTTGTAGTGGACTACATTTTCTGGTTGATCCTAGGAAGCTCACTATTGAGATATTGCAACTGTATCTCTTTATCAGGAGCAAGATTTCAGTGACACCGGCCCTGGTAAGATAAAGCAGAGCTGGAGAGTGACTCACCTGGAATTACCTGAAAAGGGTTACTAAACATAGAAAAGCTTCCTTAAGGGACATCACTTAATTGTTTAGCAAGGAGGGGGTAGTTATTCAAAGAGGGGGAACAGTTTTTGGCTGTTTGTTTTGAGTATTAGGAAAGATGCTCCATGGTGATTTTTAGCTCATAAATCAAAATGCTTCAGTTGTGAAATAGCATTCTATGCTCAAAAATAAAAATGAACAACAAATAGATGGAGAGGAGGGCTGCAGCTTGAAATACTTGACTGCTTAATATCCAGCATGCCATTATCAGGGAGTCCCGGAGTCGTTTTTAAGCCTCTCGCCCATCCTCGTAAAGAAAGGCGGATGGCAGGAGTAATCAATATCTTGCAACCCATCTATGACCTGACAAATAAAGAAGTCAAGAAAACAAGGATCATCGTACATCGATGATCCCTATAATTTAGCATTCGGAGGACAGCAACATCTGGGCTCAGCTCCAGATGGGACGAAGCGGCCCCGCGCTGAGGGCTGGACATAGCGCTGCTACACACACACAAAGGAGGGCTCCGCGCTCCTCCCGCTTTTATCCAATATGAACAACTCCGCGTTCCAAAGCGACGTAAACACACAGAGAGCTGCCTACTAGGCTGGCAGGTCTGTACGACAGTTCAGCTACACCCGTGTCAGAGGGGGCTATTGTCCGGGACGAGTCGCCAGCGCTCACCGGGTGTTGCCAGCTTTAACAGGCGGTGCCAAGAAAAATAAAATCACTGCGAGTCTCTCCGATGACTTCCCAAGTCAAACCCGCGGGCTTCAGAGCCCTGCACCGAGCGGAGGGGAACAACCAGGCGAGGAAGCGCGATTCCCATTAGCGACACTTTGTCTGGTTTCCACTGAAGCAGCGACAAAACCCCCGACGCGCGAACAATGCCCGCGGCTCCACTCCTGCTCCTACCCGGGCCGCCGCCGGACACTGTCTCCAGCCGGGTCGCCGCTCCCAGCGATATGTTTTAAGGCTGCTTTGTTTCCCGTGGCACACCAGCCTTTCCACCCAGCACCGGCGGGGACAGCCGAGCGCCCGCCTCGGAGACGACGAACCGGCCCCTGCCCCATCCCCTGGCAGCGGCGGGAGAAGCCGGAGCCACGACTCGGGCATTGAGCGCCCTTTGTTGCGTTGCCCCCGCCCAGCGACAGGACCTCCGACCCGCATCGCAGACACTCGCAGGCGCGGGGCGCTGCCCTCGCCCCCGCGGGAGACGGCGGCTGCCCCCCGCGGGGCGAGCCCGCTCTGCCCGGGATGCGCTCCCCGCCGGCAGCGCCGCTCCTCGCCCCCGCGCTGCCCCGCTCGCCCTCTCTCTCACTCACCCACGCCGTACTTCTCGTGCTCCGTGGGTATCCACATGCTCGCGGCGTGCGAGCGCCCGTCCCCCCGCCAGCCCCTTCGCTGGGAGCGGCGGTGGCCGGCAAAGGAGTCCGCTGCCCGGCTGCTCCCGCCGCGCTCAGCCGCGGCTACCCGGCCCCAGCGGCGAAGGCATTGTTCGGGCGGGCGGACTGACTGAGGCGCGCTCGCCGCCAGCCACTTATATTCCCCGTCCCGCTGCACGCCGGGGAACGTAGTGCCTCGGCACGGCCGCGCCCCTCGCCGCCCGCGGCCGGCGGAGAGACTACGAGCCCCGTCTGGCCCCGCGCTCCCCGGCGGGGCGGAGCGGGGCGGGGCGCGGCTCAGCTCTGCTCCCGGGGCCGCCTCATGCCAGGACGGGCGGGGCGGTGTGGCGTGGCGGCGGAATGGCAGCGGAATGGCAGCGTCCCGCGGGGATGAGGGGCTGGCGCGGGGAGGTGAGTGCGCTGCGGGAGGCGTGGGGCGGCCCGCTCCGCTCCCCCAGCCGCTCCGCGGTGCCGGCTCGGGCGGTGGGAGGGGGCTGGCGCCGCGGGGCCCGGGGGTGGGGAGCGGCGGACACGTGTGGGGCAGCCGGGGCGCCCGGGCCCGGTGCGGTGCGGGCTCGCCTGATCGGAGCGACATTCCGGGGTACGCCGCGAGCAGCCCCGTACCCGCGTCCCGCTGGATACAGGGACCTGCGTCCTTCTTCTGGTCCTGCAGGTGCCAGTCCTTCCCGTAGCACAGCCCCGCGTTTGGCACGCGGAGGTGTGAGGACAGGGAGAGTTTCCAACAGCGAGTCGAGCTGGAGAGGGAGTTGGTGCCGGCAGCGTGCCAGGACTGTGGGACGTGGAGCTGATGCTCTGTGGGGCTTTTTGACTTCTCACATAAATCCGTTTGTCAGCACAAACATACACAGAGATAAAGCAAAGCAGGTGGTGCACAGCGAGGAGCACAAATGGACTGTGGGGGATGGCTGCAGGGATAAGCTAGGCATCGTAAGCAGCAAGAACAGCAGGGTTTGCATCCCAGTTGAGAAGCCTGTATGTCTGTGGCCTTCTAGAAGCAGCTTAGCTAGAGCTCACCATACATAAATTGCAGCAAATCCTCAGGCTGAACTGGTCCTTGTGAGAGAAACCTGGATGTTACGAGGCAGGCGCAAGAGCTTGGGTTACATCTTCTAGTCCTGTGGGAAGGCACAGACAGAAAAAAGGGGGGAAACTCCAGTGATAGGATGCTGCTCTGCAGGCCTTAGCAGGTACAAGTTGTCTCTCAGATGAGTAGGTCTGATTTTTAAAAAGTGTTCTCCAATCAAATCATGACTGAAGTTGTAGATAAAGATCTGATGGGATGATTCAGTTTGATCTGAATGAAAAAATAGAGTTTAATTTTTTTACATGTAAGAGAAGAAAATGGCTTGATTTTTTTTTTTTTCAGTTCAGTTTGGCTTTTAACCCCTACTGTCAAGTTATGTTGCATTTTTAAGTCACTAGTGTGAAGAACACAATAAAAAGAAGTGGTGTGCAAGGAGGCAGTTTCAAATCTTGAGTTAATGTGTATTTATTCCATGCTTGGCTCTTCTAGTTGTCAGAATTTGATAGTGAGTGATCTTTTAAGTTACATTTGTGTTATTTCTCTAGTATCTACTCTTCTTCTGTATGTGAAAGTAATATCTCTTTCTTAGAGATCTCTATATCTCTAGTTAAAGTAGTATTCTTAATTTATTTCTGTGTTGCAGTGTGCTTGCATGGTTCTCTCATACATGAAAAGCCAGACCCTTCTACAGCCCTTCCAGAGTGGTGTAATTGCACCCCGAGGCAAAGCTATGCTGTTTTAACTATTGAAAAGGACATGAGGTTTTGTCTGTGCAAGTCTTCTGTGTGAAACCATGTATAGGTCTGTGGACTACTAGAGATGATGAGGTTACCCTGAGGTTTTCCAAGGTAACTCTTGTAAAGATACTGGTACCAGTCCAAAAAAAAATAAGTTTGTTCCATGGGAATTCATATGCCTATGCTGTTTTCCTGTTATTGAGCATGAACACTCATTGAAAGGATTAGTGAACTTTCAGTGGTTTTGCTCCCCATCTCACTTTGCATCCCGTGACAGATTGTTTGGAGTCTCTAGGTGATGAAAGGCCTGAAAGTCACTATTGAAAATCAAAATAATAGGTGCCCAGCTAAATTAACTTTCACGTCAGCCTATAAACTTCCATTTAAATCCAGTCTCTCCCTGTCTCCATAAGACAGATCTGCCAACATGTTGGCTGAGAGTCATAAAATTCTGCCCCAGCTTTGTAACTGCTGTCTGTCATGTTAACCATGACAGACTTCAGCATAAACAATCTTCCCTTGGACAAAGACAAGACTACCCTATAGCTGAAATAGCCTTTTCAAAATTATTGATCTGCAGCACAGCCTCTTCAGGTCAACAGATCTCAGAGTATAAATCACATTATCCGTGGGCAAAGAAGTACCTCACCCATAATGTGGATCATTTCCCTGCTCTGAACAAAATCCTTATTCATTCAGAGGTTTCAGTTCTACAAAGCTGTTCCTTCTGGCAACATCTTGTACTTCCAGGTACACCTAAAAGGATGGAGGCAGCATATTGGAAAATTAAATAACATATTTTTTCCTATTGTGCTGTTACCTATTTACAGGAAAGCCTGTGCTTTTATATTCTAATCCAGGATTGTGTTGCTTTCTCGTTAGTTCCCTCCAGCAGCCTTAACCAAGTGGCTTTTAATAAAAATATCACTGTCCACAGTACAATTTGTTCAGACTACATTAATTATGCTACTTATCAACACTTTCTACAGCACCTGCCAATGGATTTTAATTTTTTTTTTTTTCTAGAAGAGTGTCTTTCATTGTTTCATCGTCAGTCTGACAGTTAGTTTCCTACTCAAGGTCTTTATGTGCTTTTGAATGCATGCTACTGAGGTGTACCATGCCAGAGCACAGGATGTTTTTCTTATTCCTGCCATGCCTTGTATCCCATTTTTAAGAATATTTCATTTAGTGTGGAAAACTAAAGTTTGATAGATCTCATACATGTCTACCTTTTTTCATTGCTACCTAGAGGATACTTTAGTGAGAATTGTTTTGTTCTTGGTAGTATAACCACCACTTCTTTTGCTCAACTCTGAAGTTGTGTTAAGGATGCTATGAGAGCTTGTCTCACATATCCCACAGTCGTAGATCCCTCAAATACTAGCAGAATCTCCTAGTTCAGTAGCTGGACTTCCTTGCTGGGCATCAACTCTGTCCATGGCTGGACCCCAGGCCCCTTGCCTATCCTCTGACTCAGACCTCGTGTCTTTATTGATACAGGTCTCCTTCTACTCACTGGCTACTCCATTTTGTACCTTGCTAGTAAATTACACGTGTTCACACATGCATACAGTGTTAAGTTCACCAGGAAAACATAGATACACTATGCATGATTCCTCCAGTTGCTAGTTCCTGGACCTGCAGACCTTGGGAGTTGCAGTATCTTCTGCAGTTGCTGGCACTTAGACCTTGCAGCAGTATCACACATAGGACAGAGGGTGAATTACACAAAAAAAGTAATTAAGAAAAGGATTTAGTAAGAAGGAAAAGATGTGATCCAAGTGTAGGGTGTGGTCAGAGAAGCATACCCACCAGCAGTCTATTTAAATGCAACTTGCCTGTTTTTTCTTCCCCCCACTCCCTGCCTCCTTTGTCTGATGTTTGTTCCAACCATCCTTCCCTTTCTCTGCTTTTGCCCCCTCCTCTAAATTTCCCATTAATTATACAAAATCTCACAAATGCCTTTTGATATCCTATCTACAAACACCCTCAGAAATACCATTATACATATGATAATCATGTTTCCCCTTTCTTATCAATGACAAAATTCATGTTGTCTGTTCAAGGCTGTGTGTAGTTCCTTTAATGGCATTAGTTCCTGTAGTGACCAAAGGCAACTTATTGTCCCTGTTATCACCTGCTCATTAATGTTTATTTGTGTGTAATCTATCACTTTCCTTGGGTTTTGTTGTTTATTTTGTTTTATTTATTGTTGTTTATTTTTATTTATATATTGTATATTATTATATTTATATTATATTTATAATTTGGATATTTTGTTTATTTATTTATTTTTGTTTATTTTGTTGTTTATTTTGTTTAAAGACTACGGAATAGTCTTTAAACAAATAAAGTAGTGAACCAGATGCCTTCCCATCCCACCCTTCCTTATAGTACCCCTCCTATTCAGATCAGCCTGAGTGCATTACCTCCTTCCTCTCCAAATAACCACAGCAGGCATGGTTGTGAACAGGGAGCTGCTGACTGCTCATTGAAAACCCCAGCAAGGTGATACAGCACCATTGCCCCCAGCATACAGCTGCCTCTTCTCATCTGTTCGTTCACTAGAGTTCCTTGGATGGTAGTTCCAACTGTTTCTGTTTCATGGTTTTGGAGGCTGGTATTCTGCTTAATACCTTCCTTAACCCCCCACCAGTTCCAAATGATCACACACATAGTGGCATCCTCACTTGTTACCCTACAGGGCACTTTCAAGTATTTAGAGTACCACTGGTGATCTGTTTCTTGGGTTATATCTATGTGTGCAATAGGGGATTTCAAGACCCAAAGCTTCTACTATACCACAGATTTTGAAGAGAGAGAAGAGATTCCTTGTACCAGTAGGCATTATAAGCTCTGTAAAGGGTCTTGGTTTGATGCAGAGTAGTCATTGTGAACTGAACAATTAGCAATTACACCTGGAGGACAGGTTCACTAAGTAATTCTGGAACTGCAACGCAGTTTATTTTAATATGATTACAAGAATGGATCTCTTAAAGTTTTATTATTTAAAAATGTTTTTAAGAGCCTTTGTTGTGATTTTTAATTAAAAATGCAATCTCAGCTTTTACCTGATAAGCAAATGGGTCTTGTGGAGGACTGGAAATTACTAAGTTATTGTTGGTAAAATCACCTTTTATGTGCTTCTCTGTTTGAAAAGTAAAAGGGCAAAATCCTTTCATGTAATTGTTGCAATAATATTTTAGTGTTTTTAGCCTTCACAGCACATTTCTTTAAAAACCAATGATGGGAGAATATACAAGTGAAACTAAATATTTCATTAAACAGGTAGTAATGGATTAATAAAGTAAGTGAGGGGTTGAATTACTTGGTAATAGAGATCTGAGCTGCCTGTGATCCTGCCATAATTTTACAAATAATTTTGTGGCAAATATTCACTGTATTTTATCTGAAGACAAAGGGATGTCCCCATAGCTCAGCATGAATACATAATTCCTGTTAGCACAAGGCATAGGATATGTTGTATTCTCAAAAAATATGTCATAAAGACTTGCTGTTTGGTTTTCTCTGAATTCAGAAAACTTTCATAGCTTAAAAGCAAAGATGGATGGCCTTTACCTTGGTATTTCATTCCACTAGTCTTGGCCAATTCTTGATTGTTCAGTAGCAGTTAAAGGCTTTGATACATGAACGAACTACCAAGTATCAGCTTCTAGGTATACTACCTGAAGCTCATTTAGAAGTGAGATGCTTCAGACTACCGGGTGAACACATACACATCTTAAACATGATAACTTATTTGCCTGTTAAAGACTTTGTTTGAAACCTCTGCTCAGGCCTTCTGTTACCTGCAGTGGAGCAACAGTGAGTTGTGGTCCATCAGTCCTCAGACTGATGAAGACCTTTAAACTGTTTCTGTATTGGCAAATACCCGATTCTTACCCAAAAAGGCTTTCTCATTGCTGGAACAAATAAGAGATGGGGACCTGCTTTATTTAGATGTAGAGGTGTGGACTAGGGGGGTGTTAAAAGTTTTTTCAATGTTCTGATTGTAATACACATGCCAGGATAGTTTATTATACCTTGTTCACTTCTGTGTTTTTACTGGGGAGTGCTTGTTTTCAGTAAGAGCACTGAAGTTGTAGATTCTTGCCGACAATGATGCCTGCCACAGGGTGTGCCTGTCTTTTAAACAGGTGATAGAGTTTCTCACCCTTTGAGACTAGCTAGCTTTCTTGATGAAGGGGTGCAGGATTTAAACTAGCATAGGTTATAAGAAGAGTGAACAGTAGAAAAGGAAGAACAGAACTTAAATATTATGAAATTACAAGCATTAAATATTTTAACTTCAGTGTAGGTTAAATTTTTTTTTGTACAAACAGCCTTCATAACCTTTCCCAGCCCTGTGTGCTTTCTTCCAGTGTGTTATGTCTTGAAACCTCTGCAAGAGCTCTGCATCTTTCTGTGAACATCTGCATCCTAAAACTGCAGTTGTTCCCAGACTGTGAGGTTTTTGCTTCACATTCTCATCCACAAACTCCCAGCAGGCTGAAACCGGGAGAAAAGCCTGAAAGCTTTTGAATGTCTTTCTATGGGCCTTTTAAAGTAGCTTTAAATATTGCATCTATAAAAGCCTCACACAATGTGGGAAAGAACATGGCATTGAATAACTGGGAGGGAGAGAATGAGGTAGGTTTTGTGCAACTTTAAAGCAGGCCTGTGCTTGTGAAGAGCTGGGCACGTAATCCTGAGCAGTTTCTCATTTAAGTCAGGGAAATACATTCATGAAAGTGCAGGTTCTTTGCAGAGTTGTTGTCTCGACTCAATCAGTAGTTAATTATGGTCACTTGAGTGGAAAAAGTCTAGTGTTCAATCACCTGATAATTGTTGTATTAAATTATGTATTGGTCAGTTTCATTAAAACCATATAACCAGATTAAAACTGTGCTGTGGCATCCCTGTCCAGGGCAGGGGGGGTTGGAACTAGATGATCTTTTAGGTCCCTTCCAATTCAAACCATTCTATGATTCTGCTTAGATTGCAATATAATTTGCAAATATTTGAAAGATGCCACGTTGCTACACAGTAGGGTTAGGTAATCTGGGAGTGTGCAAACAGTTTTTCTCAGTAAGAATATGCCAGATACTACATTTGTAATGTGTGTAGCTATTTATGCAATACAGTTTTATGTTAAGGACTTTTTCTGCCCCACTTGGTGCCCTGTAGTATAAGCAATAACTTTTTTTGCCATAAAAATGGGGAATGCTCAAACTACTTCATACAGAAAGAGTACCCATATTCGATACCTTCATTATGCTATGGAGTCAGAAGTACTCAGCTGGAGTCTTCGTTGATTTTTCAAAACATCTTACATATTATGACAGTCAAATGACTGCCAACAAAAATATGAAGTAAATTAAAAGGGTACTGTGTTTGACTTGAGTTTTTTCTATGATCATAAAGGATTTTAGATCATCAGTATACAGCAGTACTTGTTAACTTTTAATGTTTCAGCACTATAGGAAATGGTTTAGTTGCAAGTCTCATGTCTGATCATCGATCTCAAGGCCTGGTTTCCCACCAGGTATTTCTATGATCACTAGTTGTTTGCCATTCTGTCCTAATATTTTGCTATAGTAGGCCTGTAAATGAGAAATTGTAGTAGGGATGTCAGTGGCTTCAGTACTCCACAGACACCTGTCTGTTCTTTGTAGTGTGTTTCAACTGGGTTTCTTGAAACTTTCCTTTTAATTTTTTTTCCTCATGTTTTCACTGAACCGTGTCTTCCAAATAGGTTTTTTTGGGGGGGGGGGGTTGGGTTTTGGTTTTTTGTTTGTTTGTTTTGTTTTGTTTTGTTTTCTTTTTTTTACTTTTGTGTATTTTTCTCTGATTTTTATGACTCACAGACCATTGTGAAATGGCCCAGCTGCTTCTGTTTGATTCTTGCTCATTGATATGTCATCCTCCCATTTGTCAAGGCTCTCTGTCCCAGAGGAGTAGCTACTTGCCCTGTGTAGTTGTAGCAGGTTAAAAGCCTTCTCTTTATCCACCTGGTATAGAAGCTTTATTACTGGATATGCCATCTGTTTCATCCTCACTAGTTGGTGTGGTATGATGTGTTTCTGTCCTCCTGAGCAAATAATAAGGCACAGTAGATAAAGGCAGTTAGTGCCACATTCCCTACAACTATGTTGCATGATTTGATGTTTTTGCTTAGAATTACATGTAGTCAGTCTTCCCAGACCAAGTAGCCCTTGGTTTAGACCCAAGTGTCCCTGCTAAGGGTTGGGATGCATTTTGTAGGTATCTGGTCTCCAGATGAATCTAGTTCACGTGCCCCCAAACTGATCTCTAAGCCAGTGCACAAAGCAGCTGGAGGATGACCCCTGTGTGGGTCAAAGCTGTGCTGAGATAGAAGAGGGACACAGGTGGTGGGCAGCGTAGGGGTGGCATGGCGCAGCACCCTGCCATCCAGGACCACTGCCAAAGTCCACAGCGTGTGCCCCAGGTCAGGCCCAGCAGTCCCACAGTGGGAGTGCACAAGGCTCACAATATGAAAACGCGAATGGATAGGAAACAAGTCCATGCATTTATAAGTGATACTGCTGTCAGCAGAGCATTTTGCTAGTCTTGACCAGTGTGCCAGTGCTGAATTTTATTATGACTCAGTAATGCATGAATAAATGAGATAGAGCTTTTTCTCTGAAGGGTAGTATGTAACAGAAAACATCCTGCTGGAGGTTTTAATTGATTTTGTCCTATATGGGATGAAAACATGCAGCCTGTGTTATTACTGTACTAATTTAATTTTCAGGAGCCTGCATGCATTTACAGTGTTAGCAAAATAATGCCTGAAAAACATAAGCAACTTGTATCACTAATTCTAACATTCTAATTCTTTTTTTTGAGGAAATTAACTTCAATTATTTTATCATCCATGTCAATGAGCTACATTAGCAATATCAGTTACTAAGAATATGTCATACTGTAGAGTCAAGATCTGTGTCATATGTTTAATAAATGCATGGAGGATGAGAAATAAATCCAGTATCATAAAAATATTTATTTCAAACTCCGGTACACATTCAGAATATGCTCAGAGAAATTTTATACAGCCTGCTGTGAGATGTCCCAGGGGTCTGTAAGACATTAGTATTTGAGCTCTGACTTAAAAATACTTTCCTCTGAAAATAATTTTCAAAGATTTATGTGTAAAGGGTATAAATAGTGGATTATTTGAAATACAGTCAAAGCTTTGTTTCGTGAACCAAGATATCAATTAGGCTGAACTATGTTGATGTACATCACTGCACACTATAATGAACTTTCCTTTTGAGGCACTCTTTTTTTTAATTTGACTACCAGTTTATGGAGGTTTGATTCTAAAAGTAGAAACAACTTATTTTGCTACTTTCCATCTGGAAAACCTCCAGTTAAATGAGAAAGCAGCAACAGACCACAGAGCTTCTAACATCACTTTACCTTGTACTGATTCTTCAAGTACAAAATTCTCTTAAACATTTCAGTCTTGAAGGCATTCTGAGTGTCGGGAAACTAGTCAGAATACCTGAGAGAAATTTCAGCCTGTTCTGTCAGTTTGAAACCCATGTATACCAGGATCCCAGAAATAAGACCTCTCAGCATGCACTGTGAGGTTAATTCTAGTTTATATGAGTCTGAAAAAAAAATTAAAGTGACATTTAAAATAAAAATTTCATGCTATTTTTAGCTGTTATTCTCAAAGAGTTGCCTTTTTCAAGGAAAGTCTACCAGTGGAAAAGTTATAAACACTATGATGTAAACATTTTAGTTAGGAGCATGGTAAAAATTCCCATCATAATGACATGGGTGTCTTACAGGAACTGCTAAAGAAGGCTTTAGGTTTTTTAAGGAAATGACACATTTTCTTTAGCTACAGAGTGTAAAACAATTGTTTAAAAAGACACCATGAGGCAATTCTTTTAACATCAAGAGGATAAATGTGCTTGGGAATTAAATCCTGTTAGAGGAAAAGGACAGGTGACAAGAAAAGGAAAAGCCTTGTAATAAGGAGTTATTGATCGCTACTAAATCATGATGACAAGAAGTAGAGAGTAAACTAATTAACCTGTTTTGCAGAGCAATGTTGGCATAAAACCTACTAGGGTTAGTATCATAGATGATAAAGACATCGCAAAGGTAAATTGTAGCAATGAAGTATTACTATCCTTATTAAAGATGTTGTTAAGACCCCTTCTTTCTGGGAGAGCTGAGGTCACAGTCACGGTAAGTAGAAACTAAGACATGCCTATTTCCAGCTTGCTGGTGTTTGCAGAGGATTCAGTGGCAATGGTAACACACCCAAGTACTACATTTGCATACACATCTTTAGTTGTGATGCCTTCCGGTATGTATTTTTTAAAGTTTTAAAATTACAGTCTGGGTCATCTTGGCACAAAATTATACTCCTTTTTTTTTTTTTTTTTTAAAGTAGGTAGTTTTCATGTGAAAATAGCAGTAATTTAATATTTATTCCTCAAATTTAAACCAGCATTGCTTATGCTTTATTATTTTTTCTTTGATGTGTCTCTGTACTAAAGAGCAAGTTAAACTGATTTTTATTAATTAGATTTGGGTGGTAAGTGCAAAAGAAGAACAGAGATGGTCACTTTTGTCCTTCAGTTTCAAGTTCTTGTGTTGAATGCTTTCTTCCCCTTCTTTGTAACTAAACATTTTGAGTTTCAGGCTACATAATTACATTGTTAATCTTTCCAGATAATAGGGTAAGGTTCAATCCTGGCTTCTATCCCTGATTTTAGTACATTATGTGCATCTCAGCTCTCCATGTGTACCATGTCATGTGATCAAACTAAACAGGGAAATATAAACAGAAATTTTACTTAACAGCAGTTGTAAGAAATCAGAGAAGCTCTAAAAAGTGTAATAAAATTATTCAGAATATAATTCTGAAGTAGATATGGTTTCATATTTGTAACCAAGATATTAAACCCTGCATTTAGTTACGCTAATGTAAGTCTGTGCCATTTACCCAGAAATAAGTATTATGTGGCTCTGAGCTTGCAATAAAACCTGCTGTGTTAAATATTTATAAATTCATTATTAACATCAGCACTTAAATATTGTTACGAATACTTATTAGGGTCACTTTCATTAGCGTGCGTGTGGGCATGTGTCGCCATCTCTATGTGAGAACAGTGAGTTTGTTCTGTTCTTTATTGGTGTAGGGGTTTGTCTGGGCTCGAGCAGAAAGACAACAAGCAGTGGCATGGATCTGCTGGTGAACTGGGCAATAATGTAGTCTATTATTTAAACATGATCTTATTGGCAAGCACATTGGTTTTGTTTTATTAAAATTCCAGCACTTCACATTCTTATTAATCACTTTCTCACTCCTTCTATTCACTTGTGTTCTGATGCCTGTGCTCTGGTACCCATAGCAACACTTGTTAATGCTAATGAAACTGCAACATCCTAAGCTTCCCAACAGAGCAGCCCTGTTAAATATGGCTATTAAGCACAGTTGTATTTCTGTTAGTTCCAGCTCCCAGCAGACACCTGCTCTATAGAAAATGTCCTGAGTTATTAGGATTCGGTAACTCACAGCTTTTCTTAAAGCTGTCATTTGACTGGAATAAAATTCGCATATTCCCAGACAGCGGATGGTACAGTTTCTGTAAAACTGACAAGTGGTGTTAATACTGTGGTATTAAGTATCCTTTTGAAGTGTTCATTTGCATTCAATGAAAAAACAGGCAGGGTTGAGGCTGATTGATCTTTGAAGAATCTACAGGATTTTTTGTCTCCTAGAGCACATGGACATTTTAACTAAATATCATTCATAGTGTGTTAACAAGCAGAAGTAATAGCTAAAATATTCCTCATGAACTCAGACTCAATTCAACTTTATAGAAGCATTTGAGCGTTTTATGAAGGTAGGGAGATGATTATGTACATTGATTCTTCTTTCAGTAAGAAATATATTTCCATGTAGTATTTGTGAGGACAATAACAGGGTGTTTTATTTCCATTATTCTGAGTTTTGGTTTTGAATACTGTTTATCTAGCAAGTCATTAGTCATCCATCTTTTATACTCTAGAAAACAAAGGAAAATTCCTGTAATCAGTATAAAATTGCTTCCAAGAATATGACCACAAATTAGGGAATGCTGCTGTGCCAACAAATAGATGCTGCAGTGCCAAGACTGCAAAACAAGGAAGCTGTCATGTGTGTATTTGGAGTGTCAAGCTGATCCTTCCCGATAGTTTTTCACTGTTGCTCAAAAAAAAAAAAAAATTGATTACAAAATAAAGCTTTAAAACTACTCATTCCCTAAAGAGTTTGAAAAGCAGCACGGTTTCGTGCAGAATTGCCTATAGGAATCCAGGTTGGTTCTTCAGTGTACCCTGTCTGGGGGTTTGGTCATTTTGATAACTAAACGGTTTTGCCTTGTAATCATTGTGAACCTGGGGGAGGGTGCTCAGCCTTTCTGTCTTCCAGCCGGCATCTATTGTGCTTTTAGTGTGGAGTGCCAGGTTTGCTAGGTGTCTCTTGTATTCCTGTCATTCTTTCCCCCTTGTTCTTTACATGTCTAAAACCCCCTTCTTTGCTCATTATTTGGACTCCTTTATTCACCTGTTTGGCTTTGTTTTGTTCATTTTTGTTTTAGGATCATTTCAAGTTCTTATGCTAATCTCCTCATAATATTAACCAGCTGTATTAATGAGATAATAAACCAGACTTGCTGGTAATGAATTGATTCATTCAACTACTGGATTTAATTAGAAAGACACTTAACATTCCAGCAGATGTTCTTATTTTGTTTCATTATCCTTGTGTTACCAACAGCGGGTATTTATATATATAAATATATACTTTTCATATCTATATTTACATCATAAACTCTTCAACCTAAGGCCGTGTTGTTGTGCCATAGACTACAAAAAATGACATGAAACCTGTACATGTCTTAAGCAAATTTGTATAATTCCTTTTTCATCATTTCAGTTCTCAGACTATGTGAAGTCTTCAATTTTCAGAGTATTCATCATCTAATAATAATAAATTGATTAGTCCATTTTAAATTAGATAGATTTCTTCTTCCCTAGTTAAAAACCCTTGTCTTTGGACTTATCTCCTTTCCTTTTGGTCTTGTGACTTTCATTCCTTTTTATCTAGTAGCAAAGCTTCAAAAAAGAAGGCTATGAGTGCTCCTCTCCTCAGCATTCCCTGCAGACTAATTTAGGGACTTCCTCCCTCAGCTTGCTGGTTGCCAGTTGGAGGGGTCTGACACTCCCTGAGCTCTGGCATTTGAAGTTACTCCCCACAGCCAAGCCATGTGAGGTAAGAGTCTAACAGTGAAGTTACTTCCTTTATCTGAACCCCAGAACCTCCACTTTCTAGTTAAGATAATATAATTTGTGCAACAGTGTTCAATTTGTCTCCAGATCTAGTCAGAACATATAGTTCAGATATGAAACCAAGAAGAATTGAGCACTCGCTATTGCATTTAGTGAGTTACATTTGCCTACACCAACAACAGTGAGTTTTGCAAAGTGAAGCTACTGCTGAGTGTCCTTGTTAGGAAGTGCAGTGGTAAAATGTTAGTGATTTCTTTTCCTTTGTGTGTAGTGCCTTTGAAGAAACCTTTCACACTTTATAAGGCATGCTTATGGTTAAATTGTAGGAAACAGCTGAGGCTGTAAAGCTGAGAAGAGGGGAGCAAGCTGAGGTGAGAAAGGGAAGATTTTGTTTCACCTTGCTGCTTCTCACCATGTGCTCCTTATTTTGGTCTTGCACTTGGTGGACTCCTGTGTGACCATTTTCAACATTATTGAGCAAAAAGAAAGGAGTAAATGGTTCTGTCTGGTAAAGACTTGAATTGACTGTCAAAGCATTTGTCAAGCCAAGGAGCTACCACAAGCAGAAGGGCAACAGTAAATGGTGAGGAGTGGTAGGATAAGGTGGAGAAAGACAGGATAAGACGACATTGTTGTGCTTCGCGGTGGCAGTAACCTGTTACTCTATCAAAACCATGAAGACTTTGCCTTTCACAACTCCCTTTCAAATGCTGAATCTTTCCTTCCTTTTCTTTTTGATATATCTATTGTATTGGCCATAAAATCGTATGGAATGTTGTTTTGTGATAATTAAATGTGTGATTGCGCAGGTAGAGTACATTGCCTGTTGTGTTATGGTCTGTGTTGTAAGAGTGTGGGTGTAACGTTTACTTAACTGTGCGAACTAACATTAGTTTTGAGTTTAGAATAACTGTATGCAAAAGTAAAAATTTTCCAGTAAGGAAAGTGAATCCATTTTGAGGTTGCTGCTTCACTAGCTGTGAAGATTAACTCTATTGTAACTACTCTTTAAATAAAATAAGGCCATATAATTTCTATAACAGGTAGACTTGTTTTTTGTTAATTTTCTTCAATCGCTGTTTTAATGGTGTGTACAGCTCATGCGCAGGGATCAGAATTCCATTACCAGGTGTCCTATGGGTATATCATTTTATTTTCCCCTAAAGAATCAGGTATATAACTTAGTCTTTGTTTTCAAATAATATATTCCTCTATTCTCTTCTTTCTACTAATCTACATTTTTTTTAGTTCTGAATTGGCTGTAAAAGACCGTGGTTTTGTCTGTTCTGGTACAGGTTGAACAGTGTGGTGTCAACTCTCAGTTCTGTGAATGAGAGAGGGATTTTCTTAGTTCCTGAGTTTTGTAGGCTTTCTGTGAAGGCTTTAGGATACCTGTTTGCATAACCATCATTCTGTTTTTCTGTCAGGCAGAGGAGAACTCAGTGGCGACAGGATGATTTGTCAGAAACTTAATGGATGGGTTTTACAGGACTCTCTTCTTAAAGGCAGCTGAGTCCTGTGCTGTCCATCACAGACACAAATAGGAAGGGGGTTAGGTGATAAATTTTATCAATATTAGCTGTTAATACACATCTGTTGTCCCGAGTGGTAAGCAGGAAGGCATACAAGAGTGAACACAAAGAATATGTCCACTGTCTTGTACATTACCACCTGATTCACAACTTACAATCTTTGAATCAGTGAAGACAATTTGGTGGTTAATTCAATGATCCTAAAAGCAAGCAAAATACCATAAATAAAAAGTAAAGAGAGAAGAGATTGAGAAAAACTGTCCTGATTTAGAATTTTTTTTTTCCCCACTGTTTGACATTTTCAAGCCACTCCTTACCACGGCAAATGAAGAAGGATAAGAGTAGAACTAGGCAAGAGTTGAACCAGGACAACAAGGAATGAAGGACCATTAGGAGAACATGAAACGTTGCTGGAGATTTTTGTAGTAGGTGTTAAAAGACCAACAATTTTAAACAGTGCAGAAACAAATCAATGGAGAAAAAGAGAAAAGTTGTTTAACTGGTTTAACAGAGGCCCATATAGCCTTTGACTTAAACTCTCCACCCTCAGATTTCTGGAAAACTGTGCTTTTTCTGTGATTACTGTTTGTTTTCCCTATTTTTATATACTCCCTAGGGAATTGCTTCTTGCCCTTGTCAGCAAGGGCACGTGCACTAGAGGGATGTTTAGTCTGTCCCCGTGAAGTCATTCTTGTTGCAGTAGATTCTAAGAGAAAAGCTTGCTACTTTTCCCTCATTTTCAAGAGTCTTTGCATGTGGGAGTCTTGGAGTTTGAGAACTGGATCTGAGTGTTTTTATTTCTCTGTTAGCCCTGAGCTGTGCTTTAGTTAACAGCTTCAGTAGCTGTGGCCACTCTGCTCCAAATATAGAAACAAAGTTAGCTGTTTTGCAGACATTTCAATATATGTTTAGCTTTATTTGTACTCTTTTGATATTTGTGCTACATTAGTCCAGTAAGTGCTATGCTAAAGGCTGTGCATCTTTGTTCATCTCTGTTCATTTATTCTCTTGTTCAGTGTTTTTTGCAGCAGATGAGTACAAAGATATTTCCATGGATTCTTTTTTCCCTCCACTCCTCCTTTAAGTGCCTTTGAAAGAAATTGCATAAGCTTCTGCAGTTTCCACACTGGCACAGTAGTCTAAAGTTATTCTCTTGTAGTGTTAGCTACTTTCTTTGGGCAGCAAAACAATCTTCACTGCAGTTTATTCCTTTCAGCAACTCACTACTACAGTTGAAGGCTAACAGCTCTGTTTTTCCAGCCCAAATAATTGCTGTTCACAAGTACTCATTTTGAATACCTGTATTAGCTCCTTGTCTATGTTGAGTAGCAGTTCCTGCCCTACACACCTATCTGTTGAAATTTGGTTTGTTGAGGCAGATAGGCACTTGTTTATTTGGATTTCTAAATGTTTAAATAGGTCATTGCAAGAGACCTAAACTATAAATGAACAAAAAGCAGTGTAGCTGCTTACTGGTCACAGCTGAACTGGCTGACAGAGTATCTTCTTAGTTCATTTGGCATCAGCAATTGCAGAGGAAATTAAGTTGTTCTACTTTTCTCAGTAAACATGTTTTAGTGATTCTTCAGGCTACAAACTAATGCTGACTGTAAGAATGGACAAACTTAGACTCTTGCAGGTGACATCAGTTTAGTGACTGCTTAGTTCTGTGGGATAAACTGAATTCAGTGCAACCCAGTAATCAGTCTTCAATCAAGTCACTGCCTTTCTGGGAAGTTCTATTTTTCAAAAGTCCTAAGGAGAAGCCTCTACAGTTGTGGAGGGAATATATGTTGTTTCAGGAGCAGCATAGAACTGATGAAGCTGTGTTTCGTATGGTTTTGTACCCTTTCCCACATGTTGCTCCGGTAGCCTCATCTTACCCTAGTTCCCGGATGAGAACCCTCATCAGGAGCCATCGGCATATGCTGTGGCTGCTTTGGAGCACTGTGTGTCCACACTGGCAGGCCAGACACCGATGGACAGTGTCTGCGATGGATCAAAGCCTTGGTCCCCTCTCCATGCCTCTTTTACCTGAACAGAGATTTGTTCTAGAACTTTTAGGAACTTCCTGGGCCCATCTCTGAAACTCCAGCCCTTTTTTGGTTATTTCAGAGCCTTGTTAGAAGGTGGGATAGAGCACTGCTCCATTAGCATTTTTTCCTAGGAAAAAAGATAAATTGCTATGATTTTCTTAATTATTTTTCAGATTTTCCATGTGGGCAAGTTACCAGATTATCACATTTATTGTATTTGCCAATGTATAAAATATATATGATTTTTGTAGAGTGAAAGTTGACATTGCTTCTTCTATCTGGTAAATATTGTTAATTAAGCTTCATTAACCATACACATTTAAATATTCCTGTGTGACAAAATAATAGACATGAGAGAAGGCCTTTTGCATAATTCTTTAGATATCTTCAGAAACTGAAACCCAGGAGGTTCCTTCTAAATATCAGGAAATTATTTTTTCTGTGAGGGTGTCTGAACACTGGCACAGGTTGCCTAGGGAGGTTGTAGAGTCTCCATCCTTGGAGATACTGCAAAGCCATCTGGACATGGTCCCAGGCAACCAGCTCTAGGTGGGCCTGTGTGAGGGCCCTGCTTGGCCAGATGATCTCCAGAGGTCCTCATCCTCATTCAGATCTCATCCATTCTATGGTTCTGTGAAATTTCATTTTTCTGCAGAGGTGTTCATGTCACTGCAGGAATTCAGAGACAGGGAGTTTATTCTCCTGCTGCACAAGCTAACTTCACATCACAAGAGTCAACAACACCCATGATGTTTTCAGTTTTCAACCTCAAGAGTGCAGGAACATTGGGGAGCTTTTCTGTGTTTGCTTTTACTCTCCTTTTGCTATGCAAAATTGATGTAGCTAAAATTGAAGATACATATTGACATTGGCATTTGCTTCCAAGATAAACCCTTACCAAAGACTGAGGTATGATTAGTTTGGAAAATTAATACCATAGTTTATTTCTGGACAGCCAGATTTTGGTTACGTTAATGGGACCAGTTGTTGAAATCTGTTGGTCACACAGTGTTTCTTAATGAATTCCACTAGTTTATGCCAGTGGAAGAGCTTATGAATTTACACCACTGTTATTTAAATGGGGAACACACACATAAACCCTGGGTCAGTCTGCTTGTTTCCAGTACTGCTTCTTGAACTCTGTCAGGATTGGTGCTGTGACCACTTCCCTAGGGAGCCTGTTCCAATGCCCAGCCACCCTCTGGGTGAAGAACAAGAACCTTTTTCTAATATCCAACCTAAACCTACCCTGACACAACTTCAGGCCATTGGGTCTTGGGTCCTGCTACTGGTCACTACAGAGAAGAGATCAGTGCCTGCCCCTCCTCTTCTTCTCATGAGGAAGTTGTAGACTTCGATGAGGTCTCCCCTCAGTCTCCGGGCTGAACAGACCAAGTGGCCTCGGCTGCTCCTCATACGGCTTCCTCTCAAGGCCCTTCACCATCTTTGTTACCCTCCTTTGGATGTTCTCTAACAGCTTAATATCTTTACTTAATGTCTTTTAGTATTGCGGTGCCCAAAACTGCACACAATATTCAAGGTGAGGCCACACCAGTGCAGAGCAGAGTGGGACAATCCCCTCCCTTGACCAGCTGGTGATGCTTTGCCTGATGCCCCCCAGGACACAGTTGGCCCTCCTGGTTGCCAGGGCACTGCTGTCTTACATTCAACTTGCCATCGACCAGGACCCCCAAGTCCCTTTCTGTGGCACAGTTTTCCAGCATCTCATTCCCCAGTCTGTATGTACATCCAGGGTTGCCCTATCCCAGGTGTAGAATCTGGCACTTTCCCGTGTTGAACTTTGTGTCTGGTAATTGCCCAGTCCTCTAATTTTTCGAGGTCTTTCTGCAGGGCCTCCCTGCCTTTGAGGGAGTCAGCAGCTCCTCCCAGTTTTGTATTGTCTGCAAACTTGCTCAGTATCCCTTCCAGTCCTGTGTCCAAGTCATTTGTGAAGATGTTGAAGAGTACAAGGACCAAGATGGAGCTCTGTGGAACCCCACTAATGGCAGGTCACCAGTCTGATGTTACCCCATTCAGTATTACCCTCTGTGCTCCACCCATGAACCAATTGCTCATCCACCATGTGATGTGTTTATCCAACCGTGTGCTGGACATTTTGTCCAGAAGGATCCTGTGAGAGACAGTATTGAACACTGTGCAGAAATCCAAAAAGATTACATCAGCTGTCTTCCATGGTCAGCTGGGTGGGTTACCTTGTCCTAAAATGAAATCAGGTTTGATAAGCAGGACTTTCCTCTCATGAAGCTGTTTTGGCTGTGACCAATGACTGCGTTGTCTTTCAGGTGTTTTTCACTACTTCCCAGAATAATACACACACTGAACACTTCAGTGCTCACAGACTGATGAGCCTGTATTTTCCATGGTCCTTTGTCTTGCCCTCCTTGAAAATCAGGACAACATTCAACAGCTTCCAGTCAGCTGGGACCTCTTGGAATTCCCGAGAGTGCTCAAAAATTATTGAGAGAGGTTTTGTGATGACATCAGCCAGCCCTTTGATGATTCTGTGATGAATCCTATTAGGCCCCATGGATTTGTAGGGATCTAGCTGGAGCAGCAGATCCCATACAGTTTAAGGGTCAGCTGGGAGTTGATCGTTCTCGCAGTCGTGTGCAATGCTTGAACTTGGAGAACATGCAGCGGTGACTCATCTCTGTGTGCTGTCACTTGGGCAACCTGTGTCTGACTGGTACAGCCGTAGCCCATTGAATGTTCTACAGGGGACATGGCTGACGCCTTCTCAACATCTGTACAGTTAGAAAGTGGCCTAAGCTTCTATGTGGTAGTAATCTTTATCAACAATAGTCTTTTCTTTTGTCATAGAACAGTAAGTGAGATGCAACTGGGGGGGAAAAAAAGCAAGACAAAGGCATACAGACCTTCAAGAGTCAGAAAATTGTAAAGCACTGTACAGTATATAAAAGTATCATTAGGAAAATTAACATGCAAAACAGTTTGTGCTATATAGTCTAAAGCCTTCCTGATACTCTGAGCAAGGTCACAAAGGGAGTAGCTTAATTCATATCAATAGGTAAACTAGGTAGGGAAAGGAAGAAACTTCCCCTAGTAGTAAGCAGAATACTTGTGACTTGATGTCAGCTGGGAATTTCAGTTGGGGCAGATACTTTAGAACTGTCCTGTGCTTACCTCCCACTGTCCTTCTTGGAAACAGTGCAGTCAACCTGCCAAGCGGCTTCCAGGCATTTCATTCATGGAGTGATCCATGCAACAGAACTGAGACTCGAAACAAGTACTGCCTAAAGTGATGTAGTTTTATTCACTTAGTCAAAACTAATTATTCCTTTCATTTATTTTAGATACTGAGTGTATTTTGGAGCCTCTGTCTCTGCCAGAAAGTCCAGGTGGTGTTGATGCTGTAGAAAGTTCTCCCTGCGTGCCTTGCATTTTCTGCAAAGAGTGCTATCTCTTAGCAGAACAAAGCCAGCTCCTGAAGCACATGATTATTGAACACAAGCTCGTCATAGCAGATGTGAAACTGGTTGCAGATTTTAGAAGGTAAGAGTTATATCATTTAAAATGAGTGTGTATGTGTGCAGATGTTATGGAAAGCTTTGGAAAAGTAGAGATCATCTTTTTTAAAAGGCATTGTGAGAAGATATCTGTTACCTTTTTTTATAAGCTCTTTGCTGCTGGGCTGTAAGGTTGTTTTCCCATTATCTTCCCACTCCCCAGCCCCTAGATGTTTCTGGAACTAGAGGGCTCAATTTTAGAATGCATGGCAATTCCTTTGTTAGACATTCTTTGATGTATCCTACGGACTTGTCAGGTCCTGCCACTAATCAACAAGTTGTGTGCAAACTAGAAATCTGTCATTTTAGTAAAGCACAATCCAGACAATCAGCTCTCCTAATTTGGTGGTTTATTTGTATAGAACAAAACTGTATCTACCACTGTTTAATGTCCTAAAGCTGTGTATTGTACACAGAAGCTGCTCAGTACAGGATCTTCCACATTCTAGGATGAAATTAATTTGTGCTTTTATAAGGTTGCCATTGAAATCACATTTAATCCTTAACTTTAAGTACTGTAATCTACATACAACTGTAACTCCTTCTACAGCTGTGTCATTGATCATCTCAGCAGGGTCGCATTTGGCTTTCTCTCTCTTAACTTCCTCCAGTAGCTGGCATAGCCCCAGCTGGCTTGTGACTTCAGAGACCAGGCACTTGCTTGACATTGTGCTTTCACCCACAGTAATGTATGAGCCAGGAGAAAGGCTAGACAGTACCTGCCAGTCCGTAGATAGTTCTGTTGCAGTGTTGAAATGTTAGCTGGATAATTTCTCAACTAAAATGAGTTTTCTAGTAGGTTGTCAATTATTAGTTACTCAGCCAAAGCAAGTAAATTGTGTCTATGAAGACGCAAAAAAAAGAAACAATACAATGTAATTTAGGAAGAAAAATGAAAGCCATATAAATCTGTAATCATGTGTTTGAGCTTAACATTGCTTAAAATTGAAAACTGATAGTTGTTTTTGTTCACTTTTGTGCTGAAGGCAGACAGAAGAATGTACTGTTCTTTGAAGATAGTACTAATATCTTCAGGTAAATAAAGGAATCAGAGCAGCTCAGTCATGGACTGCCAGTTTAAGTGTCCTTGAGGGAATTATTTTGTATTAATAGAAATGTATTTTAAAATCACCTTTTCAAGAAAATGCCCATTTAGAGTCTCTTTGCTGCTGACGCAATTGGAAGGTAGCCAAATCTTATAGTAAGGGGCCCCAGGATGTGAAATGATAGAGTTGTTACTCTGAAGTGTGCTTTCTCTAATTTGCAATATCAGTAAAATAGTCTAAGAGTATGCACAAAAAAGTGAGTATATTCTGAAGTGTTGAACTGAAGTGTGGAAAATACATGGAATCAACTCCTAAAACATAATATTATTTTTATACCTAGCAATGAGTTACAGACAGTCTTGGGAACAGATTTCTTGAGAGAACTGCAAGAAATGGATAATCCAGAAAAGACTAGTACTAATGGAAAACTTCTTTTTTCTTTTTTCTTTTTCTTTTTTTTTTTAACTTTGAAGAATAAAGAGAAGTTAGCACAAGCGCAAGGGGAAGAGATAAGGAGAATAAGCTTCTGCTGCATGACTCAGCATGATCACTCATTCTGTCTCCCTGGAAGTATGACAAGGCATTGGTTTTATTTGGTCACTGATTATTTGGGTTAAGTCTTATGATGTGAAATCCCTTAACAGTAATTTTCTTGGCACAGACAGTTATGGTTAGGTGAGTTTGTACCAGTGTTCATTTCTCTCAGTGCGGGGGACAGACATTTAGTAAATGAGCTCTTGAAATCTCTTCATTTGCACATTTAAGTCCTAAAAGCTCAAGGATGACTTATTCTGGAAGACTTGCTGTTCTGGGTAGCAGCAAGACTGTTTCAGTGTGCATTATAAACAGTGGAGTGGGCAGGGGAACAACAAAACACACCTCTCAGTTACTGACATCTAATGATGCTGCTGAATGAGCTTCAGCTGTGCATTCTGGCTTCAGTGTGCTTAGCTGTCTGCTGTACCAGAGGTTAGTGGCACAATTAGCAGAAACAAATATGTGCTGATTCCTTGGCTGCTGTGGTTGAAGTCCTTATATATTAAATTAGATGATAAATTGAGGTAATGTGAGCTGCCATGGGATGTGATAGATGTGGCAAGTAAACTTACAGATTGTACAAGTATTAAAAGCTGCAACTATTTAGAAATGCCCTCATAATAATAATACCTGATTTTTTAATGATTCTTTTCCTAATTTAATGGCACATAATAAGAAGCTATCAATGAATAGTTAGCCTTTATCTTACCAATTCTCCCATGATTTATATCATACATGAGTCATAAGTATAAATATAAGCAAGTATTTAAGCATTTTCAGGTTATTTTTAATAGTAAAATTCCAAATAATTAGCACAAGGATTGCTTGGTTCCCTTCAGGTCATATAAGTGAAGTGATGATTTCTTCTTGGTTATACAGTAGGTTCTTAGTTCATTGAAATCTAATCTCAGTTGGGGTCTGTTGGTGCAGCTGTAATACAAACAATGATAGTACAGAATGTTTTGAAACCACTGTAGTTGATGGGTTAAACCTTCAAGATGTGTTTAGGGCTTTTCTTATTCTGTCTGCTATCCCACCCCTAGGTGTTCAGGGACTTAATTTTTCTGTCTTTCTAGTTGTCTGCCAAGCTACAGCTTTCAATGTAACTCCACAGGAGACCTGCCAAAACCTCGCTTTTGTCAAGTTGGTGTTTTTACTGCATTTCAGATTCCTGACTGTATCTTGCAGAACACAGAGCACAATATTTTGGGAATTGGAGAGTGCTCTGTAGTATATCTTTTCAGTAAAGATGCATCTGGCACTTCTGTCTGAAGATATGAATAGGTCACGGTGTTTATGCAAAGCGTGGTACAAATCTTCTTATTTAGTTCTTCACTCTGACAGCATGGTTAAACCCTGTTTAAGGGAAACTGAATTAATTTCATAAAATTGAAAACTAAAATAAAGGAAGCAAAACCAGAGAAAAGAATTTAAAAAAATAATCACAAAACACTTAGGAATTTAGAGGATGGAAAAAAAAAAGAGCTGATCAACTGTTTATTGAACTTTTTTGTTGTTTCGTTTCTCACTGATCATCTCCCCCTTATTTTTAAAGCTACATCTTGTACTGGAAGAAAAGGTTTGCAGAACAACCTATCACAGACTTTTGTAGTGTGATAAGAACAAATTCAAAAGCACCATTAGGTAAGTGTGCTGCTTGCTTGCTCTCTGATGGCCAGATCATGTGATAATTTCTAGCATATACTGCTGCTTTGATGAGCCAAGTGTGTCTGACACTAGGTCAGAAAAATGTTTAACTCTTAACCACATATTTAAACTTACCTTTTCCAGGATTGTAGCACATTCTTCAGCACTGTGCTAAGTGAGGATGAGCTCAATACATGCCTAAGAGCGCTGTGCATTGGGGCCTGTTGCATGTCAAGGCATAGAAGCAGTGCCACTTACATCTTGGCTGGGGAAGTGTCAGTACCTACTGCATAAATAACTGGTGACAGTCCTTCCAGAAATGATGAGAAGCATTCCCAGTGTCTTTTCTGACTTCGCCCTGTCCACCATCCCCTCTGATGCTGTTAACTCTTCCTGGACATCAGGGCCACAGTTACCTTTCCCTTCCCCTACCATATTACTTACTGCCCCAACCCTTGATCTTTGCCTTTTGTGCCTCCAGCTGGAGTGGTAGCATGGTTTTTCTTTTAGTGTGACTATGACACCCTTTGATTAATAAATGAGTAACTTTCAAATGCAAATTGATTTTGTACTTTTTTGTATTTTCTTACATGCTGAGTCACTTTAATGTAATTTATTTGAATCAGATTTGTCTTATTAAATTGGATATGACCATAAATCGTAAAACGATTAGTAAACATAAAATATGTATAAAACATATAAGTAGAAATGTAAATTAGGCAAGTCTCAATGCATGCTGCTAAACAGTTGTAGTGCATATCTGCAGATGCAGAAAGATCTGATGGTAAAAAGTAATATGATAGGTCAGAGCAAGGGGAGGATAAACCAAATAATTAAAGCTACTGAAAATTGGCAATTGCTTATGGAAACAACTAAAAATCTCACATGCAAGATAAAATTAAAGGTGATTTCATGTTTCTTTCATGCTGACTTTAATCTGTAACCAATATAAATGATAATTGTTTTATGCCTACAGAAGATCGTAACCATCAGAACCATCATAAAAATTAATAAATCTGGTAGTGAAGAAAAGCTATATAAGACTTTTGTCTTTATACTGCAATATAAATATGTATATAGAAATATTTAAGCATGTTTCATTAAATTATGAAATTAAAATAACTGACTTTTCTAGATTAAAAAATCATAGCCTTACCTTCTTAACACATTCCAAAGGTTTAGCAAATTATGTGTCAGAAATATTCAAAGCAGCTGCAACTTCCCATTCCTTACTTACACTTTCTAATCTCTTAACAGAAGAACAGGACAATTATTTTCTTTTATGTGATGTTTTACCAGAAGACAGATTACTCAGAGAACAGCTTCAGCAAAAAAGACTGGTAAGAAATTACTGTTGTTTCAGTTTTTAAGGTAAACAGTCCGATAGAGTAATATACGGTAACTTAGGCATTTTAAAGTGAAATCATTTTTCGCTAGATTACAAAATTCTGATTTTTTTTTTAAGCTCATTTCCCTAGCTGTTGCACAAATATGCAGAAACCCTCTGTTTATAGATATTTCCTTGGAACAAAATTGTGTCAGTATTGCACACAACTGGAAAACAAGCTCAGAGCACTGAAAAAGTCTGAGTGTGCTGAACATTTTTCTTCTTGCAAGGATCTGCAATGCATTGACACACTGTTTGTTGTATAATAATATACATCTGGGGAAATTAGCAAAATAAAACTCAGTGTGCAGTACTGTGAAAAGGGAAAGTGATATATATTTACAAAATCTTCAAGCAAGTTGTTAATATGCATTCACACTCTCTTTCTCAGAGTTCATTAATTCACACTCTCATACTCACAAGCACCATAGTGTGTGAGTGGAGGAAGTCTGGCAGTATTGTTTCTGTGAGATGCAAAGGACAAGAAATGCCAGCTGTTGAGCCCACATGAACCACTCTAGTTCTTCTTGCCCAGTGATGGAAACCCAATACTTTGGTCAGACCTTGCTTAACTTCTAGTTGTCAGTTCTGAATAGGTGGTCCTTCAAGTTAAGCTCTTGCTG
This sequence comes from Pyrocephalus nanus, assembly GCA_038380795.1. Taxonomy (NCBI): domain Eukaryota; kingdom Metazoa; phylum Chordata; class Aves; order Passeriformes; family Tyrannidae; genus Pyrocephalus; species Pyrocephalus nanus. Next base: position 941,686 of record CM076262.1, read on the forward strand.
TCCAGTGTCTGGGAGTTTTAGTCCAGGTTGTTGACCAATGAGGGTTTTTTTTGTTTGCTTGTTTGAAATACACATCTGGACTCTGATTTCGCTGTTGGGCTATTTTAAAAATGAACGTTATGTGATACATAGCAGCCTTGTTGACAGTCTCCCCATGTTAGGATGCCAGGTCTTCTGCTGGCAATTCTTCTGTACTGTGAGGTGTTACAGTGCAGGCCTTATGGTCTTTACATAAATAAATTCCTCAGTTTACTACTGGCAGCTATGCCCTGGGAATTGGCAGCACAGGCCTTTTAACCCTTCATTATGCTGTTTCTTCTGGTATATTACAATTTTTTACATACACAGTATGTAACTAAAGACACCTTAAATGATAAGCATTAAGAATAAAGGAGAAGCTTACAAAACCCACATTCTAGTTCCCAGGAAAGTTGGGATTGGCAGGCAAAGATCCAGTCAGTTCAACTACTCTGAGAGTGTTACTTCAGTTTGCTGGCTAAAGTAATATTTTTCAGCTCACCGCACATGACTAGTGAATCCCCAGAACTGGAGGAATATGTATAAGTCTTACACAGATTTCCATAGGATCCAAGCTCTTGCAAAGAAGAAATGCAGTAGTTCAGCCACCAGGGATTTCCCATTGAGTTGTCATTGCCTTAGCTGAAATTTGCATTCTTGTGTAGGTCTCTTGCACTGGCATGGAAAACAGGAGAGGCAGTCATGCCTACCATGCTTCTTTTCCAATTCATCCTGAGAGGTGCCATCCAGGATCTGTAAAAAAGGTTTATCAGTATCTTATCCATGACAGCAGCTAAGTGTCTGTGGTATTTGCCCTCTTCTGATCTAGTGGTGATTCTTTCTCAAAATATTCACCTAGACTCCTGCAATTGACAGCTCAAGAATTTCCTAATTCAGCAACATGAACCAACTCTGAACCCACACGAACTTCCAGGATCCCCAGCTACCCGCAGTAGTGAGTTGCACAGCTTAACTACACTCTGGGAGAGAACTGTCTGTTTGGTCCTTTTGAACCTGTCTTGCCACACTGGCTGGTTTTTGTATGAGAAGAGGTAGTGAACAGTTTGTCCTTAGTCTCATCGAAACTGTTCCTGATTTATCTCCTGGTCTACCTGCCTTACATTATATCTTTAATTAGTCCTGTACTGGAGCACACACTCATGGCAAAGAAGGACAACAGCATCCTGGGCTATATTAGGAAGAGTGTTGCCATCCAGTCAAGGGAGATGATCCTTTCCCTCTACTCAGCACTACTGAGACCACATCTGGAGTGCTGGATCCAGTGCAGGGCTCACCAGCACAGGAAAGATATGGACTTAGTTGAGCAGCTCCAGTGGGGGGGTCACAGAGACTATTAAGGGACTGCCACATCCTTCATACAAGGAGAGGCTGAGAGAACTTAGACTGTTAAGTCTGCAAGACAAAGCTCAGGGGGAAACTTAGTGATGTATATAAATACTTGATGGGAACGAAGAAGAGGGAGTCAGATTCTTCTCAGTAATGCCCACCAACAGGACAAGAGACAAAGGGCATGAATTAAAAATCAGGAAATTACCTCTGAAAACAAAAAAAAAAACCACTTTTTTACTGTGAGGGTGGTCAAACACTAGAACAAGATGCCCTGAGAGTTTGTAGACTCTTCATCTGTGGAGACAGTCAAAACACATTCCTGGGTAACAAGCTAAAGGTGCCCTTGTTTGGACATGGGGCTTGCACTTGTTGCTCTCATGAGGTCCTTTGCAATCTCAGCAGTTTAGTGATTTGAGGTTGAGGATGCTGTCTGTTTGGTGGTTCTTCACTGTGCCTCATTGTTGCACTTCTCTGTATCTTTTCCAGTTTCCTATAGTCTCTTTGGGTTTATGAGAGATGTTTTGAATATTGTATGTGGGCATGCAGTGTCATAATGATGTTCGTTTCCCAAGCATATATCATGTTGTTTGTAGGAAGGAAAGAGGGTTGTGATTGAGCATGCAGCTGATGTTTTCATAAAACTGTCTAATTATAATTATACCTCCTGGCTGCTACAAATTGGGCTGTACTTTTTCCTTTTTTTAAAGGGCATTTGTTTCTGATTTTGTGGTGTTTTGTTCTATGCAGTCCTAGTGCACCACTGCAATTTATGAAGGCCTATTCCAACTCGGCCTTCTCTCCACTGCCAATGTCAAGGGAGTGTGGAGTCTGTTGGCTAGTGAGCAATCTCATCTCCTCTGCAAATAGACATTTCCTCAAACTCAGAAAAGAGTGGAGGATTTAGCCCAAAGCAAGTGCTGGTTTTGTTTACAGAGTAATTAAGTTAGAAAAGAAGGAGATATGCATTCTTATTATGGTGTTAAATAGTTTGCAGTTATCACTGTTTTCAATATCAGAATTGTATCCTCTGTTTTTACAGAAGGATTTTGTGAAATCAAGCTGCAGCTGTAGTTGGGGCTAATGGAGTCACTGCTTTAGTTACAGCAATAAAGTCCATTTTTTCATTTCCTTTTGCTGCAATCTGAGCGTTGACTTGCAAGTTAAATAGTTATTTTGCTTTGCAAAGCCTTTTACCTCCAGACAAGTCCAGCAATTAAGAGTGAGCTGGCAAATGGGCTTGTGTGAATTTCGTACAATAAAGACCAGAACTACTTTTGGTGATTTTTCTGCAGCCTTTGAATCCTTACTGCTGTCTCCAACAGCAAGCCCAAACAAGGACAAATACTGTCTTTAAAATGTGCTGGCTGAAGCATTTCATTTTGCAGTTTTGAAACTCCACTTCAGGAATATTTCAGGCTCTATTGCAGCAGGGGAGCTAGCCAAGGTGGATGTCATGCAGAGACATTATGGTGACTGTGATGTATTGAGAGAGTCCAAGGAATGAGCCTGAACTAGGTTAGAGAGCGCAGCTTGCTGAAATAGCTGACAAGGCTATGTAATACAAAACAGACACAATCTTTTGGAAAAAAACACAGTCTTGACAAAGAATTCGTAGTTGTGAAGCAGTACCAGGCGAGGAAGTCCTGGCAGGAAAACTTGAGATACTTGGAGGGGCAGTGTCAATATCAGCCACTTGGACTTTTCCTTAAGATTTGTTTTAAAAAGGTAAAACCCCCAAACCTATTTTTTTCAAAATAACATACTTCCTACAACAGCACTGACCTTATCTTGCTGTCATGTTTACCTGTTATTTGACTGGTAGTTTTAGGTGAAGAGGCTACTCTTCCTCCCAGTAAATAAAGACCCTGAAGAGGAGTCTTCACCAAGACTGCAAGCTATACCAGCTGCCCAGGAAGAGCTGTTCATGTGGTCCCAAGTTTGTCACCATCATAAGCTGAGACAAGGTTGAGGTTGAGGAGGCTGAGGCTATGCACTGGACAGTGGAGCTGTTAGCCTAATTTAGTTTAATGCAACATCAGAAGTGCTTACAGAGTAGCTAGTAATGTTAGGATGTTAATACCTCCTTCTGACATTCTATAGGTCCTTCTTTACCTATGTTTGGTATTTAATTGCTTTTCTCAAGCACTGTGGAATCTGGTCCATCCTTTATGGGTTTATGAAGACTTGTCACACTAAAGGCCAGAAATAGTTTTATCTAATTTCATAATGCCTGTTGGGTAAATTCTGTCAGATCTGAATATGTATAACATCTAGCTTTTAACCCTTTTTTACCCTTTGCTTATCTTGTTTCTTTGTTTCTTTTGTTTTAAATGCATTTCATAAACAGTTGTGTTGTAATTAACTTTCCTACAAAGACTGAAGCCCTGAATATTGCAAACATTCTTTGTTTGTGTTTAGTCTCTTCCTACTTTGGACCTTTGCTTTTCTTTGCTGTTTATTTCTAATGTATTTGGGGGTGGGGAGAGGTAATTTTTCGCTATTCTATTTTACTGTGTTAGCGTCTCCATCTTCTTTTCATTGTCTTAGTTCAAACAAACTTCACCTTTTTGCTGCTTCAGTTTGGCAGCCTGTGGTACATGTCTACTGTAATTTCAGCCCTCTTTTTCTTTTCATACATCTTCACACGGTTTTCAATCATACAATGAAACTCTTTCTCCCTCTTCCAGACAGACACTCTGATTTTAGTAGTATTAATGAGTGCTATCATAACAAAAAGAATGTGACCTGTGACTGTGCACTCTTCACAACAGTGCAACTGAGTGCTCAGATTTTTGAGTTCTTCACACTGTAACAGGTATGAAGTTTCCCTGTCAGAAGAACATCTTTAGGCAAAATACCTCCTCAGAGGTTCTAACACCATTTATAAAAAGTTTTCACTGGACCTTCTCCCAAGTGATCATTTGTATAACATGCTGTCTTTCTAGTTGTTTGACTAGAGAGGGGAGAGAGCAAAGGACCAGAGCTAGCAAAACAGATGCCAACAAGAACCCCAAAATACAAAATGCACCTGCCCCAATCCAGCAGTACTGCAACACAATACTTAAAATTGAGACTACTTTTATGCTTATGCCTTTGGAATAGAAATTTTGCACTTTGCCTTGTTAGGTCTTATGGCACAAATTTAGTGCTTATGGCAGAAATCTTAAAAAAAGAAGAAGACACATACTGCTGTTAGCTCTGTTTTACAGACTAACTTTCAGAATCCATCCTCCACTGCACAAGCAGGTTTCTGTACTGAGGAATAAGCTTAGGTCTTACTGTAGTCACAAATTCACTTCACGATCTTGTCCCAAACTGCATAGTGCAATGTGCTGCTTTCTCAGAACTAGAGAACTACTTTCTGCCTTAATTTCTTATCTTTCATAAGTACTGTGATTATAAAAAAGGCAGATTTTGGGGAAAGAAATCCCTTTTTTTTGTCAGACAACTCATGTAGCTGGAAAAAAACAGGCAAAATTTTGACAACAAATTCTTCAGTTTGGAATCAAAAGTAGCAAAACGTGTTGATTACTAGTTGTGAACGATTGTTCTATGTCCATGATCCAAGCCATGCATTTAAATAGCTACATAAGTTATTTAAAAGGGCCTTGTTAATAAAGAAACTTATGACACACAAAAAAACCCAGTGATTGGACAGCAGTAAAGATAATTTATCACGTGGGATATAGCATCTGTTGGAAAGAAGGGTAATAGGAATTACAATATCAGAAAAGTCTTATGTGCCTTAAAACCATCTGTCCTAAGTCCTTAGCTTTTGGCATTGAATGGAGTAAGTCTTACCTTTTGAATGCATTTTGTATGTCTTGAATATCTCTTGAGCTATAGACCAGAGATGAAGTAACTGTTAAGGGAAAAGTTCTTATTATCTGCAAGTGTGCCTTTTTCGTCTTCTACTGATTATCAGTGTGAATTCTTGCTGATGCATAGTGTTTAAGTGTTTCTGGATATAAAGCAGGTTATTTCTTCCAAAATATTGCTTCCCAGGAGAGGAACAGACACTTTTTTTTTCCCAGGCACTTCTAAAATTACCCTCTCCTCAGCTCCTCCTCACAACCTCAAACTAAGCATTATGAATGTGTGGGACATTTTTCTGGAATCGTAGTTACAAATTGTGAAGCAAATTATCAAATTGCTTTTAAAATAGCAGTTTAGTGTGCTGGTATGTTTAAAGATGATTATCCTGCTTAATTCTTTTATTCATTATGGAAAATAATATATGTGCTTTTTCCTCAAGTGACTTCATCTTCTCATTCTCTGATACTTTGATATGACTCCGATCTTAAAAAAGTTTTGGGAAATTTTCATGGCTAAAATGTTTTGGGTATTTTGTCTTAGCATCAACAATGCATTATTGCTGACCTCCCCAAAAATTTGGAGGGGTCGGAAGCTGGTGCAAGAATTTAAGTAAATTACTCATTTCCTGCCTGATAACTTCAGTTTTTGCTTGACTTTCATTGGGCTGAATGTCTCTGCTCAGAAAAAAATCTCAGAAGTTTTATGTAAGTTATTGTAATTGCTGTTTTTCCTTCAGAGTCCCAGCAGTGAAGCAGAGGGTTGGAAATGTCTATAGGGAAGAAGAGCAGCCCTGTTGCTTTTGCTGTATTTGACTCAAACCAGTGCTTTTAATTCCTCACCTGTGCAAGTATAATTCCTCTCTGGCTTGGAAAGTTCCCTCTAGCAATAAAAGATGCCAATATTAGATAAAAGTAGTGTCTACTCTGAAAAATACTGTGGGGTTAGTCAAAGCTTCCCAGCTGCCAAGCATGCTGGTGTAGAGGGAAATGGAAGGGTGAAGGATGGAGCAGTAGCTTCGTTCATGTGGAGATTACAGTATGCTTCTCCTTCCTCCTCAGACATAACTGAGAGCAGCAGCTCACAAGGGTTTCAGTAATCTGGAGTTAGGCAGCCAAATATTGCAGAACACTTTTTTTCCCCTCCTAGTAAATTAAAATCAGGAAGCTACATTGTAATATCATTAATGAGAGGTTGGGGATGTTTGAACCCTTGCTATCCTTATATTTAAATTGTACACATCTGTTTAGATTGTTTCCAATGTGTTCTACAAAGTAGATGCTTTCAAATCCGAGGTTAGCCCAACAGGGTCAACTGCTGAGTGGTAAGAGTGGCAACTACATGTACCAGAGAGAGCACTGGCGTGGTGTGGGATGTTTGCTGCCTGTGTGGAGCAGACAGATAAACTTACTTAATTGCATCTCTGTTGAAGAGCTCTAACAAGGTGTGTTATGCTCCATTTATCACTTTCCAGAGTCAGCCCTGAAAAACAGGAATATATATTTCTTTATTTGATGTTTAGCATAACACAGCAGGACATGGGTGGATATGACCTAAAATGTGAGTAGGTGCTGGTGGGCATGACTCCAACATAAAATGTACACCCTGTAGTACAAAAACAAACAGAAAAGTCCCAGCATCTCTATTTTCAGGGTAACGGACTCCTAGCTGATGTGCAACAGCTACAGCTTCCAAGTAGTGTGGTTGAATATGGGCCCTGGAGGGGTCTGTGGCATGGTGCCCCATTTCCCCTGGCAGCCCCAGGCCAGGTGTACATCAGGTGCCACACACTGCTGTGCTCTTGACAGGCATCCTTATCACCCCACTGCCCCTCGCTGGGTGCAGCATGCTGTTCTTGTGGGACAGAAACAGCACATTCATTTGCTCAATGTCAGCCTCCTGCCACTTCTAACTGGGCAATGGGATGTGGTGTGGTACATCCCTCAACCAACCCATCCACTCTGCAGGCCCTTCCTGACAATAGTTCAAGCCTTCCTCTTATATCTTTTAGGGCTGAGGGGGCTTGTCTTTCTTTCTTTTCCCTCTTTTTTGACATCTATGGAGCTTATCCAACAGGTGCATCTGAATGTAATTTAGAGGTAGACTATGGACAAATTTGGGTCTTAATCCACATAAAAGAGTTACTAAAGAGGGAGGTGAGAAACACAAAGTTTCACTGCAGGCTCTAAGGAGATAAAGAGTTTAAGAAAATCCCTTAAGAAATTCAGTCAGGATCCTGAATGTCTCTAAAGTTGCAGAGAAATTAAACCCTTTCCCAGTTATCAGTACTTAAAACACATGTGTGGATTATGGCCTTTCTATCTGAAGTGCATAATAATTCCACGTGTAACATTGTTCCTGTTACAGCACCAGAGAAAAATCATCTGCTGCTTGATTTTATTGTTGTTAGGAAAAGTGCATCCAGTGTTTAAAGTGTCTGGCCTGGCCTGTTGCAGTGCTTTAAACAGAAGCAGGGTGAAGGCAATCACCTTCTCCTTCTCCCCCAGTTTGATATGTTCCATGACTTCTTACAGAAGCTGACAGGGCTGTTGTCACTGATCCCATATTATGAAAAAGCCTTCTAGGGTGCCTGCAATTAGGCACATAGAACTGAGTCTGTCATTCCACTGGGTGTTAGGTGGTTACCCATAAACTTCCTGACTGATACCAGAGGTAAATATGAATCATTAACTGTTATGTTTTATACAGAATTATTTGAACTGCTGCATTACTGTAGATCGTATTGTTTTCCAGGCACCATGCATATAATGTTAGGAGAATTTTACTAGAACTTGACTGGAGCACAAATTGTCTTTGAAAAAAGTTTTTGTGAGAATCTACACTTAGAAAATACTAACATCTGGTTTATGTCAGCAGCACATTTGAATTTTATATGTTCATTTTTACCAGTGAGGGTAAAGACATATAATAAGCTTATGTGATGGAATGATGTTGTGATTATGGTTTTATCTGAATAACTGTATCTGTTTCTTTTCATAGAGAGAAATTTTAGAACAACAACAACAAGAGAGATGTGATACAAATTTTCATAGTATATGTATGTTCTGCGATCAAGAATTCACAGGAAACAGGTTTGTTTATTGCCCTGTTTACTTTTGGTGGTTTTTTTTCATGTCTACTCATCACCTTTTTTTATGGTTTTATTGTCATCAAACCAGTTACGGTCTGATGGTAGGACTTAGAAGATAGAATTAATTTTAAGGTATACTTTGAGTATTTTTTTCATCTGCAGTGCCATTTTAAATAGACCCTGTTGTACTTCTCAATCCTTTCTATTTATTCCAAAACAACTTTTCATACTACACAGTAAGCTGGAGTTGGGAATCAGCTGTTTTAAAGAGAGACATTTTTTTTGGCAGTTGTTTTAGTGGCAAGGGGACCTGTTTAAGCCAGTATAACTGTTAAAAAATGTTTTTATCCAGTTGAACATTTTCCTGTTTAAACCTCACCAAACATTATGAATTTGAATATCAAATGAAAAAGAGGAGAGAAAAATTAGAGTGAGAATGGAGCACTTTGTACCATCAGTCAAGTGCAAGCAAGAATTGCATTGAGACGCTTGCTCTAAGGAAACTTTGTGTGGTGGGTTGACCTTGGCTGGACCCCAGGTACCCACCCAGCCACTCTATCACTCTCCTTCCCAGGTGGACAGGGGAGAGAAAAAAAGCTGGAGAAAAACTCATAGATTGAGATAAAGCAGCTTATTAAAGCAGAAGCAAAAGTTTGCTCACACACAAGCAAAGAGAAAAAAAATTAGGTTTACTCTCTATTTCCCATCAGCAAGCAATGTTCAGCCACTTCCTGGGAAGCAGTGCTTCAACACATGTAGCACCTGCTCCAGAAGGCAAACACTGTAAATAATGAATGCCCCACTCCTTCCCCCTCCTTTCCTTAGCTTCTATATCTGAGCTGATGTCACAGGGTATGGAATATCTCTGGTTAATTTCAGTCAGCTATCCTAGTTGTGTCCCCTCCCAGGATCTTGCCCACTTCCAGCCGCTTGATGGGGTGCGGGGGTGAAGTTGAGGGACAGTGCTGATGCTGTGCCATCACTGCTCAGTGATGATCTCCATCTCAGCCAGACCCAATACACTTTGTTCATACACAGTAAATCAGTTTCAGCTGGAGAAACTGCGTGTTTGCCTGGTTAGGTCTGGTACTCTGAAAGGGTAGGAGAACCTGGGGTCATATCCCTGCAGGTTGTCCCAGTGTTGTGTGAATGGCCTCTTCTCTTCACTATTTGGTGAAGTTCACATCATTCATCCCCCAAGAACTTCATCCTCTGATTACTGTTTGATCTGACACATAGAATGCATGAACTGAAAAAAGTGCTGGACTGTGGCAAAGGCAAGTATCAACACTCACATTTCTGTAGTCTCCAAAAGCAGAAGCTGAGGCATACAAAGGGGTTGAGCACCTAACGAGTTAACCAGTATATCTCTATTAGAAAAATAGCTTATTTGAACATCCATTATGTTTGTGTGTAATTTTGAGTGCTGTTGTGTGTAGTTTTGAGTGCTGTATGAAGCAGTATTGATGTAAAAGCATATCACATCCGAGAATTTCTGCTCTTCCAACCAACATAGGGAAAACTGACAAATGGCTTTTAAAAATGTTTCTCGAGAGGGTTGTTTGAAATGTGATTTGCTTGTACAAGTTAATAAATGAGCTTTTCTAACAGTGAGAGTCAAAATGAACTATACTATAATTTTCATTTAAAGTATCATACTTTGTGTATGCAGAGTGAGCTGTTGAAGTGTTGCTGAATATTCAGCAGAGCTGAAAATGATAACTTCCTGTTTCAATAAAGTTGCATTTTTTTTTCCTCGCAGTGGCAGCAAGACTATTATTTTTATTTATTGTTGGCTTTTGTGCATTTTTAGAGCAACTGGTGTATTTGAAATCACTAAATGAATAATTCTCATATTTATCCAAAAATATGTAATGGTCTATTTGAATGTCATTTCTAGATCTGTCCTTCTCAATCATATGGCAAGAGAGCATGCTTTTAACATTGGGCTGCCAGATAATATTGTGAATTGCTATGAGTTTTTGGCTGTATTACAGGGGAAGCTTGACAAGTAAGTAGTGTTTTCTTTGGTTTTTTTTTCAATAAATGTGAGTCATATTTATTTTAACCTTGGAAATAGGTTAGGTTAAATAATTCAACTTTCATAGTTAGCTAAGAGGAAACAAAGACAGCGTGTAAGTTTATTGTGAGTCCTCTTGTCTTTTTTTTTTGACTTACTGAAAATTCATAACAATTCGTAGTATGTGTTTGCTGGAAAAAGTCATATGCAGTTCTTTACTTGTTATGTATTGCACAATTTCCATCAATAACAGCACATGCCTCTTCTCATAACTGTTAGGTTAGTGTTCTTTCTCATCATAACAATCTTTTTGCTAAATGTCTCTCTAATCACTGAAAACAGCGTTCTTGTGTCAATGTTCATTCACCTCTATGTATCGTGAATGTAGGATGTTTGGTTTCTCCCTTCTGTACTGCTTACAGAGTGCATCCCAGAGGGATAGATATATGATAACTTTTTCCAGAAATGAAGATGTATTAGCAATACCTTCTCTTTTATCATTGGTCTTGCCTAATGCACTGAATTATCTTGCTCACTGGTAATTTGCAGCTTTCCGATTTATTGGTAAGACCTGAGGCTTTCAGTCAGATGGAGTTTTCTCAAAGCCAGTCCTCTCTGCAGTTAATACACATGTTGAAATTGTGTCCAGAGTAGCAAAAGGCCACTCCTCCTACCTCTAAGAATAGACTTAATAGCTGTGCTGGTAGAATAGTACCTGAATGTTAATCAAGAGGAGAAAAATCTTGTTTCAGGCAAATATGACTACATTATGTGTGCTGAGGAAAAGCATTACATACTCTTCCTGGGAATGCCCTTCTCAAGCAGAGCAAATGCTTTGCTGTTAGCAGGTGAAGCAAAGCAGATACTAAAATTCACAGATCTATTCTGCCACTGGACCAACAAGGCAGTACTGATTTGAAGCCTGAAAGCACAAGGAGAAATCAAGACTTCTTAAATGTCTTGGAAGGCAAAAAGATACTGAGAATCCTGAATTGCTTCATCATACAAAAAAGCTGAAGGGAATCTGGAACCAAAACAGTTCTATTAATGCTGATAGTAAGAGATAATGTAAGGCAGTGCATATACTTCTGTTTTGTTTGAATTGGTCTGGAAGACATACTGTGGTAACATTCTCATTTGTTAATGAATGTTTTCACCTTGTCAAGTCATGTATATATGCACACATATATATAATACTTCACGTCTATGTACATACGTATATACATATATGCATATACTTATGTATATGTGTGTATACACATATATGTGGAGTTTATATAAATATATATATATGCGGGTGTGTGTATATGAATTTACTTATTAAATTTTATTTCTCAGGATTTCAAAGCCCATTGATCACCCTGGCAAACTTTCATTTAGCCTCCCTGTTGAGACAGAATTATAAAAACTTTCTGAGTACTAATTTTAACTGTTTAAAAGAGAAGCAGTATTTTCAGAGATTGAGGTTTTTTTACTCTAAATTGCAAAGAAACAGTTTTGGATGGATTGGATGCCAGTGTAAGTGTATGCTGAATTAAAGAGTTCACATGCTGACCAATCAGTGGCCTTCCCAGGCTAATTTTGGGTAATCAGATTTTTCTCTCACTTTGCATAGAGAGCAAACAGTAAACATTTTATTTTCTATATTTTCCTTTTATGTCGTTATTCCTATGTTTGATTCTACTGTGATCTAAGATTATCTTGTTTTGTTTGTTTTGTGGTTTTTTTTTAAATAACCTTTCTCTTTTATTTAGCTTACTTTCACATGCTTAGGATTATTCTTACTATACATAACTCCAGCTTATTAAAGGTTATTATGTTGTACTATTTTCCTTTTAAGATACTGACCTGTTAACCTTTTTATTTTAGTTTGCAGTGTTTATATTGTGAAAAAGTCTTCAGAGACAAAAACACACTTAAAGATCACATGAGAAAGAAGCAGCATCGCAGAATCAATGCCAAAAACAAAGAATATGACAAATTTTATATCATTAATTACTTGGTAAGTAGTTCTGTGAATAATTAGTAAATTGACTAAAAAGATACAGACAATATCTAGTTAAAAGTGAGTAATTCCAAACCAGCAATTAGTATAAAGGTCAAAAATCAAGTGAAGGACTCTTAAGAAATATGCTCATTTATGGTATGATATTCTGGATAATTGTCAAACTAAGCGCTAGTAAACATTTGTTGTTGAGAACTGATTTTGAGAGATGCAAGAATGTAGCTTGAAGAGATGCTAATCATCATGTCATTAGTGCTCAGTCTCTGCTTTAATAACTAGAAGGGAAAATGAGATCGAGCAATGAAGTAGATGGAGGTCTAACTTGAATGCTATTTGCTTTGAGCTCCTTTTCTACAAACTTTAAGCTGCTCTTCAGAGTATAAATTAAATGCAAAGAGGAGGAAAATTAAAGATACATAGATGAAAGAAAAACATTAATTTTTAGCCTTCAGGTAGGTGGATGTTGCTAAACATTTTTGTATCTCGGACGTCTGAGAGTGTGTACGTGAGTGTAGCAGATTTTCACTTGCTGCCTTCACCTTCTGAATACAGGAGCTGCTTCAAAAGCTGCTATGTTCTGTACCAGAAATAAGTGTAGTTCACCTGAAGTAGTCTTTGTGCCTTCTACCTGTGCTAACATCCAGGATATAAATAGGCATTACTCAGATTTTAATCTGTCCCATTTTAGGTTAGGAAATTGGTCTAGATGACTGCCCAGAAGTGCAGAGAACCATGAAGTACTACTTGAGAAATTTGAGAGACATACAGGGAGGTCATAACATCAGTACAGACACGGTGGCTGTGTCATGTTAATAAGCAGAATATGCCAAAGTAAATAAAACAGCGAGGCTAATGTCTATATACCTAAACTCTTTTCCCACTCTCTCCAGTTGCTGCAAAACTGGTGGCCTTGTCCATGCTGTCTGCTGAGAATGATCTCAAGGGCCTGTATGCTTCCTGAACCACATCCAAACATGGTCTGGGTCATGCTGCTGACGTGGCCACAGAACATGCAAACTGTCTAACAGAGACATATTTTTTCATGTCCTTGCAATTATAGATGATAGTAAATATAATTCAAATAGGATATGTCAAACCACCACAGTGCTTAAAATTGGGCAAGGAGGTCTTCATGTGCAAGATTTGTACCAGTGTGCTGCCAGTGCATCTTCTGGGAGATGCTTTTTATGATCACAGTCCTATGTCTGGCTACTTTGCTACAGCCATGGTTTTTTTCCAGACATTTTCAGTTGTCATTCACTACAGTCTACTCAGTGGACTGTTTCTACTCAGTCTTTGTGATCCTTCGAACTGTACCCACATCAGAAGTCTGACATTTCATCTTTTAAAGAAAGGATTTTATTTAAAAATAAAGGATTGAAAACAGACTAAAGACTCTGTCTTAAACACGTATAAGGTAGTTCTCTATAAAATGTGTATTTGCACACAGGAAATTTTTAGGAATGTTTTTACATAGTGGAAAGTGTTTGCTTTCCAAACAGCTTTTGATAACCCCCTTTTTTTTTTTTTTTTTTTTTGCACAAATTGAATATTAAAAGGAAAAACCTCAGTTTATTCACTAGGAGTTCAGTAGACTGTCCTTTACTTATATATGCATTCCATGCTGCACAAATATGGTCTAGAATAGATTATATTAAATGTGATAGGATGTTTTTTTCAAGCTGAGTCTATATTCATTAAATTCTAGATGTTACATGAGGTCTGCTTTCTGGTAATTACTTGACAGAGTGATTTTGCTTCCTCTCCCCTAGCACCTCACAGCTTACTAGAGGATATTTTTTTTAATGTGTACTGTGAAGCTTTACTGACTTACCAATGAGTTTTAAAGATCTGTGTTTCCCATTGCTCCTAAAGTCCAGGGGAATTATATAATTTAACAGACACAGACATGGTTTACATAACTTACCTTTGATGATAGATACAGTGTTTCAGAATTTGCTACTGAATTCACCTTAACCTAAAGAGGTAGGCATACCATTTAGCTATTTTTTGTATGCTTTTCACAGAAGTTTTAATTTTGATCTTTCTATATTCCAGTTTGATCAAGGGTTTTTTTTCATCAGAAAGAGATTATAAAACTAAGTAGGTCTCCAGTAATAAAAATCAATATTGTCACAGTCTTACACACTTTACCTTTAGGATGTGAACCATAAAGCTTTTCTGTCAGCAATTATATCTTAAGCTATTTAAATTGATAGTTCTTTATTGCAACCATCTTACAGATATTATTGTCCTTTTTTTTATAATATTCCATGACATATTATCTTCATCAAGCACTGCATAAAATAGTCCTATTAAACTGGAACTGGCAGTTTCCTTTATTTTGTGGCTTTTCTACCAAGAAGTTTTAAGGACTTTTTGTTCAGATGGCCTGAGAATGTCTGCTGAATTGCCTCATGATCTTTTGGCCAGTTCTTACTTGTCTTTTAAGCTGGTGGCAGAGCTCCCGTTGATTTCATTTAGGGCAGTAGTCTTGCTTGCATTCTACCTTTCCATCCATTCTGCTTTTGACTTTACTCCTGTTTGTAGTGCAGATATGAGAATCTCTTTTCATAACATTAGTCACCTTTTCTGTTTGTTTGTTGGCAATTTTCTCCCTAAATTTCCAATTTCGCATAGCAGTGAGTAACATAAGTGCGTATTCCTTTGTAAATATTTTGATATTCTGTGACTTTCTATGACTTCTGTCATGATCTACTTCCATATAATTTATTTGTCTACCTCCATATCATTGACATGTTCTGTTGCTCGCAAGTTAGCATTAGGATAAATTACGCGTAGTAATTTATCCTAAGTAATTTAACTAAGTAGGAGTGGAAGCTTTTTTTTGTCATGTGCATGATAGATTTCTTTCATAAGCAAGTATCAAAATCTTATTATCAGATAGTTATACTGAATTACAGAGAGAGTTTTGCAATTATGCAAATTACTTGAAGGGCAGTGGGGTCACTTCCCCAGTGAATTTGGAGGTCTTTTGTCTGTGTTGTCTAAGTGTGGAAGATTATACTAATCCTGTTCAGAAAGATTTGAAGTACAAATTGAAAGAGACAAACTGATAGTATAGTGTAAAGAACTGAGCAACAATGCATCCATGATATATATGTAGGTTATCTTATTTTTCCTTTTTCCAAAAAAAAATTCCAACCTAATTTTCTTGATTCTCTGCCTGTGTTGTCCTGTGGCCCCATGACTCACCTTGCACAAAGAACCAAGTAAAAATGGAGAGGGAAGAACTTTGTAGTCAGTTGTGCCTGCTGGAGGCCATAAAAGAACAAAAGGCAAAAACTGTCTTATGTTGTAGTATACAGAGGAGAACCATGGAATAAAAACTGGGCACCTCATGATGATGGCCTAAATTCAGCTTTTTATTGCTTCATCCACTATATTACATCTTGTTCTCACAGAGCTGCACTCACACACTGACTGTAGAATCTTACATACCAAACTATTCTTAGCTCTGTTATCTATATATTATTACCAGCCTTCACATATGATTGGATGTTCACTTCTTATTTGCATTCTTTCCTTGCTGCTAGGCTCCACGGCCTTGCTGCATCCTCCAACAGTCTTATTCCCAGCCTGAGAAACTGAGGCAGACCTAGATTGGCAAGGTCTTCCTTTCTGTATTCGCCTGATTGTTACCAGCAGCCCTTTAAGTATAGAATATCCTTTGTAGGAAGCAAGGATGTCCATTTTGAAATTGAATAATGGTGTTCATCTGTAGTATGCAACGTCGCTATAGTGAATGCACTTATAACTAAGCTAAGAAGCTGAAAAATGGTACCTACTGCTTACTAGAAAACTTGTTTCACAAAGCCTTTTTTTTTCCTGAAAGATAAAAAGGTATTTTCTCCTTATTGCCAAGCCCTAGGTCATCATTATTATCTGTTGGAAGCCAGGGGAAGATGGTGCTATCATGAGGGTTACTAGTTATATTTAGCCTGTTTTGATGTACACAATGTGTATGTTGTAAAATAGTAGATGGAAATCAGTCATCAGGTGCTGTTAGTTCAATGCTTAATACAATCCCCCCAAGTGGGAGAATGCTTCATACTGAAACTCATCCAATGCGTATTAACTAATGTTGGGAGAAGGCCATCTCGAGTTCTGCAGCAGTATAAAACAACTCAGATGATCACAGCAAGACAGGTGAGAAGAAGGATGAGAGGAAATTTGCAGGGGAAAGCAGCATCTGTTTGGAGTTTCTGAGCTCCACAGGCCTGGAACTCTATTTGCATGTATTTCAGCAACTGGTCTTTAGGGAAAACTGCTTGAGATACCAGCTGCTGTTTCTGGTTTCTCCTATCTCAGCACTTCTTTTCAAGCTGAGGTGTGTTGCCTCAGTGAGGCACACAGACTTTCTCCCCACAGAACCTTTAAAACTGCACTCAAGGTAAATTGTCAGTGAGGCATTTCATCTATGTGCATTTAGACTTCATTTTGGAAGAGAAAATAATCAAGCCACACACATTTGCATGCTCTTCTTGCTTTTCTATAGGATCATCCTCTCTGTGAGATACACAGTAAAAAATGTTTTTTTCTTGGATATATTGCAAGGCCTTCAGTTTTTTTAATTATGCATTTTCTACTGTTTGAACTATTAACAATGTCAAATCTCGTTTTTTCTCTGGTTTTGTTAAGAATTTCTTGGGAATCTCAAGAGATGATTGCTGGGAGCTCTTGGATCTTGGATGAAAGAGCAAAGAAAGTTGAATGCTTAACAAAGGCACTTTTGGTCCCACATGCCCATCAAGCTGTAGAACTGAAAAAGAGGGTTTTTTTTTTTAAAAAAAAAACTATGAAAAATAAAATAAAACCTATAAGAATTTTAAGAATTTTTCAAAGAGCTCTTTTCCACCCAATTGCTCAGCTTCAGTCTCTTTGCACTTTCATCACAGTGTCCCCAGTTATCCATTTACCGTGCAATTTTCCAGTGATACAAGACCGGGTTAGCTTTTTCCTTTTTCCCCTTTTTTTTTTTTTCCTCCTCTGAATATAAATAGAGGGGTGAAACAGATCTCTTACAAGATCCCACTCTGCTTTCTTCACAGAAACATCAGAAAGAAACAGCAGCAATAATAAAGTTTGTGCATGGGTTTTCCCTTCCACCTTTTAATTAAACGTGAAACTTAATACTGGCCATTGAACATAGTCTTTAGTGCTTATATACTTCAAGCTGGCAAGGGGAAAAATTGTGAGCATTTTTCTTCTTTTTGCAGTGGTTGTGAGCCACTATCCACTCATTAAGGTGTTAACATTAGCAGACATAGGAAACTAGTGTGCAGCTGGGAGAACATGTGGCGAGAGGTGTTAATGGCTTCATGTTATCTCACAGTAATGGTGACATTAATGAGTCTCCCCTCTAACTCAGAGAGTTTACACACTGCCATGTAGCATCACTGAATTAATTACTGAATTTTCATTTTGTAACATCTGATGACATTAGGTTTAGAGCTGTCTAGAGACAATTGTTTATCATTTTCCTGATAGACACTAACAATTTTAAAGATTCTCATAAAATTGTTAGATAAGTAATATATTTTCCTTCTTTTTCCAAACAACCATAAAGGCAATAATAATACTTGTTATCTAGGATGTTATTAAATATATTTATTACAAAGAATATTTGAATAAAATTAATTAAAGTATTATCTTTTTATTAGCTACCTTTTTTTTTAATGAGGACAAGATCGTCAACTATGATCTTTGTGAGTCCTTCACAGCCATCAAAAATATGAGTTAAAAAATACTATTCTGATTACTGGTTAGTTTGCATGGGTTTATTTTTAAAGACAGAAAAAATCCAAGAAAAGAAAAACACTACCTGAAGATCATTGCTGGTATTTCAGTAGAGCTCTTCAGCTTTTTATTGCCTGTTATTTATATCTCAGTCATGCTGAGAGTGCTTGCTATTGTGCTGAATGCAGCACAAATGTATTGTGATATACTTTGTGATGAAGGTCTTGAAGATATAAATAAACAACACCAAAAGTAAAAGGAAGAACGGAACACCATGAATAGATGTGCTCACATTCACAAGGAGAGGATGGAAGACACAGGAGTCTAGCTCAGAGGTCTATGCCCTGGCTCACACTGCCTTTTTGGAGTACTCTGAAGCTTAGTTTACCATGTGTTTTTACTGACATAGCCTTGAAAAAGAAACAAGCACTGGCTGGTGTAGCTGTGCCAACAAAAGTCTCAGGTGTGCCAGCTGCATTAAGCAGCATATGCTGCATGAAGAGCAAGGTAGACAGATTGGATTGAGCAAGTGTGAGGGCAAACTTGAGACAGTGATAACATACCCACCTCAGGAACACCTTGTAGTCTTGCAATACTCTACTGTTCTTGACAACTCTGTGCCAAATCATCTTCTTCAAAGACAGAGGGTGGGGAATGCCCCATTAAAAGGCACAAATAATTAGTATTTTAAAAATCATTGCTAAAGCAGTGTTGTATGACTACCTTTAACTCACAGCAGTACTGAAGTGATCCAGAGTAAGTTATTGTGACTTCTGAGATGTTCATTCAGTTGATTGACAAAATGTGATGTGAATCAGGAAATGTTTTATTTTTTTCTTTCCTTTTTTTGTCCCCAGGAATTTGGAAAGTCCTGGGAGGAAGTGCAGTCAGAGGACGACCGGGAATTACTAGATAACCTAGAAGAGTAAGAGTTACTTATGTGCCCATTGCAAAGGCTTGCAAGATCATTATTTTTGAAAGTAGTTACAGGGAAGATGCTGCGTATAGTTAATGCACAGTTAAAATTCATCTAAGCCAATCAAATCAATTCCAAATTGTTCTCATTAAAAGCATATCTCAGCAACGAGGGCTGTAAGCTTCATATTTCAACCATAAGCCTATTTTTCATTTGGCTAGGGCTCAAACAAGAGCCTTCTGGATTTGTAATGATATCGACAAAATTTTTTTCTTTTTTTTTACTTTTGTAACAAAAAAACAGCTGAACAGGTTTTGCTCAAATTTAAATATCAGGACAAAGCATCAAAAATGTCAGCATGAGAAAGAAATTGTAGGAAAAAATCTGATAAAAAGGTAATAACTAAAGATTAAAGCAGGATTTCAAATAAAGCTTCTCAGCGGTGCTGATTGAGAGTAACATCCATCTCATCTGCATTCTTCTGTAGTCCAGGCCCTCAGATCAGTGCAGAGGTGGTTTCCTTGGCTGGAGGAAATGGAATAAGCAGAAAGTAAATGAGTATCAGGATCCCTGATCTTCCTAGTTCTCTCTGTGACTTGAGCTTTATTTTACTTGATTATACCTGGTTGCAGGAATATTTCTATTTCTCAGCAGTAATAGGGTTTTAAATGGATGTGTTGGTAAAGTATTCTCTGTGTGCATGTCTAAATGTAGCATTAATGAGTATTTTAGAAATAATTAATATTTAATAAGTAAATAACAGAGTAAGCTCTGCCTGATGACTATGACTTTGGCTGATCTATTGAATTATTAGAAAGGTATAAAATAATTTTAAAAGACTTTATAAAAATATACAATGAAAGCAATATTTGATGACTTGTCAAACTGAATAGAAATTGAAGTTAATGTCCTGTTTGTTAGTGCAAACAGTTTCAAGTAGGACTTAATTCCTGTCTACACAGAAATTACCCAGCAGTATCTGCTCAGTTATTCTTCAATTTGTAATATTTTTTAGACTGTAAACCAGATTGTAATCGTATATCCAGCTATAAATCCACACTGTCTCTTGCCCCCTTTAAAGGATTCAGTTTCCCTGTATTTAGTTCTAGTCCTATAACTGCAGAAGTACCCTTTCACAAAATGTCTCTTCCCTTTTCCACAATTAAACAAATCTTTTTGACTTTTATTCATAAGAGACTGGTCTGACTGGGAAGAGCACCCTGTATGTGCAGTTTGCCTGTTTTGTGAACAACAAGCAGACACCACAGAAAAACTGTATCTTCACATGCAGGTAAGACTTGTTTTAAATAACAGGTTTTTTATCAGTTTGGAATTAAAAATTTTGTTTGTAATGTCTTTGTTAAGATCAAATCAGCTGCTGCGTTAGAATGCCCTCTTCAGTACAGAACTAAAGTACTGCATGTGTCTTCAGCATATGTTCTCTAAAATATGCAGAGGAGTCAAGTTTTACATTAGAGTATGATTAGCTGTTATTTGTGAGTGTACAGACTGTTATAGACAGTAAAGAAGCAGCATCTTTAATATCATAGTGGCTTGATGATTAAATGTATTTAATGGTTAGCATCTATGTTTTAGTTTTAATAAACTAGTTAACAGGAGCATTAGTTTAACAGAATATGAAAGTTTCCAATGAAACCAAACTTTGGGGATTTGTTTCATGTATTAATGTTTGTATCTTTATATGCTTATGTCTGTGTCAGTCTATTAGAAGCTAAGCTGGTTTTAACTTGAAACAGTAGAAGTAGTTGAAATAGGTATTTTTTCTTTTCTTTTTTTTACCTCCAGAAATCACATGGATTTGACTTTCCTAAAATAAAGTCAGAGCATGGTGAGTAAGAGGTGTTGTAATTGTCAGCATTTGCCACTAGTGTGGAGAAAACCACATCATAAGAATAGAGGAAAACAACTTTATCAGTTTTATTTTTGCATGAACATTTAACTTTTCCATTATGGAAACTGTTTCTGTCAGCTTACTAAAGCAAGCCAAGGACACTTTATTTTTCTGGAGCTGTTGTTAGTGCCAAGGATGTGTGCTGTTTTCTTTAGAACCACTGGATTCTTTTGCAGAGTGGCTTCTACAGAGTCCCAGGCCTGGCTGCTGGAGCCCTGGAGTATTGTTACTATGCCTGTTAATACTTTCTTGCAACTTAGAAGGCTGTACTTTAAGCTTTGTTTGACCAGTGTTGCTTTCTGCTGTAGAACAGAATCATTTAGGTTGGGAAAGACCTTTAAGATCATTGAGTCCAACCATTAAAGCACCACTGCCAAGTTCACCACTAAACTATGTCTCTGTAAGTGCCACATCCACACATCTTTCCAATATATCCAGGGATAGTGACTCAACCGCTTCTCTGAGCAGCCTGTTCCAATGCTTGGCAAGCCTTTCAGTGAAGAAATTTTTCCTAATATTGAACTCAAACCTCCCCATTATTGTTTGTTACCTGGCAGAAGAGACCAACACCTACCTGGCTACAACCTCCTTTCACGTAGATGTAGAGAGGGATAAGGTCACCCCTGAGTATCCTTTTCTCCAAGTGCAGCAGGGTTCAGTCATTGCCCTGTTCTTGCTGGACATGCAATTTCTAATACAAGCCAGGATGCCATTGGCCTTCTTTGCCACCTTGACACACTGCTGCCTCATGTTCAGCTGACTGTCAACCAACACCTCTAGGTCCTTTTCCATCAGGAAGCTTCCCCAAGCCTGTGACACTGCATGGGGTTGTGTGTCCCAAGTGCAGGACTCAGCACTTTGCATTGCTGAACATCACACTCTGGCATCGTGCCCCAGGCCTATATCTAGTGAGCCCAGGTTTATCCCTTTCCCCTTTCAAATCTAGTTTAAAGCTGTCTCAGTGACTCCTGCTAACTCCTGTGCAAAGATCTTTTTTCCCCTTTGAGACAGGTGTACCCTGTCTGTCGCCAGCAGGCCTGGGGTCATGTTGACCAATCCATGATCAAAACTCCCAAATTCTTCCAGTGACAGTGGGCTCAGAGCCAGATACTGATCTGCTTGCTCTTCCTGTTTCTTCCCTCATTATTTGCTGCAACTGGAAGGACAGAGAACAGTACTTGTGCTTCTGATCCCTTAACCAGTCGTCCCAAGGTCCTGAAGTCTCTCGATTGCCTTTGGACTTCTTATTGCAACTTCATTGCTGCCTACCTGAAAAATCAAAAACGAATAATTACCTGTGAGGGTAGTAAGCTTTCTTGTCACACCTTTAACCTGTGCCTCAAGGAGGCAGCAGACTTCCCCAAGAAGTGAGTCTGGTTGGTATATTGGGCCTTCTGTTCCCTCCAAAAGGGAATCTTGTATGACAATGATGTGCCTTTTTTTCTTTATGGAAGTGATTTTTTTATCCAGGGTATAGGCTGACTTAACCCCAGTGACACTTTCCTGCTGGATGAACCATTGTCCTCATCACTGTTGGGTTCCACTTGCAGAGGCTCACACCTGTTACTCTGGGGAACCTGGACAGGTGGGGTTCTCACAGAGGAGACATGCCTGCCTCACAGGGCAGGGACTTGTTGCCATTATGCTCTGTCCCTTAAGCCACTGTGCTCAGGCAGGTGGAGGGAGTGCAGGGAATCCTCCATATCAAGTATCCTGTCTGCCCACTGGGCCTGTCCCAGGGAAGGCAGGATAGGATTCCAGTAGTCTGTCTCTTTCTCATTTGCTGATATTCCTCAACCTACTTGACTCCCCTGGAGCTCTGTCACTAAACTTAGAGACTTAGACTGAGAAGAAGCAAAGTGTTTGCAGTTTTTACACTGAAAGAAGGGTTAGTTTCCCTGCAGTAGGAAAAAGCATTTGTTCAGCTAATTTGCTAAGTTACAGCATTCAGGCAGCGCTGGTCTTCAGTAAACTCTTATCAATCTTAATGCTTAATCCAAGAAAGCATTTTTAAATTAAGTTTTACGTTTCCCAAGTGCTTGTTTGCTACCATCTCTCTCACAGGTCTGAACTTTTATCAGCAAGTAAAGCTAGTGAATTTCATCAGAAGAGAAATCCATCACTGTCGTTGTTACATATGCCAGGAGAAATTTCAGTCCAAAGGGGTATTGATAAGTCATATGGAAGAGACCAAACACATTGCATTCCTGCCAGCCAGATCTACATGGGATCAACCACAGTAAGGGCAAACATATTTCTTTCAGCATTTATACTTTTACTTGATAGTATCTGTGAAACAGTAAGTTGAAAGTTCTGAGTTTTGCCAATATAACAGTGCCCTGAGGTCCCCAGCTTTACTGGTCCAGATAAAATAATAAGTGTTCTCAAAACTACTCAGAATTAGAAATCTCTACAGTCTGAAGCTAAAATGAATGTGAGATACTGCTCTGCTAGTTACATTCAGGATGCACTGTTGCCATATATGGGATCTGCATTTTAAAGTCAATATACGAGAGAAGTTTGTTGTTGCAAAATTGTTGTAGAAGTACATCAAACCACTTCTTTTGCATGTCTAATGTAGATGTATTCATGATGTCTACCTAACTTTGGGCATCAAAACAAGTTGGTTGTTTCCCCATAGTTTTTCCACAGAAAATAGAGATAGTACATAACAAAATGCTTGTTCAGACTCTAAGTAGGCTGTATAGGTCCAGGGGATGATGCTCTACTGGGTAGTAGAGCACTGGAGGGGTTCTAACTTAAACACCTCAGTTGAGCATTTGTTGTGGGACAAATCTGTATCTGCAGTTTCAGTTGTGGCAATATAAAGGTGAAGAAAGAGGGGAAGGGCTTGTCTGTTGTCAGCTCTTCTCTGTGACTGCTATATACCAGTTGATTTTTTGGGTGTTCTGCATACTGTCATTCCAGACAACCAGACTTCCTCATTTTTCCTTTTTTAAAAATCTAAGCTCATTTAAAAATAGAATCTCAGTCTCTCAAACAAAATATGTGAATATCTAGTAATTATGTCTTGTTACTTTCAGGTATTATTTTCCTACCTATGAAAACGATACACTGCTGTGCACACTGTCAGACAGTGAAGATGTGATAACTGAGGATCAAAGTGAGGAAGTCCCTGTTATAAGCGAAGATATATCCAGTCTAAAAGCTCTCAAACAGAGCAGTGTCTTAAATCAGCTCCTGTGTAAAGAGAACAAGAGTCGGGAGAAATTTTGAAGTACAGTTTGCTGACCTTCAGTGCTTTTCTGCCAGACAAAAAAAAATCCATTATTTCACTAATATCGGAATACAGTTTAACTCAGCTATTATTATTACTGGACAAATATTAGAAATTGAATGCTAAATAAAATTTAAGTGTTAACTTGCTTGGTTTGTCTTCCTTTAAATTTTTGCTTTATTTTAAAATTGAATGTTGGATTTTCTGCTTGGCTTGTCAAATACTGTTAGTATTATTTATAAATTTCTCATCTTTTTAATTTTTTTATTTATTTTTTTCCTAAATAGATCAAAATCAGAGTTTTATTCTAAAGCATAAAATGCATGAACAATTGAGACAATGTGTGATACATGATACATGAGTGACTCTTCTATGTGTTATTGCTGTTGAAGAGCAAATGGAAAATATAATTCTTGGTCTGTTACGTAAAGCTAATTTTGCTATTTTTAACCTTACACCTCCTGCAAAGGGAAAGCAGATCTGTATATCTCAATTATTTATCATCAATATATAAGATATATGGTGCCTGTTCTGAAAACTAGTTCAGAAACATCGCTCTGCCTGGCCCATGGATATCTGATTGCATAGAAAGCTGCCAATCTGAAGCCTAAAAAAGCATAGAAACAGTTGCAATATTTTGATGTTTGCATCAAAAATCCAAAGAATTTAAAGTTGACCTCTTGTGTATGGTTGTGAACTGAGATGTAAAAGAATGACTTAGGGGATTGCAGACACATAAATCCAAATTAAATCTCAAGTCCAGAAAAGTTACCATATTTCCTTTAATTCTGAACTTTAAAGTTCCCAGAGTAACAGAAGGTCTTCAGCATGTCCAGAAAGCACCTCAAACTTGACAGGGCAAAGCTGCTCAGAGCATAGGTCCTGCTGGGATAATCGAAACTAAGTATTCCGGCCTCTTGCCTCTGAAATCTTAAGTAGCTGCAGAATTCAGGTTTAGCTTTCCATAATACGTATAACCACTTTCAAAACTGGAGTACATTCTTTTTTTTTTCTGCAGGTCAGTTTTGGAGCACTTGCTAAAAATATGGGAGTCTCAACTCAGTGCCTTTCCCTGACAGAGAAGATTCAAAGCCATAGCTTTGCCTTTGCACAGCCCTCTTTACCTGAAATGCATTACTGTCAAAAGAGTTGTTGTTGTTTGTCTTTTTATGGTGATTGAGAATTATAAAGCAGTCTCTGGTAGCAGGGGCTAAAGTGAAAAATCTCTACCCATGTTCTGTTAAGCTTCCATGTCCAGTCTAATTCACCCTGCAATCTATGTGCATGTTTCTTCTCAGTCGCACTGAACTAGTTTTCTCCTGCCATTACACATCACCCTGTAGCACCTCATTTTGCTTCCCTTCCTTATTTTCTCTTGTGCCCAGGTGCTCTGGAGATAAGAAAAACAAGATGCTGCAAATGTACAGAGTAAGACAGATCATCCACATAACTGTACAGTGAAACAGAAGCAATATCTGACTCTGTCAAGAGGAAATGGGATAAAAGTAGTTCAGCAGCTGCTGAGAATACAGACAAAAAAAAGGGGACACATGTAGTCATACATGAGCGTTGGTACAAAAATTTAGGAGGAACAACCCCAATATTTTAGAACTAGAATGTCTGACCATCTTAAAGAAGCTGTAGTCTGTACTTCTTGCATTTGTAATATTCTTAATTTCATACAGTAATTGCAACAGCTGTTGCTGCTTTTTTTCCCCAAAAAGTAATTTTTCCCCAAGCATTTATTTTCTTCCTAACTTAGAAATTGATTTCAGTCTTTGCTTTTCAGTCAGATTCTTAGCTGAGATGGGAGTAGGAGTTAATGGGGTTTACATTACTGGTAAGTGTATTGGGCAATGGAAAAATCAGTGCAAAACTATGGCAGCAGCACATGCATGAGTTTTATGGCAAGTCCATCTCAGAAGGGCACAATAAGGGAAAGATAAAGTTTTACTGATATATCATTAAGTGAAATTATGAAACATTTTCTAATGATAAAGACTGTGATGCTGCGTCAGATCCCTACACAATTAAAACAATGTCAGCAATATGAAACAACTGCTGTTCCTGGTTCTAAGAGAAATTTGAAATAGCATTTGTCCATATAGAATTAAGAGAATATCTAAAGAGAAATTGTATGAATAACAGGGAGTGGTTGTCTGTTTTAGTTAAGAGAAAAAGGGACTTGGGAAAAATTTATCAGCAGTATATAACTGTTCATTGAATAAGGAACATGAGGAATAAGATTAGGGTAGAGCTTGTTACTTCAGATATGAAGAGCAGGCAAGAAAAGAGGTTTAAGTCTTTGTAAGTTCGCAGAGAAGATTGGGTATGGTTTCTAGAGTAAAATCGAGCATTTTCATTTAGCGCAATGATGCTTCTAATGGACATTTTGCTGGAGCATACTTATTTGTTTATATATAGGGTATTATATATATGTTTATATAATTTTCCCTAGGCATTCTTGTCCTCTTATCTGTTTTAAAACTGAAATTATCTTCTTGTCACAAGTAGGCGATTGGTAATGACTTCATACAGTGTACAGGCTCAGCTGTTATGTGAGCAAATACGATCTTCTAACAAAAAAACATTTTTGGAAGCATTACAACAAAAATAATATAATAATGCCATAAGTCATGGAGTGGACAGAGTTGGGGTTGGCAAAGGCTCTGGGGAGAATCAGATCAGAAGAATGAGTGCTGCTGATTGGTATGAAAAAATCTACACTAAGTCCAATGCACATTTCTTAAAATAATACTTCCTCCTGGCCTAGACCCTGACTCCTTATACAAACTCAATTTGCTGTATCTAAAGCCGTGCCCATGTTTAGAAGGACCTGGATTAAAGGAGGCAAACCACTTGTGTCCCAGTGACTTTTACAAACATCTTAATAATGTCTGTGATACTTCTCCACACTCAATTTAGTCTGGCAATTCTGTGCAGAATTTGACTTAAGGAGTTAATGGTTGATGACTTTCATTTAAGACTCTTACTGTTTTCAGTTTCTGTATCCATTTGCCTGGCATGCTGTGAGAGCTGTCAGTGGCTGCTTTCAGCTAGTTAAATGGTAACTGATGTGCCAAACACCAAAGTAAGTCTCTGAAGAGTCCCTCTGCTCTTGTCATTTCTCAGTGCCATTGCTGCCTCTGAATTCCAGTCAGATCTCTACTAGTGAGTGAGGTGTTTGGTACAGCCTCCCTGTCTTTCTTCCATTTTACAGAGTGGTTGACCTAAATCTGACAGAAGAAACTGAACTGTAAGCAAAAGTACACAAGGTTACCAGTATCCACGCTCAAATTCAAGTCCAGAGCAGACATTGGACATAGGCCTCGGCAGCATTTATTGTCCACTGCCAATGAATAGCAGCAAATTTCGCGGCTTTGCTCGGGACTTGATGCTGTATTAAATGTTCTTGCATTATTTGCATTTTACTGATACGTATGTAGGGGCCAAAGAGAATCAAAGCAACATGAAAAATACTTCGTTTTCACAAAGAACATAAATGTTTTTAGTAAATATTTTTAGTTGCTTCTTGAATTTGATTTTGCATATTTTGCCATAATTCTTGCTCATGAAGATACAGACAAAGATTACTATGTAACCCCTTAGTTGAAGTCACATTTTATATTTTACATCCCTGATAAATTCACTCTGTCCATAAGAAGAGCAGGGGAATTGAGGATATTTGCAACTAAAAATACATCAGTTATGTTTTAACAAATTTAGATAGAAATAAAAGTATTTTTCTTCCACAAATGTTCCTTGGAACGCAGTTCTCTCCATCTGCCTTCCCATCCTGAGACCGAAAAGCTGAATATGTGTAGATTACATATGAGTCTAATGTCTAACCTTCCATTATAATCAATAAATGTAGTCCATGGGTCCTAAAGTCGTTTAGCTCACCCTAAAGAAGTGCCAGTGCCAGACCTCTAGTATTACTGCTGAGCACCTGAACAGTGGTAAGCTGCAAAAGTGATTCTTTAGTATGAACACAAGCTCAAAATTTCAAATTCTGAGGGGGTCATACAGTGCATTTGTGTGTCACATCACATCACATGAGACTGTAGTGAACTCCCTCAGAGTAATTACAGGCAGACTTCTGCCACAGCCTTCAGCCACAGCTTCATTGAGTGGTACAACACTTTTTATTTCTATGGTCTCTGGGAACATCAGAACAATATAGGAATAAATAATGCAGGAATTGCTCTAATTGCTCATTAGAGAGTCTGTCTTTGTAAACTGCCTGCACAGCTTGGCAGAGCTGAGCACTGCTTTAACCTTTAGATGGTTTTAGCTTTAAACTTCCAATTGTATTGAGGTCGTTTTGTTATTTTCTTTTGCATATCTCTCTTCACATATGGAAATATTGCTATAAATCTTCATTTTTGACCTGTTTTAATAAACTGATATTTTTGTTTGAATCTAGGTGAAATAAAGAGCAGATAAGCAAGGATAAAGCTTGGCATTTGTGAAAAAGGATCATGAATGTGTGGCGATGCTGGCCTCCTGTAGTTTTACAGACAGTCACTTGCCGTGCATCCTTTGGCAAATATTGCTACTTCCGTCTGCCTCGGTTTCCTAAACAGCAAGACTGTGATTATATAAATAACAACTGCCAGAAAAAAGTTGCATTGAAGACAGGATTGCAATGTATGCATACAGCTTATCTGCATTAGTCAGGCTTTCATATTTAAAATATTTAGTTCAAAAGGTGACTAGATCAATCACAGCCAAAAGAGTTACTCATGCAAGAAGAAGAAACTTAATTTTGGAATTACATTCCCATAAGGACACAAAAGTAAGATATTTTGAAAATTACGTTTTTTATGAAGAAGGATTAACTTCTGAATCAGATTTTCACAATACATCTGATTTGCCCTCACCTGAGGTTTTCAAGTAGAGAGTGAATTGTAAAAATCCTCTGCTTTCAGTCACGGATCTTCCAAATGTTCAGTTGCATACTAAGGAAGATTGGTTTTCTTTAAAAATCTCTGCATAGCAGAGAGTAGCCATAGTTCACACAGATTAGAGAAGTTCATGCTAGTCTGTTCTAGCCTTGAAACGTATAAACCCAAGAGTTACCCAAGAGTTCGCTGAGATGAAAAAAAAAAAAAAAAAGGGCAAAATACTGTTCATCCCTTAATTCATTTAGCTGTTCCATTGCTTTATAAATGGTCTCTAGTTAAAATCCGAGCTCTCTAAGGACTATTCAAGTGAAGGTTTAATATTTTCCTCATACAGTATACACTTGCGAGGTAGATAAGATTTCTCAGTATTCCCTAAGCTTGTGTTATTGCACGTACCTTGCCTTTCCTTCAGTGTAGGAAAGTTTCTGATTAAGACAGGACTTTTCTTTTTGCTCTTGGAGCTGATACTTGGGTGAGATTTTTCCTCTCAAAAGTTACTGCAATGGTACTTTTGTTCATATTCTCATCTTAATCAGAGGCCTGAGTTTTTTTAATTTGTATTGAGGCACTGACAAACAGGCTACCTTTCAGGTAAGCAATCTGTGAAAGAATCTGATCACTTAGTAAGATTGCTACTGTTTCTGTAGACATAAAATATTGGGGAAAAAAACCCCAACACCCAACTTGGAGCCTGATCCTTAATTTCTTTCTCTTCTTCTTGCACAGAGAATATTGGGGATCCATTGAAGAATTTTTAATAAAAGAACCCCTGATATCTTCTGTATGATCTGTTATATTTGGACTGGAAAAAAAAACTTTTAGATGTTTTCATCAGGTAGCAGTTTACATCTGCAGCAGTCCCAGGGTGCTCTCAGTGCCCCTTCACCCTGTAAGTGTGGTAGAGAGCTGAAAGGAGCACTTACAGCCTGCAGCATGATGCTGAGATCCATGCTTCAATGGAACAGTGTGGACCGTTTCTCCAGTCGTGCTAGATTGTCCCTAGGGATCTTTAAAGATCAAGGAGATGGAGTTCCTGCTGCCTCAAAGTTGACTCTGGTGACACTGGGAAAGTTGTCTAAATGCCCCTAATGACTGGTTTGAAATCAGATAGATAGGATTCCAATCAATATCTAAAAATGAATGTCCCCATCCTGTCAGGCAAAGATTTTCTCCTATTTAGTTTTGTTTCTGCCTGAAAAAAATAATTGCTTAACATGTATGACAGAGTTTATCCGCTAAATTTCTTTTGGGCTTTGTGCTGATTAAAAATAGCACAGTCCTAGACTACGCCCTCTCTTGTTCCTACTGTTTTATTCCTCATCTCTTCCTCTGCCGCCATCCCTCCCATTACCCCTGGCCACCTGCCACTCCTCAGTCAGATTTATCTTGCGGGCTCACAAGAGCCATCTGCAGAGTAGGCTCAGACTCTGGTTCTCCTCCCAGGGGATGACAAAGTCAGCAGCTGAAAGGCAACCTGAAAAGAAGTAAAAGGCTTTGGGACTAAGGGAAGGTAACCTGTAAAAATTATGCCCCATGTACTACCTTAAAAATAAGACTAACAGGAAAAATAAAATTGGATAATAAGCTGTGGAGAAATCACAAGAGGGACAAGGAACTCTCCCAGAGCATGAAGTGAAAAGTTGCAGTGACTTCCAGAGTGACAGCAAAGGCTGTAATGGAAAAATTAGGAAAAATGACAAGAATACTACCAAGAATTTTCTATTCTAAAAAAAATATTAAGCTTACATATTAGGGCAACATTGGCCAAAATTAGAGCTGAGAAAACCAAAGCACCAAACTGCCATCCAAGTGAAAGGGGCAGTTGCAGATAAATCCATGAAACTGAATAAGACACCAGGACATCATCTGAAAGTTAGACTAAATATTATTGTAGTATTACTCAAGCTAAGGATTTAGTAGACTTTACTACACGTGCAGAACACCTCCTAAGCAGACTAAGGGCTTTGCAGAGTCAGGGGAAGCTAGTTAAATGTTAAATGAACCTGTTAAATAGTGTTCTCTAGTCATGAAGTAAAAGGCAAGAACATGTTTCTGCATGTCCATGGGATGATCCATAAATAGCAGTAGTTAACACTACTTGTCTTGCAAAAGGGCTTTTATTAAATCAATAATGATAAAATCTGTACTAATCTATTGGATATAGCAATATTTGAGCATAATATAAACAGATGACTGGTGTCATCCGTTGTGCAGGCTGTGAATTAATGTTCTGGTGGCAACAAATAGTAAAGGAAATCTGGAAATTTTTTCTAATTTCAAAGAACCAATTAGTATTTTGTCCTTGTGTTTACAGAATTTTTATGCCTGCCTGTGAGAAGACTATAGTCATTCAAGAGATTTGATCTTTTTGCCCAAGTGTTTAGGAGTGGTCACTGCTTGCCCCTCTGAATTTAGATAGCAATTGGTCTTAATTGAGATACATGGTGATAAGGCAGCCATCTGTTTAAAAAGAGGTCCAGTAAGTCTCATTTTCAGTGACTGAATTAAAATACCCCTTAGTTCCTTTCATTCTATTAATTTTTTTTATTAATTATTTTTCATTTGCTTTATTTTTGTCTCACATTGTGTGGAAAATAGGAGGTTTAAAACCTGGAAACTGAAATTTAAGAAAAGGCGGAAGCCATGAAATGGTGGTACAGCTTGAGATGCAGGATTTCTGAAAATATCAATGTCATACCAATAAATGCAATTTTTTCCAGAATAATCAGAAATCTTGCAAAAATCTGAATTTAAGTTTTTATTTGTTTTCTGAAATTAAAATTTAATTTTCAGGAATGGAAGACATAGAGAATATTTATCACACAGAAATTATTAGAAGAAACAAAGTAGGTGCAACTTGTTTACACTCGAACACCAAGGATCAATACAAAAAACTACCCAGCCGTAATGAATCCTTCCTAGAGATTTTCCTTCACCTCCTGCCCTCCAATGAGTCCTGGTGTCTCAAACCTCCTGAAAGATTTTGAGGACCCTTGGTTCCCCCTGACTTCAATGGGAGCTTTCAGGACTAGCTTTGAAACTGTCACCCGATGTATTCACTCCTATTGCTCTCTGCTGCAACCAGAAACTGCAAATAAGTCACACTATAAGATATTTTTCTAGTAAACAGTGCCTGTTTTTATGACAAAGAGCAACATAAGTGCTTTCAAAGACACCAAGGAACGGAAAGACATCACTTCATTTCCTCCCCTCCCATCTCCATCAGGTGGGTGACGCCACTTCTGTCCTCCTGCTTTTCAGCCAACTGGCAACTTGCCTGGTCCAAAATTCTCCTTTTCGTGTGCTGGTAGAAGGTTATGACCTTCCCATCATCCAAGGAGAGCCACAAGTATAAAAAACCCTCTGGAATTCTTCTTCCAAGAGCACACTGTTTATATTCACCCTACTCCGCTTTGAGGCGGAACACACACTTTTATCCCTGCTTCATCAGGTCACAAAGGAGGTTGCAGGCAGATGGTTCACTGTCAGGCTGCAAATTTCTTTAATCCCTTCTTTCCCTTGAGGGCAATAGCTAATGTGCCCACTAAAAACACAACCAGAGCACTACTTACTGAATTTTCTTTGCCAGTGACTGCTGATATGGTAGTTAATACATGTGTACAGATCAATTTTCAGTGAAATCTCTGAATTTTATGGTTAAATCCAAGTAAGGACTTGGGTGCTTTAAAACTGAGTTAAGCAGAATGGTCCCAGTTCAAATGATCAGGTTTTACTCCAGTGACTCTTTGTCTGTGAATTTTATGCTATTCTCTGAAGCAGGGATTGCTCTCTGAGCCGACTGCCCATAGCACCAGGCTTTAGACCTGTGCCTGTTTTGGCGCCTCGTTCTTCCACTGGCCTTTTTCTTCTGTCGCAAAACATCCATGAGACTTAAAAATGTTTAACGTAAGGCTGCCTATACAATAGATGCTTGAAACACTTTTAGGCAGAGAAAGGTGCCAGACCAAATCCCTGCTCTCTGTGCCTTTGTACTAACTAGGCTCTTACCCAGCAATTCCTCCCACAGCATGAAAGCAAGCAATGAACACCTTTCATTAATTTAAAATCAGATGAAAACAACCTCCAGGGGGACTGTGAACTCCATATCTCATCTAGATGGAATTTCTGCAGTTTTCATTCAGGCAATTACATGCCATATATATGCAAACACGTTTTCTGCTGACTTCCCGATTCCTATGCTGACTGCTTTGGGCATTGTTTTAGCCTGCTTGCCCCCCTGGACTAGGCATGGAATGTAGGTAGCAGCTCGGGTTCTCTGCATATCATGGCAAGGGCAGATACCTCGGAGTTACTACACAGCGTCTGAGCTACTCATGAAGGCCCCAGCGGTCTCTGCACATGTGGGGTGGACAAAAGGTACATCGGCGCGGAGAAGCTGCGGCACGGAACGGTGCCCAGGGCTGTCTTTAGCACTAGCTTGGTTATGGCTCGTCACTGCTATGGTGAGATAATGAGCTGCAGTCTGGGGCTCGGGACAGCTTTTTTGTGTCAATACTGTTTAAGTTCCTCAAGTTCTGCAGGTAATTGCTACAGAAGGAAAAAGCACACAACTGCCCCAAGTTTGCCATTATTAGATTAACAAACTGCTGAGGTCCCTTCTGTCCTTTCCTGTGCAGCATTTATGTTCCTACTTGAAATTGGTTTTGTCACCGGTGACAGATTGCAAACTACTCACCTTTAGAAAGTTGACCGCTTTAGGCTCTGCATCCATTACTGTCACTTAACACATTGAAAGAAATGTAGAAACAACTGCTGGTTCCATACAACATGCTACAAACTTCCTATGAAAAAATCAGATGTGATGTTTTGACAGCAAACATTGCTTAGCAGGCAGGTCAAGTTCTACCTGAGATGGGCAAAACCACTGTCACTGAAGTAGAAAGACTGAAATGCGGCAACTTCTGGGATTACAGGTAGAGCACAGAGGAGGAATATTCAACCCTGGTTTCTTCAGGAGGCACAGACACCTCAGAAACTTATGGCACACACAGAGTCACACATGTGTCGTGGTTTTGCCCAGTCAGCCAGCCCCTGGGCCTGAGAATGGTTTTGTCTAGGTGAATTTCCGGACAAGAAGCCAATTAAAACTCTCAGTAACGCCTTTGCTAATTACATCTTAAAGAAAATGGAAGAGAAGGGGATTGTGCAGTTAAAAATTAGGCAGTCACGTAGGAAAGGTGGAGTGGGCCCCAAGGTGGGCCAAGGCCCCCTCCTCCCCCGGCTTGGGCCAGGGGCTAGGTGTAGAACTGAAACCTCCCCTTATCTCTTGTAAGAGAGTGAAGAAAAAAAAGTTAAAAAGACTGACTGCTTGGACAGAAACCACGGCAGAAGAAATTCCAGCAAAGAGAGAACGGAGTGTCCAAGGTCAAAGCTGGCAGCCAGAGGAGAGAGAGAAGAAAAGTAGGAAAGGGGGGGCTTGCTTCTCCCCCCCTTTCTCTCTCTCCCTTCAGCAGAGAAAAGACTGAAAAAAATAAAATCCTGCTACCTGTGAAAGTTTGTTGGGGTGAAGAGACCCCTCATGCTGCTTGTGGAAGAGCCTACACTGGAGTAAATTAATGCATGAAGAAGTCAAGACTTCATGAGAGACCTAAGGTGAGACAAAGTCCTGTTGAAGATTTGTTACCCTGAGAGAGACGAGACTTACACCGGAGCGAAAGATGGCTCGGGTAAGCTTGGGATCTGAGAGAGAAATCTATGCTGCTGCTACTGGAGATTTATGACCCTGAGAAAACCCACGCTGGAGCGAGATGGCTTAGGTGGGATGTTGGGATCCGAATGTGGGATCCATGCTAGACCCATGCCGAGAGGTCTATTAAGGACTGTTCTCCCATGGGAGGGACCTCCATAGGGGAACAGGGTTGGACTCATAAACCATCATCCCCTGTAACCCCGTGGAAGAAGATCCATGGTAGGCAAGTGTCCCCTTGCAAGCCCATGGAAGAGAAGACCTTCAGGGCCTGGGTAACCCCCCAGCCTCTGGTCTTAGGTCAGGAGGGGGGTAGGTCCAGCCCTGGAAGCCAACACAGAGAAAAAGAAAGAATTCCAGCTGCGACGAGAGTGCTGCAGAGTTACTAGAGAGAGAGCTAGAACTCCGAGAATGGAGAAAAGGACTGCTTTTCCTCCTTGGACTAATATAGAAGGGGGAGGAGTATTTCTGTAAATACTTAGTACTTTTATTTAAGTAGCATTATTGTAGATGTAGTTCTTTAGTAGCTTTTATTTTAATTTTACTAATAATAAATATTCATATTATTTTCCCTAAATTCAATCTCTTTTGTCTGCATAAACCCTCTCTCAACTAATAGTAATTGTGTGGGGAGTGTGAAAGCAAATTAACCCAGAGCAAAACCACGACAACATGCCAGATACATATCTGCTTTTCTTTGGAAGTCACTCTGGAGCCACTGGAGCACCTGTTTGGAAACCACAGATTTAGGACTTCCAGAGGAAAGGAAGGGGATAAGTATGTCCTAATTTCTGGTTATTAGGAGTTAGCAGATTTTATGCCATGTAAGAGTTATGTATAGACTACAACAGGTAGATGGTTGAGCTGAAAGGACAGGAAGGGCTGTGAGGCTGAAAGCCCCTGTATCCAGCTCTGCAGTGCTTCATCTCACCATTCCTGCTACATTGCCTTTTTTTTTTAAATGAAGTAGATGTTCCTAGAGATACAAGTCTGGGTCACTGAACTTAAATCATTCTGCAAGCAGTTCAGTCCAGTAATATTAAAGAAGAGCTTAAGTGATTTTTGAATCACCGATACATCTGATGATCTTTTCTGTATTATTTTCTGTGCATTATTGATTGTATCTTTTGCTCATTTTCTCGAAGGGAGTTCAACTGCATTCGGGAGCTAAAAGTTTGTAACATCTGACAATTGGTCTGGAGGCAAGTCCTGGCTTCCAGGAGACTAATTTCAGAACCTTAATCACTATACACAGTCAATGGTTTTCCGTGAACTGCCAACATCCTAAAGGTAAGACTGGAATCTGAACTGCCCCCTACTCTGGTGGTTTCTGAAGGCAATGAGTGCAGAGAGAGCATGTAGGGGTTCACCACAAGTGTAGGTTTACCAGGGGACGTGTTTGGAGCTTGTGCCATCAGCCAAGCTCCTTTTAGTATCAAGCACTTCTATGTTTTGTATTTAATTTCCTTAGAATAAATTCTAGTCTCTCTGACTCTGTCCAAAATGCTTTCTTAAAAGCAGTCAGTTGATTCGAGGGTTTAAGAATGCTTTCATTGAGTATTTGTATTTTTACTCTGACTAGTAAATCAAGCACCTTATCAGCTAGTAGTTCTTTTTCTTTCAACAGCCTCATGGACCACTCATTTTTGTGAGGATGCACATCAGACAGTCTCTCTCCAACTTGCTTGAGCATGATGCAATTTAACCCAGGTCAGGCAATCTAAGAAGAGCACACAAGGCTGAGCAGCTGCATTTGCTGTTCTGGGAAACTGAAGGGAATTTACAATTTCTGATGGTATTTGTGCCTTTGCATTAGAAAGGCAATCTATTCCAGCCTCAGAAACTTGCCACCCACAACTTCTGTGTTAGCATATGGGATTTTGTAGTGAAAGGACTCGGGGGGTGGGGGGGAAGGAAGAGAGAAACACAGTTACATTAGACAAAACTGCAAAATGAAGGGCAAAAGCAGCCTAATACAATGTTATAGAGTAACACTTGTCTTTGCTAGCCAGTTTACAGGAAAATGCTGAAATTAAGTACCTGGTCCAACTTAGCATCTGCATGTATCAATATGACTGTTCTTCATGCATTACAACAATTTGCCAAGCAAATTTTCTTGCATAGCAGATTTTGAGAGTTTCATAAGTACAAAATCTTCTCATCAGTCTAATCTAGTGACATCTTACAAAAAGAGCCTTTTTGTATAAATGGTGTTCAGCTGTCGCTTTTAATACAAAGAAGCTTATCCTGTCCTCATCAGGTTTTACATATGTACAGCTTTGCCGATATTTTATATTAAAGGATAAATTAGCCAGCAAACATAAAGAACAAATAATAAGTTCTCCTCACTAGAGAGCTCACTGATTGTATTTCAAGCATTGGAAAAGAAGATTAATGATAGCCTTTTTTCCTACACTTGAAGGTGAAAAAGATGAATTTATTTATAGGACTATTTGTTTATGAAGAAACAAGTATTGGGGAAAATACAACACTAAAGGGAAAAAAAGGATTTTTTTCTATTTGTTTCTGCATGTTAACTTCACAATTTTTTTTTTTTGGTGGATGTCCTGTGACTTCATGTCAGTGCTCTTCATCCCACACTCATAAGCGCCCCTAAACGCTGAAGAGCTCTGTCATCAGTGTCATATCCTTAAAGAAAAGACAGGATCTCTGGAGACCATAGCCCAAAAGTGCCCTGAGTGTACGAGCTGTGATTGTCCAGACTTGGACTAGATGGGGTGACTGTTTTAATTATTTATTAGGCTCTCATTAAAAAATATTTGGAAATCTTGATGTTCCATTAACCAATATAAACAACATAACTACATTTTTGCTGCTGCTTCCTACTCCTTCTTTTCTCTTGCATTTTAATCCTATATGGGTCCTGGGCTCTGAGCATCAGGAATACATCCATACGCATTTGCAGAGTGCCGAAATATCAGAAATACCTTTTCTCCTTTGACTTAAGTCTGGTGCAATATAAAAAATATGTGACAATATTAGCTCCCAGCTCTTCCTTTTGAGCATTGGGTAGGTGTGTTCTCTCATCTTCCATAGGCTGTTATCATCAATTTATAATTAGGCTCAGCTACTTCCCTGTAGGATTCTATACAGTTTTCCAGCTGGCATATAAATGATACTTTCTTGATAGTCTCAGAAACCAAATCCTTCCCTCCCTGAAGTACTTCATAAATGCTGAAACCCCTCATGTTTCCTAGGATAGCCCAATTCTACACTCTTATGTTTACAGTTGTTGGATTCGCCTAGAGCAGGGACTTGAAGGATAGCATAACATGAATGCTGAAGTCAAACACAGACCTATGCCAGTGTAAGGAATTACCTGGAAGTCATTAAGACACTTGTCATTAAGCCTGTTAATCAAAACAGGAGGCAAGCACTTTTCTCCTCACAGGTTCCAGCATTCATGCTTGAGTGAACCTGAATGGTGAGACAGCTGTGCTAGTTGGGAGGATGAAAGGCATTTCTAGTTATTACACTGCAGTTTTTGAGATCTTTGAATTAAATATGCTAAATACTCAAATATAGTACCACCAAGCAATATATACCATAGGTATATGGTAATCAGCTTTAGACAAAGAGAATTACGAGAATCCCGGGTGGACCTTCAGGATCAGGCAGCACCTGCATGCCATTTTTGCTCAATATGTGTCTGCTTGCAGTGATTGTTTTTAGGATATTATACTGAAAACCAGTTTCTATTTCCAATACACATTCATTTGCATTCAGATGGGACAATGCTCTGCCATTATTACTAACTGGATGCTGAATAGGCTCTTCCTTTTCCAAATAGAGGTATTCTCAATAGGAGCAAAGGAATCTGAATGCAAACCCATGGTTACCCAGTGGGAGTGAGGAATTATTTCTTATCTTCTTTCCAGAATTTCTATTTCAGTGAAATGCACGGGGTGTTATATGAAGCTTCTATTATTTGTACAGGGAAAATCTTTGCTACTTTTCCATAATTGTGCTATTCTACTAGGAGAACTGTGAAACCATGGCTGTATTTTTGGGCTCTTTAGACAACTGTTTTTTCTGACTTGACCTAGGTCGTCTTTGAGTTTAATTTGGACACCTTTCCAACTCAAAACTCATGAGGGTACACATTTCTGGCATGAGGCAATTCTGTAAAGAAACACCAAGTCACCTCCACATAAGAGCTATGGGGTATGCTATTGTCTTGCAGATACTCCTCACACTGTGCCAATTTTTCCATGGTGCCTGCATATTATAAAGATTGTTAAAACTGGGTTGTCCATTGAAAAGATTTCTATGTTAGAGAGAGGATAAGGTAAGGTCTGCTATAAATTTGTGCCAGCTAAGCATCCTTGCTTTAAATCTTCCTTCACAGTAAGAGGGTGTGCTAGGGCCAGTCCAGAAATACCACCTCAGATCCCTGCCCATCGACAGAGTGGCAGAGGTTAAACTTTAACTCCTCAAGTCCCTTAAAAGAATTATTCATATATTAATCCCATTGAGCAGCCTGCTATGGTTGGAGATACAAAATAATCCACAGACATAAGAAAAAGCCCTGACATCTGCCCAGAGCTGCACTTAAAAGTTCATGTACAACAGCAGAGCTCAGTTAAATCCTCAGTGACTGTGAATACCCTGAAAATCTGGCATTTCCAGCTATCAAACATGCAAGTCAGGGGCTCTACACAGCCTTTTGCAGACTGCTGTTTTGCAAATCAGGCTCTACAAAGCTAGAAGCAAGTCAGGAAAACAAGAGGGGCAGCCTGGATGACTGCTTGTGAAACCCTTCTGTTGGAAACAGTCTCCATGCCAGCTTTTACTTTATAAGATGTTTTCCTTTCAGGTTTGGGTCCACTGTCTACTTCTGCCACTTCTGAAGATTTTTTTTTCTTTGAACATTGTGTTCTTCCTTCACAGGGGAACAGAGCCATGGGAGCAGCAGCAAAAAAAAAAAAAAAAAAAGCATTTGTAGCTCCAGCATCCAGAGTTCTAGCCTCTCACTTCATTTGTTTCAGACTCCTCACACATTCAAACCCCTCACACCCTCAGTCCCTGGTGTCAGAAGTGGGTTTGCCAGTTCCCAGTTTCTTTGAGTGTAAGAGGTATTATTAGGGCATCATCTACTTCTGGAAGAGAAGGAAATTACTTGGAAACCTATGTAACAATTGGGACCTAATTTCCTTAAAACGATGGAGAGACTTTTTTTTTTGTTTTTTTTCTTAAAAAAATAGGATCTCAGGTTGATAATGCCTGAGAAACCTCTGAAACACTTGCTGAGCTCGTTGAAGTAGATAAGCCTAAATTAGATTCTCTACAGGCAGTTACAGAAACTTGAATCTGGAATATTGATCAGGTGAGCTGCTGGAAAAACATGGTAATGTATAGCAGTGTCACACAGTCTAACCTCGCCCATGCATGCTTCAGGTAACAGCTCAGAGCAGTCAAGTGCCTACACTAGTGTTAGAGGGAGGCATGTTTGGTTTTTTCTTGAATGTAATTATAATTAATCTTTGTCCTGCAACCCATATGGCCCACTTGGAGGGCTAAGTCATATCTCAGGCTGTACATCCACACCAGGAAAAGAAAAGGGAATCAAACCCTTCCCTTAGCCAAATCCCCTTCTGGACACTACCATACCATGCTGCTGGCTAGCCCAGACAGATCTGCCTGGTGCTGACACCTGCCACCAGCAGCTTCCTGAGCCAGGTCATCCTCCTTGCAGCACCAAAGGCTGGGCACCATCCCAATTCCTGTCAGGGGCTCTTCTATGCAGAGTACAAAAGCCTTGCCCAGGGCTGTCCCAAAGCCAAGCCTAGCTTTGAGTTTTCCTTTGTTTTCTCCAGGAGAAGTGGAGTCTGACACTTCCCAGATAGCACAGTGGAAGATACATCATCTGAATCTGGTTGTCTGGAGCCGTGGCTGTGTGCTAAGTTGCTTGTGTTTTCAGATATCTAATGTTAAAATAAGACTATACCCCTTTAGTAGACTTCACACCCCAAGAAGTGTACTTCTTTGGAATTAGTATATTTTTTAGCACATTTTCAGAAGTTGAAAACTGCATGGAAAGTGGAAGATGCTACAACTGCCATGAGCGGTGGTGGGTGCAAAACCAAGGTCCCAAGAGGCAGCAATCACTGGATCTCATGTCTAGGAGAGAGCTTTGTGAAGATGAGGAGGAGAACATGCTCTTTAGTGGTCAAGCAGAGACCACTGGCCCAGCAGCATCATCAGTTCAGAGACAAATCTTGAGATGGAAGGCTGCACACATAAAGCAGTGCACAAGGCAACCTGCCCAAGGTGGCATGACTGAGGCTGCCGAGAACTTCCCTGTACAACAAAGATCGCTGTGGAAATCTGGCAGAAAAAACACATAGACAATCAAACAAAATAAACACATCATAACCACAGAGACTCAGAGAGAGTAGCTCTGCTTTAGGTGTATTAAATAAACAATCTGCTCAGGCTGCAGCAAGAGAGAGGCCAATCTCATTTCTGCTCCTTGGTACAAACTTCAGGACAGTGCTAGCTGGTTTAAAACATGGCTGTATGTCTGCAAGGGTGGTTCCAAATTATTTTCCCTTTGGGGAACAATTACAAGATGGATCTAATAATCTACTATAGTATCTTTAACAATCTGGTTCCTTCCTGCCTGTTCGGCCCTTCCAGGTGGCCCAGTTTCTTTATAAAATTAGATATTTTAACTGTGGTCATAGACAGCGTCACACAGACAACAGAACATAGTTCTCATGTGTGCAGCATCATGCACTTACCACAGAATTACCATTAGAATAAACCAAGAGACCATAATCTCTTCATTTCACTCCTGACACGAATATTACCTTATGCTGGGCAGGCCATTTGAGAAAGCTTAAGATCAAAGAAAAAATCTAATACTCCATGTAAATCACTGTCAGTTGAATAACTACATTGCACAAACTGTAACGCTGATGGAAATCCAGAGCAAAATTCAAAGCAGTTTTAAATATGTGCAACTCATTCCTTCTGCTCTGCCAAGTCATCATCAAAAGGGAAACACACAGACACCCAAAATTAATCTTGCAGGAAATCCAGAATACTGTAGAATTCATCCCTGTGCTGTGACAAGCTCATGTTAGTTTCAGGTATTTTATTTCCAGTGCAAACAGCTTTCAAGGCAAGACAGTGCTTCCATGTTTTATCCAGGTTACTCGGTATGTAGCATGAGTAACACACCTTGACACAGGCAAGAATTAATGAATACAGCACAGTGCAGACACTGTTTGTACATGAGTTAAGTTTACATCAAGGAAGCATCTCCCTGAAGAACTACGGGGCTGGAGTCAAAGGTTAAGCAATGAAAAAATATGAATTTCTTACAGGTAACCACAAAGAAAAAATATTTTAAAACAAAAGAGGTAGCATATTTCAACTTGATACCTCAGTGCTTTTTTGCCTGCCTTCCCTAATCATTTGTATTGCTCCTGCAGTCACTCTCTGCTGTTAATGGCCTGAAAGTTCCGTTCACGTTTTTATAGTTTTGAGCAGAATCCCGAAAAAAAAGAGGGAGACCAGAGTGGCTTGCAGGGCAGCCCACAGTGGCAGGAAACACCTGCCAGGGCTTCCTGGAAGTACAGCACTGTCAGGGCTGTCTCCCACTTAAAAAAAGCCAGTGTCTGGTTGCAAGGCATGAAAAGCAACACAAGTAATGAAGAAAATGTAACTGCATTTTAAAACTGACATTTGCCAGCATCTGTGTCTCATCTTGAAATTCAGTGCACTATTAGGGAGAAATGAGTAAGTTGCAAGGCATAGTATTTCTGGGGAGTACAGTTATGTGGTCTGGGTTAAAAGCCAAG
This sequence comes from Pyrocephalus nanus, assembly GCA_038380795.1. Classification (NCBI taxonomy): domain Eukaryota; kingdom Metazoa; phylum Chordata; class Aves; order Passeriformes; family Tyrannidae; genus Pyrocephalus; species Pyrocephalus nanus. Next base: position 984,252 of record CM076262.1, read on the forward strand.
GGGAAAGGGGAAGTGCTTGCTCACATGGGTACAGCAATCTTAGTGCCAGCTCCCTGCTCTAGAAGCCCTCCCTCCCATCACTGGCAAAAAGGGAGCTGACACCAGTGTAGGCACAAATGCATTATGGTAAAGGACAAGGCAACATGAACTTCCATGGCTTTAATACAAGTTTCACAATATTCCACTAATTTCTGAATGTTATAGGTTTTTGCAATAAAAAAAGGCCAAACCAGTCTTCTTTTTTTCACAAGGGTAACTTCACACTCAGTGTTTTGCTCAGGGGAGCAAAAGCAAGAAACACCAACATGGATGCCCCTAAATAAGACAGAAATGAGACACAAATTAACAAAAAACAGAACGGATTTTAAGTAGCATTTTAATCCATTTCTATTCCATGGCTACATCTTTTGAAGGGTTGGTTTGACGGAAGATAAAAGGCACAACATTTTTTAGAAACAGCACAAAGGCTTTCAGAAGGTCTTTAAAGCCTTTTAATCCTACTTTTGTGTTCTGACAATCTTCCTCAATTAAATACTTCCTCAGCCTCAAAGATGTCATTGATGCTTTCAGCAGCATTCTGTGGCACCTCTTCCCAGTCTTGCCCATATCTTAGGCAGATTTCTCTGCCAAATCCCATGAGTTTGCTCAGCAGGGGAGAGAGGTATGAGCAAAAGGCTTTTAGTTTTTTCAGTCATCAGAACTCCCCACATGTAAATTTTTCCTGTAGATTTTGACCTCCCCACTCCTTCTCCCTTTTGGTATCTGTCTGGCCGATGTTCACTGCTACCTGCATTGCACTATCCGCAATGAATTTGATAAAAAACCTTCTGAACACTGCCAACAAGTGTCTAACAGGTTTTTTTTCCAAAATGCTTTTGTTTCTCCTTTTGGTCCCACATCAAGTTTTGTTGACTGAGGTCTATGTTAACAGTAGAGCGAAAAAATAGTAGGAAAGGTCAGGGACTCCAGGAGATATGGGAGGAGGCAACACTAACTCTTCTATAAGACTTCTTTCTGCTTCAGGCAGCACACAGTGACTGGGCAAATGGGCAGATGAAGATAAAAGTTAGAGGAGAAAAGGAAGCCAGATTAAAAAATAAAGGCCATTTCTCCTTTGGGATGATCTCATATCTAAAGAACTGAACTCTCACTTCCTTATCCTTTGTCTTCTGCTTGTTACCAATGCTGACACACAGTAGCCAGGAAGGAAACAGAGCAAAACAATTTTAGGGAGATAATGTTATTTGCAAATATCTGAGAATGCTAGTAGCAATCACCATTTTCCTTCTCTGTTCAAAGATTTTCAACAGTATCTCCTTAACATAACCTAAAAATGAAGGAAATATTTGAGGAAAGTTGGGTTCTTGGGGTTGTTTAAAAGTAGCAACAGATACTGATCTTAGAGCAGTCATTTAACTAGGACTGACTACACACAAAAGAGATGCATTTCAGGCTCTGTCGAAACCAGGCCTAAAGCCACACACTTAGGACATTTTGCTCAGGACTCAATTTCCTGCAGCTTGCTTTGACTGTGGTGCTACTTGCATGGCTGTATCCCACTGCTGGCTAGCCAAGCCTCTCTACATGTGTCAGCACGGACAGAAGTGGGTTGTGCAAGGTGAGGGCTGAACTTCAGCATCTGTACACAACCTAAATGCACCAGCTGCTGAAAAAACAGTGGAGGAAGATGCCCTTCATACCAGTTCTGCGGCCAGGGGTTCTGCTCTGAGAGGCAGCAGGCAGTGTGTGCCAGCCCTGCTGCCCTCACTGCTGCAGAGCGCTCTGCCTGCCCCAGAAATAACAAGTGTTCCTCTTAAAAATTAACCCCCAAAATCCTGGAGTTTGGAAGATGAAAAAAGAGGGAAAAAAAAGTCCTGTGAATTAGATTCTAGTAGCTCCCACAGAGGCTCTCTAGGCTGTTTGTTCTCATTGTCGAGGGAAACAAATACCTTCAGATTGAAAACTAAGGAATCCAGACATCCAAGCAGGTTATAGCGTGACTATAAATAGAGAGCAGCACCTTGCTTTACAGGACAGGTTTTCTTTGCTGTTCAGTGGACCCATGCCATTTCACAGCTGCCAAAGTCCCTGCTACCAAGCCCCTTGTCATGTGAATGACAGAAATGGACTTGCAGTTCCCTAATTTTCAGGCAGCCATATTAGCTGAGCTGGAAGGTTGAAATCTCAAGCCGTGAGTGAAATTAGTGTACTGTGTTAGAGAAAAAGCATTCAGGCTGACTTTAAGGGCCATGCATAAGTAAGACACTGTTCTCTTTCTCCTGCTTAGCAATTCTTTTTCTTTATACTCCATTTACACTATATAAAGTATTTATAAGAGATCACTTTAAATCCCCTTTGCAGTCAGCATGTGTACATCTCATCTGAAGGTTTTCACCTATTTGCTGAGGCTCCAAAACCAGGGAACACACTGTGCATAATTGCTAAGAGGGTTTCAACTGAACAGGTAAAAAGTGTTTAAGTGGCTTTACCAAAAAAAGCCATTTTTGCATCTGCCCTCTCTTATTTATGCACAACTCAAATTCATTTAGCTAAGAACGCTAGCATGTGCTTGAGAAATAGGTGTTAAGCTGTGGAAAACCAAACGAATTTCATGTTTTGTAACTGGAAAATTATTTTTTTGTCCATATGTCGAGCATATGTGTGCTCTGTGTCCGCAAGGAGCAGTGTGGTACTGCACCCTGTTGGTCTGCGGTGTTATGAAAATCCAGTTGCATTCTCCGTACAACGTGAGGCAATTTCCTTTATATTAAACCTTTATTTCAGCCAAGCTGGTTCCAAATGCAATGTGGAGACAGGTGGGAAAGAAAGAGAACGAAACATATATCCTTGCAGAGAGTGTTACCTACAAAAGTGAGAAGAAAAAGTTGTGTTAAAAAAGCAGCTGCAGTTGAAGTGTTCTCACTCACTCGTCGGTGGGTGGAAGTAACATAAAAATAATGAGCAAGCAAGGAAAACGGAAGCAGGTTTTCATGCTACTTATATGGAAGCATGAAGAATGTTTTAAATCATTAGAAAAGAGTGACTCAAAAGACTGACTCACATGATTCAGATGTCTACATAGGAACGAGTTCAGCATAACCTGAATACCATTTTGGGAACCTGGTGCCAAAACTCAGATTCCAGAAAAGGTGAAGAATGTGCCTGATTCAGTCTTATTTCCTAAGTATGTGGCTACTGAACTCATTGTAACTCAGAAAGATGACATCAAAGTGCCTGACCAGCAACAGGGAAAGAGCAGGCATCTTGGGTGGGGGCCAAGCGAAGGACACCAGAGTCAAGGGACTGGCAGGCTGTAGGAGGCAACGTCTATACAGGATTAGAGTGCCATCATGAAGTAGACAGCAGAATTAGGGGCATCATATCTTACAAAAGTAGCCAGGCAGGGAGGTTCAGAGGCAGATCCTCAGACTCTCTGCAGAGAAGTCTTGCCCATGTACCCTGCTTATGAACATGATTTCCTTTTATGACAAGGTAACCCACCTAGCTGACCAAGGGAATCTAGTTGATGTAATCTTTTTGGATTTCTGCAAGGCTTTCAATACTGTCTCTCACAGGATCCTTCTGGACAAACTGTCGAGCACACAATTGGATAAACACATCATGTGGTGGGTGAGCAATTGGCTCATGGGTGGAGCACAGAGGGTAATAGTGAATGGGGTAACATCAGACTGGTGACCTGACACTAGTGGGGTTCCATCTTGGGCCCTGTGCTCTTCAACATCTTCATAAATGACTTGGACACAGGACTGGAAGGGATACTAAGCAAATCTGCAGATGTCACAAAACTCTCACAAAGGCAGGAAGGCCCTGCAGAGGGACCTCAACAGAGAGACCTGCTCTGCACTGGTGCAGGCTCACTTTGAATATTGTGTGCAGTTTTGGGCACTGCAATATAAGAAAGATATTAAGCTATTGAACAGCAAAAATGAGGGCAATGAAGATGGTGAAGGGCCTTGAGGACAAGCTGTATGAGGAGTGGCTGAGGTCACTTGGTCTCTTCATCCTGGAAGGGAGACCTCATTGCAATCTACAGCTTCCTCATGAGGGGAAGAAGAAGAGCAGGCAGTGATCTCTCCTCTGTGTGACCAGTGACAGGACCTGAGGGAGTGGCCTGAAGTTGTGTCAGGGGAGGTTTAGGTTGGATAATAAAAAGAGGGGGTGGTTGGGTACTAGAACAAGCTACCCAGGGAAGTGCTCACAGAACCAAGCCTGTGTTCAAGAAGCATTTGGACAACACTCTCAAGCACATGGTGTGACTCTTGGGAATGGTCCTGTGTAGGGCCAGGAGTTGGGCTCATTGATCCTTGTGGGTCCCTTCCCATTCAGTATATTCTGTGATTCTGATCATTTGGTCATATGCTCCTATGCCATTTGCACTGTTTTATAGCTGAGTCAGGAACCAGTGTGTACTCATCAGGCAGTCTTTGCCGAAGCAGTTTGCAAAGTAACTCATCCTGTTGAGCCACTGATTCAGTGTTCACATAAGATTGTAACTTCATGCATGTCATTGGTCTTAACAGCTCTTTCCCTGTCCAGTCCTACTGGTTATCTGTGATGTGCCACTGCCTGCTTGGTGGGGATTTAACAGTCATTATAGAAATTACACAGTGGTTGTTACATCCTTACTTGCTCCCATGCTACTGCCCACTCTCCCACCTACAGAGAGCTCCTGGATTTTCTTCAATCAATCTTGGCCTGAATGACTTACCCAGAGGCTAGAGTAGAAATAAGGGCCAAAGCTCAGTTGCTCCTGAACTAGCACCTTAAGAGAATGGGGTTTAGGATGTTCATTTGGGGAAACCACAGTCTTTTAATAGTTGTTGACTATTTTAAATCTGCTGCATTGCAACAATATAAGAATGATCTGAAGACAGGCTTATTTGACTTTTTTGATCCCTAAGACACAAGTTTCAGGGACTCTGTCTCATTACTTCCTTGGAATTTAAACTGGGGTGCAGGACAAGCTGTACATGCCTGACCATCCAAGTACCTGCTTCTCACTTAAGTACATGATTTGCAAGCATCTGCTGTAACTTAATTAATGCATAAGATTAAATCAAAGATGAACTGCTACATAAAAAAGGAGGGATGGGATGGGATGGGATGGGATGGGATGGGATGGGATGGGATGGGATGGGATGGGGTAGGACAGTATAAGGGCATATCCACCACTCAAAAGTCATTGCCATTGATGTCCAAGCAGGGTTTTCAGGTAGCATATGGCAGCTTTTCCCACAATTACATTGTAAAGCATTTAGGTTACACATTTGGGGGATCATGGAGATTATTAATTGATGGAGTCAGGAGCACCATTTGGTTTCTGAATTTATAACATGGTCCTTTCCTTCCTGCCTGCCTGCCTGCCTGCCTCCACACTTTTGTGGCTGCATCTGTCATTGGTGCCCAGGCACCTTTGCTGGAGTTCAGATTTTCCTTGGCTGTTGCATTTCAGGTAGGGCTCCTACTGGTACAACTCAGCTGCTTCTCTCCACACCTTTGAATGCAAAGCAGCCCTCAGACTGAGCAGCTTTACAGAGTTTAAACCAGCCAGGAAAGTACTTGTGTCAGCAGCTGTGATCTGCCATTCTCCAAAGGCCAACACATGCATATGGGCAGGAGCCATGCCTCAAAGGCTGCATGTTTAATTATTAATATCTATAAAAAATCTCAGCATTTTCTTGCTCTCATTTTCTCTGGAGCTTTCATGTAGCCCCCAGCAGGAGACAGCTTTATCCCAGCAGCCATTTTTCACACAGTGAAAGAGAGCTGCCACCGCCCCAGACCAGGCAAAGAGGTGAGAGCCAAATACCCACACCAGTCCTGGCTTCACAGACAGCAACTCACTTGGGAACATTGCTAACAATACACAAAGAAAGCCAGAGTAGCAATAAGGCCACAGATGTCGAAGTGGCTTTCAGAATCAACCCACCTTGATCTGCAAAGGGAGAGAAAGCAAAATCAGTGTGAGGAACAGCAACTCATGGTGAGGTTCATTTGTGCACTGCACCAATAGAGGGAAGCAGGAAGGCACAGATCAGGCTACAGCCCCAGAAATAAAGCCTCTCAACAACCCACCTGTCCAAACACCACTGGCTTAAAGCCACTGGATACTGCAGGGCTGACCATGTGCTGAAGTTGGGACTAACACACAAACTGGCATAGGAGGAGAGTGGGCAGCTGGGTCGCCACACCACACCAGGACCTCTGGGCAGCCCTGGGGCCTTCTGAGCACCCACACCAGCCTGATACAAACCTACACCTCTCCATTTCCCTAAGGGAATGGTTCCTTGGATCACCGGACTTGCAAAGTGACAGAAGAGTCTTCCTCCCCAAGGGCCACGGCAGGAACCTTTTCCTTCTGCCTGTATCCAGCAGGCACCAGCTGGCCTCGCAGTTGGGTGGAGAAAGCAAAAGCAACCATCGCTGCCAAGCCCAGCCCAGCACAATTCTCATGTGTGTTCTGCTGTTCCTTCACAGCCCTTTGCTGCCCACCGGGGCACTGCAGGGACACTCTGCCTGCAGCCTCAGCCGTGGAAGTTAAGCACAACAGGAAAGTCCCTTGACAAGGAAAAGATCTGCACTGAACAAAGAGCAAGTCAGCTCCCCCCACCCCTTGTAATTAACAGCTAGACATGACTTTACATCTTCCCACACCAGGAGCTAGCTTGAGGCAGAGCACTGCCACCCTGCTGGGCTCACACGTAGGAGATGAGACTTTGCTCAGGGGCTTCAAGCTACCCTTGGGGCAGCTTTGGTATTCAAAGTGTCTTGACAGATGACTTTACAAGGCCCAACACCAAGTAATACCATGCAGTTAGATGGCTGAGCCCTTGGCCCCTTTCTTGTGTGATATCTGTTTCTGTCCTCTCACCAAACATCACATTTATAGGGTTCAAACTAAGGGTAACAGCAGGCATCCAAAGTACATAAAACCAGAAACAAAGCTTCTGGGAGACTCCCCAGCTCTAGTTCACTTCTGCTTTAGCAGGTGCAGAACTTCAGCAGTATTTTCTGTTGCCTGGGGGCTGGATTACAGTCAGAGCATAATGAGCTCAGTGGATTTGAAGAGTGGTTTTAACATGCAAGGAGCAGGCAAGACCTTCAGCACAGGGATAGAAGACTGGAAATGGTGATTCAGCATCACAGATCTTGCCTACTACTTTTGAAAAAGAGAAATTTTAATTTTTATTTGACAAGCTACCTGAGACAGGCAAATTTGATGTATGTCCTGCAAGACAGTAGTCATAAATATTGCCATATTTCAAACCACTGAGAACAGGCTTATTCCTATTCGTTTTCAGTGTTTTCCATTTATTCATCTTGGTCAGATATTTAATTTTGCCTTTTCTTCCTGTGTGAGCTAATCTCCATCTTTCTGGCCTCCTGGTAACATATATGAATATCAATCATTTATCCTACTGTTCAAACTGAAAATTTAACTCTGTTATGCTGACTTATTATTTTATGATGTCCTTTACCCCTGCACCCTCAAGATCAAATATCAAGGCAAAGTATCAACTACTTTTTCTTCTTCAGATCCCTCCAGAGATGTTATTTTTATTAATACAGCCTTTCTTGCTTGATTATTTTGCTATAACTCTTAATGCTGTTAGCAGTGCAGTCAGACAGCAGGTGACCTCCTGTGATTAGTTTGCAGATTTGCAGGGAAATCTGGACAAACCTTGGTGTTTTTAAGAATTCAAAGTTTGTTTTCTTGCATTGCATTCTCCAGGTGCTGCCCTAGTGTTGCCAGCAGGCTTTGTGTGGCAGGCAGACCTTGCCGGGGACCATGCTCCAGGTTTGGTCAGGACTTGTCACTGGGATGGCTGAGAGAGACACACCACCCCCTAGGAGTGCTGGTCCAAATCTCCATGACAACAGATTTGGGATGGAGACCTGGCATGCTGAGTGCCAGAAGGTCACAGCAGCAAAAAAAAATTGTACTGGGGGAGGAAAAAGAGCAGCTGGGGAAGAGATCAAGGGGCATATTGCAGCACTTTCAATCATATTGCAGTTCGAGTTCATTGGCTCTATGTGCTGGGGCTTTTAAAACACTTTTGTGAGAAGCAATTGCCATGGAGAAGGAAATTGGTCAAAATATTTGTATTTCTATCTGTTACTACTTTTTTTTACTCTAATGGAGAAAATAGAAAGCAAAAATACATTTCTTGCTTCATGGACCTGGTGATATAAATTCAGAGTGAGAGACAAGATGAAGCCTGGTAGACAGACGAAAGGAGTCTGAGTCCAGTTCCTTAGGATCCATTTTCCAATGTAATTAATTTTTATCTCCATTTTATAAGGAATTGGAGTTGTGTAATTGCAGTGACTGCCTGTCCTCCTGTCTGCCTCCCCACCCCACAAAGTCTCCTGAAGCTGTCAGGCTATTTTTACCAAATCTGCCAAAGAAGTAGAAGTCTCAAAGATATTTAACTCCTACAAAGATCACAAAATACAGGTGACTGGTTGATTAGAGAGGGCCAAGAGAATGTCCCGAAGGAGGAGAGGAAAGGGTAGCTCAGCCCTCCTCCACGGCAGGAGGCATCACTCCACTGCTTTAACAGCATGTGCACACTGGTAAGCCAGGCAGCACACACGTAACTCTGAACCCAACAGAGCATATGTTGCCTCTTGAGCTGCCAAAAATAGAGGCATAAGAGGAAGATAAAGCACTGCAGTGAGGAATTAGTGAAAACACAATGTACAGAAATAAGGGAAAGAGTAAGGAAGACAGCAGAAATCTGACCAGTGTTACATGACAGCAGGTGCTGAGATGGTGAGGAGGTGACCAGGATGATTGTTAGTGGGAGGATGTGCAGAGACACTTGAAATTATCTGTAAGGAACTGGACTTTGTCCACAAAATAATCACTTGGAATTAACTCTTGTGTGTGTAATGTAGCTGCACACCTGGGAAAACTGCTGGTCTGGACAACATGGCAGCCCTGGTCCCTTATTTAAGTAGAGGAGAGGCATAACAGAATCAACAGCAAATCAACATCTGCCTCATTAGTAAGAAATACCTTCAAGGCAAGGTAAGCCTGTTGTTTACCAAGCCCATCTCCCATTTCCCTCTTGGAATCAATGCTACAACTGCTGATCAGTGTAAAAAGCAGCAGAAAAATTTTGTGAAGTGCTCTGAGCTTCACTTGCAGAGCCACTACACACAAATCTGTGTGCTTCCAGCATTCCTCCTGCTCCACGTGCACACACACACAGCTCCCTGAAATGCTTCATTCGGGCTGTGATCTGCCTGCAAATGCTTCAGGGCATCTTCCTCTGCCAAAGATAAGGGGAGCTTTCCCACAGGTACATCTGCTATATACAGCAGTTATGAAACGACAAATAAACCATAAATATTTTATATTCTCAGTGCACCTTCATTCTCACCCATTCTTTGAGAAAGCAATAAGTCTAATGTTTATTGCTGTGAGCAGCCTTGAATCACACCAAATACCCGCCCCCCACTGTGACTGTCACCATGACATGAGCAGTCCCTGCTCATCTTGCCATTGCCTGTGAATTCCTCACTAGGTCACAGTTGTCTCTAATCAGTGCTACTTCTTTTTCTTGTACAGACCATCTTAGCATGACACATGAACTAGGAAAGCCATAAGAAGAGCAAAGAGAAGTGAATCTTTGGTTAGCTTATTTTGAATAGCAGTGATATCATATACAAAGTCCAAATTCTAATCATGGTTATTCTTGAGCCTTTCCATGATAGTTGTTCCATGATAGCACAGCAATTGATAGTGGGATTAAAACAATAGAGATTGGCCGGTAAAAATTAGTTCATTGCGTGGGTTAGATGTTCCTACAGAACATTTGATTGAAGACTATTACTTCACTCTACAATGCAAAGGAAACAGCTTTGCTAAAAAGTTAGGTTTTACATTTCTGTGGTTTACGTTCATTTATGTATACAAAATATTTGTTGAGAATAAATGACTATGCTCCAGAGAGTACTGTGCACTGCCAAATCATTTATTATCCCAAAGTAATTTAATCTGATCATATGGAAACCATGCTGAACTCCAGAAACCTGGATGCCATATGGGCAGGCTGCCAGCCAGGGTAAACCAAAGAGATTCTGTCCTTGGGGTGGGAAAGGTACACTGTTCACACAAGCTGTGAAAAAAAAAAAAAAAAAAAAAAAAGAAATCAGCATCAGGAAGTATCTTGGCCAAGAGGAACTTGGCAGAGCAGTATTTTAGCTTTGCTGAGGGACTGTGTATGCCCATTGAAACAGTAACATCTGTGGAGGAAGGGCAGAGCACGGGGATACAATGCAGTTTTATGGCAGCACTGCTTAGTCAGGGAAAGGGACTCCAAAGGGAGCTGATGCAGCCAGCTGGCCGGCTGATGAATGGAGTAACAATTGTGGAAGAGATCAAAAAGCTATCAAGTGCTCCATCATCCCCGACAATGGCAGTTATATGAATTTCTGAGGGTTAGTGAAGCTTGCAGTTCAAGTATATAGATGTGATTTCAGGAAATATTGAGCATTTTTTTGATTCTTAAATCATTAAATATTAATTTGAGCTCATAACCAAGCAAACACAATGACAAAATCCTAAAGGATCTGAAATTCATCATGAATTAATGGAATACGGACAGAATACTGCGCTTTTGTTCACAAAATGAGGGCAGAAATTCAATATGTTTTGTATTGGTGTGATGGATTCCCACTGGATTCAGCTGTGCACCTTACAGAATTGCTCTCTGTGCAGAGCACAACAAAGCGTATTTTTTGCTCTGAAATGTGTTGTGATATGCAGCAAAAATAGCACCTAAAGATATTTATTTATTTATTTCTCAGGTCACTTGCATGTGTGTCTTATTTTGCCTTTATTGAACTCTAGGATATCTATTACTTTTTCTTTCATTTACCACAGTTACTAAACAACAGTAACTATAGGACAATGTCAAATGATCAGTTACAAAAATTTTAATTCATTTCTAACCTTGCACCTCTCCTTGAACTTTCATGGGTAAAATTTCCATTGTTTCACATTTACCTGCTTAAAAGCCAAAATGTTCTATATTTTCACACTCTGAAAGAGCAATTCAAACAGCAGGAAAATGAATTCAGCAAAGCCATAAAATTGACTGCAGAGCCGCTTTATCAAATGCTCTCCAAAACATGGAGAAACATATTTTTTTCCTTATGTTTTCTAATATCATCATGGGCATTACATCAGTACTACAACGAGTAAGGCAGTTCCAGAGAGCACTGAAATTTTCAGCTGGCAATGGTCCTTCTGGTGTGTATTATCTTGTAAGATGCTTTCCTGGCATCTACCAGCTGCCTTCAGGAAAATTTATATGCTATTTTAGTTTGTTTAATTTCTCTTCTATGTTAATGTGCCTTTGTTATTGCCCTGTGGAGTTCATTTACTGTGCCAGGAGATGGCGGCAGTGGAAACCACTTTGTGCCCTCCATTCATAAATGATCTTTCATGCTGAGTGATGATCAGTTATATGATATCAATCAACATGTAAAAATTGCTTTGAAAATCCAAGATAAGCAGTCTTCACAGCTGTAGACACTGAAAGATATATATATTTTAAAAAAAAAGCTGTGAAACATGGAAGGAACTATGTGCTCCCTTCCCAGGATCTGGAGTTCGTTTTTATAATGCCAGAGTTGCAAAGACTAGGGACAGAAATGTCAATATATAAAACTGTCAGAAGGCATGACTTTCCCAGGCTATATGAAAAAAAATTCTGAAGTATCCTTAATTCATTTGATCTTCATGGCACAGAACAAAAAGTATTTAAGTCTGGAGCAGAAAAGGACTGGGGAGAGCCTGCAAAGACATAATAAAGATTGGAGATGAGTTTTGGGGATGCTGGACTTCGACTCATGTCACTGATTTGGTGAGAAGAGGAAGGGAGTAAGCTGTTTGTTTAACTGTTCTTACAAAACGTGTGAAAGAACACATAGAGCCAGGCAGAGCACCTCCTTGGGAGGAATGAGTGTTTACACAGGCAAATTACCATACATATTTCCCACAGGACACAAGCATTATTAGACCTGTTACAAGCTTTGTCAACAACCACTGAGGTAAAAAAGAATCTTGTTTACCCTTCTAAATATGGACCAGTCTTCAGGGCAATACAGTTGCTAAATTTACTGACGCGGATGCTTGTGTTACAGCCAGGATTTATCATGCATGATAAATGCAAAACTGTCTCAGTTACAAGCTTTTGCTCCAAGAATATTATTTATTTATTGCCCAAAATTAAGAGCATGTGGTGGAAATGAGCTTCCCCACCAGCAGATAATGTTTGTGTGCCGCTGAGCAGAAAGAGCAGTGAAGCTGAGGGCTGTGGCAAAATCCCAGTGCTGCACTGGTTCAGGTCTTTCAGCACAGCTAGGACAACCCTGGGCACATGACCCTGAAAGGGAGTTATTGAGAAAAGACAGAGCCCCTTGCCATGTTTCTTGTTGAATTTGGGGCTGTAAGTTGTCTTGCTGCCCCTGTGAGTGAACAAGAACTCCCATCCTGGAGAAACATCTGCTTTCATCATCAGTGTATCCTCACAGAAGAGTCTTTAACACTTAAAGCTTTGGCTAATTGCTTATTTTAATGAGACAGATAACAAAGTAAATCATGTTTATGGAAATCAATCTCTCCTGCATTGCAGTCTTTCCATTAGTGAGAAATTAGTTGTGACTACTGGAAACAAATGATGTTCTGATGTTTTATTGGCTTGCCTGAGTTAAAAAGGCTAATATTGCCAGGAGGAATACACGGGTTTTTAGCTACGAGCCACTTCAATCATGGTAGAGACTTCCAAGCAATTTTGCCTTGTGAAAATTAAAGACCCACAACCCTCAGGGTGTAATGAGGTTTATTGCAAGAAAATCTCACTTATACTACTCAGAGATGTCCCCTGTGCAAACCAGGTCAGTGATTATTTTGATGTAAACGCAACATGGTCTAAAAGAAGTGCCGATCAAAAGAAGCTTGCTTTAGTTATAGAAAAACCTGTAATTATGAGGTTAGTTAATTTTCAGAACAAAAGACTGCAACCTCTGGGTTTGTTCATAATTTAATATACCCTGTGACTGAGAGCCCATGAGGAAAATGGACTTTTTCACGTCTAATTGTTCCTATGGTTAGTCTGTATGAGACATGCACCTCAAATGCAATTATGTCCTATTACTACTACCTGTGTTAAAAGTTTTATTACAAGCTACACTATGTATTCATCCTACATGGGCCTATAATACTCTAATATGCAAATCTGTTTCTCTTCCTTATTTCTAATTCTTCAAGTACATTAAAAGGCAACATGATTTATATTTTCAGCACATTATCCTACTGGTCCTGAGATGTTTTTAAATAAAAAATGGAAAGGAAGGTACCTGTGGCCCTAGAGGTATGTTGTTGATCTATAGGGTATGCCTCATTCATCCAGCCCTATTTATATAACATACAAATAGACTGGAGAGATTTAAAGATATTTTTATAAACCTAGGTCCAATTATAAATAAAAAAATTCTGTGATGCAGGAAGAGGAAAACAGTGGCTAACTGCCCTCTAAGTAGATTTTCTTAATGCTGGCAAAGAGGGTGCACAGAGGTGTGGTATCACACAGCAGTGTAGAGGTCCTGGCCAGTGGCATCCGTGAGAGGTCTGCTTTGTCTTTTCTGCTTCATAGGCTTTGCCCTGCAGGAGGAAGAAAGTGCAATTGAAGGCTTGTGAGCTCCATCCCTCTCCCTGCTGCAGGGTGGGCGCTGGCTGCCTTTTCAAGTTGCAGCACAGAGCTTTACTGTGAGCCTCCTTTAAAACAAGATGCCCTCTGAAACGTCTGAATTTAGAAGCAGATTTATTATGCAGGCTGGAATGACTATTCGCTCTTGCCAGTGTCACCAGATAAAAGGCAGCTTTCTCTAGATTTAGGAGTGGAATCTAACAAAAAAATAAAAAAAACCCCAAACCAAAATAGGCCACCAAAAAACCCAAAAACCCCACCAAAATAACACAAATGGAAAACAAACCGATAGAATCACCTTACTCTGCCTTGTCACTTGATCAGCCTAGAGCTCTCATAACCACAAGCAGTAATATCTTACACAATACAATACTGCATTGTATTGTAGCCTATCTTGCAATATCTTATCTTTTCCATTATGGCCTTGCTTATACTGTTTTCTATCCTGAGCCCACTGTCTCTGTCCTAGAAACATCAGGGAGACTAGTGGAGTGGAGCTGCTAGATGCAAGGACACCCCTCACCAGGCCTGATCCTGACCCTGCCACACATACAGGTTGGATGTCGCCGGCTGGACTTGGCCCGTCCCCATCCCCACGGAGGTGCCTGATGGCTGGGACTAGGGCTGCAAAAAGGCAGTAAAGGACTTAGGTGCTGACTTTTTGGAGATGAGGATTTGAGTTTTAATGACATGACTAGCAGGTGTGGTGAGGAGCTGGCATCAGTCTGACTAGTTTAGGATGCTGACCTCAAGGCAGAGGAATGCTGCCAGTGCTACACATTGTGATTATCACCTTAATGAGCCAGATCACGAGGCACTACAACTCTGGATATTTCCACTGTGTCTCTGCTACAATATTCACAACACTCTCATTACAGGGCATTTTGAACCCCCTCAGGGATGGGGGTGCAATCCATCCATGCTGCTGCCTGCAGGGACAGCCACCGGAGGAGATGGTGTGGAGGCCACAGGGGAATCCCTGAACATGCAGACACACCATCTATTTGTGAGATGCCACATCTGTGTTCCTCAGTGCATAATGATGGTCCAGCAGGCACTTTTTTAGTACTTTTCAATATTTGCTCCAGCAAGCTACTGGAGGCGGCGATCTCTTGTGTGGAGTCACACATGTCCAAGTACTAAATATGCAAGTGATGCAAGGACACATATTTTCCTCCTCTTCTTCTTTTTTCTTTTTTTTTTTTTTCTTTAACATAGTTTCTTCTTCCTATTTCTTTGTTAAGGTCCTTATGCTGGCAGTGCTAAAATAAAAGGAAAAAAAAAGCCTGATTTTACCCCCAGACTTCACCTCAAATGAAATTTGGTATCTATGGTAGCAAGCATGTGTGTATTTTCTAACAGTTTCTCTTGGGAATGGATATTTACATGACACTTCTCATGACAAAATTCTGCTTTTCTTAAGCACCTTGAAAAAATTGCTCACCATAGGAAAACGTTGAAAGGAGGGGGAGAGCAGGTGACAAACAAGACTAAGAGTTGCACTTCTGCATCCTCCGGTCTAAAACATGATTGAGAGCAGATGAAAGTTGTGTGGCAGAGAGACAGGTCAGTACAATGGGAGTGCCAGGCATGGACACAGACAAAGGTGACAAAGCTGAGACGTGTGGTGTAGGTTACTGACGTGGCAAAAGTATTGTGGTTTGTCACGTGTCACTCAGTGGCTGGTTGTGAAAGACACTGTTTAAACAAACTGTTGTGTACATTTCCATGCCAGTTCCTGTCTGTCCAGATTCTTAATTTCAAAAGGCAGCTCCTAAGTATATTTGAATGAGTAATTATTTTTGGCTAGCATTGACAGCAACTGGAAAATCTAAACACTATTGCCCTGTGCATACCCTGTCCGTAGATTGCACAGGAGTTTTTCATATGGGTTGCTGCTATTTCTGCTCCATTCATACCCTCTTTTCTTCATTTGCCCCTGAGACCATTCTTTTTTTTTGCTGGAAAGGGCTCTCTGACTCCTTTTGGACACATACGTTCCTCCCCTTGGTGCAAAAGCACTTCTGTATAGTTTCTTATTGAGCAAATGGTGACTACTTAGCACTGGCAATTCGGTTCTATTAATTTTATACATCAGCGCTTGAAATGGTAATGCAGCTTTTGCATCCAGGAATGAATTCTCACCTTTGGGAGTTGAAGCCAAGGCCCACAGAAGCCTTCACACCTTTGTCTGCTTATTTATATTTGCCTGTAATAATTGGGTAACTGTATAACTTCGCATTCAATCATTTTCATAACATTGCAAGAATTTTAGACATCCTTGGACAGAAATTGCCTGATCTAGAGGCCAGTCAACCAGAAAGCAGTGGTTGGAGCCTCTAGTTAGCATGTCCAGCACTTCCAACAGCAGTTGGAACAGCCCACCTCTGAGAAAATAAGTTGATCAAATAATTGAGAATATCTCAGATCTTCTACATGTAAGTCCAAAGTGTTCAAATAAGTCTGTGAAAGAGAAGGGCAGAGGAATGAGAGAGAGGAGAATCATGGTGACAATGGTGAGGGAAAAGGAAATGAAGGACACCGAACCACTTGAGGAAGGAAAAGGATACCCAGATATGGGTGGCATAGAAGCCCTGGAGTGAGGGAGAGCTTGGAGACCATGAATATAGAGGTGGGAAGGGACTCACACAGTCATCCTGTGGGGAACAGGAAGGCAGGAATGCAGAATTATCTGGGAGGTGCCAAACAATCTGTCCCCTCCAACAACCAACCACTCTTCATATTTTCAATTTTCAGTGTAAAGAGAGGTATGAAGTCTGTATATCATTCAGATTGTAGAGCATGAGCTTTGGCAGGTCCCAGCAGCTTCAGTGTGACTTGAGGTGACAAATCACATTTTTCATACAAGCAACAATTAAATAATAATATTTCAAATAAGCAGCAGTTTCCACTGATGGAATGGAAAAAGTGCTGTAATTACATGAGAGACAATTGCAGTTTTATTGTTATATTTCCCTCCATTTCAAGAAAAAATTATTATTAAGAAACAACACCTTTCAATATTCATTATTTGGGCAGCCTGGCAAGTGTACAAGCAACAACTGGCTGACTATTCAACACAAAAATGCAGACTTCTGACAGGATTTTCTTGTTCTTGAAAGGAAGTGGCCTAATGTTTCTACTAATTACCAAGACACCAAAAACAAGGGGTTGGTAATGGAACTTAAAATCGTCACGTAAAGTGGAAGGCGATGCCTCTATAAAGGAGATTTTAAATATTGCCTAGGAGGAGCTGACTGTGATGTCCACACTGACAGAAATAAAGTAAAAAATAATAATCCATGGTGAAAGATCATGGATTTCAGGATTAAAATTAATTTCAGGTCTCAGTGAGGGAGTTAATGAACTGTACACCATGGGGAGAAAGGAAATACAATACAGAATTCAGGCCTGTTTAAAGTAAATGTGATGGCAAACTACTTTAGACAGGAAATAGTTTGACAGAGAGGCAGGAAAGCTATTGATGGCACTGATGAAACTTCACCTGGAATACTGCTCATTTATGTTCAAGATAAAATGGCACGGGAACCAGTGCAAAGAAAGACTTCAAGACTGGTCAGGGGACAAAAACCAACAGCACTGAAGCCCAGATTTATGCTGCCCAACTTCAGGGACTTCACAAAGACACATATATTAGGAGCACAGTCATGGACACCTCCAGTCATTCAGCCTACCTAAGTTCTGACTTGGCTTCTAAATTAGATGATTTATTTAAATACTTTAAGCTACAAAGGAAGCATATTGCTTTAGGGAATTTGTGTGGTGCCCCAAAAAACAGAGGGTCAGAAAGAAACCAGCTGCTCCTAGAAGTGTAAACACCACAGAAGAGTGAAGGTGAGGTTTATCAGTAGGACAAACTGATACATGCTGGGCACAAATAAATTGTTCTGATAAAAAGAAGGCTGATCTTTGGAAACAGCTTACCATATGCAGATAAGGGAATAAGAAACTTTTCTAGAATTACATTGAAGCTGAATAAGTTAGTTTAAGAGGTTATGCGATGAACACAACTGAAAGAGTAAACATTTGGACTGGCAGATACAAAAAGGTTCTTTCTGATCCTTTGTGCTATGCTGTTTTATTTGGATTTTTAGTTACTGAATATAAACAGGATTAATCTTTTATATTGTCATCAAAAGGGACATCTTGTAAAATCACGTGTGTTTAGAGAAAGAATTATTGGAAGGTGCCACCGGCCTGTCATCGTACATTTTCATCAAGGGGAAGGACTGAAAACTCTATTTCCTGGGAGCAGAATTGTTCAAGAATGAAACCAAGAACAACTATGCCTGAGCATCTGATCTATCCTTGTGTTGTGTATCCCAGCAAACTGAGCAAAGTGCTTGTGCTGCCCAAGGCAAGAGAGACCAAATCTCCTAAGTGATGGGCAAATGCTCGGCAAGGTTTAGAAGGAACAGAAATGCTGTCAACATGCTTCCAGCTATCACTGGCACAGGTAGTGGTAGGGTATACAACCGATGGGAAGTTAGGCCAAGTCCATGTCTTTCTACTTTATGGTTGTTGCAGTAATGGAAAATCATTGCCCATGGGCCAGCCCCACATACAAACCTGAAGTGCTTGGGACACACAGTTAAAAGTGTCCCAGCACATACAAACACAGACTATCGATCGCAGCTGTGTATTGCCAAATGGGGTGGAAGAGCACAGCCAAGTGCCTGGCAAACATCTAGAAGAGGACATAGGAATGTGAGCATGGAGGGGGGTTGGCAGGAGCAGTGGCAGAAATGAGACTTGGAATATTGTTTCCTGCTATTTAATCCTTCCTAATTTTCAGTGGAACGAGCCTCTATTACACATTGCCAAAAAATAATGGGGAGAAACAGAGAAATATCTGATTCCCCTACAGATGACACTGAGTATTGGCTAACCAGTTGAGTCAACAGCACATAATGCAATACAAACATGTGCTAAGAGGAATAAGATGTTTACCCCTGATTATTGTACTGCATGCTGGGAAAAGGCTGTGTCAGTCCCCTAATTCTATGCAACCCTCTTATTTTGAAATTAATTTGGAAGGATGGAAGTCATTATGAATTTTAGGTTTAAACTTGAATCTGTATCTAAATATACATACATACGTATGTATACACATACATATATACACACATATATATATGTATATATACATATATATACATATATATATATATACACACACACACACATATATAATACTTCATTTCAGAATAGCAGAAAATTGCTGATTTTCCTGGGCAATACCTAACATTAACTTAGCGGTTCATTTTAGGAAACATACAATTTTGCTAAATAGAGGACTAAGTGAAGCAAGACACAAACTGACAACATACAAGGCCTTAAGAGTCATGAAATACATGATTTTACAACACAGTTTTACAATAGCAATTATGTTCATTATTCAAAGTTATTTGTTTGCTAAAGCTTGCCCCACGAGAAACAATAAACTAGAGACAAATATAGAGTCATGTATATTTTTTGTTAAAAAGAATGTGTTAATCCTTATTCTAACAAAATCTTGTTAGCAAGGGCTTTACAATTCATGAAGTCTTCTCTTTCTTTTTCTATGGGGTCACAGTTGGTCTGGAATGCTGTCAAGGATAATATTTGTGGTCAGTTGCTATTGGCAGTGACAGTCAAAGCTCAGGCAGCCTTTAGACATGAAATTAATAATGGCATGTGTACCAGAGAGGTTAAGTATGTATTGTTTTTTTCATGACTTACCAGGAAAAATTCTTACTGAGGTCCAAGAAAGCTTGGCATGAATAAATCATAAATATGGAGTGAAGGATGTGCCTCAGGAAAAGGAGGGAAGGCTCAGTATAATCTAGATAAAATCAGACAAAATATCAGTGTGCCACTGAGGATGTGCTCAGTTGCATAAATACACAGCGTTTCAGAAGTCCACAGACATTGTACTGCACAAATTGTTAATTTAAAACGGATTGCGAATTTGAAAGAGCATGACCACCTTTCTCTTTATGCGTAGAGTGCAATATATGCCTCTAGCACTGTTTATATAATATAAACACCACCTAGGCTGTGAGAGGACTTACCAGTGACCCCTAAGCACTTACCTGATTCACAAAGTCATGCCTCTGTATCAGCAGACGGGCTTGCTAAATCCATAAATAATTGAACTTCTTTCCTGATTGCTTTCTTTTCCCATCAAAATGTCCTCTATGTGTCCATACACACATGATGAATGCGTGGGAAAAAAGTATGGGCTGGTTTTGCATCACCTTACAGCTCTGGACTTTTGCCACCTAAAGATATCATGAGCTTCCCTCAGTGTCTGAAGTTACTCCTTCAGCTAAGACCAAAACCCCCTCAGAAACTAATAATAGGAACTCCAGTAGTGACCCTGCCGTCACATTTAATTTTATTCTGGACTTGGGGTTCTTGGGTGTACTTGTGTTGCAGTATGCTTGTGGTATAGAAAAGTATGCTGAAGTTGTAATGATTGTTTAAAGTGAGCATGCTTCTAAAATGGTGTAACTCTTTGTGTAACCCTTCTTATTCCCAAGGTTCCTCAGTCTTATCTATACCATTGGAATGTCTAAGAGATAACTGAAAGCTTACCTATTGGTTATTAACCCTTTGTTATCATTGGTTGTTTCTAAGACCTCCTGGACTCCCAGGGGTCACTTTGTAATCCCCCCAAGAGGTATTTAAGTCACTACCCAGAACAATAAACGCTCTCTGCCTGCTCATCCTTGCCTGCTGCTGGTGTCCATGGTCTCTCTGTGGGGGCCATGAGGTGCCGCGAGGTGAAGGGGGGAAGGGAAGGGAACACCGCTCCCTCTCAGAGCGAGCGGTAAAAGACAAGGCCTCTTGCCTGGGGTTCCCTCTCCCCATCCACCTTCAACATTCCTAATAGCTGGACCACAACTGGTCAGGCTTTCAAAACACAAACAAGAAGATGAGAGGTAAATGACATAAGAAATCTGAAAGGACCTCCAACCTGGATGCTGTATATATTTTGCTGCAACAAAACCCCTGAAATATTACAACTGCCTAGCCCTCCAATATGCGTTCCAGCATTCAAACAGAAAAAAAGCTGCAACTCCTGGCTTTCCCTCTCTGTCCTTTTATTTGAAGTCGGTATCTTACTGCTGCCATTAAAAATTCCTGTCACTTGCAATCGCTATCTCAGAAATAAGAGGAGTTGTATGAGAACTGATCAGATACATCTTGTGTGTATACCTGGAAGTACATGCATTCATCTGAGCACCTTCCCAGTAAAGATCTGACATCAGCTTTCCCTTCTGAATTTTAATCTTTCTCCCAGGACACAAGACCAGATGCCTTATCTACACAAAAGAAATGAATGAGCTGCTTTTGCCCGCAGAGTCAAGTAAGTCTCCAAGCAAGGATACCACTGTAGCAACTGCAGCCAGAGTTGAGAGGGGCTGTGGCTGTAATTTATCATTGGCAATTTATTTTGGGCAGTGTGGCTACATGTTAGCGATGACAGCATTTGGAGCATTAAGTGTTCCAGAGTGAGGACTGTGGCACTTCTAACAGGTTCATACTCTGAAGGCCTGTCAGTCCTGGTAAGTCCATAGAAACACAGGTATTTTGCAGTATTCACCCAGGGAATGTCTCAGCATGGCCCATTTTCCAGGTCTGGACTGTTTCCTTGGCTCTGAAACATTTTATGATTGTGAGAAAGTTGACTGCAATACAGGGCAACCAGTACAAGCCTGGGATTGTCTTCTGGGTCCAAAGATAGTTATATCCTAAGTAGTGGTAGAAAGGAAAAAGAAAATCCAAAGGATTTTGTCTGCAAAGATAACAGAAGCATTGTGTCAAAAGAGGAGGAAAACACATCCATATGAATCAAGGATATATGTGATTTCCCTCACTTCTGACTTCTTTACAACATTTAATGGTGTACACAGAGTATGTCTGGCCATGCCTCCAATTGTTCATAAATTATGATGGTTACATGTCTTTAAAATAAACTCTGGCACACAAACACTTACTAAGACACATAAACTGAGTCAGTTGTACTGATTCAGTCACATCCCTCAGTTGTGCTGAAGTTCTTAATTAGACCTTTTTTTTCATGGTGCAGCTGAGTGACCTTGGATCAGATTGCTGCATGAGAAAGAGCTGCAAGAAGCAAGGGGCACTTACTTTTGTTCAGGAGCTATGCTTACATGGAAGGACTCTATCCCTTGGTCCTTGCCTGAGCTGCTACAGATATGACTGTGTCTGGCCACATATGCACTGATCCAGACTCTGACCCACCTGGGTTGATCTTGGATCCTTCCTGTCACTGCAGGCTTGTCTAATGATGACAAGACTGGTGGCTGGCCGGCCCTGGATACTGTCACTGAACCTGATTCTGCCCCTGAATGACTGACTTGGCTTTCTGGCTCGAACTCAGACCTCCTTGTCATTACGTTCTCTTGGATCTGTACTCTTAGCTGAAATTTGTAGCCATTACCAGAACTTCTTTGCTGTTCTTGTTTGGGTGCTGCTCCTGCTTGGTAGTGAAGCCACTGCCATGCCTGCCTTATTGCCACCCTCTGCTCCCAGCTTGTCTTGCTGCTTCATAAAACGCATTTCTCCAAAAGATGCCACCTCTCACCCACCACTGGTATCACTGTTGCCCATGGGACTGTGACACCCCTGACACCAGTAGCTGCTGTACAAGCCAGACAACAAGTGTACAGATTGCCGACACCATGTGACTCTCCTTTTATCCAAAGATTTTTGTTAGAAATCTGTCTTGAGCCAGCCTACTAGCACCATGCGCTCCTGCCAACAGGATAAATCAGGAGAGAGGGCAAGAAGTCAGCAATCATGACAAAGAGTCTGTTTTGTCACAGACAGATGGCAAAACTAAGCAGTGATAACACAACTCCTCTTGTGTGACCTCAATGAACAGGGTCAGACAACCTGGGAATCTCATTAACCTGGAGACTGCCTGTTTCAGAAGCCTAAGTAAAATGCACAGTGGTCACACACCCAAAGTAGTCACGAGTTCTTTGGTTTTGTCACCTATTGTAATTTATTTTAGTTGTCCAAATCTGGCAACAGCTTTTTGTACTTTAGCAGTTGCTTTTCCCACTTCAGCTGCAACATTCTATCCTCTCCCTCTCCAGGGCATTACCTCCACCTGTGCTGGAGACACTTCAAACATACAAGGGCTATGACACTTTATTCTCCCAGCTCCACCATGAGGTACTGCTGGTGTTGCGCCTGCCCACTGCAGGACACCTGGGCTGCCACAGGGACACACACAGCTTGGCACCTTTTTCAGGCTGTCACACCTGCAGGGATCTCAGCACTAAATCCAATCCAGCACTGTTGTGAGATGGGGCTACCAGCAGGAAGGCAGCAACTGGCCAGTCAACCTGTACCCCAAGATCTACCTGTGTATCAAGAGGGCGAACACACACGAAATCAGGACATGAATGGCCTTGCTCAAACAGCACTGGCACCTTGCAGCTCAGACACTCCCACCACACAAGTTTGTTTGGCTGCTGTTGGGTGTTGTAGCATGTCCAGTGCTGCTCCCTTGTTCTAATATTAAGTCTGTGTACCCCAGGGTAAAGTTATGCCTTCTGCATCTAATTGCAACTCTGCCAATTTACCTGGAAAGCTTCCTTTGCTCTAGCATTTCATCCTGAAGGGCCAAAAGTAGTGCCCCTGAGACATTCATGTGTTGTCCCGAACACGTGCAGTACATACTGACTTCTGTCTCCTTTTTGCTCTTCTTAAACATGTCTGGCTAAACCTTTTCAGGAATTTGGCCTTCCTGTGCCCAAGGAAACGTCCACCAGGACGCTCAGGAATTGTTCACCAGGAGGCTCACACTGCACAGCAATGCAAAACATCAGGCTCAGGTAGAGCCAGCTGCTGTTCTCTAGAAATAGACACTTCCAGCATTTCCTGACTCAGCATGCACAAATGGGCCACTAAATCCTTTGTTTTTCATGTAACATGTATAGGGAATTGTTATGAAAGTTTACCGTTCTGGAAGTCAGTGTAAATACATTTTGTACACAAAGGAATTCAAACAATGCAATTGCTGTTGTGTTTTATGTAACTTTTCAGCACATTTTGCAAAACTGCCTCCTCTCCCTCAAACAGAGCAGTTCTGATACAGCCCACCAGTGAGGATTCACAAACATTCACAGCTCAGAAACATTAGAAACCAACCTCTTTTTGGTGGATAGGAATGCTGTCCAATTTTATTTATTTATTATCCTATTATTTATTTGAAGTTTAGCAGAGAATAAAAAAAATAATTTTTGGATTAAAAACCATATAAAATACAAGTCTCTAAACTGGAAGCTATGTGACAACCCATTTCTGTATGTGGAAGAAAATCTGTTGTGAAGAAGTAAGGTATCTATCCTGCATATCTGTTTTTAAGTGAGAAATACACAATGGTTCTGGGCTCCTCAGTACAAAAAAAGAGAAGGAGCTACTGGTGCAGGTCTGGCAGAGGCCACAAAGATGAATACGGGTCTGGAGCATCTCTCCTAAGAGGGAGACTGTGGAGCTGCTCCTTGTTTAGCCTGGAGAAGACTGAGAGGGGATCTCATTAATGCAGATAAATATTTCAAAGGTGGGTGCCAAGAGGAAAGTGCCAGACTCTTTTCAGTGGTGCCCAGTGACAGAATGAAAAGGAATGGCCATAAACTAAATCATGACTTTAAAGTTTCATCTCAACTTGAGAACTTCTTTAGTTCTCAGGGTGGCAGAGCACTGAACAGGCTGCCCAGGAAGGTCATGGAGTCTCCCTCTCTGGAGACATTCCAACCCCACCTGGACGCGTTCCTGTGTACACTGCTCTAGGTGACCCTGCCTTGGCAGAGGGATTGGACTGGATGATCTCCAGAGGTTACTTCCAACTCGAACAGTTCTGGGATTCTGTGAATCCTTCTGGCATTACCCGTCAGCCCTACACGGAGAGCAGTGCCGGCCACGGCCCCGCACAGCACGTGGACCCAGATCCCGGCTATCCGGGCTATCCCGGGGCCGCTCGCGCTGTCCCGCCCCCCGCGCCCGCCGCGCCTCGCAAGGCCCCGCGCGCCGCCC
The DNA here is from genome assembly GCA_038380795.1 of Pyrocephalus nanus. Taxonomy (NCBI): domain Eukaryota; kingdom Metazoa; phylum Chordata; class Aves; order Passeriformes; family Tyrannidae; genus Pyrocephalus; species Pyrocephalus nanus. Next base: position 1,009,076 of record CM076262.1, read on the forward strand.
CCTGCGCTGGCTGCGTCTGGCCTGCCGCTCCCGGCGTGCACCGCGCCGTGGCGCGCGAGCCGCCGCTGACGTCCCGGCCCCGCCACTGGGCAGCGGCGCCCGCGCGTCACGAGCTCAAGCGGCTGAGTCACCCGCGCGCCGTCGCAGCGCCCGGCCATTGGCTGCGGCGCCGCCCGGCCCCGCCCCCGCAGGCCGTGGAGCTATAAAAGTGGCTCCGGCGCCCCCTCCGCGCCTTTAGCCCCGGGTGTCTGAGAGGAGAAAGATGCATCGACTCCGCTCACGGGCCTCCACGGGGATTTCTGCCTTCGCCGCCAGTTCGTCCTCCGCCTGCTCTCGCCAATCACCCCCGCTGCCCCGGACCGCGAAGTCGGCCTCGCAGAGGCGTTGGAGTAAAAAGCGCTCCTGCTCTTCCATCGGCTGATTGTCGCTGATTCCCGGGCGGGGGGGAGCAGAGAGTCCGAGACCCGGAGAGGAGCCGCGGGAGCCAAGCCGAGCCGAGCGCCGCTGCGACCATGCCCAAGCCTAAGAAGCGGGGGAGCAACCACCAGCGCGGAGCCGGTGAGCGCGGCCGGGCGGGCGAGGGCGCGGGGTCCACCCGGCGTTTCCCGTGGCCGCGAAGGCCCGCCCTGTCTGGTGGCGCCCCGGCTCCGTGCGGGCGGTGGGTGAGCGGCAGGACGGGCGGGGGTGGCCGCGGAGCTGCGGCCGGGCCGGGCCGGGGCCGGGCGGGTGACAGGAGCCGGCCGAAACCGCCACCTCACGGCGCCATGCGCATGCGCGGGGGGCGGGGGGGGGGCGGGCGCGGCCGGGCTGGCGCCGCCGGCGGAGAGAGCCCCGGGCGGCGGCCTTGGGGCCTGCGGGCAGCGCGGGGGGACGGTGTGCCCCGGAACGCCGCTGTGTCGCCCAAAACACCCCTTGTTCTTACGCTAAAGTAGGATATTGTGAAATAAACAGCCTTCATGCAGAATGGGAACGTGCGTGGCGGAGGTGCTGGTGCCTGGGCAGAATGGAGGTTTTGTGGGGTGGTGAGCCATAGCCGTGAGCAGCATCAATCTGGTATCAAGTGCAAATTCACAGGGTGTTTCTGCAGCTGCTTTTATTTTAGTCTGTGAAGGGCTCGCTGTCATTCTTGCCACTTCTCCCATTGAACTCCCCTGTTTGATATCAGTAGGTATCGAACAAGTAAGTGGCCATGCTGGAGCTGTGAGTTCCCAAATTTCTTTGTTCGTGCGTTGGCTGGTGTTTTTCTCTTGGGTTATGGTCAGTGATGCAGGTGGATATGGCTAAAAGCAGCAAAACATCTGGAGTGTGACTTAATTGGAAAGTGCTTGGACACTGATTTTTGCCTAGATAAAAATAGTTTTTTGGGGTCTTGGTAGTCAGGAAGCCTGTCTGAAGCTGGCGAGCTCTGTGGTGTTGCCTTCTTAAATAATTTGGAATCAGTTTTGTCACAAAATTAACTGGAAGAACAGAGTTCAGAGTAAATTATTTTTGGTAGCTATTGGAGAAATAACAGATATAAAAAGTTGTAGGGATGAATACTGGTGAAAATAATACTACTTTCTTCAAAAAGTTTGAAGTTACCACACTGAGGCCTTCTTGGTCTCAAGAGGGAAAACTTTTATCCCTTGTGAAAGCATTTGATGTTCTGACTTGTATTTGTAATTCAGTATTTAAACAGTTGTACATTGCTGATGGCGCTCACATTACACTTAGTCCCATAAATCCTGCATTGAACCTGCTAATGTATGATTGCCTAAATGTTTAGCTTCTACTGTCTTGAAGTTCCTCAAAATTAAAAACTGAAGATTGTATGGCAGTCTTTTATGTAGCTTGTCCTAGCAGTTGAATTAATATAGACCTAATTTTAAAGCACTGTCACAGTAAATTGCATTAACTTGAAGTTGATAGTGGAAAGGAAGATGCTAAATCTAGAGTGGGAATTGGACCTATCTCTAGAACAGGAATTGGATCAGTACTAAGTGAGCCCTTCCCACTGTTCTTCTAGAACACAGCCAACCAAGCCTTTGGAATAGGTGAGAGTAAGGTAATCAGCAGAGGACAGAAGTGTTCTTTCTGTGGTTGGATCAGGGAGAGTGAATTTGCTGGGAGGGTTCAGTTCTACACTGGGTGCTCAGATCTTCCTTTTCTCTATGAAAAATGACCAAACCATTGTATTCATCTTTCCTTAAGGTGGTCAGCCCAGAAATGTGCAGCCTTTTAGTGATGAAGATGCTTCAATTGAAACTATGAGTCACTGCAGTGGCTTCAGTGATCCTGCTAGCTTCACTGAGGATGGTAAATTCTCTCATTTATTCATCTTTTTAAAAATATAAAACCTGAGTTGACTTAGTAGTTTAAGTTCTAGACTGTAAATAGCAGTAGCAAAATAGTGATGTTCCATTAACACTGTATTATTGTTTATCTAGTTTGTTTTTGTTTTGTAAGACTATACTCCAGGTTTCATGAGCCTCTGGAAACTATGAGGCTCCTTTCAATTAGAATTATACAGTTCTGACGTGGAGACAATAAGAGTTTTAAGGTGCATTTGTAAGACATTGAAAGTTGATTCATGAAAGTTGAGGCAGTAAGAACTTCAGAAGATTTTTAGGATGGGAAGAGTCACATTTGCCTGTTGTGAACTAGATTTGTGCATTGTCTCCCTGAACATCTCTGCAACTGGGACTGCTCCAATGTCCTCTTTTTAGGAGGAGGAGACCTGAAAGCCTGATACAGTTTGATAAGGCAGGGAGCCTTCTCTGGGAATACTTGCCACTCTTAACTGAGCTCGTGTTGCAGAGGCTTCTAAAGCGATGCCATACAGGATGGGCTGCTTTGACAGCACCTGCTGCATCAGCAGTGAGCATGCCACTGTACTCCAGGGGTAGGTGTAGTGGACAAGAGCAGTCCTTATAAAAGTATTTTGGGTGGCGGTTTGATGTAGTAGGATTAACACTATTGAGCTTCTGTAATACTGAACAATTATGTAGCTGTTGTCTGTGTTAAACTACTTTCTTAGTGTTAGAAACATTTTGTTGGAACTACTGTGCCTGCTAATGAAATTATTTCTTCTGGATTAGGGCCCGAAGTTGATGAAGAAGCCACTCAAGAGGACTTAGAATACAAATTGAAAGGATTTATTGATCTTACATTGGACAAGAGGTATAGTCTGCTTTGAAGAAAAGCATTCATACATTGTTTGCTGGCTTCCTCTGATTTAATAAGGGAAATACACATCAAATGTTTTTACATGCTTACTGAGGTTAGGATTTCATGCTGATGAGGACTTCTGGATCTGAAAAGACCTTTTTCCCTCCACAGAGTTTTTGGATGAGTTAGACTTTCGTAATAGCTTGAAGTAGAGTAACTTTATTTCTAGCCTGGTGTACTACTGTGAACTCTGTCTCCAAACTAAGTTTTGTTGTCCTTGAGAAAGGAGGCAATTTGTAGCATATCATACTTCATGGTACTTGTGTGGGTTTCTCTACTGTTGGGTGCAGACAAATATAAACTACCATAAAACAAAAGCAGACGTTTAATTGATGTGTGCTGATTTCAGGAGGTCTTCCTTTTCTCTTCTAACAGTGCAAAGACAAGACAAGCAGCCCTTGAGAGTCTGAAAAGTGCTTTTTCTTCTAAAATACTCTATGAATTTATCATGGAAAGGAGAATGACTCTAACTGATAGCATTGAGCGCTGCATAAAGAAAGGTAATGAACATGCTACAGAAAGCAATAATCCTTATGAAATAGCACATTGCTTAAAACGAATTTAGACTGTTAGCCTTCTCTGGTACTTTATAGAGTGCTTAATAATTCAGTTAAAATTCCTTTTTTAAATTTAGATGTCGTATTTTAACTGTCCTAGAAAATGAATTGAAATTATCTTGGAACTATTGGTTTCTGAATTTCCACTTGCAAACTTTCATACTATTATCTTTAAATGTTAAAGGAAGAAAGCAATGCACAATGTGATTGCTCATTATAGTGTGTTAATCTCCAGGTAAGAGTGACGAACAGTGTGCAGCTGCCGGACTGGCCTGTCTTCTGTGTGTGCAGATGGGGTCAGGAATTGAAAGTGAGGAGATTTTTAAGACTCTTGGTCCAGTTCTGAAGAAGATTGTCTGTGATGGAACAGCCAGTATCCAAGCCAGACAGGCTGTAAGTATGAAATGTTTATTTGCCAGACAGGGACAGAGGGCTGCTTTTGACCAGCTCACTGTTGTGTAATCCAGAACTAAAGGTTACCACACTAGTTTGTACTGATAGTGTTGACATATGCTCTGAATGATATATAGCAGTTTTCACTGACATAAAAAGCCCCACCTAAAGGTTGAACATGATTCTCTTCTTCAACTTGGGGACCTTTTTAAAAAGCTGTTCAGTGTAGTACTTTGGCAAGTGTCTGAACTCACTGTATTGCACTCTCCTTTCTGGAGTTCTGAGGGCTGATGTTGAGGTCCTATAGGAAAAAAATGAAGTTTACCTACTGATTAATGTATCCTTCCTGTATTTATTTTATTCTTAAAGTTTAATTTTATTCTTTAACAGCCCAGGGATATTACTTAAGCAATTATATTTATTTATGATAAAATCACATATAGCACAGCTGAGACTCCGTACATAATACATTTGTACATTTGTACTGTACTGTCAAAAGTATTTGAGTTTTTTGCCCAGTCATCTCATCTATACATCAGTGGTATGCTTGAAATGTTGACTAAAGATAGTCTGAACTCTTGCCAAGAGTTGAGTTCTTTAAAAACTTCAGAGATTTAACTAATATTCTCCAACTTGCCTTCATCATTAAATGGATGGCTACTCTATTGTACTCAAGCTATCAATAGATCCTGACAGCTGCAAGAGGAAGTAGTACTGGTTCAACAGCAGTTATTTCTACAAACAAAAAAAAAGGCTCTTAAAGCTTTACCTGTTTAAATGTAATTTTGAGTCCTATGTGATTAGTGCAAACATGACCTTGAAGCATATTTTTTCCATGCTCTTTGTAAGAGGAATTGGAGTAGAATATTTGGGATAGGGAAAAGATGGGTAGGACCTTGCAGTAGAAGTTGCAAAGTTCAAGGAAAGGCTCTTGAGTTTTCATGCCATTTGATTGTAATAGTTGTCAGAAAGGGAAAATATTTCCCACAGCTGTGAATAAATATTGTATGTCCATTACTGTTTGTCATCATAATTTCTAGTAGTGAATCCTAGTGAGATTTAAAAATCACTTGGTGAAAGCAGTGCTATTTATAGCCTTTTCAAGGGCTTTGTAAGCTATATTAAATAATAACACTTAAAAAGTGAAGGCTTGTTAGAGTAACAGCTGTAAAATCATCCTGAGTGGATGGGAATTGGGAGATAAGTATTACAAAGCAGCTGAATATAACAGGATTGCAGACTTCTAAACTCTGCTAAGGTTTTTATCTCAAGTTTCCGTTACTCCAGATGTTTAATTTCAAAGGTCCAGGTTTGAAGGTTTTGTCAATTGTAACACCTATGTCAAGTACTGACACTTCTTTCTTTTGTGTCTAGTGTGCAACCTGCTTAGGGATTTGCTGTTTCATTGTCACTGATGACATAACGGTGAGGATAAATACACTTTTTTAATTTATTAAATTGACAAGATGAAAATGTGTGAATCTTAAACCACTTCCATTGTATTTTTCCCTTGTTCAGGAACTGTACTCTACTATGGAATGCCTAGAAAACATCTTCACAAAAGCCTATCAGCGAGATAGAGATACTAATGGTGTATCAAGTACCCACAATACTGTGCTTCACATCAGTGCTCTCTTAGCATGGACACTGTTGTTGACCATTTGTCCAATGAATGAAGTGAAGAAGAAAATTGAAATGTGAGTATCTTTCTTGGAAAACAGAATTTGAAATACTGTTTATATGCAATGAAGCAATGTTAACAAAATTTACATCTTAATGGACTGTGACTTACTCCTTAGGCACTTGCATAAACTTCCAAGTCTGCTGTCTTGTGATGATCTCAACATGAGAATAGCTGCTGGAGAAACTTTAGCCCTTCTGTTTGAACTGGCCCGTGAAACAGATGCTGTAAGTAGATGTCAGCAGCTAAATTTTCTTGCATTGGGATGATGAGACAAATTTTTTGACCTGTGTTGCATAGCACCCTGGATTTCAACAAGTGGCAGATAATTCCCTGGTTTGTTCTTTTTAGTGAGTCTGCCCCAATCTAAGTGGGTATAGCACTGATTCACAGCAATTTAGCTATCACTTTCACACTAATTTCTATATTGCAAAACAAGAGCAGTGAAACAAAACACATCAAATAGTACTGAATAGCAACTAGAAATGTGGAGTGCAAGATTTAAAATCTCAATTCAACACAAGCCTTTAAAAAAATAAAGAAATCCTGAGAGAGATTCCAGAATAAAACAGTATTGTTTACTGTAGGGGGAACACTCTCAGATGCTTGTGCAGACACATTCGAATAATTCACAACCTGCACAATTCTGTTCTCACAGTTCAAAATCTCATTAGGTGGGAGACATGTTGACTTAAATATTGTTTTCTCGGTATCCTTATTTAGGGAACTTGAGAAGAATAACCTGTATTGCAGGATAGTTTCACAGTGTTTGTGGCTATTTTAGTCAATTAAAGACCAGGCAGTCATTTTAAAGGAGGAGACTTTAAAAAGATTTGCATGAATTTTGCACAGATACCAATATGAATATATCTGAGATTTCTTGGGGTTTGCTTTTGAGTTGGATTAGGTGAAAGCTATTTGACATTACTTCATAGACAGCTAAACTTTGCATTCTTCATATGCTTTATTAATTTCCAAACTGTTTTCTTGACAGCTCTGAAAGAAACAGCCTCCTTCCACTTAGTCATGGCACAGCTTGAGACCTGCCAAATGGCTCCTAATTTGATCAAGGCTGTTGTGCTCTGCCAGAACACTGTCTAAAGTGAAAAGATAACTGAGTCAGGAATCACGGCACACCTAGCACTGCATAATCCTAAACAATACATTGAGACTTCTATGTAATTGAAGACAGTGGGGATTTGAGTCTCTTGGCTGTGGAAGTCAACTCTGAAAGAAAACTAAATGGAGATTGCAACTTGATCCTTTACTTGGTCAAGCTGACTGCAAGTAACTAAAATCTTTAAATGCGCTAACAGACGAGTCTATTACTACAAACTACTTCTGTCCATTAAGGAAATGCCCCTTTTAATCATTACAAAATTTTCTTATTGGATCCTTAACAGTCAGTGCAGGTTAAAAATGCTTGCTGTATTTTGCCTTTTACTAGTTCCTTTCAAAAAGCATACAGTAAACTTGCCCTATTTAGCTGACATGACGAAACACACAGATTTAAAAAAAGAAGGCAAAAACTTGTTTTTAGATAAGTTTACATACATTCTTGTAATCAAGGTGAACTACTGCTAAATTAGTAACTAGGGGAGAGAAGACATTTCATTATGTGTAAAGCTTGTATTAAATATTAAATATAAGTAATAACACTAATTTATAGCAGTTTACTTTAGATGTTTTGTTAAGCATTTTTTTAAAAAAACACTACTTTCTAATTTCCCATTCCATACAAGACTTATAGCTAAATATTCCATACTGTCGGTTTAATGGTATTTCATAATCTGTCTCCAGTGGATGAACTGTGTGCTAATAATATTCAAGCGCCCTCAGCTTGTCAGGAGTGGCAGCCAGGTTCAGTTTGAGTGCCTTGGAATTACGGAGCAGAACAGATTTACAGGTGTATATGCACACTGAAGGAGCTGTACACTTTCATGTGGCTCTGACTACCAAAATAGACTTCATTAGTGCCCTTCCTGGTAAACTGGATGCTGTGATTTTGTTCTTACTGGCTTAAACACTGCAAATAGAACTACAGGTGTGCCATTTCTGTCCCTTGAAATAACAAAGCCAGAGGCTGTAGAGATCTACATGCCCAAAATTTGGAGATCCATGTTCTTATTTGAAGAGAAAGAGGTTTAAGCCAGAAACTAAAGCAAAAAACAAAACAAAAAAACCAAACAACCACAAACAAAACCAAACTCAAACAAGAAACAACCCAAAACAAAAACAAACACAAACAAAAACCAAAACAAAATAATAATAAAAACAACCAAAAACCCACAAACAAACAAACCACAGAACTAAACAAAAACCACAAAACCCTAAACAAAAAATCCACCACCCTGAACTAAAACAAAACCCTAAAAAACAAACCAAACACGCCAAACACAAAACCACAACAAAACCAAAAACAAACAAAAGCAGAAACCAAAGTAAACCCAAAGCACAGCCCAAGGACAAACCAAACCAAAACCCCCCACAAAATACTACCCAAAAAAACCCCCATAAAACCAAAACCACACCAACAACAAAGACTTTTTTTTTTTTAACCTAGGATTTCTTTTATGAAGATATGGACCTTCTAACAGAGAAACTAAGAGCTCTGGCTACTGATGGAAACAAGCACCGGGCCAAAGTGGATAAAAGAAAGCAGCGATCTGTCTTCAGAGATGTTCTACGGGCTGTTGAGGTGATTCTTCTGTCTTAGTTACAGTGCAGACCTTCAGAGTATATAGTGTACAATTTAGGGGAAATTTTTTTATTATTAAACAGTATTACTATTCCAGAAAGCAACAGGAAAAAATATTTGAAATGAGATTTTAAATTCTGATCACTTGTGTGACATAGAACTGCCTTTTTTTTTTTTTTTTTTTTTTTTTAGGAATAGTGGAAGAAGAAGTAATTTTTTGTTTTGTTTGCTCCAATCTTGACTTCCATATAGAGAGGATCTTTTCTCTTTAAAGAAGGCTAAACATTGCACTGTAAATACTAAATTCTTTATTTTATATCATGAGCAGAGTTTTTTTCATAAAAAACTTTGTATGACATCCAAATTAGTGTCCTGAATTCTGTGGAAAGATTTATTGTAAAATCGTACTGAACTGCATAATAGACAAAAAGTAACTTAGTAGGTATATCACAAGTGATACCTGCCAAGGGCCATGGAAGCATTTGTGAATGGGAGAGGGAGTTGTTTTCCTAAATGCAGTACCATAATCTTCTGTGTTTGCATATCCAGATTATGAGAATAATACTCTAAGCAGGACTCTAAAAATATTTGATTAGTGACATAACTGAGTAAGCCTCTAAAACAGATGTAAAACTTGTTACCATGTTAATGGGTTATTTATCTTACACCTCTGGAACTTGATTTTTATTTTTGCTTGTCAGATAATTTTTTCATTGCTATATGGTTAAGACCAAGTAAATATTAGTTGATATTTAGAATAGTTAGACATCTTGAAACCTAAGGAGAAGGTTTGGCAGGATTTGAAGTCACATTTAAGATTCTGCCTTTAGAGGAATCTGAGTCATCTGTTAGCACTTGTTACATTCCATTGTCCCAAATGTAGCTCCTCATACTCGTAAGGTGGGGACTAAATGAGGCTTACAGACTGACTTGAAGGTGACTCCTGCACTCAGAACTGGTTTTTCTGGAGATAGGTCTTAATTCTTCAAGTAATTTTAAAGATGAAAGTTAAAGAGTGTTTTTTTAAAAAAATGCTTTCTAACTTTAAGAATATCAGCTTAAAGTTTTACATGAGATTTAACTTTAGGTGTGCATCCATTTTTATGAACAGATACAATCTTTAGTATATGCATAATTTGTTGTGTGGAAGGCTTTACTGTTCTGAATTTATCAATGAAAATAAAGTTCACTGAGATCTATACAATTCCTAGTAAAAAAGACTGTTTAAATGAAAATTACATATGTTGTTTCCTTTGATTTTTGGATAGGAGCGTGACTTTCCTACAGAGATGGTTAAGTTTGGACCTGAGCGCATGTATATTGACTGCTGGGTTAAAAAACAAACTTACGATACGTTCAAGGAGATCCTGGGGTCGGGAATGCAATATCATTTGCAGGTGAGCTGCTCTTTGACACATGCTCAGACTGTTCTTTACTGCCTGGCTTCTTTGATGTCATTCACTCTGAACTACAAAATCCTGAGTAGACCTTAGTGAAATGATGGGCTTTGCATTTGGAGTGTTAAAAGACAGCACTTAAAAAATGAACTACAGTGAGCCAGAACTGTCTGGGTGAGCTGCTTCTGAGTTGTTGCTGGGTTAGCAGTTGAATTCTCCAAGAAGTAAGAGATTTAAGCTGGTTATCTTTTCAGCTTCAGGGTTGTTGCTTATGCTCTCTTTCAGCAGAGTGGTGTGGTCATCTGACTGCTATAAAGCTGCATGCCTCCACCCTTCCTATTTGAGCCTGTAGAAGGAAGGCAAAGCTTCAGTCAAAAACAGTGAACACAATTTGCACTCTGTTGATGAGAGCATTCCAGACGAGAAGGGATAAGTCCTTATCTCTGTTCTGAGAACCGCTTGTTTACTAGTCATGTGTTTACATATGTAGCAGAAACAGCAACTGTACCTTAGGAATATGTGCTCCCAAATTGCTATGATAATCATGGGGTTAAAGTTTTTGGTCCAGTGTCAATTGCATTTTTATGTGACTTGAGGGAGCCCAGGCACGTAGCAGCCTTGTCTTTTTTTTTTTTTTTTTTCAAATACTACTTTTATAGGCAAATACTTCAAAACTGCTGTGTTGCAAAAACATATGGATCTGTGTTGAGCTGCCTGATCTTGTGTAGAACAGAACAGTTGCCTCATTTGCTGGGACAAAAAAATCAATAGAGGCAGGGGGAGCTCTTTCTGTCTTCTCAATGGGGCAGTTTTTGTTCTTAGCCTTATTCTGATTGAAAGAGCAAGTGCTCTTGACTTAATTGCAAAAAGCAGCAGCAAGTTGACACAAATCCTGCTATTTCTTACTGGAATACTTGATGTTTAACAGTAGTCAACTTCAGAGACTCGATAATTGGAGGAGAAATTGATTGTTTGTGTTTCTTGTTTAGTCAAATGACTTTCTTCGGAATGTGTTTGAGCTTGGTCCACCAGTAATGCTAGATGCTGCGACTCTTAAAACAATGAAGATATCCCGTTTTGAAAGGGTAGGTTATTCTACCTTAATGAATTTTCTTTGCTTCATACACTGGTACATTTCTCCTGCACTTCAGAAGCTGTTATCGTTAAACTTGTTGCTTTAGTTCTAACAACGCCTCATTGTCCTGAGTGAAACCCAGCCTTGACTGTATGTGCCTTTGAGCTCTTCATTTAGATTTTCCAATATGCACGTGTCTGCTACTGCTTCTCCCAAGGATCTGAAGATTCACAGAGTTGCTCAGTGGTACCAGATTCACACTCCACACATGTGAATCTTGGTGTCTTTTGACAGCTGTAGGTTTTCAGGGAGGGACCTACAGGAAACCATGGAAACAGGGTCTTTATAAAGACAATATCACAAACTCTGCAGTGTAAAATGGGCACTGGAATGATGACTTTGTTCTGTTGCTTGTGAATGTACTCATCCTGCATATAATTTGAGCAGTGGTGCTACCAGGTTTAATCTGGGGGTGAATTTAACCTACATTTTGTCTGTATGATGTTCAAAACTGACAGGCTTCCAAAATTGTTCATAGCTCAGCCTTTCTTATACAAACCACGTTTCTTTTAAATGTATGTGTATGAAAATGAATCGGCCTTTGGTGGAAGGATAGTATACTGTAAATTTCTGAAAGCCTTCCAATTTACTTCAAAAATTAATAAAAGTATATTTTCATCTGTTTTGTAATATGAAAAATCTCTGAAGATCATAAGCCTTATGAACATCTGTAATTAATTTTTCTTTTTTTATCTTGTAGCACTTGTACAACTCTGCAGCATTCAAGGCTCGGACAAAGGCTAGAAGTAAATGTCGTGATAAAAGAGCAGATGTGGGGGAATTTTTCTAGATCTCGTTTTCAATGGGTTTCAATTTTCATAATTAAATTTGTAACATTTAAATGAATTTTTAACTTCTGTAGTCATAGTTCGCACTTGAGCACAAGGATGTTATGTAAAGTCTGTAAATATAATGCATGTTGTTGCTTAGTTGCATATACAGTGTATATATATTGATGTAACATTGGGAGCAGGGATACATTATAATATTTGCATTAGCCACCAGTTGCTCCAAAGGTTGAATATATTGTAACTGAAATGTTAAATGGAGTGGATAACTGTAGTCAGATTGGATTCTTCATATAAAGGTAAATTACTTCATGGATCAAGTGTTTTGGTAAGAATGTGCTAATATGAAAAGATAACCATATTTGTGTGAAATTGAGTAACTTTAACTCTTCAATGGCAAGTGGACAAAGAAATTTCTATATTACTATGACTTTATCCTGACAGGGACTATGGAGTTTAATAACCTCTATTGACAGTCAAGTAGTGAATGACAAATACTTGCCTCAATATAAAGCAAAAGCAAGATTTTTATGTTCTGAAATTGGATATTTAATTTTTGCAATAAAGATGTTTCTCACTGGTCGCACTCTTGTGTAAAAGTGATTATTTCATGATTGAACAGCTGCAACAACAAAACCTAAAGGCTGAAACAGATAGGTTTGGTTTTTTGCCCATTCAGACATGGTTATGTTAGTCTCAGTGGTTTAGTCCATGCTACGTGACAGTCTTTCTTGCTGTGTTTCAAAGGTGTATCTTACTTGCATATGGTCTTGCACAACAGCCTACTATTGATTTGTCACTGCTTTTGTAATGGTCAAATGTTTTTTCTAGTTCTGGTATTGCAAAAAAGATAAGGTGTCCCTTATCTTACAGGAGCCATTCCAGCTCCCCTGTGTTCGTAGTGTTGAAACCTACTCCTCTACTCTCATTTTCTGGCTCTAGGGGACTGAAATGTGCCAGTAACTGAGAACTGTCTTAGGAATGGTGTGTGGGGGTTATGAAATAGACACTAAAACTTAGGTAGCTGGAGCCTCTGAACCTGAAGATCTGTAAACATGCTTGTTTTAATAAACATTCTCAAAATGGTAGGTCAGGCTATCAGCAGAGGAAGTAAATCTTGCATCAAAAAAACCTCACAAGCCCCTGAGAACTGCTGCTTGCTCTGATAAGGGAAAGTTTGGTTTGGGGTGGGGTGGTTTTTTGGTTGGTTGGTTTGGGGTTTGTTTTTTTCAGGGGAGGGGTTGTTTTTTTGTTTGTTGGTTTCCCCTGAGTTTCTAGCTATGGCAGAACCTATTCCAGAAAATTTATGTATACTAATGAATTGTACCTTCTAAGTTACCCTTTTTTCCCCTCAAATAATTGATTATGTAACAACTTGTTTGGCTTATAAGACTGATCACTGACCCCAAATGAAGGCCTTCAACTGAAATCTGCAGTATGATGAACATGTGCTGTCAGTGTCACACAAGTGAAGAAGAAACTTCTGATCCTTGAACTAGAAGAAGCTTGTGCTTGCCCAGACCAAGTCTGTCCTCTTTGAGTTAAACTGTTCCCTTAAGCCTGTTGGTCTCTCCTGTGGCTTCTGGGTAGTCAGCTTTGGCGTCCTTTGCCCATGTAAAGGAACACTTTTGGTAGCTTCCTGTCCAGTATTTCTACAACACTTCCTGGCAGGTGGCCAAGCATGTGGTTGCCCTTTCCCTTGTTACACAGTAGCTGCCAACCATAGTGACCAGGATGGCTTCCAGGAGCTGTTGGAGGAAAGACGCGTTTTGCTGCCCTGCAGAGATTGGATGGGTTTGTAGACTTTCTCAAGCTTAGAACTGAAGAGGCCTCAGTCCTTGCCTTACAACTATGTTGGTGTCAGGACTCTTGCGAATGGAAGCGAGGGGTTTTTTTTCTGGCTTGCAGATCCTTATTTGGAGGAAGGGCTTCTTGGAGACCCACACAGAAAAGTAGTGAGCTGTTACGTCTGTGTTGCTGGCCCAGGTAGTCAGACTGGGCAGGGGTAGAGTTTGTCAGTAGGAGCTACAAATCAGGTTTATTCTCTGTTTCCTGAAAGAAAAGGGTTCAGAATTTTAGACATAGAATGGCTTCAGAAAGGATTTATTATTTTGAGCTCTATGTAAGCGTCAGCAGCCTGTCAGTGCAGCATGCTGTAACATTGCCTTCTGCAACCTCAGCAGGAAAAATGATCCAAAGAACTGTTGGTAAAGGAGCAATTATAGTACTCACCAACAGTTCCTCAGAATTTAATTTCTAAACAACTAATGATGATATTTAAATTAGTCCACCACGATAATGTCCTACTCGAATTTGTAAGGTGAGTTATATGGGAGAAGGAGGAAAATACCTTGATTTTTCTAGTATATGCCTTTAAAATACTCACGACTACAATACTGTAGATATGACTCTTGTGCATAGCAAACTGGTTACTCATAGCTACAGTGTCATAGATGTGACTCTTCTGCATAGCAAATGAGTTTTAAATAGGCATTAAGCCTAAAAGGTTTGGCACTAACCAAAAGGTCAGTGAAATATTGATCATCAGTAACGAACCTCATTCTCCATAGCAGGACATTATTGTGACTCTGATATAATAAAAAAGAGCTGTGTATGTGCTGATTTCTTTTTTAGCGGTTCAATATTGTGAAGTCAGTGCACTTAGCCAAGTTGAATGCTAAATATAGACTGAAAGGGGCAGTCTGTTTCATAGCTGTCTTTATGGGTCCTGCAGGACTCAGCAGGTTCCTATGGGTCTAAAAGTAGGGAGAAGAACAGCAGAACAAGTTTTCTTCACATGATTTTCAGTGGCTGATTTCTTCCATACTGGCACATTAACTGAATTAACTTATGTTGTAAGTAATGTTTCATTCTGCTGGGTTTTAACCTTTTAGATTTTAGTTTTCTGTGAAGAATTTTTAGTGTGTTTTCATTCTACGTTCTAATTTTACCTCAACAGCTTAAGAAGAAATTTAAAAGTCAGATTGGAGAAAAAGTCTTCAAAGTACAAGATAAAGTGAATCTCAAAACCCCAGTGTTTAGATTAGTTTGGTGGGAAAATAATCAATACTTTTGGCCAACGACACTGACGTCTATATCCTTTCTCCTTTGTTTGTCACGTCAATGGAATCAAACAAATGTAATGTAAACTTTGTTGAATTACTAATGGTTATCTTCCCTGTGGTTACATGCACAAATGCTTAAAAAATTAATAGTAAATGCAGAAACATATAATTCATATCACTAATGAATCTTATTACAGCTTAAGTTGTTAAGAAGAGTCTTCCCTGAAGTTGCAAGAGAAACAACTGCTCTTCAGAAGCTAAAAATAACCAAAAGCCTTTGTGCACGAGGTGCTAACTTTTAGTATGCTGCTCAAATGCAGGGCTCCGTAGTGATTGCAGTTGGCTACGGATGTGCATGTGGGGGGAGAGCAGAGCCAGTGCTGGCAGGGACGTGGTTCGCAGACTGTGCTGCCTGGTGCCACATGATATTCTAGAGGAAGGACAGTGGACACAATCGTCTGTTCTGAAGTTACTGCTGCACACCTAAACATCATACAGTAGGTAAGGCTAACCCCTACTATGCCAGCTTTTCTGCCTTTTCTTTGTATTTTGAAGCAACAGGTCTGAACAGAGTAAAAAATAAGCTGTAATCTTTTCTTACATGCTATTAAACAGAAATATGAAAGTATCCATGTAGTCCTATCAATCTCCACTAGCAGAAGAACAAGACCCATTGTCAGGAGTGATTTAAGTGCTTAGTTTTCAGACTTACTGAGGAAAACACTCAGACGTTAGGTTTTTATTTAAGTGCTATATTAGGAGTCTGGTCACACTGTGAAGGAAAGAAGGCTCAGAAGCAGGAGGGCAGTTCAACCCATCTAGGATTCATAAATCACCCTTAGGTGCTTAACACCCTTCATCAATGAGAGGTTTGCATCCCATGAAGTGCTGATTTATGTTGGCAGGCAAAATTGAACTTGGGAGCTTTGATAAAATAATAAATGGGTAAGATGTATTCTACTCCAAATCTAAACTAATCTCTATGAGCTCCCCCCCATTATGTTCACTAGCAAGAAAAAGGTACATTTAGGCTGCAATTCTAAGTTCAAAAAGATGTATCTTAGAGTAAGAGGAATATTACCTGAAGGAATGTATTTTTCTTCAATAATTACAGAAGGAGTTTTCAGTGATAAGTGTAGTCAAACCTACCTACTTAGAGTGTCTGCATCTCGTTATGGCTAGAATTGTAGTTTGTTTCTAGAAGGCATTTTTGGAATCAGAGTTGCATTAAGAAAACCAAAAGACTGATAAGGAATAATGTGCAATTCACAGAGGAGCCTCCTTAGGTATTGCTTCTTTTCTGTATACATTATTCCTTCAAAACTGTATTTATATAAAAAATCCTTCACTGAGTTCATGCACCCAGACTCTACAGAGAAACTATTTTTGCAGATTGGGCCTAATCAAGTGCTTTTTTTAAAGCAAGGAGTGTTAGTCTGAAGAAAAGGCTTTGCCATCAACCTTTAATTTGTCCAGAATTTGTCTGGTCTAGAAGACTAATTTTTTTGTTCCGTTTTTCAAAAATAATAACTTCACAGTGATATTGTAAGGTGTATAAGCAGACAGATATTCTTGCTGCTTATCTCATATACCCATACTTGATTTCTCTGTCTTGTCTCTAAATTATCTGTTGCTGAAAGCAGAGGAACTGAGTGACATCCTTCCTGGCAGTGTTAGTGAAAGGTTTGTCTTTCACTGTTGTCAGAATCTCACCCTACCTCTTACCTCACCAAACCAAAGGGTTATACAGCTGAATGATTACCATTCAAATCAATGCTGGAGCCAATCAGGCTGATTTTTCTCTCTTGCCCCACACACAAGCCTACGTGTATGCATGCATAAGAATATACGTGCACAAACACAATGTAGAAATTAAATGTTGTATTCACCAAAAATCTCCAAGAATAAACAAGTGCTATGTACTGAGTTATCTATCCTTGCCTTCAAGATCTAGTAAGTGTGCTGGTCCTTCAAATGCCTTTATTTTACGGGTTCTTTAGGCTGCTCAGTGTTTCCTTAGAACAGGACACCGTTACCAGGTAGTTCCCATATCCATGTGTTAATTTACCTTTTAAATTATTATTTACTTTAGATACAATGGAGAGGCCTTCCTTGGAAATTAGCCTGCCTGATACTCATGAAGAAGGAAAACTTTATGTAGTTGATTCCTTAAACAACCTAAACAAGCTAAATGTTTGTCCAGATGAATCCCAACATTCACTAGGTAGGTATGATAGGTTATGCTCTATGGTTTTCACAATCCACATTATGTGTCACTGATGACAACAGGCCAATATGTATGTCAAGCTCTTTACTGAAAAAATGTAAGAAAAAGGTTGGAAATGACCTAATTTAGACAGAACAGATAATGATTTAGCTATCCCTGCTGAGTATTTAAGTTATTAGGTTCTTGAAAATCCTTGCATTTTGCTAGGGATTCACTGTCAAGCCTGAACTTATCTTCCATTTCCATTGGGATTTATGAGGTGATCCCTTGCAGGATAATGTCTCCAGTAATGCTCAATATACACCTACTACATAAATAGCATTGTAACTCTTTCCAAGCACTAAAATTCACACATGGCAATAGAAGTACCAGGAAATGTCTGTTCATTCCTTTAAGACACATCTCCTAGGGACTCGGACCACTTATCTGAAATATCCCATGAGATTTTAAGCATTTTACTTTGCAGACTTTCTTACAGTTTCAGATATGGCTCCTACACTTCTACTCGTTTCATGGGGGTTTTGTCTTTGATTTCTCACAGCAACAAGAATATTTTCACTCAGTGATAACTACATATATTTCAGTTCTTTTTGACTTGAAAATAACTTAAAACCTGGAGCTCTTCAGCAGCATTCCACATCACAATATTTGAATCTGCTTTTATTTCCCTTATTATAATGGCCAATTTCACTAAAGAAATCTATAGATAAACAGCTATGTTGAAATTAGTTTCAAATGGCTAGAACTTAATCATGCTTCTCGTTATGGGATTTAAATGCCTTCTCATTCCATCTGTTTCCAAGTTCTCTATATTTTCCTAATGCAACTAACTAGAGTGTTGTTGGTTTCTGCATTTAATGCAAGTATGTTAAACCTAAAGTACTTAATTCTCATATGCAGATTATCTTGATATTGACACTTTTGGAAGTACAAAATGAGACAATGGCATACCTTGGTTTTAATGTCAAAGAAACTCCTTTTGGTGTGACTGTTTTGCTTTCTTTTGCAATTTTTATTGGACAGTATTGTTTACTTTTCAGGTAAATATACAAGGTTCTGTGGAATCATAAATGGTTCTCTGGAATAATCGCATGCATGCTCCTCCCTATATTTCAGCAGTAAATGAAGGTAGCCTAATATGTATTTTATTCATAAATTTGCAAAGTGCTTTGGTTCCTTCGAGGGTTATTCTTTTAAAATACTTTTTAAGCTTGGAGATTCTGTAGATTTCTTATCCCAACAACTAAATACACAAAATCCCTTTTTCACACTCCTTACCTGCCTTATTCAGCAGCATAAAATTCTGGTTCTCTTGCCAGAAAATCAGAGAGATATAAAAAGCTATTTAAAGTGTATATACATTTTGACTGCATAAGTAAGAGCGATACAGTAATTTCTGTATGTTTTAGATAATTAAATGTTCCCACTGTTTGCTGTTTGGCAAGAATGTGTGTTCACCAATTCCTCACAACACTGGCATGTTCAGCCTGAGGAAATAAGAAGAAACACTCATTAGGCAGAGCTTAGACCATTTTTGAGGCCTCTGTTGAAAGCTTAGTATGCTTGACAGCAGCAGTAGCAGGCCCTGACCATCCTTATTATTCTGATTAGAAAGCAATATTGGTGCAGGCACTTAGTATATGGTGCATTTGTTATGAATGCTAAGGGAATAACAATAGAACCTCAAAACCCAAAATATGAAAACATTCCAGCTTACTCATAGGCAGGAATGTATTAAACACAATAAAGAAAATTAGAGAAACTCCCAGAGATCTTCTACTAGCTCAGTGGATTGCTCAGGCCCGGGTTGGGTCATTATTATAGTGCTGTAATGGCATATGCAACCTTCCCTCAGTTTTATTGCTACAGGCTCAGTTGCAAAGACCTCAGAGATTTCCACCAGCTAAAACAAGTACACGATTTAGAAATATATTTTTCAGAGATGCACATGCTACTCTCCCTTTCAGAAGACAGCAGTTACAGGAGGATAAATTATAGCAATTTGCATGTAATTTTAGTATGTATGAGACTGACACGAAAATGAAATTCCATTAGCTTCTTCCTCCACCCAAACAGAAAATAAAAGCAAATCTTAGTAAGTAGTTACAGTAGTATGTAAACTTTATTTTATACTTCCAAATTCAAGATGAGCTCCTAAAGTTGGTTTCTTTCCTTCTCATGCAGTATGACTGGAAATAAAATCTGTTGGCCAAAATTATGATGTATTCTGCATCATTTCATGAAGCCAGATGCATTTTGTTGTGTTTATCCTAACCAACCTTAGCAAACTTTATACCAAATGATTTGTCATGTCTTAACAGATGAGGAGGAGAACACTGGTGGCACTGGAGAAAACATGGCAGGGAGCAACACAAGAAATCAGAGTTTGTTCTTCGTCACTTTTATTCTTACTTTGATCATCAGTTTGGCACTTGTTTCATTTGTAATATTCTTAATAAGTAAGTAAACCTGGAGCTCTTCAGCAGCATTCCACATCACAATAATGGTTCTTAAAAATTTAGGGCCAATGGGAAAAAAACCTTTGCTGATACATGTCATGCTACCTTATAACATGCGGCTGCTGTTTTTGCATGGTCAAAGGCTGGTTTTGGGCAGTGGGTCCTGGTCCTGGGGGCAGAAGCACAGGCAAACAACTGACACTCTAAGCTAAAGGGCACAATTTTATTCTTCAACAACTCTGAAGAATTTAGATCAGAGGGCTTATACTGTGTTGCTAAAAATGCTGACTGGAAATGAAATTTAAATTTAAAGATGATTGTATGGCAGTGAGGTACTTTGACAATGTGCCTTTCACTCCTTTCCAGATATAACTCAGTATTGGTGTCATTCCACTGAAACTGGAATTACACTCAGACTAACACTTAAATCAGGCTACCTGAAGGAGGACCTGAGGGTTGTCATCTAAGTACTGATTGGAGGTTTGTTTGGAACTAAGAAAATCTCAAAAATAAGAAAAAGAAAATTAGATAACACATATCAAGATTTGCATGTAGAACTGAGCCTGTAGACGTAATTACTGTTCCACTTTGTTAGGACTGATTGGGTAGGCTTAGCTGACCACATGGCTGCAAGTGACCATGGCTTATGGAGCCCTTGTCATCTTGGGGCTTTCTGAAGTAATAGTATTGAACAGAATATGAAGTGCATTATTTTAATTTACAAGTCTATTTTGAATGATTTGGAATCCATGCAAAATCAAGATTTCTTATATCCTGTAGTGGGGAATTTACTGGAACATAGCAAAAATCTTCATTTTCGTTTTTGAACAGGAAATTCTACCCTAACAAAATTTTCTTACAAGCACTCAAAGAATGGAATATCAGACAAGTACAAAACACAAAGTAGGTTTTAAGTGACGTGATTGTAAAATCCTAACTGAAATATCTTATACTTGAATTTCAGATTTATTTAATAGGAAGCTGTCTGAAATAGAGCCCTGGTATAGAAAAATGAGCAATGTGCTACTCTAGTAGAAGAATGATAAAATAATAGTGAAAAGCCTTCTTACAGGAATTAAAGCAGTTTGCTTGGGCTCAGGTTGGTTGAAGCCTGTGGTTTTTGAAACTGATTTCCAGCAGTGTTTCAGTTTATATATGTTATGTTATATATTCTGAGATTATACTTGCAGTCCATGTGTATAGATTCATTTAGCATTGACACCATTAGATTTAGCATTGACACTATTTGATTTAACTATTCAAAACCCAGGGGTAAATTTTGTTAACTGTAGAAGGCCAAAATAAAAATAGCTCTGGCACATTTGTGTGCCAGAGGAAGCTGGCCTCCCAGTGCCAATACTTGCAAGAATTTTCCTTCAATTTAAATGATTAAGAAATCCAGTGATTTGGCTGTAGTCTGCTTTACTTTTTTTTTTTTTTTTTAACTGCTATACTACAGTATTACTGCAGTAATTGTACTTTTAGAGAAATACATGCCCATACTGCCCACAAATAGGATCTTTGAGCTCCTAAATAAGATACTTTCCTGTGGAAACTAATGGAATGGACATGCTCCTGAAGACTGCAAAATTATCTGAGCCATATTTTATTTTATTACGCTGCACTAAAGTGAAAAAAAAAAAAAAAAAACAAAACAGAAAATAAGCAATAAAAGAATGTAGTGAGCAGGTAAACCCACCAAATGTATAACTTCTTATCATTAGGTTCTACCGTTGTTTTCCTGGTTAATATTTTTGTTCATCATAATTCCCTACAAACTCCCCAGGAATGCAAGTCAGGGTAGTGATGCTCTTGACATAAGTATTGCCAATTTAATGTGTTCCATTTTCCTTTTCAAGTTCAGACTAGGAACAAGATGGACCAAATATCAAGCAGACTACTGTCTGAAAAGAAGAACATAGAAGAGCTGAAGAAAATGAACAATATTTTATTAAAGCATCTAAATCAATCAGGAATTAAGGATAAGTCTTCTGATCTTCATGATTACTTATTTACCCACGCTGAGCTCAAAGTCCCAGGAGAGTAGATCTTTGGAATGAAATTCATCATATTCATGACTCAGATATTTGCACATATGTCACACAGATTGCTTAAACGTTCTGATATGGTCATCAGAGCATTGGAAAAGCCAGCTGAATGAAAAATATTAGAAAATAATATTTTATCCTGGTTTATTTGGACATAGAGTTTTAAAACTAAGCCCATAGGAGTCACAATAAACAACAGATTGTCAGCAATTTGGGGTAAGAGTTCTGAATTCCTTTGTATTGTAAATTGCAGGGTAAGGGCCTAGTTTTACTTGAAATGTAAGTGAATGATCATAGAAAATCATGATTTCTATTCACATGATTCCAGCATGACCTTGCTCACTTAATCATTCTCCTGTTTCTTTGGTACAAGTTTTGTGTTTGTTTTTAATATTATTTGTATTTAAGGATAACTTTGGATTTCATAACTTATAAATAAATCCATTTCTGCCATAGAGCTCTGTAGGTTTCCTTTCTGTCCATTTACACTAACTTACTACTCTTTTTATGAAAAACCTCCAAACTGGAATAATAACAAACCCTTTCATAGCATGCCATATTCTGCCCAAATTTGTATTGACTGAGTGGGTGTCCTATTGCCTTACATGAAAAATGGGTTTAGAGGATTCAGTCTGGTAATTTCATAACATCATCATTGCAAACCCCTCTCATAGCACTGTTAATATGCTGTACTTGGAATTTGAGGGATGTTTCTGGGTGAAGGCCAAATGTTTTTATAAAGTGATGTGGGAAAAATGCAACATGTTCTCGTATTCTTGCCTATACTTGCTGTTGGCCACTATCAGAGAAGGGCCAGGTGAAATATGGCTGGAATCTTCATGGTTTAAAAGTGGAGCAATACCTCAAAGGGTGAAAGGAGCCAACGCTTTCTCACTCTGAATTTACACAGTTATGGAGACCAACACCTGAAAGTGTGAGCCTATAAAAGACTGCTGCTTTGTCATTTTAGCATTCAGAACCTGCTACTGGAACATACATTATGAAGGCACCTCCAATATCAATAAATAAATTGGTTACTCCTACTATGATGGTGCAATGGCAGCTGACACCATGGAATATGTCCAACATCATCTCTCTTAGTTTGAGTTCTCCTTCTCATCCAATTCTTTCTTATCTCTTCTGGACAATTTTACAAAAAAAATTCACCAAAGTCAACAGCTTGCATTGCAGTCTCCTTTTCCAGAATGAATGATAATCTTTTCTGTGATGACTATTTCATTGTCTACAACAGAGTGAAGAACCAAGTCCAGGAGACTTTCTTGGTATCACTCTACTTGGATTTGCCCAGCAATTCTTTTCCTTTTATTAGGAGTGCTTAGCTTTACACCTATGTTTTACATCATCTTCTTTCTATGTCCCAAATTTTACTTTCCTGATGTATTACTGTCAAATTATTCACATGAAAACCATGAAGTTCCATTTTATGAGTTTATTACTCCTGCTTCTAATTCCCAGCTGCAGTTGTAATTACCTCCTCTAGACATCTCAAGTAGTATTTATAAAGATGACTCAAATATAGCTACCAGGGAATGATAAAAATGATGTAGAAAAATTGTAAGGAATATCTTTCTGTAAATGCTGTTAAATGACAAAAGAAAAACTATCTTAAGACTAAAAACATGACACTTGCAGTGTTGCTTCTCTGTTCTTCTCTGAGCTGTCACTTGCTTTTTAGTGACAGTATTAAGTTCTCATCTCTCCCCCTCACATTGTAGCTACTGTAACTGCTCTGCAGTTCCTGCCTTGCACTGACACATATCCGTATTTGTGAACCAGAGGGAAACAACTCTAGTATGTGGCACTCAGTGACAATCTCAAATACATGAACTGCACCCTGATTTCAACTGCAGCTATCAGAGCAGTCTCTGTGGTCCAACAGAAACTGATACCAAGAGCCAATAGATTTTTTTTTTTTTCTGGCAGGAGACTGTAAATAAAACACGTGATAGAGCAACAGTCCCCAAAGAAATTAAAGTTTCCTCATCTCTGTGATCTTGTCCTCAATTACTTTAACATGGTTGTTCAATCAGTACTCATAATAAAGCCACTTTTTCTGTCTCTATTATTGACTAGGAGTGTTGGGAGTTTTTTATCTCCATAGTTTGATCTTGCAAGATGCTGAGTGCCCTCAACTGTGACCAACTGGGGCATTACAGTGTACAGGCATGCTCATGGTATCATACAGGACTGACTTCCCAGATCCACCTTTTCATACTTAATTGCTTCTTTGCTTGCAGTGATGAGCAATTAAAATCAGTGACTGAAAAAGTGCAAAGGTCCAAGGCTGATCCTGTTAGCACTGCTGAAACTCAGTTGTTGGGGCCGCAGTCAAGGAAGACATGGGGCAGCATTACTTACAGCTGCTTATGGCTTCTCTCTCAAGTAACCAATACCCATTTACACTCAGAACTACTTCTCTATTAGGGTTGAGACGGCTGCCTTGACAGCAGAGTGCCACAGTTCCTCCATCAACACTTTCTGGAGTACCCCCTAAGTGGAAACAAGTTGCAGCTCCTTTAGGGGAACATTTCTTTCTGATCTGCTCACAGTGAAGGAGTCCCAAACAAACCCATACTGGACTCCTAAAATCTTGTACAAACTTGACCCTGAAGTGAATTTCAGCTCATTCTAGAGCCCCACAATTCATCTCGAATAAACAGCTAATTGACTAGTACACTCCAAGCTCAAACTGCACCACCACTGTGCTGTATATGGATGTTACAATGTCTCCTGCAGACATGGGTAAGATCTCTGTTCTTGTATGGCTCCACATCTCAAGAACCTTTGCTATGTCTGGTATTACAACAATGAACAGGAGGAAGATGATCTGACAGTAACAGCTTCACCTTACAGTAGTCACAGTTGTTGTACTCGATAGTACTGCTTCTTTCCTTTTTATCCTATTTGCAGCCTGTAGAGGTATCCTCTTAGTCCACTGCAAACAAAAAGGGTGCACCGAGGGTTCAGATAGATTTAATAACATGCCACTGACACTCATCTGCTGCAAGTACTATCACTGCTGAAATGACAACATGGTTTTGGGAAATTTTCTGCTGAATAAACCTGGACAATAGTAGAGAAATGCTGGTAAGCAAAGAGAAACACTTGGAAGACTTAAACAAGAAAATGCCTCCAGCTTCCATCAAAGGCATCATCATGCCAGTCCCTGAAGTGTTGGCTGCATCTTTAGGTGGCTGGGTAACATCAATAGACAAAATACTTTCTTCCTCTGATTAGCTTTCTGAGAAATTCATTCCTTTGTTCCAGATATCCACAACAGTCCACATTCTTATTAACCTCAAACCATCAGACAGTATCTGACTATGTGAAACTAAATGTGGGGAGACTATACAGTACTAAATAGTAGAGGGTTGGCTAGTGCAGGCATTTGCTTGCCTTCCTTAGGGTCATGTTACCTTAGATCTCGGCCTAGTGCTAGTGGGATTAAGAGTAACATTCTTTTCAGTTAAGGAAAAAAAGGCACATTTGGTCCATTACATGTTACTGTTCTTATTTTCCTGACAGATTAACAAGAATACTAAGATTTAAAGAGAGGGATGGAGGGGGTGAATGTTCTATCAATTCCTCTGAGATTCATGGGAAATAGTAACACTAAGGCCAAAGAATTTAGTTCTATTTAAGAACTCAATCAATCTTGGAATTCAAGAAAAGGCTTTTATAGACTCTGTTTCCAATCCTTTTTCTGGTTTCTGGGCCACACTTCAGCAATCAAAAGTCTATCCACGATTCACTGATGAGCCAGCAAAACCCCTGAATGGTAATGAGAACCTTCCAGTAGAAACAGTCACAGCACAGTGCTGCTGCTAATTTATCACTTTGAGGCAAACCGCATTACACACAAGGGTGAAAGGACAATTTAAAAATCGATTGCCTGACAATTTAAATATCTATTAATAATTATGGGCTTGATTTTTGAGCTCTGCACTGCTCATTTAATCTTAGTATCTTTTTCACTACATAACTGACTTTGGAAAACAGTGTTTGTCTACAAGATGATATAAAACGTTTAAACTTACAGACACCCTTTGCTTTAATACAAAAGCTCATGGATAATTCATCAACTTCCCATTTTTAGGGTGTTCTGTTTTTAAAAGCTTTAATTTTTTTCTTAAAGCAACACAAGCATTTTCTTGAGAAGAATTCTCCTTGAGTACTCAAAATTATATGAGTGGATATTCACCAGGAGCTGTAGCGATAGGATGCCCTGGGTTACATAGAAATTCTGGTATCCACCCTTTTTTTTTTTTTTTCTTCTGCAAATATGCATTTTTGATGTTCTGCCTTCTTTAAAGAGACTGAATGCTAGTGATTAATGACTCAAATACTGGACCAGTGACAGCCCAGGGGCTGTCAGAGACTGGGCTATTGGTGCTCATGGCTCAATCAGCAGTGTGCTTTGTAACAGTGTGCAGAGTGGGCACCCTGGCCAGGTACTGCAGGTGTGCACATTTGACACCTCAGGCTACAAGCTGGGTGTTGAACAGGATAAGGAAAGGGGCAAAGCCTGCAAGATGGGGTAGTGTTTCTTTTTTCTTACACAGATGATTCAGCTGTGATAATTCCCCAGGATATTCACACCAAGTCTGAAGGTTTTCATCTCTTATTGATGAGCCATAATGGGCCATAATGGACTTATAATGGACAGCTGCAACATCTTAGGAGGTGTCAAAGATTCCCAAAGTATCCCGTGTGACTCACAGTATTACATCATTAAGCATAAAACTCCCCATTGCAGGGGAGGTACTAGAGGCCTTTCCATCTGACCCTGAGTTTTGGGGTTTCCTAAACTGCCCTGGATTTTCACCACCACCTTGGATCTGGTCTGTGATTATCACTTTGACCAACAAACACCAGAATTGCAACAACGAAGTCTCTTCATTAGATCCAACAGGTCCTTCCAGTCACTTGGAGGGTTTGCAGCCCTGCTCTGACTGCCCGTACCAGCACTGCAAGCTCATTCCAGTGTCATGCAAGTGTCTGGCGTATTGAATCCCATCTATCCACTGTTTCCTGCCAGCACTGACTCTCCCACCTTTCCTGCCTGTTTTTCAGATGTGGGGGAGGGAACCATATGGAAGGGTGGTCCTCTGCTCTCTGTGTTGTGGCCACGTGTGTTTTTTCCAGGTGGGGGAGTCTGGCTGCATCTCGATTTGGTCTGGTGAGTGGGGCTTTGAAGTTTCTCCTCATCAGTCGGTTTAACCCAGTTTTATCAATATTGTTATTAGCATTTCTTCTTGGTGAAGAGTTATTTTTTCACTTTCATCTGGGCATATTTAGTCTCTCTCTCTGCATTGGAGAAACCAAGGGTAGTGAATACGAAGGAGGAAACTTCTGTCCGAGGTTTCTACCCCTCCAAATTGTCTTAGACCGAGACATAGGACAAGGAGTAATAGGTTCAAACTAAAGAGGGGAAATTTAGGTTAAATATATGGAAAAAATTCTTTACTGTGGGGGTAGTGAGACATTGGGACAGATTGCCAGAGAGCTTGTGGATGCCCCATCCCTGGCAGTGTTCAAGGCCAGGCTGGATGGGGCATAGAGCCATCTGGTATAGTGGAAGGTGTTCTGGCAGGGGGTTGGAACTAGATGATCTCTAAGGTTCCTTCCAACCCAAATCATGCTATGATTCCATGATTCTATATGTAGGTGATAACAACAATATTTAATTTGATTTTTTCTTTTCTCTTTTTTTTTTTTTTTTTTTTTTTTTTTTTTTAACAGAAGGCATGATATGGATTCTATTTATTTATTTTTGTGTATCATCAGTGACTGCCTGCCTGCCTGCCTCCTGGAGCAAGCTTTAAAACTAGATAATGGAGGACAAGTTTGCTACCTGTGAACCAATAATAACAAACTCAGAAACTAATGATACTAATTTTAATAGAATTTTAGGTGTAGATTTTTTGGTTATAACAAACAAAGAAACCACCTCCCCCCCAAAAAAAACAATTGTCTGTTCAGCTTATCACGGAGTGGAAAGCAAGTTTTCTTAGATATGCTTTTTGTAGATGCTCACTAGCAAGATTTTGTTCAGATTGGTGTACTGGAGCTGCTATTTTGATCCAAAGCAGCTTTTGGATTGCACTTGCTTGAGATGAATATGAGTGACAATGCTCCAGCTCCCTGTGGCTCTGGTGTTTAAGTGCTGGCTTGAACTACATTCCACTTTGTACAGAAATCTGCAGCAGAAGGATCCCCAGTTATAGACAGCGAGTCAGCTTGCTGAAATGCACAGGGAGTCAATGAAATCCAGGGAACTGATTCAGCACCTATAAATAAATACTGATGGCCTTGCTTAAGGCCTTCTTTTCAAGGAAAGGTGGTGCCGACAAGACATCCAGATAAGCTCATAAAAGAGGAAACAGACCGGATTTGAAAGCTCTTCCCTAACGCTGTTCCTGACTTTTGTGTCTTCCCCGAAGAGCCACCTACAGCCCACGCGGGTGTTTCGGGGCCCTTATTAAAGCACCTGGGCAGAGTGGCAGCCACTCCCCAGGTCCCGCATTTCCTGGCAGGTGTGTTGGGAACACGTCATTCTCCTATCCCTGTGTCAGCAGTGCCCAGGGAGGCCCGAGAAGGATCTCCGGGCGGCCGAGGGCGATCCCTGGCGGCCGCCGGGACCGTGGGGCTTGGCGAGGCAGCGGAGGGAGGCGGGAGGAGCCCGGAGGAGGTGCGAGGCAGCTACCTGGAAAGGGGGTGCACCTGCCAGTAGATGCAAAGGAGCGCTGCGAGGCCCGCTGGGATGCGGGGGGCGGGGGCGCAGGGACGGGCGTGGTGCGGGAGCGAAGGAGTCGCAGGTGTGCGCTCCAGCCCAAAGGGTGCTGCTGTTCACTCTGCTGTCACAAGAGCCTGGTTTCCTCCAGTGGCTCTCGTTCTTTTATTCCCCCCCCCCCCCCCCCAATCCCCCCCCGGCCCCAGGAGTAATGCCTTTTTTAATGAGTTTCTCATTGGAAATTTTAATGGAAATTGTCGAATATGTACTTGCCAGGCTTACAGATAGAGAAAGAGCAAGGAGGCTTGATGAAAGTGCAGCTGATCAAACACATTACCTTGAAAAGAGAGATATGTAATCTAGTAAATGTGTAACACAAACATGTACTAGTTTAAGGCTCCACTTTAGTGTTTGCACACCAGTCACTGCTGACTCCATTACCTGAGGTCTGTGAAACTACTCTGCTGTGTATTACAACAGTACACCTAGGGGGTCATGATTAAATCAAATCTCAAAAGGAAGGAATTAAGCAATGTAAATATCTTTTGAGACGTGAGAGCCTTTCAGCATTTCCCTTCACAGAAAGGAAGGAGCAAGCAGGCACGTGAGGTCTGCACTGGAAGATGAACAGAGGGATGGTGTCCAACAGTCTCAGAAAATCTGGACCTCTCAAATATCTGCTTTACTGATATGTATGGGACAGCTGGGGTAGGGACTGTCATAGGAGTAACCTCAGCCCATCTTGGAGGTGGGGATGGTAATTTGGGGAAGGAAGTGAAGCATCTTTTGTGCATTCCTGGGAGAAGGTCTGTGGTGCCCCCCATGGATGTATGAAATGCAGTCCTGCCTGGGGGCAGATGGGGTAGGAGTCCTTGGCTCAGCAGGTGGCATTATCCAGGCCTGGGAGCTGGGGTACTGTTTTCTGAGAGGTGGGTAACTTGGATCTGCACTTGTCTGTTTAGCATCATATTTTCTTTCCTTAGATCTGTTATAAAATGACATTTTGCCAGTAACTAGAATGGCCATTCACATACTGAGGGAGAATGTACTGCTAAGCCTGTTAGACCATCATTCACATGGAGGCACACACTTTGGCAAGGGTTAGGCATATGCATTAATTTGGGGGAGATGCAGGCCCCCTGGAAAACGATTGTTATGCAAGAGACAACTTAATATCCATGATCTATTCTCTCATTTTGAGATGGAGAAATTCCTATGCCACCTAAAGAACCCTTTCCAACACACTACAGAGCTAATGAAGATGAACCCAATTATTTCAATAAATGTCATACATTATGCTTTATGGACCAGCGTTCCCCTTTCTATCAGAACTGGGGATCTGTAGTCTGAATTTCTATCATCCTACTGAAATAGCCACACTAGCTGTCCCCCCCGATATGATGTTATTGCACAATACCTGCCATCCCAAAATAGTCAACAAACTGCCTTTTTCTGCAGGTAAATACTACAGACTGAGCTGGTCTTTTCAAAATGGATCAGTCCCCTCATTGCTGAGAGACTGTAATTTCCTCTAAATGCAGATTTCCTTCTGGAGGACCTCTGACCTGGGCTTGGTCCTCACCAGGTAGCTGCCATCTGATTTCTCTGTTCTGAGCAGTTGTAACCTATTGCAGCTTAAAACAGCTCAATACAAATTCTTGCTTGTCTCCTTAAAGCTGTCCTTCTAGTGTATAAGGAATTTTGACTGGTATTTACAGCCGGTTTAGCTATCCATCTTGGCGGGAAGTGAAGCATCTTATTTGTAACAGATACATCATAGTTCTGTGCATCTCAGTCCAACGTCCTGTTTCTGTTTAGAGGACGGCAGGCTCCATATTTTGCAACCACAAAAGTATCACACAGTCTAGTTGGAAGGGAAACTCACCCTTCCCAAACTGTTGATATAGTCTCCTATGTTTTACTTAGGAATAACAACTGTAAATATCATCACTTGGCATGCAATGAAAACTTCGGAAAACTTTCCATCTAGGTTCTCCTTGCCAGCTCCAGGTGTCCTTGACAAGTAAAAAGTCCTTATGGTAGTACCCAAAAATTTATGTTGCATAGCTTAGTTCTAGTTCTTTGTTAGATATCTAAAAATAAATAAATAAAAAGCAACGGGGTTGCTCATTTCTAATTAAGTTGCCTCTTTGGGGAATTTTTTTTATGAGTAGCACAGACTGTACTTCTCACCTGCTGTTATTTTCTTGCCAGCTAGTCATGCACTGTATTTTCTTGTTCCTCCTGCAAAAACATCAACTTCAGATGAAAGCCACAGAATCGCAGAGTGGGTCATGTTGGAAGGGACCACAGTGGGTCATCTGACCCAAACTCCCTGCTCAAGCAGGGTCATCCCAGAGCACATGGCACAGGATTGCATCCAAAAGACTCTTAAATATCTCCGCTGAGGGAGACTCCACAACCTCTCTGGGCATTTTGTTCCACTGTGTGGTCACCTGCACAAAGAAGTTCTTCCTCATATTCACATGGAACTTCCTGTGTGTCAGTTTTTGTCCGTTGCCTCTTGTCCTATTGCTCAGCCTCACCGAGAAGAGCCTGGCTCCATCCTCCTGACACCCTCCCTTCAGGTACTTATAGACATTGATGAGGTCCCTTCTGAATTGACTCTTCTTGAGGGTGAACAAGCTCAGCTCCTTCAGTCTTTCCACATAAGAGAGATGCTCCAGTCCCTTTTGTTGCCCTCTGCAGGACCTGCTCCAGGAGCTCCATGTCTCTCTTGTACTGAGGAGTCCAGAACTGGACACCGCACTCCAGATGTGGCCTCACCAGGGCTGAGCAGAGGGACAGGATCACCTCCCTCAACCTCCTGGCAATGCTGTTGCTAATGCACTGCAGGATACCACTGGCCTTCTTGGTCACCACTGGCTCATGGACACTTTGTTGTCCATCAGGACACCCGGATCCCTCTGCACAGATCTGCTGGAAGCATCCCCCCGCCTGTACTGGTGCACAGGGTTATTCTTCCCCAGGCGCAGTCCTAACTACTGACACTTTTACTTGAAACCTTTTCTTTCTCAAATGTATTTTTTTTCCCATGTAAATGGTACAAGTTTAACAAGTGTCACTGAAAGGTACATTTAAACACGCAGTAATTTAAGAGCTGTAGCCTTCAGCTAGGAAATAGTGAGTAATAGCTGAAATCTTATGCCTACCATAGGATAGCTGAGCAGCCTCTCCTTGAGCTAGTAGACAAAGTGGGGGAGGGGACAGTAACACTGCCATTGTCTTTCTTGTCCTGTGTAGACCATGATTCATCAGAAGAGCTCTAAAAAACTGAGCAGATTGCATACTGTAGGAGAGAGAGATTTGCAAACAGCTCATTTCTGAATCCTGGCACACCTTAACTGTGAACTAGATGCTAAATGATCAGTATTGCCAGGAGAGGGTATTTAAATGCTCAGGAAAATTTTCTGTTGCAAAGGTGTGTTTTCATGCTTCCAAAGTTCCACAGCAAATTAGCTGGAGTTTTGAAGGTCTCAGTTTTGAGCACAGATGAATGAAGTGACAGTGAGCTGGAAATAAGGTGCTGGAAAAAAGCTGCATGGTAGTAACCTTTTCATCATTCAAAGAGTCATTATGAGGATAAGCTGAATACTGCAAGGATATAGTGATAAGAACCAGATAATAGCATCTTTTTTTTTTTATTTGGTTTTGTGGTGTGTTTTTTTAGTTGTTTGCTTGTTTGGGTTTGTTGGTTGTTTGTTTTCCCCCTACAGAAAACAACAGGAAAAATCTTGCTTGATTCCAATGGACCATGTTTTTTCTGAGTCATTACCCAGATGATGTGAAAGGGGGAAAGATTCTTAACTCTATTACTCTTACTACTGATCAAAGCTGGATCTGAAAGCTAATTTCTTCTAAGGCCAAAGGAAACATCTTACTCAGTTTTGAACAGGTGGGAAGGGAGAGGATGCTCCATAGGTGTGCAAGGGATAGAGACTTTCCTGGCAGCAATAGGAAGAGGTGACAATGGCACCAGTTGCATTTGCATTTCTTTAACGTTCTCCTTTCTCGAAATTTTCCCTGATTTGATTTGACATTTCAGTCTTGGCACCCAAAACACAGAGCATCCTGACACAAAACACTGCTTGAACAAATACAGTGCGTTTTGGCATGGTTTGCACTTGAGTTTGCACCTGAGTGGGGATCAGGGCTCCCCATGAAGCAGAGGAAGTGAAGCAGTGACGTTCACTGGCAGATCTTGCTCAATTTTTTAGGCTTTTCAGTTTCCCTTTCACATTACAAGTTACTGATTAAAAACACAGGCATACGATTCCTATATTTTGAGACATATTTTTTGTGGGATATATAATGTCTGACACCTTCAAGGAGAGTTGTATACACCTGGGCACATTAACCAGTTCATGAAAAAAAAAGGAAGATATTTGGTAATAAGCACTGGTAAAAGAGAGCTGGTGATGGGAAGGTTTAAAACACACACTAGAGACAAATCTGGGCAAAGCATTTTAGGAGACAGTACATACTTTTTCCACTAGGTGGTGGAAATCTGCCACCATCCAGAGCTTTTAAAAAACAGGGAAAAAACCACATAATTATGAAGGGCAGGCTGAATTAAGATAGAAAATAACTGTAATAACAGCTTACGATGTATCGATTAAAATGAGTTCTCTGCCTGTCGAAGAGACAATCATAGAAAATTATTCTTAATGCTATCCCTGACACAAAGGCAAAAATGTCAGTTAGGGAGGTTTTCTGATGTTTTAGAAAAGGAAATGAAAGGATAATTTAATCCAAATGAATTCTCTCACCCTCTAAAGAAGGACTGTCATCTGTAATTTCAGACCATGGGAACTCAGGAAACAAATCTCTCATGCATTTATTTATCTTCAACTGCCAAAATACATTTTTTAAATTAGTCATTTTAATTAACATGCTTCATAGGTCTCCCACAAACCAAGACTCTCTGTCATGTAAGCATTGTTTCTAAAGGTGTCCTCATGGTGGCAGTAAAATGATCAATTATTTAACAACAACAGATTTGAAAAGGACATGGTTTTCTCTTGTTCTTGGTGTAATTCTTGGCTGGAAGAGCAGAAACAAAGCACATGGTAACATCATGTGCTAACATCACAGAAGGAGTAAGGATGGCAAATTCTGCTAGTACAGAACCAACAGACAACCACAGCTGACTTTATTCTAGTCATTATCCCTCAAAGCTACACCCAAGCCATACCTGGCATACAATTCATGTTTTAAGATGAAAGCAACTATCCTGGACAAAGTTTTGAAAGGTATCAAGGACCTACTGTTTTCACTGAATTTATGGCTCTTACCTCAGTAGCACATCCCAGAGATGAAGTCATCAGGACACCATTTTGGGGGAAAAAATAGATAATGAGATACCTTCAGCTATCAAGATGCAGCTTATCAGTGATCTTTTGGTCCAGTCAGTGAGGGTCACACCAACTCTACTCCTCCATGTCATTGCCAGAGGATATGATTTTGCCCTTTGATCTCTCTCCTTGGTCTGCCTGGCTAATCTCTGAGCAGCCTGCACGTTGTACAGGTACCCCACTGATCTGTGAAATAACTATGATTCTTGCCCTTACCACTGAAGAGATCTTGCACTCCTGAGCATGATCAACCATGTTTCCCCTGCCATCTTCAGAAATACCGGTCTTTGTACTATTCTTATCTACTGCTCTCCTTCACTCCTACAGTCAAGATTTCTGACTGTGGCTATGCAGCAATGTTGCAAGGAGGGAGGCTGTGCAGAAGTAGGCTGTCTTCATATCCACTAACCTTGTAGAGGCAGAGACTGCCAACCCTTCTGTCCACACATTGGCATGCTGCCCCAGGCTTATACCTAGTGAGTCTGATTTTATCCCTTTTTCCCTTCAAATCTAGTTTAAAGCTGTCTCAATGACTCCTGCTAACTCTGGTGCAAAGATCCTTTTCCTCCTTTGAGACAGGTGTACCCCATCTGTTGCCAGCAGGCCCAGGGTTATGATGACTGATTAATTATAAAAACTCCCAAATTCTTCCAATGATGCTGGGCTCAGAGCCAGGTATTGATCTGCTGGCTCTTCCTGTTTCTTCCCTCATTATTCCCTGCAGCTGGAAAGCCCATGCTCCTTATCCCTTAACCAGTTATCTTAAGGCTGTGAAGTCTCTGTTGATCTCCTCAGACTTAGGTTGGAACTTCATCTGTGCCTACCTGAAAAATCAATAATGGATAATTAACTGAGGGCTGTGTCAGAGTAAAATGCTTTCTTATCACACCTTTAACCCAGGCCCCAGGCATCAAACTTCTCTAAGAAGTGAGTATGGCTGGCAAACTGAGCCTTCTGTTCCCTTCATCGAGGAGTATCCTATGACAGTGACCTCTCCTTTTTTTTTTTTTTTTTCTCATGGAAGCAGTTTTGATGCAGGGAATAGGCTGACTTAACCCTGGTGACACCTCCATACTGAATGAACCATCATCCTCATCATTGTAGAAAACAAAACAGAAAACATGTTAGCACCTTTCTAGAGCATGGCCATGAACTCCAACATCAGTAGTGGCAGAAGTAACTAGAAAATTACTTGTTCAATCCTATTTTCTTTAAGAACTCTTAATGTCGTCTCTCCTTTCCCTGGATAAAATGATTGTGCCAGGATACCTGGCTACAGTTTCAACTGGATTGCCAAAAATTAATGGAGTATACAGTGTTTTTTCTATAAATAGTGTAAAATACTCTTCTGTGAAATAACCATTCATGTACTCAGGTGGCTACTGAAGCTGATATACTTTTTCTGGGAGGATTTTTTTGAGATAAATATTTGTTGCTGCTTGACTTAGACCTAATCAAACAAGTATGCTGGCTACATGCACACTGCAATGGTAAAAACTGAAGTGCAGTGCTATTGTGATAAGTGACAGAAAATCTCAAGTTAGCTACTTATATGGATATAGTCATAACTAGATTACTTTTCTTCTATTAATTAAAAGGTTTTTGGGTTTTTTTCCAGGGTGTTTTTTATAGACTGCTGAGAACCACAGCAAATAATATTGTGTTGAAAATGCTAACAAAGGAGATGGATATTCCCTTTTTTTGACACTCCCACATTTCTGGAGTGTCATTCAAAAAGTTGTTTGAAGAACTCAAAATGGCCTCTTTTTCTATTCTGACTAAATATAAGGCATAGAATTTCTGCATTCCACAGATACTCTCTAATAATTTCCAGAAATCCATTATTCATTAAATGTTACACTTAATTTTAGCTCTCTCATTTTGCAATGTTATCCTTCACCCTCAAAAATGTAGTATCACTTACAAAAAGGTTATTTTAGAAGTTTCTGTTAGACAGAATCACATTAGCAATCCATACCATTTCTTCTCTACGCGGAGACTTCCAGCCAGGACAAAATTATTAAAATGCAGGAGTTTCAGTACTTGTCTTCAACTTTATTTGCCTTTTTAACAGTCCTGGTAAAATACTGCTTTATTTGCAAATGTTTCCTATCATGAAAATGCAATATATCAATACTAAATTTTCTTAACTCAACTGGCTAGGATAGATTTGCTGCAACATCTCTATCAGATTGTAGTGCTCACCCAAGACAGTAAGTAGCACAGGGACAAGCTGATGCTGGATGTTGCAGTGTAACATCTACGTTTCTTTGGGGAGCCACACTAGTTATTTTCAAGTTAAAGTTCACACAGGTTTGCAAATCAGAAATTTATCTGCAGAAGAGATAGGTTTCAGAGGCTATGAAAGTAATTATTACTGTGATAGTAATATGTAGCCTATGATAGTATCAATAATCTCAGGGTTCAGGGCAAACTCAGTTCCAAGTAATGGCATTAAACCTACACAGCTTAGAGTTTCTTTTGTAGATCAATGAGCATATGTGAAAATATTTGCAACCTTTATTATACAACTTCTCCTTATAACTTCTCAGCACTTAGTAGACCACATTTAGATAGCACATCCACTCTTGGGCCCTCGAAATACAAGGACCTCATGAAAGGAAGGGGGCTTCTTTGGCCTGGAGGAGAGATGGCTTTGGGGGCATCTAACAGCATCTTGCTAATATTTGTGGGGAATGTATTAGGGAGATCGAGCCAGACTCTACAAAGCAGTGCATGGCAGGAGGACGAAAGATAAGAGCATAAACTGAAATGAGAGAGGTTCTGACTGGATATAAGGTACATTTTTTTCATGAGGACAGTCAGGCACTGGAATGGGCTGCTTAGAAAGGTTGTACTATATCTCAGCCTTAGAGTTTGTCAAGAGCTGACACAATAAATCCTTAAAGAACTTGGTCTGAGCTGACAGGTGATCCTGCTTTGAGCAGAAGTTTGTACAACAGACCTTCTGAGGCCTCCTGCAATCCTAATTATTCTGTGATTTTGTTTGTTTGCATTTGTTGACATTATTAATTCCTACATGTATCGCAAGACAGGTTTTCAGCCAAGTAGTCTTCAGTTTGATCCACCACTGAGAGATAACACCACTGCCCAGTAACTCTGGTGGCCCAAGGTCAGTTTGCCAGGATGAAAGATTCCCAGGATATTGTGGATCATAGTCTCATCACTGAATGCAACATGACATCAGATGATTTGTTGGAAAGTCTTTTTAGGGATTCCTCTAGCACAGCATTGTAACTCCAAAGAGAGAGAAGCACAACAGCAATCTGAAGAAATTGGATTTTTATCCCTTCTTGCTTGTCTGATGTGATTAGGTAGCTCCCTACATAAAGTAGTTGCTCAAGCAATTGCCTCCCAGATGGTGCATGCCTTCCCTTTTCTTATGTCTATTTTTAGTGTAAGCTCTTTGTGAGAGGTGCTGGGTTTTTTATGTTGCGACTGTATTTTGACTCGAACAAAGCAAATTCAAATTTATATGGTTTTAGGTATCATAATAAACCAAACAAATAATATTCAAGTCAGGAAGATGTACAGCACATCTGTGTAATAGTGGTAACTGGAAGATGTTGCAATTCCCTTAGTGCAAGAAGGAGAAAGAGATGCCTGGAGGACAGAGCACTTCATATATTAGAGTACTATAAGCCAATCACCCTGGCTGGCTGCTTCAGACCTGTAATTTTTGTAATAAATACCACTATGGCAAAAGAGGAATTTCACCTCCAAGCTGTGAACTGGGCAGACAATCAAAGGACAGGTAAAAAGTGAGGGAGAAATTTGATGAAGGAATAATTGCACTCTCCTAGTTCCTATATTCTAAAAAGGTATCCATGTGTGAAACAGGAAATAGTAACACCAGTTTAAATAAGAGTATGAATATGGAATGGAAGATAAAACTATGGAATGGGTCAATAATAATAACAAACCTACAATGGTATCATTTGTGTGTATGCCTGTGTTTTCTGAGGCTGACAGGAGTTGGCTTATGCCTGAGTGGAATTACTGGAAATCTGTGTGTGTCTGTGTAGGGCACTGTGATGCTTTGGGAGATACAGAAATATTATTTAAACAGTGAAAATTATCTATTGTACTCTTACTTGTGGATAAGCGAGCCAATGCTGGTGCACTGACAGCTTCCCTTCTAGCATTTTCTGATTTCTGAAATAGCAACCCACATATTCTTTT
Organism: Pyrocephalus nanus; assembly: GCA_038380795.1. NCBI lineage: Eukaryota > Metazoa > Chordata > Aves > Passeriformes > Tyrannidae > Pyrocephalus > Pyrocephalus nanus. Next base: position 1,047,063 of record CM076262.1, read on the forward strand.
GCTGTGTTTTTTATACTAAACACAAGACAGATGCATGTGTATGGATATACCCAAATGCCCACATGCCAACTATGTTAAATTCACACACATTTAAGCATATAAAATAAAAAATATTGCTCCTCCAAAACGCCTTTGATCTTATAGATACAGTTGCAAAAAGAGATTAAAAAATCCAGAAGTGTAGGGTCTTATGAAAGTGACATTTGATTTTAATGCACTTTTTTAGGAAAAGTGATCTCATTTCATTTTGGTTTAAAAATGCTTCTATCCAATGGGGGCAATTTTATATTAGTCTGAAAGTTTGCTTGGTACACATGATACAAATTCCAAGTGTTAAGTGTTATGTCTGACACCGAAATGATAGGAAATTGCAGACTGAAAATGTTGTAGGAAAAATTTTCTTATATTTCATGGTTCAGAATCACATAAATGTCTTATCAAGCTTCCTAAATTTATGATTAAAAGGAATGGTTTCACCTACTCTTGTACTGAAAATAGATCCTCTTCCAATTTCCACCAGTTTTCTTTTTACAATGGAACAGATTTGATTTTTTTTTTTTTAATTTAATAGCCCTTCTGATCTTAATTTCATCATGCAAATGAAGAGAAACACTGGTACCCACAGACAGTGAGGGTACTTTAGCTTATTTTCTGGTAAGTCAATGTATTTTCTGTCTTGTTCTATGAATTCTCAACAAATGCCAACAATAATTTGAAACTTTTTTGTATACACTGCTATCATGTACAAGATCACAGCCACCAACTGACACGCAAAGCTTAAACAGGCATGACTGCTGCTATCAGTTACTCAAATAGGGAGTGCAAGATTGCATCAAGCCTTGGTGAGAACTATTTTTTTTCTTCCTTATATATGAGTTAGTGAAAACTTCTACTCATCTGAGCACATTGCTTCCTTCAGGTAATATTTTTCCCTTGTGGATACAATGGGAATTTTGCTGCTGGCTTCAGAAATTTTCCACCAGTTATGTCTAGATCTAGGTGCCTCTACATCATGGAGGCTCTTGGAAACTTGCCCAGTGACTGAAGCTGGACCTATCTCCCTGTGGTTCCTAGGAATTACTGCCTAATTACTGCTCCTGAATTACTGCCTAAATCATATACGAAAATGTCAGTTTAGGAAATGTGCATAAAAAACCTTGCTGAGAAGCATGGACTTAGAGCTGGATCTGCTGTATCCTGTTAGCAATGGACTAGGTTGCTTGTTATACGTGTTCTTTTCCGTCTTATATTATCAACTTGTATTTGAGTCACGAAATATTCACACTTGTTGTGTAGTATCCAGCTTCACAAAAAGGTCATAGAACGTTCCTTTGCTCAGATTATTTGTAGCCCTGTGGAGACAGCGCTCAATTGTGCATGGGTTACTGACACTGTGAAGCCAAAGAGCTTAATTTGGATTTGCCTGCTCTGCTCCTTGCTCCCTGAGGAATGCAGAGGCAGCTGCAGGGAGAATCCTGCTGCCTTGGGGGCTGGAGGCAGAGTGAATGGACTGCCCAGTGTCAGCTCCCCTGGGACCTGCAGCAGCAGCAGGGAGTAAGGTTTCTGGGCTCACCCCATAAAACTGGTTTCAGAGCTGCTCAGGGGAAGTATGAATAGTATTCTGGATCACTGCCCTTGGCTGACATTTACAGTTTCTTAAGGCAGCCTATGGCATGAGGGCTATAAAAAAAGAACATTGCCAGAGTGAAAGAGAAAAGAAAATGGGTCCAACAGAAAAGGTGAAATGAAGAATATGACTGTATTACTGGAACAGGCATGCAAAACAGAGGAGCAGAGCAATTGCAGTGCAGTCCAAATTGTTTTATGCGTTGTCAGCTCTTGTGGGATATTAACATCATTCACTCTTTAGAAGAAAACTGGGATAAGCAGGAGGTTTCATCATGTGAACAGACTTAAACCAAACTTTTCAGTACTTTCTCAGTGCACCCGCTCATCTATTAAAAATATTGTGCAATGGCATCAAGTCTTGGAAGACCTCCGGTCACTTTTGATCTGATTTTTGGGAAAGTTTTAATAATGAAAAATATTTTGATTTTATAAATAAAATCGTTATTCCAATCCAAAGCTTGAACCTTTGTCCCCTTTTTCTGCTGTTTTGAAATCCATAGACTGTTAAAAATATATTAAAATGTTCAGTGCTATAGAGAATATTTTAACATTCTAAAATCTCACTTGGGAGCATAGTTTCAGGCTTTCATTTTATTGATATCTTGCCAGAAATTATTTCATAAAGATTTTTAAAGGTTTGGAATATCCAGCTTTATATATGAATGTGAATGAGTTTCATATTGAAAGTCCTGGCAATTGTATAAAGTACTGTTAGTCAAACCTGAAAAAAAGAATAAATCAAGGGAGGCTGAGATTGATTCTAGTTTTTCAAAGCTACTTTAAAAAAATGCTATTTTGGTATTATGGGATTTTCATCCAAAACTGCATTATACATTATTGCCTAAAAATGATAAAGTGTATTTATATTAGAATAGGACGTTGAGTCAGTCACAGTATGTGAGCTGCTACAAAAAGAGAAAACAAGTATATTAAGGTCAACTTAGCTGCAGGTTATCACTTTAGAATGTTTTTCCATCTATGACTTTTTGTGTAGAAATAACTAAAGAGTTCAATCACTGTAAGCCTAGCAATGCCTTTTGAATTTTAAACAACAAACAAATGAAAAGAGCTGATTCAGTTTTATATTTTTATTATTATTTCTCCGTGCCAACTGCTTCTAATGTGGCAGTTTGAAGGATCTGCAAATGTCATGCATATCCAACATCCTGAGAAACCTCAGGCTGGATGCAAATGGCACAGTTTAATGGAAATTCCATTTTTGGTATCACTTCCTGCTTCCTGACAAATGTTGTGAGGAAAAGCTGTCCTTACATACCAAAGCTGCTTCCTTTTTGATGTTTTCTGACTTCAGTGGCAATTAGGTGGCAAATGTCCAGACCAAAATTATTCTTCCTCAAATAATTTCACTGAGTACAGTTTACTCAGAGCAGCCATGGAGATGCCTATGGAATTCCTTGGGATATTGCTGGATGAAAGATGTTACATCCATGGAAATTCTCACTTTGGGAAGACAGAACAGACATCAGCTATGAACTGAGTAGGGTTCCCTGATGATGTGTCATCCCAGTAACACAAAGCAACTGAAACAACCTGCTGTATCTTATAAAATAACAGGCTCTATTCCCTTTGCAGCAGCAGCATCCAGTGTAATTCCACTTTTATGTGCGGAATAACTGGAGTTGCACTGAAAAAAAGTAACAGGTGTTACCTGGGCATTGTAGTTTTAGTGTCTGTGGGAAGACTAGATCTGGACTGAGAGGCTATAGCCAAAAGAGATCTCTATCAAGTGTTGCTTTCTATTCTAGATAATTTGGGAAGGGCGTAATTATGTGTGATACAAAATGCAGTCTATTCTGCACTGCTCTGCGTAATCTGTAGTCACTTGGCCAGTACAAATGGATGTTGATCATTACCACTTGGAGTTGTTACTATTTTATGCTCACAGCATGCAGGTCACCTTGGGAAAGGCTGAGGTGGAAAGGGTAATGTGAGTAATGTAAACTACGTATGAGCTAGGGAGAAGGGAAGATCCTATAATAAAGGAAACATCTTCATATTACAATACATGTGTTTGAGGTTAAATTTTGTCATTCTTTCCCAGGAAAGCATTGTCTGAATCCCATTTTTGTAAGCAAGGAGAATAGAATACAACACTTCATATTGTTTTCTGAATTTTATTAGACACTTAACCAGTAATCTTAAGAGCTTGTCCCTGGTCATTTCCCAGTGTCCTTTATATACCTCAATTCAAAGGACAAGGATATTCACAAAAAACCCCCACTCCAATCTGGTATTTTTCTGCTAGAGGTCTTCAATGTTAAATCACATTAGGAAATCCATTAAAATTCATGACCAGCCAAGTTGGATAGCAGAGCACCCTAGCCTTCTTGGCCACAACTGTAAGTTTAAGTGTCCAGAGACATGTATCTGGCATGTCACTGAACCCAGAAAACCAGAAGACTGTGGCAACATTATTTTAAAGCAGCGCCTCAAGAATCTCTCCTCTTTTGCTCTGCCTGTTATACTAGAAAAGAAGTATCTACTATGCTGGAAAGGATACAGATCAGTTACCCCAGCTCAGCTTCCCAGGATGGTGTAGTGAAGTAAAGCTGAATCTCCTTCTTGGTCCAGTGCAACAGTTTCAGAAGTTCCTTACTTTGCTGGGTCTTTTTGGATACTGATCTAGGTTGTTCACAAATATCATTTAGTCTGCCTGCTTAAGATAAAAGTTATTTGTCTGTTTGGCTACCTGCAATGGCAGGTTGCCCTTTAACCCAAGGACATGTAGGACATTCTTCTACCAGCTGAAACTCTTTTTGAGTTTATTTTATCTGGCTTAGTCTGAGTTACTTGTGTCCTTCTGGACACTGATATAAGGAAGGAGAGGGTAGGGATGATGCCTTATGGTTAGAGCTTCAATATAAAGCATAAGGCCAAGTTGGATGCTTCTGGTCTTCATCCAGAAGATGAGGATCCATGCACACCTGGGAAGTTGAGAAAGTAGAGTTAGGAAGCAGCATTCGTTTTCAAATATTGAAAGAGGCTGCAGACAGGAACTGCTATCAGAGGAGCAATCTAATATTGAAGAAAGGTTCTTAAGATCAAGTTTTCAAGCACTGAAAACCAGTCAATACCAGAATGGAAAGCTGGAGGTTGTCTTAGCTTTTCTGTCCTGTTTTGTTCACGCTTGTTTTGGTTTATCTTCACAAAACAAAATCAGAGTTCAATAGCAATAGCAGCAGCTGCAGCTGCAATCCCTGTAACTTCTCCTTGTTGCCCCTTGAAAAGGACAACCAATGCCCTCTAAAAGGTAACTGAAAAGAAAGTATATAATTAATGCTTAATACTTTCAGTTGCTAGTGCTTTCATTTTTCCCCTTCACTGTCTGTGCCTTTGATAAAGAGAACAAAAGATTTCTAATGGTAGTCGACAGTAAGCAGGCTTCAGTAGCAGCACTGACAGAGTATATGCAACTATTGAATTTCATGTTATGACAGAGCTGTGTTAACACTTTTAATTCTCAAAGCCTGTGCACTGCATCAAAATGAATTCAGCAACTCTAAAGGACAATTCTATTCCCTTCCAGTGTTGAGGGGAATTTTTGCCTGTGGACTTCAGTAATATTCTGGCTGTATCTCTCTGACTATCACCAAACTTTTTAAGTGCTTTTCCACCTAGGAGGCTCTGCAGTCTTTTGCTCCTATGTTCCCCACATACCCCACCACAACACCAGTACTGTTACAATGAGGAAGACTAGGCATGTAAGGTAGGCAAGAGTTACAGGGAAAGGTGATATCTTTTATCAAAGACCAGATACTGTTGGAATAGCTGAGAGTGTCACAACTGAATCTAGAAAGGTCTGAGTGCTGATCTGAGGGAATTTCAACTCAGAGAGATGAATTAACCTTTGAGAAAAAACAATTACTCACTAACAGGCTTTAGAGTGATGCCTTCCTACACTTTTAAACTATACAGAGAAGAACTTAATCCTGGAGCTATGCACTGACATTCTCTTCATGATATGGAGAAGAAGACTAGGTAGGTGTCCCACATCCCATAAGTGTGCCTAACCCATTAGCATTCTATCTTCTACCTTTTGTTGACTTGGCAGTTGTGGTCAAGAACATTCACCAACTCATCCTATGAACAGCATAGAAGAAATGCCCATCTCAGGGTCCCCCAAAGGTGGAAACTTCTGAGCTCTATCAAAATTAAGACATATCTCTGTTGTGGTTCTTTGGGGGTTCCTTGGGGGTCCTCCTGTCCTGCCGGCTGCTCGGTGAAGGTTTCCAGGGCTGAGGACACCCCTACCCCCGCCGCCCGTCCCTCGTGGCAGGGACGGGAGGCGTAGGCCCTTATGCCAGGAGACAGAGACCACACCGCACGCAGGGAGTCCAGCAGCGGAGAGCAGACAAAAAGAGTTTATTCAAATCTCCCGCAGCTTATAAAGGCTGCGGGGGAAGGACTGGATTGGCCATTCAGCTAGCCAATCCAAAGAGACAATATAATAACTATGACAACACAGAAACCAATGAGAGGCGAGTTAGTTCACAACCCCGACAATTCACCCTTTCTTATTTCTAATAAAGACAACATTTGTAATTTTAATGGGATTTAACAATGAAGACTTTCCAGTTGAAACGTGGGGTAAAGGTTGATATAAAAATGAGAAAGCGAGTATGATGATTTTTATTGAACTTGGGAAAGCAGATAATTTTAAAATTTATGTTCCTATTATAAAAAGATAAATCTCCAAATTAAATTTTACCTGAGTCTGTTTGGGTAAGAGGGATAAAGGAATATGCCGGAATCTGCTCCCCTAGCTTCTCCGAACTGAAGCTAGGTTTGACGGATGTCCCACAAACTCCCCTCTGAGTTTGTGACACCCGGAAAACGCTAAGATTCCGGGCGTTTGCCCGACACAGAAGTAGCTCCTGTGCTGCTGCTGACCCCTCCTTCATAGAAGCAGGACAACGAATGCCTATTCCAGGCCCATTTGACAAACGCTGAAGGGACAGGGAAGGGAGCGTCCACCCGACACAGACATAGCATCTGTGCCGATGCTGCCTGCTTCTTCATAGAAGAAACATAACAGCGGTGCCTAACACAGGCCGATTTGCGGACGCTGAAAGGACAGGGAAAAGGGTGTCCACCCGACACAGACACAGCGCCTGTGCTGATGCTGCCTGCTTCTTCATAGAAACATAACAGCGATGCCTAAAACAGGCCGATTTGTGAACACCAAAAGGACAGGGAAAGGAGAACTCTAGCTTTTACTTTTACTGGATCTCTACTCTTCAACTTTACTTTTGAGTGTATTGAATGTGTGTAGATTTCTAAATTAATAATAAAGAACAAGCATGTGAATTTGTTATTAATCAACAAGGGAAAATTAAATCGTAATATTTACCATTGAAGTTTGATTAACTAAAAATTATAACATTGCTATAGGTTGGAGGTAATACATCCATTTCCCGTTATCAGAGCAAATAGGTATTATTAAGGAAAATATGTGCTTAAAACTTCAAGGTTATCTGTCTTTGCTGCCTTTTTTTTTTTTTTTTTTTTTTGAAAGGGGCGTTGGGTTGGGGGGGGTGGGGGGATGCCGCAGGGTTATCACTGTGGTGAAGCTCCTGGAGTACTCGGGAGAGACAAACAAAAGTGAAACAACGTGGTAATTAGCATATGAACAGTACGGGAGAAAAAACCGGTTTTGCTACTCCGAAGACAAACTGTAACAAAGAAAAAAAGTTGAGGGAAAAGGTTTGGGGGCTGGGCAGACGAGTCGGCCGCATGGCTGGAGGTGGGAGGTCCCTCGGTGCTCGCTCTCGGTGTATGGAGCCAGAGGCGCGTGGTCCGGGCGGCTGCGGCGGGATGGCGGTGGGGCCGGGGCGGGCACGGCGTGGCCGGTCGGGGCTGCTGCAGAGGCGGGGCTGAGGCCGATGGGGGCGAGCAGGCGGGCGGCGTGGGGCAGACACACTCCAGCAGCGGCGGCTGGCTTGCCTTTAAAAAACGCTCCTTCCTTCCTCAGTTTTTGCTCTGCTTTTTTCGTCCAGCGGCGGCGGGGACTTTGAAAATGTTGTTTCTCCGTGTTGAACACACGTTTTACTTGCAGTTCGCGCTGCTACCGCAAGCTCACACCAAGCTGCGCTCTCAGCATTGCCGTGGCATATCACAGCCACTGCCGCTGTGCCGATGCTAAAGTGCCTGCCTGCAGTTCCCTCGTCCCTCTGCCCCCCGGAGTCCGCACTTTTGCACAGTCCAATTTTTGGGCACTCGGGCAGAAAAGACACTGCTTTTTTTAAAATGTCTGTTCTCCCCGGCAACACAGAGACAGGATTAGTTGATGGAGGAGGGGGAGCGAGCCCTTATTGCTTCCACCGTTTATATTTTAAAGTATAAATGAAAAGTCTTTACCGATTTTGTGGGCGGAGTTCGGCCACGTTGGGTGCCATCTGTTGCAGTTCTTTGGGGGTTCCAAGGGGGGTCCTCCTGTCCTGCCGGCTGCTCGGTGAAGGTTTCCAGGGCTGAGGACACCCCTACCCCCGCCGCCCGTCCCTCGTGGCAGGGACGGGCGGCGTAGGCCCTTATGCCAGGAGACAGAGACCACACCGCACGCAGGGAGTCCAGCAGCGGAGAGCAGACAAAAAGAGTTTATTCAAATCTCCCGCAGCTTATAAAGGCTGCGGGGGAAGGACTGGATTGGCCATTCAACTAGCCAATCCAAAGAGACAAAATAATAACTATGGCAACACAGAAACCAATGAGAGGCGAGTTAGTTCACAACCCCGACATATCTCAGCCTACCCAGAAACAGACATTGAAGTATCCAGGAGATAGTATTGTAGACAACTTTGTGCTTATGATCTTACGCCTACCATGGCAACTTTACAGCAACATTGTGAGAAGAAGGTCATCACATATCCTCCTGATCTTGAACCTTAACCATAGAGCAGTTTTGCTGTTTTTAAATATCTATGAGAAATATTGAAATACATAGTGAACGGTATTGTACAAAGATTAATTTGCTGCTGAGATTGTTTATGCAAACTATATCTTCTGTCGAGTACTTTAATGTTTTAGTGAGTCATATTGCAATTACATGTTTCCCCTTAGTTAGATGGCAGTAATTAGCTATGCTACAGGAAATTGCCTAAATGGAAAATTTTATGTAAGCTTCCTACAAATTTATAGAATATAACATGGAAATGGTTTTCCTTTGCAGCTGAAAGATACAAGTCTTCTCTCCTTCACCCCAATTTTACACCGTTTTAAATCTATTGACTTCAGGAGAGTTCTACACGATTTACCAAAAAATGGCTTTTATCTCCAGATGAGAACAGAATCAAGTTCCTGATTCTGTAACAGAATGTCAATGGGGCAACATTCGTGAATAATGCTGTGGACTCTGGAATGGCCAGTGCAGAGGGAGATTAAATACACTGATTTGGGCTGTGTTTACCTTTTAACTATGTTACTTCTTTCTTCTTCTTCTTAATGCCTATCCATGCTACATAACTGCAAGAGAGAAATTCCCTTTGTTGTTTTCTAACCATTTTTCAGAATGCACCATGGAAACTACATTTTGAATCCTCTCTGAGTATTAGCTTTGTGCTACCTCTGCTGCTAATCTGGCCCAATACTTGTATACACTTAGTACATATATTTTAAAGCTATGGCTTTTTTTATCTTATGTCAAAATTGTTACATTCCATTTAAAAAAAAAATAGAATTAGCAAAACACCAATTATGCTAGTCCCAAATGGTCAGAAGAGTGAGGTTCCACTGTATACGATCATTTTAAGACACTTTCTGGGATTTAATTTTTATCAAAGCTAAGTATTGTTGTTTTATTTTAATAAATACCTTCTAATGCTGATAATCGTCTAATGCAAATTCTAAACTTGACTCTACTAGAGTAAAAAATATCTCCTCTATGATGTATCTGTCAACAAGGATATCAGTCTTTATAGCTTACTCTTTTCTGATTAAGAAATGACAACATGAAAATAATGCAATCAATAAAGTTAACATTTTTCTGATTCATAGAAGTGCTTTGACCCTTTTTCAGTAGCTTTACTATTTGCATTCCTTCTGCAAAGCTTATTATCTAAATGTTCAGTGCAAGACTACAGGTTTTGTGAGAGCACAATTTCTAATTAGTTCTTAGCATGGTGTCTTTTTGCAAGTTACTATACAATTGATTAAAGTGTTGATGGTTCTTGTTCTGGAATAATTAAACTTGTTCAGTGAGAGATACCTCTAAATTCTGCCTGGAAAGAGATACGAGAAATAGCCAGAGAGCTTTCATAAATATATATACCAGTCACTATCTGCAAGGAGACATGCAGCCTACCTAGCATTTGCATAATTTCTTGTTTGTCCCATTAATACATATATTTAGAGGTATTATGTGCTGCTTAAAGTGTTTTTCTGGGATATTTTTGCTTATACACAATGCTATCTGTGGATCTGTCTTTATTTTAAATAATTTTGAAAGACTAAAAATATGAAACTTTGTGCATTTAAAAGCAGGAAGTCCAATAGGAGAAAACTAACATTTTTTAAATTATGAAATTACGTTATGTGTTGACTACTCATGAAGGCATATAGAGCTCTAAATGTCTAAATGCTGACTGCAAAGCATCCATGTACTTTTCTGTTGTACAGCTCAAGTGTGATTTTGCAGCTTGGCAAGAGATTAAATGATCTATAAGAAGAAAATGATTCAATGAAAGCAGACCTATAAACATAACCCCACTGCTGAAAACAACAATGATAATGATCAGCTAATTGCAGCAGGAATTGTCAGTATGCTGAAATGATAGAGTGCTTTTTTCTCTTGGGAGAATAGGTTTCTTAAAACAACAGTGACTATTCCAACAGGGGATAGCGTGTGTAAAATTGCCTTGTTTAGATTTTAGCTAGGCCTGAGTGTTACCCATCTCGTATCACATAAAGAGGGGAGAGAGAGATTAGGTGAGAGAGAAAATGAAAAACCTTTATGTGGTCTTTTTTCAGAATAAGTGGCATCTGCTTGAACAAATAATGATTTTGGAATACTATAATTAACAGTGATGGAAAGATATGATGAGCCAAATTAAGCAGTGTGCTACTGGATATAACTGTATGACACTTTCAAGGTTAAGATCCAAACTTTCCTAGCTATAATTTTGCCCAGAAAGGCTGTGCTAAAAATTTTGATGCTGGCTGCCTGATTTACTCAAGATTTTCCCTTTCTGTGGTCCACTGCTGTTCTTTAAACTCTCAGCTGTTTCTAGGAATGAGACAAAAGGAAAAGTTGTTGTTCCACTAAATCAAAAGGGATTTGGCAAACCGTTCTCTCGCAAGGCTTTGCATCAGTGTTGAGTAGGGCTTGGAATTGGACAGGAAGTAATATTTGTGACCTGAATGCCTTATGCAGTGCGATGCCACTTGATCATATTTCTGAAATGCCTCAGTTTGTACACTGTTGTGGTACGAATTGTCTGCCGCATCTTTCTTCTACTGTGTTCAATTCTAATTCCTCTCTACTTACTTTCATATCAAGATACAGTTCTTAATGTAAAAACCTAAGTTTCTGTCATTTTTTTTCCAGTTTGGTTGTGTCTTCATAATTTTGGTGGTCACTCATTTGTTTCTTTCATTTATATCCTTATTTGTTCATTCTCTCAGTCATTATTCCACTGCAAAGATATCTTCATCTGAAACATACAGATATTTGGTAGTAATCTGTTTTTATAATAATCTATAAATTGTAAACCCCCGCTGCCATTGGCTTTTCTGTCCAGTGCCTCCTGGGACAATGGTGATCTCTCCTTTCCTTGTTGCTTAGGCTACTGTAGGTTAGAGGGGGGAAATTTCTTCTTTACTCTGTGGTTTTGTAGAATTACGCTTTTGTGGGCACAATTATTTCCGATTTATATCTATTACAAAATTGTGGCTGATTTGTTACAGCTTTCCAATCCTGAAATTCTTGTAAATTAACAGTGTAAGTGTGTGAGAGAGTGCGACAGGTCATGTGTTGTAACATTGTATGTTACTTGTGTGTATAAATAGAATTAGTTATCCCTAACCTTGACACACTGAGTGCTTTATAGCAGGTGTGCTGTGAAAGATAGAAGCCCACAATGGGCTGCCCTTCAGTCCTCAAGGACGCTGTTCACACCATGGGTCTGTGCGTGACTTCAGTGGAACTAAAGACATACACTAGGGAAAATACGGACTGGTGTGAGACTGACTTAGGAATCATGATAACCACGTGTCTCTTAGCAAGATGCAAATTTACATGTACTTGTAGATCAAATAATTCCACTGTGGTTCATCTAAACATACTGGCAAAACATTCATGAGAATGGTCCTTTGGAAGAATCAGCAAGTATTGCATGGTGAGTGTTTCTGCAGTGGTGCCCCCAGGCCCTCAGGCCATTTACTTTAACCACTTTGCATGCTATCTGAGAACTGCTCCAAATCAGAAGATTGCAAAGATAGAGATTAAACTGGTGTTTTCTGAGTAGAAAAAAATAAAAAAGGAATTAGCATGGAGAATTTGGGATCATTCCTGCTCAACATTTAAACATTTAGAGAACTGGTTTATACACAGTGAAGGACAACAATTATTTTTTGATAATGACAAAGATATAATGCCAGAAGTAATATATTATTTGGTTTTCTGATGGTTCATCTGAAATTGGATGTCAGTGGTAAAAATTGGGACCGTGCCAAAACAGCCTGTTGGTAAAAATAGTGTTTTAGATTATAAATGCTTTGGAATTAGATATTAGAATGCTGAATATTTGTTGCTACTGCTGCTGTTGGCTGAATGCTTATTTTTCTTTTTGTGTGCCAGATCAAGAAGACAACTCTCTTTAAAGAATGCACTTTCTCCTGTGATTTATACCTCCAGGGTTTAAAACCGCATAGCACTCCTGATCCCCAGGTGGACAGACTGATCTTCTGCAGAAGCATTTGAATGACTTTCTACCCTTTTCACAGCATTGCCTCCATAAGATAAAACTCGTGCACTGATCTTTTTACTTACACAGATCTTTTTAAAAATTGTTGTATCCTATAAACAAGCAGACATTCCACACAGCATGTTGGAATTGAAATTATTTTGCTTCTTTATGCTCATGAACACTGAATTAAGAACTTTGGCTTGGCTAACTCAAGTATTTGTTTTTTAATGTTTTGTTTGGATACCCTTACCTACTGAAGGATAGGCTGGTCTTCAGGAATGGAATTCTGCCATCTTCAAAATTTTGATGGAACAAGCAGGAGAGCAGAGGGACAAAGGGGCAGTCAGGGTACTAAGAGAAAAGTGCTGCAAATCATTGCAGAATTTCCTCTCAGACTAAATGCTTTCTGAGAAAGTCTATTAGAGATAATCTTCCTTAGGAAGACATTACATCTTCAAGAAGTTTTTTGAGCACCTAAACTTCTGAGGGTCATCTTGCAGTTTGAGCCCTGTTAATCTAGGTGGCAATACAGATGATCAAAAATTACCAAGCAGGGATTCTCAAAATTTTGAGGTGATGACTGATTTGATGAAAGACAAGCTTGTGATCAAATGTCCTTGGGACAATCATAGTAGATAAGTGTAATGAAGAAAGAATATTTACCTGCAGATGGCACCTGGAAGCAAGGAAGAATAAGTATTTCGGACCATGAGTGCACTCATGAGCTCGTGACCAATCCATGTTTGAAATTTCTCTGTAGTGCATTGAGGTGATTGCAGTCTGAAAGGATAGATTTCCTCTATAAAAAATAGAGAAGTGGATCATTACACTCGATCTGAATTTTGAGTATTTAATGCTTTGTAATCTAATCTAGAAGTAATCTAATCTCATCTACATCTAATTAGATACCAATGCTTTGGAGAGATGACAGCTTTTTACAATGTAATGTTATGAAATTCTATCAGTTAGAAATCTGGCATATGGTTTGCCTGTCTTAAAAGCTTCAAGAAGAAAAAAAATTCTCCAGTAACAGAAATGGATCTGAAAGGAAAGAGGCATAGCAGGACACAGTTGCTATCCTAATATTTCCTAATGACTTTTTGACTGGAAAGCAATACCAACCAGTATATTTGCTTTCCTAGATGTCTAATCAATAGTTTTGTACATTTTCTGTAAATTTCATGAGCTAATTGTGCTGAACTCTTTTCAGACTCTAATGACCACTGCAGTATTTGTGGCTGAAACAGCTATTTTTCCATTTTTCATTAGAGAAGGTAGCCAGTACTGGAAGTGGGTGGTTAATATTTTCTTCAGAAGGCATTACATTATTGATGCTGTTCATCATTTTACCTGCTATGTGCTTTTGACCAGGACAGAGCAGGGAAACAGATGGATGCAGTTCAGTACTATAGACTGAGGCGATGGTAAGAGGTTGAGGAGACCTGCTGGAAGACATGGAAAACATTAGCTCTGCATTTTAAAGATGTGTGATTCACAGCTGTGATTAAAGTTCTAATTTATGGAAAATACATATTGCTTGCTGCTCTTAGCTAAGCATGGCAGGTTTTACACAGGATTTTTCTGTTTCTGCTGCCCAGTAAGCCATGAGTATTTGTTTTGGAGGAGGATGTGGGTGCATAACTCTCACGTTAGGTACTGGTTTGTGATACATTGTTTACTGTGCTGTCTTGAAAAAGAAAGTGATGCTGTGGAGAAAAGAGCAATGTAATTTTTTCCAAGAGCATATTACAAAAGTACTTCATAATGTGGAATGTCCATTTATTTCCCTGTGCAGTTTGAGACATTGGCTTTGACCTGAAAAACTCCTGAGTCAGCTTGGGACTTGTTCTGATGCAACTCCAGGCATGGCTGGGACAGGGAGGGTGCTAGCATTGTAATATTAGCTGTTTAAAATCACAGAAAGCTGCCAGCTGAAAATTTTCTGCAATGGGCTCTCAAATTTGCAACCCTCATGCTTTCCCTCATTAATAGAAGAGAGGGGAGAGCAAATTAATTTAGGAGAGCAAAATACCAGCATCCAGTGATAATTAATGGTGGTGAAAAAGGTTTATTAGTTCAGCACTAGGCTTTTGCTACTTGGGATGGGATGAAGTATAAATGTTTTCCCTATCCCTTTATGCAATTCCTTTTTAACAAGTCAAGGAAGCCTAGAACCTACAACAGCACCTCTAATGTCCTGTAATTCTGATTAAGAAAGTGTGTTCAGAGCAGCTGTGTGGGAACACAAGACAGCATTTCCAAGGTCTCTGTGGATAATGACAATCTAAAAACTCTCCTGTAATTTATTTTGTATTGTTCAATGAGAGCTGTGATAGCATTTTCCCCTCTACTTGCATTTATAATTCATACTGAAAATGGGCTAAATATCATGTTCACCACACTCCAGACTCACAACAGACTTTTATGAATCAATGCAACATGCTATGTAAATCTATTTTGAATGCTGACAAGGAAGCATACCAAATCACATCATGTAGAGG
Organism: Pyrocephalus nanus; assembly: GCA_038380795.1. Lineage (NCBI taxonomy): Eukaryota > Metazoa > Chordata > Aves > Passeriformes > Tyrannidae > Pyrocephalus > Pyrocephalus nanus. The sequence goes on from CM076262.1 coordinate 1,062,112, forward strand.
TGGAAGGTGTTTATATTTTCTAAAGAAAAAGCATATAATGCTTAATATTGGATTGCATAGAACCACATCTCTCAAAATGATGTAAGTACTATTTTTCAGTTTTTTAAATTACCTGTCTACTCTCCCTACTATAGGTTGTAATTTTTTAGTCCATTTTACATGACAGAAGCAGTATTCAATTTATTAAGATTTAAAAGGAGAACATGCTGATCCATAGAGAGGAGCACAAGACCTTATTACACTGTTTTTCAGGCAGAATATGAATGACCTTATTTTTTTCTGGTAGATTCTGTGTTCTCTGGACTCAGTGTCCAAGGACTGATTTTCTTAATTCTTCTTGGAGGGGAAGAGGAAGAATGCTGCATACAGCCAGTCAGAGATGCTCAAACTTTAGCTGAATTGTAGGATCAACTGTAGGACTCTAAACATTTGAATTTGTAAGTAAAAGCATTATATAATTTTTAGAATTTTTTTTAATTTTAAAAACCAACTTACATAATAACTTTTGGTTTAATAAAAATATGCTTCTTTTTGTGATGACTATGTTAATAACTGTATATCTTTGTAGCACAAACTGCTAGATCAGAGAGAGGAATTAGGGGCTGGAAGTAAGTGTCAGGAAGAGTTTAGGCACTTAAGCATAATTTGTGTTTCTGAAAGAGGCTGCCTGCACCTGGAATTGTTGTATGCCTGCAGAGGTCAGAACCATACAGGCATTGTAGCTCCTTGCATGACTTCAGCCTTAGCCTAAAGAGAAGCCAAAAACTGAGCTCTCCCCTGCCTCTGCTGTCAAGATGGTCCAACTCCAGAAGGCTCTGTAATACAGCACTTAGTGCACATGAAGCTGAGCGTGACTTACTTTGGGGCACAGGTATTGTGTGTTTAGCAGTAGAGATCCATTCCATGTCTCCCTCCAAGCTGAGGCATGAGAGATGCTAAAAATTTTTCTCTCCCGTCTCCAAAAAAAAAGTGCAGTTCTTGCAGGCCACTGTTTTGTTAACTGAAATGCAATCTTCTGGAGAGAAATTCAGAATTCCTTAGTGATCACACTAGTGCAACTGTAGGAAAGGCTCTGAAGTTAAGAGATCTTCTCCATACAGATGATGCTCCAAATTCTTTGCCTCTGTACCTAGGGTTTTTTGCTTATATCAAATTATGTGATATAAAGTACAAAGGAGCTTTCAGTGCAGTGTGCTCTCCTTCCAAAATGCCTTTGCTAACCAGCAGTTGCAGACTCATGCTCATTCCATCTCCTCCAGTGGTGGTTTTGTGAATTTGTTGCATGTTTACACTGGTTCAAGAGGAAGGATGGATGGTGAAAAGAGCACCTCTGCAACTGCCCTTGTCACATAGGCTTTAGTGCCCATATTCTCTTTCTGGATTTACCCAAAATCTCACCAGATAATTTCTATTAAAAACATACTTACAGATTCATCAGCTGTCTGCAATTCAGAGTGGAAACAATCAAAATTTCCTCCTTGTTTATATGAGGTAACTGATCCCCCCCCCCCAAAACTTCTGTTTTTGGAATAAAATATATGTCTAATGTTGCTTCTCTTTGCTTGGAAATGAGAGTTCAAGCCATTTCTTTACTTAGGTACTGGGAGCACTGACCACAGAATATACCAGAAAGCATAGAACACTGACTTGCTTTTTTCCCTTTGTTCTCTGTGGGAACAGTATGAATGGAGTACAGAAAGGATAATTCAAAGAACATAACAATAGGGGTTTTTTTAGTGTCCTGAAGTATAATTCAGGTCTCAGAGCCTCTGTTAACCATACTATAACTTTTTTTATTTTTTTTTTAACTTAATGACCTCTTCAGTCTCAGGGGCATGAAATGGACTGTCATTACTGGCTACCTTTTTTGCTCCATGGCAAATTGCTTCCATGTTTTACAGTAACCTCTTTCTGTGCTCCCAAGATGTACATTGCAATCTGGGGAAAGGTGACTCTTCTACAGATCCTGTCTTTGGTAAAGGCAAAAGGATTTTAATCTTTAAAGGTAGTTGCTATACACAACTGTTCACTTTTTATTAACTCTATTTGAACTATCTCTTCTGTGGGTAATTCTAGCACCTATCGACAGCAAAATTACAGCTATGATGAAGGTTATTTTTTATACAATGGCATTTTTTTATGAGTTAGACTTTCATGTATTCTACAGCATGAATTTAAAAGGACTTGTATTTTGTCATTTCAGTGCTGTGATTATGAAGCTAGATGTTTCAAACTGGCTTGTTGAGTATTATAGTGGCTGCTCTGTCCAGCTGGAGAAAATGTAATTTTTCTTGTACTTGTGATTAGGACCTGCAATTCACTGCAAATTGTGAGCTGTAGATGCTGGTCTGCTATTGTGCTCTGAATGGGGCCTGATGGAGAGGGTAATATTTTAGAAAATGGAAGATGTGTTCTGAACCTCTTCATGCTTCAAAAGGGGTTTCCATATTGGTCTACCACATACTACCAGCCTGCTTTCACTAATAAATATATCTCACTGTGATTTAAAAAAACCCACAAAAACCAAAAAACAAAAAGCAAACAAAAAACAACAACAAAAACAAAACAAAACAAAACAAAACAAAACAAACAAACAAACAAAAAACCCAACAAAAAACCAAAAACAAACCAACCAACCAAACAACCCCACACAAACAAAACCCAACCTTGTTCTGTTCTTGGTAATAGCACTTGTTAAGTACCAGCTCCAGGAAGAATGCTTTAGCCTCTGCTTTCTCAATGGATGAAATCCAGTTCAGGAACTTAAACTCTGAAGAGGTAATGGAATTTTGGATTTCCTAATCTGCATTTGATCTTTCCTGTCAATTTTAGTTACTCTGTTGTTTGCAGGGTGATATGGCTAAACTGAAGCAGATGCTGCAAACCCAGACAGCTCTGTTTTTCCACCTCTGCTCCCTTCTCTCATCTATGTGCTACAGTTTTCTCTCATGTTGACATCTGGTCCTGCAGAGAAATGGTTCCAACTTTTTGTCAAGCTGGCTCCATGAACTGCCTTACCATAGTGTCAGTTAAGTGACAGCTTTGGGTCAAATGAGAGGCTTGACTGCTCATTCTGGGAAAGGCAATGGGACTGCCTCTTTTGGCATCAAGTAGATATTAGATACCTTCAGTGTATCCCCAAACTACTCTTTTGTGGATATGGGATGTTGAATTATATTTCTAACATGCCAAACTCTAATTTTAACTATCCAGGCTAGAGACAACTGCACCAGTCATATATTTAATGAGTAAATGCAGAACCTCTTGCATTATCCAGATAACTTACACAGGATGGTTAGTTTTGAAAACCACTGACACACCTGGTTGTGTCATGTCTGTGGAGTAGCTCTGGTGCACTCAGGATACAGCACATTGAAAGAGGCTAAATATATACAAAGGCAAGAGCCCCAACACATTAATGACTTAGAACTAATGAATATGTGAGCAGTGAATGAATAGCAATCATTTCCCTACTATGACTTGTTTTGTTGTTTTTTTAATGTGGCAGTTCTTTGTTGTAGGAGTGTGCAGCTGCACTTGGGAAACCCATGGCAGCCTGATGCTTAACCATTTAACACTTATGTGATGAATGAGAAAATAAGCTACACAAAAAGATGGAAAAATGGTATTTCTTTATATCCTTCTACTCTCTTGCCATCTTCACTGTAGAGAAATACTTTTAGAAAAGTATTTTAAAAATAAAATAGAGAATAATTCTGAGGTGTTTATGAATGAGCAAATGTAATCCACTGTAGCAATCTAAAACTATTAATCTATGTCCTTTAAATTATCCAGACATTTAAATTATCTGTTATGTGTCTTCATGCTAAAATGTGCTCTTTTTTTTTTTTAATGAAAGCCAGAAGCCAGGAATCACAAAAATGCATGAATAACACTGAAGAACTGTATTTTCCAAGGAATGGAGATTTGACTTTTAAAACTAGTTTGGGAAAAAATTAAAACCCTGAAATGAAATGAGTGGGATAAACATAATATCTATTTATTTCATCTGATTCACTTGGTTTCCTCCTAACAGATGTAATGTGGTCAACTGATCAACATGTGCACGATGCTCTTTAGATGACCATTATTAGTTTTGCGCTGTGGTTTCATTTTTCTCAAGATGGGACAATGCCAGTCTGAAATAGGCACAGATCTTAGTGCTGTTCAGAAAGACACCCTTATTCAAGCCAGATTTTTAACGTGACTTCAGAGTGGCAGTTGTGCAGAAGGAAGGAACTCCAATTTCCTGCCATGCTGGCTGATACCAACTGTCACCCAGTGGACGAGCCATGAATTTGTTCCCACCTTCTGCCTGATGCTGCTCTAGTGCTGCCTCCATTTATCTCTTGCAATAGATGCAGGATTACACCTTCAGTGGTCACTTCTACTGCTGTTCAATGCTTATTTGTTTTGTTGTTTTTTTTTTCTTCAGCTGCTGTGAGGCGGCATATTTCTGTTTAATCCTGTAAAGCAAAGTGCTTCACAGGAACTAGGAGTCTGTCCTATGACAGACACTACCGGTAAGTATCTTAGAGGAGGTGTTTGAAGTAGACAGATACTTGGACATAAAGGCTGCACAGGAAAAAGGTTAAAAAGTAGTTTTCATTAGGGTAAAGCAAACTTAAGCGAGATTAAAACTGCAAAAATACTTGTGATTTTGATCATTTGGCTGTAACCTCGCAGAAATGGAATCACCATAAAGAGGCTTTGGACGAACTCACTAAAGCAATAGAAGTTTCATCTATCCTAAAGGTACATCTACACCTACAGTAGGATTTATGGTATGTTTATTGCATAATAACATCTTCTTTTGTGTGGAGAAGAATATCCTGGATTTAGTGAGATGCTACATTTTCAACCAAGGAGTATATCAGAAAAGCATTTTTTAGTATTTGTTGTCTTGTTTCAGTCTTGTAGTTTTTTATTACACTCAATTTACTCTAAAGTGATTGGCAGCTGCATCTTAAAATATAGTTACAGTACAGCAAAATCAGATCAGTGAATATAATAAACAATACTGCATCTAGAGGCTCAGATCAGACTGAGCTGCAAGTAATCCATCTTCTGAACATATTAAGTTGTCCTATGCTTGTACATTGCATTAAGTATACTAAAATTTGACCTGTGAGATTTTTTAAAATAAAATTAGATATTTTAGTGACAAATGGAAAAGAGAAGCCAAAGTCCCCTGTTTTTTTATCCACATAAGCCTTATAATTAGATTTTATCCTTAGTGGTCAGTGTTTTTGAAATTATGGGTTACCTCTTGATCCTCTCAGTATGCCCATAATTTTTTAAATTATACATTTATGAAACCACTTCTGCCACTAACGTCTGGCTGACCTTACAAGAGTCTGAGAGCTCTTAAAAATACTGTACATTTACAGCACTGGGGTTGCTCACTGTTTTCTGGGATTGAATCTTTTCAGTTAAATGATGCTTTCCCTACTCTTTGTAATCTGTTTCCTAATGTCAATAACATAATACTACACATGTGGGAACAGCTTCCTGCTTATGTTTTCATTTCCAGAAGTTATCTGTGATGCATTTACAGTTATTGATTAAACACACTTCAAGTGGTAGGTTTGCATTGGCTTTGTACTGCTTCTGTAATCTTATTAACTTTTTTTTTTCATTTTTTTTCCCCTCCAAGGGAGCAAATTGATTTATATGATCACGCTGTTAATATTATAACATATTATAACTCCTTGTCTAGCCCCTTGGGTTCTAATGTTTTTTAAACACAATACAATTATGGGAAACATTATATTGGAATGATGATATAAATCATCCCCACAGGAATCTGAGCAGTCCGGGGAGTAATTGTATAGAGCCCTGCTGAGGTAAATAAGAACAGTAATTTGAAATAAATAAAAGACCAATAGTGCTAATGTGGATGTCTCAAGAATATCATTAAGTTTTTAATGGCATTGTTTACTCGGTGTAATGATACTCCATATAGTGAAATGCTGCTGCTTAAATCATAACTGTATAGTTCATGATCATTTCTCATCTCTTCAGAGAGTATTTAAGGTTGGCTGTGTTTCCACATCTGTCCTCCAAACACCATCACTTCATTGAAAAGCATATGCACATGTGAAATGTGAGATTCTCCAGAACTTTGTCTAAACTAAGTCAAAAAATGTTGAAATTTCAGTTGCAAAATATGCTAATGGGAATATTGTTTTTCTTTGTTTCTTTGGGCAGACTAGTGGTATTCTTCTGTCGAGGTAGCTTCTTCATCAGAACTTAATTCCCATCGATACTCCCAACTATTGCTCCTTCCTTAACTTGCAGGGAAAGGAAAGTATGAGTTTAAAATACAAAATGAAAGCAGCTAATCTGAAAAAGAACTACTTTTAAATATTTTTTCAATCTTTATTTTTTTAACATGTACAAATCACATAGTAGAAAATACTTCAAAAATATTACATTTTCATAGAAAATATATTCCCTCAGAATAAATTTAGCAATATCATATGAATAAAACTATAGCAAAAAAAATTAAACCCATATATTTTTGAATAGAAATTGATCTTCCGTGAGGTTTGGTTTTTGTTTTATTTTGTGGTTTTTTTTCAAATGCTAGGGAACTTGCATGTAAAGCAACTTGTGTAATTGAAAACATGCTCTATTTATGCAAAAATAAATGAAAAATATTCATTGCATAAACACAGCCAAACCTTTAGAGGAGATTTTTTTTAAAAAAATGATATTATCTCTTTTATTAATTTCTGAACCAATCTTTGAGCAAGATATTAGACTTGTGCGATCTGTTACACAGATTTATGTGCTGCAAGTATAGATATGACTACTTTTCAGTGATCCAAGTGCTATCAGTACAAGGTGTAGAAATTTCTGGGGGAAATGTTCCTGACATCAGGGACTTCAGTGCAGTATTTTTAAAATCTAAAACCAATAATGACAATGGTACCTGTTAAAGCCAATTAAATGAGAAGATGAAAGATATGTTGTATTTCCTGCATTTTTAGTACCACTTCTCAGTCTGGGACTTCTGATCCAATTGGTTTGGCTTGGAAGGGACCCTAAAGATCATCTAGGTCCAGCCTGCCTTCCACTAGACCAGGTTGTTCAGAGCCCCATCTAACCTGAAAATGTCCTTGAATGCTTCCCGAGATTGGGCATCCACAGCTTCTCTGGACAACCTGTGCCAGTGCCTCTATCACCCTCAGAGTAAAAAATTTCTTCCTGATATCTGCCTGTCATCTCTTATATGGATTAAACTCCTTCAGTGGACTTAGTATGCTTTAGTCAAAAAATCAGCATGTTACAAGAGATGGTTAACTGTAGACCAGGTATGGCAGTGGGAGAACATGACAAAAATGGAACCTTGCTTCTTGGCAGCAGCAAGTTGTGAAGTCCTTTGGAATAAATTGCACAATTTCTTTTTTCAGTGAGGAAATGCTACCTGAAAGGGTTGCTCATAAGAAAAATGTCCACAGTTTTGTTTGTTGCTTTCTGTCACTTATTCTGCTTTGGTAATAGAAGATTGGAAAGAAGAAATAGTTGATGCTAATAATTGGATCCTGCAAACCCTCAAAGTAATCATGGTATAAACTATGCTTATGAAGACCATGAAAAGATATGGAAAAAACCCAAACAACCAGGTCAAATTAGGCTTTGTTTAAGCACCTGTAAAACTGAAATGGACCTCAAATACTTTTGGTTCTTGAGTTTTGATCTGATTTGATCTAATCTTCTCATACTGTGTAGTGTTTACCTATAAGCTTTGCTTCCAGATCACTTTTCAGTTATGATTTCACATCCTTTCTACAGTACCTAGCAATGCTTGGTTAAAAAACATCAAGCCTTACCAACGCAGAATGCTCCTCAGCCCAAGCAGTTTTCTCTAGGGAGAAGACAAGGGAAAAACTGTACTGATGTGATCAGGCATTGAAATTTGAGCTGATTAACCTGTGGAAAGCTGAGATAATAACAGTGATGAAAGAATTGTCATTCTGATACTAATCTCCACTCAGTATGTGGCACACACAACTGTAGCACATAGTATTTTCTAAAGCTGAAACTTAGACTTGACTGGGAGAATACTGGCAAAAGTAGGATGGAAAGAAATTGAGGCTGCCAAAGAACTGAAGGTGTCTTCTGTTTTGGCAGCATGACTAACTACATTATTTTAATTTTAAGGAGAACAAGGAATTACAGGTAGATGGAACATTACCATTAAGGTTAAAATTAACACTATTAAGAAACATGAAGATTTATGGTTACTGAGCAGTGTCTATACACACATAATAATACAACTTCAGTGGAGCAGTTTTAGACAATGCTCCAGTTCAAAGTTAAAGGCTTGATCCAAAAACTATCAAACCTGGCTTAGGTTCATCAACCTCCTGACACGACTGAGCTCAGTAAAGAATGTACATTTTTGAAGTAAATTAGGATGAATCTTTATTGGTTTTTTTCCCCCACCTTATTTTGTGTTTTAAGAAGGATCTGTAGGTATTTTTAACTCTGTATTAGATGCAAATTACTTGGCATGGGCCAAGATTATAACGTCACAGAGACTTTTGCTGTTGAGGAATTCAAGTTGCATCTATGTGAAACACACTAAATGAATATTTGGAAAGCCCCTCAGGATAACTACAAGGTACTTTACAGATTACACTTATTTCACTACATGAATAACTGATTTTTGGAATAGTTCTTACAAGCAGATCTTAGAAGATGGATCATGGCATTCCACCAGCAAGGCAAACCCTTTCAATTCCATTCATTTTTAAGAGGTTGTTAACATCTACACTTCACTGCACAGGCAAAACATTAGTTACTCTGTTACCAACATGGTTAATGATGACAAAGTATCTAAAATTTAATTATTCACTCTTTAAAGCTGAAGGAATGAATACCCACCTTGCTGGCTGGGTATTGAAGCTGTGATTTCAGGGTCTTGCCAAGCAAAGTGGATGATTTATTGTGAAGGAGTAACATTGAAGAATACGCTTTATTTTGAATACAAAACAAATTTTGTAAAATTCAGTTTTACTTAAAATTAATTACATGGTTTCTGGAACAAATGTTTTAACTCCAATCTTTTGCAATTGGATTTTAACATATACATCTGGAGTATTTCAAGTTCATTTGCTAGATAGCTTGCAATTTTAATATGCTGCTGATTACAGTATAGAATTGTGTTACAAGTACTCTGATAATTATTGTGCAATTAGTAAATAGACACTTCTAGTGCTCTATGAAAGCAAAGACATTTTATAGAAAATCCTCTATTATTTCACAGAAAAGATGTAGCATACTGAGCATGTATTCTGCCTTCTACAAAAACGCTTTTCCAACATGCTTTGTCCTTGCTCTGGAGACAAAGATGTGGAAAGGTAAGGTTCACCCACAAATAATGTTCTAGTGGGACTGCTGAGACTCATAGTGCCAGTGTAGCATGAGGACCCCCTGACTGAGATAATAAGATTTGCTCAGGCAACTGTCTAGTCTTCACATGTTAAGTGATTCTTAATCACCAGGGACATCACGTGCACTAAAGCTGGCCAGGTGGATACCTAATTCTTTTCCTTAATCCCCCAAGGAATCGGGAGTGACGCTTTTTGGAATCCGGTATCTCTAGCTTCTCCACATGCTCAAGCTTACTCAAGGAGTCATCACTATGTTTTTATACCTTTAATATGTTTATACTACATTGTAGATAATCTAGAAAAAAATTCAATTCTTTTCCTTAACAAGCCTTTCAACTGTTCAAGAAAATTTACCATTTCTTTGGTGAGGACAACTCCTATAGTCTTAAAATGGCATGTTTCTCTGATAAGTGAGAACTCATTTGATTTTACAGAGAAGTAAAAAGCTTATCTGAAATGATCACTCAGAGCAAGCTTTGATCTATTATGGTTTTGCTTTTTGGCAGTAAGAGCCCTGGTTATTCCAGTTTTGGGGTTTTGGGAGTTTTTTATTTTTTTTTTTTTCTCCCAATGGCCACAGGATGGGATTGTAATAGTATAATCACCTATAGGTTACCCCAGCATCTGCATGTAGATAAATTTTTCCAATGCAGAACTTCATAGCACCACTGTTCTCCAGTGCAGATCCTGCCGTGGATAATCAAGGACTAGGAACATAACTGAGAAGAGACAAAGAATGTGATTCGGGTGCTATGCTGTTTTCAAATGAAGAAATGTCTGTCTATTTTCAAAAGAAGACAATTCAACCTTTGCTTATATATCTATATATCTATATATATATATCTTCCTTTAACATGGAAATTTGCCTATAAAAAGTGCTAAGAAGGAAGGAATAATGAGGAAAAATGATGGCCTTTTACTGGATGCAGGAGCAGCCCCCTACAAAACCCAAAGAATATGCAGACTCCTGTGCCATATTGCTTTTTTTGGGTAAACATTTCCTCTCAAAAAAGAATAATCTGTATGCCATGTTCTCTTGTAATAGTGTCTTTTGAATTAGATGAGAGAAAGAAAGTAATAAGATTGTACTGATACAGCAATAAAACTGGGAAAGTTGACACAGAGGAAGTTTACCTTTTGAAATTTTAGCAAAACAGGTAGTCTAAAATTCCTTCTGAGAGCAGGTAGATAATAATGGTGAAGCAGTGAATCCAAGGAGAAGAAACTTTGTTCTAAATGACTGTGATCAACTCAAATGGAAATTAATATTTTATTAATTAGTTTTGAGCTGACACACAAAATTTCTTCCATCCTTGAAAAAAATGCTCACTTCTGAAATTAGTAGAATCCTAAACTAAGTTTAGCTTTATGTCAGCATATTTTTCCAAAGCTTCCTGAAAAGTACTAGTCACAGTCTTATTTGACTCTAAAGATGTGAAAATACATGCTATAATCAGTAGCTGAATTTAAACTCCCTGTCTCTGATGTCATGATAAGAAACTAATTATTAAATTATAAAAGCTTTCATTGGAACTTACCAGTTGAGAGCTGATGTGATTAACTTTTCGAACATTAATTTTGTCAGATTGAGATGCGCATTGACTTGATATTTTAGTTTGCTTTTTAAGGAATTTGGCCCATCACATATGTGCATTGTGATGAGAAATGAACACAAAAAGGAACACTGAGAAAGACTAAATTGCTGGTCTGATAACAGCCTGCTGCTTTTTCAATGTATCTGCACTCTGCATTTCACTAGTTCCAGTCTGACCATTAGATAAAAAATTTAGTGAGTGGCAAAATAGGACTGTGAGAAATCTTTAGTTATTGCAACAGATTAGAACTGGTCTTTCAGTTTTTGAGATACCAAGTCCCACCTGATTCAGAGATGGGTTTTTTATAGCTGGTTAGCTGGGTAAAGTGCAGTATTTTTTTGAGAACAAGCAGCTTAAAAGCTGCTTAATCAGTACCTTTAAATGAAAGTTTAGTAAGGGATTGATTATTAAAACTCCTGTAATCTCTCTGCTGTGTTAAAAGGCCCTAAATGAGGCTGCAAGAAGAAACAATGAACAGTTCTGATAACAGAATCCCAGAAGCTGGAAGGGATGTCCCATAGAAAAGTATTATGAAAGACAGACAGGCAAGGCTGTTACACTAGCAAAGGTTTAAGAATCAATTAAACTTTTGCATACAACAGAAACTGATAACAAGTAATTTTATAAAGCTAGGTAAAAATACTGTCCTTTTGTGCCCTAAGAACAGTCTTGTAGCTCTTGTTTATTGAGAATAGAAGAAGGTAAACCAATTTTTTAAATATACTATATATATATGCACTGAGGTTGAATTAGTATGTCTTACTTTATGTATGTTAGACAGTACTTTTACACAGGTAAGATTATTTTTTAGCAAAATGTTCACTTGTTGGAGGCAGATGCTGTTTTGTCCTGAAGGGAAGCTCTGTAGCTCAGCTGTTACCTGTAAATTGTTCAGAATTGTTCTCAGGTATGAAGTTAGATCATCACAGCAACATATTGCAACTGTTCCTTATACATAAAACATGAAAGGATGTTCTAGTGAGGTGGGGGTCAGTCTATTCTCCAAAGTAACAAGTGATAGGACAAGAGAAAATGGCCCTAAATTGTGCCAGGGGAGAATTAGATTGTATATTAGAGAAAGTTTCTTCATCAAAATGGTTGTCAAGCATTGAAACAGGCTGCCTAGGGAAATGGTTGAGTCACCACCTCTGGAGGCATTTAAAAGGTATGTGGATGTAGCACTTTGGGACATGGTTTAATGACCAATGATCTGCTGAGGTAATGTAAATGAATTTATTTTCTCACTATGACAGATTTGATGCATGAATATTCTGTTATTTCTGTCTCTGTCCTAAAATTTTTGTGCATTGTGGGTAGATTTGATACTGATTTGTACCTGATACATGATATGTAGTTGCTATGGCTACCATTTTGTCTGGAAACTATGGCAAGATTGTGAACAATTACAATAAAGCTAAATGAGGAATGAGTATTCTGTGGTTATATTGTTGTATGCTTGTTTCTCTCCCCATATTTGAGAAGATCTTATAAACAATGCTCTTCTGGAAAAAAGAAAAGAGTGCAAGATGAGTATCACTTTTGGGGCTAATTAAAACAGTCATCAAACTACAGTTCACAGAGGATTCTGCAAAATATCTTATGGTAAATATCAGAAACTAAACTATTCCTCTTTTACAATTTAATTGTACAATATGTGAATAATCTCTAGTATCCAGGTGTTGATCTTGTGGTTTATCACTGAATTATTTTAATAGTTATGGAACAAATATATTTTGTTCCATTAATAAAATGTATTCTGCAAGTTGGAAATAAAGGGTTGTTCATTATTCCTGGATGGTGTGGTCATTGTTTCTTGGCATAGTACCTCAGATAGTGCTGTCCTTATTCCTGAATTTGAACTTGTAAGTAACACATCTTTACTTGATGATATCTCCGGTAAATAATGGGTCTTTACACACTTATAGAAGAATCTCCTAGTTTCTTTGAATTCAAGGTTTGATTCAGATTGCCCAAATCTTACTGTTCAAGTGTCAGCCAGATTGATTGACTGTTCTCTGGCATTGCCTAGCTGTAGATGCAAACGAAATCAAGTATTCTCATTCCTCTACCTTGGTTTACAAAGTTTCAGTGTCTTAAGACGGCTGATTAGAGTAAGCCTAGAGGCATTCTGACCTGGGAAGCAGTTATGTAGGTCTTCGGTAGGATCTCTTATGAATTCCACCTAAATGCCTAATTCAATCTAAATCCATTAGTCAGCTCAGACCACTTCTTGCTTAGCGTGCATTGACATCATTGCAAACCTCATCAGTCCTGATGGCTTTCAAAAGGAAACTTAATTCTGTGTCCTTGTAATAAGGTTACTCATACTGAGAGGGAGTATCTTTAAGGGAGTATCTTCCCTGTGTTTTCTAAAGACCACACTGATGCACTTTTCCATTTAACAACCATGGAAATCCTGAGATTCTCAGCTATAATAAAAATTCATTTACCCATTGGCTTCAACTGCTTGATTTTTGCAAGTACCAGATTAAGATACACTCAACAGGGGAAAATATGCAGTGCCATATTAAGGAAATAGCACATCAAGGGTATTTTCATTAACATTCATCTTCAGGGCCAATGCATGTTGACAGACAAGATGTGTTCTTCATGATCTTCATGGCATCACTTTAGTGCTTGTGTTATAACTGCTTCAGATGCATTTTTAGTTGCAGCTGGAGAAATACACAGCAATAGGTCATTCTGAACAATTTAGCTATTGAATTAAGTGTGGAAACATATCTACAGGAGCTTCATTCTCTGTTTTCACACTTGGTTTGAATCAGTTTATCATGGTCTATGTATCTTGAGGTTTCTGACATACCAAAGACTTCATATTGAAAATGAGTAACGTTGTTATCAGCTGTATCTGAAGGCTTGTCAGGTAGGCTGGGAATAGCTTTTGCCTCCTGGGTGGGAGGCAGTAAGAAACTGCTTGTGCCACTAGACTTGGTCAATAATTAGACAGTTGCTAAATGTTATCAGTATTGAAACAGTTAAAAATACTGGCATTGAAATTTTCATCTCTGGATCATAATGCTGTCATTTAAGGCATTTAAAGCTTTACAGTGATACTGTTGTGTGGATCCAGGCAGTGATACAGTGTGTTCATACATGGCTCATGAAAGCTACAAATATTCTTAGCCACAAATGAAAATGAAATAAAAATATTTGTTAATAACAAATAAGATTAATTTTTATTTTCTTACAGAAATACGTTTTTGAAGAAGAAAGATCAAACTACTTTTAACGAATGGATTAGGCTGTAGTAAAAAGAATTATTTTGTTTTTAGGAAAACTTGTCTGACGAATGGTAAGGAACTGAATCCTCATAATAACAAGAAATTTTTCAATGGCTTTTCTTTTTCTCAGATACCTGTGCCTGGTAAGTGAACCTCACACAATTGCAGAAATTAGTTTCTTGGCTGGACAGTAATTTATTGTTTTTTATTGTTAACTGGACAGTCATTCACACTAGAGTCATCATTCTTTTGTCAGAATTCTTAAAGGCTTTATTTTAGTTCATTACCTCTTGTATTTTGACTTTGCATAGAATAAGTGCACAGCTTAGCATAATATGAAATGTTTTATATTTTTAGACAACCCATATACTAACTTCCTTGCCCCGAAGTATCTCCAAAAGTACTGAATTCAGTTTCATTTCATGTTTACCGCAGGTTATAATCCTGGATTATAGGTTCCATAGATATTGTAAAATATATAGTGACAAAAGGAAAACAAAAGAAAGTGAAAACATTCATCTTGCTCCATCTCCCTGAGGTAAATAACTAAAAGCTATGCCAAAAATGGTGATTTTTTTTTTTTTGGTCACTAGAAGTTCATCTGCATTCCAGTTCAGCCAGAATTTATATAATCTGAATATCAGTCTAAGTTAAAGTACCCCAAATTCATGTCTTAACACTGCTTAATATAGATCATTCACTTGGTATGTAGCAGATGCTTCAACTCCTCAAGGAAACATATATTTATTACTGCAAGCATTTGTTTTAGAAAAATAAGCCAAATTTGTTGAATAGGGAATGGTTTGACATGATAATGTTGATTAAGAATGTGATTTTATTTTTAACTAATGTAGTTGTTTTAAGGATGCTATCAGTTGTGGAGACAATGAAGGAACTGGATGCAACATCAGAAGGTAATAATAGACCTGTTTTTATTGACTCAAAATCTATCCCAAAGGCCTATTTCTCTTCCTCTAGAAAGTCCTGCTTTCTTATTTTTATTGAGAAGCATTTCTATGGCAATAGAGAAGTATATAGTGTTTTTATGGAACATAAAACAGAGTTCTACTTTGTCCCTAAAGGAAGTGTGGGCTTGGTTTTTTTGGTGTTGTTTGTTTGTTTGTTTTTGTTGGGTGGTTTTTGTGGTTTTGTTTGCTTGTTTGTTTTAAATTGACAATAGGGAAAGAATGGACAGGTAAGATGCTAATAGTTGTGGAGTTTGAAGACAGGTAGATTACATTTGCTGATTAATCTGTAAAATATAATACATATAAAACTTTGCAATTAAAAAAACTGCAGGCAAACTACCAAGTTATGACTTAATATGTTGCACATTTTCTGGTACTTAAATTAATGATTTTCAGTGATACTTGCCAGTAAAACTGATTAGAATGGGTGGAGTTTTTTCTTCTTGAGTTCAATTGCAGAGAAAGATTTTTTTTCCTTGAGTGTGTCAAATTGATTAAACTGAATAAAAAGAGTAAAAGAAAAGTTAGAGAACCTTTTAGCCAGAGGCATGAGAAAGAAGTATTATAACCTCAGGGAAGGTTGAAAGCACACTTTTTTTTTTTTCAAATATGGATTATATTTGTGCATGTAGGTCAAAAGGTAAAATGACAGAAAAACATTTAAACTAATTGAAGTGCAAATGTAAACTCATTTCTGGATGTTGTTTCTCTGTGGAGGTAAGATGAGATTTATATTTTCATGAGGCTAAATTAGCTTCATCAAAGTTTGTTATTGCAAAAGAGAAAATAGCAGTGTTGACATAAGCAGTTTTATACAGTTCCATTCTCTATGTTTCCTCCACATTTTGCCACCATGAAACATGAAAAGCTTTGGGCCATACTAATCCATGTCAGTATTTTCAGACCAACAGACAGCTCTGTAGATACTAGGGATTGTTGCTGGGAACCCAGACAAAATTCAAAATGTACTTTTCAAAAAATTCAACTTGTACTTTTCAAAATTCAAAATGTAGCTTTAATGTACCTGTGTTGGCATTGTTCAGAGCTGTCAGACCATACCCAGGCTAGTGGTAAAGGCAAGTGGCTTTCAGAGCTGTTGATTCAATCCTAACATGCCCAAAGGCACTATACTTGGAGCTCACCATGCTTTAGACTAAGACTATAAAGTTAAATACAAATGAGATTTGCTTAAAATATAGGTTTTAAGGGGAGGGATGCCATCCTTGACACGCTTGAGAGGCGGGCCTGTGTGAAGCTCAGGAAGTTCAATCAGCATGCACAGAGGTCAAGGCAATCCCAAGCATAAATGCAGGCTGGGCAGAGAATGGATGGAGCAGCCCTGCCAAGAAGGACCTGAGGTGTTGGTTGGGTGAGAGGCTGGACATGAGCCAGCAATGTGTACTTGCAGCCCAGAAAGCCAATCGTGTCCTGGGCTGCATCAAAAGCTGTGTGGCCAACAGGTCGAGGGAGGTTGTTCTGGCCTCCTAGTCCACCACGGTAAGACCCCACCTGGAATACTAATTTCAGCTCTGGGGCCCTCAACATAAAAAGGATGTGAACCTGTTGGAACAAGTCCAGAGGAGGACCACAAAGATGATTAGAGGGCTGGAGCACTTTACCTCTCCTATGAAAACTGGCTCTGAGAATGTTGAGGTTGATCAGCCTGTGGAAGACAAGGCTCCAGAAAGAACTTAGTACAAAAAAGGAGTCAAAAACAGAGCTGGAGAGGGACTTTTTGCAGATGCATGCAGTGATAGGATAAGGGGGGATGGCCTTAAGCTGAAGAAGGGCAGGTTGAGATAATATGTTAGGAAGAAATTCTTTAATGTGAGGGTGGTGAGGCACTGGCACAAATTGCCTGGAGAAGCTGCGGATGCCACAGCCCTGGAAGTGTTCAAGGCCAGGTTAGATGGGGCTTTCAGTAACCTGGTCTAGTGGAATGTGTCTCTGCCCTTGGCAGAACGCTTAGAACTAGATAATATTTAAGATCCCTTCCAACCCAAATCATTCTGTGATTATATGACTATGAAGTTAGTGTTTTGGAAAACTGAATATGAAACATATTCCAGTTTAGTACAACACCGGGACACATTTATATGAAAAAATGTACACCAGAAGCTCAAACTGAATTTTCTTTCTAAACTGATGTCCAGGTACAAATGCTACTGGAGGAGGAAAAAAAGAGTTTTATTCAAGGAGGTTTTTGCTGCAGGGAAAACTAGGACTAGGAAAAACCCAGTGTGGGAGAAAATCCTTACACATGAATAGTACTACCTATTTTTGCCCGTGTGTTTTGAGAAGTTAACTCCGCTGTTGCAAGAAGAAATAAAAGTTCTCACATGTGTCAGAGGCCTCTTGGGATAGAAAGAAACCATAAAACACAGAGGGGATTATCACTTTGAAGTTATGTGTATGCAAAAGGTGTTATTATAAAAGCATCGGATCAGAACAACTGGGGCTGCTCATTTGCTGCATGATCTTAGCTGTGTATCCAGGATTTCTGACTTCAGAATAAACTTTTCCTTAATACCTTAGGCATTATTTGGTCATCTGGGTTTACCTGCATGTGTATCACTTTTAATAGAACCAAAAAAAAAAATGAGTCTGCAACTTTTTAGCACTAGTGAAAGAAATGGCAGCTAATCAGAGTACACTTTATATAAAATAAGTCCTGTAAATCTTTACTATGTAATCAAATTATTATTTTCTGTATTTACAAACCAGCTAAAAGTAAAAATATGTTCTTTCTTATTTCTTCAACACATCTTTTTCAACAGAGGTACTGCAGAGTTCAGAAGGTGCATTGGCAAACACTGCCTGGTTGCTGCAGTCCTGAACTTTACAAGTTACCATCAAGAGCACAGGTGACTAACACACAACAAGGTAAATGAAGTGTCTTAGAAGTGACTTCTAAGAAGTTTCAGTGATGAATGGAGAAGTGCAGAGGAGAGAAATAAGTTCCAAATTTAGTTTATGAATGGTGCTTGCCTATAAAATTGCTCCACTTTAAAATGGAATACTTAAACATTCTTTGAGCTGTAAAGAGAGAATGTGTATCATAAGGCAAGACTTTGGATTTGTTTGTTTCACTATTTTCTGTCAAGAAGAACTGTGTGTATCTCCTGTACTGGTAGAAACGTGGGGGTCTGTTGTTTTGACTGGCACTGCTGGATTTAAGTGCATGCATTTGATTTAAACTCCACTTTAGACACCTACATCCTTCTATGAAAATGGAGTTAAATGCTTCCTGACACAGGGAACAAGCCGAACAAATTTTGGGCCTTGACACTGAAGACACATGGTGGAGACACCTAAATTCTGCAATTGCACACATGTAGGATCTTTGGGGCTATTTATAAACTTATATTGTTTTTCCATTTAGCTCAAGCCTGTGATTTGATTAATCAGCATTAGATGTTTTGATTCTTTTACTTCAAGTTTGAGAAACCTCTTGTGAACTGACACCCTTTCAGCATACGAACACCTAGTATTTCAGGTTTGATGTCTTATTTTTATTTAAATCGATAGCTGTAGGAATAGAAATATTTGCATATTTTGTTTGAATTAAGAGAAATTTGTTTCTCTAATGTTAAAGGAGGAGTTCCTTGAACCCCTTTGAATTGCTTGGGGTTTGGTGGCTTTCAAAGCTATTACCACAGTATTTGTCTAAAGGTTAGTAGATTTAACTCATAGGAACTATCATCCTCTAATAGAAGTCCTTGTTATCTCATTGTGGAATATGCTTCCTGGGGTTCAGGGTTAGGTAATACTCCATTATCTCATCAAGTCTACATTTTCATTTAGATCCGTATGTTGACATGTGTGTGGTACAGTGACAGAAATCAGCTGAAGTAAGATGGTCACACAGCTTTTAGAAGAACCAGTTTTTGGATTATTGGCATGGATAATCTGATGATGATTTTCTAATATTGCGGAATTGTAGGATTACAAATAATTACACTATACTATTTTTAGCCTAGCCATTGCAAGGAAATAAAGTAAGTTTCCTACAGTAATATGTATCAAGTTCTGGACTTGAGATTATTTTATGCTTAGTCACATATCAGTTTGAAAAGCAATTTAATTAAACTTGTTCCTTCAGAATTTGAGAATTTAGCTTCAGACATATTCATATTGTTGCAAAAGTAATGGTCTGAACTATAACTGAAGTGAGGTGGAATATTAAAAATTCCTCTGAAATTTCTCAGTACAGAATTGGAACGCAGAATTGGAATTGCTAACACGTGCTCCTGCATTGAGGGACCAGGCTTCCTGACTTAGGATTTAACCTTGCTAAAGATGAACTTAAACTCATAGCTCTTGGTGTTAAGGCTTGCTGTCAACCATCAGAGCATCACTGCCAGTGTTTTTTTAATTTTTGAGGAAGCCCAAACCACTTCAGCGAAAATTCATCATCATGGTAAGTTTCTCTAAATACAGTCTTTTTTTTTCACTAAAGTATCAAAAAGATTTTATTTGTCTCAAGTCACTTTGAAATAATTGACAAGAGGTTTAGTGTAACAGATTTTCAAAGTAATAGTGTCCTAAACTGCTTGCATAATTTTATCATAAATATAGTAGAATGGAGGAATGCATTCTTTTACATTATTTTTCTTTGTTTTACTTTTAAGTCATTGAAGCCTAAATTATATTTTTTCTGTTTGATCTAATACAATATATTTGACTAAGGACCATACTAAAGTAGTTTTATTTTTAAAATATTTTCTGATTCTGGGTTAACTACCTTTTTATTCTCTGTATAGAATTTTTTTACCAATTACATTCCTTGTTTTTATTCAGAAAACCCTTCTGTCCAGGAAGTTGGAATTTGTTCCTCCCCTTGATTTTTTTATGACTGGAAATCTTCTATTACATTCTCCCTTATAAAAGAGGAAAAGCCTATAATTCCATTGGTACTTCTTTTACTTTCCCTGTGGCAGTGATGGTGATGTAGACAAGAAAGCCCCTCTAGCTGTTACTGAAGCCAGAAAAGTCTTTCTCTTTTCATTTCAGTGGAGAGAAAATCAAGTTTCATGAGAATGGATGACAGCTTTTAGGTCAAAGGCACAAGTATGTTGCTGTGTGATGCAGATGTATCTCAGCATACTTTTCTGTCTGTTCCTTGTGTGGAGAGTCCTGCTGTATTATTGTCCAGTTCTGGAGTCTCAGGCTGCAGAGCCAATACTACTACACTTAAGTGGTCTGTAAAAACAAAATTTCTGAGAATGCTTTGTGTTCCCATTAAATACAAAATCCTATATTTCTAGAGTTTTATTTGAAATTTGGTTTAAACTGTTTTCCATTAAGAAAGGAAAGCTGTTTGCTTTGATGTTCCTGATTCAACATGAGCCTAATTCCTGCTTTCTGCAGCTCCTAAACCTTGTTCCTAGAGAAGAAAGACCTCTGTTTCACCAGAAAATTATTCACTGGCTGCAATTGAAGGCAGTGTGACTGTATCTTGTGTGAGA
Organism: Pyrocephalus nanus; assembly: GCA_038380795.1. NCBI lineage: Eukaryota > Metazoa > Chordata > Aves > Passeriformes > Tyrannidae > Pyrocephalus > Pyrocephalus nanus. The sequence continues at coordinate 1,082,789 of CM076262.1, forward strand.
GCTTTCCCTGAGGTCTTCCTGTGCAGTACTTGCAAGATACTTCGTATCTTAACTCACATCTATGAGCTGGGAGAAAAGCTTATTTGGGGTGCTACAGAGCTGGCAGTCAGCATCCTCTGGGAGGTGCTAGTGCTTTACAGTGTTCCCAGACTGTACTTTGTGGGGCCTATCTTCCTAAGGAGGCTGTTTATTCATACAGAGCTTGGGGAAGCTGAGGATGAGAAGTCTTGAAAAACAAAGCTCTTAAAAACATTATTAAATTCAAAGCATTTAAACATTATAATTTTGTCCTTTTATATCAGTTCTCTGTGTGGCACTGTTACAGCATTTAGAATTGCTGCTAATTTAAAAAAAAACTATAGAATTTTTACAGATTTCCCTTTTTGGTAAACAATGTAAAATTTTTAACAAAAAACCCTTGGATATTTAACTACATTTAACAGTTCCTGTGACAGCGTGTCCATCTCTGATGATAATAATCAAGAAAACCATCTCAGTCACCTATTTTTATCCAAGCCTAGTTGCAGATACTTTGTTTTTATCAAAAAATGTTTAGCAAAATCTGAAGGTGATCCTCAGTTCATTCAGAGAATAAATGTAAATGTAAATGTAAAGAATGCAAATTTAGCAAGGCTATATTGATAAAGTAAGTAATTTTCATATTTTCTTGTCAATCTATCACATGCTTAGTGGCTATTTAAGCTTGCTAAAAAGAGACATTATTGTAGCAGAGGAGTATTTGATTTTCATTTTTGCAGTGTAAATAACTCAGATAACTATGGTGGCTACACAGTGACTGCTTTCTATGCTCTCCCTGCTCTTTCTCTGGAGAGCTCTCTTACTGTCTCTGTTCCAGGTGGAATAGTTTCTGCAGCTGCTTACATGGCTCTCACCTACATATTCTAAATCTCCTGCTGTCTTTTTTCCATAGATTAGAAACCAGTTTGGCAAACCTGTAGCAAATGAAAAAAAAAACAACAAAGGTTACACTGAATATTTGTGTAGTTATCTTTTCCACGCTCTTGTAAATACTTAAAAAATTAGCAGACTTATTGTATCACTTTGATCTATTTCAGGTATTTTGCTTCTTTTAAAGCAATAATAAAACTTTATAGTAAAAGGACTTTATCTTAGTATTATTTTTAAATTTCAGGCTTTAATCTAACTTGTAACACCACAATATTGTATTTTAAAAACTTTCTCAAAAGATATTTTTAGTTCGCATTGAAGTTCCTTTTAATCTTTTGAGAGTATGACATAAAAATGCCAAGGTTTGGGGGATTTTTTTAAAACTGTGTTTATTTAAAGGAAAGATACTGAATATATGGCCTGATTCTCAACATTGTTTGACAGTGGCAGTGCCCAGAATGCCCAGAATTATATAGGTTTTTTTCAGAGCCTAAATTTAACAGCTCTATTAGCCTAGGAAGTTTTTGAAGTTCTTGAGGTGAATCTAAGCTCATTCTAAATGAAAACAAAGAAGTCACCTCTCGGGCCAACTAGTGTCTGTACGCCAGCTTTCAGTCTGGGAGTATATAAATAGCAGTAGAAGAAGCACTTGACCAGATGCACGGCTTCGAGCAATTGCATAGCAGTACATTACTGAACCTCCTCAATAAAGCTAATTGCTTCAGATTGAGACTAACTCTGCAGGTCTTGGTCACAAAATCTGATTACATGGCTTCACTCTGCCCCCTTTCGTGGCAGCTTTGCTGCCTTGGTTCCCTGAATCACTGGCTTCTGGTGCAGATCACGTGGCATTGTACCTGTTTGGACCCACCACAAGCCTTGGCTCCCCAGACAATGCACGCACATGTTACCTGGACCTAGCCAACAAATCCAGGAAGTCCTTGTGGTTCTGCAGGGCTGCTGCTCTTCCCTTTAGTGTTTCCCTACTTCAACTCATGTTTTACAGTGTCTTGCACAGTGAAGTACCTGGGCAGCAGCTGCACTGGGTACTGGAGCTTACTGCAGAAATTTTGAAGCCTTTCAGGCAAGAGAAATAAGAGGGACTTTACACTGAGTTTTCTAAGAAGTTACTCTGTGTTCTTACTTAAGTCAGAAAGGACATCCAGACCTATGCAAAACAGTAAAATGTAAGCACCTGATTTTCTTTTGAGTGCTTGGGGGGGACTTGATCTAGACCCGGACTCTTTTGATAATTAAGATGTTTTTTCTCCTTGAGAAAGCATGTCCTTTAAACCTCTCATCTGAAGATTTAGAATCCAGCTCTGGCACTTATTTTCACTCCCTCAACTCTTTAATTTTTCTCTTTTATATCTCTGCAGACAACATAAGGAGAAGCAATTTTCTAACCTAACTCCCTGCATAACTTTTTCTGTTATTGATTTTCTCATGAGGAGAAGATCTGTTTTCCAATTTCCTGTCCTGAAGCATGCCAGTTCTGATTTTAAAAAACAACTCCAGGAAGCAAAATGGATGCTCTTAGGACTGCACACACAACAGAGAGTTTGTAACACACAGGTTTTGTAGTTTTTAACATATGGAAACAGCACATCTGAATTTTGCTGCAGCTGGAACAACTCTATTCAGTACTGGATGGAGAAAATGACACCAGCAGACTAATTTTCATTTCAGTCAATAAAACAAAATGGTAGGCATGAACTATTTTTTCTGTTTTGCACAATATAGCCTCATTTGGTGAGATCAGGAGGACAAAGGAGGGTTCTCCATGAGGGGTCTTGGGTATCACAATACAAAGTCTAGGTGCCTGTCTCCATGTGTTGGTTAATGCTTAAGGTTTCTACTAGTATATGTTCTGAAGGTGCATGCACAACCTCCTACTCAGACTTACCTGTTCCAGACGGGATCTCAGAAATACACATGGAAAATTTTAAACTTCATTGCAGCAATTTTGAACAGAATTCTGAATCAGAAAATGCAGCCAGAGAAGGTCTTAAGACAACAGGCCTGTGCTAGGTTTGTTAAGTACAGGAACACAAAATTTCATGCCTAATTTAAGTTAAACTGATGGTATTAGATTTACTCACTCAAACATGTGACCCAGTTTTCAGAGATTCTGTAGACCCAAGAAGACCTCTTAGAAATGCATGTATCCCTTTCTTCAGTATAATCCAGTTTGTTGCTGTAATGCAGAGGAACTGTAATGCTCCCATTTTCTGCCCTGCTTCTTCCATTTTTATTGTCTTAGATGTGTCTGCTCCAGCAACTGGGCACTTGGATTTTGTGAGTAATCTTTGTAAATTTTTACATTTTAGCAGCTGTTGCATGAAGAGTAGAGGCACACCTGAAGCAGAGGTAGGACTTTCCAAGAGGTTAAGATTACCACAGTTCCTGGGTAGTCTCTGTGCATTCATGAATTACAGCCTTCAGCCTCATGGGAATCACATTAGCCGCTGACTGCTAGAGTGAAGTTGATATGCCCTTCAAATGTAAAGAGTGGCTCTTCTGGAAGTCTAAATTACATACATGTACTCAAGATTACCTTGAAATCTAGCATGTCCTGTGCTGATGTGGAATAGCACTTGTGACTTACAGTCAGGCAGCAGTCTGGAGATTAATTTTCCATTTAATAAAATGGCTTTTTAAGTGCTAGCAAGAGAAGGTCCCATCTTTGGGGAAGATGGAACCTGCAAATCAATAATCTATTTATATCTCAAATGTTAGTTACTCAACACCTATACTAACCAGAGCAAAGCACCTTTTGCAGTTCTGAGGGACCTGCATGGAGAGCTAATTCCCTCTTTGGGGAGATTGTGGCGGTCTCTTGGGTCAATAAAATGTGGCCTTGTGAAGTTGCCATATGACAATTACTCTGGTGCAGACATACTGTAGCCACAGAACTGCAACACTATCTGGTTTATGTAACATTCATGGTTGTCATTGTCAGAAATGCCAATTGAAATTGTTGAATTTAGAAAGAACTGTTTGAGGAAACTGTGTTTCTCTTCTTTTTATTTAAAGGAAATATGAAATGATCTGATTTACATGAGTTATAAGTCAGATCGTTCAGAAAAAAAACTACATGTGAATATTTGCCAGGGCAGAGACTATAGGATGAAAGTTAGGGTGGAAAAAATGTGGGGTTGCAATGAAGAGAAAAGCAAATTATGAAAAGGTGAAATGTTGGGACAATTATGGGGAGAATGTCCAGGTGTGTAAAACTGAAGAAACAGGAGGAACTAGGTTTGTTTGATAGAGGTCTGTTGCTTCTTACCATGTACCAAGATCTTGGAGAAACCCATCTATCACAAACCTATGGGGTCCTTCTGCAAGACCTGACATTAGGCCTTCTATCTTAGAAGCTGGGAGAGCCACTTACCCTGTGATCACCTCAATCTCCAGGCCCCAGGCTCCATCTCCAGCAAGCTGGGGAGGGCATTAGACAATGCAAAGCAACCTTCAACTTTTGCCAGCCACTTTTTGTTTTGTCAGTGAAGAATAATGCTGGCAGGCTCTGGCTTCCTGCTTCCTTTGCAGGTGTTCAGCACAAAATCAGACAGCCAGCTGGGAGGGCAGAGGGCAGGCAGCTGCTGCTGAGTTACAGGGGCTGTTCTGGGCTCTCCTCACAGCTTGGACTGTGATACTGCAATACCTACTATGTGGAAAGTCCTCATCAGAGAGGGTACCGATTTTGTTTTGGCTTAGTCATTTCACTGGATACCATTAACTGCCCTACAAAAATGTCTTGATGATTACAAACGACTTCAAGAAAGTGGTATAGAGAATGAATGTTTAAAAATAGCTATTTTCCTGTGACACTGAAATAGTTTGGATGAGATGACAAGTCCAAACCTAAAGACACATCTTCATAAGGGTATTTATTTCACATTAAGCTTAGCTACTGCTCATAAAAGAAGCTGCAGCAAACTAACAATGCAAACCAATTAAAGTGTACTGACTGCCAAGACAGTGTTTGTTCTTCGGTTTGTTTTGAAGGTTCTTTCAGTTCACTGCTTATTGCTGTAGCACAGACAAAAGATAAGCTTTTAATATATGGCAGTCCTTCTGCTGTTTTTCACACCAGGACCAAGTAGTCCTTTTGCCTTCAGGCCTTATCCAGCTGTGGAGAAAACTGTGGGCATTTTTACCAGCACATCCCTGGCTTCAGCAGCAGCAGAACATGGCAATGGTACTCCAGCGCTGTGTCAGCCAGCATGGGACAGACCCCTGTGCCTTTGGGGAAGAAGTAAAAGTTCAGGATGGACTTGTGAAGTATCCCCGGAAGGGGTACCTGAACCAGGAGGCAGCTGGGCTAACCCATTTTATTAACAGTGAGGTAAAAGCAAATTCTAGAAGACCCAAAGAACAAACAGCAGGTTTCATGAGTAGCAAAACCTAAAAGAAATGAGTTACCTGTGGATTTAAATCTCCTAGCTGGATGCTGTGGTATTTAATGACACTACCCATGTTTTACACTATGGCAATAAGGACATTCAGGATACACTCACTCCTCTACATGGTAACTAGCACCTGAAGTAGGTTCAGCCATTCATTCAAAGGGGATGCTTATGGAATGTTCCTCCCCATCTCCTCTGCATGCTTTTGCAAAACCTGTAGGAACCTAACAGCTATAACATCTATAACATGACATTAAACAAATTTTATATTACCAAGAACATACTCATGCATACACAGAGTTAGTAAGTGTCATCTCCATAGGAAACTTGGCAAACCCCAGACATCCAGAAGTAGTTTTACTGTATTTGTTTGGAAACGTTGGGTGGCATTTCATCAGAGAGCAGCCCACAGTGGGCCTCTTGACTGCCGATAAAGCCAGGCTTTCAGAGCTGAGATCAACTTCTTTTTTACAGGGCTGACAAGGGCGAGGTGCAAGAGCATCTCTCTGGCATCAGCAGGCAACCTGTCTACACTGGCAGTGTTTTTAGTGTGCCACTTACTAGAGTTAGGGTTATAAAACCTTACAGTGAAGTAATTTTATAGATCCATCTAGAAGCAAAGCATCATTTAAAGCAGTTTGTTTCAGTTTTATCATGAGGTTGTTTAGATGACACTTATGACAGATGACTCAGAATTATGTCACGGTGATAGAGCGTTTAATTGCCTAACAAGGCAATTCTACAAGGGAATCCTACAGGGGTTATTTTACCTGGTGATTGAACTTCATATCTATCTGCAGGATACACTGAAAATACAGCTGTAACACTGCCAGGCAGCACTCCCTTCTCATCTGCTCCACTACATCAAGATATACCCTTACATGCCAGCAGCATTTTGTGAGGGAATCAATCTGCCTGTGTCTTGCTGAGTTTCCATTTACCTTCTTAAACCAGTACATCTGTGCTTTTTAATACTCCATAGAGCTTGCAAGTGGAAACCACAGAACAATTGTAAGCTTTCTTCCTGCAGGCATTCAAAGCATGACATTTCTTCCCTGCCTTTCCCAAGAATTTCCCTGCCAACATCCTCTGAAAGCTCTCCTTCCCTTTCCCGCTGCAGTGATGGGAACTGTTGCTGCTGACAGTCAGCTCTTCTTGATCAGTGGTCCACAACAAAAAAATCACTCACTTGCCTCCGCTGGCCACACGTCACAGGAGGATAGAGGGAGGACTCTTAACCACACAGCATCATACTTGAGGAAAACAAGGTGGGGAAACAAATTTTGTCTCCAGTATAGGGAAGATGCAAGCGTCTCTTAACTGAAGGGTGTGGGATACTGCACCTTTTAAGTAATCCAGGACACGTTAGTCTGCCTGCTTTTCACAGTAATGCAACATGAGCCATTAGTGCTGTCAAAGACAATTTCCTCCTTTGCAATTCTGAACAAGAAGGAGAGAAGTATCAAAGGAGGAAGTGCTTGAACAACATGTTCAGTCCAGAGGAGGGCCAAATAGTTGATAAAGGGACAAGAGCAACTCTCCTACGAAGGCAGGTTGGGAGAGTTGGGGTTGTTCAGTCTGGAGAAGAGCAGGTTGTGTGGAGTCCTCATAGCAACCTTCCAGTATTTGAAGGGGGCCTACAGGGAAAGTGGAGAGGGACTCTTCATCCAGAACTGTAGTGACAGGACAAGGAACAGTGGATACAAACTGAAAGAGGGGAAATTTAGGTTAGATATACATAAGAAATTCTTTGCTGTGAGGGTGGTGAGACACTGGAAGAGGTTGCCCAGAGAAGTTGGGGATGCCCCAACCCTGGCAGTGTTCCAGGCCAGGCTGGATGGATGCAAGCTGGTCTAGTGAGAGGTGTCCTGTCCTCAGCAGAGGGGTTGGAATTAGATCTTTAAGGTCCCTTCCAACCCAAACCACTCTATGATTCTAAGGTGCCTACAGCAAGTGTTTTCAAGGCTGTTTTCAGGACCTCACAAGGTCCGAAAGATGAGAGCTTAGCAATGTTATAACTGAAGAAAATCTCACTATAAACAAGACAACTTGGGAAAACAAGGATGAGTTACTATCACTCAGTTTTCTTAAATGAAGTATTATTTTCCATCTGTGTAATTGAAAAAAGTTCTATAAAAGCATAATTTTCAGCCAAGAAAGTTCTGCTCTCATATTCAGCAATTTTCATGAAATATTTAAAGTATTTTAAAAAGACTCCCTGATATTTTCATGAAATATAGATGACAATGTATAAAGAAAATAATTATGATCTCATTGAAATATCTTGTAAGTTGGGCATACTCCAAGACAACACAGGCCCGGTTTTCATGAAATTGTACATTGCATTTCATGAATTGTTCAGACCTCATATTTTACAATATTCATTAAGTTTCATAGCAATATTCATGACATTTAATAGCAATATGCATACAATATTAAACAAAGCATAAAAAAACCAATCACAGCCACAAGCTTAATAAATCACAGGAATATAAACTCTCTTCCAAGTTGTAAGAGAACAGAGATCTTCCTTCATTTTTCTTATCTTTCATTAAAACAAGACAAGCAATGTTTCATAGTAGACTCACAAAATAGGTCTTAAATTCTCACCAGCCATTCATAGGCTGGCCATTCAGAATCACATAAAGCATGAAGACAGCACTGCTGCAGCTTCACTGAAATTTACTTTCAATTATTAATAATAAAAAATAGCCCCCTCCTGTTGTAACAGGAATGCTGCTCTTACAGCCTCCATCAGAGACAGCATAATGTTCTTTGGAGAGAGCGGCTCTCTAGTTGCTCATAATTTCTACCTCTGTGGCTTCAAGTACATAATCTTAATACTAAAGTCTGTTAAATGGAAGTCTCCAGCCTTGCAACTTGCCTTTCAGTTTTCCAAATTCATACTTCATCCTTTCCTTGCTTGGTGAACTAATTAGACATTAGTTCACCAGCCATTCAGGACAAGGCTTTGTTGATCAGGGAAGCGGAGGATAAGGTGTGTCTCCAGAGGGAAGATCATCAATTATACCAATTACAGTAGCTGTGGGAAGAAGTAGATGCTTTACAGTATGGAGCATTAATGCTGATGAATGTGTCACCGTGCTAAACAACATTTTGGAGTAAGGGACTCCCCTAATAAAGACAGACACATAATGTAATAGCAAGGAGGAGTAGGTAAGGTTCTTTAATGACTTCCACCCTGTTGAAAACATATCATGTCCTACCTGCACCAGCTGTACTTTCTTTTCATCAGTGGAGCACATTCCCATCCCCAGCCAGCAGGTAACCTGCTCAGGCCTAACTGCTGGCTGATGAGCAGAGGTAGCAGGTTTCTGGTTGGGTCTGGTGATTGGCTTTTGCAGAGATTAGGAATCTGGTATTGGTGTGCTGCTTCTCTAGCTTTACTGGTTCTCTGCTGTGTCTCTACAGACATGATCTGCCTCATGAGGAGGTTCTTCAGTTGGGGAAAGTGTGAGGAAACACATCGTCCCTCATCCAAAGAAACAATTTCTGCCTCTTTGAGCCCTAAAACCTTTTTATGCTGCATCAAAGGCATTCAGGAAAACTTTCTACTGGACACAGGCCCATGGCTCCTCATCTATGATCTGCTGGAGCTGTTAGCAAAGCTGCTTCATGCTGACAAGCAGAGTGGAGGCTATAAGGAGATGGCTGTCAGCTGTAGCTCTACAAGACTGTGGGCATCTACAGGACTGTGGAGTGGATCCCTGTGTCTGACACATACCCTGCTACTGATCTAGAGATGATGGGCTACCTCAGGTGGAGAGAGATCATGGAAATGTGTTAGCGGCTTTTGGAAACAACACTTTGATGCTAACTAGACATTTACCTAAGTAAACTCTCAGATAAGAAGGTGTCTTCACTTCTGGGTTGTTTTCCTTCTTTTACTTTTTATTTTTGAAGTGTTTTGCTATACTCAGCTGTCAATGACTGTGGAGTACAAAACACATCATTTAACGTGTGTGACTACTCATGAGTAACAAATACTGTACCTGGAACGTTAAAACAGTGGGACAGTACATTTTGCTACTGCAGGGATGTGTTGTATGCGCTGGGCAATGGGGAGAGACACTGGGATTTCTTCTGGAGTTTATTCAGTTACTTCTAAGGGAAAGCTTCTTCTAATGGCAGTTTGTAATACACTAGCTTAGAATTTGGCTCATAATGATTTAATTATTAGAAAGAAAGCAGTGCTTTGATCTAATTTTTTGGTTCCTTCTTAGAAGAACATACTTATTTGTCAAGAGAAGCCTTTAAGTATTCTCATCTTCTCTGATCCCACTAGGCCAGTAAATGAAACCTTCAGCTTTTTCACAGGAAAAGAACATTTGAGAAAAATCTTCAGGATAATTCATGTAAGCACTTGAAACAACTGAATCTTACACAAAGTTTTTCTCCTGCCTATGTATGAATAAGAGGTGTACTGTTGGCACTTGTGATTCAGACTCCAACACAGACTGCTTTCTCTATCAGTGACAGAACTGCTTCAGTACATAAATATTTAATAGTAATGTTTAATATTTCCCAACATGACAGAGTTGAAGTACAATATACTGAAGTGACCTCCTTTTTTAGTGTGTGTTGTGGCTGAGACATGAAATTTTCATGCTTACTACTTGGAGTAGAAAAAACTGACATGGGGAAACAAAAAAAAAAAGGATCAGCATAAGGGTGTCGTTAATGCCTGGAAAACACTGCTGACAGTAGGATGTTCCTCTGAAGCCATTTGGTGCCAGCTCATTAGAGGGCTTTGGCAAGGATATTTGGCATAAAATAAATCTTATTTACAATTAGCAATTCTGCTGCCCTGCTCTTGGCATGGAATGAACTTGCAAATTAAGCTGTCTTCTAATATAATGACATTGCCTGGTATTATGAATCATTTTAGAAGTAGAAACATTGATCTGAATAAGAAATAAAGGCTTGTTAAGAAGCGGAGAAACATGTAGAGCTGACGTTGAGGGCTGGTACGCACAGACCTATGAAGGATGGGTTGCACGCTGTCCCAGCATGGCAGCACTGCACCACTCCAAGCCTGAGCTCAGCACCTGGGCCCTGGCCTGCTAAGGTTTTCAATTACTCCAGTGGTTGCTTTGGCAATTATCTTTTCCTCAGGTTCAATTCCTTTAAAAACTTTTCTTCTTCACTGGACGTCTCAGGTGGCTTAATATTAAAATTTTATACTTGCCAGGGGCTTACTTTTCAATTAGGACAAGTTTGAAAAGTGTAGGGTAGTGTGGAAGAAAGTTTTAAATACAGGGAGATGGTGGCTGGGCATGTGATGCCTCTCTAAATGTTTAATGAAGCAGAGGGCTCTGTTTTGGCTGCCCATACTTTGTATGGGGCAAAACCCCCTTGGGGATTGTTTTGCATTTTTGGAGTAACTCACTAAGTATAAATTTGGCTCGCTTCCTAAAGAAAATTCAATATTTAAAACCCACCACCAATAAAACCATTAAAAAAAAAAAAAAAAAAAAAAAAAAAAAGTGAAAAAACCACCCATAAACCAGACTTTGGGGTAGGTGTTCTCCTTATAAGAAATGGTTACATTCTCTGTATGATCAGCTCATTTCCCTCAATATACCTCAAACTCACAAAATTACAAGTGGAGAGAGCTTTTTTGGTATTTCCTGGCACGTATTTCTCTCTCAGACCAAAGACACCACCCAATCCTCTGAAGAAAGCTAAGTTATGGAGCACTACAGCTATTTTCCTCCAGCCCAAGCACGCACAAATGCAACATGCATGTGCGGTGCTTTAGCATTCATGAGTATCTTTATGAAGGCAAGTTTTGAGTCACATGCTGTGTCACACTACAGGGAAGAAGAATATCAATTATACAGCATGCTTAATCATGAGAGGAAATGGATTTGACTAACTGAATATGCAAATGACAATTTAAAATAAAATTATGAACTCTTCCTGATGTGCAAAATGCCACTGGTGAAAACATTTTAACGTATTAGTGCTTACTTCAGGAGAGTGTGGTTTATGAAGGGAAGAAAGAGAAATGTAATTTAATTTCTTCTTGCATTGTATTATTCCTAAAGCTGTTGCTATTTTTCTAGCTTGGAAATGCATAGCTGATAGAATCTTTTAAAGCATATTCTGGCATTTAAAATGCATCTTCCTGTGCTTGCATTCATGCATGGTTTCCTGAGATGAAGGGTGGTAAATAAATACTCACTGCTGGTTTTCCTGCAAACACCACAAGGTTGCACAGGATGGGATTTTGCTGTACACAAGCACAAGCTGCTTCTGGAACCTTACACCACCTTGCCCTACTGAATGAACAGCTGTTTGGCAAGGAGTCAGGAATTTTCTTATTTACCCAAAACTTGCTATTTACAGCTATTCCCCCATGGTGTGGGTGGTCACAGTTCACTTCCTGTGGCTGCTCAGTGAGAACAGCACCTCCCACCCAGAGTCGTCTTTTGGAGAGCATCTTTTCCAGTCTTCATCGTAGAAGTGTTTCACTTCACGTGGTGTGTTGGGCTGGTTCAGAGGAGATGATGTGCTATACTCAGGAGCATCACACTCTCCTGAGCAGGGAAACCTAATCCTAAGTATCTTTAAATACTGTTTAAAGTAGCTGGAGTGTTGGCAATCAAGGCCAGTTTCAGATACTCAGTGAGTGCAGGAACTTGTCATTAGGCTAAACAGGAAAATCTCTTTCCCCTCTTACCAGCTCTTATTTAGGGCATGTGTATGGAGATCTTGTCTGATCATACTCACGTGGTCAAGTTCTACAAGGAGACTGTGGTTGGCTGACTCTGGTTGGAGGCCAGATGCCCACCAAAAGTCACTCTATCACTCCCCTCTTTGGCTGGATGAGGGAAGGAAAACAGAACAAAAGGCTCAAGGGTTGGGTTAAGGACAGGGAGAGGCCACTCAACCATTACCGTCCCTAGCAAAAAAGACTCAGGAAAAATGATTACCAATCAAATTACAGTAGGATAATGAGAAATAAACTCAAAACTTAAAACCACCTTCCTCTAACCCTTCCCTTCTTCTGCAGAGTTCAGATGGAGCTCTGGGAAGACGAGGTACAAGCACTGAAATCACCTCAGTGATCTAAACCTTGCGCCCATTCACTGCAAACTGCTCTGACCATGACCCTAGTGCCAACCAACAGCCCTACTGCCAGTAGTGCCAGCTGGGCTTCTTGCTGCCCCTGCCTTCTCTTTCCCTCAGTATGGTTTTAAAATACCATTTTAATGGACAAATAGGACTCCAGAAATCAACTTAAAAATTTAACTCCAGAACTGACTACTTCAAGCTGCATATTTATTCACATCTGAGCTTGCAGCTGGTCTTATTCAGAGTTCATCAATCTCGTGGCCTGGGAAGCCTGCTTACATGCCTTCCCTTCTGTAGATGAGGGCTTGAAATCCTGGCTGTGGGGCAGCACTGCACCTTCACACCATGCGCCAATGGTAGGTGGAGTCTCTGAGGCAGGTCCCCCATTCTCCTGGAGGGAGGAAAATGGCAAACAGGATTTCTCAGGAGGGCAGCTCTTCTCCAGCCCTGCACACACCTGAAGGTGCAGGCTTGCTGTGCTATGCATGTAAGGCTGCACATTTGGGTGGCAGAATAATGTTTGGTGGAAAAGTGCTAGCTGGGTCCTACTAAATCAGGAGTTTTTGAGGGATGTTACATTCCCTTTTGACTTGTCAGTAAATAAACCAATGTTTCTTAGATTGCACAGTAGACACACTGGCAGAAGCATTGACGTGGGTGTCCAGAGCTGTACAGATACAGGATGCTCTCATGAGAACACTGGGATGCTTTCACTCTGCTGCCTGGTTACTCTGGTGGTGCTGTTCTCACAACGGTTTCATCTGAGTGGGGTTTGGGGTAAATCTGATGGCTTGAATAGGAGCTGTATCTGAGCTTTACACTCAGACTGAGGACTTCTGCTTACATAAATGAAAAGTGAAAGACAGATGAACTGGAACGAGCTGTGAACTGACAGCTCTGTGACTGGTTTTGACTTATTTTGTTTTTGTGGTCTAAAGCTGAGTGCCTTATAAATTCTGAAGAATCAAAACTGTAACTAACACAACTGAAACCATCCTTGGATCACTGGAAATATAAAGAGCAGTCACGAACTAGAAGAAAAGAGACAGTGAGAAGGGAGTGAGTTCTCTCCTCCAAGTGCTATTTTTGGGTATTTACTTCAGTTTTGACATTACAGGTCCAATCAGCACTGACAAATTTTGGGCATGCAGGGTCACACAGTGACTGTCTTACAATCTAATATGGACATAAAGATGAAAACAGTTTCACACTTTTTGGTTCTGGGGTATTTTACTGACTGATCTTAAAGATACTGGGATCCTGAAATAGATCCCTGCCAGTGCTCTCATGTGCTGTCAGCCATGAGCTGACCCATGGCAGACACCATCTGCAGCCACAGTGTGCTGGTGCTGGGGGCCATTCCACACTTTGCTTGCTGGATAGACAGGAGAGCTCTGCAGGCTTTCTGGGGGAGCAGCATGTAAAATGAGAGCAGCTGCACTCATCCTGGTCAGATCCCCATCCAGTCTGACACCATGTTTCTTAGAATGGCCAAAAATGGGATGAGCCTTAAGAATGGGTCAAACAGTCCTGAACTTAGGTTACTAGCTTTGTGTCTCAGAGCCCATGGTGCAGAAGTCTCCAATGAATCGGTCCTAGAGCTCTTGAATCCATACAAGCATCTGCAATACCTTTTGTCAGGAGTTGTGGCTTAACTCTCTATTAAGGTTATTTAATGAAGAACTGGGGATAAAATTGGAAAAGGAACTACAGTAATAGTACTCCAGCATCATGCAATGATCGACAAACCTTCTCTCCAGAGTGTGTGCAAAAGAGCCACAGGGCACCTGATGCCCAGTAATGAACTTTAGAAAAGTACTAGTTTCTCAGATGGTTGGATTTTGGTACTTCTTGACCCCTCCAGAGAAATTTCTCTAAGTAATACAATTTTGTAATACGCCATAAAAAGTTTTGGAGTAGATTTCCAGGAGCCCCATACTTACTGAGTTTAGGCCTGGTGTCCTCAGCAGGACAAATTGCTTGCTCAGAACTGGAAATGCTTGAAGACAGTAGACCTCTATCACAAATCTCCAGCAGGCTAATTCTGAGGTTTATGTAGACATTTTTGTGCATCGAGGGCAGGCCGGTCCAAAAGCTTACTTTCTCTTGCCTGTGGGTGCAACCAGTTTGCTCTGGCTCGTTCATATAAAGGCAAACTCCTGAATGCTGGCCCTGGCCCATTGTGCCCTTTCTGTATTTGTACCTGAGGTGGGGTGCAGGTCCATTATCTGAATCCTTCCTGGTACTTATCTTAGTTTTACTATTTTTATACACCTAAGCCAAACAAGCAGGAACTACAAAATATTTGATTTCCTACCCTAAATTCAAGCAGTCTTGTGGTATGTTTGGGTGGAAGAGATTTCAGGATGTGGTTCCTTTATAGGGCTTCCTGCTCCCTTTCCAGTCTTTTTTTTTGTTCTTCTCTAGGTCACATACCTCCTTCGTGTATGCCAGGACTGTATTCTGTCTTCATTCATCAAACCTCTTATCAGAACATGCTCGGTCTTTATACAATTTATTTCACTGAGCGATTTTAGATATCAGAAACTTGCTTCAAATTCAGCCTGGAAGGTAGCATGTTTCCTCACCCAGAGAAGCATGTGAAGACTCACCCAAGAGTAAAAATGAAACAGAGGCAGGGACCCGGTCTTAGCCATTCTCCTCACCAGCAATAGCTGCAGACAGGGAACCTTCTTCAGTGCTGCAGCACACACTTCACGCACAAACACCACTGTGGGAATGTGCCTGAGGGGAGGTGACATCCACTATTGTCTTCATACTATAAAAGCCCCACTACTCAGCCAGTTGTAGCTGTGCAGCACCACCTGGTTTCAGGCACTGTATTCAAAATATAATCATATATTTCTAGAAACCATCTTTAGAACGTTAGATGGTGGCAGGTCATGAGCCCAGAATGGAAAATCGCCTATCCTGTCATGCCATCCTTTGTTAGGATGGGCCACAGCACACTTCTGGCCTGAGATTACACACGGGTTGCCTCAGTAAGAAACAAAACTGATCAGTTCCGAAGCCTCTCTCTAGTTCTCAGTCTGCAATTCCCATTCCCCTGACCACAGTGCTGAATCTGACCTACCTCATAATATTACTTTTGTTCTTAGCATTTTTTTCCTTCATTATTTTCTTCCTTTTCTTCTGCCCTTTCTTTCCTGCGAAAAGAAGTAACCTTTGTCTAAGGATAAAAATCTTTATACTCTTTTGCAATGCAGCAGAAATCTTTAGGGCTTTCAGCTATAAAAACCTAATTTGTCAGTCTTTTTTCCCCCTCCCCATCTCTCTTAATGGATCTCTTATGCATTTATAATGTAGTCAGTACTATGGTATCTAGGGACCTTATGCACAATTTATAAAGCAAACATTTTTTTTGCAAAAAGTTTCTACTTCTCTTATGGTTCTTGCCAATCTCCAAATCAGGCTATTTTCTTCAATTTGCAAAGGAAGCCAAGTTCTCTGTTTCATATTCCCAACATAGATTGTCTTAGAGTAGCCTGGCTTTGCCTTTGTGGGATAGCAAAGTCAGGTTCACTGTGATTTTAGCATCCATTAACTACAGAATTGTCTGTACTAAGCAGAGCTGGCTGCATTTCTCCATCAGCGCCAGCACTGGCAGTTCCTTTGCTCTGTGCAGAGTGGCATCTGAGTTAAGAGCCCAGAATGTTTCACAACACCTTGAAGTGACTATATAATTACTACATAAAGAAAATAAATTTAGTGCTGCTGAGGAGTGAAGTTCTAAATTTCCTTGTTACTTGTTGCACTTGGATTCTGCAGTGATCTGTAGGGAATAGCTTCCTACTCAGTATCCCAAATAGTTCAACTGCTGCCTCCAGGGTGACCAACCCTTCACAAACACCTAAGGTGTGCACATCTCGTTGTCCAAGGAAGTTGTACTCATTCTGGATCTGAGTCTCTAAAGGTGAGCTCTAATACTGATGACTGCTATTGGATCCAGCTTTTCAGTCTCCAGTATAATCCAGCAGTAACAGTGTATTTGTTTTTTCACTCCACAGTGGTAGTAGGCAATGTGTTCAAGAGTCAATGGAAACCAGATGGACACTGATCAATGCCCTTCTTGCTCCAAATCAATGTGCTTGAAATTTTTGCTACACTTGTTTTCCAACAATAATGTACATGTAACAGCACCCAAGAGGAAACATTCTTTCAACATTCACAGGGCTAATTTAACTGACTTTTATTTCCTACGTAACCAAAAAAGTTTACTCAAAACCCCAAACCTAGTGCCATGGATGGAGAAATATTTTGGGTTGTCTGACTATTCAAAGAGACTAAGAATAGCTGCAGGGCAGCACTGAGGGTGAGCTGTGCTGCTGTACAGGGCTACCTCTGAATTTGAGATTGAACAGAAAAGGTTCTAAAGAAGTTTATTCAGAAAGGAACACTGATTGTTAAGCTGCAAAATTAATGGATTCAATCATGAATTAGAAGGAGTCAAAATTAATTCCTCTGTTTAAAAAAAAACAACAACAAAAAGATGCCAAGTCCCGGCTTGTTAAGAGTAATGCTGGAACTGTTTCATGAGGATGGAGTGCAAGAACCTCCTCAGCAATTTCTGTGAGGAGCAGATGTGCAGATTTGTCCTCCTCACCTTTCTGCACCAACACTTTCCTTCTGCTTTATCTCCCAGGTTTGACAGCACTCGAACAGGAACCCTTCATTAACTTGATCTTACTGGAGATAAGTTTGACTAAATACAAACACTCATGTAAATGTAGTCTTCAATTATGTCTCTGTAAAATAATGTCAAAGTACAATTTTTTACTAGCTTGTAAATGACAAGGCGAAAGAATGACAAGGTGAAAAGTATTAATAATTTCAAGTAATACTTC
This sequence comes from Pyrocephalus nanus, assembly GCA_038380795.1. Taxonomy (NCBI): domain Eukaryota; kingdom Metazoa; phylum Chordata; class Aves; order Passeriformes; family Tyrannidae; genus Pyrocephalus; species Pyrocephalus nanus. Next base: position 1,100,076 of record CM076262.1, read on the forward strand.
TCGTTTCTATTAAATGATTAAACTACAAATAATCCTTAAAATATTTACAGTAAACTCTGTTGCAAGTTCTAGCTAAAAAAACCCTCCCCTAAAACAAACTATATAGAAAAACCTCATGTAATTCAGGAGGGTGCACAGAAATTTGGGAAGTGATCAAGACATAAACAGAAACATGAAATGGAAATGAGCATCCAAACCAGCAAAATATATTTAGGTAATACTACAAATACACTCAAAAATCTATTTACAGATCTAAAAACTGTATATCCAGTAAAAATCCTCCCACAAAAAGGTATTTATAAACAAGAAAAATTAACCCAGTCTCATTGTCTACTGCTTGCAACAAAGGTGCTTTACAGCCAGCATAGGGTTAACTATGCCTTTAAAAAATAAACAACATTATTTCTGGGAAACTCTTGAACTGGAGATTGGATGACAACAACTACAAGGCATACAAAGCATAAGGAACCGCAAATACATAACTCTATTAGTGCAAAACCAAAGAACAATGGCTTTTTCCCCCCCAATACTTGTTCAGAGAAAAATACTACTGTGAATATGCAATTTGAGTTCCTGTAAAAGACTTAAATTTGTAGGACTCAGTGCATTTGCATGTTTCTCAAGGCTGATATAGAGGAGGTAAATGAAACAAAGTAGACATAAAATTACTAATTTGACACAAATTTATAACAAGCTTTATAACAAAATGTCTGAATATACAATACAGAGACAAACCTTGTGGAAAAAAAAGATTTTAGATTTAGATTTTTCTCTACCCAGAAATTTGCACACGCTACTGCTAAACAACTTGTATGTAACTGAGAGAATATGCAACATTCTTTGGAATTAAATTTAAATTTCTCTTTCAGGCATTGCCCCTGTCTTTTATACAGGGAAGAGAAGAGGAATAACTCCTCACTTAGATTACAGGAGCTCCTGGTGTTTGTCCCCCAGGCACATACTCAGGCTGGGCAGAGACCTGAAGAGGCACAAGCACCAGGAGCTGGAGAAAAACTCCACCTGGGAATGTTGGTCACGGTAGGATGCCTTGATGTAAGTTAGTGCAGAAGTGAAGAATTAATGTGGTTGAATTCCTCATCATCCACAGCCCTGGTTTAATTGTGTTTTGAAATATAGGACAGTCTCTTTGTCCAAAAAGGCCTCATAATTCAAATAGCTGTAAACATTTCTTTTAGTGTAAATCAGCATTTTCACCATGCTTTTGTTGTTTAAAAAAATAACAAAATCAGAAGTAGAAATACATTACCTCATGTTACAACTATTTTGAATTCAGAAAATCAGAGGTCTTTAACTGCAAAAACTGAAACAAATCTGAAAAGACATGATTAGTTTTGCAATTAATATTTTTGCTACATTTTTAGCTGGCTCTCTATCTAACTTTCAGCAAACACCTGAACATCGCCCAGTCTATCCTAGAAAAAAATCCAACAGTTTGATAAGTAAGCTCAAAACCATTTAATAACCAGAGGCAACAGAGCAACACCAATTGTTGTGTTTATTCTGCCCAAAGCTAAGTCCATCACTGCACTGCATAGTGTGATCCTATTCAAAGTCTCAGGATAGGTCAGGAGTCCCCCACCATTCCTGTTCCCCTTGCTGTACAAAAGAAAGATACAGATGATGTCCATGAAAATGTAACAGTAGCAGGTAGAGATTTACCCATTAAGATCTGTCCATTATCATTAGTAGGGAGTGTTATGGTTGATATTCAAAGCTTGTCTAAAAGAGAAAGGACTAACTTCTTGACTTCAAATGTTCACAGGGTGACTATCAGATGAAAAAATTCCAAGGCTCAAGTTGTAACAGTTTATAATGCAATCAGATGAACTTTTACTGAAGGAGCAGTCAAAATAATGGAGATTTTACAAACCAAATAACTGCCTTCATGCATCTATACTCAAGGGTTGTTGCCAAAAAATGCAAAAGGCGGTGCTGCTTTTCTGCAACCCAATGAATTCTTGTAACCAACTTGCGCATGAATGAGGAGCTTGTGTACCCAGCCCAGGCTCCAGAGGACAGCTTAGAACAGAGGTGCCCTAAGGTTATTCAAGAGACATACAGGATTTGTCTGCATATGAAAGCAAAACCAAAACAAATGTAATGTGCACAATCACAGGAAAATTCATCCTAAAATAGAGATCAGATCAGTCTTCCTCTGGAAATATTTACTTCTCTTTGTTAATGAGCAGTGGAGCACTTCATGTGCTAGCATGGATTCAGATGTCTGGCTTTCGGACATCTGAAGTTAAATGAAATGATTCCTACCTCAGGGTCCCACATTAGGAACTTAAGTTGGATACCTGAAGTTAGACAGTGTAAGTACCCTCTGTTCTTACTGACAACAGCCACCTCTTAAATCTGTGACAGAGCTGCAATCACAGCATTTAACTAGAGAAGATACAAATGCATTGAGTCTTCACAGGATATCTCTTATCTCTCATTTCTAGATCCACATTTATGTTATAGAAGGGGATGGAAAAAGGGAAAGAGGGGTAGGGGGTGGTGTCTTGCTAAACAACATCATGTTATACACAATAATGCAGAAACTTAGTGGCTGTCATTTGTAAATCTCAAAAAATTACCGTTTTGAAGTTGGAGGGTACAAATTGCTTTAGCTATTGTTGGTGTAGATCTCATTATTTATTTTGGGAGTTAATGATGGGTATCAGTGTCACCAGGTTCTCTAGCTTAACTAGGTAAAAAGTTTACATGGCATTAGAAAAAGATATGATGGCAAAGACTTAAAGAGCTATTATACTATTTGCATGTATTTAAATTAAAAAAAGTTATATCTACAACAAGTATCAGCTAGTACCTAACATTTTTATTAAAATACTGATGGAAACAGAAAAAAGTAAACTCTAGGTCTAGTAAATTGCACACACATATGCAAATAAAAACCCACAAATATTACTGTCTTAGCCACTTAGTTGCTTCACTACTTATTTTCTGCACTAGAGAGATGAGATCAGAAAGCTATGCACCTTCTCTGACTGAAGGAAAGGCAATGACAGGATTTCTGGAGTCCCATCCAGCTCTGTAAGTGGAAGGATTAAAATTAGGACCTTATGGGTGGGAGAACAGACTTAAGGAATACTCAGGATTTCCTTCTGTCCTAAGGGAATAATGCATTCCTTCCAAACTTTGCTTGTGGTTTTAATAGATAATGAACTCACTGGTCCAACCCTGTACTTAGCATTTGACGTTATCATGGTCTTAGGCACAGCAAAGACTCCAGATAAACACAGAAGCAAGGCAACACTTGTATTTCCATTTTTTATCTATGGATTATTTTCTTTATAAAATCCTTGGATTTTGTTTTGTTTTGTTCTGTTCAGGGTAGCTTTTCAAAGTACAGACTAGTAAGAGCCTGGAAAAGACAGAACCACCCTAACAGGTGAGGGAAAAACACTCAGTGCAGTTTTTATTCCATATGTGAATTAACTACTGGGAATATATATCCAAAGATCAGCAGCAAAGATACTGAATGCTGGAAGTAACACTGAACATTTTTAAAACTCACTTCAGCAAACACTGAGCAGCACCAGAACCTCAGAGGGTTGTCTAATTTCCCTGTTTTCCGTGGCAAATTTCCACTGATGGCAGTAGAGAACTGAGACCAGGCTGAAGATGTAAAAGCAAGTAAAACTAAACATTCTTGGTAGCTACTTACCTACAGTAAGGTATTCTTCTACAGTAGCTATTTCTTTTGTTTGTTTGTTCTTTTTTGGCTCAGTGCTGTTTTGTAATACTCTTGATACCATCACCTAATTTCAAGGATATGTAAATTGACTGGAGTACTATCTTGGCTCCTTTCCTGTATTTGAACTACACAGTGGACATAAATGACAGATGAGTGTGCTATAACATTCCCAGGAGCTCTTGTCCATCAAACTGGTATCTCTGGACAAAGGCTGCTCTAAGAAACACATAGGAACATGTGAACTGTCTCCAAAATGCATGGTCATATTAAATAAGTCTCATATATGTACACACAGACCTGTAACAAAACTCAAAATATCATAATCCTACCCTCTTCTGTTTAAGATTGCAGTTTCTAACTGTTGCATATAGTATAGCTGCTCAAAGAGCTGAATTAGGTGAATGCATCAGACTTTTTCAGAGAAAAATAGTCATATAAAAAATTTTAAGTATGGTACAGTGAGAAAGTTCCCAGAGCTCTCACTTCATTTTCTCTTTGGTTACTAATTAGGATTTGACAAGTTTGAAACCCTGTCCTGTGTCCAGCACTGTGGGAAGAAACCAACTCATTTTCAGTCTTTTCAAGCACCTAAAGCATGCTTTACAGACCCAGAACAGATTGAGACCACAAAACCAGTTTGCCAAATGTACTAATGGATAGGTAACGCGTGGGAAGTATATCATCCAGTGTTTGGCAACATCACTTCCCGTTGGCAAATGCAAAGTGTAGTCGCTCCAGTGCTTTGACACACCGTACACTGCTTTCACAGTTCGTCCCTTTTCAGACCAGCTGATGTTGCTGTCGGGGTTACAGTTGTACTCAACCCACTGCCTGGTGAAGTCACCAAGCTGTGGAGGGTCTGCTTCCTCGATGTCTACAACTCTGGCCATTTCTGCTCCTTGCACGGCAACATACTGGTCATTTACTTTTCTTACTTCTTTAACCCAAGGCTGAGAGTTCTCACAGTCTAAAACGATGATCAATCGAGAACAAAAAGTGCCGTTCTTTTCTCTCCACCACTCCAAGAGCGTGTCAAGTCGTAAAGCATCACCCCCTGCCAAAAGGACAAAAAGCTTTAATACTAGGATGAAGAAACAGAAACCTCTGAGGAATTTTTACTGTTTTGACTGGTTCTAAGAATCCCTTACTTTAACAACTTGGAGAGATAAAAACACCCTTTCAAGTGATTCTCTGTGGTTGTAAATGTTGCAAATCTCTAAAGAAGTGTGAACTGCTTCCATCTGACTTGCTGTGGCAGATAAAACCATTAGTTCACCCTTGATTAGGGAAAAAAAAAATAACAAACACCCAAGGTGGGGGAGAAAGGCAAGCACTTCTCTCATAGCGTGAAAGAAATACAATCTATTGAAGAAATCTGGAAATAGATAAACAAGAAAAGAAAACCTGAAATAAAGTTTATTTTGTATTAAATCTTTATAATTTTAGGAACAAGGACTCCTTTTAAGATGTCCTTATGAATACTAAAAAAAAGGGTCCTCTAAGAGATAACTTTAGAACAAAACACATGCTAAGTTTCAAAGAAAGAATGTCAATGGGAAAGTCACCTACAGGCACAAAAATTCACATGACCAGAAATAAGAGATTCTCTCTCTAGGCAGTTGTTTTCAGAGCTTCAAGAAAACTGGTAAGGATTTACAACTTGATAAAACAAACCTCAATGAAACTTTTCCACAATATTTATTTCCTATCAGCCCAGAAGACTCTTGCAACTAGAATGTCCAGCTTCTCACGTTCCATCTTAGCTGTTGCTCCAACAGCGCTTTGACAGAGAAGACTGTAATTAAACCAAGTTAGCTATAGTGGGAGTCCTTCTGCTTAAGTGTAATAGATGTTTGCAAGATCCACGTAGCTTTGAAAAGCAGACTACTTATTGAAGTGTCTAAGGACAACATCTTGCAAACAAATGAATAAATTTCCACTGGCTCCACAGTGATATTAAACGTGAAGAACTGGTATGCCGAAGTTTTGGTCAGCTGGAGATTTTCAACAAAAATACTGTAGTTTGAAAATGTCAACTTAAAAACAATGAAGAAGAAGGAAGATACAAAAATGTGATCCAGAATAACTGTATTTTAATTCCAGAGTGATTATCACTGTGGAATATAATTAAGGAGTGTTTAAACACTGTTAGCTGCATATTTCAGAACTTACATTTCTACCTGCAAAGGGTGACAAAAAAGTGCTTCAAATTAATAGCTCAGAGTTAAAGCATTGTGTGTGATATTTCAGTTAAGGTAAAAACAAAATTACAGGGCTGCAACTGTCTCCAAAAAAGTGCAAACCTGGAAAATTTAGTACCAAAGAAAACCTCTAATATACAACCTCTAATATGCAGTTGCTTAAAGAAGGGCCTTATATAGAAGCAATTTCCCTATTCTAGGTTCACCTTCTGTATCAATTATCTGTAAAAGTTTCTTTACTTGTTCACATTTCAAAGGCTTATAAATAAACTTTATTTTAGTATAACTATGGAGGAGCACAGGTGATTTCAAAACAGCACTGGATAGAATCACCCAAAGAAACCATCTCATCCTTCACAGACACAGGCAAACACGTGCTCAGCTCCTAGCCCTACTGACCTCAAACACATGGACCTATCAGCCAGCACAAGATTTAGGCACCAAGCTGTGTAAGGAATCCAGGCATCTGGCCACTTCTGGTTCTCTGGCAGGTTCTGCAGGCTGACGGTTAAGCCGACAGTTCCAGCAACAGAGACAAAGCTTCATTAGCCCAGCTCATGCTTTTGCCTCCACTCAGAGAACATGACCTCCCAGGTCGTTTTACTGCTCATACTTTATGCATGACTAGTTAACAGTTTCTTTTATACACCACTATGTTGCATCGCAGCTTCCAACAACAGAGAAACATAATTAGTGAATTAATAAATTCAGTAAGGCTCCTTTAAAAAATGTCATTAAAAAGCAAAGACTACACTGCTACTGCTGTGCAGTATCGTGGCATAGTCTGGCAGTGAGAAACTACTATTTCATTTAGACATGAACGTTTTATTTAATTGTTGCCATCTCTACTCATTCTCTTCACAGGTCAGAGGACAGTACACAGTACTGGAGCTGATGACCAATGTTCCATCTGTCACAAAATGCTACTGTCCAATACATGGGGCACAAGTACATAGTCAAACAGTCTTCATCTTTTCAGTTTATATTCCAAGTTATGTGCAGGAGTAGTGCTATCTGAGGAGGATCATGTTACACTCCACAATTTAACTAAAATTAATCACAAAAAAGGCATGTAAGACCTGTGACAGCTGCCTGTTCCTCTCCTTTATGTAGAAGCTGAAGATGTGCTTGAAAAGGAGTTTTGTGAGAAACCTCAACACCACTGCATTTACACTCTATCTTTTAGCACTGAAACTTTCTTTTTAACAGCTCTTACCCTAAAAGTGAAGACTGAGTTTAATATAGGCTACTGCTACCTACACAGGTACAAAGAGACCTGAGCAACTCCAGGCTGGCAAGACATAAGCCAGGACTGGGCTGGAAGCTGTCCAATTTTTGCAGCAACATTTGGCTCTATATATGCTGGGAAGATGACTATGCTGCTGGCTGGAGCAGGTGCGAGGTAGAGTTTTGCTGCTTCTCCTGCTCCACACTCAGCAATTGCACAGGGTGGCAGCTGCTCTTATGGACAAACCACCCTATTCCCAGAGAAGTCATTCGCCTACCCTGGCATACACTGTACTTCACCACTCATGCTAAGCTCATGGTACAGCTGTGGCTTTTTAAAATCTCTGATACAGATGAAGCCTTTCAGAAAAAAGTAGACAATGCTGTTCAGCAGAACAAATGGTTCAGCCATGGAGCTGCACCAAAACAGGTACAGAGCCTCCAGATGGAAAGTGACTGGTGCTTGGACATCTACCTCAGCATGACCACACACAAATATTATCCGTCTACCCTGTTGAAGAGCATGTGCCCCTGGAGAGACACTGCTGACAAACAGTCAGGAGCTCACAGGCAGAGCACTATCCAAGAGAATTCTATTCCAGTTGCAAATTTTCAATGTATTTACTATGAGAGTCACTTTTTCACACAGTGACCTCAGAAGCTCAGTTCTCTACAGCAACAGAGCAAAGCGAAACCTTCCACTGATTCAACAATTTCAGTAGGTTTAGCAAAGAATAGAGCTGAGAAAGAACAGGTCATTAAAAAGAGATAAAAAAATGGGCCAAGAAAATGGAAAATGGTGAAGTCTATGCCAAGCATATGATGGGGCACTGAACTGGCCCTTTATATAGGGGTTTATAGTCTTGAAGACTGTGTCCACAGTCACTCCCAAAGTCTAGAACATCAGCAAATCATAGCTGTTTTTACAATGCAAGGTTTGCAAATATGTTTGAAGACCTGCTTCTCTAGTGTGGATTGTATACATGCCTCCTATTTCTGTTATTGATTCTATGTTTTACACAAAACTCAAAGCACATCTTAAGAACATAAATAAGTCCTTCATGATTAACTAATACAGTGACACAGAATATTATATAATTCCTTCTGCCATGTCCAAGGAATGAGAAAAGATTATGCTTTTCATTACAGTGAATAAATATTCCTTGAAATACAGGGGAAAATCTGTCTTTAGAGCAGGAGGTTATTTCCACTTAAAATTTTATGGGGGGGGGTGGGAAAAAGATCTTTAAAGTTAACTTGTTGAATATGAAAATCATATGGGATGCAAATCAGGAGAATATGAACCATGTTTAAACTTGTAAGAATACCTTTGGGGTCAACAATATTTAAACAATTTTGAGAACAAGTGAAAGATTAATAAAAATTCTTTTGCAGCTAACTAAAGTGAATGAATACTAAAATTACAAAGTCATGAAGTAACATACCTGGCTGTCATACAAAGCAAGGTAAGGAAAGAACCGCTTCTTTTCAACAACTGCATACAAAAGGGGTGCCTGCATCTCTCCATTCTCTCCACTATCAGACGCAATCATCCTGCAACCTGGTCTGTTTTTTAAACTCCTTGTCACGTCTGAGTCTCTTAACAGTCATGCTCTGTAGTATTACCGTTTTCTTCTTCCTTCCCATTCAAGAGCTTGTATATAAACCCGTTCTCCAAACACTAATGGTTCTTTGCCATTCTGGACAATGCAGTAATAAGTATGACCAAAATGTCAAAGTTCTGCAATACAGTATGACTTTTTACAGAATGAATGAATTGATTTGGAAAGTTTATCAATACCAAAACTATTAATAAAAAAATCTCCAAACTAGTTACCTGCCAGCGCCCATTCGCCAGTGCCATGTGAGTGACCACTGTAATACAGAATGTAGGTATCATGTCTGGGTCCATCTGCTGTCCGAAGTTCAAGAAAAGACTTGATCTTGGAGTGAAGGGTATCAAAGGTCAGTCCGCTTGTAGAGTAGTCACAACCATATGTCTCAATCATGTGATATGCAAAAAATCTTTGGATGGCATTAAGCATGCCAGTAGACCTCAGATTTAACTCTTGTACATGCTCAGGTGGAAGAAGAGTTGGTTGGCCATCAGGACTAAAGAGAAGGAAAACAGCTGTGATTATGCTTTATAATTATTTCATGCTTAGTGGGCTTTTAGCAATTGGTGATTTTTTCCCCTGTGCATATTTTCTCTGCTATGAAGTAGCACTGTTCTAAATTTAAACTGACTTTAAATGCACAGTTTATAAACAACTCAAATTACTGTATTTGAGTAAGGGACCACTATCTCCCTTCTGTCACACTTCACTTCAAAGCATAGTCCTTACTAAACCCTGTGCTATTCCTGTAGCTGAGACAGAGGGAGAGAGAGGAGCTGCAGTGTGAACATGCTGGAGAGGTTCCAATAATTTCATGAAGCCCCACTGAGAAGCACTGTCTACACATGAGCACTTTTTCACAAACAACTGGAAAAAAGCACAGGGAGAATGAGTGCTAATCTACACAAAACATCAAATGCAGACTGGTTTCCAATAATAAACTAAAGAGAAATTCAAATACACATTTTGCTCAGACATTTTGCAATATGGAACTCACACCAATACAGTAATTATTCCTTGTGTGGGCTGTTCAGATGCTGTTCTTTCACCATATGAAATGCATTTCAGATAACAGTATTCAAGACATTAGAAAATCAAAGTTTTAAGATGGTTAAAAATCAGACCTGGAACAAATCATGCATGTGCGTGTGTGTCTGTATACATATGTCCATGTGTGTCTCTATACCTATGAATATGCATATATAAGAAAAAGAGTCCCTGGGTCCAAAATGCATTTTATTTCTATTAATATATGTATATTCTCCATAAAATATAGATAAATATATAAAATATAAAATCAAATACTTATAGTATGTAAAATATAGAATAAAATGTATAGTGAAAATACACACACTTTTTTTTAGGTCTACATAGCTATTCATTAATCATTACAATAAGATATTTGGTCTTCCAAGACACTCAATTATGGGAGTACTCTTCAGAATGAATTTTCATAAAAAGAAATGCATTCATCACTCTTCAGCCAATGTAATAAGGGTATTGATAAATAGCATAACTGACAGCTGTGCCAAAGTGGCCTGATTTATGCTCAGTTAGACAAGAGGTTTTGTGGGTGGAAATATGCATGCTTCATGCATTCTGTTTGCAAGCCAGTGTGTAAAGCCACTTGGTTCTTCATTGATCTAGCTAATTAACTTTGCACCTCCTACCTGTCTAGTGCTCTTATGATTGTTAATGTTCCACTAGTAGAGCTGTAATGAATACCTCATCATTACTGTTTGTCTCAGCAAGTAAAGACTGAGCCCATCACTAAAAGAGGTAAGTCTTATTAATAAGGAAGTTTAGTTCTGTCAAGTTCTAAACAGTTGCTCAAGAGTATCTCATTCATACAAAATCAGAGGTAACTGCCAGAGCCAGAACAGTATAATACAATGAGATAATTATACTGTTGCCATGGAAACAAAAATATTTTTTTATTGTAATGTAAATGTTGAACATCTATTTTTTTAACCCCTAACAAAAACTGACTACATGGATTCTTTTAAGGGTGCACAGCTGTAGATCAGAAACTCAGAAAATTTGGTTTTTACACTATTTAAGATACAGTGTCTTACACTATTTAAGATACAGATCTAAGATTAGCACACTACCTTCAGTTTCTTTGCCTGTTAATTTTTTTCCCAATTCACTAAACATACTCAAATTGGGCAGTTTTCATAAACTGGGCAGTCCTATTTTTAAGCCTCTTGTTTCAACTGACTACTCTGTTTCTCTTGTAGCTTAAACAGATTATTTACATAGATCTTGTTTATCATTCACAAAACAAATGGGCCCACACTAATTTTAATTATATGGCTAAAGAAGCATTTGCAAGTTTAAAGCTTATAAGAAAAACACACAAAAAGGCAAATAATAATTGCACAATCCCTCTACCCCCAAGCATTTCTCACACAGTAACATTTACGTTGGAACAAAAGTCAGCTGTAAATTCTCAATATGAAGACTTGACATGTAGTCCAGTCACAAATCTAATTTCATTGCCCTTTAAATCTAGATGGTATCTCATTTAACAGAATTCAAAATTGTTTTTAAATTATCTGTTTGGTTTATTAAATCTCCTCATGTAAAATATCTGCACTCAGTCAAATGTCCCAATCCTCCTTTGCATGAGATATGGGCTATGGAATCTGCCCATGCACAACTGGCCTGAAGATATAAAAAGCTGAAGTTGGGAGTTACCCATTCCAGAAGATGAGAAAAACATAAAAATAGAAAATCTCCCTATTATTTAAATTTGTATTTAATTATTGGAAAATAGAAGCTAAATTACTGCATTGCCTCCACAAGCTAACAGTACACTTACAATACTGTGAAGCTGAAATTCATGGTAACTATACCTGCAAAAGTTGGTGGGAATCACAACAGCATACCCAACACATGTTCCTCCTAAGCAGTTTCCCAGCTCATGGAAAAGCCCGTGAGCCATGGACTCCAGAGGTAAAACAATGAGAAACACACTCATGAAGATCCCATTGGTTGGCTAAAAAGAAAATAAAGAGATTTAGGCATTGCATGAGAAATCCTTCTTGTCTGTTGGTTATGGTTTTATGAACCATAGTTCCCTGTATTTGATCACACATAACTGGGTCCTGAAACATCCAAAATATTATTTGTAATGTATACTTATTTTTCCACACTACTCTAAAAACAAATAAAAGACTCGGGGAAAACGTGGCTGGTAAGCAGGGATTGCTCTTCTGAAAGGAATGCATTTGCAAACACTGATCACAGCTTAGTTTACCCATTCAGGCAAGAGAATCAAATGCCACAAAACTATTTATATGCATAAAATAAGTATATCTGTAAACATCTGCAGGGTCAGGTCTTAATCAATGAGGTATAACACAGAATAATATGTACCTAGAATCAGATTACAGCACACTGTATTGCATCCATCCCTAGAGGTATTCAAAAGACATGTAGACGTGGCACTTAAGGACATGGTTTAGTGGTGGTTTAACAGCTGGCCTCGATGATCTTAGAGGTCTTCTCCAACCTAAACCATTCTATGATTCTATGTTCACTGAAAATATACATTTAAATGTTCTTGCTTTTTAACACCAAGGAGTTTCCTCAGTATTCTTTGTGGAACACTATGTATCACACAAAAGATGACTTCTGAGAATATTCATGAACATTATTTCAATTAAAAAGACCATTATCAGTTACATAAATACCAGATGAGTAGGAACATCCCCTATAGGACTTCATAGCATTCACAGAGCTAATAGCCTATATGGAGTTTTCCTGTCTTGTAGGGAAAAAAGCAGTTTTGGAAAAGGTTACTCTTACTGGTACGTAGCTGAGTTCCTTGCACAAGTAAAATAAAATGGACTTCTGATATGCCAGATGTCACTGAGAGGCAGAACAGATACAGATTAATTTTAATTATTTTAGTATGATGTGAATGGGTTAATAAAGCATTAAATGTTTTAGGAAAGGTAGAAACAGTATTATATTATATAACTAATTAAGAACTGTAAATATTCATGATGCATTTGTTAAATATTAATGTTTGTTATGTAGCAAAGGAAATAAATTCATAGCTACAGAATTCTGTCTTGAGAAGAGTCCTGTGGTCTCTGACTCTCTCTATGTTTTATTTACCCTCTTTGCATAAATCTACAGTATTAATGTTTTTAAAAAATGTGGATACTGCCTTACTGTTTAACACTCAGTGATTTGATAGGGACCGGTAGTTCAACTCAATACATAGTCAAAGCTATTATTAATTTGGAAAGTAAACAATACTGAAAAAAATGACGCCTAAACCAACTTAGTTCTTGTTGGCACATGGCACTAACTCAACTACATTCAGTTTTTAAACACACGTCTCAGCCTGAAAGAACAGCGTTACCCATCTAATGCGCTTCCTGCCTAAGGAAGAAGACCATTTGCTTCCTGTCCTGATTTTAAAAAGCGTCCCATCATGTTTCTGATTGAAGGACCTCCCCTATGTGTCCTTGAAATGGTGACAGCAATACTTCTAACCACAAATAAACACCAGAGTCTTATACTAAATGATAACTGATAGCATTATTAACAGATGGCAGTGACTTCCCCCCAGTGCACACAATTCCCTGAAATAACCAGAAGACAGAAAAGCTCAAATCACTGTAACAATTAGGGTGCAACCTCAATGTTTTCTTGTCAATAAGGAGAAAAAAACTCCTTTAACTATGAGAATATATTTTTTGTTTCAAATTTATCCGCAGGAAGCATACTTTTTCATTGCTGTTTCCCAAACGCACTTCGAAAAAGAAAAAGACTCAGAGCAGAAGCAATAAAAACTTACGAAGATTTGGTCAGATTATATACCGTAGAAACCTTGTAAGAGATAACACAGATGAAATAGTGGAGTTTGGTAGCTAAATTAAGTTTCAAGACTTGGAGACTTACTTTTCTAGTTGTAGATACCAAAATGTATCTACTAATTTTCTGGAAGATACAAAGAAAAAAGGGAAGACTTGGGTGCTCCAGAAATTGAAGGGCTTCTCTGGAAAACCTTCCTATTCATGATCAGTTAGTTAGAGGATTTTCTAACCTTTGGACCAGGAAATATCATAATACATTTTTATGACAAATTGAGCTTACCAGCATATATAGATATATCTCTTCTTGGATCTTGCTGCAGCAAACCGCTCTTACATTGCATTATTGTTTTGATCATGGTGAACATATTACAAAACAAAAAACACAATTGCTGACAAAAACTACAGCAATCATAATATCCTAAATAATACTATTATATTATTACTTTATGTGAATTTGATTGTAGAATTTCTCTTACAGCATGGCATGTTGTTTTAAACATTCCTTGCATTTCCCCAATTCCCTAAACACATGCAAGTCATTAAACTCACAGTGTTCTACCATAACACAACTTGAAATTATCACAAGAACTCTATGTCTGACTACTAAAAAGCATTTACATTTAATTATTGAAAGTACTCCTACTAATACGAAGATACTGGCAAGAAAATTCCCAAGGACTTGTGGGATAAGGATCTCACATAGAAACTCTATGGATCATCCTCGTGATCCTGCTTTGAGTTCGTACCAAATATTAAATGGGAATGGGAAATAAGCTCTATAGTGTGATGAATCAACTCAGCTCCATTTGAGGTTTCAACTTTGTTCTCTTTCAGTGGCCATCTTATGCTACTGAGTAGAAAATTGCTGTTAGCATATTTTACATTTATAGACATCTATCTAATGTAAAGATGATAGCACTTGCTGTCAGCACTTTTTCAACTGTTTGATTTCGAGAAAATACGTTACTAACAAATATAAAAAACTGACTAATGATGATTAGAGCAGCTCTATAATAGGATAATAAAATAGTTAATTCAGTGCTGCAAAAAAATGACTGGTGGCATTTTAAAATACCCAAACTATATGAAGTTCAAATAGCAAAAATAATATCTTATTTAGTAATAATAGTAAAATTGAAGATAAGTTACTCATTTAAGATAAAGAGCTAAAATGCCAGGTGGAGGCTGTCAGTGCTTTATTAAATCCCAAAGATTTGAAGACTGGTCCTTAATGGAGCAGATGGCCACAGATGCACAAGTGGAGCCAAAAAGGGATTTTGTTCTTTCATCTATTCAACCCATTTTCATTCTGTTTTTGATTGCGCTGGCAATCTGAGCCTGCAGCACATCCCTGTACTCTAAGTGCCCATTGATTCCAGACAGACTGTTCAAAAAGCAAACAGAAGATAGGGACCATCGAGGCAATCCCACTAGAAAAACATGAGAAATCATTTCTTCTCTTACTCTTAGGGTTTTTTTTGTCTGTCTTCTTCTGAAGGAAAAACACAGTGTAGTCTCATTTCAAATAATGTAGAAAAGGTAAAAGAAAAGAAAAGAATCTACTTTTTGCCTCTGATGACTGAAATGACAAAGAATAAAAGATTGGGGAGATTCACTAGTAGTATATCTTTCCACTTCCTCTAGTTTTTGGAGCAATGCTTATTGCTAAGTGTAACTTAAAACACCACAAGAATTTAGAGGTATTTTACCGCCAAGATATTAATTTTACATTCATGGATACAACAACTCCCATCCCAAAGAGTAACAACTGTTTGAAACACAACAACTCTGGAACTGAATGTAATTCTGGACGTGTGAATAAACAGGTAAGAAAAAAGCAAACAAAACATTATTTTAAATTGGAAGTCAGTTTACAAAGAGCTACAGAAGAGTCCTTCTGTTTAGAATAGAAATAAATCACTAAACATATGTCAAATAAGATGATCACAGAATCACCGAATGGATGAGGGTAGAAGGAGATTCTGGAAATTGTCTGGTCCAACATGCCTCTCAAGCAGGGCGACGACCTACAGCAGGCTGCCTGGGATTGTATCTGACAGACCAACAACTAGGAAGGCTTACAAAGATGTCATTGAGCATTTCCAAGCAAAAATACTGCCCTGCTTTCCATTATCCAAGTTGAATAACATCTACCTGTTTTTATAAACACACAAAAAAACTCCTTCCAAACAAACTAAAGAAGTACACACTCTATGACAGAGAAGACTCAGGAGAAAAAAAAAGTCACGCAGTAACTAATCTACAAATATTTGATGGATAGCTTATTTCAAATGAGGACAAGATATGTTTATTACAGGTAAAAAGAAGTGTAAAGACAAAATTTGTAAAGCTACAAAGTAGATCAGCTACCAGATGAAACAGTCTTATAACAAGTTACTGAATAGGAGAACAGTCTCTGGAGAGCAATAAATAATCAGTTATTTCTGAGTGTTAAAACAACAGTGGGAAAATCTAGAAAACAGCTTGCAGAAAATAGTTGTCACATTCACTAGCAGATGGATTTAATGTGTTGTTTCCTATCCCTGACTCCTGTTCTAATATGGTAAAGCCTGTGCTTTAATCTACATGCATGTCCCAGCAAAGCCACAAGTGGTTGTCAGTTTAAAAACATACTAAATGGACTTCTGCTTTTTTAAATACAAAAGTCCGGATCCCGAAATTAATGAGATTTTAACTGCAAGCTTAACATATAGATCAGACTCTTTAGACTATGAGTGATTACACTCTTTCTCTTGTCACCCGAGATCCCCTTCAGGACAGAGGGCCTCTGGAAGAGGTGGTGACTGCCCCAAGGTGTGCTGCCACTGTGGATGCGAGCAGGTAACCTGAGGGAGCCCTTGGGACAGGACTGGAGAGACAGAGAAGTAAGGAGGGCTGAGCGCAAATCACAGAGTGGAAGACAAGCAGCAAAAATTAACAGGATAGAGGGTGCGCTTGAGAAGTGATAAGCAGTAAGCAAGGGGAACTTAGGATCCAACTAGGATCCCTAGGAACAGTAGGGAAAGAGGGAATCAAGATATTACAAAACAAACTGAAAAGATGAGTCTACAAAGAAATTGTAAAGCACAGTCAAATCAGCAAGGAGGAGAGAAACTATCGGTGATGAAAAGAAAGAGGGGAACTAAAGATGACCAGACAGACAGAGAGGAAAAAAACCAGGAGTGGCATGGCTATTTAAGAAAATTTGGAAAGAGGACAGACGATGCAGCAGGATCTCTACAGGGAAGAAAACCCAAACAAACCAACAAGAACCTCCCGCTGAATAGCAAAGCCTGAAGAGTATTGGATTAAAAATACAAGCCAGGAAGAAAAGCAGGGATAAAAAGAAGGAGAAAGACTGGGTATGATTTGCATTCAAAAAGTTATTTAATCTGTGATGTTAACAAAAGTATGTACAAGTAAATATAGATGTTACTGAGAAAACCTCCTACTATTCAGAAAATAATCTTGTTTCTAGAGAAGTTCAAAAAAGTCACCATCTTCAAATTTTATTACGGCATTGTAAATTTAGCTTTTAAGAAACACCAGGCAACCACACCAGAATAAAGAATACAAAATCACTAACTCTCCCCAAACAAGAAAGTATTCCTACATACAATAAAGTAATTTGTCTCCCATAAATAATTAGAGTTAAATGGTACTGTCCATTTAAGTATAAAATGAATACTATTATTTTACTAACTCATAAAATTCACTAAACCCAAGAGTAATGTACTGAAAGTACTTCATTACATTACATTACCTGTCTCTAAGATATTACCAAGAGAAAAATGAACTATTAAATACAAGTCTTCCAGGGATAATAATTATCTTTGGCCAGTAACTCAGAAAACCTGTAGTTAGAGCACTTAACAAAATCTGATTATAAGTTTCTGAGACAAAGAATGCCCCAAACCTTTCCAAGATCTTTGCCTGCAAATTTCAAGATCTTTGTTACAAATTTTTCATCATTTTACTGCCTTCTGAAAGAACTAATGTCTGAGTCATTTGCATGACTTCTGCTGGATCTTGTCCCATCCAAGGGCCTAATTATGAACAGGCACATGACTAATTGCTGTAATAAGTTGGCGCTCTAGAGTCTATTGATTTGACTGCAATTACTCACACAAATGTAAAGGCAGGTGCTGAACACTTCCTGCAGATTTTGCAAGGAAGACGTCCATGTATTTCTAGCAAGAATGCAAGGTGTCTTTCCTCTGCAGCTAGAACATAGATTATTATCAGAAGCAGATCATGTCCCACCTGAAACAAGCCCCACTGAAAGATAAGCTGTTACTCCACTTTTTAATGCAACCAACTTTGACCATTTACTTCTACAGTTCTTCCCAAGCACATGCCAAAGCATCAGGAAGAGAGATTTTAAACCCTTGTCTCATTACAAGAGCTGTGTTCCCCTTAAAGAAAGATTCTTGGCTAAACAGGACTTTCAGCCTCAAAAGCTCTGAATCAGTCAGAAAACCAGTCTGTGCTACGGTGAGTTAATTGACCTCACTTTAAAAACCTTTCCACAGAAGTAGATTTGATATTTTTCTGGCAATTTTAATCAAATAGAATACTTCTAGCCACCAATTAGCAGACAACTGGCTCTTTAGGTCTTGACCTTTCATACACTTGAGATTTATATGAAGCAAAGATATTACAGTTATTAGAAATGTTAAGAGGGCATATATAATGTGCTTGTAACAAAGTTTTCCATGAAAGAGAACCCCTCCTCTCCACCACCCCATTTCTGGCTGCAACCTAACACACAGAGTTCAGTTAGATTATTTTTTTTATATGCTTTTCCTAATTATTTAAAGCTGTTAGAAAGCACCTTTCCAAGGCTCAGGTTTTTAGCCTGTTCATTATAAAGGAGGTCAAATGGCAGACCATGAAGTGATTTCAAGCCACCTCTCTTATCAAATGCAGTATCATTAAACAAGTGTTCAGTACATCTTCAGAGAGAGGAAAGGTATAAATAAAAAATGCTTCACCTTCCAGGTAATATTTAACAGATTTCAAATATAATTCACACTTACTGAAACAACTACATAAATCCCAAACTGATGTTACAAAGACTGAAGACCGTTAATCTTACCCATACAAAAAATGCCTTAAACAATTTTTAAAAGAGCAAACACATTTTCAGAAACTGGTGACTGAGGAATAACTGGCATTCCTAAGAAACCCTAAGGAAAAAATACGATGAAAATGTAAGTTGGAAGAATTTCCTTACTACAAGAATGCAAGAGTGGCTTTATTAGTCTGCACCAAAGGTTCAACTACAAGAATGTCTGGTCTCCAAGAAGGCCAAATGGATGCCTAGGAAAGTCCGTAAGAACAGACCAAGAACATGTTTCCTGAGCACTCTAACCATCAGTGGCTCGAGGATTTTGTGAGCCAGATGTGGTTTCCAAATAGTACATAAACCTCAGTTAATTTATTTCCATGAGCTCATCCAGCTTTCTCCTGAGCCTCTGTAACCACTGGGCACACACAGATACACAGATCCAGAGCTCACTCAGCACAGAACAAGGAACTATTTCCCCCAACCTGACTCCTTCAACATTTGCACTGAAACTGATCATTTATTGTCTCTTATTACTTACCTTCTACAACATCAAACCTGGTTTATATGTTAATCATATTCTCACTTAGTTCTACTTTTTTTCTGACTGAAGCATCCTTATTTATTATTTTTTTCATGTAAACTCTTTCATGTCTACAATGAATTTCATCACCCTTCAACAACCTTTGCTTGTTTTCTTACCTATAGAAAAGCAAGTAAGAACTGCACACTTATTCAAAATATGAAAGCTACGGATTTATACAGTGACATAATGATACCTCCAGACCTTTCCTAATAATTCCCAATATTTAATTTGCTTTTTTGATCACTAATAAACACTAAGCTGATGTTTTCATGGAAATGCATCTAAGATCTCTCTCTACCACATAGTGATAGTAGGTTTTTCTTGCAGCTAAGTTTTCTTAAAAACAGAACAAAACCAAACAAAATCCTGAAACCCCAAATCATTAGGAATTTAACAGTAACTATTACTTTTTTTTCAAGAGGAAAGGCAGAGATTTATCTCTAACAGTCTGATTTGTCTCTTAATTATTAGAATACATAAATCCCCATTAGAAAAGTATATATTCACCGGAGAAGCTTGTTTGCTGCATTACTGTTGAGCCTGTTAGGCCTCCTAAAACAGGAGATTCAAAAATCCAGCAAAGGATTTTGGAGTCTTAAGGCCTTGAATTCCCCCTAGAAAGAGTAAAAAAACCCCTAGTTTTCTTAAACCTCTCAAGAAAAAAAAGCAGATACCCTGTAAGAGGACAAATTGTGTGCTTATGCATAATTGCTTTCTTAGTCCTAATTATTTTGCCATCTGACCCTATCCAGCAAAATACAGAAAAGGCCACAGCTTTCTGCAATCACTATAATAAACGATACAACCATTTACTAATTCATGTTCTGTGCAGGTCTGATAAAGTATTTCATTTTTCGAATAACAGATGAAATAGACACAAGTTATCTGCAAGGTGAACATCATTTTAAAGTAGAAATGCTTTTAATTGGAGCAATTGCATTCATAATCTTGGGTTAATTCATTACTAAAAATACACGGTAAAACAAATATAAATATAGTAAGATAAATGTAAATGCAATTATCTACTAAAAATAAGTTACTATAATAAAAAACTGGATTTCCTGACAAGTGAAAGTATTTGGCCTGATGCCTTCACTTTCACCACTACAATTACTCTTGCTCTTACTGAATAGGCAAATGCATAACCTCTCAACAAGGTTGATGAGCTTATCTTACTTACACACAGGATGTATAAACTGAAATTAGCCAATAACAAACACAAAGATTTTAGGTGGATTTCCAGTTTGTTTCTAGTGAACAGTCCTGCACAATTCCACAGCACAACTGCACTTCTTCAGAATCAGAGAGAACTAAAAATTATCAGACAGTAATAACAACTGCAGCTATTCTGGGTCAGAGGACAGAGGCAGAAAAAAATTACAATGAATTATCAACCTCTGCAACAAGAAAAAACTAACGAGATGTGTATGAATCCAACCCTCCTGGGTTACCCCGACAACTTGCAGCAATGAGGCAGTTCTAAAGGAAGCACCCGGGTGCTTTAAACAGACGGCAGGGGGAGAGGGGGCCCTTCCCACAAAGGGCTGCAGTCGGTGATCCTGCCCAAACCTAACTCCTTGCAATCAGGCTCCGGGCACCACCAAGAGAAACTGCCTCTTTCCAGATACTATCTGGACAACCTAAGCCCTTGATTTATTTGACTGCTTTGTTAGGTGTAACTAGGTGGAGTGACTCCATCCAAGGGCAAGGTCAGAGAAATTAATAAGACTATCTGATAAATATGGCAAAAAATATTTTAACTGAAAATAGTCAACTAGCATATAAAAATTAAAGTCTAGCATTTTGATAAAATCACACAATCGTCAGAAGAAAAAGTATGGAAGTTAGCAACATTAGCATGCTGGTAGTACATCTTTATTCTGTCTCCCAAACCACTTTCCCATTTCTTTAAGTGCATCAGCACCTTTACTTTCTGTAAGCACATTTTAGGGTTTTTTTTCCTCTTCTTTTTTGGTTCTATTTCCTTCTGTCCTTTCTGCAAGTTCACACACCACAGCTGTGAGTGCTGATACTTTTCTAAAGAAAAAGCAAAGCTACCCAGTGATCCTCACAGGCTTGTCTAACCTCTAATGCTCTTCATGCAAAAAACAAAACCCCTAAGCAAACCAAAAACATAAAGAACCTCACAAGATAACTGTCAATTTCATCTTCCACCAATTTCTTGAACACTTTTCATCTACAGATTTATTTAATCTACGAAAATCTGCAGGGCTAGAAATTCTGCAGGAATGGGCAGGAAATTGTTTTGGAAACACTGTAGAGACATTTCTGTAAATTGGATCTGCTGTAAATTATATTTTTATACATTATTATATGTTTGTAACTTATATAAGAAATACATGGGTACAAAAATCATTGTTGTCTTGGTTTAAACAGACTCCAAACACCCTGCTGCAACTATGACAACACACAATGTGCCTCAACTTGGGCACTGAACAAATATTTTTAACAAAACGAATGTTTTCCGCTAAAGAAAAGATAACATCCTTAATTCATACATGGAAAGAAGAGTCAAAGGACACTGTGTGACTCTAAAAACTGGTATTTCAGATGACATATCCTGTGGTACATAACCAGACTTGAAAGTGAGACACTTACAGCACACTTACACCAACAATGTACCAGTTTATCAGCTGATCTCTGACTCCACATAACTGGTTAAACAAAAAGCAGGAGTATTGAAAAATATATTCTTTTATACAACTCAATCTAATTAAAATAGTCTACAACAAAAGCTCTTGATATAGTGATCATTACTAGAGTTTAATACAGAGAACACTCTGAAAACAAATTTTAGGGCACAATGTATTCAAACCAAAATAATTTTGTAAGTACTTAAATGCAAAATACTTTGCACACTTCTTCTCCCCCAGAAGCATTAACTCTTCCACTTGCCTTAACAGGTCATAATCAAGGCAGCACACAGTGTTAAATTTGAAGTGCATGCTGGTGAAACTAAATGTTCAAATTTTGAATTGCTGAGCCACAGCACACCATCAAATTTTAGAGAGCCAACAATTTTCAGGATTATTCTCAAGAGGGAGATCAAGATAATTATTTACCTGCCAAGAGACGGCCCCCAAAACAGCAGTCGCGACCAGGCTGAAGAACACCAGCTGTTCTGAAATCAAACAGAAGTGACGCATTCCTTTGGATGCCATAACTCTGTCCAAGCTGTTGTTTTCTGCACGGTGGGTGTAGTATACCTTGTGACAGTCATTTAGTTTTGTGTGGAATCCCCAAAGAGTTATTAAAAAAATCACATGACAGATCATCCAGAAAATTCCAAAAATAGAAAAACCAGGTATCACAAAATACCAGAGATCTAAATCACGCAGTTTAAAGGCTGCAAGAATGAAAAAGGTGAGTTCTATGACTCCAACTGAGAGGACAGAAAGCCTTCTGCAAATTTTGCCACGGTACAGGTAGGGCTTCCATCGTTCCGTAACTGAAAGTCCACTGAAGTAAACATCAAGAAGGGGATCAGAAATCAGGCAGCTGAAGAAACACGCCAAGGCAAAAGGGTTTGTGGGGATTTGCAGTGATGGAAAAAAGAGTAGGGATGCAATGGCTCCAAAAATTGCCAAATTTGGAATTGCCAAAAAAGACTTCATACGTAAGTCAATAATCAACATGGCCAAAGCCATGACCAACAGAATAATACTCATAGATTTTTCTACTAGCATAGTTGTGCTGGCAATTGCAAATCCAACTAGCTCTAAAAATTCAACTGTTGTCAGCAGAGTCGGTCGATGATGGACACAGCCACAAATCCTCTCAACCAAAGCACATAATATCCTTAAAACAATGGCAGAGAGGAGCAGATATTTAGTAGCTTCTTCTTTCACATCCGTTTTGAAGGCAGAATTATTAAGAAAACAGAGAAGGCCAAGCAAAAAACCAAACCAAAGATTAGAGAGACTCAAACTTGCTGTTTCCATTGAAAAATAGTAGTACAGTATGCTGGCAATTCCAAGAACAAAGAGCCCCAGAATAAATATTACCAAAATCAGTGCATCCGCAGTTTTTTCCCATCTGACATAAAGGCCCATGCAAATGGCAACCAGCAGGTTGATTCTGGCAAGATAGCCAAGGTATCTGACTGATGAGTGCATGTTCACTTCCCTGTTTGCTTCTTCTAGCCTTGTCATTGCTGCATAGAGACAATGACTAACACAGTAACGCAGTGACCTACACATGTAAACTGCAGTTAGGGGATTTCACCCACGTGACTGAAAGTAAATATTCGGGTTTCATTCAACAAACACAATGCAATCACTGCCTTCTGTAATATCATTTCAGTAACAGCGGTCCAGAATCCTCAAAGTTCTGGAAGAGAAATAAAAAAAGTTTTAGTGGCAAATAATTCCTTTTAATCATATGGAACATAAACATGACACATTCTTTCTCACCAAGGAGTTAAACATCTAAATTAACGCATTAAAAAGACTAAGCAAGTGTGTTGTTAAAGGTCATTCAAACTGGGGTCACTATGAAAACCAATATAAAATGGGTTTTGCATAAATCTCGCTTCATAATTTGAATGAGTGGAAAACAAACCTGGCCTGTGCAGTTTTCCACAAAACTCATCCATTAGGTAACTATATTAGATATCTGTGCATATGCAAAATACTGCTATGATAGTCATTACCTTCTAGAACAGTATTGTTTTAAAACACTGCTTTATTTCACCATTATATTTGATAAGTTCTCACTTTATACTAAAACTTTTTAGTATGCTTTGCCTCCAATTCTCTCTTGTTCAAACCACAAATAAAGAGGAACAAATTCCCATCTTCTTCCAACCCACAGTACTGACGTGTGATTACTGCTATGCTGAAGAACATCTGCCATGCCATCCTGTTTATCTTGATTCCTGAGGCTTTCTGGAACCCCTCCAAGTCAAGGGGCTCACACTATATTCCTTCATTTGGACAACAGCCCCACAGGAGCCAGCAGGAATGAGCCCTTTGCTCATACATTAGATCCCATCTAACACCTGGCTTAAAATTTTGCTGTGATCAATAAATTATTTTCTGGTGGGATAGGTAGCACCAGCAAACTCCCTTGCAGGCAAGCAGCTACTGTGACAGAACACTGCCAAGCGGAGTTTTGCTGCCATCACGCCAGAGAAGCTCCTCTGGTGTTGTCCCATGAGCTGCATTTGGTGCTGGGGCAGGGGAATACATCTGTTCCTTGAGGAAAGACACAAATGCTGCTGGAGAACAACATATTTGCAAAATGACAGCTTGGACTGCAAATGCAACCTCCTCTTCCTGGCTCCACCTTCTAGACAATTAGCAAAAATGTGCAGATCTATTAATCATTAGAATTTTTCTAAACAAAATACATTGTCAACTTTTTGGTGAAGAGGAAAAGGTTTATTTTCACGATTAATGCATCCCATCACACAGCTATTACCAAATACACAGAACACATCAATTCCATTTTAAAGGATGTTTCAGTAACTGATTTTTTCTCTCACACACAGCTACTTGTTAGCAATTTCTGTTATTCCTTGGGCTGTTTACACAAAGACTGTTCAGTGTCATGGGTGGTGGTGGTGTTCGTTTTGTTTTAAACTAATGGCCTTAAAGTTTTGGGTTGAACATGACTTACATATCGGCAAATCACATTTAGATTCCAAACAGAATGTAGACACCCATTTTTAAGTATTTATCAAGTTCTGCAAACATAATTTTAAGCAAACCCTGGAGTCTCAATACAGATTTAGAGATTAAGTTATCTAAGAACCTTCCTATATGTAGAGGAACACCGCTCTCAAAGTAGTTTTTACTCTAATTTGTCTAAGAAAGCTGAAAAAAGTACCAAAACTCAAAGTTGGTTCAACAGTTTATCTTCAGCTGACTTTAAATCCGGGTGAGGCCTATCTAAAGTACTAAACCCGCTTTCCTACAGCTTTATTCTCCCAATTTAGTACTTCTTTTTAACGCAATTCTGTAACAATTTTTTTTGAAACAAAAAGCCGTATTTAGCTAACACACCAACACAGCAGCCTTAACCCCCTGATGAATGGCTCTGTTAGTTCCCAGGGGTTCACATCGCGCCTGCAGCAGGATCTCTGTGCCGGGCGCGGGGAGCGCTCCCGGCGGGCTCCACCTGCGGGGCCGGGGCAGGGCAGTGCCGGCACCGCGCTCCGCGCCGCGGGTCCTGCCAGGGGCAGCCTCGGCACGCCGCTCTGTGCCGGCGGTCCCCGCGCCCCATGGGGGTGTCCCCCCGGCCGGGCCGCGTTGGGTGCCAGTCCCGCCCTGCCCCCGGCCCGGCTTGCTCCGCTCTCACCTCCACAGCCGGCCCGGGGCCTTCCCGCCCCCCGCGCCGGACGCCGCCATGTCGAGCCGGGCGCGGCGCTCCCGCTACGGGCCGCGCCGAGGCTCAAATGCCGCCGCGGCTTCCGGGCGCGGCCTGACAGAAGTATTTTAAAAAGGCAACAAACCACCCCCCCCCCCCCCCCCCCCTTCCCCCCAACCCTATAAACTCCGTCAAGTAGTGCTTAGACACGGAATCGGGAAAACTGTGTTTGAATCAGGACTGCAAGGCCGAGTGAGCCCTCTCCATCCTCTGGCACGCAGGTGACTCGACCATCTGTGTTTTCTTACACTCAGTGTGGGAAATGCACGTTTTGAATTGGCCCTTGCAGACAGCAGGCAAATAGCGGCAAGTTTCTGGATCGTAACAGCTCCACGGCTTAGTGAGGCAAACCAAGGGGAGTCTGAAAGAAACTCGGACACCTGCTGTGCAGAGGCTCTGAGCACTGCAGGTGGGCTGGGCTGCTGGGGAGATACATCCTTTGTTGCTGTAATTGCTTCATCCCTTACTGTGCCCACTTCTGGGCCCCTCAGAGCAGGCGACATGGAGCTCCTGGAGTGGGTCCAGCAGAGGACAAGGATGACTAAGGGATGGAGCACCTCCCTTACAAAAGTAGCTTACAGTGGGAGTTGGGCCTGCTCAGCCTCAAGAAGAGATGACTGAGAAGTGAACTCATCAATGTGCATAAATATCTAAAGTGGAGGGTGCCAAGAGGATGGACTCAGGCTCTCTCTGGTGGTACCAACCACTGATGCACAGGAAGTTCCACCTGAATATGAGGAAGAACTTCTTCACTGTGCATGTTAATGCACACTGGAACAGACTGCCCAGAGAGGTTGTGGAGTCTCCCTCACTGGAGATACTCAAGAACCGCCTGGACGCAATCTTGTGCAACGTGCTCAAGGATGGATGACCCTGCTTGGCAGAGAGGTTGGACTAGATAAGCCACTGTGG
The DNA here is from genome assembly GCA_038380795.1 of Pyrocephalus nanus. Taxonomy (NCBI): domain Eukaryota; kingdom Metazoa; phylum Chordata; class Aves; order Passeriformes; family Tyrannidae; genus Pyrocephalus; species Pyrocephalus nanus. Next base: position 1,126,635 of record CM076262.1, read on the forward strand.
TCCTTTCCAACCTTAACCATTCTGTGATTCATCACAAATAGCCCCTTCTGCCCCGAGTCAAAGGAGTACTAGGACTGACTGACAGCCTTAAACATCTAAACTTGACCGTCTGTCTTTCCTGCCTGAATCATTCAGACAACTGATTCACAAGAATGTCAGTTGTCTCCAGAATCATTACTACTCTTCAAATTTTAAATAAAACAGGCTAATAGGCCTAAAAGTTACATGGATTAAAAAACAACAACCATAAAAACTGCAACCTCCCCAACCAACCAACCCGACAAAACAAAAAATCCACAATCTGTTTCCCTTTAACAAACAGAACAGTGGAACTCTCAGTTGCTTAGGGAAGGTCACATGCTTCAGATGCTTTACCATCATTCATGGACAACATTTAATTGGTACTGTATCTAACTGGGACTTAGGAAAACTCTTCAGGCAACTATTAATACTTCTTGGTGAATATTTTACTTAGAAAGTAAAAAAAGACAGCAAAGTTTCTGTGCAAGTTTGTGAAATGAAACCTTTCTAAAAAATCCTCTTGCTATTCTGCAGGTCCAAAACAATCGAGAAAAACTGAGGAAACAAAGAAAAATAAGCAGAAAACCTGCTGCTGATTCATGGAGATATGATATAAAAGCCTTAGAATGATCACTTTTAAAGCAAGTCCGCAAGACTCCCTGAAGCAGAAGAGGACAGAAAGGTTCTGCAGGAAGCAGTACTGAGCAAGCAGACCAGAATATACCAGCTACGCTCTGCAGTGCTGGGGACACACTTCAGTTCTGCCGAAATTGAATCTTCCTAGAACCTGGATCTGGGAAGAAGCCTCAAATTTTCAGTTCTTTGGCTTCCTTTTTCCATTGACATCCTTTTCTCAACACCTCCAGTACTCAGAATCAAGATACAGAAAAGTACAGCAATGACCTCAAATGGGCAACCTTCAAGAGGTGCTACAAAAATATTTCAGGGGGATAGAGAAGAAATTAAGAACATGTAGTGAAAGATGAGAGTAAGTGAATTAGAAAGAGGTCAGTCCCATCCTAAGTGGGCAGGCAAAGGAATATGATACAGGATCAACTGGAGGAACTCCAAAAGCCATTCTAAAAAGCAAAAATTTCAATATGAGATGTAGAAGCCGAATCTGAAGTACCATATTTAACATCTCTACTGGTTATAAAATAAACCCAAGACGACTATTCTCTTAACGATAAGGAAAATAATTCTGCATTGATTTCACTGGATTTCAGCATAAACAGATTGCCCAGAAAGAAAACACAATATCTCCACCCCAAAGAATTTTTTAAAATGTTTTCAGATATTTTTTAATAAATGTGCTTTGTTCTGAAAAAGTAGTGACATAAAAGACAACAGAAATGCAAATACACATTTTCTTCATTTTCCTCTCCAGCACCTTGAGAGATCTCTTGCACACGCATAATTTTCAAATATTTCATAACCTAGAAATATTCTTCTTGAACCAAAGCCAAATATACAACAACTCCTGATACCTCCACTTGACTGTTCAGGGAGATATAAGTATTTATGCAAATCCCACTTTCTTCTTCCACCACAATCTACTGTCCCTTGTGAAAATAAATAATACAAACCAAAACAAAAAAGGAAAACATCCCAAACAAACCAACCACAAAACGAAACCACCAATGAAATCACTTCAGGTATTTAAAATGATCGTCAAGAAAACCAAGGTGTTATGAATTTCTGGTCCCTAACCCACAATGTTGTCACAAACCTGCCAAAAAGGTTTAAACTTTGAATGTTAGTATTTTAAACCATTTGCGGGGGGATCAATCTTAATCTGAATTGCCTTTTTTTTCATATTAATCACAGACCAATTTACATTAGTCAATGCCAACACATATGTTTGGTGAATCAGGACTCTTGTATGTTGAAACATAATTCTTTTTTTCATCAGAATATAATTGTTTGGTTTGTATTACCATATCATTTGGATTGAATAACAAATTTGAATCAGGTATTCGGGAATGCTTTAAATTCAAGAAGAGACACAAAAAGCTTATGTTAAAAAATACAGCACCATAGTCCAGACCACATTTGAGTGTAAGCTAGACCAATGCTGGATTACACTATGCAGGAAATAGTATAAAAGAAAAACAGGTAGGTCAAAGTGTGACAGTTTCAGTGCAAAATTCAGTGGAAGGAGTAAGTTTCATTTTTGTAGCAACCACTGTAAAATCCACACTACAACTTTAGTTTATCTGGTAACTTCTGTATTACAACTACAAAATGTCAGGTTAATATGGTGTAAGGTGTATTTCCTCACAATTTCCTGTGAAACTATATTAGTATTTTTTACCAATTTGCTGAAGTTGGACTTAAACCCATGACATGGCACCTAGTTCAATTCATTTATTAGGCACTTACATATAAATTTAACAGCGTAACTTTCAAACCTGAAAATTCTGGCTGTTATTTTTAAATGGAGGGAAATCTAAGCTAAACTCATAATGAATCCTCTTTTACTTTAACCAGTGAACTGTTTTTTCCGGCAAAAGCCCAGAGATTCATATGTTCGATCTTCTTCCAGTGCAGACCAGTTTTCAGTCAGCTATGGAGTTTTTATTTAACTGAACAGAAGACTTCTGGGTCCTAATAAGTAAACAAATAGTGTATGTTAACGTCACATGTGTGGTCTAAATACATGGCTTGATGCAAATATGTATATCCTTGAAAAACTTGTATGATTATGTTCCTTTTTAAAAAAATCAGTCTGTAGTTACCAGATAACTTAGGAGGTCTACAAATAAGGACAATTCAAGAAAAAGTTGTTTGTTTTCAAAATGCATAAATAATTTACTTTAAAACATGACAAAACTCACCCCATCCCCCCAAAAAACACAGTTGGAAGTGAATACAGAACACCGTAATTAGGGAAATACTGATATTTGTTAGTGCTTGTACACTCATAAAATCGCAAAACCATATTCCAGCTCTGAAGTGAAACATAATTGTCTAGACGTACCATATTCCTCTGGGGGGAAAAGCCTCTTCAGAAATCTCATGTCTAACTGCTATTTATGCAATGAAATTACATAGTATGTATAACTACAGATGAATATATTCCAGTGTTTTGGTGTTATCTCAAGAGAGCTGCAATAAACATAAAATCAAATGTGCAAGCATTATAGTTTCTCCAGTCCAGGCTTAACCAGAGTGAAACAAATTTTGGAAAAAAAGTTTTGTTCCATGATTAGAGAAGGGACATTTGTAACCAAGTGTCTTAACCTATCTGCACATTTAATTAAAGTGCAAATTATTTCTTCCTACATATACTTCTCAAAGCCCACCAACTCCAGTGCCTTAAGCTCAACCACATTGAGTTAAAATACTGAAACAACATTTAACAAATTAAATAGAATTCACACTTCACAGCACTAAAGAAAAGAATGGTACCTTTCTGGAAAAAAATTAGTGATACAAATCTAAAGAAAGTAACAGCAATTTATGCTATGACATGAGTCATTTGCATAAAACTTGTATTTTTTCACTTTCATACAAGAATAAATTTTAAAATTCAAAAGTAGAAAAAAATAGCAAACTCTGTAAACCTTTTCTTTATGCAAATCATTTTTGTGTGTTGAGCCCATGTTAGTATAGCAAAATTAGTTAAGCAAGAGGTTTGAAAGGGCATTTCAACAACTACATTAACTTAGAAGCAATATAGGATCTTCTAGCTCATAGAAAGGAATTGAACTAGACTGGCTTTCTCCAGAGTCTGAGTCATAGGGAGCATCAGGCAGCTCCATAAAACCGTAAGCTAGCTGTTCGTCTTCTGTATCTGAACGAACATAGCAGGAAGTGTTGGAATACTCCTCATCCTCTATACTGTTGAAATCCTGTGGGATATACAGCATTCCTGGGTAGTTCCTGCTAACTAAGTCACTGGTTGTTTGCAGGGAAGTTTTTCTAAATGCCATCAGGTGCATGTGAGAAAACTTAGAATACTTGAAGCGTTTAAAACCCAAGGACTCTATGGCAATTTTCCAGCTTTTCATCATCATAGCCCGGCGATTCTGGTGAGATGAATCAGGAGTTATTACAAGCAATAAGCCATTTAATACGAGAAGTTCATGTGCCTTCTTGCAGCATATCCATCGTTGATAGGGTGATGGAAAGTAAGAAAGGAGGAGTGAGAAGACGACAACATGGAACAGTTCTCCAGGTAGAGAATCAATGGGATTTTTCAGTTGCTTAAGAAAGGCATCTATAGCATCTTGTGCCAGTTGGAGAGGTTGCTGAATTTGAAGATTTAGGAAGTCACATTTGTATACGCTCTGGTGGAATAACAAAAACAGAAAACCAAGCACCAAGGTTAGTTTAAAGAGCAAATACAACCAAGACCCACAGAAAAATCAATGACCTCTCAGTTCCCTTGAGGAAATGTCAAGCCTGCTGAACATTCCTCTTGCTATAAAATCAAGCAATCTAAAAGAAAAATGTAACACACATGCAAAATTTTAAATGTGCAGTATTTTACTAGAGATTTGATAGCTGAGAACTGTTAATATAAAAAAAAATTTAGCCCAAATAGAAAAAGTATCAATTCAGCTATCTCACAAGTGATTTAAGAACTCTGATAAGCCTATATTGCCTTTTTTTTTTTTTTCCCCCAGGTAGTGAAAGCCTTTTATAGGTTTTTATAAACCTGAAATGAGTAATTAGAAACTAAATTTGAGACCTCAGTATTTTTACCAGTTCTTTAAAAAGAATCCAAACAACTTAGTAGTTTGGTCACTTGGAAAAAAAGTGTCATTCTTTACTAGTACAGAAACAAAGAATGGTGAGGCAATATTCATGATAAAGTTACAGAACACTGACTGCTTCCCAGCAGTGATGTAGGTACATGTTTTAACTTTGCTGTAAATACAAAGTGAAGTGGTAAACATTTGGGCAATTATCAAAATAAGGTAAGGACTACAAATCATTGTACACTCAAGCTGTCAAACATTGGAAATGACAACACAATACAACATACAGAAGAGTAAATTCTTAGCATCCTTAATCACAAAGCATTCAAAAATATAAGCATGCTATTTAGTGAATTTAAGTTTTGACTTAATTTAAGTCATCAAAACCTGGGACTAACTTTTCATAAAAAATGTATTAAAATGTACAAATATATGAAGTTTTGATCTGATAGCAACAAAAATTTTTATTAATGCCTAGAGAATGCGTAGTTAATTACACTAAACAGGTAAGTGAATGTGAAAGCAGACACAAAACTGTGTGGAGCACATCTGAAAGGTTACACCTGCTGCATTTTAATACCATGAAAATATTTGTAGTGTGTTTTATGAAACAATATTAAAACAAGATCCCTAGAACACTATTGCAAAGGTGTTCATTAAGAAACTGATATGCACAATTGTTTCCAAGTACAAGATAATGTAATTTCTTTATAAAAAGAAAAAATGTAATTTGGTTATATAAAAATCACAATCTCTTCTGAGAGTAAGCAGAAAATTAGAAAAAGTAATCAATGTTTAAAAAAATCGGAGATTTAATATTTCACGAGCTTTAGTCTTGGCCTTCAATATGAAAAAAAAAACAAGAAAAAGATTTGCATTATGTGACTACAACCAAGAAATTTTAATTGCAATCATTATACCTGCAGAGCTGTATTACATTTCCTTGTAATACTTAGAATAGGAAATTAACAGTAGCAATTTCATGATATCCTCTGTTAAGTTTTAAAAGAAGCATTTTGAAAACTAATTGTTCAGAGGGACTTGCTAACTTTGCTTAGAACTTCAAAACTTAAAAGACTTAAAAAGTTAGTGGTTACACAAATAGAGTTGAAAAATAATTTAGACCACAAGTACTTCTGAGCAGTGGAGAAATACTCACAGAGCAGTTATGCAGAAACAGTGTTAAAGACAATTTCAGGACTGAAGTATTTCAAGTGGACTCAGAATTCTGTAAGCAGTTTTAGGACAAAAATGCCGCTAAACTGGAGTTTGCTACTAAACTCTAGATAGGGAAGTCTTGAACTGATGTTGAAGTCCTCACAGATACTGAAACAGCACTCATATCTCACTGACATTTGGGAACACAATCCTACTTATGTGAATAATTTTCACAGATATTTCAAAAAATATTCTGAGTTGGAAGGGACCTTCAAGGATCATTGATATATATATTCTAATTTTTAATTCCCCTTCCAAACTCTTTTTTTTTTTTTTTTTTGTCTCAGACTGTACTTACTCCAGTACAACATCTGCTGCATATTCAGCACGTTTTGCAGCAGTATGAAAGTTTGGTTTTGGTTTTTTTTTTGGTAGATAAATTAAACTCCTCTAAGAAAACAACAACTGATTCTGGACTATCTGTGTTTTAGGCAAAATGTTTGAAGGAGTAGCCAAGAAAGACTCTGGACTGTGCCAGATTACCCCAGCCTCAGTTTCCCTCTTGGTTTCTCAGTGTACCTTACACCAAGACACTGGAAATGGGTACACACTGGCTAGCTAAAGGAAATACTAATCTTTTCTTGGTGCAGTTCCCCACTCTCTCTCAAAACTAAAAACCTTTTAATAGAAATATATTTTCATATTCATGTATCTACAGTTTACATTCTTTGTACGCAAAAGAATTCTAACATTTTGAAGACATTAATTCATTTGCTATGTAACTAGCATTCCACTTCCTCTCCTAGTACTTCGACAATTATATCCTTCTTATTCCTCAAATTAACTGAATAATTTTTCTCAACTACTTAGTCTATATGCAAAACATTTCTATATGCAGAAAGTGGATTAATTTACTTTTATTAAAGAAGGAATTATTTAACCCTCTACACAGTATTATTCAAGACACTGACTATGTAAGAAGACTCTGTACTTATACATGTTTCAAAGAGTACTTTGGCACCTTGCCTAAGAGATCTGCTAAATCAGAAAATGTTACCAGTTTTTCTATTCTCAGCTTCTACCACAAGTTATCAGATCAATTTTTCAGGTCAGAGATGATAGTAACTATCATAACAAACCTCTGGCTATTATTCAAAAAATCTTAAATCAGCCCACGCAACTGCTGGTCTAAAAATAAATTTATTCAGGAGGTTATGGTGCTGATGCAGCTCATAGTAGAGTCATCTTCAAAACATCAGGGCTTATTAATTCTGTTTTGGAGGTAGGCCTAACCTTATTCTAGCACATGCATTTGACTCTGTAAACTGTACTCCATGGCACTCCAAGAACACTTGCTACTAGGTTTCAAGGTGCCCTGAACAGGCCAAAGTACCTGAAAGAATGGAATAACTCAGTCAGCCTGAGACAGGCCTCACAGTAAATATGTGTATAGCTACATGTACAGTCGCACTCTGAGAAGCTCCTGTCGTGAAGCTATGGTACTATGTCAGATGACAAGAAATCAATTATCATTCCCTTGTACTGGGAAAGAGTCTAAAGAACTGGTTAGTACACAGAAATTGTGTATGTTCCTCCATTAACTCCACAGAAGTTACCTTTCTGAGCCTTTTCCAACAATGGCTTTGGTCACTGTATATTTAAATTAATTTTCATGAAAAAAAAATGCAGCTTTCTTATGAAAACAGAACAGTAGACTAGATAGAAAAATACTAACTATGCATACCCAAAAATTAATGGTTAGGTTCAACCGATATAACTTTAGGTGCCTAGGCTCCCATTACAGTCACTGGAGAACTAAGTCAATACAAAATCCAATTCATCTCACCATCAAACAGCAGACATTTAGCTTTCACTATTTTTAATAGAACTCTACTGACTGTAATAAGAACTCAGAACGTGAGATGTAGACACTGAGGATCTATGTATCTTAGCTGGAAATTCACTTGCCACATATCACCGTTTTGGATGCCAGTGGCGGCCATTTCAGTGGCCAGTGTCTCTTTTACATGCTGTGCCATGCCCAACAGCCCTATGCAGATGTCCCACAGCCTCTGAAGTGGTGGAAGGCAACAATGTTTGGCAACTGATGCCTATTTTTCTAATTTGGCAAGATGGAGTCCACTTGAAGGTTGTGTTTTACATGAAACTAATACTGAATTGCTTTTCAAAGCGATTAATCAGACTCAGATTTTTAAAGAATATCTTTTAGTATTTCTAATCTTATACACAAATACAAATTAAGTGTTAGGGGACTAAACGTGGTAGTCACAACAAAATACCACACATTACACATGTAAACCACACTGCAGCAAATACGAGAACACGGCTTTCAAGGTAACTGTTATTTTACTTGTACACTTCTTCTCACCTCTCCACTTCTAAAGAGGATTACCTTAGGCCACAGATTATAACAGAGCCTGATTTTAAACTGTAAGTGGTCAAAGGCTTTTCTGTTTTCTGTCAGAAATGTATTTCTGTGTCTTTTTCATTTTTATTCCACTTCATCATTTTGCTTGGTTGATAAATGTGATTAGCGCTGACAAAAGTTGGATCAAGAGCAGAAGACAGAAAAAACACATGATTACAGCAGAATTAATGCATTTGAAAACTTTACTACCTACAGAAAATGAAGCAACATATCCCATATGTGCTGATAAATTTGTCCTCTAGATTGTGGAAGTTCAATAATATTACTAGCTATAAATAGAAATGGTCCCTTATAGTGCACTTCTGATTACTAAAGCTCCCCAGAAAAACTCACCAAATGCAGTCACTGATCATTTCCTTCTGTCAGTGAATGCAGCTTCTGAGAGGTTCTTGCCTAGGCTTAAGTCTACTTAAGTTTTATTTATGCCTTTTAAGATGCAAGGACTTATCTGAAATACCATTAAAAAAAGACAGCTACTAAAATTTTCCAATTATAAGATTAATCATGCCATTATAAAGGCATAGCTCTTGAAAATATAATATTTTTAAAAGAAAACACAACTAGGGTTTAGAGCTTGTTCATGGGAAAGGATGTAGTAGGAGTGCCACAGTTCTTATTATGGCACAGATATTTAGAAAACATACTTAAGTATTAAAAATACTTTTTTCATAGTAATTTTGAGACATTCTAAAAATATGAGAATCAAATTTATAATAAATTCAGCAAACATTACATACCTCAACAGCTGGAACAATGTCTATGCCAACTGTCAGAAATTCTTCAAACTTCAGAAATGGATTAAAGCAGCTACCAACATCAAGCAATCTTATCTTTCCCAAGGAGTGAAGGAACCTAAGAAGCAGCAAAAATTCAGTTTTATCCAATGTTATTTTTAAAACTATATTCTGAATTACAATTTCAGATAGCTAATGCAAAAAAAGTCTCACAGAACACCACAGTAGTGACTGATAGAAGTGAATGTCTCACTTCAGTTGCTGAGATACCTAAAGAACCAAGCTCCTTCAGTAAAAGCAGCTGGTGCTCAGTCAGAAGAGTCTTGTTCAGAGCAGCTGTAATATTATTAACTTGTGTACTTGGAGCAAGTAAGTAAATAAAAAGGTAAATTGTGTGTCCACTAGATAGGCTTTCTCTTATTGCTTTGTGTTTCCCACTTACCTTTTTCATGGTATTTATTGGTGTTGAAGTCACACTAGACACCACAGTTAAAACTGCAGGAGTTGAAAGGGAAACTGGCAACATTATGAACTACGTAGTTGACAGTTCCATTTTAAAGGGCAACCGAAGTCAAGTGGAATAATTGGTTTAATGAAGACAAGAAAACACATTCCAAGGTAAAAAACCCAACAACTATAAACAAAAGCATTTAGTTATTCCTTGCAAATTTAAAACAATCTTTTATTTGCTTTATGTTAGCTAACATTTTCTTTAATGGATGACTGCTGAAGGTTCACTCCAATTCTGTTCCCAACGGTTGCTGTGAAAGAGCTAGATCAGTCCATGCAGAGTCACAAACATAAAAACCAGCTGTTCAAGTTGTAGGAAAGTTATTCTAAACATTTAAATGAAATTAAGTATCTCCTCAAAACTACTAGGCGCAACAAAAGTCTATTCCATGCCATGCAACCAATTTTCGTTTTGAGAATCCAAAAGCTTTTAATGAGAAACAGTCAAAAGCAGCCATCTAGTTTGGGAAAGAGGGTCTTAAATCAGAGTACCTCTGAACTACTCAAAAATGAAGAGTTATCCTGTAAGAATTCTGGAGAACATCTGCCACTGTGTGATGATCCCATTCAAGGTAAAATTATAGATAAGAAGGCCAATATCAGTAATGCTAAATACCTAACTGTGCTACCAAACAACAGAGGTAAAAAAAAAAAGGTAGTGGTGGGGAAATAATTCGAGAAATTATGACTTCATTACTTACTGCTTAGACTGATAGAAAGAGGTTGACATACTGCTAAAGACACTTTAATAGACAATGCTGTTCCAGAGATGCACACATACCCTTTCAAAACTTCATGGGAAATGAAAAACAACAAACCAAAACTGCACACTGAATAACTGGCCCGTCATCTTCTCAAACAGATGCAAAAACTTACTGAGTTAATAAAACAGAGAGGAGTGGGTATCGGAAGGAAAACAGCAGACTGAAGAAACAAAGAGAGGACATTCTACTGTCTGGTAGAAGCCCCCATTACAGCACAGCAGAAGATATGATACAAGCTGGCAAATGAGATTTGCCTTTTCTTTGGAAGCTCTGATGTCACCTATGACCCAATGCAAAACCAATCCAAAATGCCGTCATGAAGATAAAAGACATCACTGTTCTTTTCTTGTAGCTAAATACATAGTTTAAGAAGGAAAAAAAAAAGATGCGTGGCAACTTTTGAGGATAGTGACTACTGACTTACCTCTGAAAGCATTCTTACCTTCTAAAGGAAGCCTCCTTTACCAATGCCCAGAGTAACATTCGTGGTCTTCAAGTTTGCAACAACAGGCATTTTTTTTTTCATGACTAAGGCAGTTACTACCATATATAATGTAGCATCAGGTAACATCAATGCACCTGTACAGAAGTACTGGCGATCAGCTCTCTTGTCATCGTTTAAAGGTTTTGCATTGTCCTGGTACTACTTATCTAACCTGATATGCTGCACTCTTGAAAGAATTACAATTAGAATTAGAATGTTGCACTCAGTTATCATGAATATTAAGGACTCAGCTGTTACATATCCTACAATCAAAGACATATTTTTTATTTTCCTTGCATTCTGAATTTAGAGATCCCTGATGCTTGTTCTTTCTTTGCTATTGCAAAAAAACAGTAAATGCTGGAGATAAACAATTCTGTTCCAGTCCACATGTACAGACTCTACACCCACCTGTTCTATAAAGCACAACTTGATGACTGCATCCACACAATTAAAAAAAAAAAAGAAAAAAAAAAAGAAGAATTTATACAGCACTACTACCACCCAACAGTTTGAGCTCTTTCTATTGGATCATTTACAGGGCTGCATTTAAAAAATTTCCATGATGAATTGTAACATATTAGAACATCCAAACTCCTCTTAATAGAGGCAAACAAAGTCATAGCTTTCAAAGGGACTTCACGGAGAAGAGAATGGTAATAAACCTTCCAGTAAGCAAATGTTTTTATTTTTCTTCAAGTGTCTGTAGCCAAAACCAATTGGCATCTCCAAAATATCACTTGTCATGTTTCGGGGAAAGACTCAGCCCTAGAGAGATAGATAACTGCAAAAAACTTTCAGAAACAGATCTGCAGGGCCAATGGAGTCCAACCAAGCCATGGCAGTACTCATAGCAACAACAGAACAGTATGGAATACTGCAGAAAAAAAGCACCTTTCATCATCAGTAAAGAGATCTAGGCTCTCTAGGCTCCTTCCAGACTCCCAGTCACCTCCCAGAGAGAGGATGTTGGAGAAGCAAGAGAAAACATTTTGCTGCATTTGGCAGAATAATAAATAATGCTAAGTTTAAGTATTTTGCTTCTGTATGGAAGAGAAGATATTCAGGACTTACTTCTCTTGAAATACCAGCACAACCAAGGCAAACGATGCAACAATTATCTTTAAATTAAAACTACAAACATTACCAAGCTACTCTGTAAGTCAGTACTGAGTGTGATTTCAGAATGAAGATGACAGCAATGTTTCCAAGCTTCAATGACAATAACATTGTAATCTATGCAACAGGAATTTCTGTAGTGTTGAGGCAGATCCTAGTGGTCATAAATCACAAAAGTGGCCTGAGGTCAAGTGTAGTGTCTTGTCCCACATAAGGGTAGTACAAGATTTCTCAGATCAGCATATCTCCTTGTCTAGCATATGGAGACAGTAATGGCAGATTCTCACCCATTCAAACATGAAAACATATGTCTTTATATGCTTCTGCTCTGTATGAGATTCCGATACGGTAGCAACAAATCAACAGACACCTGGGACCACAGCAAATATAACGAGAGAGAATATGACTCTACTATGCAGAGAAAACTTCCCATAAAGAGGAGAGACAGACTTCAGAGATCTAAACATTTTCCTTTAAAGCATTCAATGAAATACTTGTAGAGATCACAATTAAACTGCACAGCTCAGAACTGTCTAATTTCCAAAAGAGCCCACTTCACCTATGGTAAAGCAAAAAAAATCATGATGATGTATTCTTTGTATTTACAAAACCTGCATTCTTTGCTGCAGCATTATTTTTGACTGCTTAAAGGGGGACACTGCTTCACACTAGTAAAGCATTGGAGCACATTTCTGGAAACCTACAACTCTGTATTCCAAACTAAGCAGAAGTCAGAAACTCTTATCTACCACTAATGGACAACTAAGACATTTGATACAGGGCAAATTCACTCTGATAAGTGTGTCACATCTAAGGAGTCCTGTAGTCTGTGTTCAATGCAAATATGCTTTGAAACCACAACAATAGCAGCTTCAGATGCTCACTTGTATCTTGACTTCTTATTGCTTGTCAGGTTTTGCTGCCTCTTGGAATAGTGGTACAATGAATCACTTAGTAGCAATCCTCAGACTGTCAGTTATCAGTAGGAATAGGATACTAGTTAGGTGATTGAAATAATTTTGAAGCTCTTAAGAAGCACTTAGATCCTGTTACCAAACATACACGAAGAGCAAGGACCACTGACTGGTGGTCTGAAGATCGCTAGTTCAGATACCTAACTTTTCAGAACTGTAACTCTTAACTTAGATTCCTCACTGAAACTGTAAGTGTAATCTACATGACAATCACTGATCCCATGAGCCACTCACTTAGAAATGTACTCTTGCTGAATTCATTGTTAATCACCCTTCAATGTCCTGTTTCCTAATGATTTTCAGTCAAGACAACATTAAAAACATGGGAAGTACTTTGCCACTGTAAGCAATCTCCAAACGTATCTTGAATTCAAAGTTCTGTAGGTAGCAATGTGCAGATAGAAAACCAAAATGTGAACAGTAAACATCAGAAACTGGTAAAGAAGGGGACATAACCTGGAAAAGGAGTGCCTTTTAAATACATTCCCACAATTGTTCAGTTTAAGAACTTGTCCCTGCCCATGGCAGGATGATGGGAACTAGATGATCTTTAAGGTCCTTTCCAAACCAAATAGATCTATGATTCTAACTTAATTGAAGGGACTGAAGCTCTTGATTATTAGCCCACTTAAAAATGCATCTATTATTCAACTAGATGCTAAGTACAGGTAAGTAACATTTTCTCTTTGAAGCAGATAAAAAGAGAACAGTTACATCACCATAAAAAAGTCACCTATCTCTGAAACAATTAACTTCAAGTGCTGATGTCCTACTTTACAGTTTCAAGTTACTCTACTATTTATCAAGGATGGGATGGGGAAACAGTTCAGAAGCCCTGTGATGCTGCCAGAAGAGCAGAACCAAGATATACATCTGGTTCTGAGTGGTAACACTTGTAGGCCTCAAATCTTTCATAACATCCACATATAAAGATGTCCAATGGAAAGGTCTATCTTGCTGAGACATACATGAAAGAAGGAATGATAGGTTGTACCATCAGAGGTCAAATCAGCATCTCAGAAGAATCCATACAAAAAGCAAGACTGCTTAATTTGACAGAAGAAGAAGAGAAACAATACTCAAAAAGAAAACAAGGGAGGGCCTTAATTATTGAAGGGAGGAGCTGCTAACCAGCAGACAACAGCCACTTTTATCTTGCAGGACTGAGTCACTTTGATGCCCAGCTTCACAACAGATGCAGTTGTAATTAACATTACAATGTCTCTAATTACATGTAGAGAACTCATTCTGGGATGGAAGGAAGCACTGGGGACAATATATTACTTTTCATATAAATAAAAGTAAAAAACAAGGACTGCTCATATTAGTTATTTCTGAGAGACTCATCAATTTTTTTCTGGCAGAGGTGAGTAACCTGAGCAACTGTAACTGGGTTCATTAAAGTAGCTGACTGGCTTTCTGATCTGCAGCAAACTTTGTGTTTCTGGTTCCTACAATATTTCCCACCATCACCTTTAAGAGCTGAGTGCCGGAGTGCCTACTTCTCTCCACTTCTCCCAGCATCTTTTTTACTAGCTGTTGAACTTTTATTACCAAGCTAGCTTTGCTCCTTACCAAGTGCAGGACAGTCTATCTATAATAACTTGCCAGTACAGGTAAGTTCAGAAAGAGTTCTTACCTGGTTTTAATACTACTTGAGAGAGGACTATATATGGGAGGAACAAAATTATTGTCTTTATTCTTACCAGAGCAAAACAAAAGAGTCACAGACTTAGTCATTACTACATATAGACAAACTCACAACTCCTATTTGTAGCATTACACGATTGGAATGTAGATTAGATCAGTTATGCCTTACTGATTTAAGGTCTGTACAGCTACTAAAAACCTTACTATCATTTGTTGCTTACTCGGGTATTATAAAACTTGCCTTTGCAAGGAATGTCTTTATGGGTGTATATATTTTTAAAGTTTTAAGAATGAAAATAAAAATAATCATCACTCACTATATTAAAAAATTCTTTTAAAATCATTTATAAAATTTCTCTATTAACTTCTTTCTATACACACAAGTCACAACAAAAGGGAAGGCTACAAACCACTTGTAGCAAGAAGGAACTTAGATGAAGTTAGCTCTGCAACAGCCACTAGTAACTGCAGAAAGTATGAAGACAGAGTATATGCAAAGAGAGCGTTAATGCTTTTTGACAATGCCTTCCACCGATGACAGAAAAGCTTTAAGTAGTGTATGATCAAACCTATTGATTTAAACAAACAGAGACACAAAAAATACCAGTTCCTAAGGACAAACATGTGCTGATAGCATTAGAAACTTGTTCATTCTTTTCTTTTCCTAGCTGATACTACATCTAACTTGAAGTAAGTGCTGATGACAGAAGACATGCTACAATAATAAGAAAAAAAAAATCTCTACACAACAGAGCAAAAAAACAGTATTGCAGGCAGTTCTAAGAATTGGTCTATAAAGAATATAAAACAGGTCATAAGTGTAACATATACAGACTTTATGCTTATGCTTTCATTATTTTGTTGTATTTGCAAAATATGATTTTTTTTCCATCACAAGTGGAATAGCCACAAACATGACCCATGTTATTTAGGAAAAAAAACCCCGAGGGTGAGACTTCACTGAAATAATAGTTAGTCCTGAACGCCAAAAATAAAATTCTTACTTGAGTGAAGGTCACAAACAAAATTAAAACTGCTGTTAGGAAAATACCTCAAGGATACTACAACTTTTGCAGAGCCAGTCATCAGAAAGCTAGCACATTAAAAGTTAAGCGTTGTAATTCAAAATTGCTTTTGAAGTATATAATTGGAATCAAGAGTTTCTCTGCAATTATTTATGAAGAGAAAGTTTTAAGTACTCTGATATTTACATTCAGCACTTAGTACTTACATAAGCAATTGACTTTTCAACAGTGCTGAACAGCCATTAGATTCTAACTTAATTAACATCTCCCTTATTTCACCTCAAGGTTTAATATAAATTGCATTACACACCAATGACATTCTAAAGTGAAACTGCTCTAGCACTTAAATGAAGATGACTAAGTTGTCATTCTCAAGCAATTTTTTAATGGCATCCACTGAAATATACTACAACATAAGAATTCCTTGAAATGTATATATTCACACGAAAATGCCCTTTCTTAACTATTAAAAACACATCCAACTGATCTAATGAGTGATGGGGAAAAAGTGTCAGGGTAAATTTTAAAACTCAAAAAGGGGAAAAAAGTCTGGAAAACAAATAAAACTTACTCTTCTGTCATAGTTTCATGATTTGTCAAACCAAAGTTTGGCAAAGGATCTTCAATCTTGGGAGTCTGAGGAACATTTAAAGCTGGAGTGGTCTTAGAAGCAAGAAGGGCTCTTTTTTCATCTTTCTCAAGTGCTTTTCTTTTTCCACCGTTCTGAAAATATTCTCGGCACACACTGAAAAAAAAAAACAAAAAGAAAAATTCCCCAGGAAAACTGAATGCTCTTTTTGGTCATTATTATAGGTAAGAAACAAACCAAAGGTTTAAGGGATACAAGTGCTGTCAGCTTTTAAACAAATCTGGGTTTTACTGCAACTAAAACAGCTTTAGAAAGGATGTGATACACCCAACAACACATTTGAAGTCAAGTGGTGGGTTGTTGTACTTTTTTTCCCTCTCAAATTAGGCCGTAAGTCACAGCTGAGTAAACAGATTCAACACAGTTTTATCTGGATAGACCTTTAAAACAAGATGGCAGAAGTCTTGTCAGAACATCACCAGAGGGTAAACTGCAGCAGTCACCTGAGCATCACAGTTCTCCACTGAGGTGCGAAGAGTTATTAAGTAGCTCCCGGTAAACACGTAAACAGAGGATTTTGAAACATTCGTGTCTTGTCAGGCACATAACATGAGGGAAAAGAAACATAATCCAGGCCTATAGGCTAACTTACATCCACCAGTTTTCAATTTTATTTGGGCATTTTTTAACTAACAGATATCTGGAGTAGCTGTATTATTGTGGAAGACCTGTTTTAGCTTTCAGTTTTCTCCCATACTTAATTATTTTTCTTATAGAAATTGAAACAAAATAAGCTAGTAGAACTTTAGGAGAAATGTTAGCCAGTTTAAAGAAATTATTGTTACCAAAAAAGTTAAGTTACACCTGAATACTTCAACCAGTAGTCAGCGTTAGGGCATGAGAAGCAAGCATTTTGTTCGAGAATAACAGAATTTCATCCACAAAACAGAACTAGAACTGGTAACAATTTGTTGCTGTGAAATTAAAAAGCCTGACTCTCCCTTCACAATGCAGTATTTTTAATTAGATGCATCAGCCAAGTATTTGCACGGAAAGTTTAACAGAAAAGGTACTTGTTTGAATAATTTTTGAAATTTTTCAAAAAAATTTTTGAAAGTTTTACAAATAACCCATTTTTATGATGCTTTCTTGAAATTCACTCCATTTTCCTCAAACAAAGCTGTAGAGGTTTGAAGGAAACATTCCAGAACTCATAAATTCAAGTGCAGTTTAGTTATATCTTATACAAAACAGATACAAGATAACAGTATTTCAGATTCAGATCGTAAATTCTGGAATGGACATGTAGAGATATTGCTGCATTTAAATCACAAATTCCAAGAAAGACTTGGAATTCATAGGCCTTATCTAAGGTTTGGTGGTATTTTAGGCACCAAATATACACCATATAAGATGTGAAGGATAAAAAAAAGTCATTGGAGTTGCACTGAGTTTCTTAGATGGAAACATACACAATCAGACAGGTACAGACAGAAGTCACTTTACTTCAAGACAGGTAGGAAAGAAGCACCTTGAATCAGAAATGTATAACCACAGAACCAGTAAGGTTGGAAGGGACCACAGTGATTCACGTGGTCCTACATCTCTGCTCAAGCAGGATCATCCTAGAGCACATGGCACAAGATTGTGGCCAGACAGTTCTTGAATATCTCCAGTGAGGGAGACTCCATGACCTCTCTGGGCAGCACAGTCACACGGTAAAGAAGTTCTTCCTCATATTGAGGTAGAACTTCCTTAGTGTCAGTTTCTGTTCATTGCCTCTAGTCCTATTGCTCAGCCCCACCGAGAAGAGCCTGGTTCCATCCTCCTGACACCCTCCCTTCAGGCACTTAAAGACATTTGATGAGGCCCCATCTCAGTTGTCTCTTCTCAAGGCTTAACAGGCCCAGCTCCCTCAGCCTTTCCTCAAAAGAGAGATGCTCCAGTTCAGGCTGCAATACTACCAGACATATAGACTGTAAAACCATACCAACTCCACCCATTAGAGATTGCACATATGGAAAGACAACAATTCTAAAATTAACAAAGTTAAAGCAGAAGGAGTCAGTCAC
Source organism: Pyrocephalus nanus (assembly GCA_038380795.1). Classification (NCBI taxonomy): domain Eukaryota; kingdom Metazoa; phylum Chordata; class Aves; order Passeriformes; family Tyrannidae; genus Pyrocephalus; species Pyrocephalus nanus. The sequence goes on from CM076262.1 coordinate 1,144,890, forward strand.
TTAACTTGGCAGGAAAGAGAGTTTAAAAAAAATCAATAAACAAAAGAGAACTAAAGAAAAACACTTGAATTACTGCTGGTATGCTAATTACAGTGTATTTTTTTATACTATATTGGATTATTTATTTATAAGCATGTGATCAATTCAGAACTACTTAGTTTTGTGTGTCATTTAGTCAAAAAAATTAAACTTGGAAACAAAAATCTTTTTCCTCAATTTGTGAGCTGCTGGTACCACTTTGTTAGCACCTTCCACTCTCTTTATTCTAGGTCTTTTTCTAATTACATCTCTTAAAACATCCAGAATCAATGGCAGTTTAAATAGTGTTATACTGCCACTGATGCTGACATATAAACCACAATACAGTTCACAACCTTGGGAGAATGTGTTGTTTTTTTCCTCCACTATTTATGTTATCAACCTTTTAATTCCCCAGGAGCTGCTATGCTGCCCAGCTTAACACTGTTGCACGGAGAACCACCTACTCGTAAAGTACAGTATAAATTCCTCTTGTCACTGAGAAGGCTTTGTTTCCTCATTTTTGGTACTGATGCAAATCATTACTTTTTCCATCTTTCTACCCCTGTCTATCATGTCAACTGAGTTCTCATAATTCTATATTCTTCTTAACTGACCTTCCTCATCTGCACATAAGACACTATCAGAGTCAACCACAAGGAGAAGCATCTTCTACTCCTGGGTTTTCCCTGGTAGACAGAGGGCCAGAGCCACAGGAAGGCCCAAGAATGGATAAAATTCTTCATATTCAGATCCTAGTCTGCATACCAGTGCAGTTCCACAAAGTACAAAAAAACCCCCAGCCAAATCCACCTATCCAAACAAAAAATAAACCCAGGTCACAATGCACTTTGTAACCACCAAGGGTTATCTCCCTTTTATGCTTTTCTGAAGGCACGGTGCTTCTGGCATGATTACTACATATTGCCCTTTTGGCTCCTGAGCCTTCAGAGGAGCTGTCTATGTACTCCCCTTGTGGAAGTGAACCTCACACTCACTGTGGGGTAACAATGAGCATGTGGGCAGTCGCTAGTAGCTAACCAGAGGTAATGCACTCTGTAGGTTACCCCACAGGAACGTGCTGATGTAGCCACATGTTTAACTTCACGGCCTTTAAAAGCTGTCACTGGTCACTGGTTTGTGTATGCAGTTACAGAAGATTCTGCATTTAACAACTGTCTCAAGTAATGAACACAGCATCTCAATTATCTACAAAGAGAAAATTAAGGAATCTATTTTATAATTCTGAGAACTGACATGGCTCAATTTTTAACTGACATTTAAACATTCAGTTTTTGATGACACAATATTAGGTTTACAATTAACATACCTGCTAGTGAAGAATTGTGCAATGTAAATGCTACCTGAGCTGACACTTGCTACAGTTCACACAAAATGTGAAGTAAGTATTTCAGGTCTAAACTGTTTTAAGTTTGCTGGCAGAGATTCAGGTCAGGTTTCTGGGTGAAGTGTGCAGCTCAATTTGTTGCTTTAAAAAAGAAACAAAACCCCCAAATCTATGTATTTCCTCAGTGAAATTTGTTTTCCAAAGTTCAAATTTCACATGGTAAATAACCTGTTCAGACTGAGCCCCTGCTCTGCTATGTGGGCTGGACATGTGAAGGAAGTCTCAGTAAGAGCCAACATGGATACATATTATTTTGTTAATACTCTCCAGCAATAAAAGCTTAGTTTTCAACAAGAGTGATGATCAAATCTAAGCATTTCAATAGAATATAAAAGGAAAAAAATGAGGGTGACATTGCCTAAAAACACTATATGAAATTGAAAAGCCATGACAGAATTGGTAATTAGCTCTTCTAAATTAAATTTAATTAAACTAAATTAAATGGTGTGGTCAACTTTTATCATGGCAAAAGACAGTTTCTGATAGCTGTAATCAATGCTTGAGCATTTCAAGCACCCAGTTTTACTGGCTAACTGACACAGTCCATCTCTTTCTTTCTGCTTTATGAGGAAAAAGTGAGCTTGACTCATTTTCCTTACGATATTTACTAACCAAAACCTAACACTGAAGATGACTTTCAGTGTGGACACAGAGAAATAACAAACTTCCCTTCAGAGCTGAAGGAAACTCCGGACTTCCCATCATGGTTTCTGTCTCACATTCAACTTGCCATAGATCAGGACCCCCAGGTCCCTTTCTGCAGTGCTGCTCTCCAGTCTCTCATTCCCCAGTCTGTATGTACATCAAGGATTGGCCCACCCCAGGTGCAGAATCCAGCACTTGTCTTTGTTAAACCTCATACACTTGGTGATTTCCCAGCCCTTCAATTGTCCTGGTCTCTCTGCAGGGCCTCTCTTCCTTCAAGGGAGTCAACAGCTCCTTCCAATTTGTATCACTGGCAAACTGTGTTTAACAGCAAAACTTAAGACTATCATACAAATGTGATCATTGAACATCATCTTTTCCTATTTTAAAAGGTTTCCCTTCTCCTGTTTATGCCACCTCCCTCTTAATTCCATTCTCCTGAAAGTGAATTGCTTGACTAACTGTATTCATCAAAAACCCTGCAAAACAGTGTTTAAGGGGCTTGCAAACATTCATTCATTCAATCTTCCAAACCAAAGATGATCAGTTTTCCGGTTCTAGTAGAGACTTGTTATTCTCAAAGATCCTGTAAGAGATTACTTAGCCTTCCCCTCTTCTTTTGACTAGACAGCTCCAGTTTCTAGAAAAGAACCTTAAGGCTTTTGTGGAAAAAATTAGAAGATTTTTCAAAATTTCTTTATCATTCTTGGAGGTGAGTTGCTGTTTGTTATTTTTTAAATGCAGTGGCCAAGGTGATATTTTGTCTAAATGCAATGCTAAATAAAGTCAGAGCAGGACTTCACATATCTTGTTGACAATCTCATTCACACCCTGCAGTATGATATTTGCCTTTATTGCAAAAGCATCCCATGAGTGCTTCATATTCAGTTTGTGCCCTGCTACAGAACCCAAATGGCTTTTCAAAAGACTGACATGACCAATTGTTCCCTGGCCTGTATTTCTACAGCTGATAATGTTTAATATAGTTGATAATATTTAGTATAGTTAACAGCAGTGTTCCATTTTAATTCTGCTCTCAGAGTGACAATTCCTTTCTCTTTGCAAATTTACAAATGTAATTAACAGACTTTATTCTAGCAGACCTCTAATGAAAGTATTATTAGTTATGAATACAGAGCAGACACTAACAGATTCCTTCTCAGTAAACCACATTTTAAGATAAGCTCCTCTGCAAATTCTTCCAAACAGTTCTGCACTCACCTGACACTAATTTCAACAGGACCACATTTCTTTGCTCAGGAAACAGTCAAAAGAGTTTTTAAAAAACAATACAGGTCTAGACAATGTTTTGTCACTATAGCAAAAAATAAAATCTGCACTTTAACTATTTAAAAAAAACAGTCAAGTCAACACAAGTCTTAACACTGATGCAAAAGCAACAGAAAGAAGTAAACCTGCTGGTCTAGCTTATTTTGTTCTAACTAGGACCAGAACAGACTGGCATTCACTGTCCACACAAAGGTTCATCAGCCTACCTATGCCAGCAAAAATTAAGAGTTAGGATAATTAGTTAGAGTAAGCACCATCTTACCCTACTTCAGGGTTCTTAATTTTGTCTTGTAATAGAAATGAAACAGAAGTGTCAATCTGCAAATACCATTTACTATTCACAATTTTCTAAATATATAAAAAGAATGGAAGGAAAGAACAGTTGACTGTTGCTCAGGCTTTTTACATCACTGCTCAGGGGATCATTAACCTGGATCTGCAAGTGGATGAAGTTTTAATCACTCTTCCGCTGTCTCTCTCCCCAGTTCACAATTCTATAATGTTGCCTTGAAACAAAACTGGCCCCATACAACTCAGCATATGGCCGTCAGCATAGTCTATAATGTACTGCTTTCCATCTTTTACAGTTTCTAGAGTCTGGATATGTGCTTCCTTAAATCAAAACTAAAGAAGTAAAATAATAACTTTTATGTCATCTGGTTTAAGAAGTAATGTCCAAATTTTTCTAGTACCTTCAACTAAATAGCTAGAAAGACTTTTGAAAGGAGAACTCGGCAACAAAACTGTTATTCTTGATCCTGAGAAGTACATGGAGCTTCTCTAGTTGTTATTCTGCACTCTCTGATTTATTTTATCAGATGCTAATAGAATACAAGGAAAATGAAGGAAAGAAAAAAACCCACGAAGTCTTTTGTGTCGTTTTTCCTTTTTTACTAATGGTAAAAACACTTCTCAGTTTCAGATCTCTGAAAAGATCTTCCTTCAAATTAAAACAAAACTCAGTCTCTCCTTTGTTCAGCAGGGATACACTGGTGGTTCCAAATTATTTTCAGCATTCCAGTCCCAAATTAAAATTCATCTAATATAAAACAGCTTTCTTCCTGCTGTCATGGTGACACAGTAATAAGTATTGAGCAAAAGCCTTCACTTAAGTTCTCTTGCATGCAATTATGCATTCAGGCACAAGGAGGAGTAACAACAAAGGGACCTGTCACCTGTCTAGCACACCTCTTGGCACTGTGAGAAGGAACAAAATACTGCAGAACACTAAGTCAATCTGGTATGTTCTGGTATTTAGCAACCCAGGCTTCGGTTTATTCCACGACACACAGAAATGAAAAGTACCCCCTCTCTTTCTGCTGATGTAAAAACTTCTGACCCCTTGACTTTGCAAACTGAAGTTACACGCTTTATCTGAAGCTTTATACTAAGAGTATTTTAGTGTTTCTTAATGGGTGAATTCTCTTCCTTATATACAAGCTCAGGCTGCAAGGCCCAAACTGGATACTTACTTAAATGTTTACTTTTTAAATGATCTATAACAGAAACCAAGTGAGAGCCCAAACCCTTCAGTACACAGGTCATCAACTGTCCTCCCCTGTCCACAAAGAACATTATCCTGTTCTACAGGGTAACAGACAAGTTTGCCATAAGCTGAGGGAATACTGCTTAGCTGAAATTAAGTTCACACAGCTCTACTGAAAAAAGTTTAACACATTAGATGACAATCAAATTGTAAAAAAATATCAAGCAATGTTCCATGGAATCTGCCCTGGGTCCAGTACAACTAGTTTCTTCACAGATAACCTGAACTGTTGACCAGTCAGTTCCAGTTCCTTAAGGGATCTGAGAGTGTTGCTAAACCAGTGCAGGGTGGGGGAAGACACTGCAAGAAATTACAGTATTAGAATTCAGTAGGATTCAAGAAAGTGTAATGTAGAACAGAGAAATACAAGTATCAGCATTTCCACAGAAGTAATGAATAACACAAATACAAAAAAACAACTAGCAACTGAGGAAGCCTGTAAAACAGAAAGAGGCAGTTGGGGATCACAAGTGATCATAAATTAATGCCCTGCCAACTAAAAAAACCCCCAAACAAAACAAGCAAACAGAACCCAAACCAAACCACCACCACCAAAAATACCAAAATCACACCAAACAAGATCAACAGCATAAACAAGAGTTTACTACATCATCAGTAAAATCTGTTTATTTTGTTTATCCCTGACCAGGACACTGAAATGTTCTGTCCATTTTTAGGTATAGTTCTTTATAACCAAATCACCTCTCTTGTAATTGGGATAAAGATACATAAGGCATGTCCAGAAAGAGGTCTATAAAGAAACACTTAACTGTGGTTGGTTATATTCAAGCTAGAGGATAAAAGATTGATAAGTAAAGGAATGGTTTTCAAATATGTAAAATTCCATGGTAGGAAAAAAAAACCTAGCTTGTTATTACTTGCTCCATTTCCAGAAGCCACAGAACACCTCGACTTCTCACTAAGATGTACTCTAGATCAAGTGTTTCACAGTCAATCATCTCTTCTTTTTGTTTTATGGGCTCAAGGGAATTTAAATTTAATGATACCACATTTGCTATTCTTTGCTTCCTTTTGCTCAGCACTTGCAACACTCACCTGCAGGTCCTACAGACTGGCACACCAGATTACTTTTCACTTTTCTGAAGTCATTTGCAAAGGCAGGACCATTGATAAACTCTCTTCCCATTAAAATTTCAACAGCAGTTTCTTTTATTCTGCTGTACAGATTCTATAGTATGTCTGGGGCGCCAATTCCTTGTATGCAGCAATTCTGAATGACCAACTTTTCTTCTCTTTTAAGAATTTGTTTTCCTCAAGGATTGAAATAGTTAAGCTTCTTATTTCATTACTTCACAATTCAGATAAGCCCAACAAAAATTAAATGCTTATGACTAACAGGAATTTTTACGTTTTAAATACATTTGTAACAAGTTTCATGGTGGTTAAAGTCTGTTGCAGGAGATTAAGAATCAAAAACTAAGTACCAGAGATTTGCATTTAGAGATCGAGCACTATTATATGCATAAATCAAACCAAAACCCTGAAAACTAAATTTGAGCTACAATCACTGCATTTACTCAGTTTAGGTTAAAAAGCATGGAAAATTACTTCATAGGCCTACTTGCAAACAGCTTCAGTATGCCAGGAAAAAAAAACTGTTTGACTGTTGAAAATATTGCAGAAAAGATCATCTCATAACAAAAGCTACCTTCATAAGCTATTTCCTTAGTAAGTTGGAACACTAAGAAGGTTTTGGTTTCAGGAAGAAATAAATAATTAACGCGTTGTAGGAGAAATTTAAAATACTGGCAAAAATGTAAGAAACACTTAAGCTTTGTATTATAAATAACTGCAAGTAGAAGCGTGCAATTGTGTGTTTCAAATACATTAAGATTTACCTGCAACACCATTCAATTCGGCCTTCCCCTTCACAAGTTTTTGCCCAGTGATTATCTGCAAGGTTTTTCATTGCCACAGCATATTCACACAGAGTTTCCTCATCCTCACAGTGCTCACGCCAGATCTTATCAAAGTCTCCCACTAAACAAAACAAAACAAAACAAAAAAAATGCACATCAGATACAAAGTCTCTCATTATCTCCATGGCAAAATCCCCATCTTCCAGTTCAAAACTTACATAATGCACCAAGAGATTAGTTTACCTGCTCATAACAGAAAACAAGGTCCCCTTTCTCTAGTTAAATGCAAAATTCCAAGTTTTGGAGCAGGAAGGGGCTATCAGGTACTTGAGAAACTAGAAATATTATCAGTACAGAGATTTTGTTCAGCTTGTTCTCTGAAATTAAAGTCCCTGGGAAGTTTCGCTTTCAGGTTTCTGTGCATGAGCACTAACATGACAAACATTTTAGAAATAAAAGACTGAAAGGTTTGTTACTAGCATTCATGTCCATGGCAAATACTGTGGATGATATTACATGGAAAAGCCAAAAAAATAAAATTTAACCCAGAATACAGATTTCTTTGGACACACTGAAAAAGAAATTCAAGCCTTCGTTGATTTCTGTCTAATCAAGCCAGTCCCAGTGAAATAGCTTCTTCAAGGACAATACTGAAGAATCAAACTGACTCCGATCAGGAAATCACAAACTCATCTATTGATCTCTAGGGACAGATTTATTTCCATGCTCGTTCACACGCTGAAAAGAAGTCGTGCAGGTTAAGTTCTGGCACTTCAAAGTAATTAAACATGACAATTTTCCTTCTTTTGCGGCCAAGTATCCACTTCTCCTAGCCTGCTTTACATAATGCACTGCTAAACAAAAACAACTAGTAGTGGCTAGCCACAATTCCTATTGTGCTTTCTACAGCATGCAAACCCTTGGTGTACCTTACTAAAAGCATGTTTCTGCTCTAAGAAAGAAAAAATACATGGTCACTGGTATAATGCTAATTTGTTTTGTGTTTCTTAATCACAAATGTGTGCACACATCTAGAATATATGTCAATCTGTAGAATAAAGATTATGTACCAATTTTGCACCTACAAGCTAGTAGAGCTAAAAACAAGTTTTCAAGAGTACAGCTGTACTTTAAGGTTTGATTTGGACGACAAATACACTTTTCACAACAGGGTTCCAGAGCCAGTTTTTGTAGCACCTTTACGTTAGAAGGTAATACTTTAAAATTGTATCAGACATAAACTAACAATTAATGTCTGTTAAAGCCTGAAAGTAGCTTATGGGAGGACCTGCCCTCATACCAGTAACAGATTTCTGTTTCTAACTGACTTATGGTAGTTTTTTTCACGTGCTTTGTTTTAATTAGCAGTAAATAATGAATTTCTTTTGGTGGCAACCTTTTTATTTTTTCTCTCCTGTGCAAAGCAGTAACAAACCTCACCTCGTGTGTCCTCCACTTACAGAAAGACTGGCTATGATTGACAAGTATAGATGTATACTTAAAAGATTTAAACCGAACACTCATAGGTTACTCCCTATTTAAGTTTGCTTTAGGGATGTCATAGCAATTTTCTCTTAAAAAAATAATCATCCAGCACACTTGTACAATCATCAAAATAAATCAAGTTTAAAATTATGTGTTTATACTCCCTTGTGTGAGATGGCAGTTAAGATGGAAGGGAGTGGCTATGATTTAGTTTTATCAAAACAGGGAAGCTATGCAAGAAATCACGTACTCTGCTTGCTATTCAACAAGCATATACAAGAAAGTTATTGCACTGGACAAAAAATAAAAAATAAAAAAAAGGTGTAATACTGAATAGCATCCCTCATTATTTCCCAAATGATCCAAGTTCAGAGAGATATGCTTTATAGAAAAGGTACGAGCAGGCTGACCACTAGAGCAAACACCCAAGTCACAGGCAGGCCCCCACAGCCGTTTCTGCTAAAACCTGTGGGCCGCTTTCCGAGAGCTTTCAGGAGAGTCTTATGAACAAACAATCATGCAGAACAGAATTAACTCTACTGAGAAAAGAGAGCAGAAAATAGCATAGACAGTGGCCTACCAGCAAAGGGGGCAAAACAAGTACAACTCTGAGGAATCTGTATTTCTCGTGCCATTGAAATGCAGAATCTATACAGCCCCACGCCAAGAAAGCACTAGCCAAGTTCAAAGTGATTCTCCAGAGCCAATTAATTCTGGTGCAAGTTAGATAAAGTGTCATAGTTTCTTTGACACAATACTCTGAATCTCACTGCATGCTCCAGACAACAGTGAAATGCCTGAATGATCTGCACTTGCTAAAGATTTTTTTGAAGAATACGTGGCTAATTAGAAAGTGAAAAGTAAATGAATGAAGACTTACTCAAGAAAAATACTAAAAATACATAATCCAAAGTTTAATACTGTTCTTTTAGTTCACTACTTCATCTGGTCTATTCTTAAGCAATTATTCTATTGCCAAATAACCCTTTTCCTTAAACGTTAAGAAATAAGACAGATGGGAAAGAAGAAATATGCAAAAACCAGATGTTCTTAACCAGCCATCACAGCAAAGCAGTGATGTCTTCTAACACCGAATCCTGCTCTCATAGCAGCTCTTACTTCCTTCTGAACAAGGCATATATTTGCACCTCTTCCTCAAAGTCAGACGAGGGTCAAAAGCATTCACAGATAAAAGATCTTAAATTTAGATATACAGCAACAGACCCAAAGCTGACAGACAGCACGCTGGGACGTGATCTTTGTGTTACAACAGAGCTGCCTACGACAGTAACTGCTTCTTGACTCTGGGCTGACAAGAAAATAAAACTGAATGATATGAATAACATAGGATAGAGAGTAGAATGATACAGGAGAGAGATGCAGAACAAAAGTGAAAAATTCATCACAAAGTAATTTCATCACACATTCTATATCAAGTCAATTCTGTGTGCACTTCTGGTTTGCCTTCATTTACCAACACAGAGATACAAAAAATGGCTATGTGGGACAGATACAGCACAGCTTTTGTACAAGGAGCACTAAATTGAAGAAAGAAGAATATAGGTAGCAGGAAAGGACATACTTCCACAGGATCACAACTGACAGGAAATGTAAATATGGAGCAACTGTCTCATTGTTCTAGGAGTAGGGGACATTAAAAAAAAAAAAAAAAGTTATTTCCTCATAAAATGTATAATTATATTTGGATTTTTTTTGAAAAACAAACTCCATATTTGAAGATGCAATTTCTACCTCAGGACCTCCTAAACCATGAAATCACTGAAAGGCAGAATGGTAAGCAAGCACACAATGATAATCCAGCAGCACATCTCACTTATTCTTGCCTAAGCATCTGCTGTTAACCCACTGTCAATACTGACTTCTATGATGCCTATTTCTCTGCCCTTTCATGAATAGAAACTCCAAAAAAAATGCAGATAAAAGGATCATCTTAAAACACTGGCACCATTGTGCAGGGACCTTCAAAGAAGGGTCTGAAGTCAAGCTTCCCTTGAGCAAGTAGTGTGGCAATGGATTGTTTTGTTTGGGTTTTTTTTTCCCCCGCTATTTTCCAGAGTGAGCTTTGAGAAGACATAAATGGGCATATTAGATTCACAGGAACCTTAAATCCAGAATCATGCTCCAATACTGAGTTGAAAAAGCAAACAATCCTTCCTATCTCTTGAGATTTTGAGAGTGACTACAATAGGTCTTGCAGCATCCAATTTCAACCTGATACCCAGAACACAGAAAAGCTATGTATTGATTTTTTCAATCAATATATTATAATCCACTGCATATTAATTTTTCAAGCAATACATTATAATCCATGTGCAAATACTGCATTAACTCTACTAGAGTTAAACATTTATTTATGAATCAATAAATTCTTGCTTGTGTAACCAAAAAGGCAGTAAAATACGCAGCAAGGTTTGACCATAAAACAAATAGTTACTAGAAAAATAAGACAAATAAAATCTTCTGTTAAGCAATCCGTAACACTGCAAATAAAATAACAATTTGTGGTAGGCTAATCAGATCGAACAAAAAGTCTTGCATCTTTGATCACATCCTAAAGTTAATACTTGATTTTGTGTAATACCTTTTTCATCTCACATACTCATGACCATACCACAATATCAAGTTTAAGGCAGCTCAACACTCTTACTGTGCACCTAGAGATCACCCTTTAGGCAATTTAAAACCTCTTTTGAGCACTGAATTTTCACAGATCTTCACACAGCTCAGATCTCCATCAAGGAACCAGTTATGCCAGTGTTCAGCTGGAAAGTTTCAGTGGCAAACCTAGCTCATAACAGGAGTTTCACAAAGTCAAATCACTACAGTAATGTTATTTTAAAATTATTTAATATTTGCTCTACTTTATCCAGAATTACCTAGAAAAAAAAAATACCTACTTTTCACCTTGAACTATTCCTTTAAGAACAAGAAAGGCCAAAGCCCACTGCTTCCAAGAATTCTGTCAGTTACCATGTGACTGACCAACTTGTTCTCTGTAGCACACCCCTTTACTAATGCAGTAACAAAAATCTAATACTATTTACCTAGAACAGATGAATCCATCTAAATAATTTCCACCCACATTATTACTGCCTGCAGAAGAGCCGAGTCATAACCCTGAACTCGCCCACAGAGTAATCAGCAGTTGCTGAATACTGTCACAAAGACAACAGGTCAGGAACATGGAAGTTATTTTTCAATTACAAGATAATTTTAATTGTGGGAACAGTAATGGAAACCTAACGTTAGCTGTAAGTTTCAATAACTGAAAACATTTCTAATAGAGAAGAATCAAGATTGGTAAGAACTCCCCTCATTCCACATTTATTTACAAGGTCTCATCAAAGCTCCCTAGAACAGTGTGAGAAGACCATTCTTGATGGGATAATCCTACACCATAACTCTTCTCTCGAAGAAGTCTATTATTAGGAACAAAAAAATCAGCTTTCTTCCATCCCATTTAAAAAAAAAAATATTTCATTTTTAAAAGACACTTACTTGTAGAGTGTTACACTGAACTGTCATTTAAGGCATGCTTATGAAGTAAACAGAAAAATTAATTAGTCAATTATTCTCCAACTTCTGACAGAACAAATCATATCAAGTGGCATTTTTAACAAAACACAACCCTCAGTAAAATAAAGGAAATAGAGCTCAGTTTCGCTAAAGGTAGTATTTTTCATTTTGGAATGGAATAAAACCCCAAACAACTGTTCTGAATAATTTTGTTTTATCAAGCAGTAAAATATTTGTCATATAGAAGTATAATAAATATAAAAGTATTATCTGCACTCACAAGAAGGGATGTGTAATAACTATTTTCCTTAATTTCATTGGTACTCTTCAAAAAACAGTGCTGCCATCTCTGAAAATCTCAAAACTAAGCACAAAATACTTCATCCATCACCAAATAAACTTTGCAAGCCCAAATTTAACTGACACTGTGCATTTAAGCCTTCAGGTACACTCAGTGCAGGTTTAGATCCTAAGCAACAACTTCATCTAAAAGAAACATTACTTTAGCACTTGAGAAAAAGTGGAATTAAAACTGCCACTATTTCCTTTTGGAAAACTAAAATATTCTGAATTCAAGGTAGCTGTAATTGGGGGGGGGGGGGGGGGGAAGAGAGAGACCAAACAAGGGTTTAAGGGTCTGAAGCCTTAGCAAATACAAATAATGTCAAAAATCAGATTCAATACACTCCTTTTTCAATACTTCCATTTACAGCAAATTGCCTTTCTATTTTCTTCTCTACCAGAGCTTTGATGGCTCTGGTAGAAGAGAAAGTAAGTTCAATACACTGACTACCAAGGAAAGACAGAAGCAAAACTGACATGTTAATATTTGTATAATGGTTATTAATGTTAATAATAAATAAAAATTAATATTGCTCACTGTAAAAAGCAAACCTATCCCCACAACTCATGAGTGTCCATGACAACACTGGATAACTTCAGATGATAGGCTGCTGGCCATAGCAATGCCTAGCAAAATATCTGAGTTTTCTTTTTTGTTGATGGCAATGCAGTGCAGAATGAAAACAATCCATCTCATTTTCAGTCTCTTAAGACCAGCTCTTACTTACTGGAAACAGTAAACTAGCTTCTACAACATATTAAACAGTAAATGGGAAAAGCAATCTTACACTGTTCACTAAGTTAAAGTTGAAATTAACTTTCTATGAATATCTGACAAAATTTCCTCATTAACCTTGTCCATTGAAATTTAGCTGTACCACTAATGTATGGATGCTGTGGCAATGATAAGAAAAATTAATTACATGAAGAGTATCAGCAATTAAGACATTCATAATTTTCAGTATATACAAGATAAACTTACTGAACATCTGTCTTCTAAAAGCATATCTAGCATTCCTTATAAAAGACATCAGGTATTTTTGCCTTCAATGTTTTCCAATTTTACATGTCTATGGACAGAACATGAACTTCAACTTGGACAAAGTTCAAGCAATCAGAGCTAATATTTTCCTTCTCTTGGCTGACTAGTGTTTGCTTCACATTTCTCAGGATTTACCTGAAATACTGCAGAATAAAATATTTAAAAAACCCGAAGTGCAAGAATCTAATTTTCTCTCAGTATCAATGTTCCTCCCTTCTACTTACACAGAACAGATTCATTTGACCAAATGTGGATTTTTACATTTGACCCGTCAGATAAAGTTCCTATCCATCTGTTTATGCTAAACAGACTCAGAGGGCACAATTCATCTGATATTTCAGCATCTACAGGGTCAGCTTAGATCAGCCTGAAGACTGATCTGTGTCTCTGATTTGCTACAAGTCTCTGATGGCTGTCACACAAACAGTGGGAGCCTGTTTCTGATAGTTTAAGCAATTACTGCCCCCAGGTGTTGGATCTACTCTGCTGGAAACTTCACTCTCCTGTTCCCCAGGCCTGACTTAGTTGGATGGACTATGAGCTCCACCTTAACATCACCAACACAGAGATGAACGCTTTTAACAGAAACTACTGAATTTGGTAATTTGTGCAAATGCAGGAGAAAAAACTGGAAGCAGCTGATGCATAGGTACAGATTTCCTTATGCTGACGCTGCAGTAGGAACACGAACTTCCCTGCTGGGGCAATAAAGGAGCAGGGAAGAAGGTGACATAAACCTGTTTGTTCAATAGGTGCAAACTTGTGTTGCAGCCAGTGCTTTTTCAAATTTATGGGCTAACTAAATGATAGCAATAATTAAATCCTGCAAAATGTAAAATATTATGGGATTTATAATGAAAGCTTCACTGCAAAACTGTGTGTGCAAACTTTAAAGGCAACCATACCTTAAACCTCATGTCATAAAATAGTATCAATTTTCATTTTAATTAAATAAAATTTAAAAGTATTTCAGCTGCACCATTTCAAAGATGATAAATGCTTGTCCTAAATACACTGGCATGCTCTGGGACTATGATATGACATGAGTCACAGTACAGAAGTACATAAAAAATCAACACACTACACTTATTAGTAGAAGCAATTCAACAAGTACAGAAATTAAAAAATAAGACAAGGTTCAGTTTTGATCAATCTTAAGAGTTAGTTTTTAACCAGAAAAAAAAACCAAATTAAAAAAAAAATCAAACCCTTTAGATGACATGATGCTGACTAAACTGTAGCAATTCCTTAGTAACAGCAAAAAATTTGCTGCGATGCATCCCTAGTTAAGAAATATTGCTCTTGCACTTTGACAAACATGCAACTTCTGCAAAAACATGTTAGCTTGCAGTTTTGGACCATACTGTTGCTTTTCCACTGGCTCATCTTCAAAAAGGAGGGGAACCACAGCAGAAATGAAACAAAATTATAGCAGTGGTGACAGTTATAAGCAACTCAGATAATACTCTAGCTTACCTTTTACAATTGTCCATTAAAATACAAATCCTGCTAACATCAGCAAGGCAAATGAATTTACAAGAAATCAGCTTATTAAAATCAAGCCTATGTAATTTCTGTCAAAACGCATCTTAGTGTCTCAAGGACAGATCTAATGCAACACTTCTAAGAGAAGACAATAACTTAAGATCATATTACAATATCAAGGGCTTTCTTAAACATATCTACCCTGTGCAACATAATAATGTAGCTTTCAGAAGGGCAGTCAACGTGCTTTTCCATCTAATAACAAAATTAATATGCGATTCTATTTTTATTCCTACAAAGCACTTAAGTCCATGCAACAGCAATTTTACATGTTTACTTTTTTAGACAAAATGGAAACTAGCTTCACAGAACTCTAGTAAATATAAGAAGAGGCAGAGAGTTAAAAAAAAAAAGAAAAAAGAAGACAATACAAGACTGGAATAATACAGAATAATGCAACTGCTTCATGTGTAGGTGAGTGCACTGCGCTGTGAAGATCAAGACACTTTCCCTGTGTAATGAGCTGCAAGCACACAAGCAAGGATGTCGGTGTTTTCTCTTTGCTTTTTCATACTCAGGTTATAATTCAAATTGCACTGAGAAATTACAGATTATTTGTTGATTTTTTACTTTGCTGCCATCTTTGATTTTTTCAGGCTAAGTTACTTGCCAGTTAGTGTCACCTAGTATTAGAGAAAAAAAGAATCCAAGAAAAGATCCTTCAGAGGTCAAGCATGTCTTAGTATTACAATTTCAGAACGGCACTAACGGCTTTTAAGAAGGAGATTCTCAAATCTGCTTTTAGAAGCATAGTGAGATGTAGGGAGAAGAGACACGAAAAATAAAATTCCTAAATTAAAAGAACCTAACATGAAGTACAAATGACCACTAACCACTAGTAACTTGTAAGGACCACCTACTATTGGACGAGTAGGTAATGGGTGGAGCTTTCCTTGTTGTACAGATGTGATGACCTGTTGGTTTGAATTCTCAGTGAAATGACATATCATGTTGCTAATTTAGAAGGACTAGAAAAATCACTCTAAAGTTTTCACTAATGCATGATTTACAGGACATACAAAGTAAAATGAGGGTGCTGTTGTGTCTTTTGCTTAACCAGTTACATACAACCTACCCTTGCACACAAACTTGCTCTTTGTTGAGCAGTAGGCTTACAATGACTTCCATGCAATTTAGGCTTTTATCTTAAAAAAAATCAGTTGTTACAGGGATCGCTCACTTTAAAAAAATAAAGTTAACACTGCCAACGTTTGTCTGTCTTAATCTGCAGGCACTTTGGAATAACAGAGAAACATATACTGCTAAAAGCTGGACTTCTTTGCCAGAATTTCAATGTTTGAATATATTAGGTTCATTCTCCCAACATCTGAGTGAAGAAGGGAGATCCTTCAGTTTTGGCTCACCAAGGCCAAAACAAACAGCAACATTCAGTCAGTGTCTAGATAGGTAGGTATTTGTGCCCAAATCCCGTGAACTGGCTCCAGGGGAGACTTTGGAAGTCCAGAAGGCAGTATGACCTTGTTTCTTCAACCAAGTGTCATAAGCAGATATAGAGGAGAGGCAAGAACTAGTGCCTACAACAGGAAGAGACCCCATTTTATGTGTGTCCTTCCGCAGGTACGCACCAAAGAGCTGCGGACTGCAAGAATGAATAGATGAATGTTCTACAATCCGTGCTAGCATTTCAGAGAGGTTTTAAAGCATTCCATTACCCCCCACAGGAACCTTGTATAAGGGCATTAATACTGATGACAAAGTAGACTTTCCAAGGACTCCAAGTAATTTATTTTACAACAGCTTTACCCCAACCCTTTTGCTTAGTGCTCCAGCCTGAACTACTGCTCTACGAGTGAAGGACCGGAGAAATTTACAATTCACAAAGACCTATGCCTTTCCAGATCACCATTCAATTTCTCTTGGCATTCATAACCTACTGTCCTCGCTCTTGCAGATCCTCAGTTTGGAAAACACGGCTATTCGACTGGGACGCTCCCTCCCAGCCAGGAGGGGGGCCGCCCTGCCAGCAGCTCCAGGAGAGCGGCACAGCTCTGGCAGCTCCAGCCAGGTGCCCTCGGCGGGGCTGCGGGCACCGATGGCAGCGGCGACCCCGCTCTGCCGGGGAGGAGCAGGAAGCGAGCGCGGAGCTGCTCCCGGCCGCTGCTCCGGCCACCCTCCACCCTCTCGGCAGCGCCAAGGGTACCAGGCCGGCCCGCCGGCCTCGCCCGCGGAGGGACACCCCGATCCGCCGCCGGCGGGGGCAGCGGGGGCCCGGTCGGGGCGGCCCCTCCCCCGCATTACCTTCTCGGTACTTCTTGCGCAGCCGCCGGTGGACGCTCTTCACCACCCCCGACAGCTTCTCCTGCTCCAGCTTCCGCTCCTGCTCCGGGGGCGGCGGGGCGGCGGCGGCCGCACCGGGCCGGGGCCGGGGCTGCGGAACGACCTCCATGGTGTTCCCGCTGCTCCGCCGCGCACGGCCCGGCCGAGGGGCGGGAGCTGTACCGGGCTGTGCCGGCCGGGCATGCGCGCCGCCCGCCGCTCGGCCTGCCGGGACACGCAGTCCTGCCGTGCCTGGGAGGCCGCAGGAGCTGCTGTTCCCGTCCTGCCAGCTCGTCTCGGGCTCCTCGCCGCCCCTCGTCCTGGAAGGCACGGGGCTGGCCAGACGCCCCAGCTGTTGGCTGGGTTATTGCCGCCAAAACTTCTCACGCCCCACATCTGGAGCGGGTCACTGCGGTGATCGGTAAACCAGCGGGAGAAATGAGGGAGAAAACACCCTACAGGGCCAGGGGCAGTGCAACTTCTCCCCCTCCCTTCCATGTATTACCTCAGTTCACATCCTTCCCAAGAGGTCCCCGTAACAGATCGCGCTGTGTGTCCCTTTGACACGGGGGCAAAACCCATTCCCCACTTGAAAAAGACCTTGTGGAAAAAAACAGAGTTCAAAATAACCTTCACGCAAACCTGGGCAGGTTGGTGTCCGTGGTGTGGGCGCGGGCAGTTGAAGAGCACAGTTTTGTGTAGGCTTTTTTATGTCTTCGTGGAGCTGCCGGGCCCGTTCTCAGCAGAGCACAGTTTGTGACATTTATTTGGGTGGAAATACACTGCTGGAGCAGGACCAACACCTGCAGCCTGCAAAACTGCACTTTACAGGGCAAAAACTTTGTCTGCAGATCTCTGTGCCCAGCTTCAACCTTTCCCCAAAATTCGAAGTACTTCAGCTCTCACTGTCAGTTTATTATTAGAAATAGGATAAACAAAACCATTTTTCACAAGATCATGGCAGGGAAATCTGCCATGAAGGTGCTTCCTTGTTTGCTTTGGCCAGAAACAGCTAATTGTCCTGGCTGAAGATGTTAAAAAACATGAAGGAGGTAATTGTGTCTACAATTAAATTGGTCACAAATCAGATGCTACTGAGTAGGGTTAAGATTTCACCCTGATGAGAAGTCAGTGACACATACAATTTTATGCAGTGGGGTGTATAACAGCTGCACATCAGATGGTCCCACCAAAAAGATTTTACAGCCAATCACAGAGCATAGTGATTTTCTGCTTTTCTGATGAAATTCTTTTGAAGGTGTGATTGTCAAGGCAAAACACTAATGTCCAAAGAAAAGTTTTTCATTGTTATTGACTACAAAATCATCTGTTGTTCACCTGACTCTGAGCTAGATAGGCTGATACTGCATCTCATCACCCTGAAGTGCCCATATAATGCTCGAAGGTTCAATGTTTTCAGTGCTGATATTTCTCAGAAAGTGCTTAAAAAAACTTCAGTATAGTTTGAATCTTTCATCCCTATGTTTACGTATTATTATATATTTTATTGTCAGAGTATTTCTGTTTGGTTTGGTTTGGTTTGTTTTTTTTGTTGGGTTTTTTTTGTTTGTTTGGTTGGGTTTTTTACTCAAAATACAGGACAATGATGGAAGAAACATTTAAATTTTTGCTACTAACATCAGCATTAAGAAAGGAAAGTCCAGTGTACTGTTTGAGTTATTATTTAGCTACATTTTTCTTTTAGTTTTGAAACTGAAATAACTGATGATGAAATAACTGATGTTAATGAAAAAAAACCCCAGTATATATTAATTCTACTTTGACTTGGAAAACATCCAGAAGTCATCTTCTGATATGGATTATTGTATTCCATATTCACCAAACTAGTTCAGGAAGTTAAATCTGAATTAGAAATAAAGCTTGGTGCTAGGGTTAATGATAGCTTTCTGAAATATTTTTATTTCCAGTTTTATATGTGAATCCACATAAGAAGGATTAAGATGGTGTAAAAAGAGATTAGAGTGATAATCACTAGGGCATTCAGTTAACGGGGAGCCTACATGGTGGTTAATGTTCTTGACATTTTCACATTATGTAGGATTTGGGGAAGCAGAGAATGAAGAGGAAATGCATAAGCCAGTCTTCTGCATGTGGCGTGATACTTAGGAGAGCACCAAGAGAGGCTTCTCAGAAGAGAAGGAGTACCAGAGTGACAGAAAAGAGATGGAGGCCTTTGGAGGATGCCTAACAGATACTGTTGTGGCATCAACCCCCCCCCCCCCCAGTCATGAGCCTCCAGACTTGGAAATGTAGATTACCCAGTCAAAATATGAATATGCCTGTGGATTGGAAAATCAGAAATCTAATGTAGAACTGAAGAACTGGGGAGAAATTGTGCTTATGTGAACTATTCTCTCTCAGAATAATAAATTACTATCTGAATGAGGTTATCACTGTGGTTTTTCAGTTCTCAGGAGTTCTTTCTAAAACTAACAAAGTGGTTTTAAATACAAAGTAGCTTTATCACAATTATTTCAAAATTTATAGTATTAATATTAGGCATACTTTATTACAATGATTTTTCAGTGTACAGATTTACATGACTATCTCTTTTTATTTTGTTACTGTTTTATAGTTTCAATATTTTGATTATTTTCTGATATTTTAGAAATATGTCAACAAATGAAAGAATACAACTCTGTACTTGCACAGACAACTTTCATATCTAGAGGTATAAGCTATTATTAAAAAACAGGAACTAGAGAAGTATGTAATTTGTAGCACAAGTGGTTTTACATGAAAGTAGACCAAGATATGAAATTTATTCTCCCTTCTTAAAGAAGTAACTTAGAAGTTTGGTTTCAATAAGCAAGTTTAGTTTCAATAAGCATTTTCATTCTCTTTACAGGAATGAAAATGAAAGAATACCTGAGGCTTTATGCTCAAAGGATACACAGATATTTTCCTCAGAATATGTGATGAAAGTTGGGTCCCAGCAAGAGACTTGAAATGCAAAGTGATTGAAGGAGGTGCTTTGCCGAAGTGCTGTATGGAGATACCAGTGGGTGATGGAGTGGGCCATTAAAGCAGGACTAGTTCTGTCAGGCCAGATGGAACTGATGTCCCAGTGCTCTGTCAAGCTGGAGAAAAAATATGTGTGACCTATACATTTCTTGAACATAGTATAGGGAAATGAAGATGAACATAAATCTTGTGTCTGTCCCTAAGGCACAAGAGCAGAATGATCAGTAAGGATATCCAAGGTGATAAAGACAATATATAAATATAAATATAAAACAATACCCGTGTCCTGATAGGGATGATGGAGTTTGACTATCTGAGAAAGAATAGTTTTGAGCAGCCTGGACTTACTACCTTGAATGTAGAGAATGGATGAATGATCCTCTGTGTAGTAGTTGTTTTCTAAATATATAAATAAATAAATAAATAAACTTTAAAGGCCAATTAAGGGCAGACTAGAACATTTTATTTTGACATTTCTGCAATATTTTAGTGCCCATCACTTTTCATAAGTAGCATTAGAATCAAAAGTCTTGTTTCACAGGCTGGAAGGAAGAATAATCCCAACCCTTTTCCAGTACTCGGGTGGCTGGAACATTCACTGAGGATGTGGGAAAACCAGTTCACATCCCTGCTCTGCCCAAGGGCATCTGAACCCACATCTTCACTATGAGATTATATAAAGTGGAAGTGTTCTTCCTTCCTGAAGGAAGGGTAACAGCAGCTTGTATTTTCAGTCCTTCTCCCCAGGGAAACTGTGGAAGAAAAGTAACATAAAAATTTTCTGAGTTGCGCAAATCAGCAGTGCTTTGCTTCCGTGTCTTTCACTGGTAGTTTTGACAATCAAGTCTTCTCAGCCTCTTCATCCCTTCTATCTTACAGATGCTTGTTTGAAAAGTGTACAAAAAAAAAAAAGACGTCAAAGACAATAACCCTTTCTAGACAAGAATCTGTCCAGTATGATGACATCATCATAAGATTCTCTAATGCAATGTAATCTGCAAAAATATTACTGAAAGCATGTTATGATTTTAATGAAATACTGAAATGAAATAATTAAAAACATGAAGCACTGGTAATTTAAAAGGAATAAAATATTCTTTGTTAGATCTGTAAATGTTTTTTGCTGCAGGTATCCAATGGGCAGAAAAACAGGCAGCAATGGCATATTAAATGGAATTACTGAAGGTTTTTCTTCTTCAGTAACTGTGGAGTCTTATAAGCCATGGAAATAAGATAATGTGACTTAAAAAGTAGGAAAGCCATTATTACATTCTCCAAAAACACTTCAGTAATTTAGCAATTAAAATTACATAGTAATTAAAACTGCTACCCCATAACAATAATTTTATAACTACAGATCCTAGATCCCATATCTGGAGACTGACATCTCTAAAAGTATGTTTACACCAGCAGTCCCTTTACTTAGTCCCCTGTGTATTTTAGAGGAAAAAAATAGGTTTGTTATTGACTTTGGTTTGCATCTGAAGTCACAATATTTTCATAAATAAACATTTTGCATCTGGAAAGCAGAAGATTTTTCTACTGAAGATCCAGTTAAAGTTGCTTCTCAAGTAGGTAGAGGCACAAAGCTTGGAGAAGGCTTAAAATAGGGGCTCACTGTAGAGTCTGATTAAGTATCCTCAAGACCATGAGAACTAGATACTAATAAGAGATTTTGTTTATTGAAATCATGTCTTTTACATGATTTGCAGCCTGTGCTGCAAAATGTCAGGAATAATTTTAACAGCAGCCAGCATTTCTGATAAACAATACATTCTCTGCCTCCATTGTGGCCAGCAGATACCACCTGTGTCTGTCCATGGAAAGGAGCTGTTTCTTTTGACGCAGGAGAAACAAGAATTTGTTAATCACTTCAGACTGTCACTTGTGTAATAGTAAAGTGGGAATTAAATTCCATGGAACTACTGAAATATTTACTGAAAAACCAGCAGAGTACTTTATACCTAAGTTGTTCGGGATATTATGTGCATCTGTAGGAAGTAAAACAAACCTTTAATGCTGAGAACAGACAATGCATTTTTTAATAAATTCTGTATTCATTGTACGACTTCTTTGCAACATGAGCATTGCAAACATACTTAATACTCTATTAACAGAGATCATTAAATATAAACATAACATTGAAAAGTAATCCTGAATTCCCTTAAAAAATGGGTTTTTTAAAATAGATTTTAGTCTGAGCATGTTCCTCTGTTATTTGGAATTATTAAATTAACATAGTCAATGTCATGATTGCTTTAACAAAGACTACTATCTACTCTTTCTAGATTGAGTTTTTTCTCAGCTGACTTCTTGCTGCCATAAAAGATTAACTCATAAAATCATTTTGATTTAGCAAGAGATGTCAAAACATCCAGCAGGTCTAACTGGTTTTCTTCCAATGTCAGTCAAAATATTATGTGGTTTTAGCACTGATTCATGTTTCTGTCAGTGGCTGTGCATAAACTTGCTGAGTAATCAATTCGGACACAGTAACTTTAAGAAAGTTTAGTGCTAGTAGGAAAAGTTTTATTTTTTATTATTTATACATCTGTGGAACCTGATAGTCCAAAAGATATTCTCAATTCCTGGGTTGCAAATTTCAGTCTTCCTGTATGGGTCAGGTGTGTATAATTCCAGTACAGCTCAATAGCAATGTAGCTATATAGTAGGTCATTTTGAACTTGGGAAATAGCGCAGTATCCTGTAATCTTGTATTGCAGGTATGATAACCTGACTCATAAACTAAGATGACCTGACAGTCTGATTGGAGTTGCATATGCTAAAAAGTGCCCAGAGAAAGACTAAGCTACATGTGAATTTTTGGGACAGGAAACAAAAGAAATTTTCAGGGATGTTTCTGTGATGCCATGGATAGAGCAGGGTATGCTGTGTCATTTCACTTTTCTCTTTCTTTCTCCTCTTAAGTCCTGGGAGGGTGTGGGAGAAGATATTTTGGATATCATTATATATAACCTATAAAGGAAATGCATATCTAGAATGCATAAAGTATTCTTGTCTGTTCCAAAGATTGCCCAACTCCTTTTAATCTCTTCTGCCTCTTGAATACTGTCATGTGGTTTATTTGGGACTCTACCAAAATACAAGTCAAACTTCCAGCTAAGAACAGCAACACAGGCTATTCATACAACATCAAACAGAGCTCTGTCTTCAGGACAGAACATTGCAGGTGGTGTAATATACTTCAGGAAGACCAAGGAGTGCCAAAGCTCTCGCTTACCTTGCACACAAGGTATTCTGCTTGTGCACAGATTGTGTTTTAGGTTTGGTTAAATCTGGCCTCCATGATGTTAATGCCTAAGATGTTATCAATAAAATTTACAGGGTTGGTTTTCTCTTTATCCTTTTTAAGGATCAGGATTTAGGAACCTAAAGAATGGTCACAGGAAAAATGAAACCATGAATATTAGTATTGTTTCAGAAATTTTGACAGTAAGTACAAAAATGTTCGCAGTAGTTTTCCCATACGAGCACCACAGATAAATATTATCTACTGCTAGAAGAATGGTTTCTGTTTACTTCTCCAGAACATCTAATAAAGCAGTGACACAACTACCATGAAGTGAACATTCTCCATAGTAAATTTTGTTAAAATGTTATCTCATATTACTATGGATTAAGAATGATCTGATGGCAGCTGCCCTGAGGTATGAATGAGACTATAGACTGCAGAAGAATAAGACAGTTCTGAAATGCTTATTTAAAGATAGGTAGAGTTGTGATAAAATTAAATAACCATTTCAATTTGTTGAGGATATGCTGATAGCCCATTGTGTTAAAAAAGCTAGGAAAGAGAAAGATACTGTAAGCAGTTAATGGAGATAAATTTCATACTGATGTACAGATTTCAGTTAAGACTTTAAGTCTTTCATATTTCTGGCTAATAAAATTATCTGTAACCTCTCTCTATGTGTAAAGGTGTTCTTGAACATTAACCATCTTGTTAAATTCTAGAAAAACTTTAGACTTAAAAGCTTGCTTTTTTGAGGGCTATAATTATGGTTGGAATATTAAGTCTTGTTAAGCTAATGAATTCTCACATGCTAAAAATATTTCAGTAGTAATTTAAGTAATTTTTTAATTAATTATTTAAAAAATATTTTTAAGTAATTATTTGAGCTACATATATTAAATTAAATGCAGGTTAAAAAATAAAATAGTGAAACTACAAGGAAGTAAATATTTATCTTCCAACACCCTTCTTTCAGTTCTGTGTGACTTTTCACACACAGTGGCTGTAGCAGCAGCTCTGCCCCAGTCTCCCATGAGACCAGAGGCTGTCATGCAGAGTTTTTTGCTGTTCTGCCATGTTTTCCCTCCCCTAGAAGGTCGTGCATGGCTCCTACCATCTTCTCCACCTGAGCCTGTGTGATGGCAATGCTGTGCCAGGACTCCATCCTTCCCATGCCTTATCCCCCCTCAGGTACTCACTACTGTCATGTTTTCTTGCTTGTCTCTAGGATTTCCACAGTTCCCATCATTTTGTCACTGGGCACAAATTCAGTCTCACTAAAAGCAATGGAGGGCAGCACCTGTGCTGAAGCCTGGCCTTGCAGCCATGCAGAGAAACTCAGATGTGAAATGGCTGTAAACTCATTTGTCCAAAATGGAAGGTAGTTGACAAAGGAGGAAACACAGGAGGAAAAGCTGACATCTGCCTCATGGCAAAGTTTGAACTATTGCTATCAGGAGAGCTGGCAGTGCTGACGATTTATCCAGGGAGGGTGGGGTGATGAGGAAATGCAGGCTGAGAGACATGTCCAGCAAACCATGCAGGAGACACGTGTGAAGACATACACAAAAGTAAGGTTGCCACTACAAAGCATGGACCGTGCAAGTCTGAGGTGTACAGCACTTTCTCCCTGGGCAGCCTCAAAGCATTTTGGAGTATGACTGTGATCTCACCAGCATCTTAACAGAAGCAGAAGCACCTCCAAGCCACATGGCAGCCTGCACCTTTATCTGGCTTTGGCAGAATCCCAACTGTATGACCTGAATGACTCTGTAATTACAATCACAAAATATTTTTCAACACCTACAAGTGCCATGTCTTTTTCATTAATTGGAAAAAAAAAAAAAAAAAGCAAGGTCAGAGCTAACTGCAAGTACTTAGAATCATAGAATCATTAGCATTGGAAATACCTCTAATATCATCAAGTTCAACTATTAACCCAGCACTGCCAAGTCCATCAGTAAATGATGTTTCTAAGCACGACATCTACACCTTTGCCTATGAATCTCTTATGCTTGATGTTCTTTAAGTTACATCACGTAATGTCTTTGGAGGACAGGAACTAGACTTCTTTCTGAAGAAGCTTAGCTGGAAATTACACACTAGGGATTTTTCTAACACACCCCAAAGGTAATAGGAACACATAATCTTTGGTCTGTATACAGAGGTTGATCCTGTTATTTTGAATTGTACTCCAGCATAATTGCCTCTTTTATCCTGAATGAGAGAAATATCAACACAAAGGTGAACTTTTAAAGCTCTCCATTGCCAAGATGTCTATAGAAGCGCTAGGATTGCCTTTTGCAATCTGAGCAACTTGGTGAGATTTTTGAAACTGTCAGGAGAGAGGCTTACCAAAATGCCTGTGTTATTGGTATGGCGTAAGAGACTTCCAAAAGACTTACCTAATCCTCAGTGAGTCATGTTTTTACTGGAATTTTATTTTAAACAAATTATCTTCTAAATTCTCTCCTCCCTAGAGTATATGCTCAGTGACTATAATACTGGTTGTTCTGATATATCAAGTTGCCAGGTCATCTGTGAATGTTTTCGAGACTTCTTTTCCTGAAGAACCTGGCACCTAAAGGAAGGTGAAGTCTTCTTTTGCTACTGGAGATATTGCTGATTTCACATGTGCTTGCTGGGTCTTGGAGATGACTGACATAAGCAGCTACCACTTCTGACAGCAGGTGCTTATCAGGCCTAAATTTGAATCTCTTAAACTTAGTGGCAAGATTTGCATCAATATGCTTAGTAAGTGACTTGTGATCACTATTCCTCTGCATATACTCTTTTTACAACAGTTTTACAAACAGTTGGCTCCAGGCTAGTGTAATCTGTCTTTCCTCTAACACAAAAATGGTAATGGCCATTGGATCACATGTAGGCATCTGGTGTGTAAACATGCAAATCTTGATTGATAAATAGGCAAAATAGCTGCACAGTTTTGGAACAGGCTGTAATTCTGACTGCAGGAATAGTTGTCAGTGTGCTCAGAGGACGTATGTTCTCACATCAGTCCTTCACTGTTTCTTGTGTGATTTTATAATTTTACATAAATAAAAATCTGATGTAAATTTCTTTATAAACATACCTGTAGAGCTGAGTCCTTAAATAAGAAGACCAGAAGAGATTGCAACCAAAGAGATTCGTAAACAAAAAAAACCAAATAAACAAGTTTTCAATCTTATATAAAAATTAATTGGCACATTGTGTTGTTATTACCATCCCTGTGTTGAATGTCATCATGAGTGCCACAAGAGCAATTTTGAAGTCTCAAAATGGGCATCTCAGCCAATGTGCAAGACCCCACCATATTCAGGATCATATGGTGTGGAGAATTCCTGGTGTGTAGGAAGTATTCTCTGGGTTTAGCCTCACTGAAGGATGACTGTCATCCTACTGTGGGTCCTCTCTGGCACCACCACCTCTTAATGCCGGCACAGCAATCACAGGTTGCCCAGCTCTGTCTGTCCTGGAGTTTACCAGCGCAAAGGAAAGCATTGTACTGTAAATTAAGGATAATGCAAGGAAGCATGAGGCAAAGACCCATTAAGTGGAGGTCACACACAATCTAGATAATCTGAGAGGTCCATGAATAAATTGAGATTTACAGCTGTAGCAGGATTAGAGCAAACTGGGCTCTAGATACACTACAGCCCTAGATCAAGTGCAGTTCCCCACTTCAGTACTGAGATTATTTCCAGGCAAAAAGGAGATCATAATTGCATCTGGTACAGACTTTGAAGAATCTCCTAACAAGGAGCAGGACTCTATTTTAAATTATATATTCTAAAAAAATAAAGAGATGTTGATGCAAATGCGTCATCTCACAAGCCATAGGTAAATTATCCCTGTAGAACCTATGCCTCAAGCTAGTGCAGATCAGAATATTACTTTGAAGAAAGGAGATTTCTTTAACAGTAATAAGGGGGAATTGAGTCCATTTTCATCATGTTTTATAACTCAAGAGAAGTTATCTGTTTCTTGTCAAATCACACACTTTTTGTAGTCACTTGTGCTCAGATTACATGCGAAGAAAAAAATGACCCTTTTCATTATATAAGGTGTTAGACCTACTATCTCAGAGAACCATTTATTAAAGTTCTCGAGTTGTTCATGCCACCTAGTTTCAATGTGGAGATGAAGCAAAGACTTGTTTTTCAGCCATTTTGACACAGGGTCAGCTCTGCTAGAGTGCCACAGAAATCCTGTAATTCCCAGGACACCCTCCAAATTTAACCAAGGGGCCTAACCCACACTGCAAGTTTTGAGCCATCCATCTTTGAATAGCTGAGAAAGAAGTTACTGCCAGGCAATTGTCTCAAGTGTGTCAAGTGTCTCAAGCAAGGTGTGCTGGTTTTGCCTGGGGTAGAATTAATTGTCTTCACAGTGGCTGGTAGGGGCCTATGTTTTGGATTTGTGCTGAACATAGGTTTGATAACATAGAAATGTTTTTCCTGTTGCTGAGCAGTGCTTCCTCGGGGCCAAGGCCTTTTCTGCTTTTCCTACTGTCACACTGGAGAGGGGGCTAGGGGTGCATGGCAGGTTGAGAGGAGACACAGCCAGGACAGGTGACCC
This sequence comes from Pyrocephalus nanus, assembly GCA_038380795.1. NCBI lineage: Eukaryota > Metazoa > Chordata > Aves > Passeriformes > Tyrannidae > Pyrocephalus > Pyrocephalus nanus. The sequence goes on from CM076262.1 coordinate 1,172,724, forward strand.
AAACTGACCGAAGACATGTTCCGGACCATATGACATGCTCAGTATAGAAAGCTGGGGGAAGGAACAGTTTGGAGTGATGGGTGTTTGTCTTTCTAAGTCACCATTATGTGTAATCGAGCCCTGCTCTCCAGGAGGTAGTTGAACACCTGCCTGCCCATGGGAAACAGTGAATTAATTATTTGTTTTTCTTTGCTGTGTGTGTGGCTTTTGCTTTCCCTATTAAACTGTCTTTATCTCAAGCCATGAGTTTTCCAGCTTTTATCCTTCCAGTTCTCTCCCTGATCCCACTGGTGGGGGAGTGAGCAAGTGGCTCCATGGGGCTTGGTTGCTGGCTGTGGTTAAACCATGACAGTTCTTTTTGTCCAATTTGTCCAATGGGGGGCACGAAGGATTTGAGATAATGACAAATTTGATTGGGATTTGCTAGACTGAGTATAAATCAACTAGTAATGCACAGGCTACTCTGCTTGCCATGGGGCTCTTTTTCCTGACTGTCTATTAAGTCTAGCTCTCATTAGTGGCTGCTTTTCACTTTCGCTGTTTGCTGTAGTGCTATACTGTCTATTACCTTACTTTATTGTGCCTGAGAACATTTTGATAACAGCCATGGTGATGTACCTGGACTGGCAGATGGCCAGGGTATTGCAATGTTTGTGCTGCTGTACTGGACAGGCTGGAACTCCACTGTGAAATTAGGTTGAAGGGACTGTGGCATACTGAGTCTGTGATGGAGGAGAGATCTGTGGGAAATAAAAAACTGGTTTTATTATAAGCAAATAGAATGGACAAGTGATACTAACAACAATTTTTTTTAATTTATTTATTTTTCTTATTACTAACTTATAGGTGTTCCGCAAAAGTTGTAAGACATACAGTTCAGTCTTGGAATGTATGTCAGGAACGGGGCAGATGGGAATAGGGAAACTGTAAAATGAATATTGGTAAGGAAACCCCTTATGCCACATGGCTAGTCCTGGAGGCCGCCATGCTGCTGGACACTCCACCTCCTAGCATGGCACAGCCAGCCAGGGAGAGGGAAACACCTCTTCTGTTACGTAAATGAGGCTGAACCTTAAGAATGTTTAAAAAGCAGGACTTTTGAATCGGAAGGTGTGTTCCTAGAAATCCTGCATGACTAGGACACCTGACGTGTTGTTTTTTTCCTTTTTGTTATATTCCTTTTGCTTTGCAAACTTTTGCCATTTTTCTAAATTTAATAAATGAGATTTTTCTCACAGATCCACATACAGCCCATGGAGGACCCCATGCGGGAGCAGGATGCCTGAAGGAGGATGTGACATGTGAACCTGTGAGAAGCCCATGCTGGAGCAGGTTGGCTGGCAGGACTTGTCACCCCATGGGGGACCCACGCTGGGGCACTTTGTGAAGAACTGCAGCCTGTGGGAAGGGCCCACACTAGAGAAGTCCAAGGATGACTGTCTCCTGTAGGTGGGACCCCATGCTGGAGCAGGGGAAGCAAAGATTCCCTTGCAGCCTGTGTTGAAGACCATGGTGAAGCAGGCTGTCCCTCTGCAGCTTGTGGAGGACTATGATGTGGACTACACTAATGGTGGACTGTTGAAGATGAGCTGGAGGATGAGGAGGAGTTTGACCGGTGGAAGGAGTCAGCATCTGACATCATGGACCAGACAGCCACAAATGTCCCTGCACCAGACGAATTGCTTGAGAGACTTTGATATGTCATTGTAACAAGGTCAAACCTACAGTTAGGTTGGGACCTCCATTTTATGTTCATGTTCTTATTCCTTTAGGTTGTAGGTTTTCTCCTATAGGAGAAAGGAGACAGTTTCTGACTGGGCAGCGTACTGAGAGGGTAGCTGTCCTCGCCAGTCATATCCCCCTTGTTACTTAAAAGTTAAATGACAAATTGTGTGCCTTCCCCTTTTTCTGTCAATTCCTTATACCTGTCCAATCCCTTATCCAAGTTTTACATACTCCACCCCTTTTTCACCCCTATTCCTGAACCTTCCATATTCGACCTCTAAACCCCCCCCATTTTGTGAAATAAAGTTAGATCAGCTCATGCTGTGAACAGCTTTGGCTGGGATCAGCTTCAGCCATTGTTCTGTTCCCCTGGTCTCTTGTCCTGTGTTTTGGGTGCAGTCAGTATTTACCCTCAAGGTGAGACTAATTGCTTTCCTACCAGGCTTAGCAAGGAGGACTGCAACTCAGCCACAAGGACCCGCTGGTCTCGGTTTTTCCTGATTCCCTGCAAACCGTGACAGTGGACTCTAACAGGAACCCCTTGTTGCTAGCCAAGCTGGGAACAAGGAGAGTTCATCACAGAGTTGAAACAGGTAACCTGGACAAAAGGACCAGGGATGGGGATTGTAATGGATGTGCCTTCCAATTGTTGTAAGCCATAATTTGAGTTGTATGTTTCAGGAATTACTACCACAAGAACCAATGGAGGAGAAGCCTTACAAGATGCAGTTGCAGTTCAGCGGTGACCTGACCTGGTTCCCAGTAACTCCAAGCAATACAACCACCTCTCCTGTCTCAAGTGACTACCATAACAGATGGAGCCCAAAATGATTGACAAGATTAATTCAAATTGAAAAACTGAGCCATAAGTCAGGTTTTTGGTATGATTTCTGACTCCTAATTCAGTATTTTAATTGCAAGACAGTACTTCATTATTGATGGGTACATACTTTGAAATGGTAACTGTCAGAGACTGAAATTGGTTAATGGCTTAAACATTGTTAAAATCACTAAAAGACTTTTGTCCACTGTAGAAAATTGTACAAAGAAACAGCTTTTCACCAAAGCCCATCCCTCTCTGAATATGCCTCTCTGAATATGAATTTGGACTGGGGTGGGAACCTGAGACAAGATAAAGGCAGTACTATTGTCCAATTATCCCAGAAGAATGTATCCACAAGCGTGAAAGACTGGAATGCTAATGGCTCAGACAATCAAGGTGCAAGCTGATGATGTGCAGAGTAATTGCCCAGTGCAGAGGGGGTGCACACCCATCACATCGGGCTACAAGGTGGGTGTTGAACAAGAGAAGGAAAGAGTCAAATCCTGTGAAGTAGGTAGTGTTTCTTTGACCTTACACAAATTACTTAAATGTGGTTACTCCCTTCCGGGGAAATAGCGAACATTGACATGTTCAAGGTATTCATCTCTGCTGATGGGACATACCAGGCTGCAATGAACTCAACTGTGCTGATGTAACAGGCAGTTGTAACATCTTAGAAGGTGTACCAGACCCATTAAATATCCCTTAACCAGTATTACATCATCCATTGTAAAACTCCCTGTCCCAGGGGAGGTATTGGGGGTGTTCCCACCTAACCTAAACCCAGTAAAAGATACAGACTCCTTCCCTTACCCACAGACTCCTTCTCTCACCACCCAGCTTCTTTCCTCCCCCCACAGGTTTCTTCCCTTACTACCCAGGACTTCCCTTATCACCATGGACTTCTTCCCTCATCACTCTGTCTTCCCTCAACAGTTCCAGACCACACCATCACTTTGACAAGACTGGGACTCTCACTACCAAGATGAGGATCAATGGGATGCCATTGGAATTCATAGAATGGTGATATTTTTCCTACTTAATCTGTCTCTCTGTCACTCTCTTTCTCTCCCTCATCATGTCTCTTTTCCCCATTTCTTTCTATCTCTACCTCACATTTACTGTAAATAAAAATTTGTACTATTGACTTTGGCACATGGTCTTGTTTGAACCCTTAATTCAGGCAGAGACATCTCTTTCTAATAATTTAAAGATCCTGATCATAACAGAACCAAGTATTATTTATTTAAAAAGAATTTACAGTATTTGTTGTACATGACTGGATGTGACCTAATGGACCACGGAAGAAAAACAAAAATTAAAGCTTGAAATAAATATTTGTCTTTATAGATTTCACCAGATGGATTTTAAGTTTATAGACTAAGTTAATATAATACTTATGAGACAGCAGTTTCACGAAGATTTTTTTGATTTATATTGGTGAAGCTGAATTATAGTACTTGCAGAATTTCTGTAAGTAAAAAGTATAGATTTCTTACCAGTAGATGGAAAGTGAATGAAGAAATACAGCACTTAGATACAGAAAAAATAACAGAGTAATTCAACATTTTTCTAAAGCTCATAATATGTTTAAAATAAGAAAAGATATAGTAAGGGTAGTCTGCAATCAGAAAAATAATTGCAAACTGATTTTCAATATGCATTAAAAATTTGAGAAATAGAAACCAAGAGGAGGAAAGATTACATGCCAGGAACACAATTAAATTCAGTCAACCAGTTAAATGATCAATTAGAAAACATAGCAAGGGCAAACAGATCAATGGTTTTATCTTTAAATGAAAACAACATTTGCATGTTTAAGGTAAGCATAACCTCCTTTCACATCAGTTAAAATTCCAAACCTTGTTAGTTTTTCCTCTTTCTTTTTTCCCTAAATGATTGTTTTTGCATTCACTTATTTTGTCCTTACCTGACCTTGAGAAGAGACTGCGTTTTAGAAAGGAGTCAACTGCTGATATCACACAGCTTTCCTTAGAACTTCCTATAGTGGGAGACTAGTTCACAGAACTCATTCTCTTTCACCCTGAAGTCACAGATTCAGATCTATCTTAATTGGAATTAAAAATATTTACCTATGACTGCTTTTCAGTAGCTTCTTATCTGTCAGGGACAGTTCTAATGGACAAATACTTGTGTGGCAGCTGGGGACAGTTCCTAATGGACAAATACTTGTGTGGCAGCTGGATCACCAATGGCATCTGCAGATTGTTTTAGGAGTGGTGAAAGAAGTCACTGTATTTACTAGGACTAATCCACCACAGTCTAAGGAGATCCTGTGATATGTATGTTCTTCTCAGAATCTATACATCATCTTACTTTGTGTGCAGCTCAAAGTTTGCTGCTTCTAAAACTGAACTGGACTTGAAGCAGAAGGTCAGAAAGCATAAGGGAGGAAGAGAATTAGGAAAGACTGTTTCAGTATGGAATAAAAGTATGTCTTGCAGTATCAAAGGATTTTATTCTTTAAAATAAAGAAGGAAGTCCTCAGGAAAGAAGAAAGTGCACTGCCACTTCCTGAGCCATTTTCAGAATGTGGAAAAGAAGGATCCTTTCCAAGGTATGAACCTGAAAGCTTCCACCAGCCCTACATTGAATATTAATGGTCACTTTGGCCCTTGTGTAGGTGAATTCAACAGGGAAAACTTCCAGTCATAAAACCTGTGCAATGTAGAGCTGGTTCTTTTTAGCCTCGAGCTGTACAAAGCAGGCATAAGATGCTGTATTTGTGTTTAATTAGATGCTCTTAATTTTAGTGTGTGTGTTGGCCCAGCCACCTGTGAGAGTCTGTTCTTTTTCTGCCAAGTTATGTGAAAACAAGCACTGATAAATGAGAACTTTGTCCTTGAAGGTCGCATCTTGTATAAACTGAAACTAATTGGGGCCTCACTATTGGCTGAGGACCCTCCAAGGGCATTTGAAGGAGAAAGTGAAGAGGAGGATGATGAAGTAAGCCCCCAGACTCATTTAGGAAAGACACCCCGAGGTGTAGCATGCAGGCACGGGGAAATTCCAACGTACAGACGCATGGACAGAAGAGGTACCCCTTACATGATGGGGGAAGGCACTGAAGGCCTCTAGCTGGGTGGTGCTGGCCACACCTGCCCAGGTAGACATCACTGGCTAATTGTATAAAAAAGCAGATAGCTTGTGCTAGGAGTAGACTCAAGCTTCACGTGGAGGACAACATTGCCTTGGCAGGGACACCTGCCATTTTGTGAGCCTGCCGATGCTCCAGGGTTGCAGCTTCTGCTATGGGGAATTTTAAGCATTCTGAGGTCGGTGAGACAACCTCATAAATAACGCTTGAGTGAGTGAGAGTGTTGTCTTGGGTGCTTATTTTCCCTTCTCTTTCCTATCTCTCAGCTTCTCGTCTTGTTGGCCACTTCTTTGTAATAAATACTGTTTTGTTGCGCTTCCAGTGGTGTACTGGTTTCAGTTTCAGCATTCTCCCTTCTATAGATGCCCTTGTTCTGCCTGGTGTGGAAGCAGTAACAGGTTGTGTACAGTAAAGACAAGAAAAGCCAGATTTGTCATTCTTAAGCTTGAGAAATTTTGGGAATGCTTCTTTAATCATACTTTTTGTGAGACAACTTGTTTCAAAAAGAACAACTGATATTACTGGTGATTATGATGATATTGTCTACAGTAAACTAACCTCCTCAGAATCTAAGTATTGTGCTGTTCATTTACACCAGGGAATAAAACCAGCTGGAGCCACAGCTGCATTTGCAGCAGATGTCAAATCCATACTGCTCATTGCCTTTAGGTGTATATGAAAAATCCTATTTACATGGAGAAGCAAGACACTAATGCAATGGTGTCTGAGCTATGGAAACTAAAAGTTAGCATCCATTGATGAAGGTCAAATGAAATACAATTTAACTGTTTGAGTCTAGTAAATGTAATAGCAAGTTTAGGTGATAAAGAAACACGTCAATTCTGCAAAACACAAGTGAAAATTTAAAACAAAATCTTTATTGAAAGGCTTTGTCTTCCTATTAGTCTGGAAGGGTGTGTTTGTGAACAGCCTTCTCTGGGAATATAAACTGTGAAAATGCATGGTGAAACGTGCTATCAGTGCCTCAGGAATTGTGTGTAATTACAACGTATAGGACAAAAATGAGTTAATTACAAAATCATATGCAAATCCTGTTTCCTGCTCCCCACTAGCAAAAGCTACCTTTGTTTAATCTTTAGGTTTGGTTTTTAAGTTAGAAGTCACAAGGAAAGCTACAAATTTTGGTGGGTAACAGAAGTACAAGGACACACATTTTTCTGGCTGGCAGTAGGTAGGTGTAAAGGGATCCAAAAGCACTCTGAGTTCTGGGAAGAAAAGTCTTGGGAAAGGCTCAAAATACTGCAATTCAGAGCAGCTGTGGGATGTGAGAATGCTGGGATTTTCTCAACCTGCTTTCCTGTCACTTGTTTTTTAGCTGCTTTGCAAAGTCTAAGTTTCAGTGATTGCTGTCCTCAGCTGTCCTTGGCATTATGTCTTGTTGACAAAACTCCTAGGAAGCAGCTAAACTCTGTCTTTCTGTCTGCAGTTGCATATCCCAGGTCAGGACTCAAAGGCGAATTTGCTCAGCGCTGACAGGAGCAGTATGCAGAGAGTTCATTACTTGCTGTGAGTCACCCACCCAAGCTGCCAGGGAGAAAAAGATCCTTTGTATTTTCTGCCTGCTCCTGGCTCTTGTTGCTGTTGTGAGACAGGAAAAACAAGGCATCCTTTGACTCTATTTTTATTTTTAGATGCATTTTCTCCTCTTGCTTTATTCAGTATTTGACATCTATAAAGCACTGGGATACAACTGACTTTCTTACTGCTTTCATGGACAGACCAGATTCCCAGAAGTGTTTGGAAGGAACCTGGGGATGCCATCTACCCCATCTCCTGCTTGAAGCAGAACTTGTCCTGGAACTGTATCAGATCAGCTGTGGCTTTGTCTAGCCAAGTCTGGAAAAATTCCAGGGATGAGGGTCCCTTTGTCTTCCTCTGCATGTGCAGTGTAACATGAGTAGAAACAGAAGATAAACATAGTCTTTCCTTTTTCACAAGTTTGCTGCTTCATAGGAATGCAATCAGCAGAGGAGGGACTGACTAACTTGTCTTTCAAATTAGGAAACTCAATTTGCAACAGGTAACCTTGTTGATACAAAGTAAATCATGATGTAAAGTGGTTTTTGTTGTATTGCCTTGATTTTCATGAAACATCAACTTTTAAAATCATATCAACTAAGAATGTCATGTTACTCTGCTTTATGTGTAAGTTTGTAATGGTATTGATTGCAGAAATATAGTGTAAAATGTAGCTTCAGCAGACTTCAAATTTAATAGTGCCCTTTCACAAAGCAGAAGAAAATGCTCACTTGTGACCAAGCGAGAATTTTCCAGCTGTTTGGGGCTTTGGGGGAATCCAGAGATGGTAGTGAAATGCTTCAATAGGTGTTATTAATGAAAAGGTGCTGGAGCAAAGGATCATAAAGCAGCAGTTCTTACTTCTACCCTAAGGTGTAAATAGTGGTAGGCTTGCAGCAGGTACTTCAAGGAATGCTTACCTTTCCCTGATAGGACTGGAGCCTCTGGCACAGTTATTTTATATTCTTCTCCATTTCCTCTCAACCCACAGCAAAGGTTTTCTGAGAAGTAATTATAACAGGATTACTGGGTGGTGGGAGTAAATGTGCTTATTTGCAGTGTGACTACAGAAGATGGAGCTGGGAGAGTAGGGGAATATTCCCTTGGATTGTCTGAATTCTCAAAATTCTGAGTAAGAGTTGATTGAGTTGGTTATTTTTACTTAAGGCTAGTTCCCTAATCATGTTGCAGAAATGCAGAGGAAGACCTGAGGGTGATGGACAGCAAATGAGACAGGAGTTCACAATGTGATGAAGTTGCAAAAAAATTAGTCTTGTACCAGATATCTAAATAGGATATGACTTTTAAGGACTGGAAAATAATTCTGCTTCATGCAGCTTTGCTTACACTTGCAAATGCTATGTTCAGGCTTAAAAATATTTTGAAAATTTGATGGAATCTTGGACAGCTGACAGTAATACTCAGGTTTTGGGGAATCATTCCTATGGAATTTAAAAGGAATTTAAGTCTAAAGAGAAAAAGCTGAGCCTACACTCTGTTCCTTATCCTGGAATAACCTATGATATTTCAGTCATGCAAGACAGTTGCTGATGTAAAACAAAGGGAATGTCCTGAAATCAAAATAACTGTCCTGCTATTTAATTCTAAATGAGCTTTGGTGATTTGACCTCTTTCAAGAGTGGATTTTTGTACCATTTTAGGCCAGTGAAGCATTTCCTGCATCACTGAAAATTGTCAGATGCATCAGAACCAGGATAGTGGTAGGCACTAAACTCCCCCATATCAGCTTGTCTGCCAGCATGCCTTAAAAATACAAGTTATTATTTTCCATAGTTTTAAATGTGAGTTACTACTTCTGAGCAAACATAAATGAATAATGCAGATTTCTTTCCATGTATAGCCATGCACAGAGATGTCAGTATATTTCAATCACAAAATGTGCTTTATCTAAAAAGATGGGTCTAGAAAAGAGTATTAGTAGATGGGTAGATTTCTAAAGACCAATATGTTTGCTAGCTCAAGGTGTGTAACCATTTGCTTACGATAGTCAGATGTTAACATCCTGAATTAAAAACAGGCAAACAGCTGATGATGTAATTAGGAGTTGCCAGACTGAATGCATCTACCAATTCCAAACAGCTTCAATAGACTGTTTGTTTACTGTGGTTTTAGTTTGTAATGCATAAAAATACTGAATGTGTCTATAACACAAGACCAAAAAACCAAAACAAGTCTAAGCTCTCTAGTTGTACAACTGCTTTATGAGTCATTTGGGAAAAGCAGAGCCTTACCTAGTGGGATCTCTGTCCTTGGGTCACATTTCTAATGCATCTTCTGTAGGTAAAAACATCATGAATGTCAAAAAAACAATCATAAGCTTTCTTTTATTTTATTTGGAGAGAGAAGTAACATTTATGTCAAATGTATTCAAGCTCTGCTGCCATCCTTTTACCAGCATTTCCTCTATTACACACAAACTACAAGAAAGCCAGGGATAATATTGTGAAAGATCTGTTTCTGGTGATATGAGTGGAAGTTTGCAGAAAGTAAGTGTTGTTGCTCTTTGGTGTTTCATGCCCTTGAGTTGCCTATGCATCCCTGCTGATGGCTGAATCGCAGACAGGGGGATGCTCTCCTGACTTCTTCAGCGCCATCACAAATACATCTCATAAAATACAGAAATTTCCATGAGCATGTGACTGGTTTTGCCTTCACAGGTGTACTTCTCTCCACTAAATAAATACATTAAGTTCAAGATCACCTTCCTCTTCTATAAGGCCCTTAAATACATTTTATGATATGTATCTGGGTTAAGACAGCAGCTGTCAGCTCAGGTACAATGAATCTGACAGAAAAGTCAGGGAATGAGGCAGCAGTTTCCTACAGACTGATTCAGGATCACTTCTGATTTCATTACCCTGTGTACCAGATAAACGAGGAACATGAGGCCTGCTTTCATGTATAAAAGCTCATGGACTCAATGATGAAGGAATGCATATAGAACTTCATGACAGATGCTGTGGGTTGTGATTTTTATTCTTCCTTGCTCTGTTAAGATTTGAAAGTATGGAACAAAAAATGGCATAGAAACCAAATGGTGTTGCATAGCCAGGGCTGTTGTTAATGCAAATTGTCTTTTTCCAAAGGCCTGTCCAAGGCAGAAGTAAGGGTTTTATTCTTACATATATCTTTATGAATGTCATCTATGTACATGGATGCATCTTTCTGCCCCTTCACTGTTCATTTTCCTGGGGTCCCTGTGTCCTGGGAGTGGAGTTTAGATGAGGACCATAAGGTTCTGTTTCTTTGGGTTTATGCCTTTTCATACGGATTTTTTTCTGAACATTGGCCTCATAGTAATTCTTTGTCCTTTGACACAAATAATATTCCAATATTTGGAGGCTCTTTTGGCTTCTTTCTATCATTAGCAGAATTTAATAATCTTGGTATTTATTCATTGCAACTTTGTTAGCCTAATTCCCCTAACACAGTATAAAAATAGACCTTTAACCAACTTTTTAATCTATGGTAGCCAAGTCTGACTTTCCAACTCGTTCTGTAAAACACTAAGCTATGCATTTGCTCCCAATGAACACAACTTGTGCTGTCTGCTGAGTTGCTTTTAGTGCTTTGTTTTTTCTCAGCACTTAATAATGCAGAGCTCAAAACACTACCCATTACCTTGCAATCAACTGAGAAATCAGCAAAGGCTTTTGACTGAACTGGCTTAACTGCTTACCATATTGACTAACCTTGGGCAGGAGTTTCTGTTTCAGGTGTCATCACACATGGGAGTATTTAACTACTCCTTCCTTCAGTTTGAATGAAAGGTACTTTCTAGACCTGTGTGAGTAATGGGTATTGTTGTGGGGCAAGAATACGTATCAGTTTAAAAATTGTTTGGATTTACTCTATGTTAAATGTATAATTCTGACTGGGAACAAAACTGTAATTTTGGAATGACACTTGTTTTAATGAAAAAATCACTAAAACTTTTCACTTAATTCAACCTAGTTGTAATTCTTTCAAGATTTGCCTTTCTCGCATAATTTCTGATCTCTAAAAAATGTCTCCTACCTCTAATGTTCAGTATACTAATTTACTTTAATGCTGGTAAATTAGTGGAAGCCTTTCTTATGAATACTGAAAATAGACTTTTGGGGATCATAGCTTGAAAATGTCCTTTTCCATCTGATATTAATTTTTGAAACCATTTTTTTGAGGGGGATTTATTTTCTGATTCCTCTTTTCCATGATTGCTCTTCCCAAATTCAGACCAGTGCAGAAAGTGGTCTAATGCTCTTTTCCCAGCACTTTATTTAAATGTGAAGGTATTTCTTTGCTTGAATTTGTCTACTTACATTAGAGACTCATCTTTTCTTACCACATGCTTAGACTTCCAAACTGTGTTCAGTATCATAGTAATATTTGAATCACTGTTCATTTCTGCCCCAATCCTTGACCTAGTGCTTTTTCATATATGTATTTGGTAAATCTCTTCATAATCCTCTTACCCATTTGCCCAGCAGTGCTAACAAGTGCTTTCTTTGATGTTCTTGCTCTTTCTGAAGTCCCTGAAATTCACTCCTTGGAAAATAGCTGTTTGCATTCTGAAAACAGATCTTTTCATGTTATGTCAAGAAAACTGTGATCATTTGGATTAGTTTTTCAGAAAGGTGGATTCTCCTATGCTTGAAACATTTGATTTCAGGATTGTAAAATTGAAGCCTGTGTAATTTAGTCCCTCGAAGCTTTATGCTAGCTTCAACTCATGATCAGAAAAAAATATACAGTTGGAGAATCCACAACTACTGCTAACTTTCACAGATTTCCAGGGAAAGATGTGAGGTTTAGATGTTTTAGTAGATTAGACTAGATAGTCGGTCATGCACTTAAGGCCTATGATGATACAGTTATGTTTGCTGGTTTTTGTTGATTGTCTGTCAGTGGAGCCTTGGAGCTTTTCTGATATGAATGTGAACTCCTTGTATTTTGCTTTTTGAAGCTTTATGTTGTTTCTATTTTTGTAAATGGTATAATAATATTCTCTGAAGATGCGATCTGGTACCTTTATTATGCACTCAGCAAGACAGGCTTTGGGTGACTTTGCATGCTAAATTCTGTATAATCCTAATGTACTCTATAAACAAGTCATAATGTAAAAAGAATTGAGATGTATAATGTTGATGTATAATTCATGGACTCATTTATAGGGGGTGCAATATGCACATGCTAGCAGGTTCATCTGGGACCTGCAAACTGAACTGAAAATTGTTTTGACTTATGTTCAGTGTAGTGTATAGTTTAGTAATTTTCCAAGATATATCTTAATTGTCAGAGGAAGAGGTGAATTACTTTCTAAAGAAGAAAGTAGGACAAGAAAATCTATGTCATGTCAAAGTATTTAGCCCAATCAGAGTATGAACAAAGAGGAGGGACCATGGAAGCACTAACCTTGTCAGTCATAAAGGAGAACAACCTCAAACTGAGATTAATCTCACTCTGACTATTGAAATGTTATGAGTGTCTTCTTTTATCAAATTTTGTCAACCCATAAAGAATGGTGTCTGACAAAAGGGATTCTAGTGGATGATTGGTTGGGAATAAGAGAATAAAATCATTATGTATTTAAATCATATTCATTTAGCCTTCAAATTTGTGGGACTAATGGGAAAAGCAGATACCAGTCCTATTCTAGAACTTACATTGTATTTCTCCAGGGCTTCTGAGCAAGGAGGATATACCCATGTTTGATTAATCAGGTCTTGTGATTTTAAAATTACATTAGGAAAGCACACAAAGTGTTAACAGGAAGAATCAAGACTAATGTTGTGGTAAAACCTCTTGCAAATGTTCAGGGAGCTTTTGATTTCTGTTCTTTTTACTAATGTTGATTTGGGTTTGGTTTTGGGTTTGGGTTTTTGTTTGTTTGGTTTGGGGTTTGTTTCCTTTTTTATTTGTTTTGGGGTGTTTTTTTTAATTCAATCTGTTGTCTTTTTTTTTTTTTAATGTGTAATTGCCCCTCTAAAAAGGCTTTCATTTTCTTGGCTTTTTCCCCCTTTCTTAGCTGAATTTTCATACTTTCTTTTTCCTTGTCCCCTTCATGGTTTTGTCTTTGCTACCCACTGTAAGCTACATTACCTTGAAAGGCCCTTGTCTCTTTAGCATTGCCTCTTTGAGGTCAGGCATGACCTTTCTTGCCTTTATTTCCACTGCACAGTGTAACAATTTGGAAATGCTTAACTAATTTCCATTATGATTCACACCTTATCCGTTAATGTTAAAGTTAGTTATTAGGGTACGACAGGGGTTTACACTCTTACACTGTGCTGTAAGTATTACATCAGCCTAGTGTGGACAGATAACTTGTTCTGTAGCTGAGGACTCTGGGACAGGACCTCCATCCCTTCAGTCAGCAGCAGAGTCCAGTTGAAGCTGGGCTTGGCACGCACTCTCCCTCACTGAACTATGAGTGTTATTCCTTTAGACTGAGCAGTGTGCTGGTTACAGAGGTCACATACATTTTCAAGTTGCTCCTACAACTTTAGCAGAGCGCCTGTGATGGTACTAACAGCCCTAGAAGTTTCAAAATTGGTTTCAAGCTGCCTCTAAGAAGCAGAGGAGTTGTTGCCATAAACTGACCTTCCAGCCCTGCATGGCTACATGGAAGAAAACTAAAGTGAATTTTCTAGAGAACTTCGTGTTTGTTAAGTCCAGAACATTATAACTGTGAACACGCTTGAAGTGAATTTTGTCATTTTTAGCAACTCCAAAGCAGGAAAGTAACAGGACCCCAAAGATTAGCTCTGAAATGAGCAGTCTGGCTTGGGGAGGCTTGGAGACACCAGCCTTCTCTTGTGTGGGCTTGAATGCTATGCCTCTTTTGTGATCCCTCATAGATCCCTGCAGAGTGCTATGAAATACTGCCGAGCAGAATATCATTTTAAACCCACTTTACCCAGACGTAGAGACTGTACAGAAGTCGCTAAAGTCCATAGAAGCAGAGAACAAGTACACAGTGTTCTGAGAAGTAATTAGTCACTGTATGTGAAATATCAGTGAAGCCTTTAAGGGAGAAATTGCTAAATGAATCAGTCTTGAAAAAGTACACCCATTTAATCAAGTGAATTTAAAAATCAATCTGGTTCATCTGGTGCAAATCTCTAATGTTCATTTCTGTTAATCCTTTTAACACTTGTGTATATCAATTTTGCTTGTGTCAGTAAGTTACTGATGGAGAGCAGATATAAAAAAGGGCTTAGAACTCATGAATTAGGTGTTCCAGTGCCCGAATTCTAAGTAATGGAGTAAGTGGGGAGTAAGTAATTCTAAGCCTGGAGTAAATTACAATCATACAGTAAAGCATACAGACTCCCTGTACAATGGAAAGAATTGAGAGGGAGTTTAAACTAGCCCTTGTGCAAAAGGAATCTCCTCCGAGTTAGTGATGGGGAACATTGAGTACAGTGTCATATCTGATCATTTGCTTCTTTATGGAGTTTTAATGTCTAGACTGAAAAAAAGAGGTTGGGAACCTGTGTCAAGAGGTCCAACCCATTTTTGAATGTCTGCAAACCCTCATAACTTTAGAAGCCTTGCCTTCTGATTGTGCCTTCCACTTTCTGCAGCCACAGATGAGCAGACAGAGCAGTTGATCAGAACAGGGGAGCAAGTCCAGTCCATCAGCTTTCTTAGCCTGGAAAACTGCACTGCTCCACCAGTGGAGGCACCTCTTGCCCCTTCTGCAGATGTAGGATACCAGGGAGCAAGGTCCACAGTGATCACATGTCTGTAGAGCAGATAGGTGAGAGTCTAGGGTGGTAGATTAGGGATGGGGTGTTTCCCTAGGGCAAGGAAATTCGTGTTCCATAGCAAAGTCACAGGTTTTCAGCTAGTGAATGTAAACCAAAATGCAATACATCAAGTTTTCAGGCAACAGGATGGCTTTCTGGAGGCACCTGCCTCTCCCTATGTACTGCACTGATGCCTCTGTGCCTTGTCCTGGGCTCCTGTTACAGATAAGTGGCTAAGGATTCATTTTTAACACATCCCCAAGTTTACTTAAACTGAGGACCAAGGCCTTGTCTATGCAGATTTTTGGAGCTGCCCTTTTTTTGCACCTCCTCTGTGTTCATGCTGTGTTTTCATATGTAGGGTAAATCCCTGCTTCTGCTTTCAAGCAGCAAAGAGGGGTTGTGCAGAAGAGGAAACACAGTGCAGACTGATGAAACACAGCTCAGGATTGCTGCTACCTGACCTCTTGTGCTTCATGTATGTGTCTGAAGCACAGTGTCTGGGGAAAAAGCAGGACTGAAGGGGAAAAAAAACAAGAACAAGGTCAGCCTCATACTGCACCAAGCAGATCAGCAGAATTTCTGGGTCAGAATGGATGAGGCATTCAAGTGACGAGTGGAGAGGTTTATGGAATAAACAACGAGGCACTGTTTTGCCTTTGAGGAGAATGTTTAACTCTTGATCATTGTAAGCATATGTTATTTGACCTCAGCAAAGCAATCCTAATGCTCTTTTCATCAAGCTAGTGGAGGGTTTTGCTTAGAGACCTCTTGGAGAGCGCTGGGTTAGGCTGCTGTCTAATTGAGTAACCTGAATCTAATTCTGTTGTTGTAATTGCCTGGGGGAAGTAGAAAGGGCTGGTTACCAATTAAGATTTTAATGTTATTAATTTAAGAGAGTTTGAAGGGCATATGTAGTCTGAGGAATCTATTTAATTGATAGGAAAACAAGGTAAATATCCTCCTGCCTCAAATTCTAGCTGTGTTCTCTGCCCAGGGAATTTAGTTTACTATTTTTACTTTTGAAAGGTCAGGTTTTTGCAGCCTGCGGCAGGACTGGCATAGCCTTGTCATGAGAAGCTGAAATCCAAGCTGCAGCTCTGCCTTTCCACAATGAGGGGCTGGGTGATGAATGGCAGACACCCTTTTCTGCAGAACAGCTGTAATTTGTGTTACAGCATGGTATGACATCAGTGTTCAGATCTTTCAAAACCTAGCTGCTGTCTTCCAGTACAGAGAGTAACAGAAGAAGAAAACAACTTATGAGAAAGAAATGGTAAGGACAGAAAGATTGTTTTTGGCTTCATAGCTCTCTACTGAGCAGAGATGAACCCTCTTCTAGTAATCATAAGAGAAATTCTATACAAAATTTTTGTTACAACACCCCATCCAGTTCATCTTTGTGAACTTCAGCTCACAACTGACCTGAAGTACAGAGTATTACATAGTTAAAAAAGGACTAAAATGTGTCAACCCTCCTTTAGCACATGAAGATTATTAGATCTTCAGGACCGAACGGCTGGTCCCAGATGTTTGCGATAATGCAAAAAACTCCCAAATCAATTAAATATTAAGCAAGTTCCTATTACTTTTTTTCTTTCTTTCTTTCTTTTTTCCTAAACTTTTTCAATAAGAGAGATAAAAGTGTATTGAATGACTGCTGGAGCATAGAAACTGGTAACTCTGAAGTTATACAAACTGCAACCAAAAATTAATCCTGTGGTACATTTTGGATTTGTGTTTGTCAGCCCTCTAAACAGCTCCTATGTGGGCAGTGCATCCATCCACTCAGCCTAGTAAGTCTTTTGCTATGTAAAGTGGCTTTTGAGATGCTGACACTTGTTTCAGTGAGGTAGCAATGACTTTATATGGAGTAAAATTGCAATTTATAATAGAAGCTGCAGAGTTCAATTTCCCGGAGTATGGCATAGGGCAGGTCTGTCTTTGTGATCCAGAGGGATTCTGCTTGTATGACCTGGAGGGCAGACCACTGTCTACCCGACTTCAAGAATGAGGCAATGGCATCAAAGCAGAGCTCTGTGTCCTTAATGGGCTCTTTGAAGCCATGGTAGCAGAGAAGGTGAAGTACTGCAGCTCCCTCCTTGCTTCTGAAGAAAAGCCAGCACAGCACAGCTCTCTAGAAGTTTAAAAGTAAAGAAACTAAATATGATTTTATGGAATATACTGCTCTCGGGGAGTTCCTGTTTCTGTTGAGTTACCTAATTTGTCACTGAAGCTTTAGCTGTAAAGCTCTACTCTGCTTTTGATAACACTTCCCTGGTCTGCAAGTAGAGAAATCTTGTGTAGCCTTCTCTACCACTGCAGTCATGGTGTAGTAACTTGTACAAACAGAAAGTGATACCTTCAATGGTACCTCCGTGAACTTCACATAAATGAACACACAATGTGAGAAAAAAATCAACAAAAAAAGTTAATTTGACTCTACATTGAATAAGGATTGCTTGACACTTCAGCTGTCACATTTGTTAAAGAAACTCATGTAGCCTATTTTGATACTGTTTTGGTGGTTGCATTCTGCAGGGCTAGCAATGAAGTTAGCTAGTAGAAGTGATCGCCAAAACGGAGATAAACTGAATATTGTAAGATATTGGTGAAACATAGTACTGAATTCCAGTCCTCACATGGATAAATTTATTGTCTGATTTATATCAGTGCAATCAAGTTTCAAAAAAAAAAAAAAAAGCCCAACAAAGCAACATGACTAATCTATTGAAACAGTTCATTTTAATACTGACTACTGGCAGCAAACTACTTACTAATGAGGTTCAGGATGTGAATTATTGTTGAAATGAATCCTTGAATAGTTTTATATAATGCATTGAAGAAAATCACAATCTGTTTGCAACATATTTCAAAGCAGAAAGAGATTAAATTAATTTTACATGTTATATTCCTTTTGAAAAAGTCCCTGGCCCTAATAGGCATTTCTTACTGGCCTTTTTTTTTTTCCTTTTCATAATAAGAGAAGACTTACCTAAAATAGAAATGAAATAAGCAACTGCAGTGAATATTCTACTCAGTACTGCAATAATAATATGGCTTCTTTCCCATGAGAAATAGGTACCAAAACATTAACATTGAGGACTTGTGTTCTTTGGTGTGACTTCTATCCAATGTATAGTCAAAGACAAATCAGCCCCTGATAATCCTGTTACAAATTATAATTTTCTGTGTATTTTCAGTGTCATCTTTACTTATTTATAGATATTTATTACCTAGTAGTTAAATTATTAGAACTTGTTTTCAGAAGTGGGAGGAAAAAAAAGACTATTCCATTTTCTCTCTGGTGATGTTTCAGCCTTGCAAGTTCAAAAGAACCCTTTGGGTTATATTTATGCCTGCAGACTTTTTGCTGGATGAGATACTGCTTGCTTGTGCTATGGTGGTGCAAGTTGTATGGAGAAGAACTCCTGGCTTGAATTGCAACCAGACTTGTAAAGTTACTCTTTCAGTTAAAAGCCAAGGCACAAAAGTGCCTTTGGGAATTCCAGTAGCTTCCCTCTGGCATCACTGAGCACTCTACTTTGAACATTATGAAATGTATATGCCAACAAAACATATAACACCAATATGGAGTTTATAGCTTTGTAAAGGAGGACTCTGATGAACTGGGATACTGTATGTCACACTGGCACTGCTAATGTTAATAGTGATGGAGTACATACATACAATAATAAAAAACTCAAGTGCTCTGACCATGAGAGCTGCAGCAGGTAAACGCCTCGAAATTAGTTACCTTGTAGAAGTCACCTTCATTTTATTGTCTTTGTTTCTTGCATATGCATGGGTTGCCTCGGAAAAGATACACAAGGGCCAGTGCACATGAGTATGGATGTGTTAAAAAAAAATTTAAATTTTTTTGCCTCAATCTTTGACTTGGAGAAATTCATATCAGTTATTTCTCTTATGACAAGAGTTCCTGTGTCCAAGCTACGTGGCAGGGGAAAAGGAAGCTTTGGTCTGCTCAGGCAGCATGAGCCTGCCTCAATCACAACTTTGCTTTATTTCTTGTCTTCATTTGTCATTGCTCAAGGACCTGTAGGTGCTATCTTGTGCTCAGGGCAGGGGCTGCAGCACAACTGTTTCTCCCCCACCACGTTAGCAGCTTGGCTGTTTTCTCCCTCCTGCAGCTCAAGGTGATGCCCAGCAATGAGCAGAGATGACTGGGCTCCAGCAACACTCCCAGGACTGCATGAGCTCTTGCTGATGGCAGTAGGCCCTGTGCAAACACTCCGTGTTGGAAGATTCCAGTGTGGCAACTGTGAGAGAGAAGGTGAAAGGAGATAGCCAGAGCTAATGATTAAGAGAAGGGGAGGAAAACCAGCATCCTCAAGCCTGGAGTGGGGTTGGGACATGAGAAAACATGGCCAGATATGGGTGCACCTTCTCAGTCAGGAAGGCAGCTGGCACAAACTCTGTAAGTTCCTTTGGCTGATATCCTGGGTTTGGGTCATTTCATGCATTTTGACTTGACATTAGAAATCCTTAAGGTAGCTTGACTAGTAAACTGCAGCCTGACTTGGCCCACCTGTAGAGCATCTGGGCACCAGCTGCAGGGACATTAACAGAGCAAGAAATCCATCTCCTGACCCAGAATCTAAAAAGCAGGTGTTATGTGTCTTTTTGTAGGTTCAGGTTCCCAGAACCCTAGCTTTCCTCTGTTTAACAAAAATCAGCTGGTTTAATGCAGAAACCTATTCAAATTGCTAATATCTTTTCTATCCTTCACTAATGAAGACTGAATGTGAAGTAACCCCACTCTGATTATTTGGTAATGTTTTGGTTTTCTTGTTTTCTTTTAGTAAATCTAATTGTGCACTGAAAGCAAAACCCACTTGTAATTTTCTCTAGGTTTTGTAATTTGTTATTTGCTCTTATAGATTATTCAGTAAACTCAAATTGCTTTTTGTCTTAATTGGGTCTTGTCTACATTCTTCCCTGGCCAATTTTCAGCCTATCACCTAAATTGCTTTGTGCCCTAATAAGATTGACTGGTTGATAAAAGGTATAACGTTTATTTTACACCTTAGATTCCCCTCAGCTTGTGTAGAAAAATAATTTTAGAATTATTATATTTTGCATCTGATTCTAGTGGCCACCAGTTTGCCAGAATATCTTGCTAGCTGAAAGTATTTAGGAGAAGACTGTTCATTCAGACTTTCCTTCAAACATATTTTTATTTTTTTTAGCCATCATCCATCTAATAGTAAACTTTTCTGAAACCCGTTTTTGGAATTTTACTACTTAACTTTTCTCAAGCTTGAACTGAACTTGTCTGGTTTACAGTCTGGGTTGGTCTTGTTGGCATAGAAATCTGAGGTAACTGGAGTTTCATAGTTCTGTTTTCTCAGTAGTTATTAAACCAGTGGTCATGTATATCTTCACCTCAGATCTCTCCCACACCTAGGTCTGTGTTGCTGTTTTTTAATGCATTTAAGTAACCACGTGTATTTTTATAGAATTTAAGTGTTATATTGTAGGTAATAGGCCCTTTGAATACTCCTTTTCAGTGATAATATCTGCTGATCCTTGTTCTAAAAAGGACACAACCTTGTTTCTAACTTCTCCCAGTTGATAAGAAACAGTAATGTGAAACTCAAAAGGGATACATGATAGTTTTGCTATATGAATATAGCTGGTTCCATTTAACCTACATAAAAATTATCCACAGATAATTTATGTGTGTAACATACGAGAGACAGGGTATTAGAACAGTAAAATTATTGTTTATTTGTTTTTAGATAGTCATCCCAGAAATCTTGTGAAAGGGCTTGTGGGTTTGGTTGGGTTTTTTTGTTGTTGTTTTTGGGTTTTTTTGGTTGTTGTTGTTGTTGTTTGGTTTTGTTTGTTTTTTCAAATGAAATAAAACTATTAAGTTTATCTCACTAATGCAAGTTAAAAATTATATCTTTATGGGAACAGAGGGGTTGTGAGTTACACCTTGCTGGCTCTGGAGAGGTGGCTTAGCTCTATTTGGCTACTCCCAGCTTGTTTGGGTTATCTCTGCAAGCACTATGAGTGTAAGGGGCCCAGTTTCAGTAGGCATTAAGTTTCAGAGCCCTCTGATAGCCCTCAGAGCCAGCTGAAATACAGAGCAGATAGAGCCATGCTGATACCCCCTTGACAAGGAGCAACACCTCTTTCCCAGACCTGCTCCTGTTCTACTGTGCACAAGGAGCCCCATGCAGCAGCATCTTTCTGTTTTCTGCATCCAGCTTTGCTGTGTGAACAGCAGCTGGCTCTTCAGAGTCAGCACACTCTGAATTTGTAAGGAGTTTGGGGGACCATACTGAAATTTTCTGCCCTTTTTTATTTACCAGCAATTCTTCTCTAACAGAGAAGACAGTCAACATTGCATGTGGTTTCTACCTCCTGACAGATACCATTAGCTGGGACTGAAATGAGCCTTCCCAGGGTCTTTCAGTCAACAGAAATCTGCATGTGAAATCTGTATCTTGCCAGCCATGATTACAAGGTAATGATCAGCTATCTTCCCTTACATTGTTTACTTGTAGGTATCATGTTCTCTTTCCTCAGTTGTGTTTCGGGCATTAAACTGTCAGAAAAGGCTAGTGCTTTCATAGTATTGAAGGTTCATTCGGGATTTTATGTGAACATGGTTTTGTGGATTTTTTTGTTTGTGTTTTTTTCCTTACCTGTTAAAAATTGCAACATGTATGTTTTTCTATTTCCATTGAAGCATACAAATTAATGGGTGGTTCTATGGCTTCCACAGCCTGGTTAGGAAACATGAAAAAAATGAAAATTTTACAGTAATTACTTTTTCATGGAAACTAATCTCTAATAGAAGAGTAAGAAAGATACATAGAACTTATTAGAATTAATATCAGCACTGTATATTCATTACTAAGAATATATACATCAATGGTGTGCACAATGCACTTAAGAAAAGTTTTTTTCCTGTTTATGTATCCCTACAGTAACAAAATGAAAAGCAGAAACTGTCATTATCAAGGACCATAAGCAAGGAAAAAGGTTAAACTTGTGTGGCCCAGAAATAGGATTTAAAAAGTGACCTAATATTATAGTGCCAATACAGAAGGAACTCATATCCATTTTATTTTGGCAGCATACTATCTCTATGTAGATTCATTACAAAGGTTTTAAAACAACTTGGGTTATCAAACAACCTTAAAACTGAGGATATATATAGGCTTCATAATTACTACCAACCACTTTAATATAATATAAATGTCATATATGATGACATCACTGAACACATAGCCAGCCATCCTATAAACCAGTGTAACACATCAGAGTATTACATCTGTATATTTTATAGGAATTTTCATATGCAACCTTAAATTAAAATAACTTGTCTCTCTATAATTAGTATGTCAAAATGTGTGAGAAACTGAAGTGCAATGCTAAGAGTAGAATTTCAAATATAATTTTAAATTTCTGTCACTGTTCTGAGAAAATGTACTTGATGTAAGTGTTCCTTTCCAGCTTCCTCCACCTGCCCTCTTTTCTTTTTTTTCATTCTAGGTTTGGGAGGAACATCCGTTTTTTAACTTATTTATCTCATTATTGCAAATTTTATGTAAACATGGATTCTTCTTCTCCCCTACAGGAAATTTGCTCTAGCGTTGTATGGAGAATTTTGAAGAATATTAGTTTTCTTCTGCTGATGCCTTCCTCCTATTTTGATGCAAGTACTAGGCAAATACATTATAATTTTAATGACCTGAACTAGCAGAAGCATTGATTAAATCATGAGAAACCATTGGCCATCTTTCTCCTCCTAGTTCAAACTAATTATAAAACTTCTTGTTATAACATACTAAAAATGTGGCCTTCCCTTTGAGGGAGGAGAGATTAGATGTGGTGTTGCGCAGGTTGTTATGTGACCTCGAAGTTACAAGAAGCTTTGCGACCCATGGGAAAAATGTGATTTTATCCCCAGCCTGCTTTGGAGCTGTGGAGGGGATTTTTCCTAGCCTGTACTTTTAAATTACCTTTTTCAGACAGTTGTATTAAGGTGCTAAAGCTGGCATCATTATGCAGAACCTTCCTGTTGAGAATGAGGTATGTCATGGCAACATATCAGAAGATGAAGCTATTTGAATAGCTTTAGGTTTCAGCTATTTCTCACCATTCAGAGCTTGCAAAGGAGCCATTTGCTTTAACCAGACCTCAGCATGTTGGAAAGGTCCTCTCCAGCCCAGGGCTTCTCCTGTTTCTACTTTCAAGCTTTAGTTGTTATAACTCCTGGTTTCATACCTTTGACACAAAATAGGGTGGCATGTAACTATCTGGTACTTTAATCCGAGACTTGTCCGTGCTGAGTTTAGAGGAGCCATCCTGGACCAGGAAGCGACTCAAGGCAGGTCCCTCATGTGCACTCCCCCTGCTCTCTTGGCACCTGTGCCCCTGCCTGCACCAGGTTTGGTTTTGAGGGCTCCTGGGGACTTGCAGTTCTTACAGGGCGCATGTGCCTCTCCTGTTACTTTGCTTGTGCAGAATCCCTCCACTACTGTTGGTTCTGAGGTCTTTAAAGAAGATGATTTCTGGGCTATTTATGTAATAGTTGATCATTAATGATAAGGTAATTTCCCTCTAACCAGGGATATAAACTGATAAGTTTGACTAATTATTATGTCTTACTCAATGCTATCTACTTTTCATGTGTGAAATGAGGAGTTTTGATTTATTGACAAAATCAGCTTTCTTGCTGGTGGTGTTTTTTTTTTTTTTGCTTCGTTGGTTTTCTGGTTTTTGTTGTTTTGTTCTGTTTTTGGTTTGTTTTTTTTTTTTTAAAGAAAGCAGAAATCATTAATGTGAGTAAAGTAACAGCTGGTTAGTGGTTTACTGTGGTATTCATCATTACAAATAAATAGAGCAGTTTCTCCCCTGCCCCCTCTTAGCAAATTTCAGCTCTGTCACCCATCTTTCTCTAGAATATAACGTTTGCTTGGTACAAAATTGGTGTGGCTTTACTACTGAAGCAATATAAAAAAATCTGCCCTATTTAGCAGCTGTCCTGTGGATATTAATTTTTCTGTCCACTGAATGAAGAGACACTCCCTCACTGCTTTTTACATCATTCTTTATTTCTGATTGAATTGATTCTGTCCACTGAGCCTTGTAAAGACTGAATAAAATTTAAATATCAATTGCATCTAAAGTATATTTAAAGTGTTTGAATAAAAGCAAAACAACAAAAAAAAGGGGTGTAGAAATAAATACAACTACAAGATTTCTGGGGGGAATTTTTTAAAAGCATCTATTTTTCTATTAAAGATTACAGTGCACTTTTAGCTAATTTTCCTCAGACATCTTCTTTTCTATACCCTTTTTTCAATACAGCAACTGTGGTTGCATATGATGGTGTTAATTCTCCCTTTATTCCTGTGAATCCCAAGTCTACAGACTTTATTTGGCTTTCGTCCATTTTTCTGTATTCTGGAACTTCTTCAGTGAAAATTCTCATATGAAAGGTTCTGCTTTGGCCCCTGGGGACTGCAACACAATATGGGATATGGAGGCAGTGGAGACCTGACATAGCCTATTCCTTGATCTGCTGGAAGTTCTATTGATTTCTCATACTTCCCCTGCCATCCTTCCCCAAAATACTGGGGATAGAGAGGAACCACTGAAACATAGATATGAAAGCAGGGATTTATAGTGCTTTAAACTCAAGTGTACAGAAGTACAGGGACGCACCTTTTATTAGAGGTAACAATTGTACTAAACAAAAAAACCTCAAAAACCAAACCCTAAACCTTCAGGAAAATAAAAGGAAAAGCTAAATAATTGATCAAGGGGGAAACCTGTTAAACTAATGGTGTGCTTATCCTACACTGCTGCAAACAGCAGATATCTTTGAAGGCAGCTACAGGATTGCATGCTTGTCTTGCTAGAAACCTTGTGCTCGTACACCTTGTAGCATGTGAACTCCAATAAAATTGTTGTGTTCAATTGATTTTTTTACACTCTTATGTCTTGCTTTGCAAATAAATTAAAGAGAAAATAGCTAGGATTTTAAGTGCACATCTCTCTGCAAGCAACTAGAGCAGAAAATCTTTGAAGTAATTGACCTGCTGAGACTAATTCAAATATTCAGTGGTTCTAATGTCTTCTGCCTTACTTCATCAAAACCTGAACACAATATTCTTCAAGAGGAACTACAGGAACTACTGATTTTCCAAGACATTATTTTTGGGCAAGGTGGGGAGACAGGGAAGAGAGAGGCAGGAATGATTTGTGTATTGGGTATGCATGGTAAGGTTTCAGTAGCAGGGGCCTACTGGGGTGGCTTCTGAGAGAAGCTGCCAGAAACTTCCCCTGTGTCTAAAAGAGCCAGCTGGTTCCAAGACAGACCTGTTGCTGGCCAAGGCTGAGCCTAGCAGTGATGGTCATAGCGCTTATGTAACAACACATTTTAGGGGTAAAAAGCCTGCCCAAACAGCAATTGCACCAGAGCAGAGATTCTCCTCCAGCCCATGGGGAAGACCATGGTGAGTCACCTGTCCCCCTGCAGCCCATGGAGATCCAAGGTAGAGCAGAGATTCACCTGCAGCCCATGGAGCACCCTATGTTGGAGCAGAGAGATGCCCAAAGGAGGCTGTGACCTCATGGGAAACCACCACTGGATCATGTTTATTGGCAGGACTTCTGACACCATTGGAGACCCACATTGAAACAGTCTGTTCTTAAAAGACTGTACCCCATGGGAAGGACCTACATTGGGGAAGTTCATGAGGACCATCTCCCATGGGAGAGACCCCACCCTGGAGCAAGGGAAGAGTGTGAGGAGTCCTCCCCCTGAGGAGGAAGGAGCAGCAGAGAGAATGCATGATCACCTGACCACAGTAGCCATGCCCTGTCCCCCTGTGCTGCTGTGGAGCAGAAGGAAGAGAAAATCGGGAGTGAAATTAAGCCCAAGAAGAAGGGAAGGGTGGGGGAAAGGTGTTTTTAAGATTAGGTTTTATTTCTCATTATCCTACTCTGATTTGATTGGCAATAAATTAAACTAATTTCCCCAACCGAGTAATGTTGCCCATGACAGTAATTGGTGAGTAATCTCTCCCTCTCCTTATCCCAACCCATGAGCCTTTTGATCTATTATCTCTCCCCTGTCCAGCTGAGGAGGAGAGTGATAGAGTGGCTTTGCTGAGCACCTTGGCATGACCACAGCACCGTACTTGAGAGCAGAGTTCCGTCTGAGGAACAGTTTCAAGCTTGTTTTTGTTATAAAGCTTTGGGGCAAATCTGTTTTGTGTTTGAGAGCTGCTAGTACATTTGTTTCACATTCCGAAGAGGATAACCCATTCTGGAGCACTTTATCTAGGATGGCATGCTGCTGGCAGCTCCTGTGCATTGCTTCTGTACCTGCTTTTATGACTTTTTGCAAACTCTGAAGAGAAATATTTTTTAAACTGCTTTTTCCAGCGTAAATGCGGTTCCATTTCTCTCCATGGCCAACTTTACTTTCTAAGGAAATTCAATTGAAACACATTCATTGTAATCTCCACTGCCACAGCTGGTGGTTCAAATGTCCCCTGGATGTTCATTTTCCAAAGCCTGTCTTTAAGAGGCTGCCACCTCCAAAAGCACATGTGTAGCACAGAACAAGTGTGCTGCTCTAGCTCTTGTCAGGGGTTTTCCTATCCTGGATTTGGTGAGCACTGGACCTCTCCCTGGGCACAACCCTCTGTCCTGCCTATCCCCAGATGCTGCTGCTGGCCAAACCAAGGAGTGGAGTCATTCAGTGTCTCATTCAGACCTTCTTGACACCATGCTGCTCCTGTACATCTGTCACCTCAGTATCCATGGCTGCAAGGTCCAGGCTCTAAGCACTGTTTTGGAAGGACCTGCAAGGCAGCACAGCTGCTGCTAGGGTTGCCATATATCAGAGAAAAGGTAAGATATCCTCTATTACATGTTTTAATCCCATGCACTGATGAAAAACATATGTGACATAGTTTTCTCTGTGCTTTTGCAGTTGTGTAAGACATCTGGAAAAGGAGCTTTTGTACATCTGGAGCTTGGTGACCCTGCTCCAAACAAGTAATTTATTTGTGCCCATTGTTGAACTGTGTGCTGGCAGTAATGGCTCTTCCAACTTTTTATGATAAATCACACGATCAATAAGGGCTTCCCAGACTGAATAATAATATTATCAATGTTGCAAGACAGCAGCTATTTATTTGCTGTAAATTCACTGCTGCAAGAGAATGGAGAAAGCCAACCCTTGGTTTCCCAACTTGAAGTTATTCACCACAA
The DNA here is from genome assembly GCA_038380795.1 of Pyrocephalus nanus. Taxonomy (NCBI): domain Eukaryota; kingdom Metazoa; phylum Chordata; class Aves; order Passeriformes; family Tyrannidae; genus Pyrocephalus; species Pyrocephalus nanus. The sequence continues at coordinate 1,199,953 of CM076262.1, forward strand.
GCTTTCTGTGTTTTTGAAAACAACAAAATCCAGTTTGTGTCTGGGGCAAATCTGGATGTTTGGAGACACCTGGTCCTGAAAAGTCCTGGGTGGGAGTTTCCAAATTCTTCCTGCTTGATGTCAGACGTGACACAAAGTGAGTATTTTAATCAGGTGGAGGGACCATGAAGTGAATGGAAGAAAGGACAGAGGTGATGTGGAAGACCCAGCTGATTTTGCACTGACTCAACTGTATTTGCAATTAATTTCGTATCATACTTTGTGTTTACTTCAGCTCCCCAGGACCAGCGCATGATCTGTTGGACCAGCATTAGCCACACCTGGCAATACAATCAATGTAATGATGTTTATGGAGCTTCTATAAGGGGCCAGCATAAACAGGTGTTGCTCACAAAACCTTCTTCCTGGGATGAGCAGAGCAATTCTCTTTGGCTCACAGGGACATGCAGAGGCAGAAGATCCTCAGTCTGTTGGTACCCTTTCCCACAGCCAAGTCCCCACACCATATCAAACTGTGACAAGTGAGAGATCTAAGAAACACCAGAAAGAAGGTGAGGATAACACAATTCAATTGTGAGGCATTAAGAAAAAAAAAATAAAAAAATCATACAGTCATTTATTCTGGTGCTCATAAACGGTTTCTTTTCATTTTCCCTTATAGAAAAAACTCAATTTCTTATTGCCTTCCCTGACTTTATGTGAAATCCACAGACATTGTGATTATTCCTCATTTCCTCTTGTTGAACAGGTGGCACACTGAACAATTAAGGTTTTTTGTTCATAATAAGCTACAGTGTCTAAAAGAAGAGAAAGATACTCAATAGTCCGGAGAGTGAGAGGACAGACAGTATGTTGTCTCACAGAAATCAGGTCTTAATTTGTAGTAAAGTAGAAGCCTTTTCTTCTTGAGGACTATGAAATAAATTTTGCCACTCACTGCTTTTGATTTTCAGCATTAGCACTTGCTGGGGGAGATAATCTACTTTCTAGTGTCCCAACCTGAGATGATCAGTGAATATCATTATCTAAGAGGTTTTCTGCTTTTAGAAATCCTGTCCTCAAGGAATACAACCCTTTCTCAATGAAGCCAATCTCAGTAGTGTCCCAGTTCAGACTGCCTGTGCCATGTGTCACTCTAAAAGCAATTACAAAGTTGTCACTGGGAGACAGACTGCGGAAAAACCCTGCACATCTACTGGTGATTCTCTGAACCTTGGTTCACTTTGTAGGGCTGGCTTCTTCAAAAGCAGCCTAGACATAAACTGAAAGGCCAATTTTACTTATTGTTCACTTACTTAAAGTCTTAAACAACTGAACATAGTTGTAACAGTTTAAATGAAGCTATAATGTATGATATATAGGAAATAATATTCCTGATTAGTGAACAGATTAGTCCAAAATAAGTTTTTCAACTCAGTTATGAACATTTGGAGACATGTTTTCCTCTCAATTTGAGCACAAACAGTGGAAAAGTTACTAAATTTGAAGTAACTTTGTATGAATGGCAGATGAGATGCAAGCGAAACATGTTGCAATAAATAAATATACAGTTTGAGTTCTATAATTTTCCATTGCATTAATTTGTCTGAATATATTTAGATCAGTAATTTAGACTGGAAATTAAGGCTGTTTATGGCAACTGCTGCATGTTGATGGAAATATCGTTTCATGTGCTGTATTTTAAAACCATGTCATTGACTTTTTAAAACTGCTTCAAAGTTAAATGCACAAAATTACTTTAGCAAAATGTTTTGCCATACAATTAAAACATAAAAGATGAGAAGTTAAAGGTCTTGCATATTTTATGCAAAAGATTTAATTTTTCCAAGAGCAATTTAATTGACCTGGAATTACTTTTATAGAAAGACACTGTAAGATGTAGTCAAAATATCTTAGCCAAATCTAGCTTTCTCACCATTCTCTCTTCAGGTTTTTAATTCTGCATTTATTAATATATGCATTAATTTATTTTTGGCATTTTAATTTCTCAGAGCCTAATTGAACCATCCTATGGTTATAGAATAAAAGCAGAGGTCTCAGGAAACTCTGTGGGAGCTCTAATTTAATGTTTTATTCCTAGGAGAACATACTGAAATTGCAGATTTTCCTTCCCAGCGCCCAGGGATTGCTTCTGAATGAGAGAATCCTTTGTCTATGTACCTGCATCTGGGTGACCCTCACTCACCCAACTGGCTGCCATTTCATCACGAGTGATCCCAAGACCTTCACAAAATCATTACTTCCTGAAGGAGACAGTGTTAGTTTCAGTTTTACCCACATCAAGGATGGATAGCACGTAAATGAGTCCAACTTTGCCAATGTCCTGGGTGTCCAGAGCAATCAGTGGTAAAAAATTACCCCTTCCTACCAGGATATCCTACCTCAAGAGGAGTTGCTCAACCTTGTTTCAAGGTCAGACACGTTTTGCCTGTGTCTAGAGGTGAGTAGTACTGAGAAGGAAGAGACAAGGCTGATTCCTGCAGATCTTGATGATGCAAACTAATAGGCTCCAAACATTAGCCATGGTGGCAGAGGGAGGCCAGGATTGTCTTCAAAGAGAAGTGCAAGAGGGTGGGTATTTGAGGGGAGGGAAGGAAACAGCACAGACAGTGGGGAAAGAAAGCAAATAATAAAACACTTGAAATGAAAATTCAATAGTTGTAAAATTGAATGCTGTTCCTAAAGTAACAAGTAAGGCTTTGGTATGCTTAAAAATTTCATTTCACTGGGAGAGAAGGGTAAAATGGAAGAAGTAAATTACAATGAATACAGAGAGAGCTTTTATCCTATATTTTCAATTGTTGACTCTGAAGGGGTGCTCAGAAGAAAATGAAAACCTGAATAACTTCTTGAATACACATCTCCTCTTTCTAATTGAAAATCATGCATGGCAAAGCCCCTGTCTGACTGGCAATGCTTGGAGAAGTAGCCACTGAATCTGAGTACCTCTGTTCTTGATTGCCTCTTCTCATATGCCTTCCACAGTGCAATAAAAATAAATACATAACGGGACAGGACAGCTGACTGTCATGCAGATCCACAGCCTGCACTTGCATGACCTGTTTGTAAAGACACTGTTTGAAATTGCTATCCATTATAATGAGCATGACAGTATTTATATAGAGGTAAAAAAAGAGACCACTGTAAGCAGTTAACAAATAGGCCACTGTCAGTCCTTCCATCCAATTTAATAGATACATTATTCTTTATCCTAAAGATCTGCACAATTTTTTTAGTGATTAGTCATCTGTATATTTTCTCCCTCTTTTTTTCACTGAAAGGCATTTAAAATTACTCAAACCTGTTTAAAAAGTGGTTTGATTATAGCAATATGGAGAACTTAGATCAGTGCTTTGAAAATGCTTAGAAATGAATCATCACAATCAAATAGATTAAAGTCTCATATTCTACCCCTACACTTAAACACTAAAATAACAAAAATATTATAAAATCCCTTCTATAACATGCATTTGAAATGCATTTGGAGCTCTCTTAAGTCACGATATTCCAGTTCAAAAGTTGTTACAAAAGTTCAATTTTGTTTAAATCTTTCCAAACCCTTTGATCTGTGTTTAGATCTTCCTTCTAATTTCTAGGAGGCAAGCAGTTAATACTTGCTTATTTTTGTGTCAGTTTCTTTTGTGACTCAGTAGTTCTATTCCCTTCCTGTTGTTTATCACTGAGTCATATCCTCTCTAAGCCTTTGTTTTAATTACCAAAACAATTTTTTCTGGTATGATAACCTGGGCTCCCCTAGTCATCCAATCAGTTTCCTCTGCATCCACCTGGCTTAAAAGTGGTGGTACTGAGAATCCAGTGCCCACACATTTAGGGGGTTTCCATTTTGGAGTTCATCTATTCTCTTTCTCTGAACTTAATACCCATTAGCAGATAGTGCACTTTAAATGTGCCTCTTGAGTCTCTCTTCCAGTTTAGTTTCTCCTTGATGAATCAGGTGCATGTGTTCTATGACCACTCTGTGGTGTAAACAAGGTGTGGTCAGCACTGATCCCCTTAAAAAACACCCATCTGGTCCAGACTGAAATGCTATTGTAGATGATCCCTGATAACACCACAGGACTTGACTAAGGAACTGGAATTTACTACATTTTCCTTTTCTAAAAATCTTTCTTTTCATTCTGTATACTGAGTCACATGTGATAACTGATTGCCGCCCTCCACTGTTATTCATTATAATGAGACATCAGGTTTTTTTTTTTTTTTTTATGGAGAATGCAGAGATTGCCATAGGCAATTAACAAATATGCCACTTCTTCCTACCCCAAATATCCTGATATTATTTTTTCTCATAAAATAAATCAATTAATAGAAAATCCATTTTTAATAAGAAACAATTTTAAAATGCAAGTAATAAAAGAAGTGATCATTTAGACACTTCACATAAACGTGCTTCTCAGTTTTTGTTTTAACAGTTTCTTTTTTTGTTGTTGTTGTTTTTTGGCTATTCCATAATGGCATAGTTTTACTTGGATCTAAATGTGTTGAAAGGCACATTAGCCAAGAGAGGGGGAAAAAAAGGAGCTATATATAGTTTTACTGTCCCTTTAGGGAACCATTGCTTGAGCTTCATTAATATGCATTCTAGCACAATCTAATTTACTCATATGGCTGGCCCCAGGTGTTTGGAAAGGCAACCAGAGGAAAATCAGATCATACTAAAATTAGAGACAAGAAATATTGAATGCCTTCCCTTTTAGGTCCTTGAAAGGCACATATTAATTGTAACTGGATGAATTTATGAAAACTAATACTATCAACAGTTCCAATAGTAATTATTTTTGAAAAATGATCTTTGCCAATAAGTGTATCCTGATCAAAGTGCAGAGAAAATATTTTGATAAAGAACATATGCATATATGTCCCCCTCCAAACACAAAATTTTTAATGCAGTGCCCCTGTGACATCCTTCTGCTACATATAAATCACAATGCAAACCCTCATTTCATATGTGCTGTTTTTTGAACAGTTTCAAATGAGACAGAGCACTACAATTTAATGGATTTGTCAGTTGCAAAACTGCATCTCTGCTGGGTTACAAAAAGCCAAGGCCTACAACACTGGGAAAAGTGCAGAAGTGTAGGGAAAAAACATCAAAAACCTGTCTCTGTGTGGTCTGATAAGGAGCTCCATGCTTTTATGATGTCAATAGGAACTTTTGGCAAGCAAGTGTTCACAGCTGGTCTCTGAGCTGCTAACGGGATGTAGTGGTTCAATAAAGGGTTTTATATATTAATTTCCTAAGTGTCATCTTGATTTGCAGCAGGAAACATAAGCAAAACAATGTCAAACACATTAGCCCTGAAGGTGCCTTTGGAGCAGCACTCGGTGCTCTGCCCTTGCCCGGGTGCTCTGAACTCTTCAACTGGGGAGGTGCTTGCCTGGGGAAGAGACTATTTCAGAATCAGTCTTTAGGGCTTGAACAGCCTGAATTACAGTGGTAGCGGGCTACTGAGGGATGCATATGTTATGAAAACACTTAGTCATCTCTAGTGAGATTCTGCTCTGAAATATCTGACCTTCCTATGATTCAGGAAGAGTGAGACACCAGCGGAGAGGACAGTAACCACATGGGTAGCAGCAGGGGGGCCTGGTATGACCTGTGCTTGGAGAAGCAGTGTTGACTAACAGGGCTGCTCCGCCCTGCCATTCCTACCCAGGAGACAGTCTACAAGTATTTAGATGAGCTCAGTTCTCCCCAGGCTCCCCACAGGGTGCTCTGAAGAGTTTTAATCATCTTGATAGAAATCTGGTAAGAGGTCCTGTTATTTCAGCTTAGAGACAAATTTGCTTATTCATAAAGAAGAGTAGTCAGCTCTGTTTCAAACAGGGTGTGATTTCAGGAGATACCACACTGAAGCATACTCACATGCACATCATCAGATGTTTGTCAGATATACTGTTCATTACACCTCAGTGAAGCACTACGGACAAACATTACTTTGATGTGATAAGCAGGGTGACATTAAACGTGAATACTAGAGTGCACTATTAGGAAGGAGCTTAAAATATACTTACAGAAAGAAATAGAGTCTCCAAAGAGGGTGTCATTTAAGAATAGTCCATCTAAAGAACATTCCCCTAAAGGAAAACATCAAAGAGGATAGGAAATATGTTTTAGGCTCTGATTCTGGAAAGAAATCAAAGACATATGAATTTCATTAAATCACCAAGGAGTTTAAGAAGAAGTAGATTCAAAATGTACATGAAAAATATTGCAGTAAGTGAAAAATAAAATATCCAGTGACTGCGGAAAAATAAAGAAAAGAAGATGATGAAAGAATGATAATTCAGAAATAACATAAGGAAAGAAGTTACACTGGTAGACAGAAAAATATACCTATGGGAAGTAGTTTTTGCTCCTATCTGACTGCAAAGCCAACCAAAGCCTATTCCCAGAACCAGTCTGTACATAAATATGATCCTTCACCCTTGGCAAACTAATGATAGGACCTTATTAAAAAAAAAAAAAAAAAGATTGCTGAATCCTTTTCCTCCCTATACTTATTGTTTCTCCCAGAATAAGCCAATAAGCACATTGAACAGGAATGAAAACACTATGTTTAATAGTTTAACTATGTGTTAGCAAAAGTATATGCTTTTGCAATATGTTAATAAATCATCCCTCTCTGAGTGTCTCAGTAACGTTGCTTCATAAGTAGGAATGACCACGGACCTTAATGAGAAGATTTGTTCTGCCCTAGCACTCCAGCACTCACCCACAGTGACTGCAACCCACGGCCAAGGATGCAGGATGAGCAGCAACTCGTGGAGTTAAAAACCCAGCAGTGAAAAGGGAAACAGCATCCTGGTACCATGATGCACCATGGTCAGAGATCAAGCTCTTCGCAAAAGGAACTGAACAAAGGCAGAGTATTACTAAGTAACCTTGCACCCACTGCCAGCAAACCTCCAGTGAAACCCTTCTTGACATGGTGCTATCATCTCTCTGTCTAGGCTGCAGCTTCTGGCTGAGGGAGCAGCAAGGATCAGGAAGGAGAAGGAATGTGGGGATGAAGAGACAGATGACCCCAGAAATAGTGACTGGGATGTAATGTGCTGGTGTTAGTGCTTTAATCCCAGGGAGAAATAAAATATTTGAGCAATGTTAATTATGTCTATTCCACAAGACTTTTTATGAATAAAATCACAGAAGAGCAAGGGTATCATCCAAATGATACTCTGTGTTTCTTCATTACAGTTAGCTATATGGTGCCACTGATATATGTGTTCTTATACATGTCCTGGTTTTGGCTGAGGAAAGAGTAACTTCTTGCAGTAGCTGTGAGGAGGCAGATCCTGGAGCAGTGTGAACGTGGCCAAGACCCAAATGTTATTTGGTACTATCTCACCTGATGCCAAGAGTGGTGGAAGGGGATACTCTGGTTTCCAAACAGAATTATGTGGTTTTTCTAGGGGAAGAAAACCATGGTGGGCAGAAGTTTCATTGTCCTGGGCTTGGTGAGCATTTTGCATGTGAACCACCCTCTCTTTGTACACTTTTGTTATTAGTATTGCTGTAGTTACTGTTCCTTTTCTTATTTCATTGCTGTTTCCAGTAAATTGTTCTTACTTCAACTTGGGATCTTTGCCTTTTGTGCTTTCAGTATAAGCTGGAAGGGGGACTGAGTGGCAGCATGGTTTCAGTGGGAGCTCTAAATGGTGAAATACCATTCCTAAACCACAATAGTATAAAAAATTAGATGCACTAATAAGACCACTTTTACCCAAGAGTACATCAACAGCTAAAGGCTCAGGGAATTATGTAGATAAAAACCTGAATGTAAAAGACCATGAATCTCTGCTTACACTATCCTTTGATGACTGGTTAAGCATATGTAATCCTGGACACTGTAGTTTTGTCGAAGGATGCACCTGTTTAAAAACAGGGATATTCAAGGAGGTCATGATATAGACAGTAGACAATTATGGTTTCTATTTGTTCAGAGACTTGAACGTAGGAGCAATGTAAAAGAGGAGCTGCCTCTGAAGCACTCAGGGTAAATGTTGGACTGGTTACTGAAGAAGCAGAGCAGGAAGAAAAAGCAGAACAGATAGGCTATGAATGCTATGTCTTACTCAGGTATGGAAAGAGTTTTTGCCTTAATCATACTATATTTAAACTTGAGTTGTACACATGTACTACTTGGGTAAGAAATTATCCATCCATTAACAGAGTTAGCTATGTTTTTATATATATAACTGCATAATTTTGTTGCAGAGCTGGGAAAGGAAAATTTGTTGGGTTCTTGAGTTTGCTGGCCCTGAGGAACCTATGTAAATTTACATCCATAAAGTATGCAATTGTTATTATTAGCTAGTCTAGACTTCACTGAAGTCTAAATTTCCCTGCTTGTTGCATGCCAATACGCTGCAAATGGATATTATTTTGCTCAGCTGTAAACTTTGTGTCTAATACGTCTTTACAGAGAGGATCTTTGCCCTTGCCTTATCCTGGAAACATTCTCAGTGTCAGTCTGGAAGTTCCTTAGGCCCCTAAATACAAGCATCTACTTCACTTGGACATATGCAGAACAAAGTTCCTGAAGAACACCTATTGCAATCTAGAGTTTGGATGATTTTTCACCTCAGTTCACCCCTTAGATATGCTCTGAGAATCCTAACCTAGAAAAATAACATTAAAAGTGGGAGCTGGAGGTCATCAATCCTCTGCTAGCCTCAGGCTGGATGAGTTTGTATCTGTATCTTACCTGCTGCTCAAGAATTCTGGTGATGGAGAATCTACTGTTTCCCCTGGTGAGCTGTCCTAGTACATAATTATCTTGCTGAAAGGAAATGTGCCTTTTCACCTAGCCTAACCATCCATTCTTTGATTAAAGGCTACTATTGTCTTATCACCAGAGACATGCATAACAGATACTACTTACTTAGCAGCAGTCAGTCTTTGAGATACCCAAATTTCTGATCATGACCTCCACTAACAGCTCTTACTCTTTCTCAACCTTCCTTGTAAGTTCTGGATTTTAGCCCTTTCATCATTCTCATTTGTTACTGTTTTCTCTATTTGGTTCACGTCATTCACAGAGCGTGATACCAATAACTCAACACAACAAAGGGCAATTTCATTTAGGTCTCCCCAGCACTGAATCCTTGAGACAAAACCTAGAGGCTCTGCAGGCAACATTTCTGTTTAGTTAATTGACATGGTCATACCTGACATTTGGAAGCACTTACCCAGGACACTCTGATTTCTACTCATTCCCGAGTCTGAAGGTGTTTGGATCCACGCTGTCCCTGTACTAAGAGAATGCTCTGTTTTTCAGCTGGTTTAACTAGACCTGCATTCAGCTGTAGTTGAATCACTCTGCAGCTGCAAAAAAAGATCCACTTGGATAGAGAAAAAAAACACCACAGGATGGAAAAACGCAATCAAGTTGTTATGGTATTGTAATGGGAATGGCCTCTGGGAATGGCTTATAGTTCACAGTCCTCACGCTTCTCTATTATCGTTGTCAATCTAGTCTAGGAAGTTATAGTACAGGGCAAACTTAAGAAGACAAAACATGTTGCAAGAGTTTACTCTGTTTTGTCACGGAGGGACAGGACTGATGTATTCAAGTTCCATCTGCACAATTATTCTGACTCCACATCACTGGGGCGGGCATACCTCTACTTCATGGGAGCTGCAATAGGTATGATTCATCTAGAAAAATAAAATCAAAGCATAAAAAGCCCATGCATAGATACTTATAGGGTAAAGACCAGAGTCTGAGTCATAATGAATTCCCTAGGATCACATAACTGGAACTACCTTTCTTCAGAGGAACAGCCTTGGAATAAGAAATCACTGAAAAAGAAATTTCCGTTTTAGGCAATGGAAAATTATGTCACATATGTTGCGTATGTATATACTGGCAGGGACGCATGTGTGTATAAAAGAGAGATCTGAATTATAACCTGAATTAAAATTTAAAAAATAGTAGGATCCTGTTTAGCAGAGGTGACATAAAGAGATCTCCTTTGTCTCCCAGTAATGCACACTATTGTTTAATGGCAGACTGCTCTATTTTGATCGCCAGTACATCATCATCCTGCATTACAGTGCTTCATATCTCATTCTCCCTTCATTCCTCAGATATAACACCATATCATTCTGCCTTTTAGGACAGTCATGATGTTTTTGCACATCATCCTTATGTACTCAGCTAAGATGATTTATTCATGATGAGAGGAGGAATTACATGTTCATTGTGGGTACAGAGTGTGACTTGCCAACACAGTGCCCTTGTAAAAACCCCTGTTACTGATCTCTGTAATGTAACAAATAAAACACAGTTGATTTGACAGCAGGATAAACAGAAGTATTTTCATCTCCTTTTCAGCTTGTGAGTTTGAGCGTGATCACTTTTTCTTTAAAATCTGCAATTTCTCTTAATATTTTAGCCATTGGCATTGCTTGATGAAAGTGAGGTCAGATGGGCACAAGAAAGGACAAGTCATAAGTGAAAAAAAGGGCAATGTTTACAAATGAGTTTAGCCATCATGAAAGTGACTTAATTATGTAAGATCATTTTGGAACCAAATCAGTTTTTTTTAAACTTTGGTGACCAGACCACAGGGGGTCTTCTGTCATCAAATTCCTACTATGTTTGCTAGGATTTCTTATACACAGAGACTGTCAGGCTCCACTGATATATGTCTATGCAGCAGATAGGGAGGGATGGTCTGCAAGGGCTGCAGCAGGTAGAAAGTGCTGTCTCCAATGGTGGGAAAAGAAAAACCTTGAAAGTAAAAGTGAGTTAGTAGGCATTCAAGTTCCTTTATATAACTAGGCATTAATGTTCTTATATAACTAATTGAGTGCTGTAAATTTCCCCAGGTAAGAAGAGAATCCAGGGTCAATTTTCCTAGCATGACACTGACTGGGAACTGCAACTCCCTATTTTCACATTCATGGTGCTGCTCTTGGCCTTAGCAGGCCGGCCTGAGACAAATCAGCACCCTTTCTGGCACGTATATATATTGGTGGGATACATAAAAGGGAAGTATGCAAACAAGAAATATTATTTTTTAACTGGACTTCCACTGCCTGAATGATCTGAGAATCCACCAGGATGCCTCTAATCCTTGTGAAACATCAGAAAAAAGCCAAGGGAAGATGCTCTCCCACAGCTAGGATGGAGCAATTTGCCACCAGAGGGAGCCATGGGAATACAGTAAAAGGGGTTGTTTGGCACAGGAAAGGTCATTAGATATTTCAGCTTAAGTCTCAAGTATCAAAGTTTTCTCTGGCCACAGCTAATTTTCTACCAATTCAACATGCAATGAAAATCAGCTTGAAAGTTTGGCTTTTGGCTAAACATGCAAATCTCCTTGCTAAAAATGCTACCTTGATGTTTCATACTCCATACTTTTTTCAGAGTATCCACTTGCTCAATAAAACAAAATTGCTAACTAAGCCACTCCAATTTTATGCTTGAAAATACAACTCCAGGACTGAAAATCAAGACTTAAAAAAAAGACTTTAAAAATCATGCTTTAAATACCATATACACTTTCACTAGTATAATTAGTATAAAAATCGTGGTAATCAGAAATTTTTCTGGCAACAGCTTTCCTGGTGATAAAGCAGATTACATCGGATTGCTGGAATGGCTCTGCATTGCTGATCGCAGACTGAACTATAGAACATCACGCAACAAACACTTGGACTCTGGAGATGAGTAGAGGGTGGAAGAAATACATCATTATTGTGTAGAATTATTCTTTTGACTAAATCTAATGTTTAAAGAGGTAAGGAATCTATTTCAAATAATACCGAAGTCCTTTACACTGCCAGTATGATTTACAACAGGCAACACAAGCTGATATGATCTAATGCTTAGCAAAAGAAAAAGAAAGTCCTTTAAAGAAGTTTGTCCATTTAGTTCCTTCTTTGCTCTTATGTGCTACGCTTTAATTCCTGGTACTTTTAATATGTGCTTTAAAATGGAAATGCATGTACACCCTCCCTGAAGTCACAAAACTGATAAAATTGTAGGAGACCATTCATCACTCATTAAAAGCCAGGTTCCCATCACTGTACAGGGTTAAGCATTGTGTATCAGAAACTGAAGAAACAGCAGACTGAAAAAGAACTTAAATAAAAGAGAACTCAAATAAAAGGGAAACAGCAATTTCAAGCCCAGAGGGTGCCCACAGATCCCCCACAGTTCTTTGTGGCAGGTGTAGGGTGGAATTAGGTTATCTTATATATAATAAATATGATATGTATAAATGCTCTGCTTTTCCCAGCTTGCTGCCTATTCCCTCATCTCCTCACTGCTCCTCCTCTGTAGCACTTACACAATTTTTTCTGTAGCTCTCTGCCAAACCAAAGTTAATTTTAAGGCTAGAGTATGTCTCAGAAGAGGTGCTGCTGAGTGTTTAAGTATTCCTATTTTTCACTGTGGGTGAATTCTTTGTAAGCTTAAGATTTCCTGCTTTTTGGGAATTCTGACATTTTCATTCTATGGGCCAAACATCTTATGATCTTTGCAATTTCCATCATCCTTTTCCCTTAAACTTACAAGAAATTTGAGGACTAGGACTTGTAAAGACCAAAATAAACCATGAGTATCTTGCTTTCTATTTTCCTTTTCATACCTAGCAGAATGGAGCTGTTCTGGTAGCAGTCAAGTAACTCCTTAAATTATGGCACATATAGAATGCCTCCTGTGCATAAACATAGATATAACAATTAAGGAAAAATTATTTATAAGATTTTGATTTTTACAACTTTCATACTTGCAGGAAAGTTTAAAAATGTAATTAAAGATAATAAAAATTAAAATGGAATTTAAAATTTGGCTTAATTAAGTTATTGTTAATATTGGAGACTATTGATTTGAGACTCATTAATTTTTCTAGGGAGGGAACATGGAATTCCTTGTAAGGATCTATGGAGGGATTTTAATCACAGTTTGCAGGAGTAGTAGTGAATCTAGTTTGCTGTTGATCTTATATCTCAAGCAAACTTTGTAGGTGTTGCTTTTCTTGCCCTTTGTACTATAGAAGAGCAGAATCTGCAAAGGTTCATGATCCTACAGTACATATCCTATAGCTTTTCGTGCTTTGCTCCAACATTCATGGGATGTATGTATACATCACAGCTCCTGTGCTTCGTACTTTTGAGGGCTTTTATAGGACATATGTAATGGAGCTGCAGTGTTGTGTCTTTTAGAGCTCTAGAAGATAGATAGACTTTTGGAGGGAAGGAAAATGACTTTTTTTTTTTAGAACAGTTAAAATTAATTCAACACAATCAACAGTGCTTACATAGCTCCATAAAGCAATGTTAAATACAGTTATTGTCCTTACCCGAACCTTTGGAAATGAAATATGTTTGTACCATTTTAAATTGTCCACATGCAAAACTGTGTCTTGTTTCAATTTTACAGGTTCAAAACATATGTTAAAAGTTGCAGCTGAGCAGGTATTTAGAGGATTATTTTACTTTAAAATTGATCAGAAATATTTTTAATTAAATAACCTCTGACTATAGTTTTATTAATTTTTAAGTGTTAGTAAAACATTTCAACATTTTTAACAGATAATTTATTTAAATTAAGTTTAATTAATTATAAGTGAAGAAAAATGGCTCATCTTTATGATATTAAATTCTTAGTTCAACTATAATTTTGAATCAATGTAAACTTTAATGCTAGAGTATCTATTTTAATATGATATTTTTTCATATTTATATTTTCTAACATCCTTAAACAAAATAGTAAGTGTTCCAATATTAAAAAATCATAATACTTCAGAATAAATACAATTCTAGTTTTACATTTTTATCCCTGTTTGGAGTGAAACACTGTGAAATATTGCATTTTCCCCTGAACTACACATTCTGTTTTCTAAGAGGTTCTATTTTATTTGTTTTAAAAATGCCACTAAAACCAATTCAAACCTGATAATGTTCCATATCGTGACCAAGAAGTTCACAATGACATGCTTGGTGACTTCTAAGCTTGCAGATAATGAGTCAGATTCTGTAAAATGCTTAGTTTTGTAAGGACTTCTTAAAAACATGACTAGGAGAAATCCTTTATCTTTAGTAATATTTTAGGCAATACAAAAATCTCTGAAATTAAAGTGTTGTTCCCACAGCTATCTATTTTCCCAAGTCAAATAAGAAATACACAGATTAGGGGTTTTTTGTGTGTTTCCTCTAATTCAGTAAGACAAACAATGTGGAAGACAGGCCATTTTCAGAGCTGATTAAAAAACCCTCAGATATCAGGGAATACACATCTCTTTTAAGAAAAGAAGAATATTAAGTAGCCATTGAGAAGCACTGCACTGTGACATTTTTACAAGGAACTCATTCGGGAAAAAGTAAAGAGCAGATACTCAGAAGAGACTTGGAAGAGTGCAGCTATTATGTATTCCTTATCATCTGGAAAAGGCAATGACTTGTTACTCTTATCCACAAGAAAATACTCCTCAGCAGAACCAAATCCCAGCAAAATAGATATTGTCTGCTGGGCTCTGTCTTCTTCTCCCCTTTTATTTGCAGTAGCATTTTTCATTCTTAAGGCCTCTCTTCTGATCTCCTTGGAAAATTAACCAAGACGCTAATGGCTGAGAAAAGATAGGAATGCTTACAGAAGGAGATAGGAACACAGTCACAGATCCACACATGTGCAGCTCTTGGATACTAAAGAGCAGTTCCTGCAGGCAGTGAGGTGAATACCAGTATGTTAAACATTTTTTGCAAGGAAAGCCTCTGCTGTATTTCAGAAGCATTTCTACCCAAAAGACTACCTGAAAAAAAACTCCATAAAGATGCTTTTAAGGCATTTGCTGTTGGTGTTTCCTATGGGAGCTGGATTTTGTGCAGCTCTGAACATCCACAGGAACCACTCCCAATTCTAGCAGGCCTGTTGGGGCATGCAGACATCTGTAGAATGCTGGTGACTTCCTCAAGACTCTTAAGGTGCTGTATTGAAATGCTGCTGTCACCCCTGAGAGAAGTTCACTTGAATCCCACCTCCTGTGAGAAGTTGTTAACAGAAAGGCAGGCTGGACCTGCTCAGGCATCCCTGTGTAATTCCTGGCCTGGTGAGGGAGCAGGAGATGGCCTTGCATACCTAGTACAGTTCATGTCTCCCACAAGCACCACCTGTTGTAATACCTTCCCTTATTCTGACTGAAGCCACATGGACATATAATACATATATGGCATCTGCATAGGATGCTCCAAAATTGTGCCCGTTTTCACCACTGTTAAAAGGCAGACCAGCTTATTTGGATTCATTGCTGTTGTGTGAAACCATGCATTTGATTCTTGTTCATGGTGCTCTAAGGAGAAATCATACTGCAAATGGGGCAGAACTGTGAAAAGAATTAAGTTAATTTTGTGCAGTTATTTCCTGAATGTAGATAAATGCAGATGACCTCATGCTCTTTATAAATTACCTTATTCAGTTGCTATGTAATCACCTTGAGGAAAGCCTGAAGTGAGTCTAGATAGTCTCAGCTGACCTGTGGAGAGAGGAACCCAAAGTTGAGCAGGTTTTCTGGACTTATGACCTTGAAGGGGACCCATGCTGGAGCAGTTAGAGAAGAACTGCAGCCTGTGGGAAGAATAACATTGTAAAAAAGTTAACACTGTAAAAACTCGTGAGGACTGTCTCCTGTGGGAGGGACCCCATGCTGGAGCAGGGGAAGAGTGTGAGGAGCCTTCCCTCTGAGGAGGAAGGAGCAGCAGAGACAAGGTGTGATGAACTGACCATAGCCCCCATTCCATGTCCCCCTGTGCCACAGGGGGTGGGGTGGGAGTAAAATTAAGCCCAGGAAGAAGTGAGGGGTGGGGGGGAAGGTGTTTTTAAGATTTGGGTTTATTTCTCATTATTTAACACTATTTTGATTAATAAATTAAATTAATTTTGCCAAGTCAAGCCTGTTTTGCCTGCAACATTAACTGGTTGGTGATCTCTCACTGCCCTTATCCCAAGCCATAAGCCTTTCTTTCTACTTTCTCTCCCCTGCCCAGCTGAGAGGAATGATAGAGCAGCTTTGGTGGGCACCTGGTGTCTAGCCAGGGTCAACCCAACATAAAAATAAATTAAAAAATAAGAGCAAGTGCCAAATATCTGGAGTTCCAGTGTGGTCTACAGTACGGATTCACAAGGTTTTATTTGTTCCAAAAAACAAACATGCAAACAAAAAATAAAGAGAAAATAGTCCTTGATTTTTGTGGTGCACTTGTAAGGGCAAAGAATAAAACCCTTTCCATAGATAGCATCATCTAGGAAGAGCTGGAAAACCAGAAAGAGCTTGTTGATCACATTAGAAATAAAGAATATGACAGAACCCCAATAACAACGTTGGGGAGTAGAATTGATAAACATTTTCTTGAGGTGAGCACACCAACACATCAGAAGGCTCCCAGCTTTGGCATAACACAGGCTAATAAGCTGCAGTAAATTAACTGTCTAAGAAGCCAACTGGAAGAGGCATTAAATACCAGGACTTGAACACAAATATCCCAGTGAATTTGCAGAACCAGTCTTTACAGTCCAGCAACTTCTGGGGATTCCCTTTGTAGGGGAAGCTCCTTTTGTAGGAGTTCCTCTGAGTTCCCTAAGAAGCTTCCTGCTTTTTAACACTCCTGAGGTTGACATTGTTTCTGCATCCTGCTCCTTTCAAGCCTCTTCTGGATTGTGCTGACTCCCTCCTACTTGCTCCATCCTGCAAACCCAATGCTTCCTCCAACTGAGCAAGCACAGCTGCATTCAAGGAAAGGGCAGTTTCTTTCCATCTTTCCCTCCCTTCTTCTGGTTTCACCTCACTGTCTGTGGTATTTTCCCCTCTGTCACACAGCTGCTGGATTATTTTATATAAAACATACACTGTACCATACCATTTACGGTGAATAAACACTGTAAAACTTCACAAAGGGCAGAAAATGGGATAGGGGAGCCCTATGCATAGCTGTGAACAGCCAAATATCCTGCTGCTATGGAGGAAGGGAGTATGGAAGCAGTTAAAATGAACTGATGTTTGAAGGAAAAACTTATTCTCTTTTTAGCTTGCAGAGTTCTCCACTGCTCTGCCACATTCCTCAGCTGGGTGCACGAAATATTTTAGCCTGAGGGAGGCAAAACAAAATGGAGAAAAATTATGAAGACATCCAGCTGATGAAATATAAAGGTTAAGACTGAAATAGCTTTCTCATACAAATATTTCATCCTTTTAATTTCCTGAGAAAATTATGATTTTTAGATTGTGTGTGTTTCAGGGCAAGTCAAACAAGTTTGATCTTTGATCCACAAAGACAGACTACACCATGAGTAAGCTTCTCATGCCCTCTCAGATGTCCACCAAATGCTGTGCTCTTCAGGGATCACCACATGCAGTAGTTGTGGCAATGTAATGTAGATTGCTAACTCCCACACTGTGCTTCTGTTCTGGCTTTGCTTGGAGAGTAGATGGGTGCTTGGGATTACATCCCTCCACCAGAAGAATTTTTTCAGGAATGGAACAACTTGGTGAATGGCAGAATTGTGTCTTGGCATAAGGTTAGTTGCAAGCCTAATCTTCCTACACATTTTGCAAATGAAGAGAGGCACAAGGCTACATTTGCAAAGTCAAATGTCAAAAAACATGACCCCTGAGTAAAGATTTTACAGATTACCCAGTTTTTATAATCACCAGGAACCTCTGATTGCCTCTGGAGTCTCATCCAGTAAACAATCCATGGGAAAAGTCCTTGACCAGTGCCTTGATTAGACCACTTCTATTTAGGTGAGTTTTGGCAGGCGTTCAGCTTGAATAATTCTTTTGCAAAGTTTTAAGCCTACCAAGGTGGCATTTAGTTAGCAACATTTAAAGAGCTCTAACATGGTTTGAAATCTCAGAAAGTTTCACTCTTCTTTTATTGTAAGCTGCCCTGGGTAGAGAGGATCAGAGGGTACGATGTTAGCATGGTTTGTGTGAGACCCAGGAGAACCAAGCTCAATTTTCAGCCCCACCATAATCTTCCCATATGATAGCTCATAATTTCTGCTTCAGATCATCCTTTTTTATTACTTTTGAAACAAAGCTGAGAAACTTTCTAGTTTTCTTTTCAGAACGTGAGTTGTTCTGCTCAGTCTGGGAGTCACTAAATGGAACTAAATGGCCTGAAAATACGGGAGGTTAGAATGGAAAGGCTTTATCTATCTGCGAAACAGGAATGACACTATTTCCTTCCTTATAGCTGTAAAGTTTACTTAGGTATCAGTGGCTTGGACATTTAATTACAATAGCTAAAAATAGTGTTTGGTTAAAAATCTGATATACGAACAACAACAGAATCTTTTAAAATTAAAATATTTAGTATTTGCTGTGGAAGATGGGAAGTGTTCAATTTTTCCAATTTTCAGAAATGTTATGTCAATGGCAATAAAATTCATAAGACATATAAGTACATGACTATGTAAAATTATGGACAAATAGTGAATAACTGCAGAAGCTTGGTCAAAACTTTACAGTAAGAAAACTCTTAATTTTAATATATGTGTAGACTTAATATGAATTTACCACTCTAACCAGGCAACTAATAAACAGCCATTGGACCTGCAAAAAATCCAAAGAATTTGTGATCTTAGTGAATCAATGACAAATCATCTGTCTTCTCAGTTTTCACTCACAACACAAATAGCAGACATGGAAAATGCATTGGGTTTTCATTTACTTTTAGCAGTGACCATAAAAAATGGACTTAGTTTGAGGTTACAGTGTCTGAGGTTTTTTTTCCATAAGGTTATAAAATGTTTCAAAGCTTTTAACACAAACATTCCCAGGGTTAGTAGGTCCAGTGAATCTGACAATCAATTTCACACTTTATTTTCTCTTACATGAGAAAAGTAATGACAGTGGTTTAAAAAAATATATTAGAAGTTATGTTTAAAATACGATTACCCAAAAAAGAAAACATGAGAATTTATCTTACTAAGGTCTGAGAAAGGGCAGCAAAGCTGAGTTTATTATGATGCAATTCACAACTAGTGATTGGATATCCCATTCTAACATTGTTCTTGGAAGAATACTTAACCTGAAGCTGCTTGTCTCTTACCAGTTGGAGAGAAATGTATTCCTTAGTTTTGAGATGAGGGAAAATAAAGTGTTTCCCTAGAACAAATCTGTGATCACTGCCTCTTTGCCTTGTTGAGGAGCAGATGAAGGTGCACAAGTCAGCTTCCCTCCTCTTCTCAACTTCCTTGGCCATTTCAGTTGCTCAAACTGCTGTTTGAAGAGTTTTTGATCATGCAAAATCTGTGGCACTGCTTTCTACATGTAATTAATTGAAAGAGACTGACTTGGCAGAGCACCTTCTAGAAAGAAGTAGACCTATTCAAGGATGAGCCCCCAACTTTATAGCTGATGCCAGACATTTTACGTGATGAAACTTTGACGTTTTTGGAATAATGACTTGTAGAAATAAAGCTATCTCCATCCATCCATCCATCCATCCATCCATCCATCCATCCATCCATCCATCCATCCATCCATCCATCCATCCATCCATCCATCCATCCGTTTCCTAGTTTAACAATAAGGCTGACTTTTTGTATGGAAAAATTGTGGACCACAAATGAATCTTACAGATGACATCTTTGCTTAGTAAAATGGAAGTATAAAGGCATTGTGAGACATAGTCTTTTGTTGTGCACATAGTTTTAATTACTTGACATGAATCTAAGAATTTGCATGTGAGTGTAATATAAACAAAGAATCTGTAGTAAGTTTTAACTGGTTGCAGTTTGGGAATCAATTAATTTGTGAATTAATCTTCAGTTTTGACCTGTCCAATTACACTTAATGGAAGAGCATTAATAATAATAAATTATAACAGAAACTAAATTCTAGGAGTAGTTTGACTCTTCTATAACTTGAGCATGACTGAATTTTGCTGTCTTACCTTGCATCATCAAAAACTCTTCCAGGAAGCATCTCAGAGGAAAACTGAGTTAAAGTTCTTCATTAACACCTCTTTTACCTTGAGGAGGATGGCATGAAAACCTGTTCCATTTTGGTTTTTTGGGCTTAGATTACTTCTGAGAAGACTCTGTACTCCATATTCATCTGCACGGGTGTCCTTCTGAGCCACATCTCACAAGTATTTCTCATTGAGGAGCAGAAATGAGTATTTTGAAATTATGTTCCAGTATTTCTGGTTGTGTCCTAAGAACCAATCAACAATGATCTGGAACAATCAGGAAAACCAAACTGAAAAAACCATACAACATGATTTGGTTATACAAATTTGTCTCAAACATAAGGTACTTACTTGAAGCTGGAGAAAATTGCTAGAATAAGTTTCACAGGTGTAACTCTGACCAGAAAATAGGTTAACAGTTATATATAATCATGTAGAGAAGAGATACACAAAAAATTGCCTCAAAATAATAGGGTTACCTTACTTTTCTCAATATTCTGTTGAAGTTAACAGACAGCAGTTGAAACACTCCACAGATACAACAAGCTCCACTCCCAATGGTCAAGTTCTACAGACTTTATTTTGAAGCACACCTACGGACCTTTTTTTTAGCCAATTGTATGGATTTTGAATGATTTATCATAGTCCATTACATTCCTAAAGTTTTTAGAATCACTTCAGTTGGCTGTATTATCACTGCTTCTCTTGGTCTCTATTTACACAGTCTTACGGACTTGATAGCCCTTATCAATGAAAAAAACCCACTGACACTGAAAATGGGACAGTTTTTATGAAATAATATGCTCTCAATAATGTTTGCTCCAGAACAATATCCACATGTTGTCCTTAGTCATGAATGAATTTCATTCAGAGTGAAAGGATGAAACACAATATGGTGCAAAGATAAACAGTAAAATTCATCTTAGCTGCAAGTAAAATCACAATTTTGCCAAAGATTTCACCACGATATACTTACAATTGAACTTGAACTTACCAACTTATCTTCACCCTTTTGCAGAATCCCGCCAAGCACAGATATTATGACCCTACACAGTTATTTCTACAGCAGGTAGCAGTACAAGGTGTAAGAAAAAATAATGCAATAGACGCAACTTTTTCTTGAAAACCTATATAAAAAGATGCACAAATCTATCTCTTTTTAAGCAAATACTCATACATGTGCTTTAATTTCAGTTTGAGTTTGCATCCTGTTGAGTCCAATAGAATTTATCATACTGATGCTTTCCTGGGCAGGAGGTGACAAGAAGTGTGTGACGGAAGATGTAAGCCAAGATACAGGAATGTGCTGCTATCAAAATTTTAGCTGAATTTTCATGACAAATATTATAAAGCAAATAAAACAAATAGACACCTCTAATACTTATTGCCTACCCTACATAACCAATATTATACATAATTTCTTCTTTTTTGGCTTAAATGCAAATATTGCATTAATATTGTTAATAGCAGCAGTAATGCATGCACACAGAGCTTTTCAAAAGAGTTTCAGGAACATGAACTAAAGAAATATGCCCTTTGAAAATATCATATGTCCTTTAACTTTTTATATATTTAATAACTTTATACTTCATGTAGTGTGGAGTTTGGTAAATTGTTGGCATTAACATCTTGACAACGTACTTTTCTGTAGAAATTTAATTTACTTTGAAAATTAAAAAGAGAGAACAGGATTTTCCTGAGATTTGCCCTACAATACAGGAGTTTTTAATCTCAAAATTTTAGTGAACATCAAGAAAAAAATACAGTGAGTACTAACATACACTTACTTTGTCACTGTAGTTGCAATTTCTGGAGATCATGCTAATATTCCTTTCTATGATCTCTAAGGCAGCTTGACTTTCAACAACCTAGGCAATTTTACAGGTCTTACATATCACTTCATAGGAGTTACATTGAGTGAAATGAAGGTTGGTCCCTCCCCTTCACATTTAAGAGAAATTAATAGCTAAAATCAACATATTTAAAAATGGTTATTTTCTTTCAGTATTGGGTAGATACTAAGCAGGGAAGGAAATAGATGGAATCTGGTGCCTAGGACCTCCACGTACGTGAGGCCATGCTTTCCACTTTAAACACAAGAGAAAACATATGGACAGAGGACTGGAAATGTGGAGAGAGGCTCAAGGAACAAACTAGCCTTCATGTATCTGCACTGAGCAACCAGAATATGACACACTCAGAATTAGTGTCTTTTTCTGAAAATGTTGACTCATTTTCAAAAGTGTGTTTTCCTTCTCTATACAGAGCATACTGTAAGATGATTCTACTCCTTGAAAAACAGATGCCAGTAACTTCTTAGATTTCACATCTTACTGTGTTTGTAAAAGTTGTGCCCAGTTCTCATGCTGTTTTTGCTACTGCTGTATATATTCTAAAAATAACACGAGAGGGTGATATTCATTTTACATTATCTTGTCATTGGTTGAAATCACATTAATGATGTATTTCAGTACTCAAATAAATGTATGTACTGCCATAGGAGCATTGTTATAATTTAATACCAACATGCTTTTAATAGAGGCCTCAGTTTTAATGAAAGAAATATAAGATATCACTTGCATGTGAGAACAGAGGTGAATTATTTTTCTTCAGTGAGAATAACAGAAAAAAGAATAATATGAAACTGAATTAGTCTGAGAATGACAAAAAGGTCTGTTGTGGATGAAAGCACTAATGAGAGTTACAAATCTTGGCCACTGAGAGCACTGTTTGCGTTTTCTATCTTCTTCTCTACTGGGAACTGTCCATTTTAGGAGGAACTGACTTTGGGAGATGCTTTGTGTTATTGGCAGGGTTCCTACACAACCTGAATAAAATATAGCTTTTGCCCCCAGTGGTGGCCCACAGAGGATAGAGACACAACCACTGCCTGCCATCACTGGGAGAATTAATGCCCCACAAAGGAGACTGGCTGGCATGGGGATGCAATTTGCATATAAACACTGATCCCATGGGTGAATTGCCATTATATAAAATAAATCTTAACAAAGTCCTCCCTTATGTTATTCTCCTACATGGCACAATGTGTATGAATAAAATCTGTTTAACAGAGGGATTTGTCTGTAGCCCATCTCTTTGTTATGTTGCCATAAGCTTCTAATTTTATTGAGGATTCCTAAGTTAACAGCATTTTTCATTTAAGGAAAAGGTAGTCTTTTGGCCTCTTGAAAATATCTCACACTAAATTCTTTTCTCTTCAGTTAAGAGATACTTTTTGACATCTCTAAGTCACTGATTTAATAATTTCTGACAGCATCAGTGTGCTTTAGCCACGGCATCCCGGAATGCTACTACTAAAAATATAAGAGAAAATGGCCATACATTGTTTTAGTACATTGGAAGAAAATAAGCATATATATTTATTTTAAAGGTATTTTAGAAGAGTTTAGGAAATGCTGGTTATACTTCAGCCACTTTTGTTGTGAGAAAGCCAGCTGTTATTTCACAGAATCTTGGAACTATAGAATTGTTTAGGTTGGAAAAGACCTTTAAGATCCTTGAGTCCAACTGCTAACCCAGCACTGACAAGTTCACTACTAAACCCTGTCCCCAAGTGCCCCATCCACATGACTTTTAAATACCTCCAGGAATGATGACTCAACCACTTCCCTGGGCAGCGTGTTCCAATGCTTGACAACCCTTTCAGTGAATAAATTGCTCCTAATATCCAATCTAAACATCTTCTGGTGCAATTTGAGGCCATTTCCTCTCATTCTGCTGCTTGTTACTTGGGAGAAAGGACCGATCCCCACCTGGCTACAACCTCCTTTCGGGTAGTTGTAGAGAGTCATAAGGTTGCTCTTCAGTCTCCCTTTTTTTCCAGGCTAAATAACTCCATCTCTCTCAACTGCTCCTCATAAGACTTGTACTCCAGACAATTCAACAGCTTCATTGTCCTTCTCTGATACCTCAATGTCTTTCCTGTAGTAAGGGGCTCAGAACTGGACACAGGACTTGAGGTACAGCCTCAGCAGTGCCAAGTAAAGGGGGATGATCACTGCCCTGGTCCTGCTGGCCACACTTGCTGATTCAAGGCAGGATTGGGCACACTGATGACTCACGTTCAGCTGTCTGTCAACCAGCACCCCCAGGTCCTTTTCCGCTAGTCAGCTTTCCAGCCACTCTTCCTAAGCCTGTAGCACTGAGTGGACTTACTGTGACCCAAATGCAGAACCTAGAATGACTCACCTTCACTCTCTGGGCCTGGCTGTCCAGCCAGTTTTTCACCCAGTAAAGAGTGTCCAAGCCATGGGCAGCTACGCCAGGATAATGCTGTGGGAGACAGTGTCAAAGGCTTTACTAAAGTCCAGGTAGACATATCCACAGCCTTTTCCTCATCCACTAAATGGGTCACCTTTTTACAGAAGGAGCTCAGGTTGGTCAAGCAGGACCTTCCCAGTTAATCAGGGCTGCTGGCAAAGCGATGTGGTGAGCTATTCTGCCAGCTCCCTCAGTATCCTTGGATGGATCCCATCTGGCCTCATGGACCTATGTGTGTATAAGTGGTGTAGCAGGTTGATGACCATTTTCCCTTGCATTATGGGGCCTTCATTGTCTTCCAGCTCAGGTGGCTGGGTACTTTAATGGTCTTACCATTAAAGACTGAGGCAAAGAGAGCATTAAGAACCTTATCATTTTCCTCATCCTTTGTCACTATGTTATGTTTCCCCCTGATATCCAGTAAAGGCTGGAGTTTCTCCTTGGCCCATCCTTTGTTGCTGATGTAATTATAGAAATATTTCTGTCACTTGCTGAGAACTCCTATCTTAATGATACAGACATGTGCTTTGTGGCAGAGTCCTGAACTTCACAAAGACAAAGCTGAAAACATTCACGTCCTTTTCTGAATTTGGGAAATTTGAGAAACTTGATTGTCTCAAAATTATGGTAAATTCTGCACTTAAAAAAATACTATAGCAAAGAGTTTGCATGCTGCTGTCTTTGTTTTATTTAATGCAACATTATTCTATCCTTAAAAATGCTTTTAAAAGTCTTGCACGGGAACAGGATTTTCTTTTCCATTGCCAATATCTTGTCTAATTAGGAGACCTTCAACCAGAAATTTTTTGTTGTTTTAGATAAAATACTTCTTCACTATTTGGGACTCATTTAATTAACTCCTACTTTAATGAGCAAAGATGTCTAAAAAGCAAACATGGTTAACGAAACCTAGTCTGACAACATTTCTATCAAGGAAACAAAAACCTGTACATCAAAGAAAGTTCAGGCATTCATTAAGAGCTGGTAATCATCATGGTTCATTGCTCGTAGGAGCTCTTTGAATTTGTGATCTATCAATATAAAATCAAATATTTCCTTGCTTTGTATCACAGTGCACAATCCCTCATATAATTGTAGAATAAATGTCAAATTTACAGTCTTGTTTACTTGCTGCACTACCCTAGGCATAAAAAAAATTTTAGTTAACTACAAGATTTCTATGAAACAGATTATAGAGGATAACCTTCCTCTTTGGATCCCACTGCATTTTGGTGCAGTGATATAATTTTTTCTTCATATTATTCATCTTGTTCAACACACTCCCCCATCCCACTCTCTGTAAAATATATTTTAAATCAAATCACAGTTCTCAGAAATGTATTTGCAAAGTCTCCTAAAACATTTCTTCCAGGAATAAAAACTGTATCTTACCAAATTTCATAGCACCATTTGTAATTCTACAAATAATTAAATGAGCTTTTGAAATAAAATTCTAGCCTATTTATTGTGGCAATATGAAAATTTGAGTGTAAAAAGGTAGTTCTTACTACAGCCTGATCACAAAAATTACAAAATAAAAATAAAATAAATTAAATTGGAAATGAAACTGTTTTACTCATGAGGTCTATAACAATATTCAAGGGGAAATTGTAACATTAATGCCTGTGATGACATTATAGCACTCTCAGTGTTGTAGTTCATCAATATGGCCTGCAGGCTATCTAAACTGAAGGACTATAATTTAGCAGCATGCAAGGTGTTTTTATGCATGCAAAGGTGAAGTTTGTCCCAGACCCTTTCTCTCTGGACAGGGCTCCAGTCATCCCCTCTCTCTCAATAGTCATCGTGTTTCTGATCCTCTTAATCTCACTATTTTGTGAAGGTTAGCCAAGGATGTGGATTACAAATATTACAAATTAGAAATATTGTTGGTTATTTTCTATGCCTTTTAAAATGAAATCTACCTTTTTTTTTCCCGCAGCTCTCCAAACACCACAGTTTTAACAGAATGCCTAGAGATTTCTTTCATATGTTTCCAGATAATCTAGAATCCATCATTGTGCCTTTGTGTTCCAGAGTATTCAACTAAAAGTGCCCTGAACTTTCAAAATCCAACTCTTTCTCACAGGTTCAATAGTCCAAACCCACAAGAAAACTACTAAATATATAAATTTAAACAATCTCTCCTTTATTTTATCTGAAAATGAAATAATTCTAATAGATTTAAGAGACGTGATCTTGTTTATTTGTGTTTTGTTGTTTTTTTTAAAGATGAAGCTGTGCTGTCACAACCATGGTTGAGTTGTTTTGGTTTTAATTATTTCTTTCATTTAGAATGACCTTGAATTGGATTAAATCTTAATAATCTGTAATTTTTGGATTCACCCTTTGAATATCTGTCCAAATGAGCAGTAAAACACTTGTTTTATCTAATCCTCCAATAAAGGTTTTAGCAACAGATTAGATAGCTCTGCTTGCATCTCCTGTAAAGAATTCACCTTGATTTTTATCTATAAAATCAGATCTCAAAAGCATTTAACAAGTGAGACAATTATTTTTATCGGAGTTTTGAGCTGGAGAAACAGAAGGATGGGAAATGACTGTCTTGAAATCAGCCAGATCAGTGCGAGGGCTGAGAACTCAGATTTCCATGTCCCAGTGCAGGGCTAAGATCATCTATCTTCACTTCCTTTTGAGTTTCACTACAAATTCACTCTGTTCCATGTGATTAGTTTCCCTTTAATTTATCAATTTATTTCAGTGCTGTCTTGAACACACAACTTTAACACAGTCTACCCTATTAGAACAAGGAGGTGCTTCTGTATTCTCTCTGATGAGCTGCAGTGTAAAAAAGTGTAACTTCTCTGCAACACCTGTAGGTTTCTCAATTGGTTTCTTTAAAACCCTCTGATAACTTAGGACGCAATATGACCCATCACATGGATACAGACCATCTAACAAGACTTCCTAGTCCCCAACCTCTTCCTGCTGTCTCTTTTCTAAGCACCCACAGGCATGAGCAAGGAGTGGGATGATGGTTGAACTCATGGTTTTGCAAATCTGTGATGTGTTTCCTGCTTCATTCATTCCCTCTCTCCACAGCCCCTTCATCAATACATAACTAATAGATGGGCCTCTATCACATGGCAAAAATGACAGCATCTTCCATTAAACTGGGGATGTGTTTCTCCTAGGAGTGCACTGGCCAATGTGACTAGATGCTGCTTGTGTGCTATGGTGTCTGACAAGTTTTTTCTTCTACATTGACTAATTCTTTGATGTCCTTTTCCCGTGATACTGGTGCCTGTCGATGTCAGATGATATAGCATCTTTTTTACCTCTTAGATACAGGACAGAGTACTTCATGCTCCATTGTTGGCAAAGTGCCTCACATAAGAAACGTGTCTTACTGGATTTGCAAGGTACTTCTGATATGAAAATGTTTGCTTGTCTGACTGAATAGAAAATAAAATATTAAGTCTGATCTCTCATTTAGATTAATATTCCTGTCTTGTTCAGGGCACATGGCCTGTCCTTGCAATCTTCCAGCAAAGTCCTACTTCCTGAAAAAGCAATTCCTTACCTTTATTGTGCTTTGATTCTGCAATTTTTTTATTCAGTACGTCACTTAGGCACACTCTAAAGTTTAAAACTTTCTTAAATGTTTTTCTTTTGATGTGTTTATTTCAGTCTGAAATTAGGAAAATGCACATTTTTATTAGATGGCCTACTTTAAAAGAAGCCATGATGCATTTTTCAGATAGTCCTTACTCCCTTCTCACTCTTCCTGTTTCTTGGAAAGATTCTCATTTCCTTAGTTCTGCTTACCTCTTTACTTGCAAGTTTCTCGAACAGAGAAGAATTGTGTATTAAACTGTGAAACCCCAAAACCTCACTTTTGTGAATCATTTCTATAAAAAGGGATGGGTTGAGATGTGCACTGAAGTGCTTTCCTGAATTTCATTTCACTTAGAATCTGGTTTCAAGAAACTGTAACATCTTTCTTTTATGTACAAAAATTTGTTGTAATATACTATACCTGCTCTCATTCCACCAGTAAAAGTAAAATGATCATTTTAATGTTAAAAAAGAATTGAGATTCAGTATATCTAGATCTTTTTCTCGTTCTAACAAGGATTTTCTCTGGGACTTTGTTATAAATCACTTGTCAAGTATGTTCATATCCAGCACCACCAGCCACTATTTCCAGGAGTAAGAAATACCTTAGGAAATACCAGGCTTTCTTCTTATGGCCTCATTTTACCCACATCAATCATACCCAGTATCTCTGGAATAATGTTATGTTTAATTTGCCACTCTCTGGGGAGAACTTCTGGAGCCTCTAGAAAATATTAAAGAAATCATTTAGAAATGCAGAATTACTGTTTTTCAGAATAATTGTCCCTGTTTGATAAGTTGCATGGAATTTAGTAGATTTGAAGTGACAAATATTCCACATAAATTGTGTGTTAGAAAACATATTTTAGAACCTAGAAGGACTTAATGAAATAGTTTTGATAACAATAGTGTTTTCAAAGGAAAAATATAGTTAATCTACTCACTGGAATAGCTAAGAAACCTAAGAAAATGAAAACTTTTTCTTAAATTCCTTATGACTTTTCCTATGAGAATGATGGAACTATGTTGGGATTTTTGAGCCCATTGGACTTTTGGGAATAATTCTGACGAAGATTTCTCATAATAAAATACACAGATTGTAAGGTTTGTTATGATCACAGTTGGATTAAAACCATCCTAGGGATTTGCAAAGGGAAGTTCACAGAAAATATGCAAATTAATATTCTGATGTACTTTATCCAGAAAAAAATTTGTTGTTATTAATTTTTATAAAGACCTTTTCATTACTATTTATTTGTTTTAAGTAGTTTTTTTGAAGTAACAAAATGACAAAGAATCTTAGTATAGGAAATTACATTACTGCAATCTTGAATGGAGATGGGACTTCATACTTTTTCTTTTATCTCTGAAGTAAATGAAAAGGAAAATGGAA
The DNA here is from genome assembly GCA_038380795.1 of Pyrocephalus nanus. Taxonomy (NCBI): domain Eukaryota; kingdom Metazoa; phylum Chordata; class Aves; order Passeriformes; family Tyrannidae; genus Pyrocephalus; species Pyrocephalus nanus. Next base: position 1,229,154 of record CM076262.1, read on the forward strand.
GTAGAAATATTCTTTGATGAAAATAAGTACTACTTTAATGGTGTAGATATGGAATAATGGCAAAGATCTTTTAATGGTGAGTTATCCCTTTAGACACTTGATATAAGTAGGAAACACTGGCGAGCTGCATTGAAATCTGCCATAATGACAGATTATTACCAACTGGGAAAAAGCCCTTTTTTTTTCTTTCTTTCTAAAATACAACAAAAAAATATGCAATACCTAATAAGAACAGATCCCAAGTCTGAAAACAGACTGAAAGACTGATAATGGAAGTTACATCTATAGGAGGGAACATTTAGGATCAGATCTTTAAGATGTGACCATCTGTTAAATAAATATGAGGAAAACAAGAAAACTGACATTTCTAACAACTGACATCATTAAAGAAACACACATTATGGCACTGAAAGCTAATGAACCTGTGTCTATTATCCTCAAATGTTTATCACACTTTTATAAATAAATGACTCTCAAGTAAAAATTTTTACTTTGCCTTTTGGCTGAGGTATGTACTGAGGTCTGGACAGTGTAGGCTTTATTAGGAGTCTGTACACATGGATCTGAGCTTCCTGCTGCTCCTGGTACTCCCTTAGTATAGCCAGAAAGGAGTGCAACATTGTCAGCATTGCAGTCACTAGGGGAAATAGTTAGTCTTTGCAGAAGACATCACAACTCTTCCCTTGGCTATCTTTTACTATAATAATACACAGAATCACAGAATGACAGAATGGTTAATGTTCAAAGGAACCTCCAGAGTTCATCATGTCCAACATCCCTCCTCAAGGAGGGCTACACAGAGCATATTGCACAGTATTGTGTCCTGATGGTTTTCCAATATGGAAACCACTCAATTTCCCTGCACAACCTCTGTTGAGCCTCAGTCACTTCACATAAGGTGATGGTCAGCCTGCAGCTCCCATGTTTTAGTTTGCACCAATTGACTCTGATTCTGTTGCTGGGTACCACTAAGAAGAGCCTGGCTCTGGTTTTGAATCCTCCCTTAAGCCATTTTATATATGTTGATGAGGTCCCCCCAAGCCATCACTTCTCCAGGTTTAACAGTTCCAGCTCTCTCAGCCTTTTCTTATAGGAGAAATAATGCAGGTCCTTAATCCTCCATGTGGTCCTTAACTGGACTTTCTCCAGTATGTCCATGTCTTTCTTATACTAAGGAGACCAGAAATGGACACAATACTTCAGGTGTGGCCCTACCAGTGCTGAGTAGAGGGGAAGGTCTACCTCCTTTAATCTGCTGGCTACACTCCTCTGAATGCAGCCTAGGATACCATTAGTCTTTGCCACAATGGTCCATGGTTGGCTCATGGTCAATGTGGTCTCCTTTTCTGCTTTCCAGCTTGTCAGTTCCCAGCAAGTAGTGGTGCCTGGGCTTGCTCCACCCCAGGTGTAGGACTTTAAACTTCCCCTTGCTGAACTTCAGGAGGTCCCTGTCAGCCAATTTCTCCAGTCTGTCAAGATCCCTCTGGATGGCAGCATGATTCCCTATCAGCCACTCCCTCCAGTTTTGTATAATCAGCAAACTTGCTGAGGGTACACTGTGCTCCAATATCCCGATCACACTGAACAGAACTGCACACAGTATTACCCCCTTGGGTACACTGATAGCTACTGACCCCCAACAAGACTTTGTAGCTCAGATCTCCACCCCCTGGTCCCAGTTGTACAGATGGTTTTAAATCCATCTGGCTGACTGCTCATAGAGTCCATGGAAGACCACCTTACTGATGTCCAGGTGGAAAATATCAACTGCTGTCCCCTTATCTATCAATCCAGACATTTCATCTTAGAAGGACATCATGTTACTCAAGCTTGACCTCCTGTTTGTGAATCTGCGTTTGACTTTGTCTATGTGCTCTCTCTTGCAGTCTCTTCTTGCACTGTTATGACAGGGAATTTTAATAATCCCTTTATTCTAAAAATGCCTCGGGCCAGTAGCTCAGACATTTTCCTAAGAAGAGACTTGTTTTAGCCTGAAGAGAATGAAAGAATTAGTAATCAAGTTTGACGGTTAGTATTAGCATTGCTGTAATTAGACAGACTTTAAGATATTAATAAACAATTGGAAAGGCATTATACTTCCATTCAAAATAGAAATTTTGATTATGTTGAAAATATTATGTTGAATTCAAGTTGCTCTTTTGACATAAAATTTTTTGCTAATGCTATATAAGTTGAATTTTGAGGAACTTCAAGAAGTCTGGATACTCTGAAGGAAGAATGTGTACAAAGCTATCATGAACCACATGCATGTCATTTAAAGTAATCTTTAAGCTTTTCATTTAACAGTGTGCATTGAGCATCAGCTGAAATCCCGTTTCTAAATAAAACTGATGTTTGAAGTACTTGCGTCAATTTGTTTGCTCAATCTATTCCATCTCCAAGTGAAACCCTTCATTAGAATTTTCAAAGTGAGGTAATGTGATGGTTTATATTACTTCCAGAAAGGACAGCATGATATTTTTAGGACTGTAAATTGAGTTTATGGGATGCCATTCTTTCAGATTTCATTTAGACAGACTGTGCTATCTTCTGCATAATATTGTTTTAGAAGCTAAAACTCTTTTGTCATGGGATCTGCTGTCATTTTCCCATGGACAATATCTCAGTATGAATGACTGTATGATATGCAGTATAATATACTACTAGAATTAACATATTATTAGTGTTGGGTACTGTGAGGTATAATGCAATGTACAGTTTATCCAGGTCAGTGTTATATCACATGCACAGAATACTAGTGATTCCTACTTTAGGTAACTCTCACCTATGCATTCTGCTAGGTTAGCTCCAGGGTTTGCAGTTGTTTTGCATGATACAATGATTATGAGGGTGGGTATAAAACAAAAAGAAGATACTGTGTTATTTTTTAGCACCATAGTCTATATGCTGCTTGATGAACAAACCAAGAATCTCTAATGTTTTGCTGGAGAAAAATGCGAACTCTATGTAGGCCAAACAGGATTATCTTCTTAATGACAGCAATTTTTATTACTTTTAATAGGATTTAATCTGAGTGGCTTGTAGCAGAGGATGAAAGAAACATCCCACCACATTCAACAAGATGTTCCCTAAATGAGTTTACGGGGTTATTTATAATACTAACATTGTAGAGGCACCACTGTGAAACAAGACTGAATTCAATGGCAGAACCAAGAAGAATAATGGAGGAATTTTTTCAGTCTTTTAGAAAGTAAGCAAAGATTTTGCTTGTGAAAAGAAATCCTCATACAATTTTTGCCTGAGACAAGGCATAGAGAAACACAAGCTACAAAATGTGTTCTCCTGTGAGGAGCAGATTGCAGCATCTATGGTGGGTGTGGAGAGGAACAGCTCTGCCCCAGCGGCAGAGTTAGGCTGCCAGCCTCCTGCTGCTGCTACTTCCTTCTCCACAGAGACAGAAAATAGGATGGAGGAACACAGGTAAAGACTCAAAAATTTTATTCTAACTGATTAAATTAATGAAACCTAAGACTTGCCCTCTGAATACCAGAGAAGGCTGCAGTTCTTCAGAGCTTTCTGGATAAATGGTCAGTGGAAATGCATAAGATTGGGAGAAGTCTTGCCTCAAGAGAGATGCAGTGGTTTCTCAGAAGGTGCTCTGTTAACCCACACAGTAAAGGTGAGGTGGTGATGCAAAAAGTCTCCACTACCAACATACAAAGCGAAACACAGAAAATGAGCAACTTCATAGTAACAGTGTCTCAGATGTCATTTCATGCTTGCAGCATACCCACACTTAGGCTGAAGTCTTTGCATAACTTAGGCCAATGTCTGTGTCAAAAAGCAGACGCTACTTAGGAACTTTGCACTGGGAATGAGTAGGCTGCACAGTAAAACAGCTAACCAGATAGTCTTGAAGCTTTGATAATATGTGAACTATCATGTCCTTTTACACTTTTCTTACACTTTCTGTGCTTTACATTCATGCATTTTTAATGATAAAGAAGACCAAGCCCAACATTTCACACAATATCATATGGTGTAACATTATTACTAAGTAAAATAAATTGAAATTATGTCATTGAAGAAACTATACCAGAGAACTGAAGCTGAAAGAATTCTGGTAGAAGCTCCTCTGGATGTTTCTATAATCTGATCACAAAATGTTGCAAATATTGAACCATGTTAATTTGAAAAGAAATATGATCTGCATTACACTTACTTTTCGGCAATTGAATAACTGACAAGTATTCATTTTGAATGGATACATTTAATTGAAAGAGACACCAGTATAAAATACAAGCCTTTAAGAGGAACTAACTCTATGGCCTAAATTACTGTGAGATATGACTGGCAGCTGATTGACTCTGAAATCCCCAGAGGAAGTTTTCTTTCTGAAGCAATCTTAACAACTGTATCACTGAAGTATAGCAATAATCAAGAATGATGTTTTCACAGATTATCTCCTGTTGTCAAATTTGTTCATGCCTTAATAGGAGCTACTGAAGAAGAACAGGACTATTAAGAAATATTTGAAGTTACATACTCTGTAGTCCCTGGTCATCGTGTAGTTTTGTTCACTGTAAAAAAAATGCGTAAGGGAATGGTCTTGAGTTACTTTGACAAAAGGTAAAGGAAAATACTATGAGAGGGCAGGCTAGGGACTTAAGCTAACCTGTCAGATGTTTTGGATATGGCCCAGAATGTCATAGACTATGATGACATCAGCAATTCTTCACAAGGAAACAAATTTTTCAAGGTTGCAGAGAGAAATAATGTTGACACCTCTTTTTCTTATTGAATGATAAGGAAGGATACAACCTGAAGACTAAAAGAGGGAAAATCATTGCTTGGGCTAGTGAAAATAGCCCTTTCTTAGTTAAAACAGAAGTCCTGTTGATAAACAAGACTGTCTTTTAATTTATCAGGAAAGGATGGAGAAAAACTGTGAACAAGAATACGAACATTCTTGTAGGGATGTGGGTGACTTTACTGATTGAACTCTGACAAACTAGTCAGTGCAAATCTGCACATAAGCTGGAAAACTCCACCTTCCCATCAATTTCAGCTTGTAAGCTAAAAATACTACTTTTTTTCCCCCATGTACTATTTACCTCAATAATAACTTGGTTTAGCACTTCTTAAAAGAATCTAATCTAAGTTAAAAATTCTCTGAATTACTAAAATTCATGTTCTGTACTTGTATTTGGCTAAACAGAAAGCCCAGCAGCTATGTCAGTCAAATTATAGGAGTCAAATCAGACTACTGAAAGGGGTGAAATTCATTACACCAAGAAACTATGCTCCTCTACATTAGATATTATTGTAAAGGAGCCTGAGTTGACTAAAGCCATGAATCACATGTACTTAATATAGAGAAGAGCATGAACTGCCTCTTAGAATGAATAAGACTTAGAATGAGTTGGCCTGAAAGATAAAAATATTACATGTATCTCAACATTTAACTAGAGTGCCAAAAGAGCTCAGAGTACTGACTGACTTTCAAGGAAAGGGCTTTTTCTTTAAAATTATCAACAGAATGTTTTAGGTTTCTATGTATGGTAGTCTTGCATATATAAATGAAAAAATGCTGCAAGGATTATCAACTGTTAATTGGCAGAGGTAGAGATTCTCTCCCTGTGCTAGGAAAGCATTACAAAACAATAAAACTAGCCCCATCAAATGGCACAAAGCACGTGACACCATGTATGATACTAATGTTGGGGTTGAATGTAGTGGGGTTAATAGATAACGTCATTTTGAGCTGATCTGGTAACTTTTTGAGGAATAAATTTCTTGCACCTTTCCTAATATACTCACAGCAGCATAGACAATCCTGTAATTCCACTGGCATAGAAGCTTAACTGGCATGAAGTAAGGACCTGCATCAGAAAATACAATTCAATTTTAGTAGCAAAACCCTTTTTGTGGAGTCAGCAGAAAGGACTGTGAAAGTTTGAGTTTGCAACAGAATTGTGGCAAGACTGAGCTGAGTCATTACCTCTTGAAAATATTCATGTCAAACTCTCAGTCCTCATTTCACTTTAGTTTCTTGCCTCCTTCAAGAATTATTTTAGCTAATACAGTTCTCTGCTGTGTGCTTTAGCTAAAACAAAGACCTCAAGAACTATGAGAAAACTCGGAGAGGCAAATGATCAGCCAACCTACCTAAACAGTGGTGTTTGGGACTGTCGCTTCTCCTGAATGCCAATCATACTTGCATCTTTTCCCCATTCCCGCTGCTGCATGTGTACAGTACATCATACCTGCACCAGGAATCCTCTCTAATGACAGGCTTTACATTTGTGGACGGGTGAGGAAAGAATACTTTGGTTTGACTGAACTTCTTATCCTTGAGCTTCTGCTCCAGATCATATTTGTTACTTCTTGAAAATGTTTTCCTCGGTTCCACTGCAGGAAGTCATGTAAGGCTGTACCAATGACAGAGCCATTGACAGTAACAAAAACAGCTCTGTGGGCTGGATTGCTTTTTATGAGGGTGAACAAGGTCACTTACGCACTTTGTCCTTAGGCAGGGTTGGGCAGCAGTGTAAATCCAGTATCATTGGCAGTAGCACTGTCTTAGAACACAGAATAGGAGAAGCAATGGTGAAAGCTGGGAGCTAGTTTGGTTTTAACTGCAGATGCAAGTTAGCACTGGATATAGCACAAAAAGAAGAATCTAAAAAAAAAAGGTTTGATAAGGTCTAATGCCATTTAGTGTGACAGTGGCATAAAAAATGCAGGACAGAAGACATCTGTGATGTCTCTTGGTGTGTATACTACTAAGGATACCCCTCAAAACCTTGCAGGAAACAGATATTCACGTTTTCTGGAGTTGCAAGGATGCCTGTAAAAAAATTATCTGTTTCATCGTATCTGTGGAAATGGTTCATTTTTAATGGTAATATTTTAAATAATGAATCACTTTCAGAGTAGGGAATAAGCAAAAGCATTTTCCATTTGGTTGTTCATTCTTTTTATTTGCAGGGGCCATGTAGGAATTCAAATTATATTAATCTAAAGTGGCTGTCTTTTAATATAGAAAAATATAAACAACACCTAAAAAATTATCCTTTCTATGGCAAAAGACATATTCCATAGCAGAATAATGCCAATTCTATATTTCTGTAGCTATCTTACTTCTTTCCCTCCAGATGTTAGCCTGAGAAAAAATTATTTGACTTGCCAGTATGATTTGAAATTAAATATTAAGTAGTTGATTTATCAGAGAATTTAATGTGTTGTTTCCAGTCTCCTTTTGCTTGACACAAATTTACTGCAGGAACAGAAAAATGTATATTAGTCATCAAAAGCTGTTTATAGATAAGTTTAAAGTGCTATCAACTAAATTATTTTCATGATGAAGACTAAATTGCAGACCAATAACGCAGGGGAGAATTAGTGAGAATTTATTAAATAGCCAGAGGTAACTGAAAATGAGGAAAAGCAAAAATTTGCATTTGGCTTATGATATAAATCCAACATAAAGGTTTATATTTTCTAACTTGGTATGATCCAAAGCTAACTTTTTGAGAATGAGGCTAAAAATTAAAAAATTACTGCTTATTTTAGATATGTATTTCATGGGAGCCAAGTCAGATCCTGAACATTGTCAGGTTTTTAAACTTGGAAATAATCCTGACTTTAAATGTCACTTCATTAGTGCAGCCTCCTAGTGTGCAGAGAGAAAGCTGATTTTGTTGTGGGTTGGGTTTTTTGTTTTGATGGGTGGGACATGAAAGCTACGTCTGGGCTGAGTGTGGATGTCCTCTGCACTGGAACTCAAGGTTCCTCAGCCTCGAGGGATAAGGAACTCAGGGATGAGGCTGCTCAGTAGTTTCCTTATAGCCTCTGCATCCAGATCTACCCCTTTGGAACAAGATAGACAACAAAAATTTTTCTGGGACTTAGCACCCACCAGTGTCCTTCTAACAGCGGAGAAAGCCTCTTGGTTTCCTTTTATACCAACCACTGCTTTCTGTAAAACTAGTCTCAACAGTTACCATGCCTGCTCAGGGAGATGGAGGGTCAAGTTTAAGGCTCTCTTCAGCTTCAGTGATTCTAGTCCCTACATTGACCAAACACAAACTTGAAGGAAATTACTCATTTTTCTTGCTCTTTATCAATTTTACACTCAGCCAAGAGTGGATAGAAAGCTACACACACTGCCTACCTTGCCCATCTCTGAAAGACACTGCCAAGGGCAGTAATTGGAACAAGGGTTTCCTCCTGCTGCAGTTGTAACACTGTGTTTAGTACTGAGACAAACTCTGCTACCACTCTGCCTTAAGCTTGACCTAAACTCACCTAATGGAGAGGGCCTGGGAAGGACATGGACAGCTTGTCTGTGAGTCTTGACTGGGTAAGGCATGAGACAAAGAGTAAATTTTTCAGTCTGGGCAGCATGGTTGTAGTTTGAATATTGTGCAATGGTATGCAAAATATTAGCATCACTAGTTGGGGTTTTTTTCTATTATCATAAATATGAAAATGTAGGTGTTGATAGATCTATTATTGCCTAAGGAGCCAGGCATAGCTTTGAGGGTTGCACCATTGGAATGAAGTGCTTCAGTTCCACTGAAGCCCCATGTCAGTGCCCGTGTGCTTTGTGGGTCTGTGCACTAGCACCTTCACAAGTCACATGGAACAGCTGGGTAAGTCTTGTGGGCATGGGTTCAGCAGAGACTTGAACTTAGCTCTATACCCTGGACTCATTCCCCAAAATGCACGTGCCTCTGCTTAAATTCTGTGTTTAGCAGTCACTTTCTAAAACACCAGGATTCCTGGACTTTGGCTGCTGTCTTTTGTACTGAGCAAAAAGTTGCACTACCTGAACAGTACTGCTGTAAATTTACAGCTTGCAGTGCTTGTTGAAATCCTTTTGGGATAAAAGGTCCTCTGTAAACAGGAGTATTTTATTAGTACACAAGGTAAAATATATTGAAGTACAAAGTAAATACCTGCAGAGTGCTAAGCAAAGGTTAACTATCACTGCAAGTCAAACTGGGACAGTGACAAATGGCTTGAAAGAGTCAGATAACTCTAAGGGCAACAGCAGATGCTTTAAAGCTGGCTGAAGTACTGAAAACAGATGCTGGAGCCCCCTTGTTATATAGGGTCTTTCTTACATATGGGACTGATGCCACCAAGAGGGTGAAATGCTTGTTTCTCCCTCAGAATTCTTGTGGCCAGAGGGCATCAAATGTTTACAAATAATGGCAAAGGATGAGGAGCTGAAGGCCTATATGTAAAAGAGAATCCATTAAAGATCTCACAGGACTACAGGAGTGCTTGCCAGGAGAGACAAAGCTGAGAACTGGGATAGTTTTGTAGACTGTGAAATCTAAATAGTCCTTTGAGGTCTTCCCATCTAATGTCTCTATTAAAAAATGCATTGGCTGTAAGTAAATTATCTAAGGATCCAGCATTTAGTATTATGAAAACACTTTCTTGTGGAGGGCAGACCTCTCTCATCAATTAAAGACTTCGCCAGAATTGCTATTAGATTTAATGAACCAGAAAATAATATACAGCCAGGTTAATATTCTTCCAAAAACTTTTATTATAGGTCACAGCTAGGGGAAAGGACACTGTATCAGTGACATGTGGTAGGAGGTCAATTACCGTGCAAAATCATTTCACCAGGTAATATTTAGTGCTCAAGACTTCATCTGGCTTGCACTAATTGGAAGACAGCCTGCATATGAAATAGACCAGCTTGCAAAAAAGAGGAATGGGGGAAATCTTAATTACATTTCTCCATTAAAATAACTTAGTCCTTAGGGAGGGTGTTGTTGGGGTTTGGCAGTACATTATTATAACTAAAAGGGCAAAGCCATCACCGTTTGTTAGTTTGGAAATGGCAAAAATGCAGAAGATAACATTTGCAATGCAGTAACTCACTGCAAGGAACCCTGCATTTCCGAGTGCATTTCACACGCAGGCAAGCTGGTAGCAGTCACATCCATACCAAATGTGCAAGTGGGACGGTCTCTTTGCTCCTCTTCCACATCACTTTGTTTAAATACTGAAGGATTTCATTTAGCCCCTTCAGCCACACTTGTGCTCTGGGAACTGGAGTCTGGCTGATTACCAGGACAGTAAGTCATCATTGGAGTGATTGCTCATTAGTACAAAGCCAATAAACTGAAGAGAAATGCATATTGTTTGCTTGTGCCTAGAAAAAAAAAAAATCCAGATTCTATCAGTGACCTGTCAGCCTCATTGTTTATTGCTCCCTCAATCCCTGTACAGTTTCTCAATAATTATTTTTGTTTCTTCCATGTCACTGATAAAAGAATGAAACAATCTGAGGCCAAGAATAAATCCTTGAAGGCTGTGGTAATTTTTTTTTTCTATTTGATGAGAATTCAGAGTCTACAGTTTCACACTGTCAGTTCAATCTCAATCACTTCAATCAGTTGTTTTTGTATCCTTTTTCTTAAGCAGAAACTTGTACAAGTCTAGGTCAAATGATGTATCAAAGTGCAAGTATGTTACACCTCCAATACTGCTTTTAACAATTACATTTGTAATTTAGTCAAAAGTATTGAAGTATAGGTCAATTAAAATTTTTCTTCATTGGGATTAATCATTCATTAACCCTATCATGAATTCCATCATTGGGACTAATTATTGTTTAGGTGTTTTTATCTGTCCCTTATCTATCCTGATATTGATACCAGGCTATTCAGTTTGCAACCTGAGCAAACTCTTAAAAGTATTCACCCAGCATAAACTCTTTTTGCAGATTGTGGACCAAGATTATCAGCAATGATTTTAGAGACTATCAGGTAGACTACAATCCAATACAGACACTTCTTAGTAAAAAGCTATAATCACTAAGGTATCATGCAAAATTCCTCCATACTTGCTTTCCCTTTGGTTTTCAGCTTTCCTCAGGAGAGGATTTTGTGCTCTAGATCTAGATAGAATAGGAAAGCCTACCAGGACGGGAGGTCAGCAGAGTGTTTCTGGACCTACTGTCACTCATCAGGGAGCTCTTTGCTCAGTTGTAGGCCTTCTTGGTTCCCCTCTGGGTAGGCACCTTCTGCCCATTAATTTGATACACACTCTAATCATACATTGACACTCCTCTGAATCAACAAGGATGAAATAGTTACCTCATCTTTAGGCATTCCAATGCCTAAATTACAGTCATCTCCATGGTCATTTTGGTTTTCTACTTGATATTATTGAAGTCAAGGGTAAAGAGTCATTGACTTTGCTGGCAGTGTGCCTAGATGATAGTCCACATCATCAATTGCATATTGATTCCACTAATACCATAGAATGACAGAATACGCTGAGTTGAAAGGGACCCATCAGGATCATTGAGTCCAACTCCTGGTATCAGAGGACTACTACAAATAATGACTTGCTCTTAGTCTATAATGAGTAAATATTCTAATAATTGTTCTCTATTTTTAACTAAATAATACCATTCTATTTCTAAAGAAAAGTTTAAATTGTTCCAAATTGAGTTGAGATCTTATTAACCTTTCATCTCATGTGTCACTTAAGTGTTGGATGCCCATATTTTCTAGCAAAATGAAAGTATAATTTAATAACTGTACTTAAAATTGTACTTAATTTTGGTGTGTTGGGGATCTCAAGATTAAATTCAGTGGGGCCAATTCAATTAGATATACTACAGACCTCGGTGAAGATGCCAGCTTGTGGAGAACATAGTTATTAATCACTATGAGCCACATCATGTCCTCTGAGTTAGCTAAATACACAGACAGAGCTGGACTTGAACCGATGTCCTCGAGGACAAGATCTTCCACTCCTTTAATGATTAGACAGTGATAACAATGCTATCAGTGAGAAACGAGTTAAGACAAACTTGACTATCCAAGCCTGGAAAGGAACACTATAAAGATTTTATGTCTGAATGTATTTCATTAGAAATAAACCCTAAAGATCTCAAGTCATAAAGCTGGCATCCACCAAAATGTGGTTGGATGATGGAGATAATTGTATAAACAACAGTGAGAAAAAAAGTAATTCCTGCAGTGATTTCTGATCAATGGTTTCCGCTTTGGTAATCTCATCTGGAAGGACTCTCAGAAATAAGAAGTTTAAACTTTATTCAGTGTATTTGTACAGTGAATATACAATGCATAGCAAACATGGGAAGTGAAGAGCTCATCACATTGGAAAGAGAAGACCTGCCATCTAGGGTTTTAAGATCAATTTTTAATGAAAGAGTAAAATAAGTAAACTTTCGAATGCTGTACAGAAAACTTAGATTTTCTAAAAAAAACACTGAAGCAAAAACAAGCACCTCAGATCTCTCTGATCTATTTTTATTTTAGGACATGAAGGAAGGGTCAAATCTGCTTCATAAGTGATCTTTCAAAAGCAGCCCTTATCCATGACCCTAAATTCAGATCCCATCTCTTATCTAACCAGGACATGTGCTCCAAAAACATTGTATTCCAACTTTATTCCAAATTGTATTCTATGAAGAGGAAAAGGTATTTAAATTCCAGCTTTTGTCTCATAAATGTTACAAAATAAAATATTGGGGAAAATCAGTTTATTAAGAGAAAATCAACTTATAAGAATAATTTTGATACACACATATGCAGATCAGCCAAGCTGACCCATGCTATCCATTTGGATCTGAAGTGAAATTAAAACATGCTATTAAACTTGGTCATCTGTATTAAGGATGAAACCTGCTAATTATTATTAGCTCTGTTATATACTGCAGTGTTGGCATCAGTATTTCATAACTAGCCTCACAGGGTAAAATATATGATCATTTGTCTTTCCTCTGTACTTGCACAGCAGTCAACTGTCTAGGACACTTACAGGAATTCAAATCTCGTAATGCCAAACGAATTATTTATTCCCTGATCAATGGAGAGAGGACAGTAGCATTTCTGTGTTATTATTTACTTCAGATCTCCTTTTCCATATATGTATCAGTCCTGCAAACATTTATGTACATAATTAATTGTTTGCAGGTAAACAATTGTTTATTTCACTGAGGCTGAGACCACTAATGTTCTTACTTAATATTTTTAAATTCAATTTAAGATTCAATTTATGAAATATCTTCAGAAATTCCAACTACTTTTATCTAGAGGCTTGCCTTGCTGTGTGCTTATTATTAGCAGGATAGAAAAAAACCCTGTTATGCAAACTTTCTTCATTTCTTCATGGGCCATTTTGGCTTCATTCAGTGCCCACCAAAACCATAGAGAAGCTCTTACTGGCTTAAATAGATATTAGATCAAGCCCTGAGGGAAACATCCAGGATTTCAGTTTCTGTGATCAAACATTCCCTCACAGGAGAGCCACTGCTTACCCCTTCTTGCCATTTTTGTTTGTTGCAATCCATTCCCCGTAGTCTACTGGTATTCAAATAACCTTTCTTTCAACTACAGTAACACAAGACATTTATTCCCAAGTCCTTACTTCTGTTCTTTTCAAAACTGGCAGCTACTATCCTGATAACACTGAATTGCACTACAAATTCCTTTCAGGAGGAAGAGCCCCAGGCACTGGCACAGGCTGGGGGCTGACTGGTTGGAAAGCTGCTTTGCCAGAAGGGCCCTTGGAATCCTGGTGGACCCCAAATTGAACATGGGCCAGTAATAAGCTCCTGTGGCAAAAGCAGCCAACAGCATTCAGAGCTGCTATAGGAGCAGCCTTACCAGCAGGATGAGGGAAGTGATCTTTCATATCTGCCCATACTGGTAAGATATATCTGGCATACTGGGACCAGTGCTGGACTCCCCAGTACAAGAGACATGGACATATTGGAGATAGTTCAACAAAATCGCACAAAGACAATCAAGGACTTGGATCACATGGCATAAGAGGTTGAGGGAGCTGGGACTATGTCAGGAGGGATCTTATCAGTGTGTACAAATACCTGATTGAGGGAGTAAAGACGTTGGAGTCAGATGCTTCCCAGTGATGGGATGAGAGGCAACATGCACAAACTGAAAATCAGGAAATACTGCTTAAAAATATGAAAAAACTTCCTTATTATGAAGGTTGTCAAACAGAGGAATAAGTTGCCCAAAGAGGTTGTAGACCTTCCATCCTTGGAAGCACTCAGAACCTGAGTGTGACCCTGGCTAGCTGTGGCCCTGAACAACCTCCTCTAGCTGATACTCCTTGGACGAGATGCTTGCACTAGATGAGCTCCAGAGGTCCCTTCTAATCTTAGCTTTCCATCATTCACTCTAATCAAAAAAACTGTGTGGAGAAGGTATTGGAATATGGTTCTTAAATCCCTGAATCCAATTCTGTGCACATATTACGAGAATAATATCTGCTATCAGAAATATCAGCAGTGATGAGTTGTTACTGGTTACAGGTGATATGTGCAAGATTCGGCCCTTCATAAACTCAAGAAATTCACTTCTAACAGCCCATGCTTTCAGTTAAGGGTTGTGAGTTGTTCTTTAACAGAGCTTAGTACAAGACTGCATTCTATATACGCTTCACTGCTTAGACAGATTTGATGGAAGGAGGGAATCAATAATTTAAGTTCTTTTAAAAATATGCATAAGTACATCACAGAGAATATAAAAACTTCAGGGGAAAGGTGATATTATTATTTAATGCCTTGCTGATGAAGTTTATTTTGGTAAGCTCTTGACAGCACAAGGTAACATATCATCTTTGCGTTGACACAAACACTATCAAAATGGGAAAGGATGCACAGCAGAAAAAGATCTGCATCTAAAATAGATTTTTGAGAGCAAATTATTTTTTCTTCTAAATAGTTTGTTGATTTTTTTTTCCTAGAATGCTGCCAACACATTTAAGCAAAATTAAAAAGCATTTTTGTTACTCTATGTCACTCTTTCCAGGTCTGTTTAAAATTCTCAATTTCTTTCTGCCTTTCATACAATGCTGAAAAATATTTGCTGGCATTTGTGATGGGGATGAATGTCTTTATATTCCCATTGTTTTTGCAGTATAGCTGCTTTCATTACTCACTGCACTGTGTACACTGTGCTATTCATTTTTACATTGGAGACCAAGGATTTTTCATGTTTTTCCTCTCTATGTCCTTTGTTTGGTTTGCGATGAAAGCGATTCTGAGAGCTCCAGAGGGCAGTGTTGTGCTGAAAGCACCGGTTCTCTGGGCTCTGCCTGGATACTTTTTAAGAACAAGTAGGCTGAACGTTATTTACTCACGTGCAGACTTGCTTGAATGGCTTAAGTCTTAATTCACAATTGCCTTGGATATACATGCTCTACGACTGAGGTCCTTGCAACAAACAAATTAGCTGTGCTTGTGCACATAATATGATCTTCAAGGTTTTTCAAATGCTGGTAGATGAAATAAATTAAAAAAAAAGTAAAAATCTCAGTCATCTTAACTAATGCTATGCCAGATTCACCAAGTAGGTTCAATGGACTGCAATATTAATTTCCCTTCTTGTGTCACACTGGGGGGAAAAGAAGGAAAGAAATCATCCCCACGAGGGTGCAAGGCAATGCTGTTCCCCTTCTCCCTCAGGAGTTCTGCCAAGGAGCAGCAGTTTTCAGTTCCAATTAAGGCCTCTCAGGAGTACACTGGGAGAGAGGCTGCAGGGAAAGCATCAAACCACACACCTCCTTCAAGCACGATCTCCCACACCTTCCCCCTGCCTTGCTCTGCTCTCAGTGAGGTGTGTACCAGAACTGCTACAGTCCTGGAAAGAAACAGGACACAGGATCACCAGGCCCAATTGCCACTGTCCCTCAGACTCCTTGAGAACTTTCAGACTGCATTTTTCTCATTCTTTTAAGCACACTTCACAATTCCCCCTAAATCACAGACCCTTTGGCTGTGTTTAAGATGACTGTGCACAGAATTGCTACAAAAATATAGTACATTCCAGCAGCCTTTCAAACCACCATACTCTCCCACCAAGAGCCATGTGCCTACTTGCCCATGCATTTCTTCTATTCCTTGCCCCAAAACTTGTATATCTCTTATAGTCTGTCCACATCACCTCTCTCTTTCTTCCAAGCATCCATGCTGCTCTCAGGTACCCTGCCTCTGACACTATAATTTCTGTCAGCTCTGTGATCTCCTCTTTCAGACTTAAATCCAATGTCCATCTTCTCCCTCCTGTGGCAATTCCTCCCTTTGCCCACCCTTCAATGACCACGGTTTATTCTTTCTTCGGTCCTCAGAAACAACTCTTGCTGCTCAGGGTGCTACTTGGGTCAGACCTATAAGCAAGGACAACAAAGAAATGATTATCCTGACTCGTGAACCAGTTGGCTATGGACATGCCTATGCCACCACAGCTCCCACATACAGAAGCATTTGTTCACCTCCTCCAACTGTAGAAATCACCTTGTGAGCTGCATGTGGCTTAAAGCCATAGATTGAACTGTTGGGATGCAAGCCTGCGTTCAGGAGGGCACTTTCATGAGCTGGTATGCCACCTTTTTTAAACATGACCTTCAAGGAGTAGCAATGGGACAGGCATAACCTCCATACCATGACTTGAAATGACCAGACTCACCGTGTTTGGATTCTTTGCTAGATGATATGTGTAGGAAGGCACTATGGGATGGTCACTGGGAGACGAAGCAAGGACCTGTGACAAGGGACATGGAGCATTTTGCACTTTATGTTGCTTTTGAGCCTCCACAACATTGAGCAATGAAGACAGACTAAAGACCAGACGCTGCAAACCTTTATAGATTTAAACAATCCTCACAGGGTAAATCTAAGTTTTCACCTGGGAATGATCTCTGTCTTCCTGCAATGAGACACTTGGAAGCAAACATGGGGGCATCAAGCAGAGCTAGCTCAGGACATGAATTAGTTTTTGATGAATTTTTGTTGAATATTATGATTGAATTCTTCAGTTGTTGTCCTCCAAGAACACATTGTCTTAAGGCTGTAGCAACTGGAAAAGGAGAAAGGAAAAAAATGGCAGAGTGAGGCAGTACTTGTGAAGATCAAGTGCTGATAGGACAATTGCCATAGAAATATCTAAACCCTGTACCTCCAGTTGCAAAATATTACAAGTCTGGTTTTACATTCTTCAAGTTGAGTTCTGGCAGAGGTCTTTAACCTAAGAAACTACTAAATTCCAAGTGTATATTGAGGAATCTACTAGCAGGCACCCACACAGGTGACATGGGTGTCCCCCGGGTATTCACAATAGCCTCATTGACAGGAATAGCTATTGACAAGCTGTTTGGAAATGCTCACAAGTGAAGTAGGTTTTCAACATGCTCATGAAACTGAGAAATTTATCACTCTTTAAAGTGCTCATACAGCACAGACAGGCTTTGCTATTAGCTCTGTTGATAAACATATCCCTAGATTTGTGACTTGAAGACAGTGATGCTCCATGCCAAGAAAAGAGAGTGGAAAAGAAAATGCTGCCATCTGTTTGTGTAAAGGTTTAAATTCATGCACCAGCTCTCCTTCACAGTGAAAGAAGAATGAGTCTTCTCTTTTCTTTACAGTCAATCTTGAGAGTGAGGCAGTGTTCATATAGTGAGACCTGAAAATAGACTGAAAGGGTGTTCACCATCAAGCCTCAGCCTCTGATTTAAATGCCTATATTGAAAGCCTCAAGAATTCAGAGAACCTCTCTCCAAATGCATCAATCAAACCATCAGCCTGTTTGTTGAAGCTCCAATGACACTGAAGGGAAGCTAGGTTGCTCACGCAGACCCCTAAGGCGCATACCGAGCCTCCATAGTGCTACTATTTCCACAGCATTATTACGGATCACCTAGGTTCTGCAGGTTTGGGTTCTAACACTGTACTGGTATGACAGGATTGTAAATATTAAGGTGTTAAAATTACATTTCTGAAATCCACCTAACTGATGACAATATTGCTGCCTGACAGAAGTAAATTTAGAAGAAATCAGGTATCAATACCTGTTTTTATTTATAATATTTTGTGGTAACCCAGATATAGAACTGCCCAGACAACTGTGACTTAATCATGTGTAACTGCCAGCTTGCATTTTTGCAGGCACATCTACCCTGACAAAGGCTTTTAATATTTAAAATCATGCAGATTATCTATTCAGCCCTCAGAAAACTCATTGTGATTAATTCAGTATCTCAGTTTCAGGCACTTCAACTGCTGACACCTTTCTTCAGGCTACAGAGAGACTTTATTGGTTGTACTAAAAATCCTGTGCAAATATTTTTAAAATATTATTTAGTACTCGGAAAAATTTTTTTGAGTATGTTACCATCTATCAATGTTGTCATGAGTCTCTAGATCTCAGAAGTGCTTTTTCCTCTCCTTTTAAAATGTATTTTTATTCTAAGTGCCTCTGTTTATGCACATTTATCAGTCATGTCTACTCAGAAATGCTTATATCATATCTGAGGTCAGGAATTCAGCTGCATTTAAATTATATGCCAGATGGATGGGCAATGCATATATTTCAGTTCTTTGACAATTTAATGAACATATCTCTTGGCAAGATGAGGTTATCTGAACATCCCAAATCATCTGTCACATTTGTCTCCAAACTTTTGGGCTGCAGTCTACTGTCAGCTGACCACCACACTGTCTCATCAACCTTTAACTGAAAAAACTCTAAAAATTATTTGTTTGCCTAAAGCAGCTGAGGGCATCTTACGATGGCCTTGCCAATCAACAGGGGTAAATCCTGACTTATAATGAGTTTCAGAAATCTAGAAACATTACATAATTAGGTCTCTCATCCTTCAAGTAAGTTATATTATTAGCCATTTCATTCAACTGGCAAACTGTGCAGGAAAAAAAGTTTCCAACACACATTTTCAAGCTGACCAGTAATCTGTTTACCTTATCTTTTTAAGACTATCTGGAAGTACTGTTGGCCCTAATCTTAAAGGGTGACCAGGACACAGAATTTCAAAGAATATGTTCAGTTGTTCAGGAAGGAAAAGTCTGAGACACGAAAGTTGAAATTTCCTGCAGAAGACCAAGACTTGGCAAAACAAGTCAAATAGAACATTTCTCATTAATTTTAGCACCCGTATACCAACCACATTAATATAATCTATATTTATGGATGCTGCATTCCCTTGGAAATTGATTTACTAGTGTCTTAAACTGGTAGCCCAAAGTGTCCTTGAATTGCTTAAAACTAATGGATACTGAAAAGTTGGCTTATACAAATCACCCAAGGTCACCTATGCAGTGATTTTAGTGGCAAAGCTGCAATGAGAACCTGGAAGTAACTGGCTTTCATCCTAATGGTCACTTCACCAGACCAAGATACCACCATTAAGGGAGACAATGGTAAAAAAACACTGCAGTGCTCTCAAATTGCACAAAAACTGCACTCTCACTGTTCTGAAAAGCTATCATTCAGTCTGAAAGTTATCAAAATTGCTGGACCAACATGCTCTAAATACATAGTGTCACAAAGAACATGCAGTTTTTCTTAGTAGAGTAACATGACAAAAAGAGCAAGAAAAAGAATATGGAAGTAGAACAGAAAATCCTGTTAAAATGTTAAAAAGGAAAGAATGGTGAATGATGGATACTATTCAGTCATTCTTCAAGCTCCTACTGACCTCAGATATAATACTGGCTACAAGACTGAGAGCACTGTAATGACAGTTCATAGATTCATAGAATAGTTGGAGTTGGAAGGGACCTTTTAAAGGTCATCTAGTCCCAACTCTCTGGCCATGGTGGGGGGCAGTTGTCCAGACCTCACCAGTGTTGGAATCCTTTGGTATTGCTTCCTTTTGCTATGGGTTAGCACAATGTCATTGAAGCAGAACTTCTAAGAAACAAAAACAATCTGTTCCTGTCTGGGCAACCCTCACTGCTGGCTCTTGCCCTCCTCCTGCAAGACAGCTGCTCATCACTTCTTTGCTCCTCCCTTTCCCTGACTGATACAATTCCCCTTTCTTGTTATTATCATCCTTCTTTCCCAGAGTCCTCCATCTCCTGGAATCTCAAATTTACATCTCCCCACTTTACTCCAAGCACATTCATCCAGTTCTGGTCTTTCTGCCAGATGTCTTTCAGCTATCCTTACCTCCTATCATCCTTTCCAATAACTAGTCCTGACTCTCAACCACACCTTTATAGTTTCCTCACCTTCTTCTGTCCTCTGTCTCCTCACCTAACAATTCTGGCATTATGCAGTCTCTTCTTTAATTAGTAAAGGAAAAAAAAAAAAGGGGGGAGTAGTAACTATTCTACCATTTTATTATACCTCTGCCTCCCCCTTTCAAGCTCACAGACTGCAATCACTATCTGGAGTCAATGTTCTTGGCTTTCACCAGTTTTCACTGAACCTTACTTTCAGCATGACCTCTAATGACCTCTTTCCAACTAATGCTGTGAATCAGTAGTCATCTTCTGTTCCTCCCTCAGCTTCGATGTGACTTCATTCTGCTGTTCCTGGCTTATCATCTTTTTCTCTTTATCAGGAGATTCCAATCTGCTCATGTCGACAGGCTACCACTGACAATTATCACTGACAATTACATTTTCAGAGAACAGCCTTTGTACTTTCTCCCAAGCTGCTCTTCTCTTCTGAGAATCCACCCCCTTGTTATTTTTTAATTCTTTTAAAACTTTAGTTTTCAATCATCTCTCTTGCTCTCAAAAAGAAAAAAAAAAAAAAAAAAGCTGGAATATGCTGGGATGGCCTTGCTCATCACATTTACCAGCGTTGCCTCAAAATGAGCTAAACAGCACTGTTTCATAATTTCTTGGAATCCCACCCATCTGCTGTTATCTTTTAATTATTTACTTTTAGACAGAAACTGCTTTTTCACAGAACTTAATACAAAGAGGTAATTTTCTATAAGAAGCTATCAAGTACCATGGTTATATAAACACAAATTACAACAGGAGTTTAGATTTCAATTCTTCAAGATCACAGTATGAAGACCTTGATATAAAAGAAAACAGAACTAGAAAGATTAAGAATGTGAACTGGGCCTTAAAAACTCATTTATCAGACATGCTGGCCATCCATGAGCATAACGTATACACCAATTGTATGGCATACATCCACTGTGTTTAGAAATTAAAGTTTATACAGAGAATCCTGCCTTCACTGAAAGCAATAGGCATTTTATTACTAATATCAGTATGGTCAAGGCTTTTCTACCTGCATCTTATCATACACGTTTCTTCAATATTTGCAAAGAAGCAGTCAAGTAGAATATATATAACAATAACATTTTGTTATACATACTGTTATATATATATATATATATATATATATATACATATGGTTGTATTCAGTCTAGAAATTATCTTGACAGCTTGGCTTCTAATTCTGTATTAGGTCTAAATGCTAAGTTTGACAATACCCAGGTACCAAAGCCAATGTTTAATGGATCACATATGAGACTTAGGAAAACATTGCTTGTTTTTTTTTTTGTGGTAGCTAGTTTTACACAGTCTCTTCTGAATTCTAAATGAATAAATTATTTATCAGTCAGTACTTGTCCTTAAATGGCATAACTTAGATGTCAATACTACCAAAAGCATCCACATTTGCCAAACCTGTTTTGCATGAAATGGAATGAAAATATTTGCACAAGGAAACTGTCAAAGCAGGAAATTATCCCCTTCAGGGATTTCATATAATCAAATGTTGCAATAATTGTTATCATGTCAAGTATTTATGATGCCAAAGTATTACAATATTCCCACCGAAACCATGTTTGCTAGTTAGGCTGGTGGTCTTCCTGGATGGGAGGGGGCAATGGGCTTTAAGTTAGTATGCCAAGAAGCAAATTTAACATGAAATTTGAATGCAAAAGATAAAAAATAGACTTGTTTTCTCCAAGAGATAAAACAAATCTCAGCTTTTGTGACTATATGCCTCTTAGAGGAAGGTCATCTCTATAGAAGACTCTCCACAAACAACAGTGTCTGTCTTTCTGGGGTTGTACATTGGAAAGAGAATGCTGACAGGAGGACACCATTGGATCCCCTTGTGTGCAAGTATGCTAACTATGCCAAAATGCAAAAGTGTCTGAAAGCTGTGGTAAAACTATGAGGAGCTTCCACATCTATCTCTACCCTTATAAAATTCCTCACACCAAGACTGGGCCAAAAAGGATTTGCTCAACATACACATTCCCTTTACATGTGCTTCTTTCCACCTATTAAGAACAGAAACTACTCACAGAAAACACTGAAAGAAAAACAAATTTCAGAACTTTGACTGTGACCAAATATTCCATCTAGAGTAAATCCCTAGGCTGATGAGCTTAGTGAATATTACTACCACACAAGGTGCTTGATGCAGGAACCACCTATAATACGTAGTGGTTTCAGTCCACCCCTATGTAATAAAGGGGGAATAAGGACTCAGCTGCAGCAACACACCCAACCATACTGCAGATGCCCTTACTGCTACTTAGAAATTTATAAGAAAGTTTACGATGAGTCCAAAAGCATTATTTACAACTACTAACATAGGAAGTCACTATTAAATGTCCCTCACCTTCCTTGCATCTGCTTTTATACTTATTTATCATACTTGAGTGTGATACCTCATGCCCTTCGCCAGGGCTTGAGCTGTCCCTACTTGGTGTATCAACTATACTACACTATTTTGGAGAGTCTGAGAAATATATTTATGTATGTATAGACTCCCTCTTGAAACCCATCAAAATGTTGCTTTTGGACATACACTATGACAGAGATTACACTTAAAGTCCTGCTATGCCATGCTCTCATGGAGAACTAGTCAAGTAAAAAAGATAAACACTGATATATATTACCAAAATCTTGTAGTCTTTATTGAGATGAGTTTCCACAAAAGAGAAGGAAAATTTTACTAGGGTAGGGATTGCAGGAATCAAGCCAAAGTTACAAGGATTACATATTAAATGGTAAGCTACTTTTTCTTGTTTTTTTGCTTTATGCCCATCTTGCTAGAGTTATGACTGAATATGTTAATCAAAATCCTATAGAACTGTACTCATTTGTGTGTGTGTGTTTACTTTTCATTTACATAATCATCTTACAAAAGGAGCATTTCTCCTTTGTGCTAGATATCTTACGATGTATTTTAAAGCTGCAGTTACTGAAATATCTTATTCCACTATCAATTTTATTGCCCAGTCGTTATCATAAATTAAGATACAGGAACTAAATATACATTTCCAATTTCATGATGTCCAAGCAGTCCTGCAGTCAGAGAAATCAAATATTCCCTCTAGTGTGTCCTAAGGATCTGCATTTAGTGTTCTGGAACAAATAGGAGACATTTCCAAAGCTCAAAAGCCTTTAGAGAAAAATCAGGAAACATAATTGTAGAGTGACTTAATTTTGAAAATAGGATTTGTGTGTTTGTAACACAGAAAATGCTTATGGAAATGAGCAAGAACAAACACTGATACGTATCTCCATAATAAGTACAAAGTTACAAATATATTTTACTATTAGATATGTATTTTAAAGAATATACAAACTTGATTAAGCATAAAATCAAATGCTCCACTGGTGTTGGGTGGGATGGAATAGAACAACTGAGATGGCATGAATTTTAAAAAAAAAATCCAAACCAAAATCAAGAATAAAAGAGGGCATGAAATCCCAACCATCCTACAAAAAACCATTTATCTCTGGGCCTCTGTTTCTTCTGTTCCTACTTCTGTTTTCATAAGACAAAACCTATCACTTGTCTGTACTCTATGAATGCTGTCTAGCCATTTCTTATCTCTGCTCACTGCTGAATTTCTCCCATAAGTACTCAGAGTATGTACAACTACAGTTCTACTTAAACTCAACATGCAGTGGCTTGCAGGCCTGTGGAGGGCCAGTTCCACAGGAGAGGGTTTCACTATGGGGCAACAGCAAAATTTCAACTCGCTCATGAATACAGATAGTAGTCATTTGTGCCACCCTCTTATACTATCTAAAGAACCTGATCCACCAAGATTATTACAGTGCAACACTTTCTATTTTTAGCAATTTCTTCAATTTGCAGAAGGATGTTAACGTGCCTGAGCTCAATAGTTATAGAATGAAAATAAAAGGGCTCAGAAAATGTTGTAGTTCATGGTTACATGAGAATTGTATCTATCCTGCATACACATACTAGCAAACAAGTAGACAAGCTGATACAATATAACCTTGCAGAAAATGCAATGCATATATGAAAACCTTCTGCCTTGCAAAGGTAACATTAACAATGGATTGCTGGATATTGTTTCTCTTCTCTTCAACATACTTGTTTTTCAGAGATTGCCTCTTCATTCCTAAAATTGAAACTTTAACATTCCATGGAAATGAGAGAAAGAATTAACTGGAAGCATGTGATTGTAATAATATCATGTATAGGTGGCATAATAATTGAAATTCAAATTTATAATTTCATACTTGGGATTTTTAACTCTACATTAGAGCAAAACTTGTCTTAGCAAACCCATGAAAGGATGAAAAAAATACACATCTTTAACCAGATGGCCCTTTAACAAAGGTGAAGTAGACTTCTCATGAATTAGCACAGGGTAATTCTGAATAATCTCTGGAGACAGTAATTTGCCTAACATTTGGAGAAGTCTTGTTGTACCTATTGCAGAGTTTGTTGAAGATTATATCAGGTAAATTCTATTTTTATATCTCTCATACTTATCAAGTACAAAGCATAGTACAAAACCTGTGATAAGAAGAAGTCTCTCACTGGACTGCATCAGCCAATTCACTGCCTAAAGATACTGTTCTTTAGGTACATAAAATAACTAAGTACTAAAAATGTAAATAATTATTTTGTTATTTAAATTTATGAAACATATAGATGACTGTAATTATTTAATTTCAAATGTCTGTAGATTGTTGTTACTTATTTCCTTTTTAGAATACTAAAAAATCTAACTTATTTACTGTGAGACTCCGTTGATCATCATATACTTATGTAATTACACAGTTCAGTCGAACAAAAACACCACAAAAACTCTTCACTATTTATAATGAGCAATCTTTAAAGTTCACCCTTCTTTTTCTACACTGGCTAGTTAAAGATTTTATCCATTTAAGTGGATAGCTTCATCATATTTTTTCTAAAGATAAAGCATGAGCTATTTTCAGGCCACTCAAGGAAAGTCTTGGTGTATAATATCAAACTCTTTGATTTGTTGCTGGCACATGCATTGCAAAATGTCATTTTGTCTTGTTTTTAATGGCCATGGCTAGAGAATGCTTATGTTCATTACTGATTTAGATCACTGATTTCTTCACACTCAAAATCACTTCAGTATACAAAAGCAGAGAACCTGTATTGAATTTAATTTTGAGGAACAGGATCTCAGACTGAGCCTTCTCTTTTCTCTGAAAAGTCAATCAGATTAGTAGTGTGCACTTGTACAGCTCTCAATGAATATAAACTAGAAGGAAGTTGTCTATGTGCTATGCAGAATTGTACAGGCAACTCTCAGTTGTATGTGGGTGTGTAACCCAGGTTGCAGATTAGCAGTGCTATGCTAAAACAAAGCAGAAAAAAAAAAGGAAAACCACCCACCATTCTTTGAATTTCTGATCTCACTTTTTACTTTAGCTTAACTTCATTCCTTGATAAATGTAATACACATAGAAATTCTTATCCAGTGTGGACATGCTTGGTATTATCTATGTGTTAGCTCTGTGCAAGTTAGTCTACTCCATTTCTAGCTTCAATAATTGAGAGCTGACTGCGTAACTATGAAAGAGCCCAGCAATCCACCTTTTTATTCAACATTTGCTAAAAACCAATTGCTTGTTGAAATACCTCCCTCCTTCACCTCAAAAATCATTAGTTCCCTTTTATATAATTTTTTTAAACCCATGTGTAATAACAGCTTGCTGCAATACTGGATTCTTGCTAATATAAATAAAATGTTGACATACTTGAAAGGCAAAGCAAAAGCAATACAAGTGAACAAACACAATGCACTTACAAGCAGATGGAGTGGATTCCTCTGCCCCCAAGGCCTAGAGACTGACAGAAAACTATTTTATAATAAAATTTTGTAGCTGTACCAAAAATCTTGCATTAATTGGCTAAATGTATGTTTTTTTTATTTAGAGGGTCATTAACACCAAATATGCTTTAAAAAAATAATATGCCCTTGGGCAATGCAACAAGAACAGTGGTTTCGTTATTAAGGATTTGGGAAAATTGTTTCCAGCTGTCTTCTCCCAATTCTCATTTTTCTCTGCACAGCTGAAACTGGATCTGCTTCATGACCAAAGACAGAGATACCCAGTGCACTAGCCAAGTGCCCTGAGATGATGACTCCATGAGCTGCAAAATGAGCTGGAAGGAACTGGCGGTCCCTCTCTCTCCTCAGGAAGGGAACCCAGACACTGACAACACTGGGAAGGTGCTGCAGGATCTTATCTACTGGGGAGGAGGGATGGCTGACATACTTCTCAAGGAGAAGAGTAAATACAACACTCAGAATAGGAAACATTTACTCTTGCAGAAGCATTGATGGAGAGGCTGCCAAAGGGCCAGTGGGGCTACAGAGAGAAGGAAAACAACAGGGGCAGACAGCCTTTTGTCCAGGGAATTTGTTCTTGCTCTTTTTTTTTTTGTCATCAAAAAATTAAAACCTTTAACTTCACATTACCTATGAGCATTAAAGATCAATGCAGATATAAAATAGTGTGATATTCTTGCCTATTCTGAAAACAGAAACCTACCAGCCCTGTAGTCTAGCTTTGGCAATAGCTTAACTCCTGTACTAAAATGAAAGAAAAAGGCTTTTCATACTGTGACACAACAGTGTATGAATTGGAATGAACCTTCTTGCTCCTTTGAATTTATACCTTAATACATTAGTTTTGATATGCTGACTAGGATCAAAATGACACTGATGACAAAAACTGCAAACACCGCTTTAATTCATGCATACATACAGTTCTTGTAGGAATCTCTCTAAACTACTTTTCATCCTGTGCCAGTGAGTTCCACTGAGTAATAACTTTGCATAAAATGTTACTTCGTATGTTGGCTATTAATTTCACTGAACATCCCCGTGTCCTTTTAATGCTGGAGAAAAATAACAGGAAATACTTCTGTCACAAGACTTCTTACTGGAACAATTATAAAAATTCACTTAAGAAAAAATACCTGTCCTCTGCCAGGTAGTAATACAGTTGCATATTTTCATTATAGCCAAAGGAATCATATTCATATCAAAAGAAAAACATTTATCAAAATATTTGCTTTCAAACTTATTTACTGTTTATTATTTTAATTTACATCATTTACTGCTTGCAAAACTTCCAGGGAAATATTTTTAATTTTTTTTTCTCTTTTCCCACTGCATAGTAAATACAGCCTTCTTAGTATTTCAGAAGCATAGTACTATAGAAATGTTAGGGCCTGCTTCTGCTACAAATGAAGTTAATGGGAAAACACCAACTGACTTTATTAGGAGTTAGGTCAGGCCCAGATTTGCAGCTTTTGAAATTTCATAGTTGAAAATTTTCTGGCTAATCCTCAGAACTGACTACTTCTACAACTATAACATTATTTACAACTTTATTTATATTTACTTCTTTATTACAATATGTAATATCTATGTTCCTTGTAAAGGTTACTATTTTATAGAAATTAGACTGAAGTTATTGCCAATCAACCTTTTAATAAACTTAAGTGGGATGACTTTCAGAATTTTTCTCAACATACAATTCAGTTTTTATTCCTTCTTGCTATCTCTGACAACTGCTTAACTGCCTTAATTTCAAAGCCTTTTTCAGTGTAATAAAAATATCCTTTTGGTAGAAGTTTATTGGTCCCATTTCAAATTACGTTCTAAAACATTCTTATACTGATGAGGACTCATTATTTTAGCAACTTTTCTGTTTCAACACAGTATATAAAGCCATGCCTCTCAACCAATCAACCTCAGTATAAAAGTGTATGTGAGGTCAAACAGATTGCTCACCAAATCTTTGATCAAGTTGTCTGATCACATATGGACGCAACTGTCTGAATTGTTGCATATGTTGTATAATGTTATCATACAAATTTAAGCATTTCCATTATTGACTGCTGCTTGTGTATGTATATATTAACTTGCTGGTCATAAAACTGCAACAAAGGACAAGATAAACAAATACTGAATTAAGAGCTCTAGTCTTGTCTCTCTCAAAATTAAGAAAAATCTGTGTTCTTTATGATTGACCAACTCATGATGTTGTGCTTCAAATATACACATATTCCAAAATTAAACTGTGAAGTTAATGTCAAATACTGTGTTGTAACTTTAAATATAACTGACATATTAGAATAGATAGATGGGTAATTATGATAAACTACACAATAGTGCTACTGTAGATAATATCATTTATCAATCCTGTGGTCCCCATCATTCATGCATTTACAGTTTGGGAATACAGTGACTGCAAAGGATAATAATTCATAATGGCTACATTCTCAGTACTTCATGCTAGCTCACTAGACAAAATAAAAAAGGTTAATTGTATAACTGGAAAAATGTAAAATTTTATTCCAAGAAAATTAACAAGCTACACAGGTAAATTTTGGCAAATGCAACTTTATATTGAAATCCACACATCTGTATCTGAAAGAAGGAAAGACTCACAGACTCTAATGTATTTCTAAAACACTAAGAAATCATATTATATGCTTTCACAAGTTAAAACTTAAATAATTTAAAACAACCAATACACCAAAATGTGCAGAAAATATAAACAAGACTGTGCCTTCAGTAGAATAAATGCTTCACAAATTGTGCAAGATATCATACTAAGGCTGCGGTCTCCCCATGACAGCTGTCTCAAAATATAAACATACATCAACTGCCTGTGTTTCTCAGAACAAACTAGAAAGGGCGGCACACCTAGAAAAAAAAAATCATATAATCCCAGTGATGTGCATATTGATTTTGGGAACCATTGGAGTAAAAAGGAAAAAAGAGGACTAAGTGATCTTTCATGCACTCCCAAATGACTGACCAGAGTTATTGATTCAATTTTCCTTGCTTATTTGCTTCAATGCTAAACAAAATGGAAGATACTAGATAACCCTTTAAGGCAACATGTGTTTATTCTGTATAATTATAACTCTTCAATTATGACTGGATATTATCATTAACGTTGCCTAACAGACTGATATCTAGCTTTTTAGAAAATATAAATAAGAGTCTATTAAACTTTATACCAAATCAGCAAAAAACACAGAATACAGTTAAATGTTAATAATTTCACTGTTAAGGAAAATGGTATTTAGAAAGAGTAATATATTTGGAAAAAAATTAAATTTGAAATCTGAACAAAAATACTGCTTTGGAATGCTCCTCAAAACTTACTCACAAGGCAAACAGATTTGTAAGTGTGATAATCCAATAATGCATGGCACATCTTTAATCAGTTACAGTACTTGAGTCCCCAGTTTTCAGTCTTTGCAAAATAATAATTGTATGAAATGTTTTAAAGGTCTTCAGATGTCTAAAATTAGTTTTATCAACACATTAACCTCATATCAACTTAATTTATTAAGATGTCCAATGCTAATCTTTCTGATGTTCTTATTTTATGTAGTGATATACACAGCATTTAGCACTGATACTTAGCACCTGCTACTTTCATAATCTAGATTTCAACCACATAAAGGAATTCAGGGCAGTAGTTCAGTCCTTTGTTCTTAATTACAAACCTTCAGCAGTGGTCAGCAGGAACATGTTTAGGTTTAAAACAGGATTAGAGGTGAGCTATTGCAAAGACTGCAGAATGTTGCCCAAATCCTTACAGCTGCTGACATCCCATTCTTGATTTTCTCCTCAAGACATGGCTACAGGCCACAATTGCTTAGCAGAGAATGGTAGTGTTTCACAAGGCTAAAGATTTACAGATGCTCCCTCATATAACACAGTAAGGTTCCCTTGGTAACCTGGATTTTCTGCAGTAAAGAAGGGTTGTGCTGAAACAGCGCCTCAGCTCCCTGTTGGAGAAAATGCAGACAAAAGGATTGATTCCAGCTTGGGCAAAACTCATCCAGACAGCGGCCGTTAGAAATCCCCCAGGTACTACAGGCCCTCTTGCAAAAACTCTCCAGTAACAGGCTACCAAATAGGGACCCCACAAGGTCAGAAAGAGAAATGTCATGATGTAGAACATTCTGCTGATTCTCTTCTCCATTTTGAACTCATCTAAAACCAGTAGCCTCCTCCTGCCTGTGGTGTTCGCATTTTGCCTGATTCCCAACAAGGTTGGAGGTGTGGGACCCCTTCCGAATCCAGCCAGCCAGTTAGCAGCTGCTTGACCACTCGCTCCAGGACCATGAAAAGTCCAGTTCTGGCTCACTGCTGCAACAAACTGGACTGGCTTCATTTTCCTGCGATCGTGAACAAAAAATATCAGCTTGAGGTAGACAAGCTGTGTGGCTAGGAGGATAAGAGCAAGAAGAAGCATAAATCCCAAGGAATCATTAGCCCTGAAGGAACGGTGCTGGAAAGTGCATTGGTCTTCCTCCCTAATGAACGAGTAGGTGCCCACATCTAAAACTGGGGGGAAAGCCATGGCTACAGAGAGAGTCCAAACCATACAGATAACAGCCAAACAAGTCCAGAAGGTCAGTCTTTTCGTATAAAAACGGTGGTGGGCAATAGCTAAGTATCTTGTGACGCTTATGCAGAATAACATGAAAGCAGTGTGAAAGCAGGACAAAACCCCCAAAAAGGCAATCACCTTGCAAGTGAGAGTCCCATACGTCCAAGTAGAGCCATTTTTCACAGAGGTGAAAACAAATGGGAAACAAATTGCAGATCTGAGGATATCTGAGCAGCAAAGATCCAACAGGAAGTAGTAAGGAGCTCTATGCAAGGTCTTATCTTTGACTAGCAAAATGGAGATCAGAAGGTTACCCACAACACTGACTCCTATTATGAAACCCAGTGAAGTCAGTTTCAGAAAAGCTGTTAAAGGAGAGAGATTTTGTAAAATGTTGTCAGCTGCATGGCTGTAGTTCGCCATAGATGGATGGATGATATGTATATTGCCTCAGTCAAGTCTCATGATCTATATTTAAGAACAAGGAAAAAATAGATCCATACATCTTACTGAAAATGTAATCCACAAACAGAACTGATCTTGTGTCTAGTCATACAGTACATCCTCTTCTTTCTGATTTGTCATGCCATCAAAATATCTGAAAAAAAATCGAGCTATCAGTTCTTAAGTTAACACAAAATGATGTCAGAAAGTGCTAACAAAGATGTTAATTTATGGAGAATCAAATGAAGTTGTAAATTTGAGTACTATTGTTTGTTTTTAAAAATCATGAGGCTTTTTTAAAATATACTTACTCTTTAGTATGATTTATTATTGACAGATTTGGCTTATTACAGTTTCAGGACTGACCAATGCCCCTTATATTTGATAGCAAATATAATGTCACAGTTAAAGCCTCAGAGATTTTATGAATCAAAAGATTCCCAGTTTGCAAGCCCAAGAGTTAATCACTGACATATTTTTTAAAAATCCCCAAAGACCACTGATATTTTGACATTACCTACATTTGTTTTATGTCTACTGTATTTGTCGATGTTTTAAGAGGCAGCTGCTATGTTGATACAGATCACACCCAAAGAAAGCCTGCAGAATTTATGTTTTTTAACCCAAGTCACCAAAGCACATTAATCACAGTGTTAGTTTATGCATATTGTAAGAGAAACAGTATTCATGATCCCCCTCCCTTCCTTCTATAAACCATAATTTTATCATTTAGGCTTTTAGATAAACAGGTATCCAGACAGTCGATAGCAGTATGCTTCAGGGTGTCGTTCCCCCCCCCCCACTCCCCCCCCCCGCTTTAATGCAAATCGTTAAAGCCTCGACATAATTCATAATAAGCAATGGTCAGTGTAAATACTGAGCAAAAATAGGCAACACAGCCAAGATTTAATGCCCATCCTTTCGAGAGGGCTAGTTTCGGTTATGCTTAGATAAACATATAAATTGATATTTTTTTTTAGCTAATTAGGGCTCTGCGATTCCCACTAATCCTCCCAGTGAATCCTACCGGAACACATTTCATGCAATAAAATAAAATAAAGAACTGTCTGTTGCTGGGGATATTTTGGTTTTGTTTTTCTTTTTTTTTTTCTCTCCCTTTAGAGCCAGGGACAGGAGCCACAGCAGGCATGATCAGGCTCCTTCGTTATTCACACGAAGTGTTTCCTATGCCACCTCGGGTGTACAAAGGATATTCCCACTGAATCCCAGCAAAAATCCTTCCATTCTTACCGTCCACAAAAGAGCCTGATTGCTGCTGTGTAAACAGAGGCTGATCAGATCACGGCATCGTTTTAAAACCATGAAATCAGGCTCCCCCTCCCCCTCCCGCCAGCCCCGCCGCTCCCCCTCCTCCGTGGATCTGTCCCCGCGGCGGCCGGCCCTGCCTCCGCACACACTCCCGCACGCTGCACACCCGGCGCTCGCTGGCACCCTCGCACCGCCGCTGACACACACGTACACTCACACACTCACGGGCACAGCCGCTCCCCCTCGCCCCGCCATGCAGGGCTGGACTGCGCCGCACTGCAAGGCAGCCCGGGTGCCGCTGCTTGGCATCAGCCGCATCTGCCGGAGCCGTGCGAGAGCCCCCCGCGGCGGGGAGCTGGGGTGAGCGGAAGAGGCATTGTCTGTGAGCGCTTCCATCATGCCGCTTCTTTGGAAATCACCCCCCAGGCCCGCTCCCTGAGCGGGGGAGCCCTACCCGCACGGACCTGCAGCCCCGGCAGCCCTCGGCGCCCCCAGCCCCTCTCCTCCTACCTGTTGGTGCCGGAGATTCCCACATGCCAGAGCTGCTGCTTGCCGCCGACCGAGGGCTGCTTTATCCTCGCGGTCTTTTCTATTCTCCTCTGCTGTCTTTCATGCTTCTTTCTCTCAATCCTTTTCTTTTTCCTTTTTTCCTTTTTTTTTTTTTTTTTTTTTTTTTTTTTACCTCGGTACCTTGGCTGAGGATCCAGTCAGTGGCTCTGGCGGCGCATGCTCCCCGCACCTCCCCCCTGCGCGCCGAGCCCCGTCCTCCCCTGTCGCAGCGCCACAATCTCTCCCAGTAACGCAGCGGCGGCGGCCGCCTCGATGAGGACACAGCAGCCTCGGCGGCGGCAGCTGCGGCTGTCTCAGTGAGGGCACGGCAACCTCCGCGGCGGCAGCAGCAGCGTCCTCAGTGGTGTGCGGGCAGCCCCGGCGGCAGCAGCAGCAGCCTCCTCAGTGAGGGGAAGGCAGCATCCTTAGCGACGGGAAGGCAGCCTCCTTGGCAGCACGTTCCCATCGCGATGCATAGCCGAGTTGGATTTATTGGCGAGCCTGGGCAAGCCAGTGAGGAAAGGGAGGGGAAGGAATTAGGTCCTGTGCTCCTTGTGTATGCCTCTGGACTCTCCCTCCCGCTCCATTCGTTTACAGTAGGGGTCTGGAAGCGCCCGCCGCGTTGCGCGTTGCAGCCTGTCAGGAGAGGGACCGGGCGGTTTCTTCAGCTGCTGCTTCTTGATCTTCCCGCTTGTGGCTCCTTTTCCTTTCTCCCGATTCCCACCCGGTGAATTCCTTCTTCCTGACCCCCGAGCCAGGCAGGACTCCTTAATAAGTGCCGTTGTTCGTGGCGGGCGCATTCGCCGCGGGGCCGTGACGACCCCGCACCTTCGCCCCTCGCAGCCCGTGGAGCGCCTTCCCGACGCGCAGTCCGAAGCCGGCGCAGAGCCGTCAGCGCTCTCGCTTCATGGCGGCGGGGATGGATCCGATGTCAGCCCGTTCCGTCCGCGGCAGGGCCGGCGTTCCCCCGGGGCGTGCAGGGCGGCAGCGGCGGCCGCCGCGGAGGAGCGCCCGCCCGAGCCGGCGGCCGGCGGGGATCGATCCCGAGCCGTCCCGATGATGTCATGCGGGCCAGGGGGCCGAGGCGGCGGCGCCGGGAGGCGGCGGGCTGTGGCCTGGGCCGCCGCAGGGGCCTCCCGCCGGCCCCCGCACCCCCTGGTGCCACCGCGGTAAAACCAGGAGGGAGCGGGAAGGATTTGGGTAAGGCTTGAAAGAGCACGTCCCACCGCCCTCCCGCCTCTTCGGTTTGAGTGGAAGTTTATCGGGGAGAAGTGGGAACATGAAAGCCATGCCCCAAGAGTAATTCGCTTTGACTGCAAGGCAGCTGAGAACAGCTTGTTTTGGGTCGAGAGATTTGGATCCTGAGGAACTTCTTCACTGGGAGCTTCCATTCAAGGCAGAATAAATCCTTCTGGGGGACAGATTTATGGGGTTGATTCATAATGTGTGTCACATCTATGAGACCGTTAGTAGACTGCAGGCATTTTTTAAGGCTGTTGTCAAGTTTGGGTTCTTTTTTTGGCACTTACTAAAAGGCATTGGAATAAGTGGCCAAACCACAAAATCAACTTCAGTAACAGTCTGACCAAGCCCAAAGGTCTGCAGCCACTGGAACAAATACAGTTATTTGAAACCAACATAGCACCATTTCAAACATGTGACTTGTTTCAGCTAAAATTTATTCTTAGGCAGAAAACTCAGGCAAAGCTCAGGTACCACACAATTTTTTTTTTCCTGTGAATGTAATTATGACAACTTCATGTTGGTGATCATCTTTGGGGTGGTAGGTGTTGAGTGGTTATTAAAGCTACTACTTGAAGACACACTTTTCATGTCTCAGTCCCCTAAGCTAAGCAGACCTCTCCAGCTATCCTTTTTCTGTTGTTAAATATCTGTACCTATAGTGACATAGAACATGACTTTTAAAGTAATTTTTTAAAATGTGAAGGGCAAGTAAGTAGCTAAGGCAGCAAAAGCAGGCACTTTAATAGTGTGTCTAATATAGCTAAGAATTCTCCAAAAGCCATGCATGGAAACAAAACCTTTGCAATGCAAGATTAGGAAGATGACTATAATATAGTCATGGTCAGGGCCTATTCTTTCACTCTGATACATATTTGTTTGTTTAGAGTAAACAATACAACACAATCCTCATTGTAATAAAATAGATTCAGTGCAGTAGGTTTTAACCTTTTCTGTGTGTGCTTTCTTGGACTTGTTACAGAATTATATTGCGTTATAACACTTTAAAACTTGCTTTCCTTTTAGACCTGTCACAGACTGCTTAGAAGTAATCTATGGACTTCAGAATTCATTCAGAATTCAACCACCGGTTCAACATTAATCAATTTGTCATCATAGGTATAATCTGAGAACCAGTGCTCTAATTTTGTGCAACAAAATGTAGACATACAGACTGAAGTGACGGATAACAGCTGGTTTTCCATCGTAGTCCATGTCGAGGAAGACATACATTAGAGAGCAGATCATCTGAGAAACAAGTCTAAAAGCCATTCTATGGCTTGAACTCTATTCTTTTTGTTGTAAGGGTAAAGACAGGCAAGAGAAATCTTTGCCACAAAGTAAGAGATTTCTGGCTGAGTTACATAATGCTGTGTTAAGCTGTTGCACCAGGAGCAGGTCACATCATCCCTGGAGGGAAAAAACTCCAGAAGTCATGGGGTTGGGAATCTGGGAGGTGAAGGCAGATAAAGATGGCTCCATGAAGCAAGAACTCGGAAATCAATGTGCAATTGGAAGGCATGGAGAAGAGATTTGTAATGACATGTGAAGAGGTCTGTGCTGACTAGTTCTTCAAAACAGCTAGAGTTATGAAAGGTTCAGAAAAAAAAAAAAAGCGAGGCAGCCCTTGTTTGCAAAGTGAGTGGATTAGGGGTAGCAAAGAAGAATTTTTTGGGGCTTTGGAAGGATCCTGGATCCTGAATAAATTGCCCACCACACAATATAAGGGGAGGCAACACTAAGGGCAATAAGAAGGAGGTTTAAAAACACAGAGGACTTGTGTCCCATATAGGCATCTCAAAAGAAAGAAGTGATTACTCTCAGGAAAGTAAATATCTTTCCCTGCCTTTTTTGTTTGTTAGTTTGGGAGTTTTTGTTTGTTTGCTTGTTTGTTTTACTTACATTTTGTTTCCCAAGAAGGAAACGTAAAGGGAGAGAGCAAGAGAAGTGAAAGCAAAGCATAACTAGGAGTGTTCATGTGCCCATTAGAGCTATCAGCACTCTGATTAGAGCTTCCATTAGAAAATGAGAGACCCAAGATTATTTCCATGATTTTCTGACTTAGATCAAAGATGTGAACCATCATCAGGTTTGGACAACTCTGCTGCAAAGTTCTTGAGAGTTATGGTACAGAGCTCTTTCATTTAGTCCTGTTGGAGTTATTTTATAATCACAGTCAAGAAAGTAACTAGTGAAATGCTCAGCTTTGTTGCTGATGACTGAGGATCCTGTACTCCAGTTGTTTATTTTTCCCCAATTTAAATACTGTCCAAGAATGACCCAGGAGCTGTGTTTAGTGAATTGGATGCACTAGATCCATTCACAGATCAAGATCATCATATTGGAGACCCTTACTTTGATATTCTCAGTCTTTGGCATCATCTGCAGATCTGGGCAACTCACTCCCATGAGGCGGTAGTGATGCTTAGGTGCATGTGGCTGAGGTGCCAGGAATTTGGACGCTGGGGTGGGGGGCAGTAGAATACAGAGGAATTTTGTTGATGTGTAAGTAGCATTTGGGGTACTTGCCACCTGATTCCTTTTGAGGATGTGTCCTGAAATCCTATACCACGGTTGTGAGCCAGGTGAGAATGCAGGGTGATTTTCATTGTTTTGAACTTTTTCCTCAGAATGGGAGAGGTTTCTGAGAAGTCTGACACAAAGAAATTTCACTAATAGAGTCTGAGGTAGAGATAGGGCTAGAAGACAGGCTAGTGATGACAACTAACTGTCAGTTGAAAAGATGGGATGAGATATTGGCCTCACCAAGGTCGGTAACATCTCTCAACTATTTCAGTGGAATGAGGATTTCAGCATGGGGCCAGAAGTTGTGAATACCTAAATGTAAAGTACTCATATCCCTTCTGTCTTGACCATTTCAGTAATTAATGTGTTTACACACTGTCTTGAAGTTTGTATATATGCAATGTCAACCCAGTCTGCATAATGCAAACTCTGAAGCATTGTAGGATTTTCCAACATTTCTGCAAAACAGGAGAGATAATCTGCAAGGTGTGCCCACTCCTGTGCAGAGGGCAGCACAAGATTTATTGTTTAAGAGACTACAATTGATGCTATCGAAGTATATCTTTTTCAAAGGGCCCAAGGAATTCTTCCAAGGGAAATTTCTTGCCTGTGCAGTAGATTTGTGCAGCTTTGGAGTAGTATTTAAGTAGGACTTGTATAACATGGAGACCTGTGTGGGACCTCTGCACAATAGAGAATTTCACCTGCAATATATTTGTTTCCTGTCCTTGGTAAAGTGTTTTCAGAGGAAAGACATTTGTTGGCAGTTTCTGCCTCCTGGGTTGGCTCTCAGCACAGACATAAATTTCACCCCACACTGAAAATCTCTCTAGTTGTCTCCACTCAGTGATGCATGTTTTCACCTATAAAAAAATTATGTTCATGTGACTATAACAATTCTTATAGATAATAATTGTATTTTTTTAATGTTAGTATTCAGCCAGATCCTCAGATGTTTTATAAATATTTCTCAAAAACATAATTCAGTATTTAAAAATATATTTCACAATTGCCTTTTGATAATTTTTGTTCTTAAAAGTAGATCTATTACATGTTTACACAGGGGTAAATTAAGGTTTAATTAAAAATACGCATATGCTTATCTGCTGAGCATATGAAAAAGGCTTTGTCCTTCAGAGGAAAACTTCTGCTCTATGTTGCTCTAATGGGAGTGAGGCACCAATATGCTTCTGAAAATCCCTTTAGATATTTTCCTGTATCCTCAGGCTTCTAAACACCTTTTCCCAGTTTGTTCATTAGGACTACATTTGAAAGACTGGACACGTTTTGCATCTATGTTTTGTAGATACAGTGTTAAACTGTTGTGCAATTTAGGTAGTGTGGACATGTAATTACTTGACTTCACTTGCATATCAGGTAGTTAGAAATGCAAATGAACTTAACTGTAGCCATGAGTAATTATCAATGTTAAATTGCACTGCTAATTACCTGTGCCTGCAAAAAGATAAGATACATTTTTAAATTGCTGGACTTCACAAATTGTGGGTTTACATACATAATTTAGAGGGAAAAAGAAAAAAGAGAGTGTTAGAGAGTCAGAGGTCCCTGTGTGGTCTCTGTTGTTTGTGCACCATATATATGTTGTCTTGTACTGAAAAATTACCAAAGTGCTTGCTTTCATGCCAAGGAGCAGTGATAACAAGAAACTTAAAAGAGATAGAGCCAGCCACATCTATAGAGAGACAAATCAGTGACTACTCTCCACAGAAGGAAAAAACCAAGTAGGATGGCTGATTTGGAGAGGGGGCACCTTCAGGTCTTGGGGGTTAAGCCATTCTATGGAGGTGTAATGCTCTCCCAACTGCCCCTCTAGCACGTGGCTCTATGAGCCCGTAAGGACACACAGGACCACAGCTGAGGGACAGACGAAAGAGAGAGTTTATTTGGGGATGGGGGTTTATATGGGTTTCAGGGGGATTGGAAAGGGACCAATTACAGGGTCAAGGTGATACAGAAAAACCCAATCAGGTAAAGAGTTAACAGCCAATAGAAAGAGGTGAACAAAGGCCAATGGGAAGACCTCAGGGTATCTTCCCAGGACATTCCTGCATAAGGGTCCTTCACAGGGGGGTGTCGGGAAGGGGACAGAGTGACTTTGCAAAGTACAGAAAAGCCATCTTAAGATCTGTTTAAACAACATTAAAAACTTCTGTTTCTATAACCCTTGAGCTGTTTTCTCCTTTTCCTTCACCAGTCCATCTCTGGCAGGATTTCTTCCACCCCATATAGGGCAAATCCATTCCTACAACCAAGGAACTTAATACTATCTGAAGTAGTTCAAAGTAGATACGTTTGTTGAGATAGTATTTTTGAATGGTTGGGAATAGTTGAGAATATTTCTCTAATATTGTAATCTTGGATCTCAATATAAATCGTATTTATAAATAATATAATATTCAAAATATAATCTTTAAGTTGTTTAGCTCAAGTTTTGGGTTGTTTCACTGATGGGTTTTTTTGTTTGTTTGTTTTGTTTTTTGAAGGGCAAAGTGTACGCACTCTCTTGTATGCCTGTATAACAAATCTTTTAATGTGAATTATTCTGAACTTGCAGTGTTGTTAGTGGGAAGTATTGAAATTCTTATTCTAGTTTTTAGTTAATATGGGCAGCACTGTAGAAACACCTCAGTCACAGTGTATTCAAGAGATCTTGAACTACTGACATCAGAAGGATGCTTGCTGTTATTGCCTGCATGCCTGGGGAGAAGGAACCTTTTGCCAGAACATCAAGAGAATGTGAACCAAGCTTACTGAAGTTCGTGCTATATCCAGTTAGTCCACTCCTTTTTCTATGCCAGACAACCTGTTGGTGCTTTGGTAATTGAATGTGGAGCAGGAAACAAAATACTTTCTTCTTTCTCCATTACAAAAAATAAAATACGATTCCTTACAAATCTTGTAGATGGGACTTGTTTACGCATATGCATAGAATATATATATACAGGGAATAATCTTACAGAGGTAGTGATTCATTTATTTAATATATTTTTATCTGCAGTTTAATTAATCAAATTAATTGTACATTTTTTAGTATAAACTACATTATGATATGTCTTTCAGATACTTTAAATACATTTCATTTGCTGATTTGTTTTTCTTTGCACAACATACAGTAATGTGAATAAATCACTGTGTTACAATTCAGCAACCAAAATAGCTGAAAGGAGTGATGCTGAACACAGTTAGGACTTGATGACTAAATTACCATGGCTGAAGGGCATGATTTTTGCATGAGGCTTATCTAATCAATAATATGAAAGCAATCTGGTGAAAACCAGGTAGAAAGTCTTTCAGAGTTTCAAAGTTGAATTGGAAGTGCTGACTCAGGGCCATGCTAATGACTTTCTGGTTCTGATGCATAACTAAGCAGTCTTGGCCTCTTTGGTTGACTGTTGTTCTCATGTCTTACTTTCTGACAGGGTATCAATCACGTTTGGATAGAAGGGGAGCTCTCCTACACAAGATTTCCAGCCAGTGCAAATCAGCACCTCAGGACCACTAAGATAGAAAGCTCTGTTAAGTTACTGCAGTGTGGGATCTGTTACTGTGATTTTAGAAGCTTTAGAGAGCTTGTAGATTTTCTTTTCTAAATGAAGTGTTTGCGTTGTGTTGTTTGTGCACCTCACCCCTTCTCAGATACTATGTTTTATAGTCCTTTTGTCTATGCTACTTTAACACTTGATTTTTCAGTAAAATGCTTTCTCACAGACTATGCAATGCTCTTGGTTTACCCTACTAAATGGAAATTCAAGTCTTGAAATCAGCTAACCCTGCTGAAGCACAAGCAGCTCTGCAGTGTCATGGTCATTAACAGTGCCAATCACAGCATTCAGGAACACTTTTTTCCTATCACTGTTACAGGCGCCAGTGGAACACCATGGAACAAAATGAATGGAGTTACTGACATTACAGTACAGAATACTTGCCTTGAGAGAGAAACCTGAAAAGGCTTGAGAGGCAGGGGAAGGATGACTTCTTCCAGCTGAGCTGCATCTGGTGTTTTTATGCATCCAGTATTAAGCATAGGCAGCCTCATGTGTGAGATGCACATAAGTTTACCAGTCATGTCAACCTACTCTATCCCAAGCTCTTTCATAGTTTTCATAGTCTTCCATAGCATGTATGGATGTGTGCAAAATGCTTCTCTGTCAGGCTGAGGGGACTGCTGGGCTAGCAGGTGTTGCTCTTTTAGTGCTGTTGGCTCACTAGAGGTCATTGGGATGTGGTTGGGACCTAATGAAAGGAGTGATAATGGTTCATTATTTTTTGTATACTTTCTGTCATGATGCTATATAACGCCTAAGTGAATTTATGCACATTTCCTTCCCTTCACTGCCTTTGAAACCTAGAGGCTGACTTTAGTGAAGTCTAATAAATGAGAGGAGAGGTCTCAGAGGCAGGTGAGGTTCTGATATATTTTGTGAATGTAGGTGTTGGCTGCTTGCCCCAAAGTTTGTCTTTTTCCCTTGACTGGCCACCACTTTCAGGATGGCCACCACTCCCAAAGGACCTTGGTCTGTAACTGAGGCTTCAGCATACAGTGATTCATCTGCTGGTCAAAACTGGTCATGGCCTGGAGATCGGGCTTGGCTGAGCTCAGCTGTGGAGATGAACAGGACACTGGATATGGCACCGTGGTTTCTATATCCACAGCAGAATGGCAAGTAGCAAAGACCATGCTGGCAGGCTACACACTATTGACCAGTTCATATCAAACCCATCAACAGCCACACTGCTGAACTCCTCCTTGCTTCTGCTGCAGTTACTACTCCATTTCTTCCTGTGCTCATAGAAATATTTGCATGACTATTATTAGTACATAGGGATATATATCAAATCAGTCACTTTTGTAGAGCTGACCTACATAAACACTTCCATTTTCTGCAATATTTAGTGTTTAGGTTAGAGGTGAAACATGGAATAGACAGTATGTTGTAGGATTAGAGAGTCTGGCAATAGAATTTTCAATTTCTAGCAATATTCTGAGGGGGGATTTAAAAATAATAGGATAAAATAGTATAACTGTCACTGACAGCTTTGGAAGAACTTTTA
Organism: Pyrocephalus nanus; assembly: GCA_038380795.1. Classification (NCBI taxonomy): domain Eukaryota; kingdom Metazoa; phylum Chordata; class Aves; order Passeriformes; family Tyrannidae; genus Pyrocephalus; species Pyrocephalus nanus. Next base: position 1,270,711 of record CM076262.1, read on the forward strand.
GGCTGTGCTTAGGGACAAAAATTAATAGTGTCAGTGTAAGAAATACTTATTTTTTGCTGATATGACCAGTTCACATCTAGGCATTAGTCTTCCTATGGATTTATTGTTCAAATTTTATTTTATTTTAATACATACAGTGTATCTATTTTATATATCTATGAATTTATATGTATATATATGTTTTATATACTATAGTGCGATGACTCTGAATTGATTTAAAGCTCTGTAAAGAAAATATAAATTGTTTTGAAAGGTATACTGCTGAATGCTTTGGAACGCATAAGATTGAGACAATGGAGAGTCAAATCTGCAATGTCTGAGACAAAGAGTGAACACTGGTTTTGCAAGCAGCCACCATGAATGTTTGCTCTGCTAGAGAGCTTCAGGTCTTATGATCTAGAAAATGAAAATAGTCTTGGATATTTGTGTGTCAGCTTAGCTGTTCTCTGTTCACTGCAACTAATTTGATACCTAGAACCTCATGCCATAGTTTCATTTTGTCAGTTTGTTGGATATTAAACATGAAATGTTCTCATTTATATGTGGAACAAGGAGAAATGATTTTAAGTTTTATATTTGCGAGGATGCAGAGAACAGTTTCTCAGTAAACTGTTTTAAGAAACAACAGTTTGAATTCTGCAGATACTATCAGAACAGTACTGTGAGGGCACAGTAGGAGGAACTGCATGAATGCAGCTCTGATGCAAATGTAAAACTATAAATATAAATTTATTACTGCATTGCCTGTTTCATGGAGGTATAAAAGAATGGATGTTTTATTTGAAATGTCCCCTACAAAACTAGTCAAGCCTAATGTTAAAAAATGGCAGTACCTTTTGCTTGATTGAACTAGTATTTGCATATAGTCAGGCAATGTTTGAGTGTGGTATTTAAAGAAAAGGGTGAAAAATTGAGCAGAAACAAGATGTTGAACTGTACTAGATAACAAAGTCTGCTGGCAGGAGAAACATATGGGGTCTGGGCCCAGATACCTAGACTGTTGAGTGCTGATTTTGCTTTGTTTTCTGATCAACTACATAATGTCTGGCCATGGAGGAGGGACCAGGATCTAAATCTTGCCATAAGAGTCATGTTTCCTAAGTAGCAGACATAGGAGTCCTTCTCTCTTGCCCACATCCCACCCTCCCTGTGTCATTGCTCTTTCATTTTTATATATAGAGGGTCCAAGAAAAACAGGAGACCATGCTTTCCAGGATTGTATTGCCTAGTACTCCAGGCAACTTTTTTTGGAGGTGGAAGACGGGGCTTCAGTTCCAGATCTTCTTTTTTTGTGTGATGTAACTCCTAGGTGGATATGGAAAAGCTGGACTTCCTACAGCACTTGTACATTCACTGTGCTCAGCATTGCTGCTGATGTACCTTACCTGAACACACCACTCAGATCAGACTCTTGTAAGGACACTGCTGGGAGTGAGATATTTAGGTTATGTTCTGTCTCACATCTGGATCACAGAGATTCTGCACTTCACACTCTTTGGCAGTTCTGCACATGAATGGAAAGTTTGCAACCTCAGGTCTAAAGTGTAAATGTCGATTGAAAAGTGAGCACTGATAAGTCTTGCTGTTGCTGCACTTTGGGATTTCTGGGTCCTTGTTTGGAGGGTTTACAACCTAAATTCTGTTCAAGTCATGTTTTAGATATTTAAACCACAAAACTATCTTAAGCTTTTACTGTTCCTCACTATATAATTTTATTAAGCCTCACTGAACTTATTCTCCATTATTAAATCAAAATGAGCAAGTAAGAGATCAAATTAACAGTAATCTGTTTTATCTAATCTGAGATATGTAATTGGACAAAAAAGCCCTCCTTTAATGATTCAAGACCACTCCTCACAGTACAGAACCAGCAGTAGCCAAGTAAAACATACCTCTTCAGTAATTCTATGCTACATTGTAAATTTGGTGTTAATGTAACACTTCAAAAGCTAACTGAACTTTTAGTTGATCTACTGTATCTCTATATTATGTACAATATTTCTTCATAAATATGCTTGCATAACAAAACTGTGGCAATTTGAGGAATTTATGTAAAACTTATGAATTCTCTTTGATATCATGGGTCCTCAAGATATACCTGTTTCAACCTGCACACTCTATATTGAAAATGTTTCTTATGTTTTTATATCATTGAGTTTTCCAAGGACATTGTCACAAGGCCAACCATAATGAACATAATGAAATTCTGACAACTTGAAATAAAATGGAAGACCTTCAGACAAGAAGAGCTGGCAATGGCTCAGAATGATTTACTTGCCCAAGTGGCTTAGTTACCAAAACATGGATCACATCTTGGGAAAACTTGGTGATGCTGAAAGAGAAGTAAAAGTTAAAATAGAGAAGATATTTTAATAGCCATTATGGAGTAAGACAGAAGAAATCAGAAGAAAAAACTCGGTGCAGTAATGTAAGAAGTTATTTTCTGGTGTCACAGCCAGACAGAGGCAATTGAGAACATAGAATTAATGGAATTGCAAGGCTAGATTCAAATTCACTTTTGACCAATTTAGACAAACCTAGTTAGATAATAAATGGAGCTGGGACAGCCTTCAGTGGATACAAAGAGAAGTTGGAGAGAGCAAAACTAAAGGTCCTAATTATGAAACTTTAAAACTTCTTCTTCTCTTGGCAGTCTTGAAGTACAATTATGAACCTACTGAAACAAAAACTATTTTAAGGTGAAGTAGGTTTTCAGCCTTTAAGCTCTCTTACCTTTCCTTAAAAATCTGTAAGCTGAGAGTATGGATATTCAAGTATGGCTCCTAGTGAACAGAGACAGTAAGATACCTTTCAAAAAAGAAAATAAAGCTAATTGCTTCTTTTTAGGAAAAAAGCCCTACATGTTTAATCATGCCTGGTTTTTGAATTTGAAAAATACAATAATAATAATGGGATGAATAATTACTGGTACTAAGAATATGTTGAGATTTTGTCATTAGACTTCCAAGTGCAGAAATGAAGAAAGAGATACAAGTGTAGTAGACTTTGACTCAGCCTTATGATTTAAGGCTTAGGTATGCTGAATGTGAATAAAACTGTGTTATATAGCAGTTTTAAGAAAGGATTTATGAAGTCTCTCTACCAGGGGATGGTAAAAGATTTGTTTTGGTCTGTTCAGTATGAGCATCCTAGAAGGAATTTTTGGAACCAGTGGGGGTTTCTGTTATTTCTGTGGAAAGTTTAGAGAAACATATGTACTTATAAAACTCTTTACAAATGTACTAGTTCCATAAAAGCTACATATTTCTCAACCTTTGTAATAAGACCAAAAATAGTTACTGTAAGCAGGTGGCAGGCATCAACTCTTTCAAAAAATGAAAAACACAGTCTTTCACTCATGAAGTTTATTTCCTTAGTTTTTATTTTTTGTGAAACCAGAGTGCAGCTTTTGAAGCATAAGATGAAGGGAAAGTGGGTTTTCATCACGAGATAATGAAAAAAACAAAAACCAGTGCTGTAAGAGGATATGGAACTCTTAAGGAGCAAATTGCTCAGCTACTATTGCATGAAAGAGCGTATTTAAGGTATGTCTGTCAGAGCCTCTTTGCCCTGTTTCTATGACATTTGCTTCAGATGGCCTGTATTTAACACCAAATCAGGTAATTTTCATTGTTTTGAGTTACGACAGTTGACATTATAATATATTAAGGCAGCAGTCTGACAATTGTTATGTACAACCAATTATAGATTATTTTGGTAGTGTGCATAAAGTGATCACATGATCTACATTCACTATTGGAAGGTCAGTATTCCTTTGGAAGTGAAGGGGATTTTAATTCTTAATTCTGATTAAATGTATTGGGAGTTAAGCAGAGAAACCTCCGGCAAAACTCATAAAAGTTCAGATTTCTAGTGCCTTACATTTCTATCTACAGCTATAATAATTTCCTTGCTGGTCCTTCTGAAATGTAATCCTTTTTAGTGGGGTTTCAGTGTTACTTCTGGACAAGAAAAGAAAATTATGAAGTTTTCACTTAATACACAGATCTACGTGTAGACTAGTTGAGGGGAGTTCTCGAGGAACAGTTTGACACAGGCACAAAACAGATTGCTCTTTTTACTAAAGTAATAAGAAAAGCAAGGCAGAAAGGTAAGCAGATGTACATCAAATGTGTACAGCACACATACATTAAAAGTGTCTGAGAATGCACTTTATATTAGCACAGTGTCCTTGAGAATGGGCTGTCTGGTAGATTTCCCTTTGCCTCAGTTGATAAATCTTGGGGTTAGGGGTGGAGGGGGAAACAATGGAGTCTAAGTTGAATACACTAGTTCTGATGCTGATGTGTATTTGTGGAATAAGAGTGGGGAGAATAATTTATTCTAATATTTATTAAGATGTAGGTCAAACAATTTACTGGTAGCAGACCGAGAGAAAAGAAAAGACAGAATCTATTTTAAGAACCAATTTAGATTTTCACATAAATGGAAATCAAGAATAATTCTACTGCATTACACAGAATTATAAGGGCTGGTGCAAGGTCAGAATGAAGCCTCTTGTGTTTTCTGTTCAAAATGAATTTAAATCAGGATGACTGCACTGATTTCAGCAACTTCAGGCAGTTTTTTAACCAGATGAAAATTTTGCATTCAGTTATCACAATAAATAATTCAGCTAATATTTTTCTAAGGAAAAGGATGAGGATGGAGACTAATGTGGCTGCAGTTCCCCATGAGCACCATCTGCTGCAAGATGCACTTCTGGTTGAAAGACAGGGACCCCTCCATCCTATCAATATAACTACTGCAACCAAACCTGTATTTTGTCTTTGACTTTGTCCTAAATTACCACTGATGCCAATGGGAACTCCATGTGCAAGAAAGTTTTTTATTCTGGCTCTCAAATCTTAGTATTTTCGAAACGTTGACTTGGGCAGGAGCTGACATAATTCACATTTGGGGCTTTGCACTGAAGCACTTGAATTCCATGTGGACTACTGTACTAGCCCCATAAACCCATGTTTAAAAATCCCACTCTGAAAAGAGGATTACTGAACATGTGCTATATTTGCTCCCTTTTTTCCATAACCTTTTAATGCCTCAGGGATTGAGTTTCACTAGACGCAGTGGGAGAATCCTGGTACATCTGGTTTCCCTGTGGTCTTACATGATGACTGAACAGCCTCACAGCTTTTGCAGTCAGGTTCCCTATGGGCTCACACTGTGATTAGATTTGTTCACCACAAATATATCCTTGTTTGCCATAAAGATACAAGTGAATTGAGCTTCTGTTTATGAATCCCATTTACAACTAGGACTTCACAGAATCATACCATAAATTAGGTTACAAAGGACCTCTGGAGGTCACCTTATACATTTCTTGGCTCATCTCTTCCTAAAGATGATTTCTTTTTCCCCTTTTGTGGATGGACAATTTGGAAATATCCTTTCAGCTGACAGTGTCCTCTGCTTTTCTACTTCTCCAGGATGCATTAATCCCAACCCGCACAGATACCATATTTTAAAATATTGTACACAAAGTATTTAAAAATAATGTGTACCCACAAAACTAAATTCTGAAATGTGAAATTTGGCATGTAAGAATGTTAAAAATGCATACGCCACACATCTATTCCTGAATGTCTGATCAAATAGCTTGTCACCTATCTGGCTTTTGTCACAGCAGGAGATGACTCCATGGAGCGAGAGGGTAGCAGTGGCCTGGGTGTGCATTTGGTACCCAGGGAGACACAGCTGTCTGTCACTTCCCAGGCAGGATTTGAGGTTAGCCAGCATTCCATGCATCAGGACATCCAGCTGCCATAACTCTGGAATGGGGGATGGTTCTGGCAAAGTTATGTGGAATTCAAAAAACACGGTTTGGTCATCCCTTTAGGAGAGTTTGATTTCAGTTTAGAACAACAAATATTTTTGAGCTGACTTCATTGAGATTCTCCCCAAGGCTGTATTTATTATTAGATAACATTGACTTGTTCTTGGAAAAGCACTTTTGGCCTATTTTTAATGTAAAATATTTTTGAGGATTTATGTTTTCTTTTTGCAAATACAATACAATGAAAAACATGGCTCTGTGACATTTATTGCTGAATACTGGCTCCTTATTGGCAACAGCTCCAAATATACAATCAACATCTTTAATCTTTATGAAGAGATGAAAAGTTACTTAGGTAGGGCCCATTGCAATATTATCTTTTATGACAAAGGACTTTTTTTTTTTAGTAGATATAGACCACTTTATAGATGATATACTGTCTGCAATTATCAGATAGAATTTTGGAAGCTGACCACAAATGGCCTTTCTGAAAAGATTAAATTTTAAAAGAGACCTAATTTTTCCTTGCTATTCATGCAGACACTGAAATAAATATACGCTTTTGAGGAAAAATGAGTCAACATGGCTTCAGCTGATTCTCCAGGTCATTTGAATAGATTCAAATAAAATTTAAAACTGCTACCATGGGACTTATGAATCATGTTAGGTTAAATTCTGAGAAGTAAGTGCAGGTATTGAACATGTAATTTCCATAGCCATATCAGTTCAGAAAGAGGTTGGAAGAAAATGTCCTTGAACAGTTCTAGAATTAAAGACATTCTCATTTCACAGGTAACTCATGAAATGGAAAGCGAACATATTTTCATAAAAGTGACAATTTTCTTCACTTCAATTCTCCCAATATTGAAAGTGCTCATGCTTTAGGACTGTTGCTTTTCTGTGAAAAGGTAGAGAAGGGACATGCGGTCGTACTATTTATTATTAGCATCATTGCAGTGGGTGCAAAATGATGCACAAACAGAAGAAGAGAGAAACAGAAGAAAAAGACAGACCTTTCTCTTTTAAGTTTTACAGGACTGTGTTGCTCTGCAGTATTTTAACTCCATTCAGGAAAAGAAGGTAACTTCCATGCTTTTATATTTGCCAAGTGGACAGTAGCAGTATGAAAATGTACGCAAAATTTTAGTGCCTTGAATGAATGGCAACTGAGAAAACTGCTGGTACTGTTGGTTCCAGTTGAAATTTCCAAGGCAAGAATTAGTGAGGAGGAACAGACAATATAGGAAGGCTGAAGAACACAAACTTTAACCCAATCCAGCAACAAGCTCTAATTTTCTACAATAGTGTGCTTAGGGACACAATTCTCTCTTCCCCACCTCTAATGTTTGCAACTCCTAGGTCTGATGGAGGGCACTCTGCTTTCAGGCCTTCACTTAACACTGTGTAGTACACCCTCAGCAAATTTGCTGATGTCTCCAAGCTGGTGCAGATGACACACAAGAGGGAAGGGATGCCATCCAGAGGAACCTCGACAGGATGGAGAAGTAGGCCTCAATGAACAACCTAATGAAATTCAATAAAGCTAAGTGCAAGATCCTACACCTGGGTTGTGGCAATCCCAGACACACCTACAGGTTGGGCAGAGAGGTGACTGAGAGCAGCCCTGAGGAGAAAGACTTCGGGGTGACGGTTAATGAAAAACTCAACATGAGCTGGCAGTGTGTACTCACAGCCCGGAAAGCCAAACGTCTCCTGGGCTGCATCAAAAGGAGCATGGCCAGCAGGTCAAAGGGGGTGATTCTTGCCTTCTACTCTGCACTTCTGAGACCCCACCTGCAGTGCTGCATATGGTTCTGGTGTGCCCAACATAAGGACATGGCATTGTTGGAGCAAGTCTAGAGAAGGGCCACAAAGTTGCTAAGAGGACTGGCTCACCTCCTGTGCAAAAACGGGCTGATGAAGTTGGAGCTGTTCAGCCTGCAGAAGGCTACATGGAGACCTCATAGCAACCTTCCAGTATCTGAAGGGGGCCTACAGGGAAGCTGGAGAGGGATCTTCCTCAGGAACTATAGTGATAGGAAGAAGAAATAACAAGAAATAACGAAAGAGAGGAAATTTAGCTTAGATATTAGGAAGAGGTTTTGCACGGTGGGGGCGGTTAAACACTGGCATAGGTTGCCCAGGGAGGTTGTAGATGCCCTAACCCTGGCAGTGTCCAAAGACAGGTTGAATAAGGCCTTGAGCAACCAGGTCTAGTGGGAGATGCCCCTGATCATAGCAGGGTTGGGACTAGATGATCTTTAAGGTCCATTCCAACCCCTTAATATCCTATGATTCTATAATTACACACATCTCTTTGTTAAGCAGAATAAGGGACATTTTGTTTTGATTTTCTCATGAAAATCGCTGTTTTGATCTGATCAGATGAATGATCCAGAAACAAAAGGCTCTGCTTGACTGTCTAGTGTGCCTGCACCTTAATGTGACAGAGCTTTCCACGCATTTTGAAATTTCATTACAGAGAAACTGAGCTAAGGAGACCCGTACAATGTCTGGACACGTTTTGAATGCCCATATCATTTTATTGTTCTTTTAATTTTAGTTCAAAGAAGATGGACTTTTATGTTATACTTGATATGTAACCTCCAGCTTGCTTGCTGGGAAACTTGCTTTCCAAATATTGATAATACAATACTTGGTGTTACTGTGTATTCATGTGAACTTAAAATCTTCATCATTTAAAAACTGGTTACATTCTTTACAACTGAACACTTAGCAGTGTATTCAATGTCTAATGTATTAAAAACTTGTCACTTCAAATTTCTGAAGATTGATTTCAGCAGAAATTAGGTGGTTTGGGTCCTGTGCATCTTCAGTCACATCCAATTTTGCCCAATATGTTTTGCCGCATTTGGTTCTGAATTAGTATTCTTACTTTTCTCATCTGGTGAACAACCTGCACTTTCTGTTGAATTCAGAAAATTTACCAACAATTGGTTCAAGTGTAAACCAGTAGGACAACCAGATAGAGGCCCTCCTTTCCACCACTCTTAACAACCGCATCACTACACCAGTTTAGATCTGGAAAACCTCTCACCAGATGTAAAAATGAACGGCAAGGTTACTTTTGTAGTATAATAATAGAGCATTTATCATGGTAACAGACCTATTGTGGTTCATCCATTTGGCCATGTTTTATTTTATTATAAATGGTGAACTCAACTCCCTACTCTCTTCTCACAAAACTTATGTAAGTAGCTTTATGAAAAGAGGAATCAGGGCTTCAGACTGTGTGTCTAGTCAGTGCACAAGAGTCTCTGGGCTATCCAGAGAAAGCTCCCATGGAAGGGCATGGTAGCTGAGAAACACAAGCACAGCACGCTCCAGAAAACTCAGTGAGCATCCTGGGGACACCACCTGCTTCCCTTGACACCATCACAAGCCAATGATTCTCCTTCCACTTGTGCCAAGGATATGATTGGGATGCAAATATTAATACCTGTAAACTTATAAAGGTCAGATAGAAGATGTCATAGAATTTCCAGGTTTCACAATAGCAATAAAGCAGCATCACCACAAGCAGCAGCATTTATCTGAGTAGGAGAGAGCATTCACAGCAGTGTTCATACACCCAGAGAAGCCAGTGTATTAGGAACTCTGTGAAGCATGTGTATTCCAGCCCCAGGTATTGCTGTACTCAGCAGAATGGTAAGACCTAGCTGGTGTGCAGCACTTGAAGGTGCATCCTGAGAAGCTGAGGACTTCTGTCCATTTGCAAAGGGACCATGCACTGACTGTTAAATGTTCTAGGATGGCTGGGTTTTAGCTATGCTACTGTTAAAACATATGGAAGCTGTAGCAGTCAAAAGCTGTTCCTTCCTGACCTGCAGCTTTCTTCCACTAATTAGAGGGTAGACTGTATTTGTTAGGCAGTGAACATTGTCAGGTGGTTTCTACTTTCTGCTGTGAAAACAGCTTCTAATGGTATTAGTTTAGTGCAAAAAGTGAACTGATTTGTGCACTAGCTGAAATCCCGGAAGAACTGGAATCCTATTTTCAAAAAGCTGGGATAAAACAAGCTCCTTTAAAGTCTAAAAAAATATATAACTGAAATAACTAAAGCACTAGAACATAGTATTTCTTTAAAAGAAAAAAGCAGAAAATGGTCCCATATATTCTTGGGTCTCCAGTAGAAAACTGACATAAATGGCTTTTCTGGTATAAAGGCAACTACATAGTAGATGCGTTAAAAATTCATAGTGAAAAGGAAAAATAAATAATCCTTCAAGCTTCCCTTGTACCAGAGAAACATGATTCTTTGCAACTGCAAGCTGACAGTGTCAAAGGGGACCACCCCCTTTAAGTGCTTTACAGTAGCTGATATTGAAATGGGATAAACAAGGAGTAGAATCAACAGAAATATGCTCACTGTACAAAAGTTCAACTGAAAACATAACTTATGCCACATTAGTTTGTAAAGTTATCTAACTTTAAGCAAAAGTAGATAAGAAATTAATAACAGAATGAATTTAAACATTTTAGTAATTTTTGTCATCATGATTTTTCTTTTCATAAGAACTACTTCATCAAGCTGATGATCAATCATAGGTGAAAGTTTATTAAGACAGAAGAAAAACAGGGGTATCTGATTTTACACTCAAGACATCAAAAAATGGAAGTCTTTAGCAATAAAGCTTCTTTCAGAACCCAGGAAACAAAGCCATTATGCTGTGCAAACACCTTTCAATAAAGTACATTCAGCTTCAGGCAAAGAACAGTGTTCCTCATATCCCTATTGTTTGAAGATAATTACTCTGCTAAAATTTTGTTTTCCTGAAGTGAAACTGTTGCCCAGTTGTTAGGGATCTTTTCCAAAGTGTAGACAGAGTCTGTGAAAAGCTGCTTGTGATAAAATTTATTCTATTGAAAGAGCAATATATGATCTTCTACTGAAAAATTGGCAAAATTATGTAATTTTGGGAAATTAAAATGAATTGAGTGGTGACTTTGTGGTTTGAGTTTTTTTTTTTTAAGTGTAATGGTTTACCCAAGCTGGAACATCAAAGATGACACTTTGACGTGTGCTTGTACCCACAGAGTTCAATAATCACATACAGGATCATCTACTGCTAGGCAGCTTTCAAAGGTGATGCTACTCTCTGGAGCTCCTCTTAGGGCTGCAAATTTCATTTGTACATAGTAATTGTGCACCATGTCCCAGAGTTTTGAAAGCTACAAAAAATGTTCAAGAACCTGGAAAGACTTGCAACTTATCAGAGTAACTCTGTGACCATTATTCTTGTAACATGAAATCAGAAACCTACATTCTCATGGATTACTGGATTGAGTCCTACAGTTTCAATCCCATACAATTTTAGAGGCTTTCATTTTAACTTCCTCCCTCCATTCACCATGAAAGACATAAATTGCAAGACTGAAATAACCAGGACTTTCTTACGTAAGACCTGCCCAACAACTCTTCTAGCTTGGTGCTCTGCTGAACAGAGACTTGAAATGGAGGAATAGTATCAAAATACATAGCTCTGCATCACATGTAACCTTTTTCCCCAGCTCTGAAAGATAAAAGCCAAGATTTCTAGCAAGAGTGGCAGCATCCACAGCACAAGATCAGAAGGAAATTCTGTGAACTGTAGAAAGCTCACCTTCCTATTCTCCTTGTTCTGCTGCTAAGAGATTGTGCTCCTTGGTTCAAGCAGACAGCTAGAACACCCTAACAAGCTGGAGGGACTTTTGATAGACATTCTTGGATGAGCCATTTCACCTTTGGTACTTAAAGAATGTTCTAGATACGCTACTAAGTCTTTCAACCATATACCATACAACCTGACTGAGCGTAAATAGAATACAACTATTTACACCTCCCATTTTCCATCAGGATTTTTTACTTTGATTTTGGTCCTAATCTTCTGTGGAACTCATATGCACTAGTCAGAGAAGGCTAAATGTTTAGCTAGCAACGTAGGTTTGTCACGAAGAAGACGTGAGCAATGGACCTACTGACTAAACCCAGGATTTTAACAAAACAAGTTTTCCCTATATTGTAAAAGAAATGTGTACAATGGTCTTGTTATAATTCTAATAACTTCCTAATGCAGAAATACTACACATAATTCCTGATTTACATAGCCTTACACGTACTTTTCTGTGAAATACATGTTAAATAAAAATATTGGTCCCACTTTTAAATGTATTTACTTGGTAACAAGAACACAGGCTACAGAAGTGGCATATTCTAAATCGAAAAAAACCTAAAAATATTCTAAAAGAAAAGAAAAAGCCTTTCATGTTTTCTTAGTTCTCGCAAGTCTCATTCCCGTGACAGCAGAAGTGAGCTGTTAGGTGTTTACTGTCGTTACAGAGAAGGTGAGCACAAGCACGTAAGTTACAGCAGTCCGCTTGCCAGCTCTCTAGTTAGGAGGACTTTCAAAACTCTGTCATCCTGACTAGAAGATTAATAGCTGCTTCCTCCTGAATAAACCTTGACACGAAAATTGTGGAACTTGTTGATGGCCTCCCTCATATGATACATTTATAAACTTTTACTCTGTAGTTTTTCTTCCCCAGTCAAAAACTTCTTACCCTTCTCTGAGGCACTATTTATTCACAAGCAATATAAAATTATCTTTCTGTCACAAGGGCAGATCCTACAAATCCCTTTTACTGTGTACAGTCTTGATTCTGCTGTACTGAACAGTAAGAGAGGTTTGCAGAAATATCTACATGTTTTTCGAAAGTTATCTAGAACCAAAGCTCAATCTTACACCCAAGCCATGTTAGGCTGAACATTTTCTTGAAATCACTGCTGCCCATTCCTTTTCCTTGCATACAAGCCGAGGCAGGCGCAGAATCCGATGACACTGACAGCGAGGCCTAGAAGGAAGGCAATGGTATCTCCAGCATCCAGGGCTTCAACCACTGGTAGCACCAGCAGCAACGAGAAGAGGACCAGGAAGAGTTTAGAGGTGTTCTCGATAGAAGGCATGCTGATGACCAGCTGAACCCAAGGTGAAGTTAAATGAGGAAAGTGGTGGAAAGCAGGTACTTCAGCAGTATCTACAAGGAAAACAAAGGGAACATCACAGGATTTCCCTTCTCACTGGGTTTGTCTTGCCAAAAGCCAAGTGATATGATTGATGTATTACAGATGTCTGTGTGGGGCTCAGGAAATTTAGGTTTTATCTTCCCAATTACAAAAGCAAATGACTTACTATCATGAGACAGCCACAGTGAGTTTGTTATCTTGTTATGCAATGCTGTGAAATCTAATCTTTTGGTGTCTTACCACGAGGTCAACTCAGAATAGACTCTCCTGTCTGCAGCTAACAGAGCCTGCTTACCTGTTGTGCTATGTGGGCCTGTTCCACCAGATGTTTAGGACTGTGTAGCGCCTGAACATCACTCACCCACGCCCCCTAGTACCGGGCATCCTCGGGATTAAAGCGCACGGCCAGACTACGGCACACTGGGAAGGGTGTGAACTTAACCTCCCGGGCAGTGCCACCGTGCACACCGTCACTGTAGGACAAACCTCCACCGTGGTTCCTACAGCTTGGGAAGGTGCTCTCGAGGCGCACGTCGGGACCAGCCCGGACGCCCTCCTCCGCAATAGTTCTTCTCCCGGGGATGGCTCGTTCCCGGGGTGCACTCGACAAAAACCCGCGTCGATTCTCCGCGGTGTCCAGGACACCCGAACTGCTCCGCCCGCCCCGCCGGCGGGGGCAGTGCCGGGATCGGGCCCGGACCGCGGCCGGGCCCCGCCAACCCTGGAGCCACCGCGCCGCCTCGTCCCAGCGCCGCGGGCTGCGGGGCGGCCGCTGCCCGGGGAAGCCCCCGCGCAGGCCCTGCCCGCACTGCGCCCCGCAGTCACCTTCTGCCGCCGGCTCCGCGCTGGGCCCGTCCCCGCTCCGCGGGGCGCTCAGCTGCCGAGGGTGCCGGCCCGCGCCACCTCGCCGCGCTCTCGCCGCCCGGCCGCTGCCATGACAGGAAGGGGCGGTGGCGCGGCCGGGGGCGGGCGTGACCCGGCCGGGCCGTCTCCGCTCCGCTCCCGCTGCCGGCGCGCTCGGCTCGGGGGTCCCGCTCCCCCGCGGGATTTCCCGTGGGCGGCTCGGGGGTAGAGCCTCTGCTAGCGGCCCGGGCGGCCCCCGGCCCGGCGGAGGGTGCCGGCGGCCCTGAGAGGGGAGCTCGCCAGGCCGGCCTGGGCAACGGGAATACTGCGAGACCGGGCGCCTCCTGGGAGGGCCTGCCGGGGGTGGCAGCTGCTCCCGAGGGCAGCTCCCAGATGGAGCCCCAGGGTGCCCGTGGTGCCGTGAAACTCGGCCCTGAGCACGTCAGCAGAGGGAGCGGGGGCCACAGGCACCCACTTCGGCTCTATAAAATTAAAAAAGACCCCACACCGACTTGGGCTGGTTGTATGCCCTTTTTTTTTTTTTTTTTTTTTTTTTTTTAATAAGTAGCACAAGTCACCTTTAACTCGGTTGCATTTCAGATTTAGGCCCTCTTAACAGTACTAACGAGTGCCATCCTACTCTGAGGAAAGCAGTTAAAGCAGTTTTATAGGCTGGAGAGCAGCCTGCAGCCTTGTAAAAAAACCAGAAGTGTTATCAGGTAATTAAAGCACCCAACTAAATCTAAGTTTAGCTTGTCCCTATTTTTATATTATTTATTCTTTGGACAAGGCTGCTTGTAGAAATAGCATGTTAGGGTGTTTTGTCTCATTATCTAGTTTTTGTCAAAGCTCAGTTTTTATTTTTCAGTTGAAAAGGTGTGTGCTTCATGTCTGAGGACTCGTGCTCTCACAATGTTTCCTTAGACTTGTGCAAAACCCCAACTTTTGTAAACAGTTTGCTTTACAGAAACAGTTTCTGATGAGCTGCTTAAAGAGGAGATCCAGATGGATTGTTCAACATACATATAACTTTGCCTGTTTTACAGTTTTTCAGATCTTTAGTACTCGAGGCTTCATGTTCAGTTCTGAAGGCATTTTCTCAAGAAGCTGATGCCAGATAAATTCATAGGAGAAAAATCTTGAACTTTTGGGGAATGTTGTCATGGCATGGAGAAGACTAATGCTTACAATGCCTGGCCCATTCCTTAGTCAATTGCAGATACATCATAAGCCCTAAAGAACCTGAAGAATGGCAATTTCAAGTGCAGGAGCTGTCATCTTAATCACTGCTGTCACTTCAGAGAGTGGGCCTTGGAGTATTGACCCTCTTAGTTCCCTGCTTGGCCTATTTACTGTATCCTGCACTGTTGACAAGTAAATGTTACACTGTTCTGCAATGTCAAAAAATGTTTAATTTATCCCTGTAAATTTCAGTGCTGTATTTACTGTCACAATCACTTACCAACTAAAATTTTCAGTAGTTGTCATTTAGTTCCACAAAACAGATGCGAGGGGGTTGAACAACGACTTTCTTTTATAACTAGAAATGTCAGTACCAAAGATCTGTGGATTCTTTGGACCTAAGAGTTTTGAAGGTGAGCAGTATAAAATCCAAGGGGAAAACTGGGCTTAACTCCTCTTAATATCTCAAGAATTGTGCATATTTACAGGATGTAGAAAATACCAATTGTAAGATATATAATTTATTAGTAATATCAGGGAAGTGCCATTGAGAGCTAGAAAGCCGTGCCATTTGGGGATATTTCTTTGGCTTATTAGCTCTTTCAATGCCATTGCATTTTGTAGCTTTGCCTTCAGAAGCAGTGCTGCTTTGGAAAAAAGCCAACAAAATCCAAACAGTGAAGGAGGTTCTATTGGTTTTTGTGCTGTCTGAATAGCAGAGAAATGTATATTCAGCTTGAAGCTCTGCCATCAACTTCCTGCATCACCTCAGGCAAATCTTCCTTTTGACCTATCACCACTTTGATTGCTTAGCTCAAGCTATTATGTAACTAATATTCAGAGGAAAGACAGAGAATTCCCTTAGCTGACAAGCTAAAGCTTTGTAAATTTTGAGCACAAGGCTAAAGAGGTATATGTGAGACTGAAATTGAAAATAAAGTGCACTTTCTGGAATAGAAAAAGTTATAATCAACTACATCATGAAGGGGGTATTTGTGGGGTTTTATGGTTGGTTTGTTGTTTGGTTTTTTTTTTTCCCCTCCTTCTTGATTCATCTGTTTTTTGAGAGGCATTTGTTTACTGCAAACACCCCTAGCTACCTCAGCCGTTCCTCACAGGGCCTGTGCTCTTCACCAGCCTCGTTGCCCTTCTTTGGACACTCTCCAGCACCTCAGTGGTCTTCCTAAACTGGAGGGCCCAGAACTGGACATAGTACTCAAGGTGCAGCCTAACTAGTGCCGAGTACAGGGGCAGAATCACTTCCCTGGTCCTACTGGCTACACTATTCCTGATACAGGTCAGGATGCCATTGACCTTCTTGGTCACCTAGGCACACTGCTGGCTCATGTTCAGCTTCCTGTTAATTAAAACTCTCAGGTCCTTTTCTGCCTGGTTGCTCTCCACCACTCTGTGCCCAGCCTGTAGCGCTGCAGGGGGTTGTTGTGGCTAAAGTGCAGAACCTGGCACTTGGTCTTGTTAAACATCATACCATTGGATTCAGCCCATTTACCCAGCCTGTCCAGGTCCCTCTGCAGAGCCCTCCTACCCAGCAGATTGGCACTCTCCCGCAACTTGTCATCTGCAAATTTGCTGATGGTGGGCTTGTTGCCCGTAATGAGAACACAAACTAACAGAGTGTCAGTTTATGCGGTGCTTTATTCAGGGCCCGGGGTCCCTGTGGACTCCTGTCCCAAGACAGGTACCCAAAGACCCACATTTTGAACGCATCTTTTATACTATTTTCCAAGCAAGGTTACATGATTGGTTTTACATTTCACAGGAGACATAGCAGTTAAACATAAACTTACATATCATTCAAATATTAATCCATTTACCTAACTGTAAACATCGTGTAATTAAATCCCACCACCAGATTACATCCTATCTCTAGTTGCAAATTTTTCTTGTTTCGGTTCTGCTTGACTTATTGTTTCTTTTTGGTCAGCACAGCCTTAATGTCTAACCAGTCCCAACTTAGCTCTGACAAGCCCTGACTTGTTTCTGGCAGGGGCCTTTTCAGGCCTATGCTCCAGACAAGCCTTGACCAAACTGCAACAGGCTCAGTCCCCTTTTTCAGATCATCTATAAAGGTGTGAAACACGAGTGGGCCCAACACTGATCCCTGGGGGATCCTACTAGTGACCAGCCACCAACTGAATGCAGTTATATGTTATGTAATATCCCTTTGATCAGTTTTTGTCACCTGTCCTGGCTGTTTCTCCTCCCAGTTTCCCGTGCATCCCTTATCTCCTCACCAGTGTGGCAGTACAAAAAGCAGAAAAGGCCTTTTGAAAGTGAGCAGTTCTTTCTAAGCACCGCTCAGCAGTAACAAATATATGCCTACATTTTTCAAGACTCTGTTCAGCACAAGTCCAAACACAGCTCCATTTCTGAAGAAAATAAACTCTATCCCAGCCAAAATCAGCACATCTGAGAAAGTTTATGATCAGTTTTTGGATGTCAGTTGCACTGCTGTAGTGCTTACTCTGGTTACCCAGATGCTCCTGCCTATAGGTCAATGATTATCACTTCTGCATGATCATGTTCACCCTTGAGATACTTTTCCCTGGTGGTACTTAGTCTGACATTTTAGCTGACTATCACTATGTCCTCATCTCTCCAGTCAAAGACCTTAATTCAGTTTTTCTCCTACCAAAAACATGACTTGACTCAGTTGGACTTCACTGTGTGCTTCCATTTCTTTGAGAAAATAGGCTCTACTGCAACTACCTCATTTGCTTCTTCAGAAAAAAAAAAAAAACAAAAAAACAAAAAACCAGAATCAATTGCTCCTATCATTAACCTTTTCCACGTTTACTTCTCAGTCTGCTCTCACACAAATGTTGACTTCATTATTTCTCTTACTTTCTCTCTCATTATCCCCTCCTCTCCCCTCCTATCATGTGTGTCTACTTCATCTTGCCTTCTTTTTTCCCTACTGTTCCTCAAAGTCCTTAAGTTTCCTCTCAAATAAATGTAGGTAGTCACAGATCATTCCTGTCATGAAAACACCTATTAGATTCCCTTCTTGTAACTATCACTTCATCTGTTTTATTCCTGTCACCTCTATCTTCTTCAAACATGCAGTTCAAAACTGCTCTAATTACATCCTACATCTCCTTCAGTATGGCTTAATCCTTCCTTCATCAGCTGGAGCCACTCACATTGATACCTCCAGTTAACAACTTAGGCATAAAGGCCTGTGTTTCATCTGTCTCTGACAGATGGACTATTTTTGAAACTCTCTTTCCTTTTCCCAAATCCAGCAAACACTTAAAAAAGCCCCCACTGCCCTTCCAAAAGATTATTTTCCCAATTCTTCACTTTTACTTCTTGAGCCTTTACATCTGACTCTTTTTTTTTGCTGCTGAGAGTGTTCTACGCTTCCATCTGTGTTTTTTCCTCTTGACTCTCTGGACATTGTCCCTGGATGCCCTTGTTGACAAATACAGTTTTGAATTCCATCCATGACTCATTTTCCTTTGTCTTTCCTCTCTTTTTATTCCCACTTGATTGTATTGAGGTCTTACTGCTAGTAGCACAGCAGCTCCTAGGCCTAACAGTTCTCTCTGACTATATGACCCAAAGTCACGCCCTGTCTCTCACAGTGACCCCTGCAGCTTTATTTATTCAAAGTGTTGCTGCAAAGGGGCATCTCTCTGGTTTCTCATTTTTCCCGTGTTCCTTCTCTTCTTAATCCTCTGGTGTTGCATTTCCTCTTTTGCTGAACCAAAGATAATTTTCTTCTCAGTCCTAGAAGAATTTTGCAGTATAATCTTCCTTCATACTGGCTTAACCTATTGCCATTGTCAGGAGGTTAACTTCTCCCTTTCTTTTGTCACCCCTGGCAGACTTCTTTTGATCCCTCCAAGAAGCAAAACTTTTTTCTTTCTGAGAGCACAGAAAGGCTTACAGAAAGAATGGTACCACTTTTTGATAGAAAATTCTTTCCTTTGGGGTCATACACTTCCTGCTGTCCTTTATACAGACATGAAAATAAAGGATTAAATAGTCCAGTGATTCCTTTTCCCTCGGTCCTTGGCTTTTCTAGCCTGGCAGGGGATCTCCTCTGCCTGCTGGAATCTCTTTGAGCTCTCTTGCCAGCACTTGAGAGATGTCTCTGTGCAGTGCTGGCTGGAGCAGAGAGGCATGGAGGCAGCTGCCAGCCCTGCAGAAAAAAAGCTCTGGAGTTGGTGCTGGCAGGAGGCAGGAGCAGCCAGACTGCAGGATTGAGTGCAGAGGATGCCAGCCAGAGTTAAACACCCATTGACTGACTTCCCTGCTGAACTCTGCAGGGCAGTGGGAGAGCTACCCATCAATATGGCAAATATGGGGATTCCCTGTGATTATTGCGAGCACTCTCATGCTTTTCTAGATTATAAGGAGCAGGCTTTTGGGATTTTTGTGGAAGCATAATAAAGTAGAGGTAGATGTTAAGTGGAATGATGCATCCGAACTCCCTCCAGCTTTGAGGAAGTAAAGTCTGAATCCAGTCTTCTTGCTTTCAGTCTTTGTACTAATGTAAGCTGTTGAGATGTTCTTACATTCTTCAAGAGTGTTTCAGGTAGGTTGAATATTGTGTGTTGGTTGTCTGGTTCTTTTTGAGAAAAATGAATTATTTTACAGTATTAGCAAGGAAAATGTGTACTGCACAAACAGTTCAGCTCCAGAGGGACTGGCTTTGCCACCTTCATCCCTACTGAATGGTAAGCAATAGGAGATACTATTCAGCATAAGAATGACTGAATAAGATTTAAAGGGGACGTAGCAGCTGTCATCCACACATTGTTTTGTATAGTACATCTTTTTTTTTCCAAGTTATGCTGTCAGATATTTTCTTGACTTCTGTGCATATGGTTGTCACAAGCAGGAGAAACTTAATGAAAATAAAAATTGATTTACACATCATAAACTTGTGTAATCATATATTTCAAATCTAGATCTAATCAACATTTGGATATAAGATCATGTCAATAACCTTTTTTTTTTTTCAGCTTTAGGCATTATTAAAAATAAAGTTTACCTGCTTGTGGAGTTCAAGTGAGTGTGTTAGTCATAAATGAGAAAACTGACATTATAAAAATTGTCCATCACATTTGCATGCCTAAAATATATTTTACTCAAGACTGATGTCCAAAGAGAAAGTTTTCTGAAATTAGAAGATAGTCTGGGAAAACAAGAGGTTAGAGTTATGCTGAAGATTTGTCAGATGAAGGGATGGAATTCAGAAGGAGATGCTGTGCTGCATGCTAAAACTCACTGCCTAGAGGATGAGAATCATAAAACTGCTTAATATGGAAGGCACCAAGATCACTTAGTCCACCCATCTGATTTTGAACAGCTCAAAGGATGGGTACTCCACACCCTCTCTGGACAACCTGTGTCAGTGTTTGTTTGCCCTCACAGTAAATGAGTTTTTTCATATGTTTAAATGGAGTTTATTTCAATTTGAACCCACTGGGTCTTGTCCTGTTGTTGGATGTCACTGTAAAGAATTGGCTCTGTGTTCTTTAACCCCCTCATCAGATAGGTGTATTCATTGCTCCATATACTTTAAAAAAGGGCAGCTCACTATTTTTGTTCATTGACTCAGCAGTTTTTCTAAAGAATCTTTTAAGACTGACTCAAATCTTCCACAACCCCTTTGTCATGGTCCACTGTCAACATCCTGGTCAGGGATCAGTCTGCTCAACTGTTATGCATGAAGAGTGAACAGTCCTGATACAAAAAAAAAAATAAGTTTAGATAACTAGATTTTTATGAATGTGTATCCAAGGCAAGAAGTAATTAAATTTATGCACAAAATTAAAAACGAACAAAGCCTGGAGAAGGAAAACAGGAAAGAATAAAAAAATCTGAGCCACATAGTGTGAAACTGAGGGTGAGACTTGCTGAAGACACTTTAAAGGAAGAAAAAGAGGCATAAATGCAGATCATTCTATTAGGAAATAATTAAAATGTTTCAGTTCACCTTGAATGTTTTTATTTAGGGTATCTGAGCTTGAATTCCCCGTCTAATGTATTTTATCTTATTGACATATATTGGAATTTTCCCACTGTTTTCAGTAAGCCAGTATTCCACCTGTATCTGAAAAATGGGCATTCTTCCCAGTATTGCTAAAATTTCATAAATTTTGTGATGCATGTACAGCACTCCAGTGATAGTGGTATACCAGAGGAAAAATCTATGAATAATTGCACCAAAAGTCATTTATTCTAGAAGCTAAATGCATTTGTTTGGTAAATGCTGAAGTTTGCAAGCTAAGGAATTGCATTTTCTTCATGGAATATATTTCCTATATCTTATCTTGATCCCAGAAGGTCCTAAAATAGTTTGTAGAATACAAAGTATATCTGGATTATTTCAATGCCAATCTAAAGGGAAGTGGTGTCATTTGTGAGGGCCACATTTAGTGAGCCAACTGTCCACTTTCAACAGCCTGCAATTCATTCCAGCACTTGGTTATTTGGCTCCCTTTTCATTAGTAAAACAGTTTGAGTTTCACTGTTGAACTAAATACACAGCTGTTCTTACAATAGACACCATGATTCAGGAAAATATAACTGCTTAATGCCTTTTTGTTTCACAGATTACACAAATTTTTAAAGAAAATGCATTTAGCTTCTGAAAATTCATGCAGTGAGAAATATCACTTGTGTAAACTGAAAAATACAGTTGTAAATACATGTAAATGAAACTGATGTATCTCACCTTAATGGCTTCAGTGACCATGGTGATAAAAACCTAAAACGTGAAATATGGAAGAGATATATATATATTGTGTATGTTTGCAATAATACGCATATAAATAATAAGATAATAATAGTAGCCAGATTGTATTAGAGCACTCAATCCAAATTCACAAACCAAAGTTCTTGAAAACTTTTTTTTCATCAATTTAGTGGGGTTTGAGTGATGTTTAAATATTAGCTTGCATGAACGGATTTCATGGCTTGTTATGCAGGACAACAGGGATGGTCATCATCCCCAGTTTACATCTGAAATAATCAAGACATGGAAAGATGAAATTAATTTTGAAATTCTTGCGGAAGATCAACAGCAAAGTCAGGAAATGATCCTGTGTCTTCTCATTCTTTCCACTTCTGCTCCCATTGCAGCTAGTGGTAGCTTCCACACATTTATGTGGAAACATAAAAGGAAAATCCTTTTGTGAAAATGTGCCATTTCTGTCAAGATGTATGAAATTTCCTGCCAAACCACAATGCCCATGAATGTCTTAAAAGATGTCTTGTGCAATGACAAAGTTCAATCTTTTCCATACTAACTGGCCTTATGTTCCAGTGGAGATACAAAGATGACTGTGATACAAGCTATAAAGATATATACAACATAGATATATACTTCTGTCACTATTTGCAAAATTTATTTGTAGCATCTTAAATTGCAAAACATTTCATTTTACCAATGCTCAAATTCAAATGGCATCAAGACTGCTTCACTTAGAGGGCTATTTGCTTTTCTGTGTAACTCTAGAGCAAGAGTAGGGAAAATTGCGCATTTTATGCATTAGGGAAGTGTTACTTCTCTTCAGAAGTGTCACTTCTCTTTAGAAGTGTCTATAAATATGGTCTGCAATCATTTCATCTGTGGCTGCAAACTCACCAGTATCAACGAGGCAAGGCTAAACCTTTGCCACTTAGTAGATAAAATACCCAGTGCCATGACAATATAAATGTATAAAACACACACACACACACACACACACACACGTGTGTTTGTATGTATGTATGTATGCATGTATGTATGTATATACATATGCATACACACACACACGCTCTGGAAGTATTTAGGATGTTTCACTTCCCCCTTAGTCTGAGCAGTGTGACAATCTGCCCATTTTGGCTGACATCCCATGAAGCACTTAATCAGTCGTGCCACCCAATGCGCATGTACATGACACCCAGAGAGTCAGTGAAGTGAGTCAGCTGTTCAAATTTATTCACATGCTTGATTGCTTCACAGTGTCAGGAGCAGCACACTTAGGACCTTTCCAGATAAAGCCCTAGAGATGTACCCCAGCAAACAGAGAAGGCAGTAAGTTCCTGCAACTGGCATCCCCATTTTTGATAAGACTTTTCCAAGTTTTAAGTTTGGATTTTCAGTGTACAGAAGCTGAGTTTTATGCCTCAGAATTATGTACCACTGCACACCTGCACACAGACTGTTCACACAAACTTTGTAATTACATGCAAACATGTAGAAAACACATTTATGTTAAAGACCATTGAAAAATGGGTTCCAATGTGTAATGCTTCCTGAGGATGTAGAGAGTAAACTCCTAAAAAAGGGGACAGGAAATTATTGAGTTTGAAAACAATTTTGTTTGAGCATCTGCATTTTAATGCTTTTGACTAAATTATAAACCCATTGTTTATTTGTTCCAGTTGCAGAATATTTGAAAATATTTAATAGGTAGTGTTAATTCTGCATATTCAGAGTCTTTGGGGTCTTTTTCTGTCATCATCTAGAAGTGTCAAGCACTGAAGGATTCAAAATTCATTCTGACTCTTTTATGACTTGCAGTCTAAATGGAGATAAAAGGTAACACTTTCTCTTTACTAGCTTGTAGTAATGCAGCCTCTTATTTATGCACAATCACAGGCAATTAGAAAGCATATACCCATTAGGCTGCATGGTTTGGAATACAATAGCTATATACAGATTGGTTTAGACATTGCTTTTCTTACAGACATTGTCCTTCTGTTTCATACTTATTTTATTATTTTTGGTGCATCAGAAAAGATTTATGCAGGTCATGGGGAGGCCATAAAGGAGAAGGTTATGTGGGCCAAAGAGGGAGATGACAGGAGCGTGGACTGGTATTTTAACAGAAGGTATAGAGTGAAGAGGTTGGATTTTGATTTAAAGAGAAAGCTATGTCAAGGTCTATTGACATTTAGCTCCCTGGTAGAATGTATGGGCAGAAGATTATACTGGAGCTGCAGATAGTGGTTGTATTCTTCATAGTGCGGCAAAGAAAACAGAAGATTAATTTTGATGACTATTAAGATGTGAAGCCATATGGATGCCACCTAAATTTATTGCTGTAAAGCAATAATCTCTAATCAGTTCTGTGACTTCCATTGCCACTGGACCATGTACCTTGTGCTATGATGCTGAGGTTACCTTGGGAAGTCTCACAGAACTAAGATTATATTAGATAATACAAAAGAAGACTAAGAGTTGACTTCCTGCCCCCCTGCTCCTCCCCCCCACCTTCCCCTTGTCCATCTCCTCTTTCCCCCATGACAAAGCTGATGGCAATTATTTAATTTTAGTAGGGTAATTGTCAGTGGAGTATGGCTGAAAGAAGGATACTGTCCAGGCAGGATTTGAATTAGTACACAAATGAAAGGTTGCATAACATCTTAGCAGCCACTGGGAAACCCTAATTCCTAGTCTCACTGCTCTAACAGTTTTATACAGTGAAAGGTCAGTGACTGTTACTGAAAGTTTTTCATGCTGTAGTCCTTCATTTTGCATAGGATCACTTTTTTCTCTGTGCTTGGACTAAAAACCTCAATAGCAAGTCATTGTGACATTAATACATTTGTAGAAAGTTATAGTGGGCAAAACAGTCTCTTTGGAAGATGAGGAAAGTTACCTGGACTATTCAATAATCCTATGGTGTTTGGCTATATTCATAATGTCTCTGTGAAGTTTCAATTGTCGTGCTGTCTACACGAGGCAGGAATGATAAGCCCTTGATGTCAGTTTGAGGTAGGAAAAGTGTATTTCCTGTTAGCATTATAAACCCTAGTGAATGACTAATAGAGAGATCAATGCATTGGCAGCACCTGGAGTTAATGTGTTGAAGAAGTTCAATATAAAATCTTTTCTCCCATTTAGCTGGTACTAGAACCATAACTTATTCCTGGAAGTGGAATGTATTAACTACTATTTTTCTTTCTAACAGTTTTCTAAGTATCTGCTCTAAATAGATTCTGAAGTAGAATAAACCCTATTGATTTATTTGGTTCACTTCCTCCAACTGACATTTCTAAGCTGATAATGTGCAACAAGTCATACTTTCCTGAAGAAGTAGTATTACATAAAAGCACATTACTTAGCCTTTAGATGCAATTGGACTTAAGATGAGATGAGTAATGAGAGAATTAATGTTCTTTAATCCTCCCTGTGATCATTTAAGGAACTCTGGCATAGCACCTTCTTTTTTTCCTTTATGCTTACTCTTTCAATGAATTACTGAATTGAACTCAGTGTTGTTTTCAGTGTTTCAGTTGTGACATCAGATGATGACTAACTGAATCAAAATTAAAGTATTGATGGCTTTATCAATAGCAGTACCAATTTATTGATGAAAAAGCAGTAGACAATTCAGTTTATCAAACCTTGAAAGCACTGCAGCCATACCCCTGGCAAATATTTCAAATTCATCAAGTGAATCTATATGTATCTCCATGTGATACCATTTCATCAGTTAACTGGTAAGTGTCTATAATCTTGCCACCAGGCATGTACAGAACCATCTGTGAGTTTACACTGCTCTGGGGTTAACAACCTGGGCATTAATTATTCAAGAGAGGTGTTAATTGACAGCTCCAATAAAGGGTTCCTCAGTGCAGCTGGAGGGGTCTCCACCATGGCAGCTAGCTCCAGACTCTGGCTGAGCTCAAGGTGTGGATCACCCGAATGCAGCTTTTGCCATAGCCCAGGAACCAGGTACGTAAATGCCAGTGTACATACAGAGCAGTATGCTGTGTGGAGCAGCACCTTGTGCCCAAAAGATTCAGCTTCAAGTCTTCACTTGGGCCTGCTTTAAAGTAGGAATTTAAACTTGTGTTTTCAGCATAAGGCAGGAGTGTCCTGGCTGCTAATCTGAACTGTCTCTTAGGAAGGCAAAGTGTCCTTAGATACAGAAAGACATACAATTTGTTGTTTCAGGCAGAAATGAGTGGGTGTCCCTGGAGAGGTTAGCTGCTTTGCTTACGCCCAAACCTTTTTCCTGTGCAATTATATCCTACATGGCTTCTGAGGATCTTGTAGAGCTGATCTCTGGCCTCTCCTCACACCGCCCAGTGCAGGGACAACGAGCAGCTGTGGACTGTGCTAGGTCAGGGTGGAATTATTCACCAGTGTCTCCTGGCAATAGCAGTGGAGGGTTTAGATGTCTGGTAATCAGCTTCCAGGCTTGACCAAGAATGTCCCAGAGCTGTCAAAGAAACATATCATATCCTCTACTTGTGGCTGTGCAGTGCTGGGGATCCTGCCAGGGGTCAGGCTTAGTTCATGTTTGACTCCAGTCGGCAGTGTGAAGCTTCAAGGACTCTGCTGTGCTGCACACACACATTCTGTCTGGAAGCTCAATCTTTGAAAGCACTATTGGCCAGTGTCATCCTTTCCTTTTCCTGCTGACAATTTATATTAAAAATACCAGTTACTTGTTGCACCCTTATAAATAAATTAAGAAACAGCCAAATAAATACTATGCTGATCAAGTTTATTTAATCTTTGAATTGCCCTTGTATGAAGGAGTCTTTGGTCTCTTAGCATGACTACTTTTGGGGGTGGGAGGTCCGGATACCTGTTTGTGCCATGGCCAATTTGATGTGATTAGTCCTTGTCTGTGGCCTCCTCTGGCACATTTCTCATGCTGCTTTCTTCTCAGTTTCATAAACATTTTTGTCCATCTCTCATATTTGTCTGCTGAGAAGAAATCTTGCATAAGCCATGGGACAATCTCCTGAGAAACAGACATTTGTGACTGTAGTTTCTCATCCCAGAGATGAACAGTGTTGTTTTCAGGAGGTGGTGGCAGCTCCTACATTACCGATAAGTCTTTTTTTAAACCAAATTTGTCTCTTTCTCATCCTGCAAGTTCTTCAGTGACTCTGACATTGTTTTCTAACTGTGCAGGTGTTTTGGTTTTGTTTAGCAAAGTGTCAGGAGCTGTCAGCACAAGATTCATTGATATAATTTTGTGATTATATTAGCTGTGCAAGGAATTATAAAGAACTATGGGGACAAATATGAGCGCATAGTGAATGGGAATGCAGCATAAAACCATAAAACCAACACAAAAATGGCATGTATTGATGACAACTATATCAGCAGGTCTTCAGGATCTCAATGTGTCTATGTACAGCTTCTCAGGATATCTAGATCAGAAACCAAGAGACACTGAGTAAGTCCTAAGACTTGATGGAGAAGGAATTTGAATTACATTGCCTTCTTAAGGTGTATAGGAAAGCACATCCAAAGCCAGCATGTCATCACCAATCTAAAAAGACCCCAGAAGACATTTCTCATCTTCTGTATCACCCAAGACAGACCAACCAACTATCTGAGTATTTGTTTATTGTTTTAATATTTTTTGTTCTGGTTTGGTAATTAATATGGACTCACTATCATATAGGTAGTCACATATATAATTTTAAAATGCTTAAAATAGTGTCCTTGAAATTATAATCCCACTGTCAGACATTTGCTGTCTGGCAAAAGCAAATTTTTCAGCAAAAAATATCTCACAGAACTGTAATTTTAGCTAACTTGGGGAAATGCAGTAGTAATACCTAATTTTTGCCAATCAGTGTAAAAATTCTAAAAGTCTGAATTAGTTAGATATCATGGCATTAACAGTGGCCCTTCATTTTGATCATTTCATGGTAACAGGCCTTCTTCAAGTGCTTCCTCTGGATATATTCATAGAGTATTTAATGGTATATTTATTTCCATTGTACTTCCAGGCTGGTGATTCTTTTAGGTAACTTGTGTAAATTCTCACTTGCGTAAATAATAGCACTATGTTGTATCCATTGTGTGTATTTTCTGGTAGTTGCACTTTCAGTTTACCAGTACAGACATCTGAAAAAGCAACGTAAGTGCTTATTGAAGGAAATTTTTGTGAATCTCCAAATATATTGAAGCAGGCACAGTGGTAAAGCCTTAGATTGCTATGAAATACCCTTTCATTCTGTATTATTTACTTTAATTCCAAAACACAGAGAGAAAATTATATTTTGCCTTTGTTTAGCATTTTAAACTGTTTTTGCATTTTTCTTCAGATGAAAATGCCCAAGATTTGGTATTTCTAAGGCCATTTGATAGATTTTTGGAGTTGCAAATGCCTTGGAGAAAATATTTGGTAAATACATAAATTTGATAAATTTGACAAAATATGAGTCCTTTTCCATGATATTATAAACTGTAGGTAGTGGTGATGCCGAATTCTGTGGCCTGATCTTATCACAGTTGGTAGTCAAAAGGCTATGTGCTGTCTATGTACTTGAGCAAAAAGCAACCAGAATAATCAGTGACTGTTCACTCCCTCTCTCTCAATATAGTTATACTAGGAGTGAAGTGCTTAGGTGCTTCCTTTGTTTCAAATCACTTTTTCAGCACTCGACCCGAGGCTGGCAAATGCAGCTTTGCTACATTATACATTATAACCCTCCACCATGTCCATCTGAAATAATGCTTAAGTCACTGTATAATGTGCCTGGTCAGGCATGAAAAAATGAAGCTCCTATGACCAGTGAAGAGAATGCATAGTCAGTTAGGCATTGTAAGACCCTTGGAATGTAAAAATCTTTGTTAGGATAGAGAGAAGGCTTACTTACTCATGTCCTAACTGTCCTGCACAAGAAGGCAGCATCTGGCCAGTGATGTGTTCTCTCACAACTGATCGAGCAAAAGGCTGTATTAAACACCAGCTGTGAAGTATCATACTGCTGAAAGCTTGCCATGTTTTCTACACTGTGTTAGCTCTATGACTGCACTTTGGTCCCTTAGTACAGTGGGCTGTGAAAAAAGCTTTGAATATCACATCAAAGCTGCCTGACTAAGAATCTGGGCCTTAAAAGAAACAATCCCAGCCTCAGGAAGAGCAGTGGATCTCACTTTGTTTTAAAAATTCCCATTATGTTAGGACTTTGATGTCTCAGATATTGACCCTGAGCTGGACCTGGTAATGGGTGGGGAGCTACTGTCTGTTTAGTCTGCATGTGGTTATTGTGTCAATTCTGAGAGAGTTAGAGAATGTGGGAATAGGGACTCAAAGGTTGGCAAAGAATAGCAAGGGCTATGCATCCTATGTACCCAGATGAACCCAGGGGTCCTGCACCTATGTCCCAGGCTTCAAGTCCTAGTACTTGTACAGTCCCATTGCATAACTGTTGCTCCTACTGCTGATAAAGATCTGTCAGAAATTATGCAGAAAGGTCAAAAAGGTAAACTTATGGATGAAAGTGGGATTGTTGAGACAGGATTGTTAGCAATTGAAGAATTCAAGAGGGAAACACAACAGGAAAAGGTGTAAAATCTTAAAGGAAAAGCTCAAGAAGGTTGGTCAAGGGTTAGTCCAGGAATCCTAGAGTTAAGTCATCATTATTATCAGTCCCAATTGAGCTAGTGGGGAACAGCAGCTCTGCAACACCTGGGAGCCTTTCCAGTCAGGTGCGAGAATGAGCCTTTCCAGCCTGCAAAGCTGGTGAGCATACTAAGGCGTGATAACTAGTCATTATATATTTATATTAGTATATATTATATAAATACTTGCAAAGGCAATGCCTAACTGCAGTTGTCCAGATAAGCTGCCACCCAAAACAAACTGTGACAGCCAAGAGCACAAAACCAGGATGTCAAGAAAATAATTGTCTAAAATTGATGACATACTGCTGTAAATTTTCCAGGCATCAGGATATCAAAAAGCAGCAAAACCTTCTGAGTGGTTTAGCCAGAAAAATGTAGGTATTTAAACAGTTTGCAGAGTCCTAGCAGAGGGAAATTAATATTGATAGAGAATATACGTTGTATCTTTTTCACTCATCATACTGCTAACGCATCAAGGTTGACAGAATTTCACGGTATTTGCTGCAGATGTTTTCTCTGAGGCTTTTCAGATTTTATTATTGATTTTTTTTCTTAATCTTACTTTCTTACTGAGTCCAAAATTCATTCCAATGCTCATTTAGTTACTTCCTGTAAAGGTTAATATCTTACATCTAGAGGCACTCCTGTAGGAGATTTGCATAGCTGTCTTAAAATTGAATCTTCTTGGTGGTTATTAGAATTAAACAGTAACTGAGAGGACAAAAATTTAATTCTCCTGTCTTACTATTCCTGTGAATTCAATAGTTACTAATAATTAATGTTGCTAGGTATTTAAGATGCTTACCTTGATACCCCTGGTTATTGACTATTACATAAACTTCTGCAAGTTATTTTTGTCAATTTACAAGCACAAATCTGTTTTTGTCTTTGTTGGTCTGAAGTCTTATTATTCTTGCCACTTCTTTTAAGTCTCCTGTCATTTTCTAAGAGTTAAGAAGGAATTAAGACAACTTTTTACTTTTTGTGATGAATGCACAGGTGTTTCTTACATTCCTCTTGGATTCTTCTTTAAAATCTTACATTTTTAAAGTCTTACATCTGTAGGTTTTATGTTTTTAATCCAGATATTCAATTTCATGTATGTAGATATTGCCCTTCATTTTCAGATTCCCAAGATTCACTGTATTCATGCATTACCAACACACTGGATACACAGAATTTTGTGAAATTTTGGAAGTTTTTGTGGCAGAAATAGTTCTGCCAAGATTTTGACACAGAAAAGGACATCTGAAAGAATTCATTTGCAGTTTGCTCAATTCAAATAAAAGAGTGGGAAACTTTTAACTGTGATTTCTTTCTCTATGATTTTAGGCCATATGACACCTGTTTCCATAATTTGTGATCTTTGAGAATAACTGTGTTTTCCTTGTCCATAAGTTCCAACATCTTCTCTATGGACTTTGACCGTATTTTCCATTTTATTTCTGAATACTGGTAGATTTCTACTTCATGTTCGCTATTGAGTGCATAATTAGAAAAAGACCTTGACTACAGTATTGTAATAATACTGCTGTATTATTAATATGAAAATCATTTACTTGCTTTTCAGGGATAATGGAGATCTTATTTGATTTTTAAATTATTAAAGCTTACCTACAATCCAGATACATGGCTAACAGACTCATTATTAGTTTTCTATATAATGTGAACTTTTAGCTACCCCAAAACTCTGCTAAGGCTTGCAATTAATTGCTTCTTGTCAACAAGAGTATTTTTTTTGGTGTATATGCACAAAGTGTATTTCAGACTAATAATGAGTGAATTTATTACGACTTCCCCAAACTCTGAGTCTGGATGAGAGGATATAATTTAGTGCCAGAAAGGGACTTCTAACATAGATGCTACCATAGATGCTAACATCTCTGCTTTTATAAAACATTTCAGAAATCTAGTAATCTGCCTTTCTTTTCTCTATGCCTTATTGTACCCAAATGATGTCATGTCCAATTGCAGTCTTACTTCACAGCAGTCCACATCACAGTAGCAAATGTCAATGTTTAATACTGTCTATAGCTTTAATTGATGGCAATACTCGATGTAGAAGTACATTTTAGGGCACTGAAGATGGACCAAGGATTCATATTCTTCAGGGAACTGATTAATTTTAAACTTATTTCTTTCTTTGTGTCTATATTTAGTGTAAGAACAAATCATTTTCATATAATTTTCTGTTCTGGTTACAATCTTAAGGATGTCAAGGGAATGGATAAATGTTCTTCTATTTTCTCTTTATTATTATAATTTTTCTCACAAGATTGAGAAAAAAAGGGAGAATATAATGAGAATAAAAATGCACAGTATTGAAGCATTAAAATTTGGTAATAATTCATTCCTGTGACAGAGTACAGCAAGTACAAAATGCAGTGTAAGATACATTCATTTTCCCGACAAAACCTATAAAAGGAGTAGGAAATAGTATAAAGGTAATTTGCTCCTATTGCAATCATTCTAAGGCAGCAGTCTCACATCCTCTTAGAAATGTCTCTTGTGACAACATAGCTGTAGATACTTTATTTGAGGCTACTCATCAGGTTAGATCTATTACTAATATATGGAAACAATACAGGTGTTTGTGCCTAGGTCATTAATTCTACTTTAAGGAAATGAATATCAGTTTTTCTCTTGGACTACTTAAAGTGAAAAGATTTTAAAAGAAAAAGATCAATTTCTAAATATTGATTTTGGTATAGGAATTTTTTATTATGTTATCTACCAAAACAAAAACCAATCATGTTTTGACTTTTCCTTGTGTGGATTTAGTTAAGAAGTACTGTATTATTTACATAAATGAGAATAGTAATAGTTCAATTTAGTACTCTGCTCCTTTATTTAATTCCCCTGCAGCTACCAAGATTTGAAATAATAGATGACATTTTTTCCCAGCAATGCTGGCAGGAGATTTGAGGGCTTAAAATATGCCACTTCAAATTACATGCTTGCAAAAAATTTAGTGATAGTAAACACTTAATGCTCTGTGTTCTAATAGTATTTTAGTTATCTCTTTCCCTAAATTGCTAAATTGTGTTTAATATAGTTTTACTGAGAAATTGTCCCAAGAACTTTGCTGTTTGGTCATCAACAAATAAATAGCATGCAACACGTTTTAGTTCTTGAGAGTGTTTTCCTTTCATTAGAAATATCAATCACTCTGCCAGAAAGGACGCTAGAAATGCTATAATTGTCCAGGTGAATGAATAGTTGCTATATGCTCAGCAATAGTTTGCATGATGCTGATAATTAGACGGGTTTTTTTTTGTTTTTGATGGGCAAAGGCTGGATTAAGAATGAAGCTGAGCTTCCTTTGGGCAGGGTACCAAGGAGCTGGAACAAAGGTGTTCTTAGTGTGTATTGAACAGCCAAAGCTTACCTCAGAGCTGCAGAAAAATAAAGATTATATTATCTCACAAATGATTGTCATGAGACTAACTTGAAAGAAATCTAAATCTAGTAATCTGTCACCCTGAAGGATCCATGTAGTAAGGTATTTTAAGAAGTTAAGATTAGCGTAGCTTCATTTGCAATTTAAATTTGCTACAGACTACTTTTTGAAAGCATATCCTAGGGTTCTAGGATGTGAAGTGTCATTCAGTGGTGGGTATTAAGACAGTAATTTAACAAACTTTCCTTTGCCCATGCCTGGCTTTCCCCTGCACTTAGTTTGTAAGGGGAGGCTGAAATGTGTATACACAATCCCCACCCCAAGCCATGCTCCGGTTGCTGCCTGTGCAGTCGTGGCACGGTGCTGCTCTGGGGTGGTGAGGCTGCTGTCATCGCTCTTGACCAGTTTCTGCAGGCAGTGCTCACTCTGAAGTGAGTCTAGACACAGCAATCACACAAGAACGTGTTTATATATTACACCAATATATATTAAACAAATTAAGCACAAGTCATGTGAAGAGGTGCAGGACTGCAGATCTGCGTATGTGTTAGGAAGCACTTCCCTGTAGCATAAAAGTGCCTAAGCTGGGCAGAAGCAAGGCTTGGTGAGTGCCTGTCTCCAGATTTTTTTGAGAGGCTGGCACTAGGCTTAGACCTTCCTTGCCAGTTTCTTGTGCAGAGCTCTGTCCTTGGCCTGCAGGTCTCCCTACATACTGCGGAGGAAGCTTAGTGGTTTGATTAAGTAGTTTGGATTCCAAGTTGTTAAAAAAACAGGGCTGAAGAACTCATAAATTTTGGGATATTTTTGGATCTAACTTCTGTTGGTTCCCATGAAGGAGTTAAGGGTCACGTGATGGTTAGAGGTCGTCTTGGGCACAGTGAAAATTATCGAAATGATAATTTTCTATTCTTGTAGAAGTTAGGAGAGCAGACTTTGGCCTGTTTAGGAGACTGGTTGAGAGAGTACCTTGGGAGGCAGTTCTGAAGGGCAAAGGAGTCCAGGAAGGTTGAGCATTCTTCCAGAAGAAAATCTTCAAGGCACAGGAGCAGGCTGTCCCCATATGCTGAAAGATGAGGTGGTGGGGAAGAAGTCACCATCCTTGGAGGTGCTTAAAAGATATGTAGATGTAGCACTTAGGGAAATGATTTAGGGATGTACTTAGCAGTGCTGGGTTAACTGTTGGACTTGGTGATCTTAAAGGTCTTCTCCAACCTAAATAATTCTATCCTTCTATAACATGCTAGGCAGCATTTACAAGGTAAGAAACAGGAATTTAAAATTGCAAATAATTAAATCTTCTATTCCCTGTTCTGTTAGGATGACTTGAAGCTTTATGTTAATGCAGGGCCCAGACAGATGAATAAGATTTTTCTTTTCTGGTTAGGTCTCTCTTCCTCTCTTCTGGATACGTAGCAAACAAATATACTTTTATCTCTGTCTTATCACAGGCTCTTCTGCTTCCATTCTGGGGTATGCAGAACCCATCCCAGGTTTTTGAACTGCTATGTATGCCAAGACCTAGCTGCTCTAGATGGCAGTATAATGTAGACATAGTGTTTCTTCTTGGTATGAGTCGTTCTAAAAATGAGAATTGTCTTTTGTAGCCACACCCACGGTCTTTGTATATAATCTTGCAAAAATATCACAGATCCATTTCTAACCTACTGGAATTATGAGCCTGCATGGTAGGAGTGGCATCAAGTAGAAAATGTTATTGATGGAAATTATTTCAACCACCATTATTTGAACAAATGGGGATTTTTAATGTAAGAAAAAAAGGTATCTGGGTGCTGGCAGCCTAATAGGGTTATTTCCCATTTAGCCCACCATGGTGAGATCTTTGAGTGGTCCAATATTGCTCAATCACTGCAAAACCATTCCTCATTCTTGCCTTTCATGCTGCCTCTGGGGCAATTCTGATTCTGACACCACAGCATATTTAAATATGCTGTGACAGTCCTTGTATCCCCAATGCTGTTCTTGCTTCTGTACCATAACATGATAATTATGCCTAGGTCATATCCAGAATATTTACCTGTAACCCATTGCAATTGCTTTAAATAATTAATTAGTAATGTTTGCTCACCATTTTTAATGCACTTCACATATTATTATTCTTTATAGCCAATATATTCTTTCATCTACAACCCTGAAGAGTTAGTCTTGTTCAGTAACCAAAAGTGGAGCACAGACAGTACTGTAAAGCATGGAGTAAGTGCATTAGAGATCACAGCAAGGATAACTCAGGACAAACAGTTGGCTCAGGAGCCAGAGGAAAACATTATGAAAAACAACAAAATGAGAAAAGGGCATGCAGCAAGGCAGAATATTTATCCCCCAATTATAGCAACATCCTGTTTACTTTGGTGACTATAAAACCGTGCCAAACTAGAATGAATTTCTTTTTCAGGAGCGAATATGTTGGTGTTAAGAATAAATGATCATTGCTTTTAAACAGTGCAGCAATTCTGATTAGATGCCAGCATGAAGACAAAAGAGATTGAATTTATTTAACTACTCTCAGGTAAACAAAGGGTCATATAGTGCAACACCCTAGACTTAAGGTTTCAAATGGTAGTGTCTTCTGCAGAGTTAGCAACAAAAACAAAACTTCTTTCAGTTAGCTCCCAGCATAAAGGAAGGAACTAATGGTTGTGAGGAAATGTTAGTCATTAGAGCTTGGAATTTGTGGCCTTAATTTCTTTGTGGAGATTAGATACTATTAAAACCATATTTTTAATCTTAAAGCTTCTCTAAAAGCCTACTAACAAGAAAGTGCTATAATGAAAATCCATATAATGCTGATTATATTGTCAATACTAATGAAAATGTTTCTGTTGGTCTTTGTGAAAGATATCACAGTGTCTCTGCACAGAAGTTGCCAGCTAAGTGCATTTTTTTTTCTGGAGACTTGTCAAACCCCAACATGGCAGTATGTTCTTTCTGCATGAGATGAAACAGCTACACTGCCAGTAAGAATATGTCAACATGGTAAATTTTTGCCTCTCTGGAAGTGGGCAGCTTGATGATTGCAGCCAGATTGTGACATCAAGGAACATTGCTGTCATCTCTACTACCTCAGATCAGAGAGGAAACACAAAGGTATGTCACTCTGAATAATCTTTCCCCTTCTTGAAAGACAAATTGCATGTCAGAGGTATTACCACACACTAAATAGCTATGTGGTGGTAGGATGCTTATGGTTCTGGTAAAACAAATGCACAAAATGAATAATTTGGATTTACATTTCCTGTATATTTCCTTGTTAGAAGGTCTTTTGCATCAACAACTACAGAGACAAAGCTCTGCAGTTCATAGAATTGTAGAATGTTAAGGGATTGGAATGGACCTTTAAGATCACCTAGTCCCAACCCCACCCCTGCCATGGGCAGGGACACCTCCCACTAGACCAGGTGGCTCAAGGCTTTATCCAACCTGGGTTTCTGTTGTGGCTATCTCTCTGCAAGAGCAACATTGCTTCTTTTCCATGTCCATTAGCTGGTCTGTCCTGGGAGGTATGCTCTTAGCATGTTTTCATTGCTGCTATTCTTATATTTAGGCTACCTTAATTAAGGTAAATCTAGGTCTGATTCTCCTCCCTTGTGTGTTAGTTTTGGCCTTGCAAGTGTGTTAATTCCAGTAAAGGAGAGCCTTTCTTTTTCTGTCTGGTAAGAGACTGACTTCCTTGGATCCCTGTCCATGTTCGTGTCATACCAAGTAGGGCTGGGGTTGCAGTACGGATAGGCTGGTGACAGAAAGGATCAGAGCCTAAGTCCCTGGGTGAGGGAAGAGGACATGTAAAACTTTCCCTGGGTTTCCAAGGCAGTAGTGGTCCTCACGTCAGTGCCTTGCTGAGGATGAATGTAGACATATTTCAGAAAGCAAAGCTGTGCAGGCATCATGCTGTCAGGCGTAGACACGCCTGTAGGCATCCACATGTTGAATGTCCAGCCAAAGAAGGTCACAACCTGCAGATGTTTTAGGAAAAGCCAATACATCTGCTCTTGTTACTACAATCACACACACTTTGGCTACAGATTATAAGAGTGACAGTCCGCTCTCAGAAATATATTTTGGTGGCATAAGTTGAGGCTTTTCATGGCCAGGAGCCACCTCACTCTTCAAAAGGAGTCATTGCATCCACTGAATGGATCCCAGCTCCTCAGTATCAGTTTTCTCAATGGAACAGCTTGATTTCCTCTCACTATGCTTGTAATATCTTAAGACTGAATATAAGAAATAGTTTTCATTTCAACAATTGCAACATTACAGAGATCTTCTTTCAGTCTTGTTCATTGTTGCTGTTAAAATCAGATCATATAAAGAGGCAATAATAGGGCTGCTTTTTTAGAGTAATTTACAGCTGCTGAAAGTGCAGGCCTTAGCTGTGCAATTCTGACATGGATACCACTACTATGTGCTCTGTTAGAAGCTGAAAAAGTTTTAAATTTTGTTTCCTCATACTGCTGTGAGGAACTGTCCATTTCAAATCAGCTTGAGATAACTCTTGAACTTGCTAAATTTTCTATGTTTCCTTTGTTGTTCTTCATTCTCTGAAGTTTGTACACAGATGCTTTTGAATATTCATTTTTACCCTGTGTTTTGATATTTGTTTGAGAATTTCTCCATTGTACTTCTCATGTTTCATCTTGTCAAGTAAATTGAATAGCAAATACCTTGTTCTTGCTTCTTGCCTAATTTAAGATTTGCTTATTAAGCTCAGTTAGGCCTGAATACTAGCAAGCTGTTGTTTCTCTGCCTAAAATCATCAACACATTTAAATAAGTTACTATACAAGTTATGTCACTTTTTCTGAATTTCCTAATGGAATTTCCCCCACAACCCTCCTAGTCTATATTTATTTCTTATATTTATTTCTTTCCCAGGATCTTAACTGTTAAAATGCCAACATTTAATTGATGGTTTGTATGTATTTATGTATCATCAAGAAGTGTCCAGTATGCAAAGTACACTGGCACAAGCCAGAAGTGTCTTAGCACAAGGTCTTTAATATAGGATCTTCATCTGAAACTACAGTGCTCTTTTATCTAATAATCTTTCTCAGTGCTCTTTTATCCAATAACTAATTTGGAAGTCGGTGGCCCCTTTTTTTGTAGCTTCTTTCTCAGCCTTTTCTCTCTAAGCCAGATAGATCTTCTGTCTTTGGTAAATCCAAATCTCTATAGCCCTGAAGAGGTTATCATTCAGCTGGCAAGATTTCTTTTGTTGTCTGGAAAACATTTGCTGATTTTCACCCATGTTTTTACTTCCTCACTGTGAGGGAATTGATTTCAAAGGCTTAATTGCCTCCTTATCACCTGTTACACTTAAAAATTTTGTTTTACTAAGTGGAGAATTCAAAGCAGTAATTTTACCATTATCATATTTACTGAGGTCATAATAGGAAAAGAATCATGCAGCTGAGTATGAAAACAGTGTCTGCTATTTCCTCACAAGTAAATTCCTATACTTGATGGTGTATTTTGAATATTTTAAGTTTCCATGGAACTTAATCTACTGTTGAGCAAGTTGATTGACTACTAGAAGAATAGGGCTTTTGGCAAGAAGTAAGGTTAACATTGGCAAGTTGCTTGATAGTTACTGCAGTGTGAAAACCATCACAAATACATAGAAGGGGAACTCAGTCTTAAAATACGCAGGGAGCTCAGCCTTAAACTGTAATGTTATGTGTTCCTCTTGGAATTGATTCTAGCAGTCAGAGTTATGATATTTCATGTTGAAAATAAAAGTAGAATTGGTAATATTCATTTGGAAATATCTAAAAGTGTTGAAATTAATTTAAAAATAAGGCAACCAGTATATGTAGGAGGTTTTCGTCAGTTACATTTGTTGCTAAGATGCTTCCTATTTCTTTTGTTTCTCTTTAATGATTCTGATATGATATTGCTTTTGAAAAGTTTAATTTTGCTTTTTTTTGTCTTCAGTGATTTAATTTAATTCTGTCCAGACATTTCAGTGAAGCCAACCATTTACAATTTAGTAAGGGGGTTTAATTAAAAAATATTAATTGCATTTACAAAGTAAGAGTGAAAGCATTTTCATCTTGAAATAGAAGGAATAATTTCGAGGTAAAATACCAAGGAAAATGCAATGAAAATAAAATTAAACTGTTTAAGTATAGAACAATGCCTACTGTTATATTAATATCTGCAAAAAACATAATGTAACACTGATACTCAGGACAAGTTCTAATCTTGGAGTGTTATTCTACAGAGAATGATATCTGGACAGGGAAATTCACGGGTTGATATTGATCCTTTCTCCAGATCTGTTGTAGCTGTATCTTACTTGAAAACATTTCAGTTTTGTCCAGCTGGGCATAACTTCCTACATAAGGACTGTGCCAACTTCTGGTTTCCTCTGTCTTCCTCTGACCTGTGCCTTCCTCCTCCTTTTTACCTCACCAGTGCCAAAATCATACATCAGCTTGAGTCTGTCATCAGTTATTCACAACTGAGGAAAGGAGCATCTATTAGATGCTCTTTTATCTCTCTTGAGATAAGAGAAAGCACCTTTTTACAAATGTCTTTTTCTGTGCACTGATCATTGGGTAACTAACTTGTACTGTGATGTCCAGATTTTTAAATGTCTAAACTTATAACAAATGAATCTTACCCGTCATCTTTTAAATCAGAAGTTTTAGTCTTGGAAGAAATTTACTGCTGTACAGATGGAGAGTAACATGCTCCCTTTAAAACAGCCCATTGCTCCTAGAAAATGCTTTTTTATCAGCTTTAGCTGATGTTTTTAGATATTCAGTCTTTCACCATGAAAAAAATTGTAGGAATAGTTTTCCCCAAAAAAGCTCAATATACTAGTTTGAGACAGAGACATTTTCTTGAGCTATGGAGGAAAAAAAATGATGAATGTGCTTTTTTTTTTTTTTTTTTTTTTTTTTAGTGCGGTATTTGTCTGCGTAGTGGCTTGCTCAGACATTCTTGTCTGAATATCTTAAGATCTGGAGACTTTCAAGGCAATATAGGTCAGCACAGGGATTTTGCAGTACTTGGAAAATTTGACAGTAAGGTCATTTTGAAATTTAATGTGATGGTGCTATGAACCAGTGAAAGCTTTTGTATTCATTCATGAAATATATACAAAGGTGCTGTATTTTGAAAATTCAGTGGGTTCTTCTGCGCCTGTACATGAGGATTTTTATCTGTATTTCCAACTTTATTTAGATTACTCAGGAGGTAATATCTCTTCAGAAATCCCATGTTCTCTTCAGAAAAAGATGGCTCTGCTTTGATCTTCTTTAAAATAGGGTAATTGTAGAAAAGAGCATCAGCTAGCAAAATTGCTATATAAAAAAAGAAAAGATTAAGCGAGAGTGGCTGGCTTAGGATTATTCAGTTTTCCAAATAAATGGAGTAACTGAAGTATTTCCATTAAGATTGGAGCATCAAAGATCATTAAAACCAGGAAAAACTATGAAACCCTGGTTTATATGGAATGGGGTGATTTTGTTGATCATGAATTCCCATCTCATTGAGTTGGCAGAGTTGAACAGCCAAATATTGAATGACATGGAGAACAATTATATGCCCTTGGTGAAGCCATGCTCAAATCACCTCCCTGTTCCCAGGCACAGAGGTGAGACTGACAGGTCTGTAGTTCACAGGATCCTACTTTCTTCCCTTTTTAGAGATGGGTGCAATGTTTCCCTTTTTTCAGTCACCTGGGACTTCAACTGACTGCCATGACTTTTCAAATATCATGGAGAGTGGCTTGGCAACTACATAAGCCAAGTTCCTCAGGACTCTGGGATGCATCTCACTGGATCATATAGACTCATCTACATTCAGATTCTTCAGGTGGTCATGAACCTGATCTTCACTTTCACTGGGAAGCACTTTGCTCCCCCAGTCCCCATCCTGCTGTCTGTCCACTCGAGACAGGTTGTGGGAAGACAGGATGCCATTTAAGACTGAGGCAAAAAGTTGTGGAGTACTTCAGCCTTCTCCCCATCCGTTATTACCAGTTTACCAGCATTCTATAGGTTAACACACCTATAGAAGACCTTCCTGTTATTCTTTGTGTGTTTTTCCATTTTCAGTTCCAGCTTCACCTCCACCTTCCTCACCCCATCCCTACGCAACCAACTCTTATTGAGATTCTCTTCACGGATGACCTATCCTTTTTACCACTGCCTGTGCATTTGCTTCTTTGCCTTTAGTTTGACCAGCAGGTCCCTAATCAGCTGTGCTGGTTTCTTGCCTTCCTTGCCCAATTTCTTGCTCCTGGGGACTGCTAGCTCTTGCACCCTGTGGAAGACTTCCTTTAAGATCTCACAACTCTGATGCGCTCCCTTGCCCTTGAGGGCAGTCTCCCAGGGGATCCTATTGACTATCTCCTTGAAGAGCTGGAAATTTACTTTCTTAAAGTTCAGGGGCCTAAATTTACTCCTTATCTGACCCATATCCCTCAGGACTGCAAACTCCACCAATTCATGATGACTGCAGCCCAGGCTGCCTCCAATCTTGATTTCCATTATTAGCTTGCTTATGTTGGTGACCATCAGATCCAATATCACATCCCCTCTGGTAGAGCTGTCTTTTGCCTGGCTAAAGAAGTTACCCTCTGTGTTCCAAGAGTCTCCTGGATTGCCTACTGCTCACTCTTCTGCTTTCCCAGCAGGTGCCAGGGTGGTTGAAGACTCCCAGCAGGACAAGAGCCTGAGTGTGCCATGCTTCCTGTAGCTGGGAGCAAGAAGGCTTTGTCAATAGGCTCCCCTTGATCAGGTGGCCTGTAATAGTCACCGACCAAGAGATTTCCTATGTTACCTCAGTCTCTGATTCTTATCTACAGGCTTTTGACCTGCTCATGGATGTTTTTCAGAGACAACTCTGCACTCTCAATACATCTCATGATGTAGAGGGCAACCCCTCTGCCTCTCCTTCCTGCCCTGACTGCTCTGAACAGTCCATAGCCATTGACAGTTGCACTCAAGTCATGGGATTCTTCCCACCAAATTTCAATCATGGTCATAACTTTCTAGATGCATGGGATTTTTAACTCCTCCTGTTTGTTGCCCATGCTGCGTGCATTGGTGTAACAGCACCTCAGCTGGGCTGTCAGATGTGTGGCCTTCCTAGAACACCCCTTAATTCCTTTGAGATACTTCCTTGGTGTTTCCCTGTTGTCTTCTGTTACCTCAGGAGTCCATAAGGTATATATCAAAGGGCAATAGAATTATTATTGTAAGACCAGATATCTGGACTTGTGCAAGTTCCCAAATTTATCATGTAATTTTCAGACCATGCATAAGCAAAATTACATGGATAGACTATGTACTTCTGAGTGGGTGAGTTGACCTGCATGCAGTGTAAGGGCATTGCTGATACGAGCTGGCTTTTGAAAACCATGTTCAAATCCAGCCTGATAGCATAAACCAAGCTTCTAGACTTGTATTTGTAATTAAATCTGGGAGCCTCTTCATAGTCAGATGACAAAGTGCTGAAATGTGGAGAGCTGAAAAAAAATAATTCTTATATAAGTGGAAATTGCAAAAGGGTTAAGATTGTCTATATACTCTTTATATTTGTCCAGAGAAAAGACAGAAAAACATGTTTGCTTAGAGTTGTGCTCAGCTTTTGCACTTAGAGAAATTTGAAAGGCTTTTGATTGAGAATTTTTTGTTATCCTCTTTAAGAAGTATTACAGAAGTGTACCTTGCCCAATACATAACAATAAGCTAAGTGTGCTTAGAAATTCTACAAACAAAAGTGACAAAGGCCCAATTCTCTCTCAGCTTTCTGAATTTCAATTCAGAAATTCAATTTCTGCTTACAAAGAGACTCCTTTGACTTGATAGATTTGTTCCCATGCAATTGAGTGCAAGACTGGGGCAGAAGGGCATACTGGGAAATTCATTCTCCTGCCTTCAAAACTAAGGAGTTGATTCTGATGTGTGATTTTTGCATAATAGATGATTGTCACTTATGTTGCAAAACCCACTATTGTGCCCTCCTCTGTATAAGGCTAGAATTAAGCCCAGCGTTTCTATTTTAAGCACTGAAACACAGAATCTAATTAGTCATGTACTTATGTATTATTCCTACACCAGAGTAATAACTCTTACAGAAAGCTTGCACTTGTGTAACACGTTTATTTAGCCTTTCATAGATGTATTGTCTAACTATTGCTTTTATGGTTTAGGCCATGGATTATTAATTGAAACAGTAAAATAAGTAATCATCTTGGGTTGCCATAGCAAAGCTACCCAAAATATAGTTGCTGAGGAAACCATACTGAGGATATACACAACATATAATCTAATAATGTTAATATACAGCTTTAAGACTACAAGAACATAAAATATAGTTGTTCTCTTGTTGGGAGATTAAATATTGAATCTGATACATGTTTACTGATTTCTTTTTGAAAATATTCCTGTTGCATGTAAAGATACAGCTTACTTAAGTGTCAGATATGTTATACGTCTGATGATCTTTAGACTATGTCATGATTTTTTTAAAAAATCCTGCTTCATTAAGGGAAGAAATAGGCTTTGGAAAAGGATCATAAATGGATGAAAAATGAGCAAACGTCATCATTATGAATGCTGCTTTTGTAATACAAATAAAGAGCTACAATGACAAGAAAAAGAATCATCAAAAATCTACTTTTTCCTTGCAGCATTGTGATACTTTATTTCTAACAATTAGAAAAGATTAGAATGATCTGCTACACACAATATGGATCCTGTAATATACATCATCTCTTTTCTGACAGAGGCATGTAAATAACCATTGTTAATATGCTTCCAGTACAGAGGACCTCAGAACATCCCCATGCAACCTGTTTAAGGACTCTGCTCCTCCACTGTTAGTAAGATTTTCCAAGTGTCTACCATGAACATTTGTTGCTGCAGCATAAGCCATTTACTTTGTCCTGTGCTGTGCATCATGGACAGAGAAGAGTATTTAATTTCTGCAACATCTCTCAGTGCACATGAAGACTGTTATAATATTTCCAAATTATATCTTCTTTGATTAAATAACTCCAGTTTTCAATTTTCTTCATGTTTTATGCTTAGATTGCTACAACTGTTTTGACATTCTATACCCTGGATCCCATATTCCAGATGAAACTTCATCTATGCTAGACAGAGCAAGGAGACTATTTCACTTGTCTTCACGTATTCCTAATTATAAATTGTAGCATGGCTGGGTGTTTTATTTTGTGACTAGGACATTATTCTCTCATGTTCTGTTTGTGACCCATTGTAATACCTAAAATAGATTTTTTAAGAACTGCTACCAAAATCAAATGCTGTACATCCCGCATTTGTGCAGTCAATTACTGCTAAGAATAGGAACCTGCATTTATTTATGGTGAATTGTTTCCTGTTCTTCAGTAAATCATTTCTTGCTTGTTAAGAATATTTGAACTCTTATGATGTTAGCCAAGACATTTGCAGCTCCTTTTAGTTTTGTCTTTCACTAATACAATCATTGTAATAATGGAATAAAAAGAGCATAAGAAGCCTTTCTATTTAATCTTCTGACTTTTGATGAAAATGTTGGTTAATACTAGAGCCAGGACAGACTATAACGGAACTTCTATACAACCTTCTGTTTTTGACACATAACTACTGTCAGTTGCTATCTAGCCTCCAGTTGCCCAACTAGTTTTGTATTAAGCAGTAGGAGATGGAGCAAGACCGTTTTTCCTTAACTTGTGTAAGACAAGTCTGTCCTGCTAGACTGCTTTCTCTAGATATTCAG
Organism: Pyrocephalus nanus; assembly: GCA_038380795.1. Taxonomy (NCBI): domain Eukaryota; kingdom Metazoa; phylum Chordata; class Aves; order Passeriformes; family Tyrannidae; genus Pyrocephalus; species Pyrocephalus nanus. The sequence continues at coordinate 1,315,057 of CM076262.1, forward strand.
CAAGCTGAGATTTCCCATTACCTAAAGGTCACATACTAACTTCTACCTCCTGCAGATAAAAAGCTCCCTTAGTGTAATCTTCCTTGTCTGTAATCAACTGCTCCCCATGACTGTACCTATGCTCTTTTATTTTCTTAACCTTGAATAAACCTTCCTTCAACTGGCTTGACTTTATTAATATTCCATGTCTCCAAGCTGCTAACTTGGTGCTGAGTATACACAGTAACATCTCTTTGTTCGCCTGCTCTTAGTGAAAAAGCTATACCCTTTAATATTGACAAGTGACTTATGTGAGAATTTTCACAAAATATGTGCTATGACTATAATCCCATCCTTAATCATGTACTAAGATTTCCAGCTCTTCTTATTTAGCTTTAAAATTCTGGTGAAGGTATGCAGACATTTAGGATATTTAGCAAACCTACTCATCATCCCCTCCCTCTGCTATACCCTAATAAGTATAGGAATAGCTCTTTCATCTGTGTTTAGACCTTTCCTGAGGCTCTTGTATTATGTCACAACACCTTCACAACAGATGAGCATGTAAAAAGAGGAAGACACTGCTTTTACATGGCATCACTGGGAAAATGACCATGGAAGGAGTCATGTCCCTCCTGACAAAGTTCCTGCCTAACCCCAACCCATCAGCTCTTCCCCAGGATCTTGCAAATATTCCCAATATGGGCCATGCCAGGGCTGGGCAGAAGGGGGTGGATGGGTGGGTGGGGCTAGGCTGGGGATGTGATCAGGGCACCCCTGTGTCTCGTGGAGCTGTAGTCACAAGGCAGGTCTGAGAAGCCCAGGAGACAAGTCAGGATTAGGAGAGGATCATCAGAGCACAAGAGTGGAAACAGCAGAGCTGAAAGGCATCTCAGTAAGAACCAAAGGAGCGGGCTAGGGCTCAGCACAGATCTTACCTCAGAGGAGGCCCCAGAGGACATTTTTCACGTTTCTGTTTTGATCTCTCAAATTTACAGGATAAGGTGTTCTGTAAATTAAAGTTTATTTTATGATCTCATTAGTACAGGAAAAAACCCACAACGTACAGGGGGTCAATCCTCTTTGTACAGATTAGTCTAAGGTGAACTCACTAATTAATCACTTAACTCTTGAATCTTCCAAATTACAGGTTATCTAATTCATTACTTGCAACTTGTAACTTGTGTACCTATGAGCAGAACAGTAATCTAGCCAATGGTGAGAGTGCTCATCCTTCCTCCTCCATCACAGTATGAGCATCCCCTGTATCACACCAGCTGTCCAGCTGCTGTTAGATCTGCTAAAAAACTCTTTGTGTAAGCTGAAGTATTTACACCTTCAAGCTTGAAAGTTTGATTTGTCCTATTTCTGTGAGTTAGCAGGTTCCAAAGAAAAGTGCTAGTAAATCAAAGTGCAAGGATTGTGGCTGCAGGAGACAGCAAGCTACAGGTTATAGTGGCTGTGTAATGACTTCAGCCTTTTCTGGCAACCATGCCCTGCTTATGTGTTGCCATCTAATGGCACTACTCTCAGTGCTGTTGCAGGGCACATACAACAGGCCTTGGTATGAGCCAAAATCTGAGAAGGAGGTGAATGTAAAACTATGGAGAAACTATGAAGAAAGACAATTAGAGGTTGGCCAAGTCACTGATAGCCAGTTGGTGCTCCTAAGCTCTGGCAGGTTATTTAGGGCAGTATGCTTGATGCTCTTCTGGATGACAAATAAGGGCCACAAAATCCTTAGATATCTTTTGGTTACTCCTGAAAGGTGACACAGTTCTTGGTCTACGGGTGCTACCAGAGTGATCTTTAGGGTTATGATGTGGCAGGCATGTGTTTAAAAAAAGTTATTTCACACAGAAAACGGGCCATTCACAGGCTCATCAATAATTTTAGCTGGAAGCTTCAATATGGATTTTTAGGAGACAGAGCTTGCTAGTTCATACAGATTTATTGCCTTAATGCTCTCTAAAAGCAGCTGAAATGGTAGTCTGAAATGGTTCTGAATTGTGTCAATGCGTGATAGATTAAAGATTCCCCAGATACTGTGTACAAAGCAACCCAACTGATTCAAATGGTTCCTTGAAAGCTGTTCTGGTTTACTGTGCCAGTGATCCACAGATAACAGGCCTCTGGGGGACTTTTGAACCAGGCTTTTCAATTCATGAAGGTGTAAGGATGTTCTGTCTTGCCAAATGTAGGCAAACTTTGGCATCCCACAAAGCGTATTTCAAGAGCTTGAAGCAATGTTTGTATTGGGTTTGCACAGCCAGGTTCTGGTAGTGAGGGTGCTACTGGGATGGCTTCTGTAAGAAGTTGCCAGAAGCTTCCCCCATGTCCACATGGCAGAGCCAGGGCCAGCTGGCTTCAGGATGGACCTGCCAACAGCCAAGGCTGGGCCAATCAGAAATGGTGGCCTCTTTGTTAATATATTTAAAAAGGAAAAAAAAAGTTATTGTGCAGATGTAATTGCATCCAAAGAAGAGCGAAGTGAGAATATGTGAGAGGAACAACTCTGCAAACACCAAGGTCAGTAGAGAAGGAGTGGCAGGAAGTGCTCCAGGCACCAGAGCTGAGGTTCCCCTGCAGCCTGTGGTGCAGACCACGGTGGATCAGTTGTGCCCCTGTAGCCCACAGAAGACCAAAGGAATGCAGAGTTCCACATGCAGCCCATGGAGGAGCCCATGCCAGAGCAGGTGGATGCCCGAGAGAAGCGTGTGACCCCATGGAAACTGGGAAATCTGTGTTGGAGCAGGCTTCTGGCAGGGACTTGCAGATCTGTAGAGAGAGGAACCCACGCTGGAGCAGGTTTCCTGATAGGACCCTGTGGGGAACCCACGTTGGAGCAGCCTCTGCCTAAAGGACTGCACCCCATGGAAGAGTGACCCACATTGCAGCAGTGCTTCTCATGGAGAGCTGTGCCTGTCGGATGGACTCCCAATGGAAAAGTTCGTGGAAAACTGTGGGAGGGACCCCATGTTGGAGCAGGGGAAGGACTCCTCTTCCTGAGCAGTGGCAGAAACACTGTGCCATGAACTGACTATAACCCCCATTCCTTGTCTTCCTGTGCTGCTGAGGGGGAGGAGGTAGAGCTCAGGAAGGAAGGAGGGGTAGGGGGAAGGTGTTTTTAAGATTTGTTTAACTTCTCATCATCCTGCTCTGATTTTGTGAGTAATAAATTCAATTATATCCTCAATTAGAGTCTGTTTTGCCTGTGATGTTATTTGGTGAGTGACCTCTCCCTGTCTTTATCTCAGCCTATGTTTCCTGTTGTGTATTTTCTCTCCTCTGTCCAGTTGCAGAGGAGAGTGGTAGGGCAACTTTGGTGGGTGCCTTGCATCCAGCCACGGTCAACCCACTACAGTCTCACAGACTTATTGAATTTTTAATAGATTAAAGGAGGGATAGTTGGGAAATGTGGTGATTTGGAACTGGGGAAAGGCATGGCTAGGAGGGAAATCATGCAATGCTTAGGCAAAATCTTAACTGTAGAAGCAATTTTCAAGCACAGAGGTAAAGAGAATTATTATACATTCAAACCTTGCAATAGCTACACAATATCGTTTTAAAGTTTGACTTGCTGCAGACTCACACTAGAATATATTTACATTCTTACGCTAGAGTGAGAAAATGTCATACAGTAATTTCACAAGTAAACTTTAAAATATTAACAGTTTTAAGTACTGAGTGATAGGTAGCATATTGATAGTTTTGTTTCATCTAATTAAAAATGGCAGAAGGAAAATTTCAAAATTAATTGACATGGTTTCATGCAGTGATGCAATATGGAAGTAGAAAACAGCTTTGGAAACTAAATAAATCTGTCAGCAATGGAAATTGATACTGGAACAGGTTTATCTCAGATAAAACATTTCTGTTTATTTCATCCAGTTAGCATGACCTCACAAAACCTGCTATGATCACATAATCATGTAGTTTCATTTTTGCACACTCCCAAATTTAATTCTTGCATTAAAAAAAAATTAAATAAACAATAATAAAAGAATTCAATATGTTCTTCTTAGTTTTTAAAGATATGTCTTTTGTGAGCAAACCATGGAATTACTAAGACTTTTTCATTTAGAAAAAGATGATTCAAAGTGCAGACTCCAGTGGATCACTGTTTTTGCCAAATGTTTTTGCCAAATTATGTAGGGAGGGCCAGTGGTATCCTGGGGTGCATCGGGAGGAGTGTGGCCAGCAGGTCGAGGGAGGTGATCCTGCCACTCTACTTGGCCCTAGTGAGGCCATATCTGGAGTGCTGTGCCCAGTTCTGGGCTCCTCAGTACAAGACAAGAAATTACTGGAGAGGGTCCAGTGGAGGAACACAGATCATTAAGGGGCTGGAGCACCTCTCCTGTGAAGAGAGACTGTGGAAGCTGGGCCTGTTTAGTCTGGAGAAGACTGAGAGAGGATCTCATTAATACAGATAAATATCTCAAAGGCAGGTGTCAAGAGGAAGGTGCCAGACTCTTTTCAGTGGTGCCCACTGACAGGATAATATGACAGGCCATAAATTAAAACACATGAAGTTCCACCTCAGTATGTACATAGGCAGAACACTGGAACAGACTGCACAAGCAGGTCATGGAGTGTCTGTCTCTGGAGACATTAGTAACTCACCTGGATGTATTCCTGTGTAACCTCTTCTAGGTGACCCTGCGTTGGCGGGGGGGGTTGGACTGGATGATCTCCAGAGTGTCCCTACCAACATGAACTGCTCTCTGATTCTCTGATTTTTCAGAACTTAAAATTGCAATTTAGAGATTTAGCTACATTTTATCAATTTGTAAATGAACAGCTAGTTAATACTGTTTATTAATCATTATTATTCATTAATTCTTGTTATTCATGTCTGGATCCTTCTTTATTCAACTGAACCAAGATTACCTCAGAATGTGGACTAAGCTCACTAACCTTAGCTTGTATGGAGTGTCTTTACAAATAAATTACTTATTTGAAGCATATTTGTTTGTGGTGATTCACTATGAATCCCAATGTTTTGCTTAGGATTTACTCACACATCATTAGGGTACCCCTGAAATGCTTTAATAAGAAATGTAATAACTATTGTACCTTTACATGACAAATGGCAATTCAGCAGTGAACCCTTTCCTAGTGATACATACCAACTATCAGGAAATTTGTTTGTTGGCATGCCACACAGCCTGCACATATGTTGGAAATATATCTGTCTCGTGGCATTCAAAAAGATTGGAAACAAAAGGGAGATATCCTCATTATGTGGCATGTTGCCTCCTTTATCAATGTCTGAGTGTGATGCCAGTTATGTTAGAGCATGATAAAAAATAAAAATACAGGTGCCCTTGGTAAATCCTCTTTTTTCTTTCCCTAAAAAACACAAGAGGTGAGGTAAATGGTTTAAAATGTATAGATTGTGCAGATGGGCAGATTCAACCATATCAAGAAAAATATGATTAGTTGCTATTCAATGCAGTGTTTTAATGCTCCATTGTGTTTTGTACTGAGCTTTTTTCCCCAGTTTTCTCTTTTCATGTTCTGTTAGCAATTGGTGTAACTGATCCTCATGAACTATAGTCAATGGTGACAGTACCTGTAAGTGCAGATGTATATGGTTTCAGGATAAGACAAGCTTATATGTGTCTCACAAAAGACCATGTATCACAAAACCCAACTTTTTGCATTCTTTTTATTTTATTGGCCAAAATATGCAAGTGTTGGATTTTTAAATCAAATAAGAAACCATACCACAAGACACTATGCATCCCATTTGTACTATACATAATCTGAAGAGATCTGTGGTGTGGAGAACACAAAAAAAAGTGTTTTAAGCATGTTGGGAAATGCTTGTTCCTATGCCTCATTTACAGTCATATCTTTGTAGCGCTCTTCCTGAGAATTAATATTATTAGAAACAGTATAAGTGGAGTCTATAAAGAGGGTTTAAAAGGATGACGAAGAAAATCACGTTTAAATTACTTTCCCTGTGTGACGACCAACACATGGAGTGTCTAATAAGATCTTAAAATAATTTTTACAAAATAAATTTATTTTGATGTATAGTTCATATTTCCTTTATCTCAGGCATTGAAGTCAGCATGTTCTTTCAGTTAGTTTAATGTTTTTGTGCCTGATTATGATGCTGATGATTGTTGCTAGTCCTGCAAGCTGGTGTGTCTTTAGCCTGTGAAAGAAAAATGGCACCGCCTGAAGCACCACAAAAGCAGCCCTTAGAGGCATTGTGCACCAAGGGCACTCCTCCTCTGCTCATGTGTTGGGTGGAGGAGAAAACAGGAAGAAAATTTACAGTATGTTTGAAAAAACAATAGCTCACTGCCTTGCTCACAGTGGCCAGGTTTTCTGACTGCAGAGCATGTGGATGAAGATGGAGAACTTTTGAATGGAATTCACTTTTACATTCATTTCATTTCATCTCTCTAAGGTTGTTTACTAGCCCAGGTCTACTTTAGGAATCCCAGGGGACTTGCTCTCCTTTTTGCCAGTGAAATGAAAGGAACAGGCAACCTCATAGCACAGTGAGTGTTTACTGTGTGATAAAATTGGCCCTTCAGCCTCAACTCCCATTTCTAAACCCAATGTAGGAACCATATAAATTACTTAATAGTCACTGAATAAAGTCTGAAACTTTCTCTGTGATCTTTTCTAATTCCTTTAAGGTTCTACCAGCTCCCAAAGAAGTGGAAAACTTTAATTCTAATGGGAGGAGAAAGTTGAAACAATTAGAGACAGTGCAAACTAGAGTATACATCTAGCTGTGCTGGTGTCTTTGAGACATTAAAATCCCATGGAATTGGTAAATTGTGTCTCTTTGGGTCTAGATCCCACTTTATATCTCCAGCAGTTTGCAAGGCCTTTAAGACCAGTTCCCATTGTGCACTTTTGTGACATCTGTCCAGTCACCATAGAAAAGATGGCCCTGTATTTTGCATACATAGTGGGCTATGAATGATACACATTTCTGCATTAAGAAGCGTTGGATTCCTAACTTCTAACCAGCTTCCCAAGAGGGCTGTTTTTCCCTTTTCTACTGACTGGGGTTCTCATGATACAACTGTGCAGCACAAAGCATGCTTTTTCTGTGCTAGTGTGGAGAGCAGAAGTATGTAGCTATGCTACCCTGGTTCTTCTCCAGATGCATCCTGTTGCTAATGATCACTAAGTACAGGGTACTGAGCTTGTGCACAATACTGTAAAAATTAATGTTTAATCATATCTCCTGTATGTTATCTAACTTGGCTGTCTTTTCACAGTATTGAGTTCTGCCATATGGTTATATCTAGAGGAATTTAGGGATTAGTGATTCCAGACTTTGAATACTTTGTCCAGGTCTGTGCCCCTCACTACAATAAATACTTTCTGGTGCTGGATCTTGTCCAGAGAAGGGCAATAAAGCTGTTGAAAGGGCTGGAGCACAAGTTCTATGACAAGCAGCTGAGAAAGCTGGAGTTGTTTAGCCTGGAGAAAATGAGGCTGAGGGGAGACCTTATTGTTCTCTACAACTACCCAAAGGGAGATTTTAGCAAGGGGGAAGTTGACCTCTTCTCCCAGGTAACAGGCAACAGGGCAAGAAGAAATGGCCTCAAGTTGAGCATAGAGAAATCTAGGTTGGATATTAGGAAAAATTTCTTCACTGAAAGGGTTGTGAAATGTTGGAATAGGCTGCCAAAGGAAGTAGTTTAGTCACCATCCCTGGAGATATTTAAAAGATGTAGATGTGGTACTTAGGGACAGGATTTATTGATGGACTTGACAGTGCTGAGTAAAGGGTTGGATTTGATGATCTTAAAGGTCTTTTCTAACCTAAATGATTCTATAATTCTATGACTGGCCTGAGGGAGCTTGGGCAGAGTGAGGAATCTCAGTTGTCCAATTCCCTACTGGTCTTACTGGTAGAAGGACTTTTCTTCCACTAATAGTTGCAGAGAGCACTTAATAGAAATGGAATGTCTATAAAAATACAGTGTGTTCTTATTTGTCATTTTGCTTTCCCATTTCACGAGGAGGAAAGATCCTTTCTTAGATAAGGCATGATGAGCTAACTAAGGGGCACAGATAGCTTCTTGGCTCAAATGTGGAGGAAGCAGCACTGTGACCCCAGTTACATATTTTAATAGATTCCCAAGGAAGTCTTCTTCATAAGGTTCATATTTACTCACCCTAGCATAAAAGGCTGTTGCATTCATTCTAAAGTAACTTTTAAATGTGTTTTTTCAACATGGTATGGATAGAATAATTAAGAAAATTATTCCACTAAGCTGACACAATACACACATAGTAGCTATAGAAAATAATTATAAAAAATACTACTAATCCCTTGCATGGAGAGAAGATCTTATGCCAGGAAGAAGATCGCTGCCTCTTTCATCTTTAATAACTGAAGTGTGGCCCCTGGAGACTGAAGGTCACTGCATGTAATGTTTCATAATGTGATATGCAGTCCCAGCACACAATACTTCAGCCTGATCTCAGGGGCAGATGGCAGGAGTCACAGGTACAAATATACAATTTCATGCTGTTTAGATCAAGATGAAATGCTATGTGACGGCACCTGTTGTCTCTGAAGTCTTTGGAGATTTTTCCTCTGCATTAAAGATTAAGAGACTTATAGCTCAATAGATTGTTAGCCTGCATTCCTTTTTTTTGTTTTGTTTTGTTTTGTTTTGTTCTGTTATTTTTTTGTTATTTTTCTCTGTCTCTCTTCAAGTAATTTCTACCACCACAAATACATTTTGAGGTGACTGGGACAATTTTACTGAAATGAAGTCTTGAAGATATTAAACTCCTAAAAATATCACAAAAAGCAGTGGTAGAGTAGAGGAATGACATCAGAATAAAAGCCCATACTGGCAAACGTCCATTTAAATGCCTGCACTGGCTGATACGTGATGTGAATAGTTATTTGTTTGGTTTGGGCTCTGACTGGTCAGGGGCCCTGTGCACAGGTCTGCCTGGCTGCAGTGCAGAAGAGGTGGGGCAGAAGTGCTCATCTAGGGTAAAAAATGGAGCTGTGGGCTGGAGGACAGGAGCAAAAGTGGGGAAAAGAAACCAAAGGGGCTGTGAGTACAGTGTCTAGGAACCAGAGACTTCTACAGGGCACTACAGAGCCAGAAGCCCACATGGTGTGGGTAAAAAACTTTTGTGGAAGGATAGGCCATGAATGTACATCAAGCCATGACTGTAACAGGGGAGCCTCTGGAATGTGCATGAAAGTAGTTCTACTACATTTAGAATAATTTTTAACAACTATGAATAGTGAGTATGATTTGCAGCTGTCCTGCTGAGCTTTGACCAAATCTATATGATCAAATTCCTAGATGAGATCAGTGTAACTACCGCTCATTATAAACATTTGTGCCTGGCTGACCTAGGCTGACTGCCAGATGCCAACCTGGCTGCTCTTGCACTCCCCCTCCACAATAGGACAGGGGGAACAAAATAAGACAAAAGCCCATGGGTTGAGAGAAGGACAGAGAGATCACACCAGTTATTGTAACAGACAAAATAGACTCTACTTGGGGAAGATTAATTTAATTTATTGCCAATTAATGGAGTTCTTCACCAACTTCTCAAATGTGAATCTCTGATCTGGGTGTTGGCCAGGCTGTCTTCCACTTCTTTTTGTTCCTCCCTTCCTCTCTGTCAGGCATTTTGCCCTTCCTTAGATCTGTTTCCTTGAGGTGTCACCACCGTTGTGCCCGAGGGGATTGGCCGTGCCCTGCAGGAGCCAGCTGGAACTAGCTCTCTCTGGCCTGGAGCAGCCCTGGCCTGTCCTCACAGACCCTGCTCTGCAGCCTGCATGGGCAGCACCTGGGAACATACACCCCGGGCAGTAAGGGGTTTGAGTACTTACATAAAGATTAGGGCTTAAAAACAAATGTCAAAACAAGATTGATTCAACAACAATGGTCCTAAGAACAGTAATACTGCGTAGAAATGAAGTAAACATTTTTACTGGTAACTATCAGGCAAAAATTTGGGATATTCACAGCTGTTAGAAGACCAAGTGGTTGGGCACAGAGTTTGTGGTTATGTACTGTCCTAAAATTTCAGACAATTACCTGAGTAATTGAGCTGCTTAAACATGCTTATTTATGACCATTTAAGATCTTTTACATTTCCAAGAAATCTGCACGAGGCTTTTACCTTTGGCAGCCCTCATGGCCTTCCAGATTGGCAATGGCAAGTGAGATGGCACACCGAAACACATCTCTAATGATGGTCATGTTCTACAGTCAGGGATCTGAATCTGACCTGGGACATCTGGTGTCTTTCCTGCTATAAAAAGAAGGAAGGAGTGACTACCTAACTCTACAGCCAGCCTGCTGCTGTGTTTCATGTGCATTGTAAATTAGAAAACAGTTTGACAATGAAAGTAATAACGTGTTTGAATATTGATGCAAAAATGGTGTAAAGGAAACAAGATCTTTGGCATATCCTGCTTGCTGCACAAGGTGCTTTCCACATCCCATCCATTAAGCAAGATGTGATCACCTCTCAAGGGCTGTCCTACTTTCGGTCCTCCCAATACTCAGGCATTCACTTTGCTTTGTTTAATAGCCTGACTAATAAACTTGGTTTGCTTTCTTATTCTTATTGTACAGTGAATTAGTAACAAGGATGACTTGCTCATCCCTGAATTTGCCTGTGCTTCCTCTACAAAGCCTGGGTAAGCCTTCAATTATTTTTCATCTTTCAATGAAGGTCTTTGAAAACAAAAATTCAATATGAATGTCAAAAAGCTCTGCAGTGTGTGAGGTGTGTTGTGTATGCACCATTTGGTAGAAGTGGTCAGCATATATTTTACATTCCCTTTCAAAGATAAATATGTTGCAGGCCTCACATCATTGAAGAAGATTTTTCATTCTCAAACTGACTACTAGAGCTAAACATTCATTTAATTCAAGAGACAAAAGAAAAGGAAGACTACACGGAACTTTATTTAAAGCACCTTATTGTTGTTTTTCTGAGTTATTCTATTATTGGAAATTTGTTATTTGAAATTCTGTTACTGAAAATAATTGCATTTATTGTCAGAGAACAGTTACTACTTGCATCTACACTGCATCACTACAGACAGGTAAATCCTTTATTAACGAAATGAAGTTGGTGATGGCAAATATAAAAGCAAATATAAAAGTCAAGAGATTTCAAACTCAGTTCATGTCACATAAACAAAACAAATGCTGCTGAAAACAAAGCCTAAAAAAATTGTCAAGTTTAAAAATACGAAAAGCAAGCTCATCTAGCTGTGAATCTACCCAATAAATTGCACATTTCACTATAAATCCTGTAAAGAGCATGGGATGCAAGCATGTAGAAAGGCTGCATGTTTTGTGGAGATCTATTGCAGTTCTCAGTCTAACCAAAACCCAAAATTGCTCTGCCATATGCTAATTTTCTGAATGTGGACAGAAGCTGCCTGAAATACCTTGCAGATGCAATATTGTGTTTTGCTAATGTTTCTTCTGCATCAGGAAAGCAGCCTCAAGCTATTGAATTAATGCTAGATACTAGATCAGCATTTTCTGTACTACCTTGATTTACTTACTTGCTGCTTTCTGAGCCTAGGGAACATCTGTGGGAGGAATTTAATACCTGTTTTTGACTTTCTTCATGTGAATCTCAAATTGGTACACACTATTGCCTGATACATTCACAACTGTGAATAACCATATTTACACTCTCGGGCAGAGGATTCTGGATTGCATCTGCTAGTTCAGGAGTTAGTGGCTGCTCAATGACTTCAGAGTCCTGAGTAAGGGTTTCAGTGTCTGCTGTTGTAAAGGCAGTACAATCACCCCCCACATACACACTTTTCTTTGCAAAAAGATTTGCCTGCTAAAATAAAAGCCAATCAAATATGATGCTTGGATACAAATGACATCCCATTAGAAATGGAGAGTTTTTACTCCCCCCAAGGCAAATGAACCAAAAAGACTGTCAGTATCTGTCTAGTTTTATAGATATAGACCTAGGGTGAATGAGAATCATTTACAGGTATGAAAATCCTTCTAAAGGCATTGCAGAACAAATTTGTTTTTCATTTCACTTCTAAGTTATAGTATGTGAACTATTACGTTATTAGGACAGCAGATACCTGACAGTATTTTTTGCACCGAACTGTTTGCTTCTGCTTGGTTTTATATATGCAGGAGAGATTTGTATTCCATGCAATTAAAAATACTTGTAATTGTTTAGTTTTATCTTGGTCATAGAATCACAGAATCATGGAATCAAAGAATATGCTGAGTTGGAAGGGACTCACAAGGATCATCAAGTACAACCCTTAGCCCTGCACAGGACTATTCCCAGGAATCACAGTACATGCCTGAGAGTATTGTCCAAATGCTTCTTGAACTCTGTCAATCTTGGTTGTGTGACCACTTCCCTGGGGAGCCTGTTCCATCAACCAATCCCCCTCTGGGTAAAGAATCTTTTTCTAATGTCCGACCTAAACCTCCCCTGACACAATTTCAGACCACTCCCCCAGGACCTGTCACTGGTCACCACAGAGAAGAGATCAGCACCTGCTCCTCTTCTTCCTCTAACAAAGAAGTTGTGGACTGAAATGAGGTCTCTCCTCAGCCTCCTCTTCTCCAGAGCAAGTGCCCTCAGTCACTGCTCATACAGCTTCCCCTCTAATTTGCTGTGGTCTTTCTACAGGGTCTCCTTGCCTTCGAGGGAGTCAACAGCTTCTCCCAATTTTATATCATCTACAAACTTGCTTTCTATCCCTTCCAGTCCTGCGTCCAAGTAATTTATGAAGATGTTAAAGAACACTGATGAAGATGGAGCCCTGTGGAACCCCACTAGTAACAGTCACCAGTCTGATGTTACCCCATTCACTCTTACCCTCTGTGGTTGACCCAAGAGCCAATTGCGCACCCACCATGTGATGTGTTTATCCAGCTGTGTGCTTCACATTTTATCCAGAAGGATCCTGAGAGAGAAGGTATCGAAAGCTTTATTGAAATCCAAAGAGATTACATCAACTGGCTTCCCTTCATCAAGTAGGTGGGTTACCTTGTCATAAAAGGACATCAGGTTTGACAAACAGGAGTTTTCTCTCATGAAGCCATGCTGGCTGTGACCAATGATTGCGTTGTCTTTCAAGTGTTTTTTAATACCTCCCAAGAATAATCTTCATAACTTTACCAGGCACAGAATTGAGACTGAAAGGCCTGTAGTTTTCAAAGTCCTCCTTCTTTCCCTTGAAATTTTGCCATCTTCCAGTCAGCTGGGACCTCTCTGGATTCCCCAAACTGCTCAAAAGTCATAAAGAGAGGTTTTGCAATTACATCAGTGGGCTCCTCGATGATTCTGGGATGAATCCCATCAGGCCCCATAGATTTGTTGGGATTCAGTTGGAGCAACAGATCTTGCACAGTTTCAGGGTCGACTGGGAGTTGATCATTCTTGCAGCCACGGTCCTCCAGCTCAGGACACCCGTGTTGAAGACAGAGGCAAAGAAAATGTTAAAGACCTCTGCCTTGTCTCTGTCCCTGTTTTTGAGGTGATCATCCTCATCCTGTAACATGCCAGTGACATTTCTATACTGCCATTGCCATTTGAAAAAACTCTTTTTGCTGTCCCCCTCATTTCTGGCAGCTTTAACTGCAGCTGAGTTTTGGCCACACAAATTTTCTTCCTACAGTGGCAAGCAGCATCTCTGAATTCTATCTATATGACTTGACCTTGCTTCCACTGGGCATGCACCTTCCTTTTTTTGCCTCATTTCCAAGAGAAGATCCCTGCTCAGATAACCTGGCTTTCTGCCTCACCTGCTTGACTTCCAACATTTGGGAATTTCTCCTGTACACTTAGGAGGTGACATTTAAAAAGTGACCAGCAATGATGGACCCCAGCACCTGCAAAAAACAATTTGTCAGGGTACCTTACTAATTCCCTCAGCAGCCTGAAGACTGGTCTCATGTCCAGAGCTGAGGATTCACTGGCACTTTTCTTGCTGTCAGCAGGATCTTAAACTTGATCACTTCATGGTCACTGTTTTTAAGACAGCCACTAATCTGTACTTCACTCAAGAGATCCACTCTGTTGACAAACAGCAGATCAAGGAGGGCGTTTTTCCAAGTTGGCTCCCTTAGGACCATTTCTGTAAAGTTGTCATCTAGATGGTGTGTAAGACTTTTAAAAGCTTACTGAGACACATGAAACTGATTAACTGTGCTGCATTATTCCTTTGTAACTTTGTAAAGTGTCCTGCCAGACAATTGGCTGTCTATATTTTTTGGTGACTCAAAACTTTTGAGGACTGCAGTGAAACCTTACCAGTCAATGCCTTGCTGTGAGCATATTTTTTTTTGTCTTAGGTCTTTTATCACAGGATGCAAAGTTGATTAAGAATTATGTTCCAGTTACTTAACTCTCTAGATCATTGATTTGTAAACTCTCAGGCTAGTCCTGGATTGCTATTGTGGACAACACTAAGACAAGTATTCTTTGTTTTTATCTCATAGTTGTGATAAATTACTCCTCTGATTATGGACTTCTTGTCCAGTGGTAGAAGAACCACTGAAACTGATTAAAAAAACCGACTGAAGAGAACATAGAAAATGTGATGTGGCCAGGCTTACAGATCAACGGCACAGAGGGAACTTTTGGTTTGACATACTCATTTAAGAGAAATTAAAAAAAATGCCTGATAATCCAGTGGTTAAATGTTCTCAAATATCTTGACTACTTTTTAGTACAGTTCTTCATTCTAAAAAACAATTTTTCCTTACAAGATGGATGCATGATATCAGGTGTTCTTTGATTCACTGTCATAGAAATGATACAGGCAAAATGTGCAGTTGTTCTACACTGGATGCACTGGTATGCACTCAATACTGAAGGTGAGGCTGCTCTAAAATTTTGCTGCATGAAGGTCACATTATGGAACAATAGCCATCTGTTGCACTGTCATTCCAATTTGTTCTTTTCCCTAATTCATTGTAAGAACTTGTGAGTAACACCATAGTGCCATTTAACCTTGCAGATCATCTTCTGATAAGATCCCTTCAGGAAGGGATCAGACATAGTGCTTATGTTACCATTCATTTTCAGCAACCATAAGTGAACTCTCCTTTGCGTGTTCTGTGAAGCTGGAAGAGTTAGCCTCTGACAATCATAAAATATATCCCCAGGATTTGAAGCTTTGATCAGAGAGAAGTATTGTAGGAAATTGACTGTGTGCACTTTTTAAGATGGTGGAGGAATTAAATGCTTCATGTGCATGTTTGGGAAAGGTTTACTGAAGGTGATCTAGGAGAGCCTTGAAAACCTTTGCTGCTGATTTGCTCTCTTCCGAGTGAGGTAATTCAAAAGGGAGAATGAAAAACCCAACACTTCACTCTGGATAATTCCAGTATTTTTAATTGATTGTCAACTGCTCAACTTCTGGGACTAGGGAGCACGAGCACTCATTCCTACCTTATCCTCAAATGAGTGCCCAAATCTCAAAATGACAGCGCTGGTTCCTTCCTTATCTACTCCTTGTTGATTCCAAGACTACTGATGCCTTCTTTTTACACTAATTTTGCTTTGGCAGAAGGGGTGAAGAGCAATTTTAACCAATTGTTTTTGTATTCTGGGAATGTTTGAAACCTGTCAGCTGGAAGGCAGCCTAAATTGCATTTTTCACCTTCTAGATGAGTGATGCAGTGCTATTCTGAAGAATATGCTATATTCTTCAGACATATAGCACTGATGCT
The DNA here is from genome assembly GCA_038380795.1 of Pyrocephalus nanus. Lineage (NCBI taxonomy): Eukaryota > Metazoa > Chordata > Aves > Passeriformes > Tyrannidae > Pyrocephalus > Pyrocephalus nanus. Next base: position 1,330,752 of record CM076262.1, read on the forward strand.
ATAGGTCTCCTTCAGGCCTAGTTTCAAACACAGGTGTGATCAATTAAGCAGCTACTACTAGAAAAGGGCTCAGGCTTTGTAGAAGAGTGGCAGAATAAAGTCACCTGCTTCCTGATGGTTTGTTTTGATAGACTTTTTTTGGCAATACCTGGGCAGGTATTGCAGGCTTACTTTCTATGTGGTGTTTGAGGTGTCAGACTCCAACAATTTGCTCAGTACAGGAGTCTTAAGGTTTGAAGGTACATAAAAGTCACAGAACGTATTAGAAATGAAAGCTTTTAATTATGCTGGACATTCCCTAGCCTATTGCCATCAGTGGTAGAGAAGTGACAGCAATATGCATGGGAATGCCAAATGTAATTAAAAATGCTGGTTTCAAGTAGAAACTGTGATTTTTCTGACACATGCAGTCACAGCCTCTAAATGGATCTCATCCCATTTCAAGGCTGACAAGTTACCTGAGCCTCAGGAGGAGAGAATCAACTAGGATAAAATAAGAACTGTGCCAAATCTTTGCTCTTTGAAATTCACACTACAGCATACTCTGAAGTCTAAAGATGTTCCATTCACACATCCTCCAACTGGCAGTAAGCTGGGATAGTGTTTTGCCATGGAACAAAGATAGTGCTCTTTGCCCATGTGTAGTGGGTTGACCTTGATTGGATACCAGGTGCCCACCAGGCTGCTCTATCACTTGCCTTTCTAGCCAGATAGGGGATAGAGAATAAGATGGAAAACAATTTGTAGGTTGCAATAAGGCTGTTTACTAAAGTAAGAGCGGAAGTTCACCTGCGCACAAGTGAAGAGAAAAATAATAAGGTTTATCCTCTGGTTCCCATTAGCAAACAATGTTCAGTCACTTCCCAGGAAATAGGACTTCAACACTCATAGCAGTTTCTCAGCAGGCAGACAGATGTAAACAACAAATGCCCCACTTTCCTCCTCCTTTCCTTGGTTTTATTTCTGAGCTAACATCATATGGTATGGAATATCCCTGTGATTAGTTTGGATCAGCTGGCCTACTTGTGTCCACTCCCCAGATCTTGCCCTCGGTTTGGGGAAGGGACATTACAGTGCTAATGCTGTGCCAGTGCTGCCCAGCAGTAGCCAAAACACTGGTGTGTTATCACCTTTTTAGCTACCAGGGCAAAGCTCAGGACTGTGAGGGCTGCTACGGGACAATGAACTCCAGCTTAGCAGGAGCCAATACACCTAGGGGCCCTGGTTGACTGCAAGTTGAATATGAGTCAGCAGTGCCCTGGCATCCAGGAGGGCCAGCCATGTCCTGCTGGGCATCAGGCAAAGCATCGCCAGCTGGTCAAGGGAGGTGATTGTCCTACTCTGGTCTGCACTGGTGTGGTCTCACTTTGAATATTGTGTGCGGTTTGGGGCACTGCAGTGTAAGAGAGATATTAAGCTCTTAGAGAAAGACCAAAGGAGGGCAACAGAGATGGGGAAGGCCCTGAGGGGAAGCCGTACAAGGAGCAGCTGAGTGCACTCGCTCTGGAGAAGAGGAGGCTGAGGAGAGACCTCATTTCAGTCCACAACTTCTTTGTTAGGGGAAGAAGAGGAGCAGGTACTGATCTCTTCTCTGTGGTGACCAGTGGCAGGATCCAAGGGAATGGCCTGAAATTGTGTCAGGAGAGGTTTAGTTTGGATGTTAGAAAAAGATTCTTTACCCAGAGGGGGATTGGTTGATGGAACAGGCTCCCCAGGGAAGTGGTCACACAACCAAGCCTGACAGAGTTCAAGAAGTGTTTCGATGATATTCTAAGGCATATACTGTGATTCTTGGGGATGGTCCTTTGCAGGGCTAAGGGTTGTACTTGATGATCCTTGTGGGTCCCTTCCAACTCAGCATATTCTTTGATTCCATGATTTTGTGTTTTTAGAGATAACTAATGTAGACTAATATATTTGATGTAGCCAGCCTTGACTTCCATGACAGTCAGTAGAGACAAATAGATGCACTTGCAAGGCTTCAGTTTTCTGATCAGTTGTGTGTGCATGCTTTAGGATGGAGGGAACACCCAGAAGAACCCATTCCCCCTCTATGAACAGTAAAATTTACAAGTCCAGATATCTACTTTGTAAACGTTTATAGCGGTGAATCAGATGGATCTAACTCCATGCCTATGTAAGCATGATGTTTTCAGCCAACTGGTGGTGCCTTAGGTGAAACCCGTGTTCGAATTGTATTTTCCTACAATAAAGTCACTGTATATGCTGGAATGTCTCCTAATCCAAAGTTACTCTGAGTGTAGAACTGAAGTCTTTGCTTTAAATAATTTTGTATAATCTTGTATAATCGTTTGAACTTTGACAAAACAGCCCTTCAGAATAGCTTGGGATGATTTTGTCTTCTTTTCCTTTGAGAAATGTTAAGTCTTGGTTAAGATATTACCATGCTGGCACTGGATGGTCTTAGCAGAAGTGAATGTGGGGAATGAAGGCCCACAATGATGTAATAATAATGTCTCAACTTATGAGCAGACAGGTTAGGATGAAATTAGTGCAGCCACCCTTGCAGCTTGAATACTGGCAGAGAAGAGACTTCATTCTTCTTGAAGACTTGTGTGTTGATTTGGGAAGGTTAACCACATCTTTTCAAAGTTTTAGCCCTGCAAAATGCTCCAAGACCAATCTAGAACCACAAAACCTTATGAAGACATTTTATAACCTCCCACAGCAAAAGCTCTATTTATGCTGGTGCTCTAAACACTTCAATGGCAATAATTGGGTTCCTGTTAAATATTGTTAAATATTAGCCATTTAAACATCCCTGCAGGAACTTTATTTCATTTATTTATTAGACAACTATTTATACAGTAACCAGAATTAACTTTAATTTATTTTCAGAGGGTAAAATTATCTCTTTGTCTGTTACTTTAATTACATAACTTTTGAACCATCAGATTTGCTAAGAAGTTTATCACCTACATACTTACTGCCAAAAGATTACTGCCAAAGATCTATGTCAAAGACATGTACCATATTGGTACAGGCTGTGCAGTCCAGAAGATTATATACTCACTCTCTGGGGTAGACATCTGTCTAGCCAGTGTAAGCAGCATACCCTGCTGTCATTCCAGAGGGAAAAAATGGTAAGTGACAGCTTAAGAAGAACTGAAACAGGGAGTGAAGAATTACAGAAAACAGGAGAAGAGAGAAAAACATAGTTCATCTAAAAAAACTTCTCCTTTTGCCATGAGAATCCAAATTTAAATTGCTAAATTTCTTCCAGTCTACTTGACAAAGAAAATTAAACTCTTGTCTCAGAAAACAGGTTTGTTTTATAAAGAAAGCAGCACTATTATTAATTAATTTCCTTCCTAATATAAAGTGGCAGACAAAGAGTATCACTAAACTAATACATTGACTCTTTCTGGAGCATTTTAACATTCTGTCCAACAACCTAAAGAGGTCAGCAGGTTGCTACCTACAAGATGAGAGAAAGGACTAGATGAAAATAAGGAAATTTTAAAAACCAGTACCAGAGTGGGCTGACTAGGCAAAGAGAACAAGGAGGGAGCACTGGGTCCCAATTTTAGCTGGAAAGCATTTGAAGCCAGAGCCAGGTCCAAAGATGGAAGTGAACTATGGCTAATCATTATGTGAGCCAATCCAATTAGCTTAATGGTGAAGGGAAAAGGACAGTTATTAAAAATTAAGTAGGATTTTTGTTTGTTTATTTGTTTTGTTTTGTTCTATTTTCTTTTTAAGGAAATCATGTTGCTTGGACAAGTTTCAAGCGAATGTGTCTTCAATAGTCATTCCAGCTCTTCTCTGACTTCTATTTATTCTTCATTTTGTCTAAATATTATATTATAATATTTGTTAAATATTATTATTTTCTTCTTGACATCATGATGCTTCAAAGCATTTTGCTTAATGCTGCAACCCAAGATTTACCCTGACTTAATATTGGCCCTTTTCAGAAAAGTTTCTGAAAGTGTGTAAGAGCCTGACTCCTGCCTCTGCCACAGGTTTGAGAGAGAAAATGGTGTCTGAGTCTCTCTGTGTGTCACTGTGGCACTCACTTCTTGGGTTATGCTTCTGCAGTGTGTCAGCAATCTGTCTCAAAATCGTTTCCTGATGGCCTTTTGTTGATCAGCAATATTCTCAGCTGCATTCAGTGCTTTATTTTAAGTGACTCTTTTTGGTGATCTTTGTCCCCTCTTGGAGCCCAACAGTTTATTTGAAGTGCAGATACAGCAGTGCAGGCTTTATTCAAACATAGCAAAAGTCTGGATGCATTATCATAGTGGTCAGCGTATGGACATAGCCAGAATTTGTCTCCTTTTGCCCCTATTTTCTGCTGTGAAAAGGTGCCAAAAACATTCAGGCTAGTCAGTTAGTTAGTTCGCTAGTACAGTATAAGCTACAATGATGTCAATCTGCAACTGCAGTGCAGACACAGCTAATGTTAGATTAACAATTCATATACCTGAAAAGATGAAATGCAGTGCTGATTTTATTTTATATTATTGGTGTTCATTGGAAATCCACCTCCTCATAGGGCATACTTAATTTTAAATAAATCTCATGTATTGCAGAGAACTGGCACAGCAGGGAGTCACAACAATCTCACTCTTAGTAGCTTTTGCTAAATAGGCTGTAGGCACACATTCAGGGTCATATTTTATTTACTTTGTTTTCAGTTGTGCCTATTCCTCATCCTAAGTTATTTTTTTTTATTGCTCATTTTCTTCGTGTCAGTTGTAATTTTCCAGGTCACTCTGTTCAGGCACCTTTTACCATATGCATGCATGCCATATGCAAAGAGACTGCAAATAGGATAAACTTACAAGTTTAGAATCATTATTTAGTGTCTAACACAAGTACAAGATAGCAGCCATTACAGGCTGGACTGCTCGCTGGAGCGCATCCTCAAAGGTGGTGAGCTGCTGTTTTCCTTTGAAATTTTATACTTTCCAAGATTCATATTTTTCCTCTTGAACTTTCCTCCTTGAGCTGCTAGAAACCTGTTTCACCATCCTTGTGTCTATGATTTTACCTTCTTTATCTCAACTGCTGCTGCTCTACAAACCTCCTCAGTTCTCAGCTTCACAGTTTCCTCAGCAGCTGAGCCAAGAACATGGCTGGGCAGTGTCAGAGCTGTGCATCTGATTGCAAAGTGCTGAATCTGTCAGAGGGGTGGGATGCACACTTCACCACATCACTCTTCCTGTTGGGAGTGTCTGGCCATTTCTAGGATCAGCTCATGGAGAGCTCTGGAGATTTTCCTTGGAAGGCTTATGCTTGCTAGAAGATATATGTTAACTTCCAGCAGATTCTTTTCTGAACTTCCAGTCCCTTGTGCTTTATTATTCACTACTGGCTCTTTTGAACCTTTTTACTTATTCTATAATATGATTCAAAATCCAAATTAATCACAAGTATTCCTACCCCAAACAAAGCAGTTGCATGACTTATGTTCATTTATCACTGATGAGAGCATATGGCTACCCAAATCTTTACCCAGTCTTTGCAGTTCAGAAGCCTACCCTTTCCTTTTCCTCTTAGAAAGGAGAATCCTGTGGAATCCCCAGAGTGCTTGGGCTGCTTCTGTATCTGGTTTCTCTCTGTGCCTTGGAAGATGGCTATGCTGGGATTCCATGATTCTGCACAATGTCTTTTAATCAAGCTGAGGTACCACCTTTAGCTGCCAAATACAAATTCACGTGTAGTGCTGTGGAGGCCTTTCTAATGCTTTGTGGGATCACTGAACTAACAGGGTCAGAGCTGATTTGCTGTGTTGCATGTATTTTTAGGTGTGGTTCTGACCTAATGCAGAGGGACTTCCTCTCTGCTCACTCATGGTGGAGACAACGCTATGTTGATCTTAAAAGTTGGTCAACATTAAAATCAGCACGAATTTTGCTCTCTATCTCTCAGTAGGTTTTGTAGCAGGACACGGATTGTAAGGCAACAGCTTTTTCAGGTCTGTGTGTGAAATTTGGGAAGGAACTAGCTTGAATCAGTGTGTTTAGGACATGCGTCTTGTGCTGTGTCTGTAAAATGTCCTTCAGCACATTAGACCAGTTAGCCTCAGAGGTTTCCTTCCAGAAAACAAAGTGTCTTATACATCTGCATGCATGTATTCAGCTTCCAAGAATCTCTGTCTCTGATTCACTAGAGATAAAAGAACATGTATTTTCTTGATTTCTACTTGAAAGACACAATGCAAAACTAAATTATATTTACTCTATATTGAACTGAAATGGCACTTTTCTGACATTTATAGTAGTCTATATCTGTCTAGATTTAGGAAGTGTTCCATGTGTTTCTTTGCATGTTTTCATATTTTCCCAGTAATGAATTTACTCCAAGGAACACATCAATTTTCATGCTCCTTTTTCAGCATATACTATAAAAATTGAAAAAAATCAGGTTTTAATAAGAAACATTTGACCCTGTAAATGGGCCACAGTCCCAGTACTGGTAAATACTTGACAATCACATTAATCACCATGAAAGAGCAGTATTATGCAACCAGACACTGTCCTCTGGAAGTGACTGGGCATGCATTCCCTTCTGAGATGAATTTGTAGTTGAAAAATGGCTGGTTGCTACTAGTCATCAGTGTACACTGTCCATTTTGAGAAGTGCATTCAGAGCTATTCAGCCTCAATGAATCCTGACAAGCAGAAATGGAGCCACATTCTATTTTCTGAAATGTCTTCTCATTACACTTTGGTGCTCCTTTGACAGCTTTTCTTCCTGCTGTCATAGCTTCTTTTGTCATTCATCTTCCAATGGACTCAAAACAAAACTCTGAATTTTTGCTAACTGATGACTGCTGATATCCAGGGCTTCTGTAGTCATTATCAATGCAGAGTTCTCGTACTTCCTTTTTTATACTGTGACGGGATAGATGCAACTTTTGCGGTAGTGAGCTTCTCTGGCTTTCCACAGAGCTTATTGTGTGTGGCACTGCTGTCCAAAGTTCATATGCATCAGATGAATGTCACTGTCAGTAGAGGCCAAAGCATTTCAGCAGAAGATATTTGAGGTTCTATACCCAATCTGAGAATGACTGACATCAATCATATATATCTCTGTCTTCAAGTAAATAGCATATAAAAGTTTAATTAATTGAAAAAGTAAACCAAAATTTAAATGTGTATTTCATACCAGTCTCCTTCGGCATTGTAGTATTTTGCTCAAAATTTGATGATAAGATTGGAAGGTATATATTGACAGGCAGCTACCTTTTTCATACAGGAGAACCACGGAGAGATCCCCGCAGAAGTTGAAAATGCTGTGATCCCTTTAGTGTGCGCTAGTGAATATCCTGGGAGGTCCAAACGAGCAGAACCTGTACGCATCACGCTCAAGCCAGAAGCAACACCGGTAAGGCAAAAACAATACCCCTTAAAGCTAAAAAGTCGTCAAGGTTTAGCACCCATAATCGAAAAATTTCTTAAATTTGGCTTATTGGTAGAATGTGAATCTAAATATAACACTCCCATCCTTCCAGTGAAGAAAGCTGATGGTAAGAGCTATCGATATATCCTGTATATTTGACAAGGACTTGTTTTTTCATATGCTATTCTGGCAGCCATGTGATAGATCAAGACATTAAGTTAAAAAAACAAATTGAGATATAAAAATTACTACTAAGCTGAGTCATTCTACCATTTTCCAGGTGAGACTATGAGACAATTCCAGAAGCATTGCGGTTGCCCTGACACTTTCCAGCTTTGCTACTATAATTAACTGGGGAATTCTGATGAGGTCGGGGCCCAGGTAATTACCATTTCCTGTTTGAATTGTTTCACCCTTTTCTTCAGTTTCTTTGTTAAAGGACTGGCTTCTTGATCAGACCCTCCCTTTCCTGATTCTGATTCTCCTAATTCCTCTGTGTTCAGCAATTGCTGTAGTTGGTGTTGTTTGGGTCTCTATTTCCACCATGGTGTCCTCAGATGCAGTTTGGGTTCCTGCACAGGAGCTTGCTGTTTGATAACTACCCCTATAGCATGTTTAACATAAAAGTCACCCCACACTGGGCACCAAACAGGAATGTGGTGATTGACTTTGGCTGGATACCAGGTGCCCACCAAGCTTCTCTATCACTCTTCCTTGATAGCTGGACAGGGGAGAGAAAACAAGATGGTGTGAGAGACTGAAAACATGGTTAAGAAAGACTTCAGTCCTCTGTAGAAAACTGTGCAAAGAAGCAACTGCTCACGGAAGACCACCCCTCCCCAAACATGTCTACTAATTTGGACTGGGATGGGAATATTACCACTGTCCAGTTATCCCAGGAGATTGTATCCACAAGTGTGAGAGACTGGACTGCTAATGGCTCAAACAACTAAGGTGTAAGCTGATGATGTGCAAAGTAATTGCCCAGGTGCAGAGGGCATGCACACCCACCACCTCGGAATACAAGGTGGTTATTGAACAAGAGAAGGAAAAAGGCAAATCCTGTGAGGTAGATAGTTTTTCTTTGTCCTTACACAAATGACTCAGCAGTAATAACTCCCCTCCATGAAAGTACCAAACATTCAAGTGAGGGCTCAAGGTATTCATCTGTGTTCATGGGCCATAATGGGCCACAATGGACTCAACTCTGCTGATGTAACAGGCAACTGTAACATCTTAGAAGGTGTCACAGACTCATGAAATGTCCCATAAAACTCCCCGGCCCAGGGGAGGTACTGGAGGCATTCCCACCTAGCCTATGCATAATAAAACTCCCTTACCCCTCTGGAATTTCTCTCACCACCTTGGGCTTTTCCCCTCACTGCTCTGGGCTTCCCTTGACAGATTAAAACTGCACCCATCATTTTGACAAGACAGGGACTCTCACCAGCATGAAGACCACAAAGGATCAACGGGACACCGCTGAAATCCACAGAGTGGTGGTATTTTTTCTACTTAATCTGTCTCTCTGTCACGCTTTTTCTCTCCACCCCCACTCTTTTCCCTATTTCTTTCTCTCTCTGTCTACCTCACATTTACTGTTAAATAAAAATCCATACTATTGACTTTGGCATATGGTCTCATTTGAATCTTAATTCAGGCAGAGTCATCTCTGATAATTTTAATAACCGCATCATAACAGATGGAAAACAACTCATAGGTTGAGATAAGGAAGTTTTCTAAAGCAAAAGCGAAAGGTTGCATGGAGAAGCAAAGGAAAAAAAAACAAGTTTATTCTGTACTTACCCCTAGCACATGTTGCCCGGCCACTTCCAGGGAAGCACCTGTAGCATTTGCTTAAGAAGGCAAGCACTATAAATAATGAACGTCCCCTTCTTCCTCCTTTTCTTAGCTTTTATATCTGAGCCAATGTCATATGGTATGGAATATCTCTTTGATTAATTTGGATCAGCTGTCCTAATTGTGTTCCCTCCCAGGATCTTGCCCACCTCCAGACTACTAATGGGGAAAGAAAGTTGGAGACACAATGCTGATATTATGCTAGTACTGTTCAGCAGTAGCCAAAACACTGGTGTGTTATCAGCACCTTTCTAGCTACCAATACAAAGCACAGCACTGTGAGGGCTGCTGTGGGGAAATGAACTCCATCTCAGCCAGACTAAATACACTAGTGAAGACAAAAGTGGCCCCATGGACAGAAGAGTCCAAACTGGAGCAGGTTTATTCACAGGAGCTGTAATCCTGTGGGGGACCCACACTGGAGAGGCTTGTGAGGAACTGCTGCTCATGGGAAGGACATCACATTGGAGAAGTTCATGGAGGACTGTCTCCCATGAGAGGGATCCCACACTGGAATAGGAGAATCCTCTTCCTGAGGCGGAAGAGCAGCAGAAACATGTGACGAACTGACCACAGTCCACTTTCCCTGTGCCCCTGCACTGCTGCAGAGGACTAGGTAGACAACTGGGAAGAAAGTTGAGCCTAAGAAGGAGGGAGGGGTAAGGAGAAAGTACTGTTAAGATTTGTTTTTACTTCTCATTATTCTTCTCTGATTTTATTGGTAATAAATTCAATTAGGTCCCCAGGCTGAGTCTGTTTTGCCTGTGACACAAATAGTTGAGTGATCTCTCCCTGTCCTTGTTTTGACTGTTGCGGGTAAGAGCGGAAGGCTTAGACAAAATTTATTTAAAACCCCTGCCACGGAGTCACAGGTGCAGAAAGGAATTCCTTGCTTTCTAAACCCCTCTCAGAAAGGAGTCTGGGTGCAACTGAATTCAGTCTTAGTCTTGGATTATGTCAGTGGTTTAAATTTAAGGAATTACAGAGGTGTGATTGAACCACTTTTGTCCCACAGGTTTTAAGAATTGGAAAAATGAGGATATTTATATAAAATGAATAATTTATTATTACAAATGATCAGACAAAAGATCTTAATCAGAATTATTTACTACACAATATACACATTAAAATGACAAGTAGTATAGTATAGGAGGATAGTGCATTATATTGAATCAATTATTGAAACAATTATATTAAAGCTAGCAAAAAGGAAATAATTACCAATAATAGATTTGATGTAACTAACCCATACTAATACTCGTGGGGAGATCTCATTCTCTCAGCCTTGAGGAGTATTCTTGGAGGGCATGCCCAGCCAAGGGAGGAGTCTCCACATGTACACTCCAAGAAGGGCTCTGTTAAAAGAACCTAACTGTATGAAAGGGGACTGGACTTTTATAGTATTAGGTGATTGACTGCTAGTCTTACATTTACAGGCCAGCTACCAGCTTATCTGATTTGAAGTCTGGTGAACCAGGATGGTTTTAGCATAATTAACACCAAGACAACACACTGGCACCAGCAGTTGATCTTGCATGATAGCTTGATAGCTTGCATAATGTTTTTGCATTGTATACATTCTCTGATTGGATTTTAGGTCTTATCAGGGTGGGACTATCCTCCCACATTGACCAAGGAGCCTTTCATTCTTTTTATCTACCCTGTTCAGCTGAGGAGGGCAATGACAGCATTTGACATCCAGCCAAGATCGGAGCGCCATGCAGGTTAAACTGTTTCTTATGGATGCCAAATGTTGTCACATATTTTTATTACTTGTCACCCTTGTACTAACACTTCAGATCTAGTCAGTTGTTGATATATGGCCTGAGAAAATACTGTGCTGGGGGAACTAATCACCAGAAAAATCTACAGAGTATGTTCAAAGATGTTGCTATACCCTTTGTGAATTAAAGAAGCAAGTAAGGTCAGGAAGGAAAAGAGAATATCCCACTCTTAAATGTGGCCTGATTTTTCAAGGATTTGAAGGTTTGAAGCTCCATTTGGCTTCAGTAGGAATCAGGGTTATTCAAATCAGTGAAATGGATGCCAATCCAGCAGAAATTAGACTGTGAAAGTCAGTATCCATTTGTGGCTGATTGCTTCCCAAATCATGTTACAGAGTAAAACAGTATTTTAAAATGAGAAGTCTTTCATATTAAGGTAAATGCTTAATGAATTTTTTTGAGAAAAATTGGGATTTTTCAGCCCTACTGAAGTAAAGGTCCTTTTGAAGTATGATTAACAGAAACAAAATTTGGTCATATAAAAATAATAATTATTTCTGGCTATTGAATTACAAAAAACAATGAAGTATCTCATAATGTTTAGCCTATGACAAGTGGAAAAAGCTAAAGTTTGGAACTGATAACAGATATTTCATGGGAAAAAACATTGAACCTGTATTCTAGGATTTTTTGGAAGCTTGGGGTCACAAGATGTTCTGCACAAGGTGTGATAGGGGGATGTGAAGAAAGAGAGTTCAGGATCCTTTCTGCATCTTGATGAGAAAAGCTTGGCAACAAATAGCTTCATAAGGTAACTGTTGCAGTCAAACAGAAAGAAAAGAGGTAGATAAGTGAATAATTCTGAAGTCCCTTCAGCTTCTGGGCACCCTGCAAACGTAATTGAGTCCTTGGAAAGGTACCTGTGGTCTTTTTGCTGCTCCCCCGTACTGCTTTCAAATCCACAGGGGTCACAGGACTGGAATGGATAATGAGCATCGACTACACACACTCCTCCTGATGGTGGTATCGGGAGAATTTTCAAGAGCTTTCTTCTTTGTTTCTCTCCCATGAGTTTTGTTAACATTCTAGCCTGAGGTACCTAGATGAAATAACACAATGCCATTGTAAATGCTTGTTATGCATTGGCACTGCAGTAACTGAGCTACCCAATTTTTGATAGGTTAGAAATTGATATGAGTTACTAGGATGCAGTTTAAGCCCCCTAACTGGCTATTTTTTACATGTGCAGAAGTCCAATTCAAAAGGATTTACAGGAAGCAAGAATGTTACATTGTTGATGTGACATTTTGAGTTTCTATTCTCCATGCCTGTTCTGTGTAATGATTGTTGAATTAGTCTGCTTGTGTATGGTGAGGAAAAAACAGATTTTTTTTTTCCTAGCTCTAAGCTATGCTTCAGGCAGATGGGAGTATTTTCTTGAAGCAGCAAATAGCTGTAATAAACAAGCAAATATAGATGGGGCTAATCATGATGGCTTCCATCAGATCTGTCAGTCCTGCTCGTACTGCCTAAATTACCAGAACAGCATGGATGTTTCCGCTTCTCTAAGGCACCTGGCTTGCAAAATAGTTTGATTTTGAAAGTTTTAGTTAATTTCAAAATAGGAGAATTCTAGCCAGTAACATTTTAGAAAAGTAAATTATTTTCCTGGATAGCACTGGGACAGTTTATTCATATTGTCAATATGTATAAAAATTATTATTATTATTATTCCATATAGGTTCCAGTGCGGCAATTATTCCCATTTAGGAATTTTTTACCTTGATTTGTTATAGATCATAATATTTTTACACATCCATTGCTCCTCAGAGCAATCCAGAAATTCTTGAGTATTTAAATTAAGTAGAGATAAGCCCAAGCCACAGATCTGAGAATCATATCTGAGTTTATTTTCCTTTCTCTGCTTCAGTGTGAGAACTTTTTCCACAAGGCTTTCTTTCGGCTATATTCTAGTAGCCACACATAATCATAATTTTGACCAATTCAGAAGCAATTAAGAGGTATAGCAGGTTTGTGTTACAGGCAGTTGCAGAGACAGCTTTTCTGGTGGGTAGAGCATATGGATGGAACGCCAGCAAGAAATATGTCCTGTGTTCATTACATGGTATTCCATGCCTTGACAGACAATGGTGCAGCACAGATGAAAAGACCTGTCAATAAAGGAACAGGCTGTCAAGACTTGTGTCATTTCTCCAGTAACTGTCTATTCTAAATGTTTTGAAGGAATGTGCAAGAAACCTTGAAGAAGAAAACTACAATTCAAAGCAAGCAAAAGAAAATTTCTTCTCAAAAAAGACTAGTTTAAGGATGGCTTACAGAGAAAAAATGTACTTCCAGTAATTTTATTTTTAAAGTAGAGTTTGGATTCATAGAATCATAGAGTGGTTTGAGTTGGAAGGCACCTTAAACTTCATTTAGTTCTAGCCCCCCTGCCATGGGTGGGGATGCCAGCCACCAGACCAGGTTGCTCAGGACTCTATCCAATCTGACCTTGAACACTTTCAGGGATCCATGACTTCCATGGGCAACCTAGTCCAGTGTTTCACCACCCTCACAGGAAAGAATTGCTTCCTAATATGAAATGCAAACCTACCCTCTTTCAGTTTAATTTCAGGTTCATAATTTCTGACATTAATTTTAGAAGTTTTTTCTCTAAGAGCTCTTTAAAAATATATCAAATTTACACTATCAACAATGAAGAAAATCTTTAGTCAGTGTCCAGATTAAATGTTTTTACTAAATTTATTTTAAAATGTTCAGTTTATGATGCATATTAATTTCCTTTGTTTAGAGCATCTAAGTTTAATTTAAACTTCATCATGCAATTTATCCCTCAATGTAATTTTATATTTATCCCTCAAGTAATGTCTTTTTGTAGCTTCATAATGCATTGCATAATGGCATTGTTCATTAATTTCTATTATATACATTTAATTGATAAAAACCCTTATGTTTGGAAATGCATTATTATTATTCAGTATTCCAGATCAAAGCATCCTTTATTTAATAAATTATAAAGATATTCTGACAAAGGATTTCTTAATCCACCTTATTGTATTTACTATATTTAGTACAGGAACCATCATTTGATTCTTTTCTCCAGGAAAAGGGAGAATAGGAGGAAAGAACCGGTTTTATTCAACCCAAATTGTATACTGTGTTTATCAGCATTGTGTCTGTAGCACTGGATGGAGATAAAAGCAGTTGCATTTTGATTTATATCAATGTGTAAAATAACTGAAAAGGCCACTGATTGATTTAAGAGAAGGCTCAGATAGATAAGCAATCTGTCACAGTTGTAAACCTTATATTGCTGGAGGAACATGGAAACAATTTTGCCATTTTTTTCAAAATCAGACTTTTCTAATGGTCAGTGAACCGTGGCATATTTAGTTGCTGTGCATTAACAGGCAATAAGTATACTTGGATCTCAGTGGGTATAGGTAATGCCAACTCCACATACCTCTCACCTGCAGCCTGAATAGATCTCTTGCTGTAGTTTTCCACCATTCTGTCCTGAAGATTTTCCAGTGAAAGGAAATGACCTATGTTATCCTCAAAGTGACTGTAGATATTCTAAAGATACCAGCATGTCTACTCAGCCCTGCTTGTGGTGACTTAGAAAATGAAAAAGAAGGACAATATCACAGGAAGATAGATAACAGCACCAGTATTTATTTTTTTTTAATATAGTTTGTGATTCTGAGCAAGGTGCTGGGTTGAAGTACCAGATAGATGAGAAGCTATGACCATCTTAGTAAAGACCATGAAATCTAGAAATTTCCTTAGAGAATTAATTCCTGTGTTATTCTCAGACAGGATTTGAGTATATATCTTGGACAGTTTACATAAACAGAACCTCAGGTGTGCCCATTCCATGCAAAATCTTTGACAAGTTCTTTGAAATTACATAAATTCAGATGAATACGAGTTCTTGCTTTTCTTTACAGGTGCTGTACTTATGCTGGATGCTCAGGGTGTTAAATAATATTTTAAAAGTGCCTCTCTGTTCTTGCAAGTACCTAATTTTCCCATATGCTGCATTTTATTTTTATTGACTATAGGAAGAGCACTCCCTTTTTTCTGTCAATGGCTTTTGGAGGAGGACACTTAACAGTGGCATTAATGGCTTGCAGCTTGGAGAAATTTTCTCATCCCAAGGGCACTGGATATTACAGCAATTGACACAGAGATGCTAACATCAGCAACCCTGTGCTTCTCACTTTCACTGCTGGTGGCATTGATGGCCAGCTTAAAGGGGACTAGAGAATATCAAGTGAGGAGCCTGGGGAATGAAGCAGCAGCTTCTTTTTTTAATTTTAGATTTATGCATTTTAAGTCACTCCTCATTTTAAGTCACTTTCTCAGACTTTGATGTCTGGGAAAAACTCCTAGCGGAAAATACACAGGAGAAAAAGTACAGTGGTGGAATTTACCAACAAGAATTCCTGGTGGTGACAAGGTCAATCCTAGAAAATAATTAAGTGAATATTGCGAGCACCATTTTTGCTTTCCATTCCAAGCTATTGATCCAGAAGTGAATCTACTATGCTCAAGAATGTGACTTTGAAGTACAAGAGAATGAATGTTTCTGGTTTGTTTTTATTTATTCTGTTATAGAAAGGAGGATGACTCAGTAATATAGTTATTCTTGATTCTTCAGTAAGGAAAGGTCAACGAGAATTTGCTTATGTTGATTTTTCTTGCTCTTTCTGTATATACCACAAGTTTTATAAAATTGTCACAAATGACAGATAGCAGTGATAGATTCACTCATAGGCTAGATGGATTAGAGGCCTGGGGCGACGTAAACTAGGACAAGCATAGAGAAGTCAAAAAGGGAAAAGTGATTCCCTCAAGATTAAAGCCAGATTTGCAGAAATTTATTCCCCCAGTCATCTAGGGTGAGTGATTATTATTAGTGATTTTTTTTTTTTCTTAGTCAGTTGTAAATCATCTTCAAAGCTTCTGCTTTGTGCCGCAGCAGCCAAAAGTAGGGATAGTGAGACACTTTTTTCCATCACAGAAGTACGTGATGTAGATTTTCATCTGGGAAAAGTTGTGCTCTGTTCTTCTCTAAATACTTATTTGGCTCATAATTTCTGTATCAGCTAATCATATGCATAATTTAATGTGCTGTGGTGCAAGAGTATAAAAAACATTAAGTTATTAATTTAATGATCAAAGAAGAAAAAGATGAGTACCTACAAGTAAAGGCTCCAGTTCCCCTTACCCTTGCTAGAAGGTTGTGTGTGTTTGCTACAAAACAGAGTATGATTTTAGTCAGACTCCTGAGTTTGTCAGTATCAAGTTGGATTGCCGTTTTCACTCAGACCATGGTAGGAATGATGAATATCTGTGGCTACCACCTTCTTACAGGGCAGGAGTACTGCAGCCTTGGATTCAGAGCAGGGCAGAGTACTTGTGGCAAGATACAGGACTTCCAGAGCTAAAGAAAGGGCCTGCAATGGCTTGAAAAAAGCGTGAAGAATTAGGTATCTTGTGATGCAGATATTCACTGCTGGGCTACAAAAGTAACTGGAGAATTAAGGGCAAATATTTTAAGTTTTCAATAGATGGAGTAGAGATTAGGAGATTTTTTTATTTCTCCTCCAGGTGACAGAAAATATTATTTGACCAGTAAACTATTTTTTTCATAGTGATTTCATTTAAAATAATAAAGAATAAAATAACTCTTTACATTAATTTTGGTTATTAATTAATATCCGGTACTGGATATTGCTTACAGTTTTACTAGATCTTGTTTTTTCAGAAGTGATGTATATGATGGGTATACAGTAATTGGGAATTTTTTCTCTGTTTAACATAAAAATTCATATATGAGCCAAACTTTTATGTGGCTGCCACTATGGAAGAGAAACATACTGTGCATACTGATTGGTGGATCAGCAACCATTAGTGCCAGTAGCAACAAACTGCCATGAGAGAAAGCACACTTAAACTGTCAGCATGCTGGCGTTGGAGAGCCTTTATTAAGTAAGAAAAAGTTTTCCAAACTTGCTTTTCCAATGAGCAGTTCTTTAAAATGTTATGAAAGGCTTTTTAGCATTCAAGAGCTTTTACGTTCATGCTATTCAGATCAAATAATGTCACTTCCTTTCCTCAGGTAATTTGCCTGGGAAATTATGTTGAGTTGCAGTTGCCTTAACCTGCTCAGAGACAGGTGTTTCCAAGGTTAGATACGTAATGACACAGCACTGCCTACTCAGGGGCATGGCAAATCTACAAAGTAGGACTCTGGAACATCCTAGCAAGTGCTCAGTTCCCTTGCAGAACGGAGTGGAGGGAGCTATGCAGGCAGCACTGAGCGGCCAAAGGAAGCAGAAATGTCCACCAGGGGCCATAGGTGGTGCTGAAGGCTCTCAGGCATTCCATAGCTCTCTATGGAGTTTTTTATGTCAATTGATGTAAGACAAAGTACAATGAGTTTGCCTCACAATGCATGAGGGTCCAATTCAACCACTTTCTGAATCTATGCAAGGTAGAGCAATTAAAGATCAGGCAGCATCATTATTAGGGAGACTCTGCACTACTTTTATGTTCTCATAATACTCTGTAATCACAGTCCAGATTTATAGAGCAGCAGGTGCCGTGAAGCCTCTCAGTACATTTTGCCATTTTCCTTTTCTTATTTTGTACTGTTTTATATAGGAATATACTGTGACAAGACATACAGCAACCAGTATGACATCTTTACCACAGGGCAGTTTCTACTGAGGTGGATGTGGTCTCCAGTCTCTGAATCATGTTTGCTGAGCAAGGAGCTGTAATGATTCAGGACACCGTGGTCCTGAATCTGCTTGCCTTATCTGTTGCAGTTCACAAAACTGTGTTTCATCATCTTTTCAGAGGCAGTTTAGGCTGTTTGAAGCCCTGTGCATTGGAGTGGCTGATCCTAGGAGAGAGCTGCTTTTTAATGCCTTTGCTATCGTACTGGTAGCCTTCAACAGAGGCAAGGAAACAAACAGCTGAAGTTGACAACATTTTAAATCACCACACTGAGTTATCAGCAGTCATCGGTTAGAGCTCAAGCCCCCTAGGGGTTGCACTAAGTGATATTACAGAAAGAAAAAAGGTCTTCTGGGGGCAGCAGCATTAAAAAACTGATTTTCTACAGATTTTGTGTGCTGTTTCCATTAAATATGCCTCCAATAGCACTTTCTTAACTACTTCACATGCTCCAGTGCTTCTCAGTCTTCAGTATCCCTCCGCAATGGTCCTTCTGATCACATACTGTAACTGGGATTGCAAATTGTTTCAGATAAGAAGTGAAAAAAAAATTAATGAGCAGGAAAAATATTGTACAGCTTGATTCTTCATCTGGTCTGATAGCTTGATACCATTATTAAATTAAAAAGCCAAATTGTTGAAGTGGCCTTTTTTTCCAATAAGTATGGTGTTTTTAGATAAATGAAGTTAAAAGCTATTGAATTCTCAACAATTTGGGTTCAGGAAGCACCCTGTGTTTGTGGGAAATAAAAAAAAATGGTTTTATTATAAGCAAATAGAATGGACAAGGGATACTAACAACAAGGGTTTTTTTATTTATTTATTTTTCTTTTTACTAACTTATAAGCATTCCATGAAAGTTGAAAGACATACGGTTTGGTCTTGGAATGTATGTCAGGAACTGGGCGGACGGGAATAGGAAAACTGTAAAATGAATATTGGTAAGGAAACCCCTCGTGCCACATGGTGGGTCCTGGGGGCTGCCATATTGTTGGATGCTCCACCTCCCAGCACTACACGGCCAACCAGAAAGAAGGAAGCGCCTCTTTGGTTAAGTAAATGAGATTGGACCTTAAGAATGTTTAAAAAGTAGGACTTCTGAATCGGAAGGTGTGTTCCTAGGAATCTTGTGTGACTAGGACACCCAACACATGTCGTTTTTCTCCTTTTCATTATTTTCCTTTTGTTTTGCAAACTTTTGCCTTTTTCTAAATTTAATAAATGAGATTTTTCTCACATGATCATCTTAAAGTCTGTCTTGGCAGAACAACAGTGTCCTAGTTCATTGTTAAAAATAATGTAGAAAAAATATATTTGTTTTAGTCTTTGATGGAAAAATGCATATTTTCTTTTCCAGAGGGAAAGAAGTATTTCTAACTAGCTCTACCCATTTTGCATCTACTGAAATAAAAAAATTTAAGTTGAAACAAAACAGGAAAATAGATGGGTAAGGATGGGGTTTACTGAAGTATCCTACAACAACCCTATCACACTAACTCTCAGAAAAATGCAGTGCTGCACCTTAAGCAATATCATGATAACTCACTTTCACACCTGCAAAAAGAAACAGATGTGAAGCAATTGGTCTTCCCTCTTAGAACTCTGTTTTGCAGCGATTCTTTGTGCTTTTCCACACTCGACTCTTTGGAAACCAATAGCTGTAAGATGAGACAGTCTGCATTTTGATTGGGTGAGAAGGGTTTGGAAACTTGATTGAAGTACAAATCCACAAACCACTAAGTGAAAAAAGGCATTTGTTTATTTATTTCTGAATGCCTGTGTTTGTATGAAGGTCAAGAATAACTTCAGTTTGTTTCCATTTATGCAGGTGTAAGTGTTGAATCTTTCAGAAAGACTGGAAAAGGAAGATAAGAGGGAGGGAGGAGGGAGAGAGGCATAGGAGGGAGAGAATGAAGAAGGTAGATGAAAGTAGAAAAAATGTGAAAAGCTACTCTATGGAAAAAGTTAGAGAAAGGAGAGGCATGAAAAAACAATATGGAAATAAAGCCTTCTGTTAAAAATTTCAGATCTAGTATTTGTTGCATACAGCAATTTTTGCCTCTGTTCGTTTCGCTTACAGTCATGGATAGAATGGTAATGTCTAAAGTGAGAAGACACAGAACAAAAATATGTCCATCCCTGAGTAACTGCAATCTGAAGTTAAAACAAAAGACAACATATAATACAGACGAAGAACAAAAGGAAATGTTTAGACAGAAGTAACTGAAGGTATTGAACAGGCCTAAATCATGTTAGATGTTTCAAAATGTGGCACAACAGGGAGACTGAAGTGGGAATGTGAAGGACAACAGTGAAGCTATTGGAAGGTCTTCTCAAGCACGGAGAGCAATAAGAAAGAAAGACCCAGAATGTAAAAGTCAGGAGGGAATTGTAGTTGAGTGGCTAGCAGGTCACAAATGACCTTGAAAATTGAGATGACTAGGTTGTGTATGAGTTTGTAGAGAAGAAAATGCTAGTAGAGAAATAGAGTTGAAAAGGCAGAAAAATGAGGTTGAAATTTGATTTTTGCTGTCCTAATCTCAATGGACATGAGCAGTACGAAACTGACCAGTGAACAGAAACTACAGTTAAAAAAATAAAAAACAAAAAGGAAGGAAAAAAGCATTGATGAGAGTTTGGGAAGACTTTCAACTAGGTGATTGGATGAGATCTCTGTTGAATGTTTCTATGTAGGAAGAAGTATTTAGATTGAGCCTTGAAGCCAAATTAAAATCTGGGGAAGGTGTCCTGTTTATGATTCTGAATAAGAGATGAAAAAGTGGGACTACTGGAAACAATTTATGAAGAACATGGCACATCTTACCACCAGATTGATTATTTGAAGAAGTTGTTAACAAGGTGATGGGAAAAACACTTGCTCTCACTTACAGTGATATTTGGGCACTTGAGATAGTAGCCAACAGTAGGAGCAGAAGTTGTAATATGTGAGAACTACATAGAAACTTGCTGGAGCAGACTTTGAGATTCAGGTTTTTTATTCATGAAAACAACTGCAGAAAAAGACACTTAAGCCTCGGAATGCTGTTCCACTCTTTCATCATCAGAAGAGTGATATTACTAAAGCTTTATTAAAGCAGCCACAGATTTTTCCTAACAAGTGAAGCTCAGAACCACAAGCATGAAATGATTTTAAGAACTGGTTTGAAACCTGTTCTAGTGGATATTTCTGACAGCCTAAATGGCATTAAACATGTCTCTGTGGTGTGCAGTGAAATCTTCTGGAGTATCACCAGCAAATAGAGTTCTTGTGATTATTAGGGTGTGTCACTCACAGACCCTTTTCTTGCCTAGGTTCTCGTCATGTACATGTGTACCCACACACATATACATGCACAGAACCTGAATCCTACAATCATTCTTCTGATTTTTTGCAACTGCACAGTTATGGGTTTAGCAAACTCTAGAGCAAAGGAATCCAGAGTGGCAGTTGTTGCAGCTCCCTAGAACAAAAGACTCTCAGATAACCAAAAAGGTCCCTGTTCTTGTGAACAGATGTTGATCACTGCTAATCTTTGTGTCTAGTCTCAAGATTCAGAGGTCAGTTCTTCCAGATTCAAAACATACCTCCCAGTTTACTGCAAACATAAACAGATAACTGACAAATCAGGTAATGATACCATTTTCCTTCTCTGATAAAGCCGTATCATTGTATTGCATGGGGAATAAAATAAAGAAACTGCATTATCTGCCATTATTACTTGTTACCTGATTTACTGCTTATAATTTACATGATTATGTCTAGCTAAATTAAATGAATGATTAAAACATCAAGTTAAGTGAGTCAGCTGAAGGGCTGCAATCACTGTTAATTAAAGAAAATAATGGAATTCACTGGAATAATTACTTTTTCTTTTCTAAAGAAATGCTTTGCTTTTCTTTCCTCTTATTTTTCTTTCTGCAGTTGGCTATACCTTACTTAAATATTCTTGAAGAATGTTGTTTGTTTTTAAATTGAATAAACAAACACAAGCGGTACACACTTCTGCAATTTATCATTTGTACATTTTTTGTGAAATTGTGTGTACTTTGTGTGACACAAAATCATGTTACAAAATATAACAACAGCTACAATAAAAGCTACAAAGAAATGTCATACAGAGGTCAACAGCATTTAGAAAGTGAAATATTTGCAAAGCCTCATTATTTTACATTTATTTCTCCAATATTAACAGATATGTGAACTCTTTGGGTACGATGATGATACCTTTGAAACCTCAGATACATATACCCTCACAGCTTGTGGGGCACTCCCCCAAGAGTTTGTGGGGCACTTATTTAGCTCAGAATTCCCTTCTGCTCTGTTTCAAGACAGTAACTCATAGAGCCTTTGTCCATTCCCAGTCCTAAGCCCACTGTCTCACACTTGGCACCTACTATGCTGATATATTTGTCACAAAGAAGAATAAAGAAAGTCTTCTGCATTACTTTTGTTTGGATATGTTTGCAGCAAATCTCAAGGTTTCATGCCATTTGTCTCCCTGGCAGCATTGCAGCCCAAATAACATCCCCTTTCTTTAAAAGGCTTCTGCTTACTAATTTTAAACAACATTTTTTGATATTTTAAGTGTATTTGCAAAGTTCTAATGTTACTGGAATTTTAAACTTCTTTGAAAACTGATGCTCACTCTTCTGTTGGCCAGGAAACACTTACACATGTATATTCTTAGCCTTGGAAAGTTATTAGAGAATTTGTAACCAAGTACTGAGGTCTGTCTCTGTGTGGCTTCTTCTGAAAACAAAGAATAGAAAAATACCAGATGAAAAGTAAGCAAATGTAATTTTAAGCACTGCAAGTACCAGCTGAGACTGTAGGCCAGTTCACACATTAATGGGAAATAATATTCTGAATATTTGAACCATCCACAGGGTTTGTGAAAGGAAGTGTGCTGAATGACCCACCTATTGTTTTGCACAGATGTTCATGGACAGAAAATTTTTTCAAAAAAGCATATGCTTGAACAAATGTTATTCAATAATCTTAATTCTGTGTTAAAAAATGTCCCATTATAAATAAATACAAAATACTATCTGTCCTGTGTGACTATTTCTGGGTTCCATATTAGAACCAGTGATATTTAGTATCTCATTAATGACATAGACAGAGGGATTGAGTGCATCCTCAGCAAATTTGCAGATGTCACCAAGCTGAGTGGTGAGATTGACACATGTGGAGGATGTGATTCCATCCAGAGGGACCTGAACAAGCTTAAGAAGTGGTCCCATGGGAATGTCATGTAGTTTAAGACCAAGTGCAAGGTGCTGCACCTGCGTTGGGGCAACCACCACTATCAATACAGGCTGGGGGATGAACAGATCAAGAGCTCTGCCAAGGGGACTTGGCTGTGCCGATGGATGAGAGACTGGACATCAGCCATCAATGTACACTCGTGCCCAGAAATCCTGGGCTGCATCAAAAGCAGTGTGGCAGCAGGTCAAGAGAAGGGATTCCGCCCCTCTACCCTACTCTGGTGAGACCCCCATCTGGAGTGCTGCATCCAGCTCTGTGAGTCCAGAGCTGATTAGAGGACTGGATCACATCTCTTATGAGAAAAGGCAAAGAGAATTGGGATTCTTTAGCCTGGAAAAGAGAAAGCTTCAGGGTGACCTCATTGCAGCCTTTCAGTATCTGAAGGGAATCTGGAAGAAAGATGGAGAGAGACTGTTTACAAGAGCAGGTAGTAACAGGACAAGGGGAATGGTTTTAAATGGAAAGAGAGTAGGTTTAGATTAGATGTTAGGAAAAAAATCTTTACTGTGGGGTGGTTAGGCACTTGAACAGGTTGCCCAGAGAAGCTGTGAATGCCTCATCCCTGGAAATGTTCAAGGCTGGGTTGTGTGGGGCTCTAAGCAACTTGGTTTAGTGGAATTTGTCCCTATTCATGGGGTTACTCATGGCAGATGATCTTTAAGGTCCCTTCCAATCCAAGCCTTTCTATGATTCTATGATTATACATCTTCAGGAACAGTTGGTACTCACTATTTAAAGTGATCTATATAGATTTTCATCAATTCTACAGAAGAAACTGCCTGGGGGAGTCCCTGGGACTGCCAGTTTCTCTACCCAGGGAATTAATCAGCACATCTTGTGCACAAAAATAGTATATAGTAGTGGGACTAAGCACAGCAGGAGCTGCCTGGGGCAAGTTGCTGCCCAAAATTTCCAACCAGAGAGTTCCTGTAAGGGTTAGTCAAATGCTTTGTTGTGGAGTTCAGTCAATCACCTTCTTTCAAGTCAGTGTTTGTATCGAACAATATTGAACCATTTGTTTCCCCTGGACAGGGAATAGTTGAAGAGTTTCTGGGCCAACCGGGCAAATGATAAATGCCCTGGGTGTGCACACAGGCACACTGCAACACGAACCTGAATTTTCTGCTATATCACAATTTTAACTTCAATACCATGAATTTGTCACAATTAACAGAATTCCAGAGAAGAGTCCCTTACTGCAAGTATTGCATTTTGACTCTCAAAATCTCA
The DNA here is from genome assembly GCA_038380795.1 of Pyrocephalus nanus. NCBI lineage: Eukaryota > Metazoa > Chordata > Aves > Passeriformes > Tyrannidae > Pyrocephalus > Pyrocephalus nanus. Next base: position 1,354,977 of record CM076262.1, read on the forward strand.
AATTGTGACAGGTAAATTTACCAGTGCTCAGCCTATCAAGGACTATGCGGTTGTCACTGAAAATATATAGTTATTTTAATGGTGATTTTTAATTGGTTCCTAAAACACATGCAAACTCTTGAGACATATATTAGCACCTGCAATGCTAATGACTACTTAACCATTAGCACTGCAATTCAAGCTATTCCCTAGTCAATGCAGATTATGTAGTGGATTACACTTAATACAAAGGCCAACTACTGCTCCTGTGTCTTTTGGTCCAGTGAAAGGTTAAATCCAAACAGGCCCAAATGTAGCTGCATTCCTCTTATTTCCATAGGAATTTCCTTTCACCCTAAAAGGGCAATGTGAACTGACATATCCAGTTCTATATAACCCTAATTCCGATTAGGTGGAATCTTAGAAATGTTTACAGACACACTACTTTCATTTTTAACCCCCAGAGAAAATCCATAGTACCTTAAATTTAAGCAGATTTAGGAATATTTATTTGTTTATGATGATGAGAGATTCCAACTGTATTTCTGCTAAAGGACATTTTATGAAAAGAACACAGTTTCTGTATATTCTATATATTCTGTGAAATGCTGTAATACTAAATGCATGTTTGATGTTTGAAAGTTTTAGGGATTACAGTCTCCATTTCTTGATATTTATTATTCCAGTGGATAAATTTCTGTTGTTTCTGTTACAACACTCAATGAGTATAACATTAAAAATAGTATAGTAATTCAACTGTCCTCTGAAGAATTAATTTTTTAAATTTGGACATGAAACCCAGTCCTTAAACTGTGAAATAGTGTAATTTTAATCCTTTAGATCTCAAACTATTTAACTATGAAGTTCCTACTGATGACTTTGCAATACTCTGTCTCATATATTATACTCTCTGCTTTAAAGAAAAAGATTTAAAAAGTTATCCAGTAGCAAGTGCAATGACATTCATGATAGGGTTTGAAGTACAACAAAAATAATTTATTATATCTGTTAGGCAGAAATACAATGATATTTGGATGTTGAAATTCTGCCATATTGAAGAAAGATACAGTATTTTTCTTGGAGGCTGATTTAAAACACTTTGCTTTGTCTTTCATAGGGATCCTAAGTTTGCTATGTTGCAGGCATTCCCAAGGCAGATGCACTGGCATAGGCATAGGAAAGATAGTCAAAAGGCAAAAAAAAGTAATTTATTTCTTGTCAGTCATCAGTTTTCCTTCACACAGATGAAATGTGTCTCTCACGGAAGCCAATAACAAAATCTCTTTAAAGGCTGCATGTGTTTGTGTGTCTTTGTACAGGAGCTTAGGTATGTGTGTATACATTTACGCACAAACACCAGTAGAAGTTCTGATGAAATAATTTTAATGGTTTTAAATAATAGGTGGTATGATATTATAGTTTCTGCCCATGTAGTCAGTGCTAAGTGACTGAGTACGTGGCTGCATTTCAAGTCTTGTAGACGAGCACAAAACATGTTTGCAGTTTTGGTAAGGTAGATTATGTGTATATGAATAGCAATTACAGGCCCAATGTTTTCTATTTATGTGTATGTGGAAGGCTAACATGTTACAAATATGTCACAGAGTGATGCCATAAGAAAAGCTCCTTGAAAGAAACTCCTTTTCTGAGTGCTACATTTATAAAAGCAAAGCCATGTACCTTTTTACAGCTGATAATGGTCACAGTATTGCTTTGCAATAGTGATAACAAAAATGAAGCAATGGAAAACTATCTGATCCTCAAAGAGCCTGCCTTTATTTAGACACTGTGCCCATGGGTATTCAAGCTGCTGTGTGTAGACTTTATACTGCAGTGGGTCTGTAGGAAGCTTTTATCAATGTGTGGAGATAATAACACAGAGGTTTGATTCTCATTTCAGATATATACCAATGCACAGAGTTGACTCACTGACTTCAGTGGGATTATTTACAATTGATGTCGGTGTAAACACAAGAGAATCACCTCGGCTGCAACCTAGGGTTACTGTCTGCTGTTTCTTGGGTGACACATTTTTCTGGAAAGCATGGCATAATCAATCCATAGTCAAAGCAGGTCAGTAGTACTTTGAAGCATCCATTTTTTTTCTGGGGGATCTGGCAGGGCAAGAGAAGAAGGTTATGAAGGTAAGTTACTAATGGCAAAAGAAGGAGGTCTAGCACAAGAAGGAGATTTAGAGGGACTGTCAAGCAAAACCAATCAAACTCAAACAATTGTGCTTAAAAATATTTCTCCATCTTTTCAACTGTGAAGGTTTAACTCCACAAAATTTCTAGGGGAAGAGTGCAGAAATGATATTTGAGAAAAAGAGGTCACATAGAACAAAGGAAACCACCTAACAGAAAAGTAAATAGTAAAGGCACCAAAAATAGAGTAGAAGAAAGACAAAAAGAAGGAAAGGAATAAACCATGGAGAGGTTGAGGAAGGCGAGAGATTTTGTCTTTTCTGCCAAAACCAATATGTCTTTTCACTCATTTCTGGGAGTACTATATAGAGAGCAGCTCAGTAAAGATGACAGGAGGTTTCTTATGTTGCGTTTCAGGCAGATAGTTGCATTTACATACAGTGCAAATGATTTTGCTTTTGACCTGCAGATAATATCTACAGGTTTATTTATAGTCAAACACATCAACAATTATTTAATTTGCATTTCCATAGTAACTATTAGCAGAAACTAGGCAAAGAAAATCTGTGTAGCCTTTGTTCAACAATTACACTGCCACACACACAACATTGTTCAGTTGTATGCTGCAGTTTGAAAATACACACCCCTGGGTTTTTTTCCTACTGTTATATCATTCTTTCATGGTAGCACCTGGAATTCCTGGCTATAAAATATAAGAAAACTGAAGGAAAAGGCTATTCTCCAATCCAGAGAGCCAGAAATTGAGATTTATAGTAAGATGGGAAAGGCATGCAGACACATAAGGAGTGAGGACCTAAGGGAGGGAGTAAGGTGACAATAACCGTGGGTTTTCTTACATACATACAGAATGGTCACATAAGCCACAGGTGCTACCCAATGTACCCCAAGCCATATGCCTGTGACCTGGCAGCATTGTGACAGGAAAAGCTGTAAGGGAGGGATTTAGAACACAGGAAGCTGAGACCATGAGAAATGATGACTAGGTTTTGTTTCTCCTAAATTTACATTAATGTAGATGTTGAGGAATATTACTAAGAGTAAGGACCGTCACTACAAAGCAAAGCAACTACATCCTTTTACAGTGGTAGGAAAATTCTTTTTGGTCTTGTTTTCACAGAAAGTGCAGAAATGGACAGGCATACTCCAGGAGTGGTCAGGGTAAGCAAATTGTACTTTCAAAAGGATATTGGTAAGGTTTTAAAAGGAATTTTTGGACCTTGTTTCCTGCTAACCACTGAAGTGAAGACTGCATTTCAGTCCTGAGTTCAAGGGTGAAAAATGGTGACTTTTTAGTGCCATACAGTGTCTCTGCAAACACAGGTTCCTTTTTTCACCATCAACTGTCATTTTCCCCTCAATGACCATGAAAAGAAGTGGTTGCCTTAGGTAATTATTTGTGGAGGAAGAAATTCTCACTGTTTTCTAAATATCACCATAACACATTTAAGTGTTTTAGTGTACCTTGTAATTGGCTTTCTGAAAATATGAATATTTTACTGCCACTGTGGCAACTCTCCTCAGCATCTATAATAGTGACATTCTGCAGGACATGACTAATGAGTTTTATTTTTTGCTCTGTCTAGAAGTAAGAAGGTTAGAATTTCTAAAATTATTTTCTTTTAGAGAACATGCAAAAATATTATAATGCCACATCTGATTAATATATGAGAGTTTTCTGAAGGACTAAGCAACCAAAATAACCCAGCAAATGATAGAAGCAAACTAGAGGAAATCCATTGTCCATAAAATAATACCATCTTAGTATCATATACTTCTCTATAGCTAATTTTGGGAGAAGGATTTAGCCAGTTCATGATGTGAGAACAGGAAAGCAGAGAAGAATGTCTGTAAATGTTGAAGCCTACTATACTATAGTGAGTGCCTTTGGAATTCCTTACAAATTTATTTGGGACATAATACTACAGAACTGAGGTGAGCCTCTTGGTATTCCATGCAAATGTAAAAGAAATCATCTTGTTAAAGTATATTGGAACTGAGATGATGCCAAATACTGAGTTTGACACTTGCCCTGGTAGGTTTGCACCCTTAAGAAGATATTTTATCTTTCTCTCCTTGCTTAAAAGCAGAAAAAAAAGGAGGATGAGAAAATGAACCCTTTCTGTTATGCACTCTGTGGGCTGTTTTAAAGAACCTAGTCTCTAGATCACATTAAGAAAGGTTCTTAAATGGAATTAATAATAATGTGAGCAATTTCAGGTTCCTTGGCACTCAACACAATCCACAATCCTGGGTGAGGCACCCATGTTCACTTATATAATGCAGGGAGAATGCTTTAAGCCTAAAAAAAGTGTTTTATTGAAAAAGAAATACAAAGGAGAGTAGAATTGTTTGCATCCTGCCTGACAGGCAGTTAACTTCTCTGAGCCAGAGGTGAGAATATCTTTCATAACAAGGAACTGAACTTACTTATTTTCAGCATTCAAAGTGAAGTTGTTTATTCCAAGAGATGACTGGAAGAGCAAGCCCTAACATTGTTTTATCCACTAGACTGGTAGCTAGGTTGCTCTTAGGTATAAGAGACTTAAGCACTGACCTTAGGCTTTGTTTTGATAACAGTGGGAGGTAGTTCTGCATTGGCTTTACCACTATTCCCCATGAAAATAATCTAAATTTGCGGTTGCGAATTATTTACAAGCTAGGTCATAGTCATATATGCCTCTTCTACTATGGACCAGACAGTTGATTTAGACTAGTCTGTAAGGAATTAGAGCATTTCAAGGAAGAGGAAAAGTTGGAAAATAGGGAAAATGGCAATGGGGCATAAGGTGTGACACATCATGCCAGACCAACCTGATACCTGTTTTTGTTGACATGGCAAGCATCATGGGCAAAGGAAAGAAAGCAGAATCTTAAAGGATAAATTCACCTGCCCTTAAACACAGTTTGCTGGGGATGATAAAGCACAACACAAGAGCTGTAAAGCAGGTAAAAACCTGGATAACAGGGAGCGTGCTAAAAAGACAACAGTGTTGTTGGAATAAAGTTGGTAGTGTAATTCCTCAAGGATAGGTCTTGAGGCCAATTATATGTAATGTTTTATTGGTGACCTTGGCACAAAGAATAACTGTGCACTGATGAAATCTGCTGATGACACAAAGCTGTGAGTAGCAATCAATACAGAGGAGCATCAGAGTATCATACAGGAAGAGCTGGATGACCTTGAGAATTGGAGCAATAAGAAGGATAACAGGTAGAATCAAGTGCAAGGTCATGCAACCAGGGACTGTGAAGAATTCCTGCCATAAACTGGAAATATAACAGGTGTAAATAAGAAAGGAGGGTAAGCTTGCAAGTGTTAATCACAGAATGCCTGCGACACACTTGAAGTATATGACTGTCAAAAAAGTACATGCAAAGTATTTCCAGTGATGCTAAAAATGGACAAAATCATTACTCAAATGATCAAAAAGATTTTTTTTAGGAGATATTCAAGTATGTACATGGAAATTCCCCTAAAAAATTAAAACTGAATAGGTGCTGAAATGAAAGAGGAGTCTTGGATACGGATTTTTGAGTGAGTTAGTGCAAATTTGGGAAGGATGCAGATTTACTAGTTACCAGCTGCTCTACTGAGTGTTCTCCTGCCTGCACTCACCTCATGGTAAGTTCAGTGTAGCTTTCCTGCATTCTCACTGAAAGATAAGCTGTCTTGAACTTACCAAAAAGCAATATTATGGAAGCTTCTAGCAGGCAGCTAATGATACATATATAAATGCATGTGTTCTTGCCTAGCCCTAAAATAAGTTACTTTGCCCAATTTGGCCAAGCAATGTGAAATGGATTCAAGAAGACAAGATTTTTTCTGTAAAAATGCAAAAGAAGTAGACACTAGACTTGAAGAAAAGTTCTTTGAGTTAAAGAACAAAGTAGCCTCAATATATATTAGCATTTGATTAGCTATATTTTGAATGGAAAGTATGAAATAGTTTCTCCACAGGAGGAGTGGGTAGTCACAAATTTTCCAATAAGAATATTGAGGGCAAGAAAACTAACTGGTTTTGGAGATCCAACATGAAAATATTTTATTGATGACTGCAAACACTGTGTTTGTTAGTAAGGAGTTAGCAAGGTGTTTCATGTGTGTAAACATATGAGATGGATATTTGGGTTGTAAGAGTGTCTCAAGGCAGGAATCAATTCTTTGGAAAGCATTTCTTCTTTTTTCTGCTTTCCTAGTGCTTGATTATGGCAAATAAAAGCTCAGTGCAATGCACTTTGGTGTTTTTTTTCTATTACTTTCATCTAGTTCCTGAATGTCTTATAGTGTTCCTGAGCATTGTAATGAAAAGAATTTATGACTTGAGCCTATTTGACAAAAATATTCTATCTATTCATAACACAGCGAGTAAATGAGCAGTGAGTATACGACTGAGCAACAGATGAACTGCAGTACCCTTACATGTTGATGTGCTTTTCTCATTTATATTTTTCATCTGATTTTTTAAAAATTATAATAATGAATCTTCTCTTTCCTGCTCTATTGAAATGGCAGAAATTGTAAATATAGTCACTTGTTAGGCTGATATTTATTCAAATGTCATGATAAAATTATGCACAAGTATAAATAATATAAAAATAAATATGAGACATTTAATAATTCCCTACATTATTCCACAGAATGACCAACTGTACTTGGGTAGCATGAAGATGATATAAAAGTGGAAATTTTCATAAACAGAGATGAAAAGTAGATGCTTACATTCTATGTTCAGGTTCTCTTCCCTGAAATGTAGAGGAATAAGAAAACTTGGCAAACTCCACCAAAAAAAGATATGTTTCTAGGAAGCATGTGCATTGATACAGCTGGATAAACAGTTGTCTGCTGGAACTATCTCCACCCCTCATGTTTCCATGGATACAGCAAGACTGTAATTATTCTTAGGAAATAAATTTTTGACTGTTTGGAACTGAGACCTCAGTTTGGGATCTGCTCAACTTTAAGCACAGAGCTAGATGATTAAATAGAGAAAATGAAGGTAAAAGAACAGATAATTTACAAGACTTCAAAGAGAGTTGTCACAAAATGAACAAAGGCTACAGACAAACTTTTTGTCTGTCTCACTGTAAACAAATAGGGCTCTTTAATTACAAAGAAAGCTTCAAACACCTCAGCAAAATGCGTGGACCAAGAACCAGGAAGAAATGTCTGATTCTTACTGCTGGGAGTCTCAAAATAACAAAAGTAAGTTGCTGAAAGCTCAGCACACTATTTCTTTTCTCCTGGCTGCTTTGCTGTGAAGATAAGAAACATAAGTTACTTCATGTTTCAGTTTTCAATCTTCATTGGCTGACTGATAAAATCATTAGATAATGTCCTGCCCTTTTTCTCTTTGTTTGTCTGAGCTGGTTGAAACTCTGAATTGATGACTTGTGAACAGCTTTGATATTTTGAAGTTTGTTTTCATGAAACATCAAAAGTATATTCAGTATTTCTCACAGTGGGGAGTTTCAAAAAACTGAACTTGCAAATTTTATTTACTTTAATGGAAATGTCTAAAAAGCATTCTGTATTTCAACATGTTTTTATTACCTTTTTGTAGAGTTAAAACACACAGTATTAAGGAAGATGCTGATTAGTAGAGATTTAAAACCCCTTGCATTCCCTTCAAGTTATTTCTCTCTTATTTATTTTCTAATAACATAGCTTTATAGCACAGTTTCCACCAAATCTGTCTGGATAAAATTTGCAAAAACATTTTGGAACAAAATGATGACAGATAACCTGTTGATAAGCAATTTAGTTTGCCTGCTTTAGAAAGAAATTTCAGTAACTGATAGCTGACGGGTTCCTTTTCAAATAAGTAAAGAGTGGTCAACATCAGAAAACAGGCAAAAATAAAAAAAATTGTATCACATTATCTCTGTCTAATCTTGGTAACCTAAAACTTAATACTTACATTTATGGGAATATTACCAAAAGAAGGTCAATCCCACTCAGTTTATGACCAGCATATTTTTAAGTGATAAATGTTAATCTGCCAAATCAATGCAATAAACAACCTGATTATTAAAAAATAATATGTGACTTGCATTCTTGGCATTACTGAAAATCATATAATTCTATAATTGCTTTTAAAATTTTCTCTCTTTATAAATTAGGTACTATGCAGGTGGTATGATGTTCTTGCTATCAAAGTGCAAGCTTTACTCCTGTATCTTAATGTTATATAAACTCACAGATCTAATACATGAAAAATATTTCCTAGAAGAAAACAAGCTATGCCTCAGTTTTATTAGATAATTGCAGTGTTTTTAAAAGCAAAATTGTCCATCTTTTCAAAGTGGCTTTCTTAATAACCTAAGGTCACAAAATATACTATAAATCAGTAGAGGCTAAACAAAATTTGACACTATTTAAATTGAATTGACTCCTAAGCCACGGAATAATTAACATAGAAGATATTTTCTCTTTAGTAGTTACTGAGCAACAATGGCTGTTATGTTCTGAAGTAATCCTTTGTTAAGTAAAAGAAAGGGTTTTTTTAAACCATGAGAAGGCATTTGGTGACAGACTTTTTAGCAGGGCAAGGGGTAATGGTTTTAAATTAAAAGAGAATAGATTTCTATTAGATATAAGAAAGACATATTTTAAAATGAGGGTGGTGAAACACTGGCACAGGTTACCCAGAGAGCCAGCAGGTGCCCCATCCCTGGAAACATTCAATGTCAGGCTGGATGCAGAGCAACAGATCTAGTTTAAGATGTCCCAGCCTATGACAGGGAGGTTGGACTAGATGACCTCTAAAGGTTCCTTCAAACACAAACTATCCTATGATTCTATGATTTATTTCTGTTCATCAGTCCAGGACTTAATTTATAGATTTAAAATCATCAAGACAGAATAAGAAAGGACTTACTTCGTGGGTTTTTTTCAATTTTCTAAAATTGCAGCATTGTCATTGACCTATCAATAGAATTTAAAATATTAATTTTTTACCTCTAGTGTGTCTGCTGTGGTCATTCTCTGTGATGCTCATGGGACTCACAACCATGCCAGAAGCTCTCTGGAGGAGCACAGGCTGGCACAGACACAGGCGTTCCTGAAACTGGTGTGGCACCAGCATTGGCACTGCTCAATGCAATAGCATCGGTGTAACCTCAGTTCCCAGTCTACCAGGGAACAGAACTGCATAGCTGCATCTGGTCCTGTGTTGTGGGCAAGATAAATAATCTCTTAGTATCCCTTTCTGGCTCCATAGTGACACGTAAAAGCCCTATCGTAATATAATATTAAAAACTGCTCACCTCACTAAAAACTTTATTGAGAAAAAATGAATTAACTCATTTTGGTACTCCAAATTTCAAGCATTTGAGTCCTGGACAACACTTCCTTGAATGCCCGTTTGTGATTACACTGCATGCAAGATTTTGGAGCAGGGATGGTTTGAATCTGTAAGAAATGATCCAGGCTTCTTACTTGCCACACTTTTATCCTTATTTTGCCTTTTGAAAATTACTTATTCCACACCTTGAGAATCACAAAACTAGGACAATCCAAGATAAATTTGCATCAAATGCACAAAATCTCACAGGATTTCAAGTTTCCTCTGTAAGTCATTGGGAGATAATTTTGTTTGGGGAACTGAGGATGATCCTAGAATTCAGAGCTGGTAATCAGAGAATTTTAGGAAAAAAATGGTGATTCTTACCAGAGGGCCAATGTCACAGGCATGAAGAGTGCTGAGGAAAGGAAAGGGCAGGTCCCCCAGGATGTTTTAGTATTCTAGTCACAAGCTTATTTCAATGTGCTTTGCATACTCCAAAATCTCCTATGCAGAATCAGACTTGAGCCAGCCAGGGGGGACCTTGACTTTTAGTCTAGTGGCAGCTGTACCACAAATGTCCTTACTTGCATTTTAGGAAATACTTGGCAATTTTGCACTCATGTTTCTAAGACTGAAAGACCTTTCAATTTTATTATGAAATTGATACAAAGATGTTATTTTTGACAAGAAAATGAAGACGAACTGTATCTGATAGGGCAAGGCTCTGCAAAACAAAGCTGTTTTCTGATATTTGTCCCAGATGGAAGGACCTAAAGGACAGGAAGTGTCAGAAAAGGGACAGTTTCCTGTGTGAGGACAAAAATCACCACTCATAGTCATTTTAAAAGGCTGAAGAAAACTTTAAAAAAGTTTTAAAATAGTACTTTTAATATTAATATATATGTGAGGTATAAAAATACTTTGAAAATACTCCTCTTCTTATGCAGTACTTAAGTTCAGAAAAGTCATCACTATAGTTTAAAATGACTTAACAAACCGGCTTTAACCAACAGACCAAAAAGTCCTAATTCAAGTCTGCAAGTCAGATTAATATTGCAAGGCACCTAAAAGGTCTCCCCTTCCAGAAATTTATCTGACTTGGATGTAGGCTGCTCCAGATCCCTGTCCCCAGACCCGGTCCTGACCTCACTTGCTGACTCGAGCCTGTGGCTCACAGCTGAGATCCTGCCCTGCCCACCCTGCCCTGGTCCTCCACCCTGTCTTCTGTGGGGAGCCTGGCCCGGGAGCTGCATGCAACCCTTTCCCCATGGTTTCCCACATCTTGTTTGCCCTGCAAATATCCTTCAGAAGCTGTAGTTGATGCATAGGTACAGATCCTGACAAATATAAACTTCTTATTAAAAAGTTGTTTGAATATGTACTCATTCAAATGGTTTCAGAATATCTGTTGCTCAGTGCAAGAAATTAAGTGTTTCTCAAATGTGGTCGGATCCAATAGACTGGAACAGTTGAAAAGGAAATTTTCTTGTCCCTCATAAATTATGTATAGTTTAAAGTTCTTGTGTAGATTAAATTATAGTGCTTTCATATAGGAAAATTTTGAAGCCAAATATAAAAGGTAAAAAGGTTTTATTCAAGTTTACTTCATAAGTGTCTGCTTCCATGTCTGTTTCAGTTTTGTGAGCTCATGTCAGTTTTCTGATTCAAATTAGGCACAGTAGTGTTTACTTTTAATTTATATTTATATGGGACATGGTCATTAAAATACCAAGCTACACCTCCTACTGCAGATCTGCAATGAGTGGCTGCATCTATTATTTTTAGAATCAGGCCCTAAGCTAGATTTGATTGAAATACATCTGTCTTCAGGTTCTTGCAAGCATGTCTAGCCAGATACAAAACACCACCAGCAAGATGCGGCATAAACAGCTCACAGCCTTTATTCCATATCTCTGCTAAGACAAGAATTTCACTTCCTAGATACAGCATTCCCATGGAAATCAATCTATGGATCCAATAAAAATAACCTCTCTCTGCTGAATACAGCTCTGTTTAGTTACATGGCTAAAAATGTGTCAGGCCTAATACTCCTCTATTTTAAGGTTTCTCTAAGAAGAGCCCTTAGAAAACTTACCAGGACAGCAAGCAGAACTGAATATTGCTGTCTAAAAGATAATGAATGAACTAAGGCTAGATCAGGCTTGAGTTTCTCCTCCTACTAGCTAGGGAAGGCAGGACACAATAGGGCAAGTGCTGGATGAAGAACACCAGCAAATCGTAGTTGCTGATCAGCAGCTCATGGGAAACCTTTAGGGAAAGGCATCACATGGACAGACCATCACCACTGTGCCCCACACAATGACTGCTCCTACAGCAGCAGCAACCAAAGAGTTACCAGTGCTTTCCCATAGACAAAGTAGGAACAGGAAATGCTGCAAAAGCTGTTTCCCTAAGTACTTGTAAAAAATAAAACCACTCCTTAATATTTAACAGTGTTGTGATTAGGAAAACTCAGTGTTACCACCTGGTTTTATATATCTGTTGGTTTCAATTATTATGCCAAGTACCAGCAAGCCTGTAAAGAACAATGCTTCCAGGAGCTGTGTTCTTCTTTTGGCAGATGAAGAACCAGCTGATGTTATAACATCTCTTTTCACTTTAGCAGTATCCAGTTCAGTCTCACCACTCCCTGAAGTACTATAAATCATGGCATCTCTGTGCTCCAGCTTATTGGCAATCGAAATACCCAACTTAATCACAGCATTTGCCTCTAAATTTTCAAAATGGGGAATGTAATACAGCCTGCAGCACTCTTCAGAGATATCTAGTCCAGTAGGAGGATTTACGGAGACTTTATGTGGTGATGGCATTAAACGTGAACTATTCAAGCTAGTCTGTGAGCTAGGGAACTGAGAGGATTTACTGTGGTCCACCATGAAAAAGACAGAATGAAGATTCACACAGGTTCAATACAAAGGATGCCACTCTCTTCCATGTTCTGAGAGATCGTACAGGAATTATGGATTTAGCACCTCAGTTCTTGTGAAAGTTTAGGCATTGCATGCAGTATTTTCTCTGTATTTTTTGAAAATGTATTCTTGGACACTTTGACCTTTCAGCATATTCCAGATGTAGTTTTAGTAGTGGTGTATTTGTATGTCTGAGAATAACAGCTGTTTGAGCAAATAGAAGATATCAAGATAGATTATTATTCATTGAAAAAAAAGCAAAAATCAAAAATAGATGTTATTCATGTGATATTGTTTAGCCATTTATAGAGCTGGCTTAATAAAGGACTATGAATAAGTGATGAAAAATTGCCAAAATTTACAATGACTTCTTTGTAAAAGTTATTTTCCCTTGCTGTAAATAGAATTTAGATCTAAATCATTACCAGAGAATGCCACATGAATACTGAAAATGAAGAGCTAGTCTATATCCACTGCCCTGTTTTTATCAATTGAGTACTCTAGATAAAGGATCCAATATACTAAAGAAGCAGGTGATAGGTATCTAAGGAGGAGTTTAAGATGAGCTTTATAAGTTTTTGTTTCTGACTATAATCCTTGCTTCTACTACAGTCATCTCTCTGCTTCCACAGGTAATGTATTTCTCATTTTATTGTGTCCCAGGCACTCTAATTGAGTTTCTGAATATACCCAAAGTTGTCCTTATCTTTTTTGAAACAAAACCTTTCATTGCCTGACAAGAAAGAAGTAAACAAGTTTTTCCACCCTCCCAAATGGACTCTGTCAGCTATTTTCAATACTATTAATTAATTATAAAATTAATATAATTAACGAATTAGTAGGTCCAAGCCAGTACAAAAGGAAAAGAGTCATAGTGCTGGATATCTTTTATGCAATTAATTCAGTGTGCTAAATGAGAAACTTAGGGCTTCAGTGTCCTTCCAGGTCCTAGGGCTTCTAACCTCTTTTACGCAAAGAACTGTGGTTCTAAGGCCTGCAGAAACACTGCTGTGCTGCCTTACACTGTCAGTGCCTGAACCTTGTTTGAGGGCAAGCACACAGATGCTAAAAGAGACTCCATGTTCGCTAGTTCTGACTGTGCTGCAGTCCCTCAGACTAACAGTGAAAGTGTCTAGTTGGGAAGAAAAAGCAAAGAGTGTCACAGAGTCACAGTGTTTAACTGTGTTTAATGTGTTTAATATCCTTACTCATCTTAATTTTGCTTTAAGATTTTTAGCTTACCTATTCCAAGAGGTTGCATAATAATAAGGGCATCAGTTATTAGTTATTCTGTGATGGGACTTTCACATCCTCTCTAACTCTTCCAGATTAATAATATTACTCAGAGAAGAACCTGAATTTTGTTATCCCACAGCCCTGAGGGACTAATAATAACCTTATTATTACCCTGAGATTCAGTTATCTGTGACCAAGAATAGGAGGTCCACTGTGATATGATCCTTATGCATAACTTTGGTTCAGAATTGTGAGGGAATCCTGGAGGCCATCTCTAACCATGGGGATGGAGCGACCCCAGATGTCTGTAGAGACTGGGGAATGTGATGCTGGAAAGCAATGCCTCAGAAAGGAACCTGGGGGTCCTGGTCGATGGCAAGTTGAATATGAGTCAGCAGTGCCCTGGCAGCCAGGAAGGCCAACCACGTCCTGGGGGGCAACAGGTGAAGCATCACCACCTGGCTGAGAGAGGGGATTGTCCAGCTCTGCTCTGCACTGGTGTGGCCTAACGTTGAATATTGTGTGCAGTTTTGGGCACCACAATATAAGAAAAATATGAAGCTATTAGAGAGCGTTCAAAGGAGAGCAGTGAAGATGGTGAAGGGCCTTGAGGAGAAGCCGTGTGAGGAGCGGCTGAGGTCACTTGGTGTGTTCAGCCTGGAGAAGAGGAGAGTGAGGAGAGACCTCATTGCAGTTACAACTTCCTCCCTGGGCGAAGAGGAGGAGCAGATACTGAGCCGTTCTGTGGTGACCAGTGACAGAACCCAAGGGAATGGTCTGAAGTTGTGTCAGGGGAGGTTTAGGTTGAACCTGAGAAAATGGTTCTTCACCCAGAGGGTGGTTGAGCATTGGAACAGGCTACCCAGGGAAGTTGTCACAGCACCAAGCCTGACAGATTTCTAGAAGCATTTGGATGATACTCTTAGGCACATGGTGTGCCTCCCGGGGAAAGTCCTGTGCAGGACTAAGAGTTGGACTCGATGATCCTTGTGGGTCTCTTCCAACTCAGCATATTTCGTGATTCTGCGATGATAAGATGATCAGGCGTAGTCAGCATGGATTCATTAAAAGTAAATCATGCTTGACCAACATGGTTGCTTGCTATGATGAAGCAACTACCTGGATAGATGAGGGGAGAGCAGTGGATATTGTCTACCTCAACTTAGCAAGGCTTTTGACACTATCTCTTGCAATATCCTCATAGGCAAATTCAGGAAGCGTGGACTGGATGAGTGGAGAGAGAGATGGATTAAGAACTGGCTGAACAGAAAATTGCAGAGGGTTGTAATCAGTGGCACAGTTGGAGATCTGTCACTAGTAGAGTCCCCCAAAGTTCAGTACTGAGTCCAGTCTTATTTAACTTATTTATCCATTACTTGCCTCCTCAGCAAGTTCAGTGATGACACAAAGCTGCAGGAGTGGCTGATATCCCAGAATTCTGTGCAGCCCTTCAGAAGGTCCTCAGCATGTTGGAGAGGTGGGCAGAGAAGAACTGTCTGAAATTTAACAAAGGCAAGTTCAGGGTCTTTCACCTGGGGAAGAATAACCCCTTGCACCATTACAAGCTAGGGGACAACCTGCTGGAAAGCAGCTCTGCAGAGAAGGAAAAGGACCTGGGGGCAGTGATGGACAGCAAGTTATTCCTGAGCCATTAGTGTGCCCTGGTGGCCAAGAAGGCCAATGGCATCCTGGGTGCATCAGGAAGACCATTGCCAGCAGAGAGGGAGGTGATCCTCCCTCAGAGAGCCACCAGGGAGGCTGGTGCACTGCCAGCATTGCAGGGAGGTGATCCTACCCCTTTGCTTAGCTCTGTTGAGGCCACATCTGGAGTACTGCGTCCAGTTCTGTCCTCAGAACTGGAAAGACATGGAGCTCCTGGAATGGATCCAAGGGAGGGCAACAAAGGTGACTAAGGGACTGTAGCATCTCTCTTACAAGGAAGGGCTGAGGGGGCTGTGTCTGGTCAGCCTTGAGAAGAGATAACTGAGAGGAGACCTCAGCAGTGCCTATAAGTATCTGAAAGGAGGGTCTCAGGACAATGAAGCTGGGCTCTTCTTGGTGGTGTCAAGCAACAGGAGAAGAGGCAATGGACAGAAACTGATGTGCAGGAAGTTCCACTTGAATGTGAGGATGAACTTCTTTTCTGTGGGAGTGATGGTGCATTGGAACAGATTGCTCAGAGGGGTTGCGGAGTCTCCTTCACTGGAGATATTCGAGAACCTTCTGGATGAAATCCTGTGCAATGTGCTCTAGAATGACCCTACCTGAGCAGGGAGGTTGGAACAGATGACCCACTGTGATCCCTTCCAACTTTACCCATGCTGTGATTATATGATTTTGATTCTGTGATTGCAAAATGAGGAAACAGTGCAAGAAAGGCCATGGAGTCATGCCGTGAAAGACAAAAAAAGGCAGAGAGGTGCAACACTGTTGAGAGTGGGCTCATTAGCAGCTCAAGGGTTCGAGAAGAGAAACCTCAGCTTGGAAAGACAGATGATTCTGAAGGAAAAGAAATGTGGATTTGGAAGACAGCAAATCAGTAACATGGAGAATCTGCTCTTGGGACTAGCGGAAGCCAGATCTTCCCCATCTAACTAGTGCCTACAGGTTCAGCAAAGATAAATTTCACTGGGATAAATTTCACAGAATCTTCTAAGTTGGATGGGACCCACAGGGACCATTGAGACTTTTTGGGGGGGTGATAAGCTCATTAATTTCTGATTTTTTTATCTGTCTTGACCAATAAGTAGCTGTTTTATACTTGACCTGATGCCTAGCCTGCTAGAAAAATCTTTTGTACATGAAAAAAGGCACTTAAATGAAATTATGTAAAGTGATTTCATTATACCCCCTAAATCCTACCCAGGAAAGTCAATGAACCTCTCTAACTTCCCTTCTCTATTTAGCTTTGAGAGTAGCCTCATAAATATATTGCCATTGTATGAAGAAGAACAGTATTAAGTGGAAAGACTTGAGCTTGTAGCTCTACTTGGATTCAGGAAGGAAGTTTGAAACCCACTCCCAGGGAAGTTTACAAGCTGGATCAACTCTTTAAGGAATCTGTCTTGCTGTCTCCTGTGGACGTATTTGCCAGAAGAGAGTCAGCTTCACTGGAGGAAGATGGGGAGAGAGCCAGTAAGACAATGCAGCCAAATGTCTCATTTCTTGAGCCTAAATAGTTTCTTATTCACATGGCTTTGAGGATCTTTGTTCCATCCTTGGTACTCACACTCCAAAGTACCTTTGAGCTTTTTTTCTCTGATCTGATAAATTGTTTATATGTATGACTTGCCTTAAGCATGCAAGGAATATTTGTGCATTTTAAGTTACCTACATGATTAGAATCTTTACTAAATGAGAGCTACTATATAATGTAGTTATTAAATTAATGCATAACTTGATCCAACCAGTAAAGGGTCCTGTAAAGTTACTTGAGTTTAAATATTTGCTCCGTAGCTAACCTTACCTTTAAAAACATTTAGTTTGAGTGTCTTAACCTAAATACTATTAAACACAAGAATTTTTTTTCTTTCCTTGTATTAAGGCACAGTCACTGGTCTGAGTCACCATATTTCTTATTTCAATGATGAACTGGATTTGACAGCCAACTTGCATTAAATCTCTAAAAATAGAACTACATGATGAAAATGCTGTCAGACCCTTATCTATAGTAACATTAGTGGGCACCACTTTAGGAAAATTACTTTCAACTTATTTACGGAATATGAGATCTGGTGACCAATTTTAATTCCAGTTAAAATATGCAGTCATGCATGGGTATGAGGCTTAGATGGCCTTTTAATAAGTTTGTAATTTGGTTATCTCTCTGAGCAGACTTAAGACTTTATCTCAAACACAAAATTTATATTAATTTTTTTAATGTTGAAGAAGCTACTTGGAAGGACTTTTTTATTAGAGTTATAACTGTTGGGTTTATCTAGAGCACTTTTCAAGTTTTCATTAATGGATTTTAACTTACATAGCTAGGCTTCATCTAAATTGTAAGCTTTCATTATCACTGTTACATTGTCTTCTACAAGCCCAAGGCATAACTGACCTTTATCCATGAAGGAGGCATTTCTTTTCTCTGTATTAAGAAGGTGATCCATATGTGTTATTAAATCATTAAAAGACAACATTAATTGACCTTACATTCAGAAAAGAAGAAAACTCTTTACCAAGATGGAACTGTAGAATTATCTCTACCTTTTTAACACTGTTTGTTCCATACACCTATTATACATAAGTTGTCATTGCATGCTCTTGTATGCAATATGGATCAAATCCTTATCTGGCATTTGGAGGAAAACAGCAGAGATGTCTTATGAAAGGAAGCAGTCTTTGAGAAACAAGAGATTAAAACACAAGAATGTGAAAGCATTACAAGAAAACCTAGCATTGAGAAACCACAGAAGTAATAAATAGTCTAAGGAACAGAGCATGTTGACAAGATAGAACATTAAAACCATAAAATAAAGAGATAGCAACATCAGCAAATCTTAGGACGAGCCAAAGGTTAACCTGACCCCATCACACTTGCCAAAGTGCCCATATTAGGAGAAGATCTGAGAGGAGTTCAAAAGTTTACAGCGAGGAAGACCCACAGACAACCACCGCCCATGATGAAGGCTACAGGAACTCCCACCTCCAAACCTCCCCAAATTGAAGACTCCGCCCAAACTCCGCCTATGTATGAATACTACAAGTCGATGTTGCAATGTAATGAATATGTATGTATAATGATGTAACCCATACTCAGAAACTGTATAAAAGAGCTGCACTAATTGTTAACGACGGAGCTCTTTGCCCAGTGCGACCTGGAGAGCTCCCCAACGCGTTGTTAATAAAATACCTCCTGCTTTGAGCATGAAACTTTGTCTCTAAAGCAGTCTCCCTATGCTTCTTTGGGGCAAATTCGGTATCACTTATGTCCTTATATATCTTGAGAGGAGGTTAACAAAGATTCAGAGAAAGCAAGCCTGATTTTTTACTCTTTATTCAATTAAAAATAAATTGCTTTGTTGTTTTCCTTTCATTTTAAAACTGAAGGTATATTAATAAACTGGAATCAGGATTACATATTCAATTGGTATTAAAAATTCTTCTCATATTTTTTTAAATTATAAATTACCAAAGCAAAACATATTCTCTTAAATCTGTAAATATCTTTATTCTTTATACCACATAATTATTTTTGTATTAAATTCTGGTCAATAATCAAGTTTACTTGTTAAGAAACACTGCTTTGGTTACATGACAAAACACCCAATAATCAGAAAATACCTGGTAATAATTTGTATGTAGAAATTTTATTTTCTTCCTTTTGAAAGCTTCTGATAATAAGGTCATTAATTGTCATAAGTGATCCGATGAGAAAATGATATTTTATATTTTTTCCTCTACTCCCTTCTACCCCTCCTTTTCTTATGTGTCTGGATTGTACTTTAGCTCCTTCAAGCCCTTCCAGTTTTGTAAAAGAAAAAATATTTTTTGTTCAGTTGGTTTTTGTGAGACCTTTGGTGAGCACCCAAAGCACATGCAATTGTTTTTTGGAAATCAAGAGTACACTCAAGATCCCTTTCTAATCTCAAAGTCCTGGTTAAGGCTTGGATGAATGCCAAGGAAGAGTACCACTTACTTACCCTTTTCTGATAATTCTGTTCAAGCTACTGGTCACTGTCAGAGATAGGAAATTGAGAAAAAAAGTCTGGAAGTTTTCCAGAGATTTGTCACTTGGCTGAATCTGCGTAAGTTTTCACAGATTTGATAAAATTTTATGTCAGAGATATAAATTAACTCTTCTGACTGATGTCAGCTGCCTCCTTGCAAGCGTGAGGTCAGGAGAGGCTTTACAGTAAGGCTGCCAGGCTTCACGTAGGTAAAGCTGTATATTGCATCTGCTCTCACTATTAGCAATGATTGCATCTTTTCCCAGAAAAACTAATTGGACACAGACATCACCCAGCATGAAAAATTTCCTAAGATGAGATCTCTCTGTGCTCTTTCCTTCTCTGTGGTGCAAAGTGAGCATAACAGTGCTAGTGGGAACAGGGGATTCTACAGACTCAGGGTGCTCACTGATTAGTCACACTTGTCAATACTGGATCTGGTCCCTCTTGATGCTATCTTCATCACAGATATCAGCATAGGTAGCACAGAATCTTCCTTAGATGAAGTCTGAGTTTATGTGGCCACCTCAGTGCAGTTTTCTGAAACCATAGGGTCAGGTTGCATGCTCTGACCTCTCCTGACCCATTTAGGCTGAATCAATTCAGCATCCACAGCTCCCGGATGGATGAATTCAGAGGAGGTGCTGTGTATCTCTGCCTTCCCCTAAGTGCACAGAGTAGCTTAAAACAAAGTACTGGACCATTTGGACACAGTGCCATATCAGCTATTCCTTGTCTCCTGGAAAGAAAAGACAGCAGTTTTATGGAGGCTTGCCTGAGGAAACAACAGGCTTGTAAAATGAAAAACACATAGTCATTCAAACTACACAAGCCCTTTGTTTCATGAAAAACTTATATGACTCATTGAGAATGTTCACCATCAATTCTTTTTGCATTCAAAACTAACCTGAGTTTCTATTAAATGTATTTTATTAGCAACATCTGACTTTTATGCCAGCTACTCAATTATGAAGGGCCTCTTTTCCCCTCTTAGGTTAATTGTGTTTTCCATTGTATTTAAAATATAATGTTTTTATTATAATAAGGTTATGCTAATGTTCTGAAATTCAGATCACTTATTCCATGTCAGAAAGATAATATAAATAAAGCATATGCCCTTGCTTCTATTTTTAAGTAAAGTATCTATCAAAGTGAATATAACTAATTATCAGTAGCCTGGTCTCTAGAAATCATTTCAGTTTTGCAATTCAGAATTTTCTCTGTGGGTTAATAAGCAATGCACAGGATTCATGTGGCACATTCATGCACAAGAGAGAAAGAGAGGGAGCACAGAAACTCTTTTCTCATTCACATATTAATTCTGGTTCTGATTGCTTTAGTTTTTCAGATGAAAGCTGGGAACCTTTGAACTTCTCATTATATGAACAATATGATTAATAAATAAAGTAAAATAAACAGTTACTTCTATAAAGTTTTGTACAATTTGGTTTCACTGGGGGGAAATTTTGATGTTTTAGTTTGAATCTAGAACACGTAATTTCTGCAAGAATTTTAAATGTTACTAATTTCCCACTAAATAGTAATAGTATTGAAACAAGGCTAGAATAACTCAGCAGCAGTAAGCTATTTTGTGCATGCTGCCACATTTTGCATACTACACATCCATATAGAATATATACGGATAAATTTAGGCATAGACATATAAATATTTGCACATTATTGATGTCAATTCAATTTTCTGTCAAAATCAAGCTTGGCACAGATTATTCTGGGTCACCATCATTACAGAAAATAATTAGAAGATGCTAGCTTAAAGCATTAAAAAATCAAAGGGAAAGTTGCCAATAAATGATTAGTTTTGAAGTCATGACAGTTAAAATTGCTAAGCTTTTCTCTGAACTCTTGAGAACCAGAAGTTTATGTTTTTCTAATGAAACGAGAAAATCTCAGGTAATAATATAGCTCCGGGAACAGAAGGTTTGGGAAAACGCTGATCATCTCAACATCAACAAAAAGCCATATAGAGCTGAACACTGCCATCTATCTATCTATCTATCTATCTATCTATCTATCTATCTATCTATCTATCTATCTATCTATCTGTCTATCTATCTTTCTTTTTCTGGCTCTTCAGTGTCTGTACATTGAAGATACTCTAAGCAGGCAATAAAACTGTTCACTGAGTTTGCTCAAAGGTGGTACTCTGCAGTCCAGACCACTGAGTGGTGAAGTGGTTTCAGCTTCAAAACTGAGCTACTGTTCCAACCTAATATGTTAATCTAGTTGTATCCTATGTTGTAGTGATTATTTTCTCTAATCTTATCTTGCTCTTACCATAATGTACAAAGCAACATGACTAGCAGAATGGTGCTATTAAATTAATATGTATTCTATAAATGTTGTGAATTCACAAGCACTGGAAGCTTAGTATTTCTCTAAATTCTGGTCTTTGAACACCATACTTAATTGTTCAAATATGTCAAAAGCTATATTTTATTTAAATATTAGGATTGGGCATGAATAAGTGATGTCTAGTGACTCAAGATCCAAAAACAACTAGACATTTATTGGTGAGGAGTTAGTAGATTGTTAAGCTTTTCCTGATGATCAAGGCTCTGAAGGCATCTCAGAGCCTCTCTCCCCTTGGATCAAGTTAATCTTTCCTTAGCAGGCATGTTGCTCACTGTGTTATATGCTGGTCTTCAGAAGACATCAGAGAGCATAAATATTGTAACCTGATTTAATTCTGAAAAGGTATGTGGGTATTTTAAGAGCTTGAAATTGAAGATATCCCCTGACTGCATAGGAACCATGCACAGGTCCTACAAATGAGACCAAGGGTTCTAGCTGTGGGTATTTGTACAGGTTTTCAACTCAGAATAAGGGAATATATACAAATGCTTGTATTCTCTGAGGGAGAGGAAAACCTAAAAAGTGGTTCTTTTAGCAAAGAGAGAGAAAATAAAAAGGAGGTGTGAATGGTTAGGCTACAACTGCAGAGAGGGCAGTGTTAGCTCCCTGGAAAAACCAAAGTGCTTCACTGCCTAGACAGAAGGGGAACAGGGTGTTATTTCTTGCTGCTCATTGCTGTGTGACTTTGCCTCATTCTTGTATTGAAGTGCAAATTGACTCAGCTGAGCTGTAGCTCAGCACAAGAAGCACTGTGGAATTCACTCTCCTGATTGTCAGGAGACAAGATCAGTGTGTGACATTTCTATCAGATCCTATATTGCACTGTGGCATGATTGCAGCATGCCAGTAGTATCTCAGTGGTGTTATTTTCATGCAGCCACGCTAGAAGTATCTACAGACAGGAATGACTTCCCAGAGCTGACATGCTGAGAAAGGAGCTGCCATTTCTCCATCTGTCTGCCCCTACCATGTTACTTGAATTCCATCATTGAAGCTCAGGCTGACATGAGCTAGCACCATGTCACAGTTACGCTGCCATAAATGTCTGGTTCCAGCAAGATTCACTGAAGACAAACATGTATAGAGATGAGTACTTAACTTTGCTTTGTGCCTTGGAAAAAACTACCTTCAGTATTTAATCTTTTTGAGCCTATTCGTGCTTGCTTCTGTAGGGAAAGTAAAATGCAGATTTATTTCAGGAGGAAAAGGAATTTTGCTTAAGAAGGTTTTTACTGCTGGGAAAAGTAAGCCTAGGAAAAACTTGGTGTGGGAAATAATTCTTTCCCATAAACAGCACTACCTAATTTCTGCCTGTCTGTTTTGAGAAGTTAACTGCCCTGTTGCAAGAAGAGACAAAAGTTCTCAAAGATATGCTTGAGGCTCCTGCTCAAGGGCAGAGAGGGAGATCACAAAAGCATAGGGGAAAACACAGCCCTAAAGTTGTGCACATGCAAAAGTTGTTGTTATAAAAGCCCTTGAATGCTGGTTTTTCATCCGTTGCATGATTTTTTTTAGCAGCGTATTTAGGGTTTCTGACTTTGGAATAAACTTTTCTTTTTATGCCTTGTGGTTTGGTCATCTCTATTTACCTGTGTGCAAATTACTTCATCATCTCTATTTACCTGTGGGCATATTACTTCATATACTTCAAAAGAATCTTAAACCTTTTTACATAAAGAGATATGGATGAGGCAGTTTGCAGGAAATAATGAGCTATCTACAGACATTGTGGAATTCCTATTGTGATCAGGCTAATCGCCAAGTTGTTCAAAATCTGATTGCCTTAGGAAAGATACTTGCTTTTGCAGAGCTGTTCAGGATGTGAACTGAGTTGCTTTAGCTTTGCGAAATCTTCCTGCTCTCAGTTCCTAATCATACATGTAAAATGGCCAAACTTATTTTGCTCACAGCTGAGCCAGATGAAAACAGGGGTTCAGAAAGGCTTCTGAAGTGAAGTTAGCCTGCTGATGTTGATCACCAAAACCTTGTTAAATTCATGGAGTATTTTTTTGATTGCAGATTTCTGAAGAAGGAAACAGTTTTTGTCATGAATTTGGGCAGTATTGAGGATAGCAGGGTATCGTTCAGTCATGGAGGAGTACAGTCAACTGTACATGTACAACATGAATATAATTTTACTGAGGCTAGAAAAATTATGGCAAATTAAATTTTTCTCCAATATATCTGCACTTTGCCTGAAGTAGGCAGAGTGAAATAGACCATTCAGATATGGAGCTCTTAACCTCTTGTCTTTGTCATATACTGAAGTGCTCTGAAAGAACACAGGTGTCTGAATGGATATGAAAGGAACCTGCCATCTTGGTTTATACACACTCAAATCTTAAACAAAAGGGTAGCAGCACTACAATTTTGCCTATTAATTTAAATTTAACTTGAATATTTGATACTCTACTTCTGGGTGCAGTGACAACAATCATAGATTTATAGGATAATAGAATGGTTTGGGTTGGAAGGAACCTTACAGATCATCTAGTTTCAACCCTCTGCCCTGGGCAGTAATGCCACCCACTAGATCAAATTGCCCAGGGCCACACACAACTTGGCCTTGAACACTTCCAGGGATGGACCATTCACAGCTTCTCTGGGCAATCTGCTCCATTGCCTCAGCCTCCCTTGGTGAAGAATTCCTTCCTAAATTCTAATCTAAATCTATCCTCTTTTAGTTTAAAACCATTTGCAGTTGTTCTATCACTATCTATCTGCCTTGTGAAACAAAGGATAGTGGTGGTTTGGGAAAACAAAGTATTCCCTAGAAGCTTTCTGGCTTACCTCAGAAGAAGGCAGAGAAAACTAAAGGGCTATACAACTGACTTCACACCCTATGTTACAGCCCTTTAGTCCATGCTGCTGCATGGACTCACTTTGACACCCCTTTCTGCCAACTGCCATGATGGCTACAACCAAAGAAGAGGACAGGTGTGTTGAGGGAAGGACAGGTTGTATTTCTTCTACTGGTGCATGTGCAAATGTAGAAGAAATTGTAAAAAGTCTGAATTGTTTTCCTGGTTGCCTAGTTTCAGTTGTAGACAACCATACAGATTGGGAAGGAAAATCTTGGTCTGGCAATTAATTATTAAGGATCAAATGTTTTCCTCCTTTTAAAGAATGGGTTGGTTTTCTGTTGGTTTGCTGTTATGCAGACGTGCCCTGTGTGGGTGACATTTTTTATGGTCTGTCTTCCATTGGAATTTATCTTTAAATGAGATTTGGATAAAATGTGTCACATTATCCTGCCATTTAATAATTGCAGTGAAAAAATGTTCCTGTAGTCTCTTGGCTAGATTATAAAGTTTACACTTTTGACTTATTTGTCTCATTAGTAAGGTTGTGTTTATGTATATACACACACACTATATTTGTATTTAGTCTATAAACCCATCACACTGTTGTAAAATGAACTTGTAAAACATGTTTTGTGTGCCTTTCGCTAAGACTTATCACAAGTCTGATTGAGGTGAAGAAGAAAATGAAATATTTTGTAAAATCTGCTTGATTAGTTAGTTCTCAAATTATGTAGTTACATCAATCAACTAAACCCTAGGTTAACAGTACACACAGTTCTGCAACTGCCTGAAGGAATCAAATGTCTGGTGCCTTCTCTGCAAGCAGATAACAAACATCTGAAGAGACTTGAATGGACTGGCAGCAGGCAGGTCATGACAACCTGCATAAGCCAGAATAGCCTAATTCTGATTTATGGAATGATGAAGTAATTCTTTGGACCTAACTGGTCTTGAACCTCAGGAAATGTATATAGAAATGCCAGTGATTTGCTATAGAGCTTAAGGAAGAAAGGAGAACCTACAGTCACCAATGCAAAAATTGTGGCATCAGGCTTGACTGATATGATTGATTAATGCATCTCTCAGTTGTTAAAAGATAGATTGCCTATTAGTAGCACAAAAATAGATTAGTGTTTGGTGTTGGCATCTGTCTCAGAAAGCTCCCATCATGGTTCTACCCAATAACAGATGCAACACTGCCTTAGAAGCATAACTGGCAGTTTAAATGTAATCATACACAATTTAACATAATCAGAAGTCTTAGAAATTACTTGAATTTTCTAAGGTAGTCCTTTGCTTTATTTTTTTCCTCCTCATGATTTGACTTTAACTGCTTAGAGAGAGGTACTAATAAGAGGTTTTCTTTTGTTATCATCAGAATAGTCACCAAAAAATTGACTTAACTAATATGTTTTTAAAAAGTTATCAGCAAGTGTAATCTTTCATTATGTCACAGCTGAATTAAATATTATATGAATGCTATATACATGTATCTAGGAAAGGGTTTCAATCTTCCAAAAGTATCATAGTAATGGGTATAACACCTCAAAATTAGATTCTAGACATGCTTGTAGGATTTGGTATAAAACTTCAACTCTTGTCAAATACCACCAAAAGGAAAGACATTAAGATGTTCTGAGTAAAAAACGTTCTTAGTACTAGTCTGATATTTTCCCACTCAGCTATTCAGTAGGAGTACCTCAGAGTAAGTTTATGCAAAACTGATTTGTGAATGCATCATTTGAAATCTGCTAGAAATGGTGGTGAAAGATTTTATATAGTAAGTCTTTCTTCCATTTTTTGGTCATGGCAACAACACGTCTGAATCCGCTTGTTCCCAGAGTGAACAACAGATTCGATCAGCTGGTTACTGTGGTCTTTTACTGAAGCTAAACCAGCCACTTCCAGCATTCCTGATGCAGAGTTATTTGGTAGGCTGCATTTCAGCATTAATACCTTAATAGGCTGGCCTTGCTGCAGAGGCATTTCTTATCAACTTCACAGCTGCATCCTCTAAACATTAGTTTCTCATTTTCCTCTGATTAGTATCATGCCATCTGTGAGCACAGAATGAAAATTATAGAAAATAAAAACCAAAAAGTTAAAATTAATAAAAATTCCTTTGAAGTTTCATGTTTCAGTGTAAAAAAAAATACTAGACCAGTAAATATGACACATCAGCCTTAACAAGTCTTTTACAACTGTATTTCTTATACATTGTTTTGGAGAAAGAATTTTGAAATTCCAATATTTTGGCACAGGTAATAATGAAATTATTTCTTGATTGAGACATATGACAGCAAGGAAAATGATAATAAATAACATCTTGAATGACTAGTGCTTGAATAAACCTTACATATTTGCTAATTGCAGCATTTGTAGCTTTATCCACTCTCAGCTTATTTGCTTTGTTCAGATACCTGTAGCATGTCTACCATGGAAAATTTTAATTGATATTTAGATTGAAAGTCTTTATGAAAGTTCTTCATGTAGGTAGGTTAGTGGTAAGTAGGTTAATACTGGGACAAATGTGCTTAATTGAGGCAATATTTTTTTGTTTTGTGAAGGGCACCACACATGAGTAAGGAAACTGAGGCAAGCGTCTTTCTGTGCTGTGCTGTGATAGGAACAAGGACTGCTTCCTAACACAGAATGGATGCAAGGTAGGATGGGCAGGAACAGAGGATCTGTTACATAGGTCTGATTTACTTCCTAGAGCCACTGAAATTATCATTACTAAATTACTTTCCTATTGAAAATGACTTTTTTTTCTCCAAAATGATTTATGCTTGTGTGAAAACTGTGCCATGATTTCCTGTTTACTAGAACCTTTATTTGACCAAGGAAAAAAAAAAATTCCTTTATCTTTCCCTTCTTCACAAGCATTAAACAGCCTAGGAAAAATATCCAAACCAAATAGCCTTTCAGGTTGGTTTGTGGCTTTTTTTTTTTTTTTTTTTTTTTTTATTTCAGGTAAACGTAGTCCAAACTAAAAGAGCTTTTAATTCTTCAAGGGAATGTAGTTGTCAATATGCCTCTAACCCACTGGAATAAAACTATGAGAGAGACCATGTGAAGAGACTGTGGGTTGCAAGAGAAGGGAAGAGCTAACTGAAACTGCTAATGGCAGCCGGGGCAGCTGTGCACATTCTGCATGGCTACATATGCTAGTAGCGTGTCTGCACTATTTCCATTAATAACTTATTGCACCTGGGGGGAAGAAAAATGCCTTTAGGCATTTTGGTCAAAGTAAGGCTCTTCTAGACATTGTGTGACTGAAGACCTGTACATGAAAGCTGCAGTTTTACCCTAAAAGTAGTTTAACGTCAAAGAGCTTAATTAGTAGTCAGAGGGAAAACCCAAGGTTTTGATCCCATGCTCATTAAA
The DNA here is from genome assembly GCA_038380795.1 of Pyrocephalus nanus. Classification (NCBI taxonomy): domain Eukaryota; kingdom Metazoa; phylum Chordata; class Aves; order Passeriformes; family Tyrannidae; genus Pyrocephalus; species Pyrocephalus nanus. Next base: position 1,382,806 of record CM076262.1, read on the forward strand.
GCCAGCAGGAGTTTCACCAACTTTTGAGCAGAAACAGGTTCAGGTTGCAATTGAGTCTACTTTCCCAATGACTTCCTAATTTCAAAAGTCTCTCCCCTTTTTTATTCAGCTAGGAGGTTTCCGTGAAGACTGTTATTGAATGCTGCCTTTCTTGTAAAACCTAGAAGAACTCACCCAGCTAGGTCAAACCATAGTGAAGAACTTTTCAAATCATCCAACTTACAGAAAACGAAGAAAATTATGCCAATTTTAAAATGGCTTAGTGCCCTGAGACATGTAAAGAAAAATAATGTGGGAATGATTTCTTGATATAAAGTATATGCTGAAAGTCCCTTTAATCTAGTACTGTCTTTCCTTCCTCTGTAACATACTGATCATAATTCCACTCATTTAAAACAATTTATTGTTCCATATGGCTGCTGTATTAGATGGCTTTGCACTTGTATTATTCCAACTGGAGCATCAAACTTGGTTTAAGATGCAATAGTTTTGAGCCAAGACTGTGTCTTTTCTTATTTAGACATCAGCAGTACTGTGCTTTGCTGCTCCCATTGCTCTAAGGTTAAAGCCTGTTTTGTGAAGGTGGCTTTTCCATGCTCTTTTGTAATCGTTCTTTTCTTGGTTGTTATGGAGATAAAGCTTATGCAGTCCCTTTTCTGCTTACTTTATCATGCTCCAGGTCCAGTAGCACAGTAAACAACTTACTAGGCAACCTATTTATCTATGTCAGTGCTGCAAGTTCAGACCTCTATTATATAAGGTATGAATCTTTTTTCAGGTACATTTCCCTGGAATCTATTCAATTTTTTTTTTCCCACATTGTGTTACCTTGTGTGAGATTTAAAAAAAATATTAGGAAAACTGCTTTGGTAAATAAGTAATTTCCCCAAAATAACAGTGTCAGTTGTCAGCTGAGATTTTGTTTCAGCTATTAAATATAACAAAACACAATCTAGTATTTTGCACATAAAACAGTTGATAACACAGAAGATACTCTAGATTGTTTTCTCATGATCCTCAGTGAATTAAAATGTTTCAAATATTTTCATTTTCTACTAGCTGGCTTGAAATCCTGTCTGTGATTTAAAAAGAAATGTTAAAGGATGCTACCTTCCTTCTCTGCATTTCCCACTGAGAAATTAGATGTGGTTTTCTGACCAACTAATTGCTCAAATTTGCTATATTCCGTTGAAGAATCAATTCTCAGTAGGCCATTATTACTGAACGGGCTGGTTGGTTGGTTTTTTTTTAATTTAGATTACATTAACCCTGAAAAGTTCCTATGGAAGTTCATAAACATCTACAGGGATTCTGAATCCATCAGTACTTCCTGCCTTGCAAAGAAATGTCCTGTGCCAGCAATTAGTTGTTTCTTGGTGCCGCCTCACAAGAGGAGCAGCTGAGTGGTGGTTTCTCCTGTGAACTGGGCCTTCTCACTGGACTTCACCTCCCAACACAGGCTGCAATGTCCCACCGCCTCTCCCTTGCTGAGAGGTTCTTCCCCCCTGGGAGAGGCAGCTAGACACTGTGCCTGGTCAGCACTGGAGAGTATGGGTATTAAGCAAATTTGAGGGGTGGTTATGATGAAACACTAGCTACCTGTAAGGGAAATCAGTTCACAAACACTGTTTTGGAGGCAGTTTCTGCTGAAAACCTGAGGTATAAATTCCTTACATCATCAGCTGCATGGGTAAAACCTCTGCTGCACTGAAATGTCTGAACATTTAACTGCATTCATAAATTGCCGGAGAATCTTTGTTAAAGGTAAAAAAATGTATCTGGCAGCTATAAAATAAGATACATAGAATATCTTCATGGCTGTATTCTGCTCTTCAGGAACTACATTAAGCATAAAATATCAACCTTCCTCACTTCCTGAAATTCTTTAAATATAAAAGAAATTATCCTGGGAAATACTTTGGGAAAGAACTCTGCTTATGAAACATAGCATTAGATCATCTCCTTATAACTCTTAGGAGGAAAAAAAGAGTAAAGAACAACCTTTTTAGCTCTCTCTTTTGCTCCATTCCTATAACTTCCATTATGGATTATTCTATTGTGAGACTTAATCCTGTTGATAAAATGACTCCTCTTACTGCTGTGCTGACTTGGGTATATTGCATTATGCAGTAATTTTCTTTTAATCCTTATCAAATAAAAGACATGCTAGGACAGTTTTGTTAAACCAGCTATCTATTATAGCCTTATTTTTCTTCCAGTCAGTATCAGTAATGATGATTTTAGAAAACTTTTCCATGACACTCCAACAATGAATGTGTAATATGTTGCCTACTGCTTATAGCATCATTTAATTTTTTTTTTCTCCAGAGGAATTTAATATAATTTGTAGGGACTAATCAGACTGTGAGGACAACTTTCTTTATTTTTAGCATCAATTTTTCAGTCTCCATAACGTCAAGGGAAGGACTTCAGTCTTGGTGTGGGATTCATTTGAGTAAATCAAGACTGAATCTAATGTTTAGTATTATATTACAGTCTTGCAGATGTGAGGTGGGAGATGAGTTTAGTATTATATTACAAATTTATGGGAGGTAATAGATGATGCAGTGAATCCAGTCCTGCTTTGTCACTGCCACATCATAAGATTGCATAATGGAAGAAAAAGCAAGGGTAAATGTACAGACTCATCTACTTTCTTATGCACGTATGGCCCTAAACAATACAATTGCATACATATGTGTATGTATATATGTACTTATTTATGTATTTTTTTTTTTATTTCTGAGACATCGTGGACATAGTACTGATCTAATTGCAAGCCCTGGATTTCTACATATCAGTGTCTACTTGGGATAGCTCTTATGCTATCCCAAAAAGCACACTTCAGCCTTAAATGGGTGGAAATCCCTCTGAGAGAAGTGGCAGCTGGTCTTTCCACTTGTATGCAACCCTTGGTCTCTCTGCAGAGAGTGGCAACAGCAGAGCTGATGCTGGAATTGCAAGCATCAGTCTTAGTGATGATGAGCAAACTCGGTTTGTTATGCCTGTCCTTTCCTGTGAGCAGGGTCTGGGCCTCCACTTCATCCTCTAGGGAGCCAGCAACTCTTAATAAATATTAGCCATTAATAAGGCATTATCAGTCAGGGTTCATCACTGACTGGCATTGAACCAGAGAAATAATTGCAAGTTGAAGCTGATTGATAATGATTAATCTCAGCACCATCTGTAAGTGGAACATCTGTCCAAACCCTGTAGTTCTGCATCTTGTCTAGCACCACTTCAGGTGGGGCTGAGCTGCCAACTTTGTTGCATCTTGGCTTAAGAAAAGAACCTTTTAGGAACGAACAGCTGTACTGCTAAAAGGTTCCTGCTGTTGAGAGGCAAGTGCATACCATATACAATCATTTCAGAAAATTCCAGCTTTGTTCTCTATCAACAGTCGTGTAAAAATATTTCACTGAAATGAACTGCCATATAATACATCAGCCTTTTCATATCTCCTAGTCTTCCTGACTGAACAGATTAATCTTGGAGAGAGAAACATATTTCCCATACATTTAATGTTTTTTGGAATCTTAGGAAGAGAGAATGCATGATGGCAAGGTATACCGTTTAGTCATCTCACTTGTAGGGGTGCATATTTCTCAGGAGTGATGAGGCAATGAATAAATTAGATTATATCAAGTGAATACTCATAAACATTACCTCACCATCATGCACACAGCATAAGTTATGTCTTACTGACAATATTTAGGAAATACTTCAGAACTATACAAAATACTCTACTATAATTCTTGAAATTACAAGCCCAGGTTACCTTAACACAGACCAGGAAAGAGAAAAATAACTATGCTTAAAATACTTGTGACAGCTTTCTCATACACTAGAGTGTCACAAGCTTAAATCTGAATTGCAAAACCTACCATAAGAAACAAATGTTGTATTGCCATCTCTTGTCAGAGCTGATTTTTAAATCCTACCGATAGACTAATCCATCCAAGCTTTTGTTCTGTGGAGGAAGAGCACCTTTTAGCCCTCCTGTTCACAGACCTCAACCATCTTATTTTCCTTCTCTTTTTGATAGGCCAGCAGTGTGGCTTGTCTTTCCTTCAGCAGATCAGCTTATGGGGCATTGGTGACTGCAGTCGGGCAGTGTGCCAGGCTGTGGAGCTCTTCTGAGTACCCCACGAGGCTTCAGAGTCATATCCCATCTCTAGTCTTGCTCAGTGACAGCTGTGGTGGAGTCACTACAATCGACTGAACAGCTTATGCAGTGCAAAGTCAAAAAACAGAAGAAAGGTGCAGAGCTATACCCCGCAAGCATCCAAAGACATCTTTCTCGCTGTGGGAGAAGCATGGAGTCAGCTGCCTGATTCTCAAGTTTTCCTGATTCTCAGGAAAAAAACTACATGTGTAGTTTTTAGACTTACGGAAATAAAAGAAAACATCTCTGCACTGCTAGACATTTTCTACTTGCAGCTGAAACAAATGTCATCAACACATTTAGCTTCAATATGAGATTTAAATTAGCCAGTTTGGGCTGCCCAAAATGGAAAGTTTGATGGGACCCAATTTTCGGAGAGCTAGTTGGCACTTTTAAATAGATTTCAGTAATTCAAGGTAGTCACTTAAAAGCCAAGCCACCTGAGTACCCTTGTCTTTCTCTGAATATAAGTTTGGATTAATGAGAGAGAGAGTGCTTTTTTTTATGGCTTGGTTCTGGTAAGTGCAAATATTCCAGGACAGCACAGGCACAAGAGACCTATATACGCATTTATGGGGATTGTGAGATCTTCCATAATTTAACAAAATTATCATCGAGACTGCTGCAGAAAAAGTTATTTATATGGAAAAAATATTTTTGGTGTTTCAGCGTTCTGTCACTGCTCCATGAACTTCTTTTTTAACAGGAAAATGTTGTGTTATAATTAATCCTTATGTTGATAATTTAGGGCTGAAACATGAAAATAACAAAACATCATGAGGCAGACCTGAATGAAAATATTCAGGTGAACAAACGTTAAACAATATTCCATTAATTCTAGATTTCCACAGACCAAGCATGCAAACCCTAGAATGCTTCTGAGCCATTAGGGTCTTCATACTGACCAAAAGTCAAAAGAATGTAACTTTTTTTCCTCCTCAAGACTTTTTGCAACAGCTCACTTTCTTTCCAAAATAAAAATATATGACCCTCGTTTTAGTTCAGTTTAAGTGTAAAACAGTTCATTGCCATCCTTTCTCACAAAGTTTACCCCATGTGAACTAGACTTTTAGACTGCAGTTTAAGTGAATGAAGATCTAGAACTTGTATAACAAGTATAACTTGTGATATTTGGGTATCTGAGACATTCATAAGAGGCTAAAAAATGCAGCAGAGAGCCATCAGAAGGTCTGTGTGTGGGGTTTTACATGGCCAAGTTTTCATAGTGGGAGTAGGGGCTACAGGGGTGGTTCTGTGAGAAGGTGTCAGAAGCTTCCTCTGTGTCTGACAGAGCCAATGCCAGCTGGCTCCAAGACCGACCTGTTGTTGGCCAAGGCCAAGCCTATCAGTGACTGAGGTATTGCCTCTGAGATAAGATGGTTAAGAAGGGGAAAAACTTGCTGCACAACAGCGGTGGCAGCTGAAAATAGGAGTGAGAATATGTGACAGGAACAACTGTGCAGATATGCAGGTCAGTGATGAAGGAGGGGAGGAGGTGCTCCAGGAGCTGGAGCAGAGATTCGCCTTCAGCCCCTGGTGAAGACCAGGTGAGGCAGCTGTGCCCTTGCAGCCCATGGAGATCCATGATGGAGCAGGGATCCACCTACAGCCCATGGAAGACCCTACACTGGAACAGCTGGATGCCTTGAGAAGGCTTTGACCCTGTGGGAAGCCTACACTGGAGCAGTCTTGCTGGCAGAACTTGTGAGCCTGTGGAAGACCCGTGCTGAAGTAGTTTGTGAAGTCCATGGAAAGGACCCACACTGGAGAAGTTCATGGAAGCTATCTGCTGTGGGAGAGACTCCAAAATGGAGCAGGGGAAGAGTGTGAAGAGTCCTTCCCCAAAGGAGAAAGAAAGGAGTGGCAGAGACAATATGTGATGAACTGAATCCAATGCTGGCCAAGGCTGAGCCCAACAGTGCCAGTGGTAGGTTGAAGTGGGCAGGTTGTTTTACTTTTTATTATTATTATTTAGCAGTGGGGAAAAAAGGAGAAGATGAACAAAAATTAAAATAAACTGCCTCTTTCAAATAATTTTTTCTCACCCTGTATCTTGTCCTGCATGAGTCATCCTGGCAGGTGGTTTTAGTAATGGCTCAGAGGAAGTTCTTAAATTACTCCAGTGCCAACGAATCCAATTCATTGAAGACAGGTGTGATCAGGTCCTACTCAGCCATTCTGAAGTTCACCAGTTGAATAACGGGTAGAGGAAGACTTGTTAAGAACTGTAGTTAAAGCAAAATTTTGTGATACAGCTTGTTTCACTTGAAAAAATCATAATTAATCAAAACAGGTTTTCCTTCTTTGGTTGTGATTTCAAATATGCCCGCTTCTTTTCAGGGCTTCAACTTATTTATATTACCATTAAACTGGTATTTCTGAGCTACAGCAGTATATATACACATATATCTTGCATTTATACACAGTTTTGGAAGTCCTAATGAGTCCCTGGGGAGTTTCTGCTACTGACTATGACCCTGCTGTGTTAGGTACTCAGAGTCAAACAGCTCAGCTCAGCTCCAAACCCAGGCATTTCTTTCAGTGTAAGAGCAGAGGCCATTATTAAGGGGGAGCAGATCTAAAGGTGTAGCTTACATGCTTTGGGACTTCAAACATTTGAATTTGTGCCACAGGACAGAAGAAAATCAGATAAAGAGAAAGGTGGATATCAACTGAAATATTATGGATCCCTACCCACATGTAGCTAGCAGGGGGAATTAAATACAAGGCTCAGAAAAATCCAGAACAGACAATCGTGATCATGAGGTATGCTTAGTAGCTTTTTCTGGCACTATCTGGGGAAGACTGTAGTTGATTATTCCCTCAAGCCATACATGCTTACCCTCCAAGAGCTTTCCCAGTCAGAGTGCAGAGAAAAAGAGATTGAAAGAAAAAGACATGAACAGTGCAGAACCTAAATGAATTTGCTGTAAATTCTGTCCCTACTTTCAACACTTTAAATACATATAATGGCTTCATTTCTCTGCCATGAGTGAGTTTTGCTCTACCATGGGCTGTTTTGTGGACTAGACAGGGGGCAGAATGACCTCCATAGATTACAGATTACATTTCATGATTCACTGCTTTTAAGCTGGGATTCTGCCTCTCCAGACAAGTGCAGGTACACCTGAGGCGATGGTATGTTTGTGTGGATACTAGTATTTTATTTAACCTGGGTTTGTGGGAAGATAATTATATTTTGTAGCCCTACAAGCCCATGAGTAGGCAAGTAAAATAGGTTCTCAAGTAAAATCCCACAGATACAAGGAAGAGTTCTTGTATTTGATGAATCCAACAGCTGTTCTACTTCTGTGTTAACTGTTAAGTGAAGAGTCATCAGTGATTAACCTGTAAGTCAGAATGTGAGAAATTAAGAGAGTTTGATAACACGAGTTAGGAGGACATTGAAAGGACTGAGATGCTGCGTTTCTCAGCTCTGGAGCCCAGGAGACAAAATGTCATCTATATCCCGGAAAAGCCAAAAAATTACCTCCTAAAGAAACTTGTGGAGGATTGCATTTACATGGCTATTAAATTATTTTAGTTTTAATGCAATATAATGCTATGTAAATGGATATTGCAGCTGAAATCTGATTAATAGAGGTAGGAGAAGAAAAGAGCCATATCTGTGTAAGAAGAACCACTTTATCTCTAGTAGCTAATTCTTATTTTTGGTTGTGCAAAGCATTCCAGATAATATTTAATGTTATTTATAAAATCTGTGTATTTGATGTTTCCTTCTCTAAGAGCCCTTCCACTGAATACTGGCTGGCAATGATTAACATCTGCCTAATCGGTGTTTTAGTTAAGTTTCTCTGAAGCCCAATGCCATGTAATACTTCTTGAGCAGATAGAGAGCTCTAGCTCACATGCCAGCAGAGAGTTAATCAGAGGGGCAGGGAAGGGACAGCTACAGAGGAGTTTTCTCAGCAGCCCCCTTCTCCATCACATGGGCATAAGGAGACAGACCACACTGGGCAGCACAAACAGTGGCTGACACAGGATGTCAACTGTCTGACTGCTGTCAGGCTCCTGTGACAGGAGAGAAGGGATGTTATCCTTTCACTGTGTTAGCACTGTCAGAAAGCATCCATCATAATGAGGTGAGTGTCACTCAAAATGCATTGCACACTCCCCAGCTTTAATATTCTGCAGGTGCAGTCTTCAATTAGGTATGAGATTGATTTGCCAGACAACAGTAGCAAAGGGCAGCGAGGACCCCAGATACTTCTCTGGCTTCAGACCAATTTAGTTTTATCCCTGCAAGGAATGAACATGAAAAACTAACCCCAAATGCTCTTGAATTTAGGGATGTGGGTGTTGAATTTTGAATTGAAATTCCAGCTTTCTTCACTTTAGGGCATTCAGATTCAGCATATTAGAGCAAAAGAGGGTGAACTGTCAGTTCTTATCCTTTGAATATTACACCAAGCTGGTAGGGCATATTTGCAGCACTCACTGAGATATGTACTTTCCCTTCTTCTTTCAGCTAACAAAGTACAGAAAACTGCAACACATCTTGGAAGAAGACCTCATATATGACCAAATTGAATGCGTTAAGAAATATTAGGTCAAATAATGTTTTTTTTTTCTATTTCCAGATCACACAAGAACAATGAAAAATGGGACTCCCAAGAGAAGCTCCAGTCTGCTTAGTCTGAACCCTCCTTTCACCTGCATGATAGTACATGCTGCTGTGTCAGCTCCTGCAGCTCTCAAACAAGCCTAGCATGTGTTCCCATCTCTATATGCAGCAAGCTAATTCCCTGAGTCCAAAACTAGGGAACAGCCCTGCCTTGCAGGAAGCAAGAGTTGCTGCAGGCACCAAATTGTAGCCAGACTACGATGTGTGTATCTTCCCTGCATTGGTGTAGGCTACTGCAATCAATTCCCTCACTGTAGATGTCAGATGTACCTGAATGAACTCAAAAGTGCTTGCTTCTCTATGGTTTCTGAAACCCATGTCAGTAAAAATGGAAGAAATCAATTTCTAGTGAAAATTGTGTGGCATTCAAGGTGAGTGAACATATGTTGCATGAAACAAATTGTAGTGATGATACGGTGAGCATCAAACTATGAAAGGTTTCTTGTCATGGCTATCCTCTAAGGCTACTGAATCAGAAGATAATTTCAACAGGAGCTCAGGACAATTGTAGCACATTAAAATGAAAGTGGCTTGTTCTGAAAATATGCAAAAATATGTGACAGTAGCACTTTAATAAAACTATGAAGATACCCTTCACCTCTGGTCAATCTTATTTTCTAAACAAGACACCTAGTGAAGTTACATTAAAGTTGTAATGCAAGCACTGAAAAGTTACAAAAAAACCTGGAATTAAGCTTTCTGTGTATTTCTGCATTTCTATCTGTACAGCCCTGGGCAGTCCCCTTCCTGTGTATGAATTTTGGCAGTTTGACTGAGGATCACCCACAGTTTTTTTCTGCAAGACTGTCTCATTCAGTGCCCTGGGTGGACAGCACTCAGTGATTGAGTGGCTTCTCAGTATTTTTGTTTTACAGTCATATTTCAGTGCATGCCCCATGGACACATTTATTTTATGCTACTCAAACCTTTCCATGTGTCAGAATTATAGATGTCCTCAGGGAATTTTTCTATGGTGTTACTCATTGTAAATTTTACTTTTGCAGTATTTTGGGGTGTCAGAGGTGATAGTATCTGATTTTGATATTGAAGAAAGGCAGACAGATTAAGCTTGAAATTAGCCCTTAATTTGAGGCACCAAAGAACTTATATTTTGTAGAGTATTTATTGCAATTACTGATCTAGCTTTTGGTAGCAATTTTATGTCAGGAATAGGCACAGAATGATTGGCAGCCTGTCCTAATTACAAGACCACTCTTTCTCTTACAGAAATCTCGTCTTTCTCAACACAAGCCTTTCAGCCTCTGCTACAGATGCATTGAGGGACCTTACATCAGAAATCTGAGCCATCCCAGAAAGCGGTCCACCTCATGAAAATTTTACTCTGAGTGTTTGAGTCCACTCTTTGAGCTAACGGAAGAACTGAGAGATGATGACACCTTTTATGTGATCCAGACAATACTAGAAGAAAATACGAACATTACACAAAACTCAACACTAAATCCAACATTTGGATGGTTTTGGAAGTTGATCTTAGATCTAACAGTATTGTTCACTAAAGACAGAGGGTGTGGGCAGCAGCATCAAAAGCAAAGTGGTGTGAAGATCATAGTTGCAACAGACCCTCCCCAGTTTCCCTGCCAGGAACAGCTGGAGGGAAGCAGGTGGTATCAAGTGTTCAGCATAAAGCCTTGACATGATTAGAAAGAAAACTAATAAACAGTTATTGTCACTCACCCATACTCCTACATCATCCTACATCCTCTTGGTATTTCTTAGAGTAACTGTAGATGCCTCCTGGCAGCTGTCACATTAGCCCTTCACCATACAAGGAGATGGGAAACTAACTGTTACGACTTTAACTGGTTGCAGCATTATATTTCTCCTAGAAACTTTCAACCTCACAGCAGAGAATTTTGTTGGATCTTGTCAATATATGTTCCTCTTAAGGTAAAGATAATTAAAGTTTCTCTCAAGTGAACAGTTTTATTTAATCTGTTCCTTCATGTGCTTTTACCCCCTCCAAATTCTCAGTTCCTCATTGTATACCTGAAGCCTTCGAGTCTTCCCACAGGATTTTCCATGCAGGTGCTCACTGCCCAAACCTGCTCTCCCCTATGGACTCAGTGTCTCTGCTTTCCTACCAAGCACTGCCCCACAGCAGGGCTCTTTCACACTCAGAGCCTGGTTTCTTGCCAAGTCTTTCCACTTGAATTCTGTCTCCTTACATGAGCAATGCAAAGTAGCAGACAACTTTAACTCAGCATCGCTACTGACTGTCAATGATGATGGTTTCTGTGGCAGTTAACAGAGAGCAGAAGACAGCTGACATGTGTCACTCCATGACCTGCTCTTAAACAATTAAATCATTTGCAAAAAAGTTATGTGTGTCTACCAAAGAGCTGGCTAAATGACACAGTTCCTTCTGTTTATCTCTGTATCTCTGACGTGCAGCTCATCTAAAGCTGGTTGTCTGTTAAAGACAGAAACAATGGACAAGCTCCTGAAAAATACCCATTCCTATCAAGAAATTCACGATCCTCTGCTACACAGCTAATAAAATTAAGGCTGTTAACAAACTGAGATATCAAAATTCAAGGAGCCAACTGCCTATGTGGACCTATTTAAATAAAGACCAGTGTATTTACATGACAACCTCGTGAAATGTCTGATATTCAAAGAATTCACACTGCAAGAGGGCTGTTCTGTTTCTCTTGAACAGATACTACAGTGATGTAGGTTTTGTGTATGGATATTCTCTTATATTTTTTTATTGATTTAAAATCAATCAAACGGAAAATCAAATTGGCAAATGGAATTATCAAAGTGAGCTAAGACACTGCCAAATGTTAGTTAAGTGGGAGCACCAATTATAAATGAAAAAATGTGGAGCTTGCCTGCTAGCACTACATTCCTTGACTCCATCCTTATATCTTTTATGGAATGGTCTTTGTCTAAAAAGAAAAAAAAAGAAGGAATGAAAGGAAAATATTAGGGCAGCAAATATACAAAGAAAACTAACTGGTTCGGTACAACAATTTACAATCTAAAATAATTGTAATGATTTTGAAATGTTTAAATTGCACTATTAAAAAAGTTTGAAAAAATATAAAGTACAAAGCTGCAACATAAAAATATAACAGTTTCAGAGCATCAAAGCAGTGATCTATTTAGTGCCACACCCACATCTCAGCCCAGGCATGATTCTGCAGAGGAATGTGTTCAAATCATTATAATCGACAACTGCAGCATCATCAGGGATCTTTATTCCCTAAATCTCATCACAGTTATAGATGATTTGTAGATGATCTTCTTCTGCAACTGCTCATCCTTCCTAATATCCTGATAAACTCTCAGATGCAATGGCAACCAGTGGGAATGTAAATTTGATACATTAAAAATAAAGAATAAACCCCTTAAATTTTCCTTTTATCCATGGTAACAAGTTGTTTTTGATTTTCACTGAACATTTTAACTATACTTATGTCCATGTGGTTCATTCCATTCATAAAACCAAAGAAATTAACTTCCAAATAAAACTGTGGTGAAAACATCGGGCTAAAAATGTTCTTTATGATATGCTGATTTTTTTACACAGTGCACATCAGATAATCTGAACCAATAGTCCATATGTAGGAGCCATTTTGTAGTATAATTGTCAATATGGAGAGATATGAGTTTGATTTAGAGACTAAAGGTAACTATGCTCTCCCCATAATCAGATTAATTATTGCCATTATTAAATATTGACATATTGCTTCTATTCTGAATACTTTTAGTTTCAATACTGGCTTTGCCTTTTTTCCATATTAAATATTTCACAAACATTTTGAGAAAGTGAATTTGCTTTTGAAAATTTAATGAAAAACAGTTTTGGATACCATCTATAATTCTTTCTTATTCTGACAGCTGTTCTAATGTTGAATAATACAAAAGATCATTCTATTGCCAGCATAGCAGGCATTTGGCAAAATCCTTTAAGGAAGAAATCCAGGATTCTAGGACAACCAGTAAGGCACTGGGATAGAAACCACCTGCCTGCAGCACTGCTCCACGATGTGTACGCAGGAATCTGTTCCTCACTGGACACTAGGGTGAAAAATCTGAAAACAAAAAGAAATGCAAACGCAATTGACAACATCCAGGAGGACAAAACAGCCTGAAGATCTTAAGCATGAGATCTGCCATGAATCTTCAGTACTACTGCAGAGCATTCCCCAAAGGGACAGATGGTAGGAAATTCTGCATCATATTTGGTTAACCTGAATCCATTTATAAAATCAATATTACATATCCTTTAAAACTCGTTGTCACTTTTTCAGTGTTTATAATCTTTTAGAGAGCATACTCAGATAAACTGAAAAATCAGACCTGTGCTACCTTTATCTGATTCTTTCCCAGGAAAAGAAACTCTTTCAAATGTCCATTTAATCCCACTCCCCAGACATGATGATTTATTGTTTTCATTGCTGGAAGAAGTAAAAGAGAAAAGTGAATTTTTGGAATACATATTTAAAATTATTCTAAATTAAAGTTATTTTAAAAGGCATTTTCTTCATTAGAGACCTTAGTTTCAATTTTGCATAATTTAAGAGGGTAAACCCCACATATTGTTAAAGGCAAAATATTTAATTACATAACTGCAATGGTTGGATGAATGACAGATGCTTTCAGCTCATGAACTTTAAGGAAAAATCCTTTTGGCCAGGTGCCTGGCCCTCCTCTGATCTCCATGGGTTTTTTGTGGGGATTGTGTCTTACTCTCCTAGAAACTCCATATCAGGAATTGTGAAGTTACATACAATGTCACTGTACCTTTTTTAGTAGATGGTGAGATTTTTGCTGATACAACAAGAGAATGGGTTTCCAGAAAATTATGTAAGTAATGTAGGTGTCACAGATCTGCAGAATAGGAGTACCTGACGCTGAGGATCTACACTCCTCTCAATAATTCTTAAATCAGGTTGAGGTTTTGGGGGATGAAGGCTCCCTTGTGTGGTCCAGAATAGACCAACTTTACCTGGTTTTGATATCTTACTGCTACAGTGAGAGTCTTCCTGCATATCGTGAATCTTAGTTGTGTATGCAGAAAACTGAATCAACACTGTGACCTTACTCACTAATCACATCGAAACAATGGTTTATCTCATGTTTGCAGTGCAGAATATTAAAAAAGCCCAAATCCAATTAAAATATGATTCATATAACAAAATTTTATTAAAATAGCACTGTTCCCAAGACCTGTGGTTCCCTCAGAGGAGGATGAACCAGCTGATTACATCAACTATTTTATTTAGTCCTAGACCTCCAACAGGCCTCCCATGTCAGCCATAGCACTGTGAATTGCAAGACCTTGGGATTTCCAAGGTGTTCTTTATGGTGCTCTGGGCACTCCTGGATGAGGTAAGTAGGGTTTTGCCCTTGCTCAAACAGTATTGCTTTGTTTTGGCAGTGTTTATATGTCAATATTCTAAGAGGGCCCTGGAAGCAGAAAACAGAGCCAGATCATCAGAGCCTCCCTGACATCGCCTGAAAGTCCTGACCTTTACGCTGGTCACGCCTGCATAATGTGAAGGAAACAGCTTCAACAGGAGGGACAAAACAGCCATACCTACAAGTGACAGCCTGGACACCAGAGAAGTTTCCTGGGAAAATAGAAAAGGACTCCCTCATCCCCACGGCCGATGGATGAGTTCCGTAGCTCAGTCTACTGCTGTGCCCTCCCCACCTGGACTGGCACTTACAGTGTTTTCAGCATTCCCAAGCTCTCGAAGCCATGTCTGGGTAGGAAGAAGGGAAGGGCACATGCTTTGCCAGTTCTAAGAGAGCTTGTGTCACCCTCTTGGTAAGAATTACAGAACTTAATTAATTAAAAAATCAGGTGTCTACATATTTCAGGCATTGACATAGTCAGACAGCATCTGAGCAGAGTCTTTGAGTATCTATATTTGGACTGTAGTCCAGAGAGGCAGTTTGGTAGGATGTCAGCATGACAAATGTGACAGGCTTATATAAATCTTCACCTTCTCTTCTGAAAGATAGTTAATGGAGCTTGGAATTAAGGAGAGTGCAGATGTGAGATCCGTTCCATGCTATGACTCTGGTCATCTGGCTCTCATACTGGTTCTGGAGGAGAATCCAGGTGCTTTGTGCTTCAAATTTTTGTTCAGATGCCATCCTTTCCTTGACACTGCCAGCAAAGCTCTTCCCCCTTCCTATTCTCCTCCCTGAGCCAGCAGGCACTTTAAATATACAAGTACAGCTGAAACTTTCATTTAGATTCCTGATGACTGGCACCACAGTTATTATATCCCCAGACTGACAGTTCCTGCTGATTGGTGCCACTCAATTCAGAAAGCAATATCACTTTGATATATCAACCTGGCAACTGCCTGCAGGAAGCTATTCTAGTCCTTCTCTCTGAATTTCACTCTAAGAAATATACTCCTTTCAACAGCATTTTTCATGGAAAAAAGGCAGAACATTTCAGAGTGGGGATGGGAAGCTCAGTATGCCCCCATAGCCTTAAACGAGAGCACCTTTTTTTTCTTATTGTGGAGGTAGTAACTCCACATGACATAAAGATCCTAGGAACAGCCTTTACTCCAGCATTTTACACACTTGAAAAATCCAAGTCTTATTCATAGAAAAAGGAAAGGTTTTTTAAAAATTTACCACTGACCTCTATGTCCTTTATGAAGAATTTGACATGTTGGTGTTTTAAGAATTTGTTGTTTGATGTTTCAGCTCAGGCTTTGTTGTGGAGCTCAAGGGTCAAGTAGTCAAGATGTTAATGGAGAAAAAACAGTTGGTAGAGTGCTCAGCAGCACTTCAGCTGGGAGGATTAGGAGAGAGTTCCCTGGGATACTGACAGTACTCAACTGCTGCCAAGTTAGGGGACAGACCACTTGCCCTATGTAGGAAATGGTGAGAAGTAAAGACAAAAGCATAATGTTTAAGAGTTTATCTCAAAGGTGAAAACTAACACAAGTGGAACACAAGAAAGCAGATAAATGAATTTTATTTATACTGTGTAGAAGGAAGAAAATCTGAAATCAACGAGTTGCAGATTTAGAATAGAATTAGATTTCAGTCGCTGTGTGTTCCCATGCATACTACCATTGATGACCTGGTAAAAAACCAAGCATGTTCTCTTGCTTCTGACAGCCAAAATCCTTTCTATTTTCTTCCAAAAGATGGTATCAAATAAGCTGAGTCATGACCAGCTCTTCCCAATCTTATTTCTAACATGGCGGTCTCAGGACATAAATTTTCCCTCTGTCCCATAGCACAAGCAATAGCTGAACTTGAGCGGGCAGCTGGAGCTGGCCTCATGGGGTACTCTGATATGTACACAAGACAGTCTTAAGGATCCATCCCTTAGGTCTCCTGTAGTTCCTCTGCTTAATATTTTTTTATGCTTAAAAGTTTTCCTTCAGTTTCTGGAGAAGAATTGCCTGACCACTACTTATTTCACATAGATAGAAATGCAAGTCAGAGCCTCTGGTTCAACCTGAAAGCTCTGGGAGCAGACACAGGTCCATGCTGTGAAGTGTTTTGTTAGAATTGCCAATAGCAAGAGCCCAAGGAATTTCCAGAAATGCAGGTGGCTGCTTATGATTTCTTTATCTTCTCTGAATGTGATTGCATTCCTTTTAGCTGTTGTGTGTATCATCCTTCTATTTAGAGTTATTTTCTAAGTGTATCTGGAGGGCACTGGAAGGCTCTTAGTGAAGCGGCATTGCATGCTTCGGTAAGGCTGAATGAGAATATTCATTCGATGGTTTATTTAAGAAAGAAGCAGATGTTTGTGACATGTCAGAAATGTAAGAACACTTTATTTTGGTGAACTGCTCCTATCAGTTCCTACAGATATTTTTCATCTGTGCACATCTCCAAAGAAAGAATGTATTTAAAAACAGCAGAAAACTCCTGAGTTCTCAAACATGCTGCTGCAGATGGAGGTCATACCACTCCTGTGCACTTTGTTATTAATACAATCGTAGATGGAGAAGGTGGCAACACCTGTTGTATTAAATCCTATTAATTGAATGCCTGGTTAAAATCACCAGGCATTTTTTAAAGATTGCTGTATAACTACTAGCTACAGTGCTTTAACAGCCAGTTATTCGGCAGGTTTCCCCAAAGATTTGAACTGATTTCCTTGCAATAACAATGTCACTATTTCTTTATCTTCTGCTATCACCTTTTGGTCCCCTTGTTAGGGTGTAACATTTTACACTCTTTTTATCTGTTTACATAGAGACAGAAAAGCAATTAGGTCTCCTTCTTAAGCACAGCTATGAAAGGAGATGCCATGATGTAAAAGAGGCTTTTTTAATCTTTCTTTCAAAGCTACTGTTACTTGCATGAAGCTGTATTTCTGAATGACTTTATTGTCAAGAAGTTAGAATATGAGGTAACTGACAGCTCTCTCCATCTGCACACCCTCACACACTCATTTACATGCATGAAAGTGAGAGAGGAAAAAAGAAAAAAAATACTATATTGTCATGGACTCTTAAAGCAGCTGCATATAATATTAAATTTTGGTGTTTGTACTGGTAGACATGCAAAATGTTTCTGTCCAATTAGCAGGTAAGTTGATTAATGGACTACCACCTAAGTGGAGCACAATTGATTGTGATCAAGCTACCAGCAACAGTGCAGTCACCCTGTTTGCTCAGCAGTGTGCATGCACAGTGTCTGAGAGGAGCAGAAGTGGTTGCCTTGCCTTGAACCCTCCCTAACCATGCTGTGAGACACTTTGTCCCACACAGTGAAATGTATCTAACCCCCCATACTAAGAACCATGTAAAGGAATATTGCAAAGAATCTACTGCCTCCTTACCAAGGATTCAGTCAAGTAAAATTTGTATTTAAAATAATCCTCATTCAGAAGTGCAGAAAACTCCCTCTGTCCATAGAAAAATATTTTGGATGGTATCAAGAATGATTTAAAAAGTCTTTTGTGGGAGGAAAAGAAATTTTGGGACTATTCTTAAAATTCTAGTATCTTTCTTATATAAAAAACAAAGAGTGTTCCCAATGAAAACAAAAGGATGACAAGCGAAAATTTTTCTAGAAAATGTTTCTATTTCTGGTGCTTACTCCCTTTTGCACCTTCTTTTTTGCAGAAATGCATCACCTGGTCAGATGAGTGATGCTGATGCAGTTGGCAAGTCCTCCTTGTCTGGTTGTTGAAGGCATTGATTTACCTCAACATGTCAGTCACAGCTCACAGCAAAGCTATGAGATTTGCAAATTACAGGCTTTTTTTATTAGGCATAAAATGAAGAAGATGATTTTTTTTTTAAATATAAAAAAGCTGAAGATGGAAATGACCCCTTGGGTGGGAGAGAATCTGTGTGTTTCTCTCCTAAGCCCTCCTGGAGATTTCATAAAAGCAGACTGAGGTGGTGAGGCTGCCAATCTCTTCCTCCAGCTGGTTGTCACTACTAATGACCTTTCCACCCAAAAAAGTTGACAGTTTTGTTTGATAAATTTAACCACTAAAAACATATCTTGATAATGAATGTCCTTTTCTTAATTTTTAATTGGCTTAATTTTTAATTAGCTTAATTTTTCAGCATATTCAGTGAAATAGTATCAACATATTGAGCTGAATGGGGAGCTTTCTTTGAGGGGAAAGGGGTACAATATCCCAGAGAATTCTCAAAAAATAGGAAACACTTCATAATATGAATCAACAATCTGATTCATAGTGTTGGCAATAAGAACCATGTCTGGGTGTAAGATGTCCTTGCAGATGTCAGTCAAAGAAGAGAACAATGGATGGAAAAGAAAAGAGCGGGGAGAGGGAACACTGCAGAATTAAATCCCAGCCTTTTGTAAGTGGACATTAAAGCACTGATTTCACATAAATGATAGTAGTCTACTGAAAAGGAGAAAATAGATATAAGATTTTGACAGACTGGTTTCATATAACCTGGAATTCATTCACTTGTGAAATGTCTTCTACACTGACTCACAGGAACTGGTGCCACAAGACCTGTTGCATAATGCTCCACCTATGTTTCTCTCACAGCAGTAAAGAGAGGTGAGAGAGTTACTAACGATGTATCAGACCCTTGAAGTCTCTGTAAGTGCTGTCAGGACAGCATAGCCAATTTATAAATTCTCAACAATTAGTAACTCTTGATTACCTAGATGTTTTGCAACATTTCAGTGTTCAAACTTGACAAAGTTCCATTGACACAATGCTCACATGCTTATATTTACTTGCCAATATGTATTTCTGGAATCCATCAGAGGCACTATTTGAACAGAGATCTGATCTTATTTCTCACACTTTAGAGGCTCAAGGCCTGATTTCTATTCACTTGAAAGCTTCACAAAAAATTCTAGAGGCAGTGATGTTTGTGCTTCAAAAGGTGGCAGTCTGCCTCTGAATAGTAAGTGAAAGTGTGCTCCAAACTTGAGGGAACAAGAGAGGTGGTGAACAGTACATCAATCTCAATACTGCAAAGTGCTAAACACTCAAGCACTGCTCCACTTAAAGCACTTAGAACAAGGGACCAGTCCCCTCCTGAAAATGGACCCATGCAAACATACTTGTCTGGATTGAGTAAAAGGCTCTGGTACATTGGAAAGCTGGGCTCATGGCTCCCTCTGCGACACAGGATATATAGCTGGGTTGTTTTGATCAATTCTAGTAAAAGTCTGCATAAATCAGGTAGTGGAGTCAGCTTGTATGTTTGTCTGTTTTCAGCAGCACACTGGTGGACAGAAAAGGAAAGAAAACGAGTAACATATTTAGGATGTTATGAACCATTGACCTATATTTTGAAAAAAAAAAAAAAAGGAGTCAAATTTGTGCAGTGTCTTAGTTTTAGAGTACTCTGATTAAAAAATAAAATTTAAAGAAATTGACCTAAAATTTGCCTTATGAATATTATCCCCATCAGATGCTTCAAAATATGTACAGATAAATAAAGGCATTCAAAATCAACATTCACTTTGAACAAAATAACTGCCCTAGGTATAGAATAATCTCAAATTTTGAGTCTGTATGTATAACTGTGTGTACATAAATATATAGGTATATATATGCTGTTTTCATGTTCCTGAAAGAACTTTTGTCAGACATTATGTGGATGCTTCTGAGTGGATATTCAACACCAGTTCCTCTACTGAAATTATGAAAAGATAATCACATTAAGAGAAAAAAATCTGTAAGTATATTACAACATTTTGACCATAGTTGTAAACATTTTGATGTCCCAGGAAAAGGAAATCTCCTCACTGAAATATACTCTGTCAGAGTTGAAAGATAAATGTCTTTAATCATTTGCTGTTTCCATCATCATGGCTAGGCTTTGCGAACGAAGATTTGAGAAGGGCTCTATCCACACTTACTGCAAGCACCCTGATGGCTGAAAAGGCCAGTGCAAGATAGACAAGTCTGGTTGCAAAAGGCACAGCGGAAAGACTCCTTAGGTGGTATCGGCAAGACATGGTTCTTTCTGCTTTGTCTTTTCTCGTCAAGAATGATTCTACGTGAAGGAAGCTCTTTTCCAGTTTGTTTTATCACTCAAAACAGGTTTAGGACATAATTTCTATGATCATACCCAGACATAGTTTCAAAGCACATTCCCTTCACATCCCTTCCCTTCTATTACTACTAAAACTGCACTGCATTGAAATATTTGAACCTTTGCTTTTTACACCTGTTCTCTGAATTAGAATCTATCAGTCTTAGGGTACTTATCTCATAAAATAGCAGATTGGAAAAACTAGTAAGTTACACCCAAGAAAGAGTAAGCCTCTTTGTCCATTCTTCTTAGAGCAAGAGACTTGTTTTTTCTATTTTTACAAAATCCATGTCTTTGTAGCAAAGGTTTCCTTCACCTCAGCTTGTCTTCTTTGTTTCATATTGGGCCAGCCAGCATTCATTATATTTCTGTGCAAAGCATCAGATCCTTTAAAGTAAAGCAGATTTTGCAATTATTCTGATTATCTCAGTGCTGCTACATGGTTGTATAAAACATTTACTTTTTTATTTAATATTAGGAATATTAAATAATATAAGGAAAATACTGTTTATGTAGAGAAAATATCCATAAAGAAATGTTTTCTTTGAACAATAGTACTGCATTAAAGTGTCATTGCATAAATAGAAGAGTTTCGTATAAACATTAATCTTGTAGTGCAATAAAAATGATCAAATGTCAAAACAAAATGCACCTGTGAAATATTTCAAATATAGAGGAGATTTGTAATGTGTTTGTTTTGTTAAACTTAGAAAAAAGAATAAAAAGCATTCACTTCTGCATTTTTCTGATTGCTTTTTTATTTCTATACAAAGGGAGCATCAGTGCATGTGAAGAAAACAGTTCCACTCAGTAGGGCACATAGCTCAGAGCATTCTGTCCCATTTTCAGTGACCTGGAAAGCATGAAGGCTGTTGTGCTGCAAAAAGGGAAAAAAATGAAAAAGAAGGGGAAAAAAAGGATATAAAGGGGAAAAAGAGAGAGAGAAAAAAATACTTACTAGTCTAGCTGTATACAAACAGTGTCTTCATCATCAATATAAATTTAAAACCTATTAGTTTCCTTGGAGAAAGCGATTATCAAGGAAATGGAATCATGTTGCTCTGTCTCACCATGGTTTCATTTGGGAAATGTTGAGAAACAACACTGATAATGAATTTGAAAAGCAACATCTCTGCTGCTGTCAAAACAAAACTAATAAATAAAAAACAAAAAAGCCTGACACTGGAAAAAGCAATGGGACAAAGCCTCTCATAAGAGAACTGTTATCACATAGGACACCACTGACTGAAGCACTATTTTACTACACAATATAATGATATATTATTCTGGTTATACAAAATAAATTTGAATAAATTCCAGAATGATCACACAGTGATGACAATTCCTCACATCCACATTGAAATAAAGAAGACAATAGGGCTTCTTTCCATTGCTGTATACATCACCTTTTCCATAGTCATCCTGTCACTAAAAGATATGTGTTACTGCTTCCTCTTCTCTCCTGTAGAATGACTATGTCACTCACCTGACAAGCATTTAACCTTCAGAGCCAGACATAGGCACAAAAGGGCATCAGTTTTGTGGGTATTCATGGGATGAACAGGAAGGGAATTTGGGCAGCAGCAGTGCTGGATAAGGTAGAGGTAACAGCCGAGATGATCAGAAAGATTACTGATCAAGCACCGTTATGGGCATGACAAAAGCTTTGCTGACAGTGGTAGTATTTCACATAAGTTTTCACATGCCACAGAAAGTCATAGGCACCTTTAAATTCACAAAATTTAATGAAGCTGTCACATTGGCTATGGGACCACTACATGAGTGGGACTTGCAGAACATGAAAAAATGATTAGCCATGCAGAAGAGAAAAAGCTGTTTCTACAGTAAAAGGTCCCTCTGACTCAGGGCCATGATGATTGTTACTGTTTGGTTTTAATGAGACACCTTGTTGGTGACCAATGGAAACTTCTCAAGCACTGACAGCACAAGCTTGACTTGTGACAATCTGTAGTTGAAAAAGTGCAAATTAAGAGGAAAATTTCCAGAAGATTGAGACTTGCATTTGTGATCATCCTTTGCAAAATTTATATCTGCAATTATAGAAATCTCAATAGTGCTAATTCTAACTTCCAGATTGCTAAAAGCTTAAGTCATTTAATTGGAAAGAGATGTGAAAGCAGAGCACACCTTTCAAAACACAAAGCAGATTTTTCCTTGCAAACTGGAAAAGATGGTCTTGGTCTGGCTAAAAACATCCGTCAGTGATTGACACCTTCATTGTAAGTTATTCTTCATATGATAAATCCAAATACCTGTAGAAACTCATATCATTTCTTCTCATATTACAGCCAATGTTTAGGTACTATGGTGTAATGTGTTTGCACTGGCTTCCTGCAGCTTCCATCTTTGACTGAAAGTCAAAAGTGACTGAACTAGTCACTTTTGTGAAAATTATTAGCATCAGAAGCAGGTGAGAAAAACCCAGTATGATAGAAGCATCAGAAGAAATCTGTGCAATACAAAGAGCCTACAAGGACTAGTTTGTTCAGTGTAAACCTACAATTAATCATGTTTGTTTTTAAAACTGATGAAATGTACAATAGCATGACGGATGTCTTGCTTATCATTCCTCTCACAAAGATTATTCCGAGAAAAGATTACCTTTGTATTTAAAGTTATTAGCAATTAGTCCTGCTTTTAGACTGGAGAAAAAGTGGAAGATCTATAAAAATAACATTCCAAAACAAAATTAGCTTTAAATATTAAAATCAAGAAAATTATACTATCAAAAAGAAATTACTATCACTGAAATGAGACTCTGTCTCATTCAATGGAGCCGTATAAAAATTTAAGACTCAACTGCATCAACTAGGTTCTCAATAAAGTGAAAAGTATTGTGATGTGGTTTTAAAATCATGTGAAAATCAGATACACTGAGAGAAAATAGTGCTGGAATGGTGACATCTAAAATGTAAAAAGGCTGTCCAAAACAACACCAATCATTACTTAGGAATATTTTACTGTTATGCTGTCATATGCTTGTGTGGGAAAAAAAGGGAAGAGGTAGAACAAAACTTTCTTTAAGATGGCAGTTTAATGAATGAAAAATTGAGATCACAGAAGTATAATCTCTGATTAGCATATTATGTAAAGACATTGTAACTACAAAGAAGAATTTTTTTAAAGAGTCCAGTGTCTGTACAAAAATCACATGAAGAGAGTAATCAACATGAAACCAAATACATAAATCTCAACCTAGTACCCATACTTTTAATTTTGCAATGCAATCTATCAAATTATGTTTATATTGTCACACACAGCCTTAAATTACACACGGAAGACTGGAAAAGTGAAATGTATCATAGCCAAATGTAAAATGAACTTAAGCAGCAAATTCTGTCAATAGCATATTATTATTATAGCATATTACCAACAAATTTCCCAAGATTTCTGACTGGTGTTACACTCAATACAATCCAAGCTGGCCAAAACTTCCATCCAATTATCCAGCTTCTTTGCTTACTGTTACTGGGTTTGGATTTTTTTTTCCTCACCAGCACCTTTGTAGTCTTGACTAGATTCTTCCCTTAACTTATTTCCTGAAGACTTTCTTACATTCAGGAAAGATATTGGTTGCAATTGTTGAGAATGAGAAGAATATTTGACTATTAGAAGCATATAGCTGGCAGCTGAGTGGAACACATGTCACCTTCTCTTTCAACTAATTTACACTAGATTTTGAAGAGCACTGCAAGTGCCAGGTCTTTGAGACCTTGGAGAGAAGGAAGAGTTACACATCACCTCCTTTTCTATTTCTCCATTGGCTCCTCTATCTGTTGAATTGAACACCAGTATGCTGTCTTCTCTGTTAGTATTCATTTCAGCTTATGTCCTCTGCTAACTCTTCCTGTAAATTCACTCTCAAACTGATAATTATGACAAAATCAATCTTAAACTTTTAAAACAAGAAATACTCTTTCTCATGTTGCCCCTGAGACAGTCACAGAAAATATCTTAAAGCAGCTCTATTAACTCAGAACCTCTCCCAACATTTGTCTGCCAATATACTCCCAGTAAACTATATGTTTATATATATGTTGCACTGTTCTGTGCAGCGGAAATATGCTAGGAACTGCACAGCAAGGTCATGGTCACTGAATGACATGGTCCTTGTCTAGGCACTGTGGTTGCCATATTATAAAAGGGACAGTTGCTATATTACGAGAGACAGTTCAGTTGCCTAAATAATCTAGAGACATCTGTAATGCTAAGTATCTGAGGTGCAAGTATAAGGCTCCAAGGTTGGAGATCCCACAGCTCTCTGTGTGATCTGTTCCTGTGTTTCAATATTTTCATGGTAAAAAATGTGACACTTTATGGCAAATTCTAAGAAGAATTTCCTGAATTGCAGCTTGTGATTGGTGTCTCTCATCTTTTCATTCTGTGCCCTTGAACAGATTTTAGCTTCTCCTTCCCTGCACTGTCACATTAAATAAGTTTATCTAAGATCCCCTCAAATCTTTTCATGTCTGAATGGGTCTCCTAGCCTCTCCTCATACATAATGTTCTTTGGTCTCTTACCAACTTGAAAGCCTCCCCTGGCCATGATCCACTGTGTCCATGTCGTTGTGAGTAGAAATTATATGGACTCCAGATATGGTCTTCCAAGTGCAAGACAGAGACAAGGAGAAAAAAATCACTTTGCCTGACTTGTTGGCTATGCTAAGTGAAGGCACACCACTGGCTCATGTTCAGTTTGTTGTTAACTGAGACCCCTGAAGTTGATTTATTTGGTTGGTTGTTTTCTATTTTGGCAAAGATACTTTCACAGGCCAGTGCTACTGGGGTAATGCTAACCTCAGTGAAGAAATCTGCACTTGCTGCAAGAAATCACATTTTATTGATGTTAACTGTTTTTTACTACTCTGGAACTATATTTCTTTGTGTGGAGAGAGAACTCTTATTGCCTCTCCAGTCTGGTAATGCAAGCTATATCTTCAGCAGTAGATACATAGACACCAAAATGAAAATGTGCAAGCTTTGTAAAATACCAGCTGATTACCTCAGAAAACCAGTCATTTCATTTCCTAGCCTGGTAAACTCACAGATGGGGTTACATCAAAATTAAGTTTTTCATCAGCTAACCAATAGGAAGAATTTAGGGTGGCCTATAGACTGTGTTTGGCTTTCTTTCAACCTCTTTCACAATGCTTTCTTCTAAGTTTCTAGGTGCAGAGTAAAGCAGCCAGGAAAGAAGAGGTGTTCATAACAAACATCTAATAAAAAAGCATAACCACACAGAAAGAAGAGAGAATAGAGGCTGCAGAGCTTCAGTGCAGACATTTATACCTAGAATCCGATAACAAATCCTGCCAAATTTAATTGCACTCAGCATTACAAATCTTACTTTGGTCTCTGCAGTTATGAGGCATTTGATCACAGCAAAGATTATTCCTACTTTCAACAGGAGAAAGCTATAGAGGCTTTGGGCGCAAACTGGGTGGATTTGTTGAGCACAAAGCTTGTATGTTATGTCTCTACTTGGCATTTTACTCACAATAAGGAATTAAAAACTCTCCCCGGTGCTACTGCTAAGGCATGATTCATATCCATATTTTCATAGAATCATAGAATGATTTGGGTTTGAAGGGACTTTAAAGATCACCAGTTCCAACCATGGACTGGGTCACTTTCCACTTCACCAGGCTGATCAAGTCAGCAGGTGTTTGGTTCTGTAACCCTAAGGGAAAAATGTGTAAATAAAAAGTGCCAGCATAGCATTAGAAGATACTAGGCATAGATGTCTATGCCTAATGAAAGCCATTAATAAATCTACTAGAAAGGTCTTCCCATTTCCCATCTTTTTTATCCCTAATATTATTATTTATTTGTAATGAATTCTATTATTTTGGTTTCTTTGTTATTTGTCCTGGCTTTTAGCCGAAGTCAAAACCTATAAACAGAATAGGTCCTGAAATGCAGACTTGTGAGTCATGCCTTGTATAATAGTAATTCAGGCTGAAAAGGCTTGTCTGAAATATTAACATAATGCTTTTCTTAGGAAAAAAAAAATTCAAAATACACAGGAGAGTCCTGCTTAAAAATTCTGGACACAGAAGCAGACCATGGTGTCAACGTAGGTTGCATTCAGGAAAAGTCATTTTCTTTGTTGAAGCATCGTATAATATCACTCAGAATTTGCTGCTAATTTTGTTCCTCAGATAATTAATGCCATGTATTAGCTTCCTCTCTCCAGTGTAACTCCAGTTATGCCTTATTAAAAAATACTGAACTTAGTGCAAGCTCAGTAAAGGAGTATTTTTTTAAACCTCACAATTTAGCTTTAACATCTCAGGCACAAGTAAAAGTTCTGACTGAAAGCAGAGGAAGAGGACCAGCGTCTGAACAGATGTTGGCAATTTTTTGTTTTAATTGAGGCAAAAGATTCTGAAGTTCAAATGGCATGAATCAAAGCACTCATTCTGGGGGAAAATGGCATGATTTAGGAACTAATAGAAAACTTGACAGAAACATTTTGACAGAGTGTTTTAAACTTTAGTTTGGGAGTGATGATGAATAAAAAAGAGATGAAGGGAAGGAAGAAGAAAGGAAGGGAGTCTAAGAGGTTTGGTGGTTTGTCTCTAAGTGGTCTGAATTTTAAAGCACTTAGAACTGAGTTACTGTTGCTTTAAAAACCAAGGTCTTATTTTCAGTGCTTTAACTTGGATTAGAGAAGATTTACTTAGCCACAGTATTCCCCTGATGCAGTGATTTGAAAACTATTCTAACTGCCCAAGCTGCAGGCAAAGGTAAGAAACACAGAACTATGATGCTTCAGACCTGGCATTTTCAAAAAGCTCTCTTTTAGTTGAATGTGAAATTTAGAATCTGGGAGACCTGAGACAGAAGTCACCTAAGACCTACTTGTAACTTCCTGATGTTAGGGACTACATTAAACTAGTCCAGCAAGTCACAAATTACTGTATCTTTTGTCCTAGCTTCTAGCAACAGTAGGTCAAATGAGTAAATCGTTGTTCAGGTTGAAAAATGATGTAGAGACTTTCCTTAAAATGATATTCATTCAGCAGCAAGCACTCCATCCAGCACTGAAAGGACTCCATCACTTCAGCATCCTAAGTTCATGATAAAGGAAGGCCAACTACATTCTTATGTCTTATTTTCTGTTTTGAGTAGCCTCTACAAAAGCTTGCAACATTTCCAAACACGTACATACTTGACATGCCATCCAGCAGAAAATATGCTGTACTCACAGACAATATATTGACATTGACTCAGAGACCTAAATGTGTCAAGAGATTGAGCACAGAGACCTCCTAAGCCAGACTGAAGAGGTGTGTGTCTAAAGCTATCTCTGTCTCCTAAACATGCATACTGTCTGTGCAGCTCTGCAATATGTACCTCTGCAAAGCTTGAAACTGTGCTGCAGAGCAAGCACACAGGCTACTATCAATACTTTTCTTAAAAAAAACAAAACAAAACAAAAAAATTTAAAAACTGTGCAGAAACAAAGAATTTTGGGTAGAAAAATAAGAAAAAATGATCAGAAGAAGAGTAACATTGTCTTCCATCACTTATGACTCACTCTCCAGAAACGTGAGACATACTTTTTCACGGTCACTTTAGGCTACAGAATAACAGGTATAAGTAGCTATTTAGAAGCCATAGAATGAAATCAGTGTATTCAATGGCTGCTTTGCTCATTATCTATACTAAAATCATGGCGTTTTTTGCCCCCCAACATAAATAAGATCATCCTCCTGATTGACATACTTGCTTAGGTTGGAGGGCACCTTTTGAGACTATACTCATGATCTTCTCGAACAGAACGTGCACATCAAGGCCCTGGGTTTTCAGTGCACAGAACTGTGCTGTATGCCATCATTTACCTTGTTTTGGTATTTAGCAAAACTACAGTTTGTCCCAAATAAAAGCAAAAAACCTAATGAAGCAGGTAACTCCACAAGAAGCTTGGGAAGATAATGGCCTCCTGCTTACAAGTGTTTCAGTTAACATTCATATATTAATTTCACTGTAGCTTTTTTCCAATGGTTGGTCTGTCATAATGGACTGTAATTGGATTCATGGTGATTACAGATTTTCCATTACCACCTTTCAATCAATCTTTTCAGAAAGAAAAGTGTCTTTTTCTTGTCTCATTTAGAGGGGACCTGAATTTCAACAAGGGAAACTGCAGACATTTTATCCATTTGTAACAATAGATGTTTTCATTTTAGAATTCATATCAACTTCCAAAGTTTCTCTGGTTAGCAATAATAAAAACTGGCACTTATATAATAACTCCTATCTGGGTATATTCATATCACTTATTAAGAGTAGTTCCTTAATAACTGCTCTAACCCCTAAGTATTTTTCTCTGGTTTATGAATAAGAAAAATGAATCACAGCTAAGGGACTGAAACAGGGCTCTAAGTGGCACCTGTATTTTACAAAAACAAAAGGACCAGTCACTTCAGTGAGAGCAAACTTACCGAATGTGTCATAAAAGATAAGGGTAAACACAGCAGTTCAACTCCAAGAACAGGATTAAGTTCCATATTAAGACTGAAATTTAGGGGCCCAATTAATTCCCTCAAAAACTAGGCATCTAGCAGCACATGAACTGCGGGTATGATACAGGAGCTAAAGCTTACATGTGCCTTCCTGGCCTAACTGCTGAAAGTGAAACAAGATGCCATTAGCCATCTAAGTTGGCACAAGTGCCTACGTCTAGACAACTGAATCAAACTCTGTGTACTGCTAGTGAAGGGAGGTATCTCCACAATAGTAATTGGTGATCTAGTCAACAAATGGGAGATGTTCTGGTCATGCTGACATGGACATCTAATGATTGAATAATTTTCTAGACTGCTTCAGATGCATAGGCACAATTCTGTGGCCTAAATATAGAAATATATAAATAATATATATAAAGATATTAATAGCATTTCTCCCTAAAGTAAATTAGTTATAAATTTGACACCAAATAAAATTATGTAGGTCCTTCAGGAAATGGATATGCTACTGGATAGGAAGCTGGAGGCTAAGAATGGTGCCCAGAGTGTCTACAATGTCATCAGATGCCTACATTTATGTTGAATCATACAAAACACCTCAAAGTAGATGTCTATATATATATGCCTATATGTGTCCAGGGGCTAACTAAGTTAGCTAGATATTTTTAGGCCACATGATTCTGACAACACCACCATTAGGCTTAAAGACTGACTGATTATGTTTTAGCGCCATTAAGAGTCACATTAAGGATAGCGTGGAAATCTCATTTTGAAAGACCAGAGAAAGGAAAATTTTTCCTTTAAAGAGGATAAAAAGGAGGAGCCAAGTATTACAGGCTGTTTAAATTAACTACAATTCTTTCTATACAGTTGGGCAGATCATCATACCATCTCGTTATTAGTACCTGCGAGGCAACAAGGAAATGAACATCAGCCAACACGGATTTGCCAGCAACTGTTCACATATAGCTGATCTAATTTCCTTCCACAGCAGGATGGTAGATTTTGTGGACAGAGAAACATTTTCTCTCATGAAATTCTCATAAATTAGTAATGTTGAATTGATAATAGCATAAAAAACTGTCCAGTGACTGCAATTATTAATATTTCACTGTTAAGGTAGAAGGATGCAATAGAAAGAATTTTTCAGGAGTCAATTGTATAGTTCTATTATATATTTTCATTAAAGATTTGGATGATCGAGCATTGAGTTTACTCATTAAGTTTACCATACAGGGAGGGACAGCCAGTATGTTGGAGAATGGAAACTACATTCAAAATAAGCTTGTTAATTTTGAGGGATACAATGGAAAAAAGGATAAAATTCTTAGCAGACCCATAGAAAGTACTACAGTTGGACAGAAATATTCAAATACATAAACAACATTGGGAAAAAACCATGTGGGGACCACAAGACAGCAAAGCCATGCTACTGTCAAATGGTGAAAAACATGAATAGATTTAGAAATGGGAGTATACACTCTAAAATATGTGAAATCATCTCCCTACTTATCTGTGCATTGGGTATTGAAAATATCTCACTAAAGTATTGTCCTGGTTTTGGCCAGGGCAGAGTTAATTTTTTCACCTCTCTGTGAGGGATTGGGGTCTGGAACCATGCATCTAAGTTGTTAACCTCTACCATCCATGTCACCACCCCAGGGTGGAAGTAAGGGACTCCCACTTCTGGGAAGAAGAGACATGGCTTTAGGTCATGGGGAAAGCATGGCAGGCAGAGGGTCTCTCTGCCATTGTTTTTCATTGTCCTAGGCTTGTTGAGAATTTTTGCATGTAAATCACCCTCTCTTTGTACATTTTTGTGATTACTATTGTTGCTGTTATTGTTTGTTTTCTTATCTCATTGCTGTTTCCAGTAAAGTGTTCTTATCTCAGCCCATGATCTCTGCCTTTTGTATCTGCCACTGGAGGGGAGGGTTTGGGGGGGGGAGAGGGGGTGGTTTAGTGGGAGTACTAAATTTGGGGATACCATTCCTAAACCACAACAAGTATCATATTCAATTTGGAGCATCATAATCAAGAAAAACATAGACCAGTTGGTTAGTGTGGAGGAAAAGAATGACAGTTTTCAGACGACTAATAGATATTCTCCATTAAGAGGGTTAGAAAGAAGTTCAGTTGATTAGTCTGAAGAGAGAAGGTGGAGAGGATGTGTGTCATGATTATAGGCGCCTTTATAATGCTTCCTGTTGCAAGGCAAACAGAAACAACCAACATTCCGTGGCAAACAGGACAAACTGGGCTTAAACTGAGGCATGGGAGGTTTAGAGCATTTTAGAATCTCTTCAAGAACCTGACAGTAATAATTAAACTAGTAAATTCTAGTAGTTTTGAAAGAGAATAAAGTAAATATTATTTTTTTATCATTTATCCATGGAAATGTAAGAAATAGAATCATTAAGATGCATAAAAGGAAAAATCCAATGCCTAACAGAATATTGTTTTACTTATAAGAAAGAAGGAGGGGGAAAATAACAGGTGACAGATGTTAATGGGCTAAGATCTATTATTTAATCAATATCCAACTTTTTTATGTGTTTAAGGAGTTTTTCATGTTCTTAATAATTATCTACAGTGTTTAGGCAATGTAAAATTTTCTATTTAGAAGATATTGTAGTACTAATTAGATGATTATGGTAGAAGAAATTGAACAGCACTAAATGAGCATCCTCAGTGCTCACTGAAGGATTCAAATGTGGTTTCTTTAGTTCCTGTATTTGTTCTGAAAGACAAATGGAGGCACCTCAAGCAAGTAGTTAATGGATTTGCTTCAAAATAACAGAATTCTTGCACTGTTTTTTAGAATCTCCATTTAGTTTTAAGAAATTATAACTACTTCATAGTTGATTACTTTTAGTATTTCTTACAGTAGGCAAAGGCAAATTGGGTGTCTTTTCTAAAGGTTTGATCCAGTGCTTTCCAAGCAGATGGAAGCATCTGCTAGCTAGATGCTAGCTAGGTTTTGAAAATTTGAACTCTGGCACATTATAATAGGAATCAGTTGTTCTGACCAAAACAGATTATATGTAGAAATATCTACTGTGACAATAAAAAGAAGAAAGCAAAATATGACTCTTACACAAAGAGCTTACTGGATTTTTATCATGATACCTATTATCTAGTTTATCCAAATTCATAGCCAGTAGTGTTCAAAGCTAATTGACTGTTTGCAGACCAAATATGACCAAACCACAAAGTATATTATGTATGAAGTTATTAAAAGATCCCCGAAATGCTAAAATGTCTAAAAGATTGAAGTCTTTGAAACCAAATTGGTTCTTCTCTCTCTGTTTGGATGTATAGCTTAAGCTGTACTGAACATGATCCATACAAACTGTGCACTGTATACAGTAAACCACTGTTCTAAAGATTAGCAAAGTATAATAAAATCATATCAACGAGAACCAGCAGGCAATAAGACCACTTCCACAGCAGGATGCTGCAAATGTTTCAGAGAATATAGAATATTTCAGTTTTAGGCCATATGTGAAATATTATTTTGCTATGCTAGCCAGGCTGAAATTAATTTCCCATTTTCATCTCCTTCTTCACAACCTATAGAAAACCATCTAATACACTATGATTCCCCAAAAAAGCCTTGATTTAAATCAGAAACACAATTTATACTGTTCAATCTTCTTCTCCTCCACTGATTTTACACCTTTCAAACAGGTAAATTTTTACTAAAAACAAGTTGTGGAGAATGCTTCTCATGCTCCTTTTTTTGTTTGTTTGTTTTTGTTTTGTTTTTTTTTTTGTAGTGGAGAAATCAAAATACCTTTTTATAAGAATAAACTCTCCAAGACTTATGTTGAGTGTTTTAGTCTCTTTTTATTTCTATTATTTTTAATTTTACATTTAGTGATGGTCAATGGGACAAATCCAGGACCATGGCTTCCCATATATCAAATTAAAATACAGCAAAGCCCTACAGCCTCTGAGTTTTTCCAAAATTGAAAAATTATATTTGGTTTTCATTAGGCTTTCTTATTACAACAGTAAACAATTTTCAGAGAACATACCTTGCCATTTCAATTATTTTTGTTTGCATATTTACATAGAAACATTGTGTTTATTTTTAAAAAAGTGTTTATTAAAAAAAATTATTTTCTTTGATTCAGCGTATTTTATAGCCTTGTTTGCAACCTGCAAGTTTGCTTTGCTTGTTTTGCTAAAGAAAATTCTCCAAAAGCCCAGAGAAAAATACAGAAATACTCCTTATGAGTACTGCTACTACTACTACTAAGAATATAAGAAGAAGCTGGATCACATTTTCGAAGCAAGGATCACTGCAGTATATCAACACTTGAGGAAAGCAGCTTTAGTGTTCACTTAGCCTTGTTTTCTGAGTTGCTTCTTAGTTTGTAGAAATAACAAGGTAGGGGGAAATGGCAAACTCAGTACGCCCACCTTACAGTTAGGTTTTCTCCCAGCTATTTTGCAACACCTACCTTGTGTATCCTTACTAATTTTGAAGACATACTTTTCCCTTCCTATGACTCCATGAGAAAAATAATGATCCAGTTTGAAAATTTGGAGCTGGGTCAGTTAAACTGACCATTTAATGAAATTTAAGCAACTCAGCTGTTCTGAATTCCAAAACACTCAAAAGCAGTCCATGAAAGACTTCATTGAAATTCTCACCAATAGACTGAAAACTATCAGTAGAACTAAGTTTGTATAATTTTCTCTAATGCCACTGATGCCTCAGGATTTTTGGGATTTTTAGCTTTTTGTAGATTTTAATGTAGCTGTGTAGTAAGTATGGATTTTTAGTACAGTTATGTAGTCTCTCACACTTTAGAATAGTCATTAACACTTACCAAACCCTATTCCCCACTTCATATTGAATTTTCTAAATTCTTTAGGTTTGTTAAGGCTCCTTTCAAGGCAGGACTATAGTAAATGCACCTTGTTTAAGAACATATGCACCCCAGGCCGGAACAAGAAGATACCATCATAGTCAAAGAAACCTTCAGGCCCAGAACTCTGGAGAAGTTCCAAAGAAAGTACGTGCTGTGAAGAAGAGGAAGATGAGGAAGAAAGGGGTCTTGGGACCTCTGACTCAATTCCTGGGAGGCATTCTGGGGAGGACCTAGGGGTAGAGAGTTCTTGGATTGGATGGATAGTACTGTAAAATTGTAGAACCCCTAAACACAGGGGTGTGCCTTTGTACTCCTTGGACCAGAAGGCCTTCAATGAAGACCTGCTCTATATCTTATCTATACTAAATTTGCCTGGTGAGTTTTTCTCCTGATTTTAGGCAATACCACATGTGATGGTTTTGGTCTAACCCTTCCTGGTGACCAGTTTGTAATCAAGGAAGTGGCTGTGTACCCAGTATTCCATACGATTTTTACGTAAACCAGAGTATAAATAAGTTGGAGATTAGAGACCTCACTCTCTTCTCTTCCGGCGAGGTTCAGGAGCAGTGGGTCCTTGCATTGGTCTCGTTTATCTAAGGCTGAGGCCTGCAGTGTCCACTGACCTGCCATGTGGAGGTTCAGGGAGTGCTGGCCGTGTCTGCCAATCCTGCTTTTCTAAGGGACGTGGTGAGATCTGTTTTGCTAGTTATTACTATAGTTCTTGAGTTTGATAGCCTATATCTGTTCGGTGTCCCTTTTCGTCCCCTTTTGTCCCTTTTTCCCCTTTCCCTATCCCTTCAGGGGGTGTTTGGATTCCCTTTTACTGTGTACATAGCATCTTAACTGTATATAACTGTAATATATGTAAATATATATATATTTATATAAGTAGCTTGACTTTGGGGTCTTTAATTTTTATAGTTTTTTTTTTTCTTTGCCCTGAGGGAAGAAGGGAGGGGGGAAGGGGGCTGCTGCCATGACTTTCGGGCATTTGGCAGGGTTCCAGGTCCGAACTAAAACACCACAAAATTCATGGTTTAAGACATTTTGCAGAAATCCTCTTTTAACACTTAAACCTACATTATTTTGGACTAGATTCCTATTCTTACTTTATTTAGACTGCGTTTGCTATATTACTGGCTAAAATGTATGAGTAGTTCAAATTTATAAGGACCAATTATTAGCAGTATCTTTTTTCTACCAACACACTTGATGAAAGTGACTTCCTGGCATTGATATGCAGCACATATGCTTCTTCTAAGAATAACTAAGAAACAATCTGCCTAGAAATTATCTACCCCTGGCTCCATAAAGCACTGCTCATCTATATTACCAAAACTGACAGCTGGTTTTATTTACAAAAAAAAAAAACAACCAAAACTCAAACCCCACTATTTTCATTACTGTTGGTGTTATCATGCAGACACTTAAAAGAATGCAAATTCCATCAAAGAACCAGCTTAGCATAACCATTCCTGTAATGAAATGTTATCAACCTAAATAATTTTATGCAAACTACATGATGAAACTCTATAACAAACCCAGTACTTATATCCATTGCTGACTTTATAAATGAGTACCTTGTACTCATCTCTCACATGCGTGCTTTACAACAAAAGAGCCATCTGCCATCTGTCACAAAACACTTGTCATATATTTTTGGATCCATAGTGATACACAGGTGTCTACCCACCATTAAATTGGCTTCCACATTTTGGGCCCAAATCATGGGCCTTGTTAAATATTTGCTACCTTATCTAAAGCACCCAATTTTCCACCAGTTAACTTCTCTAATGAGTAAATGCCTGACTCTGGAGCTGCATAAATATCAATCATATAATCGTCATATCAGCCTACTGTCTGCTAGCAAGTCACAGAAACCATATTTTTATAAGGCATAAAGCAAAACAACCTGTGGAGACCCTAGTTAATTTTTCTTCTCTAGCTACAATATAAGAAAATCCACCTGAATTCCAGTTTTGTACTTTCAAAGGAATGAGGCTGAGAAACATGTCTATTACTTTCTTCTGTTTGTACCTCAAATAAAGCAAGATTCAGTGGGCTAGAGAGACAAATAGAAAACTTTGACATAACACAATGTCCATGTCAGATGTAGGCATCTTCAGTTTGAGTCCCAGTTCTAAGGATAATTAGTTATACAAAAGGAAACCACTTCCGTAGGAACAACAAAGAAACATTTACTTTATATGTACTCAACTGTGCAGAAGATTTTCTGAGAGGCAAAATCTAATCTGTTCCCCAAAGCAGGCAAACGAGGACTTGAGCATATGTTTCTGCCACCCTTCATAAACGTACAGAAAAGCAAACAAAAAAAGGCAAAAGAAAGGAGCAGTAAAGCCTTTTGTCTGTTTTTGCCATGAAATGGGACCAATGGGGTTTAGCAGAAAGACTTGCTCCTCTTGGCTGTTCAGGGTCAAAGCATGGACTTGGCTATAGATAGCAATTCAGAGCACTTTACAAAGGCATCTGATTTAAACCACGCCCTTTCCTCTTGCAATATAAACCTAAATGAAGCAAACTGCTCTTAGCTGTGCAATAGTAGACAGTATGGCAATCCTGGAGCGCAAAGCAGCAAAAAAGGGAATAGTTTTGTCTGTGGCATCTATTGTCTCTTTCTGTCACCTTTTTTCCTAAATCTAAAGAAAAGTCCTGCAGACTTTAGCCCCTCTCCCCCTCAAATAAATCTCTGCTGTAGTCCATCTCATTTTGGAAAGCCACCCGAGGAAATTAGTTTTGCATAGATTATCTTGAAAAAGAAGATACGAAAGCCAACCATAGGAAGGAGAAAGGATCTGTTTCTTTCTGAATGAGAAGAATTGCATTGATTATTAGTAGGAAAAATGTTAGCATAAAAGGTGGGATGCATAAATGCTATAAATATGTATTGAAGTCATCATGCCAAGCTCTCTTTTATAGCTAGAGCCTTTCAGGGAGTGACCACTGCATTGGATAATCAGAAGAAGATTGACTTGTCAGAATATAGGTGTTTATTGTCACTTTTGTCACTTCAGGGTATCAGGACACATATCACAGAGTCATGGGTGTCCCACCTATTCTGCATCTCTTCCGACAAGCACATGCAGGTATTTGGATCTCAAAAATCTTAAGACAGCTATTTTGAGGAAGCACATTCTTCCTTTCTGATGACAATAAGATGAATTACCTGATAAAGAAGAGACCTGTTTCTATTAATTATAAAGTAAATCTATGGTAATCTGTTGTGAGTTAGATGCCTAACTCTCAGATGTGCCAGTGAGAGCAGAAGAATCTCAACTTTCATGAAACTTCATGAAATATTTTTGGTATGAAATAATTAAGTCAAAGGAGCATAAGGAAATGCTGCAATATGCTTTTAAATACCCTACTAGAAGAAAATACTATCATCAATAATGTGAAGGGCTGTTTATTTCATTGAAGATGTGTCTGCTATATTTTGAGAGGTCATAACCACCTCTTTTCCTGAAAGCTTCTGTAATCATTTACAAAATGCTAGTATGGTGTTTTATAATGTATTTTGGCATGACAGGACTGGAT
The DNA here is from genome assembly GCA_038380795.1 of Pyrocephalus nanus. Lineage (NCBI taxonomy): Eukaryota > Metazoa > Chordata > Aves > Passeriformes > Tyrannidae > Pyrocephalus > Pyrocephalus nanus. The sequence continues at coordinate 1,420,062 of CM076262.1, forward strand.
GCAATAAACCTGTTTTTCTGCTTGTGCCAAGTTAAAATATAGAAGACTAGGCTACTGTTATACTTTTTCTCTTTGAAAGCAACAGAATAATACAATAATTTGTTTAATGACAATTGCAATCAACCATCTTAGATATGGATTTTAAAATTTATTTCAGAATGTGACAAAATATACTTTTCTGTGTTAGCTCTGCTTTTTTTCAGCCTCAGGGTTACGCATTTCTTAACCTTGGATTGTATCTCAGTAGCATCAACTGCTTTAGTAAATATTTCATTGCCACATGCATAGATATTCTAACCACTAAAGCACAGTCTCAAACCATAGGTAGGTCAAAGAAATATATGCTACATATGCACAGATATTGAGAAATCAAGTTGTCAGCATCATTCAGTATGTCACATAAATATTTCTCTTATGAATTATCTTCTGCTTGGTGGAGTTTTGTATTTGTATTCACGTCTCCTTTCTGATAAAATACAAGATTATATAAATTCTGTTTTTCTTCCAGTGTCTGCAAAATATTCTAATATTGTAGTGCTTTTTGTAGTTCCTGTACCACGTACCTCCTTTACTCTTTTCTAAATCTCATCAAAGTTCATTCCCTATTTTAAATTACTTTTCACTAGTCTGATGCACAAACCTAGGCTTGCTGCACACTTTCTGTGGTCTGCATCTGTTCTTTCAATCTCTGCAGAGCTACAGCTTTAATTAAAGTAAAATATTAAAAATATTCCAAATATTTACAAACATTACATAGGCTATGGATGTTTCGATTTCAGGATTTAAAGCACATTCATTTTGTTAGAGGAAACTAACATTTTAGTTGCTGTTCTGCCTCCACATTCTTAAATATTCATAGTAATTGCTATAAAAATATCTGATGTTTGTCCTTATACCGTGTGGTTAGACTAGAGAGCAAAAATATCACTCCAGTTGAGCAATCAATCTTTTAAAGTGCCTAAAGTTTTCTGCTGTCTTTAAAAGGACAAACAACATGGATTTAACTCAAAGAGAGATTTCTGGCAGTTCGTTACCTGGTACCAATAGTGCTCCTGATGGTGTTCTTTGGTCTCCTCTCTTATCTCAGAATAATGACGACAGTTTAGCTAAAGTTATCACAATATTCGTGCATTTTTGCTTTTTTGGAAAACTAAACTATGGTAAAACAGATAGGTCAAACTCTTATCCACATCTCAGAGAGACAAAACCACTCTGAAGAAAAACAAACAAGTGTGTGTACTAGGTAGCAGTTGTCTTCTTATTGACCCACCATTCTTTGCAACCTTTGGCATATTTTCACACATTTCATTTTATATTTGTAAATTAACATGATCATTAAATGAGAATATCTCAGTATGTCTGGATTTGGTTAAGGTTCAGCCCACATTGTTTAAATCAGGAAATCTGAATCTATAACAATGTCCCTCTCTTTACCTGTGCATTTTGTAGACAATAGGAGTTTCAGGGATAACTTTCTGGGCCACAGTAACCACACACACCTTGTTTTCAAATCCTATATCTTCAGAGAAATTTAGTTGTTTAAGGTACTGTGCCAGCTTGTCACTATGTCCTGTATGCATTTCTGTTGTACTCACACGGAGAATGAAAGACTTAAATAACAAACAAAACAGAATAGCTGAATAATTTCAGTGCTACACTCTTCAAGCAATTTTGTTGTCTAAAAAAAACTCCTTCCAATCTAAATATTTTTACACCTCACAAAATCTGAAGAGGTTGTGCAGGTGCTGCTAGCTGCTAGCTGTTTATAGAAATCTAAATAAAGGTGATATTTCACACCACCAAGATCCAGTTTAGCTTAGTATAGCTCAGATATAGAAGGAAGATGTTCCCAGAAGAATATGTGGGCTGACTGAGACATGATCTTCTCCATTTCTCATCTGATTCATAGAGGGAGAGGTTACACTATAATGACTGCACAACAATTTGGAGTAGCACCACCTTGGAATACATCTCTATGTGCGATTGATACACGAGGTTCTCACATCAAGCATGAGCACACTGATAATGATTAATCAAATGAGGATCACTGGCACATTAAATTTGTGCTTTCTGGTAAACATTAAAAATATGTTTCCTTTTTAGTGATTATTTTGAACCTAATCACCATTTACCATTTCAATTGAAATATAAATAATACTGTTTTTATGAATTTCTAACAGCTCAATTGTATCAGTAATTCAAATAATTGTCCAGTTAAAACATACTTTTTGTAACTGCAATAACCATAGATCTGTTGAATTCAGAATGATAATTAATTTCAATATTTATATTTTTTTCATTGTCATCCTGGACTCTCTTTTTCTTTGCTTGTTTTTGTATTTCGTTATGTAGTTTGCTGCATGTCAGCATTCTGGCACAACCCTTGAAAATCCCAGACTGTAAAAATAGTTCCTTTGGAGAGGCTTTACACAGAGCCAGTCAGTTCCCTGCCAGAAGAAACCTGGGTTCCCTGGTGCAGTGCTGGAACCAGACTGAAGCTAGGCCATGTTTTTATAGCTGAGAGAGTGCATGTGTGACTGGATGTGTGGGTGGGTCTGCCATTCCCTGTCGACACTGTGGAAAGTCGTTTCTCACTGTGTGGAAAAAGGCAAACTTCTATATTAGCCACTGTATAGGACCAGATTTTCATCTAGACAGTAAAAATCAACAAAACAGAGGCATTTACATTAGGAAAAAAAAATAGTCTTGTGAAATTAAGATCATTTTACCTAAAAATTTCCCTCTCTCCCTTTTTTTTTTTTTTTAACTTTGTTAGAAGAATTAGAAAATAGGAATTAGAAATGAAAAATAAGAAATAAGAGATCTGCTTTTTACTCAAAACTCCCAGTGTTGACTCAGATAAAGTAAGAAAATGAGTATTTCCCAAAATTAGAGTTTGATTACTTAATTTTCCAGTCTATTTCTTGTGAAATATGCATATATATCAAATGTTGAAGTCTTTTGTATTGATATTATTGATCTCAATAAATATGAAAGTTTACCTAATATGAAGACTTGAGGACACAAAGAAACAACTCAGAGATATCTGCAAAACCACTTTCTTTTTTTGTGGCAGAGATGCAGGGAGATCTATTTTTGTATTCCAAGGTAAAGAGGATTTCTGATTCTCTTGGGGAATAATGCTTCTTTCAGCCACATACATTAAAAGAATTTTTTTGGCACGTGCATGTAGCCAAAGCTACTACCATATGTGAGTAAAGTGACAATATTGTAGTGATGAGTGATTAGAGAAAAGAATTATGCAGTACTGCAAAATTACTGGCAGGAAGGAAAAAAAATACTTCCTAAGGGCTGGAAGTAGTTGTACCCTTACCCTGTTTTGACCAATTAGCCTCCAGTTTGCCAAGAGGATGTATAAATGCACGTGTTCTATTGGATTTAGGTCTGTGTATAGACAGTGTCTCAACCAGTAAGGTTGATGTGTGGATAAAGACTTCTTGATGTAGATTTCTTTTACTTTATGTTATCTAATATATTTTTACTACTGTGTTTATACTAATACATTTAACATTTGCTTATTAATGCAAACTAAAAACAGAGATATGATTGTATTCTGTCTTTACACCTTTTATCTCACCTTTGACATAGGTTTGTCATCCAGACAACATCTGCTGTGAAACATTTCCCTGCTATGGTCTTCATATGCTGTTGCCTGCATTTTCTTTTGTATTGATTTTTGTTCCTCTCCTGGAAACACGGCTCGACAGGTAATTCTTCCAAATCCTGGTGGTGCAATACTGAGGTTATTTTTTAACAATGGTCAGGGAACATGAGTTACAGCTTCTGACTGGACAGAGCTGTGTTAAAGTGTCTTTTGAAGCACTGTACTGAGCTCATAAAATACAGCAGATCCAGCACATCGATTTCCTAAGGAACACTTGCAGGAAATTAGTCATAAATTCCTTAGCCCATCCAGAAATTTCCAGGCTAGCATCCACACACCTGGGAGGAAGACTTGGAAACCTCATATTTATTAGTACCTAATTAACAATTTTCACTTGCTGGTCAGAGCCAGTAGGTTACAGAAGTTTCAGCAAGAAAGAAATAGTTCTAAATATTAGTATTTTATCTTCATCCATCTTGAAATATAATGAAGTGCCTATAGATTATCCCTTAATAATCTCTTCAGATCCTAATTATTGTTATAGTCTGCAGTTTATAATACATTAAATATTTTGTAGTATAGATAATATAAAGATATTATGAATATTAAGTTATATATTTATATATAGTACCATGTCCCATTATACAATAATACATAATATTATTTATTTTAATATACAATAAATAAGATATATTACATGTGATGTAACAAAATAAGTAATATAATACAATGTAATATATTATAATATGAATCTGAGGTAACATGGGTCTCTCTTCTCTCTTAATCCTAGAGAATCTTGAGTTCAAATTTTCAAACAAAAAGGATGTTGAAATCAGTATCAGCCCTTCATATTCACCTGCTCTAGGTATTTCTTTTTCAGTTGTCCTTTATAATTTTATAAAAATAGAAGTCTTCCTCTTTTATGTTGGAAAGAATATAACAGCAACAGTGGTCTTCTTAACCACAAGCCATATTAACATCTGCCTTCTTCCATGGTTTTCAGTTTCCAGAGAAACAGCATTTCAAGTGTGAAGTACTCCATCACATACCTCTAAGCTGAGGCAGGGGAATAAGAACCTGTCATTTTCCAGTCCATTCTGTTCTCCAGCCTTTCCATAAGTCCGCTTATTATTTGCTGACTCTGCATGCTAATTGAAATTCAGTTTCTACAGATTTCACAGGCTTATGCAGATCCCAGCATTACACGGGAGGCTGAGGAATGATACACAAACGAAAGCTAGCAGATAAGCTCCAGAATATAGTAATGGATGTGAGGATGCAGGGGTGCTACCTTAATTAATCTCAAACTTGTCAAGAACTTTAGCTACACATAAAAATAAATTATATAATCTTGTTAAGCAGTGTGATTCATTGGATTACAAAGATCAAAGATTCAGAAAAAAAATCAATCTGTTTTAGGGCCATCAAAACAATTACAATTGCAAGTGCAATATTTTAAAGGGGTCTAAAGCTTGATTTACTTGACCATTTTTTATATCTTAAATGGGGCTGCTTGTATAGTCACATGGCAGTGCTGCCACAAACATACGTATTTCACAATCAAAAATAAACTTTGTTTTCTCTGCCTGATGACATTAAAATGAAGGCTCCTTAGTGAGAGATTACTGGTTGATTTTCTGTCACTTCTTTCAATTCTAAACAAGCAATTATTTTCCCTGAAGAAGAAATAAAAGTTTATTTACGGTCTTTGGAGCCAGGATATTCTCCTTAGTGGCATCCTGAGTGACAGCCAGAAAGATTTTAGCATAGTCACTGTAAGATTTCATTCTTTTGGGTATTTTCGAAGAAGGTACTCTTGAAATAGATCTCTGAATATATCTTTGAGGCTTTGAAAGTCTAATATCTCTGAGGGTGCATAAAAAAGAATACAGAGTATTTAATATGAACAAATTCCTAGCAAGACCTTATATAACACAAGCACGATACATAAATCCATTGAAGGATGAAATTGAACTAGTTAGATGCAAGTCAAAGCACTTGGATAAGTCACAGCTAATCAAATACAAATAAAAATAGGTCCTGAATTTTTAAACAGGATTCAGTTTATTAGAATGGGATCATTTCAGATCACTCAGGAGTAACAATTTTATGCAAGGTGAGCAAACATCAGTAATTTTCATTATTTTTTGGTTTTTTTTAAAGTTTACTTGTGTTTGGGTTCAAATTTTTCTTTCTTATTTTTATTGCTGAATTAAAGAGATAAAACATTACAAACTGGAAAACACTGATTACACTAAAATAATATTTAAATATAGTGTTGAATACAGAATTGGAGACTTTTTGTTATATATCAGGCTGGAAGCAGCCATTAATAAATGGAAAGGCACTGCAGAACAGAATTCAGTCATTACTGCCCTGTGGTTGGATTATCATTAAGTTTCCTCATCCTCCTGACTAAATCCTCTATTTGACATCCCACTTACACTGGAAAACAAAAACAAGAATAATTTGCTATATAGAAGTTAACTTGTTTTTCAGATATTTCTTTAGTCTTCTGACTTTGAATTCTCTGCTTACAGAAGGAGCTCTTAGTACACTCCCCAGAACCCAGGAAGGTTCATTCCAAGCCTTCAAGTTCTCTGCTAGGACAGAAAATTTCATGTTGAATGGAGAGTTAGCCTGCACTTTCTTTAAAAATAAAGCAATTTCTTACTGGGTTTGCCTAACTCCAAAGACATTAAAAAGCCAATGCTATGCCTTAGTTAATGCACATGTGGACTAGTAGAAATCAATAAATCATCTTGCAACCTGGATAAAAAAAAGTTTGTCCAAAAGATTGTATGTTCCCATTTGCAAGAACGCCATAACTCTTGTTGATAAAATAAAGCTGTCAGAAAATATATATGTCAAAAATGCTGGTGGGGGATGAGAATTATTCCTAGATTGTGCAATTAGTTGGGAAAATGGCACAGGAGGACCTACCACACCTGTGTTATCTTCTGTTTCTGTTATTCCCACAACTCATGCTACTGTTAGACTCCTGTTTGGACATGTGTCTGCATTTTCTATCTCCATCCAAACCAAGATCACAGAGGAGGTTGGCTTGTGAGTGCAAATAGAGTGCACTTTCGAATTTAGCTCCTCAGGGGTAATCCTAGATGCTATGTGCTGTATATGGCCTTTCAGAGAAGGATAATGTGATGTTTGTGAAGTATTTAGCAATGTGGATCATCCCTCATAAATCAGGACCTAGGAGACAAATCTCAGTTAAAATTTTCTCCTTCAGAGAGGTGTCTTTTGGGTAGCTGTTATTAACACCTGCAATGTACTCAGCTGCCATCAGAATGATGCTACACAAACCCTTAGAACTATGCATTCTGAAGCATTGCAGTATGAGACAAAAACAAATTCAGGCCTCCAAGCCCTACTTAGAAAGCCTAGAGAAAGATCAAGCTTGGCCATTTGGCCTGGCTGACGGAAAGGTTCATGAGAGACGAGTGAACAAAAGACATTGGTGATTCTCAGGATCCCTAAACATCTCAAACGCCAACTTTAATGTAATTGTAAGACCTTTGTGCTATGGTCACAAGCCAGGGAAGAGAGTTATATGATGAATATTCATAGCCTGACATCATCTGAAGAGGGCTGCCCTGCCCTTTGGGTGCATGGAGCTGGAAGGGAGAGGAGGTTTTGCGACATGTAAAAGTTGTTTCTGGGATCTCAGCCATGGCCTGAAGCTGTCCCTACCTGCCTGGGATGACAGAACATCTACGCCAGGAACCAGAAGTGCACCATCTTGCCCCGGTCACTGAGGCAGTGTGGACTGTCACTAAAAAACGCATAGCAAAAGTTGGTCACTTCTGCAGTCTGCTGATTCTCCTCCTGTTTCTGCTCCGGAGCACTAGTACAGAGCTGTGGTGCTGAAGCAGACAGCTCTGAGGTACCACTGAGCCAGCCAGGAGCTGCTCCACTGCACTTGCTGCTCGCCCTCTGCCACAGCTCTAGTGCCTGTGCTGACTCCAACCCACCACCCACCACCCCCCACGGGGAGACAATGTGCTGAACCCCTGCCACCACTCCACAGCCAGGGAACAAAGAAACTTTGAACTGGTACAACAACTAAAGTTAAGACCTGAAGAAGGCAGTTGGTGAGGAAAAATCTCTCCACCTTTTTTTTTTTTTATCCTTTGTCCCCAGGGGGCCATGTGGGTGGTGGGTAAACTGTTTCCTCTGTGTCTTTGTAGCTACTGCTATTTCCTTTTAGTAAAACTGTTATTTTTTCACTTATAACCTCCTCACATTTTATGGCTCTTTATAAAGAGGGAGGGGAGTTCATCTTATTGGAGTTCCCTCCTCCCAATATTTGTCATTAAATCAAGACATTTTGTCATTATGAAGGTGTCAAACGAGATGATATATATACTAGATAATGATTTTGTCACCTCTTCTTCTAACTGCCACGTACCGGTCTATTAAAAATTACCACTCATTCCAAGGGTACCTAGGTGAGCTGGTACATTTTGTGTTCTGAATAGCTGATAAATATCTTGGGCATAAGAAGTGTTTGATCATTATGAATTCACATGCCATTAATTGTAAAACACTTATGAAAGGAACTCATTTTATGTTCATACATCTGTCATGTGTACTGCCAGGGGGTGTTATGTTATAACTTAGTGCTAGTCAATGGACATAATAAAGGTGTTAATAATCAAATCCTGAGCATGCTGTATCCTTGTATCCTATACTGCAACAAAAGCACAGGGTAGATGGAAATAACTTCACTCTGACATTGATATGTTATAATTTCTTGGCATCTCCAATGTCTATGCATCATGAAGATAAACTGATGTAACAGAACTGCTAAGAACAGAACAAAACTTATTCTAACTGTATAGAACAGTTAGAATAAGTAAGTAAATTGCATTTTATTTTTAACAGAAACTGATCTTGGTGTTACACTTTCACCCAAGTTAAATCCATCTGATTATTGTTATAGAATTAAAGCTATTCTAAAATGAGTTGATTTCTTATCTTTAGTTTCTTCATGCTTCTAATATCTGCAAATTGTGCTATACTGCTTAGACACACTACTGTCTTTTCAACCTGTGATACACAGTTGAACCAGTTCAACCTTGAACAACAAGGTTGCTTAGCTCTTCTTTAATAGAATAGCTAAGCAAGGAAGATAATAATAAATGAAAAATATGTTACATGATTCACAAAATCCTGTATATTAGGCCCACCATAGAAGATGAGTTTTGTGGCATGCCCTTAATACACTAAATTCAATTTCTTTTATATCCAGAGGTAGAAAAATAAAATAATTTCAGGATTCAGGCAGTCCCTGAAGTGTGCTGCCTTTGTTCTAGACCTCTGTTTCTGCTATATCACTGGATTGTAACTGATCATGAATGAAAGAGCCATTCAAGAGCTAATAGTCCATATGTGGCTTGTAAAGTCAAGGTGTGATGGAGCTCAAGAAAACAAAACTATTTAAGTAGCTGACTAAATTCATGGCTAATGTGGACTCAAGAGCTCTAAGGAGAATATAAGACAATCTTCAGCATGGGTTATGCCTACTATAGACATCTTATTGTCTATAAACTTAATGGATATACTATTAGTATTAACTCTGAAAAATAAATCACTTGTTGTCATGAACTGTGAATCTTGAACAGAAACCCGATATAGATCACTAATTTGAAATGTAAAAATATTCCTTTAAAAAATGTTTGACATTTCTGGAACAGGAAAAAAAATATTCTGGATAAATTAGCTTTTTTTGTTAATGTTGTTGGAATAAACCTCTGAGGAAAAGACATTATCACAGTTATACCATTGTATAGCATATTTAAATGCAGTTTGATATATAGGGATACAGAGTGTTTCCCCTGAGTAGTTCATAGGAAACAGTCCCAAGCAGAATACATTAAAAAATTAATAGTAAAGTTCAGAAATGAATTCTTGAAAGCCTATAGCTCAAAAGAGAGAAAAAAAAAAAAAAAAACAACAACACCCAAATGTACAGTATTTTAAAGTTAGGTGAGTGTTTATAAATCGTGATCACACCCTACCTCAACGCACTGGTTGGAGGGAGGGCTCAGATGAAGATGTAAATTATGTAATTCCAGCAAAAACTTGGAGGAATTTAAGTCTCTACATCCATGGGAGCAATCTAAAAGCTTCTTTTTTCTCTTTTTTCTCTGTCCAACTGGTAAAGTACCTGTCAAAACTCATTGGGTCTCTTCTTGTGCAACAAGGAAGTTTCTGCCAGGAACCAGTGTACAAACTGCCCATTCTGGACCAGGCACCAGCCACAGGGGATCTCCCTTGTCCAGGTGTTCACATTCTATCTCACACCTGGAACAGTGAAACAACAGCACAATCCACAGAAGTCATGGTCTTTTTCACCAAAAGCCTCACTGATGACAATAGTCTGGGCTCTCATTGTAATAAATCTTGCCAGAGCTATGAGCTGAAGAGCTGGGTTTTGTTTGCATGTTAGCCTGAGCTGAAGTTGGAGGGTAGTACTTTCCAGACTTCTTCACCAATTACTGCTTGAACAACTAGGCTGCTGGCTAACACACAAAGTACACACCTTCAAAGCTGTGCTACTATGCAGTCAAAAAAGCAACTCTCCTTGAGCTGAATTCAAGCAATCAGATAGCAATAGCTATCTAAACCTAAGTTATGGTGCTTTGCTGTGTTAGATTGTGACCTTGTTGCTGTCATTGTTTGTCTATGTGTAGCATAGTAACTCAAAATTAAATAAAAAGCACTCCTACCATTATCTTCAATTCAACTCTAGTATTGTTTCAGGGGGGGTTATTTGTTTAAAATAATAACACCAGGTCACAGAGAGATTTCTGTGGGATTGCTTGAGACCAAGATCCTTTGTACATAGAAAATTCTGAACCCTCTCCAAACATAAATAATAGTATATCACATTCATAACATTAGACACTTACAGATTCCTTCTCTGAGTGTTTCTTTTCAGTGATATCCTCCTGAGATAGTGGAGATGGTTTCAAATAATGCAGTCTGAATGAAAACAAAGGGCTAGTACCCTCTGACCAGCAGAGATTGGAAAAAGCCATCCTAATTAGTGTTGTTACTCATTTGCCTAAAAGCAGCTGGGAATTTAATTAGCTCTGTAACTTGTTAGTTTTGATAGATATCTACCCTCTGCCACGGAGCAGCTGCTATCTCACCTCCAGCTGCTTTGTACAGATCAGCAGTTCCCAAGGTTTTTAGAGCCACTCTCATTGATACCTGCCTTGCCTTGCCCCTTTGACCGAGCACTGCTTCCTTGATGGCTTTCACCAGTGCTGGATGCTGCTCCCTTCATCCCTGCAGTTTCCTTGTTTATCCCCTGATGCTGAAGCCCTGCTGTAGCCTTGCCTTGCCATGCTGCAGATGTGTGCTGGTGCCTTGGTCTTCCCCCAAATGGCTCTTCCTCCTCCCTCCCTTTCCCCTGGTATTTAATGTCATGTTGTTGACACAGAGAACTGTTCCAACAAGGCAAGAAGAGTTTGAAACTGGGGTCAATCCTGTTTTTCACTGTAACTAATCTCTGCTGTAACCCTTTCTCATGGGCCAACGGCCCTAAACCTGCTGCTTCAAGAGTGGGCACAGCAGAGCTAAGGAGTGTGTGTGCTAAATGATTTCCCTTGTGAAAATAATGGGGGGGTGGGGGTGGGGAAGTATATACATATAAACTAAAAAAATAATTTGAAAAAGTGAGTTTCTGGTCAATCTGAAACAGAAAATGTTAGTTTTATCTAACTGGAAGGGAATAAAAAAAGATATCAATTAAGTGCTTAATTCAGTCCAAACCAAAGTTTAATTTTTTTTTTTTTTGCTGTGTAATCCTTTTAAATCTATTTGGCTAAACTCACACCAAAATTTATTTAAATGGTTCTAATTTTGTATTTTCAAAAGTTTTTGATCTTTTCTTTTTGGACCTATTTAAATAATGTTGGTAGTCTTTAAAGCACACTTTTCAGAAAATAAATCATTCACAATAACAAGTTTGTCCAAGTCTGTCATTTATCGCTTAGGGGGAGGGGGTCCCCTTGCGAATGGACCCTGTGGGCACACTTTGCATTGGGGAATGAGACACACACACACGCGATATGTGTCTCACAAAATGGCCGTTTAATACAACAAGAAGTTAGCTTTTATACAGTGGGATACAGAGAATTCGGGAACAGGGGAGGGTCTTTTGCTTGAAGCATCAAATCCAGGGTTTTACAGATAAGGGGGTTTGAAAGGATAGGCTAGGGGGGTATATTTGACCATATATGGTAAAGGGAATGCAAGGGGAGAAGTGGTGAGAGGCACAGATAGGGGGGTCTGTAGGCTGCTCCTTATCGCTGGATTCCAGGCATATCCCGTAGCTGCATCTGTCAAGGTCCTTCTAGATGGACTTCTTCCTCGTGAGGCCCCCTTTTGCAGCCTTCCTGCATTTTTCTCCATTGCTTGTAGACCACTGTAGGCCCACTTCCTACAATTCCCCCTCTTCTGTTATTTAGGACTGGGAAGGCCTGGGAAAAACTTTTAGTCAAGGATTTTTTAGCACAACAAATTAGACATGGAAGGAAGATAAGGATGGAGAAAGTGATAATTAGAAACAAGACGATTCCTTTAACAACCTTGCTGACTGAATCAGAAAGGGAAGGAAAGTGGAGCCAACTAAAAAGACCTGAAAACCCTTTGTCCTGGTTTATGGTGATGTCACTAACAAGTTGTTTTAGAGTGTTAATGCTTTTGTACACACTCTCAGAGTGGTCTGAGAAATTCAGACAACACAGCCCTTCAAATTCTTGGCAACCGTGGCCATGGGCAAGAAGTAAAAAGTCGATGGCTGCTCTATTCTGGAGAGTAGCTTCTTTGATTTTTAGGGTGTCTGCTATTAGGCCCTCAATGGCTAGAGAGGTAGCATTAGCTTCTTTGGCCATCCAGCAGGCCATGTGGGCTAGAGTGGAGAGAGCTTTGGCAGTACCAATGTTGGCAAATGGGAAACTTCCCCAGAATCTCTGGGCATGGGACCAGATTTGAAATTTGGGGTCACAGCCTGGTGGAACATGGATTTTTAGTTCATCCTCCTTGGCTGAACTGCTTTGAAGGGCATTATGTAGCGGTGGTTTAGCGTCAGCTTTGATTGGGAGTGATTTAGGTTTGGTTTGCATTAAAATAGAAGACCTTTTATTTCGAATTGGTTTGGGTTTGTCAGAAATTTGGTTCCTGATTATTTGCAATTTAGCTGGGTTGTACAGGGTAAGTTTTCCAATGGTACATGGTCCTCCCACAGGATCTCTTGGTATGCCTTGCCACGTTCTATCACCACAGATAAGGAAGTAGGTGGAAGGCAGCTTAGTGGGTTTAGGGAAACTCTCAGTAGGAATAGGGTAAGGTTGGGAGTTACTGCACCATGCAGTGGTGTTAGTATAGATGAGAGAGTTAGGGGATAGGTTAGGTTTTAGTTTAATACGAGTATTAGTGGGTTTAAATCTCAGGCAAGTGGTAGCAACAGATGAGCCTAAAAGGTCTAATTCTTGGGGATCAGTATCTAGGGAACCTAAACGTAAGAGAGTTTGGGAAATAGTGTTTGGAGAAGGAAGGAAATTATTTTCAAGGGAAGTGTTTTGGATAAACCTGTTCCAGTCAGGTATACCCACAAGACAGCTTTTGAATGGGTGACTCACGCTGTCGAGGGAAAGGCACATTGTGTCTGTGTTGGTAGCTTTGGCTAAGGTGATCCAGACGTTTTCTGTCGGTTGCTGCATCCAGCCTGGAACTGAGAAGGTTGAGGTAGTCCACGGTGGAACAAAGATGATGAGAGTCAGGAAGGTCTGGAGTCCTCTAGGAAGGGCTTGATTCTTCTTGAGGGAACCCATCGTGGACCTGTATCAGTGAGTATACATGCATGACCTCTTCCCCAGGTTATGATGGGGAAAGGTCCTAACCACTTGTCAGATATTAAGTCTTTGTATAGTACTTTGGCTTTTTCAATTGGAATGGAATTTGTTTTGGTAAAGTGTTTAAAGACTGGTGCCTGCCCGTCCTCAATCCTGTTAAGGAAGTTGAGGACATACATGGCTTTTTGCAGACACTCATGTGGTGTGAGGCCATTGCTTTTTCGTTTCTGCCTCTTTAACATGGATTTAAGTGTCAGATGAGCTCTTTCAACTATTGCCTGACCTGTGGGAGAGTGAGGAATACCAGTGCGGTGTTCTACACCCCACAAGGCCAAAAATTCCTGAGTGTTTTTTGCTATATAAGCAGGTCCATTATCAGTTTTGATTTGTTTAGGCACACCCATGTGAGCAAAGGCTGTGGTGAAATGTTTCTGTACATCACGGCTCTTCTCACCAGAGTGTGCTGTGGCCACAATGTAATTTGAACAGGTGTCAATGGACACATGAACGAATTTTAATTTCCCAAAAGAGTCAATGTGTGTGACATCTGTCTGCCAAATTTGCAGTGGGAGCAAGCCTCGAGGGTTTACTCCTTCTGCAGGCAATGGAGTCACTAGCTGGCAGTCAGGACAAGCTGAAATGATGTCACGAGATTGTTTTTGAGTGAGGCCAAATTGTTTTTGCAGCGCTCGAGCACTCTGATGGAAGAAATCATGGGAGAGTTTGGCTTGTTCTAGCCTCTGTGGGACGACAGCTGACCCTGCTAAGAGGTCTGCTTGTCGATTCCCCTCTACTATTGGACCAGGAAGTGTGGTATGGGAGCGAACATGAGTGATAAAAAATGGTGAAGAGCGGTGATTTACAGCAGAAAGCAATTTTTGGAATAGCCGAAATAGCTGCTCATTTTTAATTTCTTTGAGGTATGAATTCTCACACCGCTGAACAATACCTACAACGTAGGCCTAGTCTGAGATGATATTGAGGTTATCTGGGAACAAGGACAAGGCACGAACAACTGCTGACAGTTCAACTAACTGAGGAGAGCCCTGGACCTTGTGAATGTCTTGTTGCCAATGCTCCCCCTCTTTCCAAACAATGACAGCATTGCCTGTGGTGCCTGAGCCGTCAGTGAAGACTGTTAAGGCGTTTGGAAGGGGGTTAGGAGACCAATTAGAAGTGTATTTAAGAGGAATTTTGTCTATGTTTTGGATAAATTTGCAAGGGGGGTAATGGATTTTAATTTCACCCGCAAAGTCAGATAAAGCAATTTGGAAGTCCAGGCTCATGGTCAGGAGTTGGTCTAGATGCTGGGAAGTGAGTGGCAGGTAGATGTAGGCGGGATCTACACCTGCAAGTTCCCAGCACCTGGTCCTGCCCTTGTAACACAATTTGGCCAATAGTTCCGGAAGGGAAACTATGGTTTTTGTGAATTGGTGGGGAAGGAAGATCCACTCCCATAGACACAGCTTACTGTTCCTGTTGTAGAGTTGACCCAGTAGTGCGAAAGGCTGGGTGGATCCTCTCAGCACCACAAGAACAGCTTCTTCTTTCTCCAGGCGTCGATGTACCTGAAAGAGACTTATTTTGTTGGCAATTAGTTTCAAGGCATCCCTAGCAACAGGGGTTAGTGTCCTTGGGGATGTTAGGTCTGGGTCTCCTTTTAGGAGCTCAAACAAGGGATGTAGGTCATCTGTGGAAAGACCCACCACCGGACGTAGCCAATTCAAGGTACCCAGAGTCTTTTGGAGGTCATTTAGGGTGGTGATTTGCAAGGGAATGGAGATTTTCTGTGGGACAATTGCTGAATTGGTGATTTGCCAACCCAGGTACTTCCAGGGAGAGGAAGTCTGGATTTTGGTTGGAGAAATAGTAAAGTTATTGCGTTGCAATGCAGCCAGCACTGCACTTGTGAGTCTTTGGACTTTGGCATCAGTGCTTGCAGCCAGCAGAATGTCATCCATGTAGTGGTAGCAAATAGCATCTGGAAAGGCAGACCTGACAGGAGAAAGGATGTTGGAGATGAAATGCTGACAGATGGTGGGGCTGTTTTTCATCCCCTGTGGGAGAACAACCCATTGGTAGCGTTGGAGAGGCTCTGCCACATTCAGTGTTGGAAGGGAAAAGGCAAATTTCTCCTGGTCTGCAGGATGCAAAGGGATAGAGAAAAAACAGTCCTGGATGTCAATAATAACAATAGGCCAGTCTTTTGGAATCATAGCTGCTGAAGGCATCCCTGGTTGCAAGGCTCCCATCGTTTTGATGACAGCATTAATGGCTCGGAGATCATGGAGTAGCCTGTATTTACCTGAGGCTTTTTTGATGCAAAAGATGGGAGAGTTCCAGGGACTAGTGGATGGAACGATGTGGCCTAGTTTCAATTGCTCGTGGACTAAATCTTTTAAGATGGAGAGTCTTTCTCCTCTGATTGGCCACTGGTCTACCCAGATTGGGGAGGAGGGAACCCATTCCAGGCGAAGTGGCTGGCTGTGGCCAGCGGCCGTTAGGACAAATTTGTGGTGAGGACAACACCCCACTGGTCTAAAATGTCTCTTCCCCATAAGGTAAAGGGGAGGTTTAGAATGTATGGCTTGGTGGTAGCCACTTGATTTTCAGGGTTTGTTACCTGAATGATGTCGTGACTCTGTATGGGAGTCTGTGGACCGCCTATACCTGTGATTTCTGTGTCACTTTTTGTTGTGGTCCAGTGTGTAGGCCAGTCAGTTGATCTTATGATGGTCATATCAGCTCCCGTATCAAGCATGCCACTAACCGTGATCTCCTGGTTTGCTGCTGGAGAATAAAGGCGACAAGTTAGCATGGGCTGGTTATGGGAAATTGGTTTGGCCCAGTTTACCATGAGGTGGTCTTCTTGAGCGCAGTTCTCCAGGAGTTGCAGAGGCTGCAGTCGAGCTAGTGGAACATCGGTGTACAAGCGAGCTGGAAGAGAAGAGGCTTGGACATTTATGGTTAGGTTACATGGATTCAGGTTAGACAGTATTTGTGGGACAACAGTTATCCCTTTGTCACGGCATTCTAAGTGTGCAGTCAGTAGGAATTTGTCATTTTTGTTTAGGGCTTGGTCTGGCTGAACAGAGACTGCAGTGATGTCAAGAGTCTCTAAAACTATGTTGTCTGTAGGATACAGGAGGATCTCTTGGATGTCATTCGTGGATGGACAGTCAGGACTCTTGGGGTCAACACGTGGTCCTTCACGCTCCGTTATCCGTTTCCCTGATTGAAGCGGTGAGGCTGCTGGTTATAGGTTCTGCCAGTGGTTCCTCCTCCTTTGGAGCGGATGGGGTCCCCCTCCTTAGTGAAGAGGGAACGGCAAAAACGTGCCCAGTGATACCCCTTTTTGCATTTTGGACACAGAGTCTTAGGAAACTTGGGGGTAGGATCTGGGCTTGGGCAGTCGTTTGCAAAGTGTCCTGGTTGCCGGCATTTATAGCACACAGTATTAGCTTTAGCTGCAGCCATGATCGCTTCGTGAATTGCTTGCACCCTTATTGGCTCTGCTTCAATTAATGCATCTGCTATTGTTTTGCTTTTAAACTTGCTGGAGCCAATCTCCTTGCAGGCCTGAATCATAGACATAGGTGTAGGATTAATTAGTGAACGTAGGACAGGTTGGCAGTCTGAGTTAGCTTGTTCTATAGCTAACCTGATAAACAGAGCATCTTGGGCTTTCAAAGATTTCACTTGCCTAGATATTGCTTCCCTCAGTCTGGTGGCAAAGTCATAAAAAGGTTCTTTAAGGCCTTGCTGGATATGTGCAAATGAGGGAGAAGTGGTTGTTGCTTCTGCCACAGCCTTGATGGCTTCTAAAGCGAGGCTTTTGGATTTATCCAGCCTGTGGAATGGTATCCGAGTTTGCATTCCATTGGAGGCATAAGGGCCTTCTCCATATAATTCATTAATTAAATCCTGCACAGGGATTTGCAAGGCACCGTGTGACCCATCAGCATATTGGCGAATCAATTTTTTCCACTCTTGTTCAAATAGGGAATACTGCATCAAGTTTAGAAGCCCTTTTGTTATTACCCGAATGTCAGAGGGTGTCAAAGTGTAGGCTGCAAACAGGGAATCGAGCATGCCAGAGACGAAAGGAGAATCTAAACCATAATCACTGACTGCTTTCTTAGCGTCCCGGAGAATGGGGTAGGGGACAGGTTCCCAAATTGGTTGTCGGTTGTTTTCTCGGAAAACCGGGAAAACTTTCATTAATTCTAAGTCTCCCGCATCCTCCGCCTGCTTGCGAGAACTCTGCCATCTGTTCTCAGAGGCAGGAGAGTCAGTGTCTGTGTCAGAGCAGGCTGGGCTGTCAGCGCGCTGAGAGGAATGCAGGCTCCGGCCCCTCCCCCCGGGGAACCTGACTCCGCGCGGCCGCGGGGGAGGAGGGGGGGGGGTGGAATCGGGGCTGACGTCATCCTGGAGTGGGGGTGTGGTTAGCTGTTTCGCGCGGTGAGGGGCGGAGAGGGAGCCCTCGCCGCCATCTTGTGAGCTCGGTGGGCGGGCTTTGTTAGTTTTCGCGGGCTTTTTGGACGGAAGAGAAGGACTTCCCCTGCCCTGGTCGCCATGTTCGGCGTGTCTCTGCTTTTTTAACTGCGGCAGGATTAAACGCCAGGACATGAGAGAGAGACCTGCAGCCTTGTCGCCCTGTTCAAAGGCGTGTGCTAACGTGTCTCCCAGCTGATGCCAGCGACGATATGTTAGTAAGTCTGCAGAGAGCAGTTGGTGTTTAGAAAGCCACTTGGTTAATGTTTTAAGGGACTTTTTATCTAATGGAAGCCCCTCCGATGTTATTAAAACCTTAATACGTTCGTAAAATTGCTTCTCTACGTTAGAAAGCTGATTTCCCATATTTTAGGGTGTAAAGGGTTAAATGGTTCACTCACTCGAATCCTCAGTTGGTCACGGGTGGACCGGGGCTGTGCTGCATGGTTCAGCGGCGTGTTCGGCGGCGCGCGGGCTGCGGGCAGCGAACGCCGGCGCGGGGGCTCAGCCGAGCGGCCAGCCGGCCGGGGACGGGCAGCGGCGGGAGCAGCGCCCGGCGGGCGGCGGGGAGCGCGGCGGGCAGCAGACGGCGGTGGTTCCAGCGGCGGCAGGCGGCGGCGCTGGGTGCCGCCCGGAGCTCCCGCGGTGGGGGCGGGGGGGCACCCGGCTCCGCGGGGCGGTCGGGCTGCGTGCGGCCGCGCGAGCCCCCGGCGAGGGGGGGTGGCCGGCGCCGGCTCTCGGCTCGGCTGGGCGGGCTCGGGGCTGGGGGCGCTCCCGGAACGGCGGCTGCCCAGGCAGGACGGGGCTGCTCCCCGCGCGGTTTTAGCAGGGAGCGGGGGGGGCGAGTCCTGCCGCGTGAGTGGCAGTCGCAGCAGGCCCTGTTGGCGGCGCGGTGCCTCCGGGGCGGCGGCGTCTTACCGGAGCGGTCGGCGCGGGTCCGGGGTCCGTTTCTGTGTCAGTGCAGGGGTCTAACGCAGCTGGACTTCAGCAGCAGGATCAGCGCTGAGGACTGACTGGACCGAGTCCAGGAGTTACATGAGTGAGGAGGTCCTTGGGATAGCCCGGACTCCGGAAATCCATAGCTAGCAGTAGCTCAGGTGAACAGGGATCTTCCTTAATATAAGAAAGAAGAGTCCTGGCCACGTTGAGAGCGCCATTTATCGCTTAGGGGGTGGCGAGGGGGATCCCCATGGCGAATGGACCCTGTGGGCACACTTTGCATTGGGGAATGAGACACACACACACGCGATATGTGTCTCACAAAATGGCCGTTTAATACAACAAGAAGTTAGCTTTTATACAGTGGGATACAGAGAATTCGGGAACAGGGGAGGGTCTTTTGCTTGAAGCATCAAATCCAGGGTTTTACAGATAAGGGGGTTTGAAAGGATAGGCTAGGGGGGTATATTTGACCATATATGGTAAAGGGAATGCAAGGGGAGAAGTGGTGAGAGGCACAGATAGGGGGGTCTGTGGGGGTCTGTAGGCTGCTCCTTATCGCTGGATTCCAGGCATATCCCGTAGCTGCATCTGTCAAGGTCCTTCTAGATGGACTTCTTCCTCGTGAGGCCCCCTTTTGCAGCCTTCCTGCATTTTTCTCCATTGCTTGTAGACCACTGTAGGCCCACTTCCTACAGTCATTAACCTTTTTACCTCCTTCTTTTCCCTTTGTGGACTTGTAAAATAGATGGTCTTGGAAACAAACCTAATGTTATTCTGACTGAATGTCATGCTAAACTGAGACATTATTTTGAGTTTGCATTAGAAATGTCTGTCTTTATGTCTGTGTAAGAATGGGGAAAAATACAACAAAAGGTTTGTGATAATTTTATATTTATATTTCTGTAAATTTTAAAAAAATTCCAACAGATTTAATCTACTGTGAAACAAGTCTGTGCTTTCTGATCTAATGTTCTATATTGTAATTTTTATGTTACCTTATATTATATTGTTATCATTAATAACATTAAATTGGGGGTTACTTTGGCCAATATTGCTCAATATTTTCATACAACACTCTCAGGCATAGCAAAACATTATTTAGACTAGAAGGGATTTTTCTCTTAGGACTATTTCCAGTATGAACACCGTATTACTTCCTTTTACTCTGCTGTTTTCTTGGATTTTTTTTATGATTCCAAACTTGCCCTTGTCATCTACAGAAGAAAGAAAGAATGAAAAGATTTTCTATATGTTTTACTGGAGGGACTCTGTGCTAGCAAAATCATTTTTCACAGATTAAATCAGACCACATGCTAATAACATATACATACTCACTACCAGCATGTCTGGGACATTTTGACACTCTGTAATGCATCACTTTTATTTTCTTTCAGGATTTATTATCCTGGAAATGGCCATAGGCACTGTAGGGGAATCAGATCTTTCTGAAATCTCTTCCTTAATCAGCATTTCTCTTCCCTTATTAAAGGGATTCTTAAATATACAGTAAAGCCAGCCAGTTATGTCTGGACATTTTCCCTTATATTTTTCACAGAATTGTAGAATCTCTTGAGTCTGAAGAGACCCACAAGAATCATTGAGTCCAGGTTCTGGCCATGCATATGACAACCCCAAGAATCCCATGTGCTTGAAATTTTTGACAAATCCCTTTTTAGGGAATCTCACTTTAGGCTTGAGTGCATTTCCACATCTCAGCTTCCAAAAAGTAGAAATCCATGAAAATCTAAAAGTTTCTAGTATAACCATCTGTGACACAAATATAAAATTTTTGGAGGTAATAAATTACTGACATCAGCTGGCAAAGATGTTTTTACTCAGCCATTTGAACATTTCACGTTTAGCCTCAGAAAATTTTTATGGTGCTGTAACTAAAATAATTGTTACTCAAACTAGTTTATTAGAAGTCTTACTAAATTTCATGTTGGTGAAATTTTGCAGTGCATCAGTAAGAATGCAAAGTTATTTGTTCCCTGTATTTTTGACTCTTTTGTTAAAATGTACAATTACAGAGGTGATGTTTGAGACTGGATCAAACCTCTCTGACATGACTAAGTTGGCATATTTTCTCACAATACAAAGTTCCTCAGTGGTTTTAGACATGGCTCTCTGCAGGTACTGTTTGAGAAGGAACATACACAGCACATCCAGAGGGGACAGAAAGGCCACACAGAAAAGCAGGGCTATGTCATGTAATATGCCATGTAGAGGTACTGCTCCTCTTCAGCTTGAGAAATGTACCCATGTCAAACTGCTTTGAGTATCTCCCTCTCCTCTTTAGTTAACTGTATGCAGTTATTGAGCCCAGAATTCTGCTGAGATGATCTACTATTGAAGACCAGGAAAACTCAGTATAGTCTGACCAAGCATTAACATATGACTTACAGGGAAATAATTTAGAGAGAGAACTCTCAGCTTGAGTGCTCATTGAAAAGATTTGTGTTGTGAATAGAGAAACTGCCTTTTTTGTCTGATTACCTTGAAGCTCAAGAACATAAAAAGATTTTTTTTTTCCACTTTAAATGCATAGAATTTTATCAGAGGTACAAGAATGAATATTTTTCTTCTTCCCTCTGCCTCCTTCCCCAAACATACAAACACTGAAATAACCTTCAGAACCTCATATTGTAACTTTTCACCAGCCTGAAATGGACTAACAATAACTTTCAAATGAGCAATAACTTCCTTATAACTTTCAAAATCAGGTTTCACCAAGTAAAAGGAGTTCTGGACCCAGAAATTATAGGCCTTGGTCTGAAATTTGTTCTCAGACAAAAAGACGAGCATAGTCAAGGATCAAAAATCTGTCATTAAGTCTTACAGACTGAAAAGCTTCTGAGTAGGCTAAATGTCTTTCACCAAAACAGTTACTCAGCAGTCAAGTTTGCAAGTGTCAGAATCTCATAACTGAATGCCATGGCTCTAGTACAAGGTAAAAAGCTCCTGTGATATGACAGAAACCTGTGGAACAAAGTATTATGTAGTTATATACACATGTAATGATTTCAAAGCTAAAACTCTGGAATGCAGCAGTCTGAAGTATTTCAGATCTGCAAGATACCTTCCTCTATTCTCAATTCTCTCTCTCTGCTTTGGTACTTGGTCCTGATCTCAAATGCAAGTAAAAATAAAAGGAAAGTAATTTTCCTTATGCAGAGAATGAGAAAATCTAGGGTGGCATTTTTACTTGTTCCATTTGGGAAGAAACCCTTGTGACACTTTCACACTGTCCACATATCAAAGCAAAATGACAGGAAGAAATTGGCAAACTATAGCTGTAATTGAAAACTGAAATGCTCCCATATCTAGATTCCTTTAGGCCACCTTAAACCAGCTCAGAATTTTATGTATTGAACCTTTCTGATTTTCCTTCTTGACTTAAAATATCACAAATATGAAGCTCAAATACTCTTATAATTTGTACAATAAAGAAAATAATAATGGGATTTTTTGGAGTAGAATTCTTTCCACGTCCCTCTTGTAAATATATTTCTTTAAAAAGTAGCCACATCACTAACAATAGGTTTCAGATAACAAAGTGAATATTCTCCTTAAAATAAAAGCTAAACCTTCCAAACAACTGTAATATGAAAATAGAATAAAAAACCATAAATGACAAAAGAGAAAACTTGGTCCCATAACAGTGAAATTTTTAAAAATTAATCTCTGTGTGCGTGTGCGCATGCATACATGTTTGTAACTTTTGTTCACACATCCTATACTTCTATTTAAAAAAACATTAGCAAACTCACCAAAATTATTTGTTACTCCAAGTAAAACTACATTAAATGGTTATCTTCTTTCATTTATCTTTTCCTGTTGTTGTTGTTTTGTGAGCAAGTCCATCATAACATTAGATTGCCTAAAATATTTGATGCTACTGAATTCAAATTATGTTATAATAAATATATTTCTTTTCAAAAATCATTAGATCTACCTATTCTGAGAATTCAAAAGTTAGGACTTTAGTTATAATATCCTTGTGGTAGATAGAATTAAGAGTGTCTTTCATACTTGGATGTCAATGTATTTCTTATGTGAATCTATCGAGGCATATGGGTAGTGTCAAGGCTTCCTGCATTTGCGAAGTTTCATTTACTGAAATGTGGAATGCTTTGGAGTTTCAAATGCACACTCTCACTCCACTTCCAATTTAACATAATATTTATCTAAACATATAGAAAGATTGTTGCAGGATGTGCTGTAAAGTTAGGAGACATTTGTTTCAGGTGAACATCATGACAATATAGTTCTCCGCTAAGAGCAGCAGAATTCACTCTAAAGAATTTCCCTTTGTGCATATATATTACTTCCAGATGTAAGAAAAGACATGCTATATAATAGATTAGTTTGAAATAATGCTTAATATGAATGAAGACCTCACATTCAATGGAAAAAAATATGTACATTTAATTGTGTTTGCCGACACTTAATGTGTACTGATGCTGAAATTGTAATGAGAAGTTTCAGTCAATTTCCCTTGTCACACAGTGGCAGTTTTGAAAGCAAAGAAATACAGTGGTAGTGAAAAACAACCACTGTCTAAGGAAACAATAGAGAACATGGTTGTTTGGAGTCTATGCTAAAGCTTTAGTGTAATGACAGCAATTTCACTATGGGTATCCCTCATTTTCACTGGGAACACATTTGTGATTTTTTTTTTTGTTTTATTTTCATTCTTTCTCTACAGACAGTTTCTACAAGAGTACAGAAATGTTTCCTGTGGGGAACATCTACCTAAAAAAAGGATAGAAACAATGATTAGCAACATCTTTGCTCAAAATCACCATTCTGAGAATTTGCAAGAGTTTAGAAAAGTTTTGAGCTTTTTTCCCTACATAAGCGTGTTAGTCTCAAATAAATTAGTCAAAGAAGATTAGCTGATAGAAAGGTATTTTCTAACTGATTGTGTGATGTGTTCTGTTGGATATGTGCATGTTGACTTTTTGTTTCACATTTAAGGTTACAAAGGGAATGACATTGACAGTGACCTCAATGGGTATCACTTTATGATTCTGTATAATTTTAAATTTTTGTTTGTGACAATCACTTCTGAGCTCTAGAAAGAAACATAGATTTGACAGAATTGTTTTGACTATGAGACATAAGCCAGTTCTGTTACAAAAATTTAAAAAAACCCACCTTATATACTGCAGTCTGACTTCTCTTTTATTTAACATGTCAAAGGACTAAAAGAAGAATGTCAAGCTTGACACTGAAATGTGTGCTTTGCCTAACATAAAGAATGCCTCTCCTGTAAAGATAGAAACTGATTCATAATCAAACTTCAGGGAATTAGCTAGTGTGCTAGACCAGGCCTTCACAGAGTTTTAATTTCTAAAGTAACTAAATAAAGAAAAGGAAACCTCTCACTAAAATAAAATGTGCAAGAAATAATGTATTTGTTAATTCCTTTATATATCAGGTATTCTGATACCTGATATTAAGAGCACTTCTGAGAGTTAAGAAACAGTTCTGAAAAGTTGAGATTTAGACGTGGCATTTATATTCAAGTTACAAGCAATATGTATTGAATGAAATGAAATGTTTGACAATCAGAATTCATCAGTATCTGACAGTAAAAATCAGACAGTGTGAGACTTTAATGTAGCCTCAGTTTATACAAAATGAATACTGACTGCACCGTGTTAGTTAGCTGGGAAAAGAAGATCATAGCAGGATACTGTCAAAAACAGTGATGTCAAAAACTTGAACACTATAACTATTGCAATTATGAAAGTTATGCTGGCGAAAGAAATGCTATAATGAACTCAGAAAACATAAAATTGGCACATATAGTATTGTCACTGAGGCATACTTAGATCAGTGGAAGTTCTGTAGAAATACAGACTTGTGTGCTACTACAACATGTAATCACTGACATACGCAATTTTTATTTATTACTTCTAAACTGCTGACAAAGCTTCCAGCTTTGTATGCAACACAGGAAAGAAAAAAGGTGTTGTTACCACCACCTATCGCTAAGGTCAGTGCTGAGGTTACAGTCAGAGCAAGAGACAAGGCCATCTCTATCCTCATGAAGGATAAGAAGGTGATCAGCCATAATCAGCATGGATTCACTGAAGGTGATTGCTTTCTAGGATGAAACAAGTACCTGGATGGATGAGGGGAGAGCAGTGGATGTTGTCTACCTCAACTCAGCAAGGCTTTTGACACTCACAGTGTCCTCATAGGCAAACTCAGGAAGTGTGGCCTGGACGAGTGGACAGTGAGATGGATTGAGAACTGGCTGAATGGCAGATCCCAGAGGGTAATAATCAGTGGCACACAGTCTTAGACCTTGTCTTGGAGACCTGTCACTAGCCGAGTCCCCCAAGGTTCAATATTGGGTCTGGTCTTCTTTAACTTATTTATCAATGACCTGATGAAGGGGCAGATGCCTCCTTAGCAAGTTTCAATGATGACACAAAGCTGGAGGAGTGGGTGCAGCCAGAGTCTTGTGCAGCCCTTCAGAAGGACCTCAGCAGGTTGGAGAGATAGGCAGAGAAGAACTGTCTGAAATTCAACAAAGGCAAAGGCAGGGTCCTGCACCTGGGAAAGAATAAGGCAGGACAGGCTGGGGGGTGACCTGATGAAAAGCAACTCTGCAAAGAAGGAGCTGTGGGT
The DNA here is from genome assembly GCA_038380795.1 of Pyrocephalus nanus. NCBI lineage: Eukaryota > Metazoa > Chordata > Aves > Passeriformes > Tyrannidae > Pyrocephalus > Pyrocephalus nanus. The sequence continues at coordinate 1,445,652 of CM076262.1, forward strand.
CCTGGTGGACAACAAGCTGTCCATGAGCCATTAGTGTGTCCTGGTGGCCAAGGAGGCCAATGGTATCCTGGGGTGTATTAGGAAGAGCACTGCCAGAAGGCTGAGGGAGGTGATCCTGACCCTCTGCTCAGCCATGGTGAGGCCATACCTGGAGTGCTGTGTCCAGTTCTGGGCTCCTCAATATAAGAGAGAAAGGAAGCTCCTGTCCCTGGAGGCATTCAAGAAGACTGGATGTGGCACTTAGTGAAACAATCTAGTTGATATGGTGGTGTTTGCTCACAGGTTGGAACTGATGATCTCGGAAGTCTTTTCCAACCTATTTGATTCTGTGATTCTGTAAAAGAATCATAGAATCAACTGGTTTGGAAAAGACCTCTGAGATCATCAAGTCCAAACCTTGATCCAACACTGTCATGGTTACTAGACCATGGCACAAAGTGTCACATCCAGTCTCATCTTAAAAACCTCCAGTGACGGAGACTCCACCACCCTGGGCAGCCCATTGCAATGTTTAATTACTCTCTGTAAAAATTTTTTCCTGATATTCAGCCTAAACCTTCCCTGGCAGGGCTTCAGACCGTGCCCTCTTGTCCTACTGCTGGTTGCCTGGGAGAAGAGACCGACGTCCACCTGGCTACAGCTCCTTTCAGGTAAACCTCCTTTCAGGTAGAACAAGAGTCCAGTTTTAAAACCCTTTGAAGCCAGACAGTTGATTTCCTGACTATTTGAAATAATTTTCTGGCTAGTGTCACTCATGTGTGGAGATTTTACAGAAAGCAGTACTCTTCATCAAATAAAAATTGCAAAATAAATTTGAAATAGGCTCACTGTAGTGACTAAAGCTAGAATTTGGCAAGTATCAACATTTGTTTTCCCTAAATTTTGTTATATTTAGAACTATTTCCAGTACCTACTGACAGCGAACTTAAACATTTATGCTAGTCTAAAGCATTTTCATAGCATATGTAGCCTGTAAGGTTTTCTGTATTCTACCTGTTTACAGCATGGTTAATTACAGTGTATCACATGGACCATCTTTACATTTATTGCTATGTATACAGCAAGAATTGTTTCCCTATCAGGTTTCTCTCCTCTCCTGTTTTACTGGAGATTTTCCCTGCCTTCTACTGAATTTTTCTAAACACCTGAGAATCTTAGACTCAGGATAGGCAGCCATGTGATTTAGATGAAGACCACTATCTGGAGGACTGTAGAAGTGACTAATTCTTGATTTACTTTAATTTTAGTTTATCCTCCAAGCAACCAAAGTTGCTCCTTCAGAAATACCGGATGTTGGATGCTGGCAATATAGATGATGTAATGACTGTCTTATTTCATTAGCTTGGTGCAGGAATCCCTTTTCCACTTCAGTAAAGGTAGGAAACTCCCCAACTACTACTTGGAAAACATATTCCCAGTGAATTTGATGTTAATGTTTGAGCCGCTTATTGAATATGGATTGGTGCTGCTTTTCCGTGTTCCCTATCTTGACAGCAGCCTGAATCTGGCCCTCTGCCAGGTGAGTATAGGCAGAAAAGGACAGGAGCAGACATCCTTTTCCAATTTGTCTTTCAACAACAACAAAAACATCCAATATCTTCATAAAAACAAAAGTTTTGGCAGCCAGTATGGAAAATCAAAAGCCAGTTTTAACAGTGCTTACAGGTATGAAAAAAAAGAGCAATATTTTAATACATGTAAATAAACCCTCTTCATCCTTCCCTAATAGACATTTAAAAGTAAACAATGAATTTGACCTACTGTGGGCCACAGTATATTACGGAACACACGCACACTTCTCTTTTGTTTATTTCAACTCCAGTATAAACCCCTTTTGCAAGACAAAACTATTTGGTAATCTCATGTTAATCGCTCAAATTTTACTATTTAAAAGATAATATTATATTGATTCTCAGCAACTTTGTTTATTTTGGCTGTCACCTTTCTTTTGAGCCTTCTTTTAATTAGTATGGAATTTGAAAGAGAAGAAAAAGTCCATCATTAAAAAAGCACTAATACATACTCAGTGGCTGCCCTTAAGTGACTTCCAAGGGTTTATTTCAATGTTTAAAATCACTTACTAATTATATATGTTAGTCTAAAATACAAATATAGCAAAATTTTAACTCTAGGAAATCCCAGTAAAATCAAATAAACAAAAAGAAAGTAAAAGCAAGGAAGGCATCAGCTGGCTGACAGGTGAGAAAAATATCCACACTCAAGTGTGTCTACTGTCCTCTCATCCCTGTGAAGTAAACGTCAAGCAGTTCCAGCACTGATGGTAGATTAGTCTCTCGAAATCAGTGGCACCTATAAAGCTTTTTATCTGGCTGGGGCCTTAAGAGAAAATGCTGCAGGGTAAGCCTGTGTACACAGGTGTGCAATACAACAGAGTTACAGAGGACAATGTTGTGCAAAATATAAAAAGTGCAGATTATTCATTATCAAAATAATTGACAAGATGTGAATATTTAGTTATCATGCACTGGAAATAAAAATGTTCAATACTTGTAAAGGACCTTTTAACTTTCCCCAGTGCTCCATCCTTAGCCCTGTTTCCCATGCCCAGCTCTGCAAATCCAGAGGTGGTCAGAGAAATCCCTACAGACAGCTACTGCACAAGTCCAGATTCATAGGGACTCTGCTACACATTTAAAGATTAAAAATAATAGAAGAAGTTATAGAATCTTGTTACAAGTTGAGACAGGTGTCGAGAAACAGATGCCTGCTTGAAAGAAACACACTTATCATTTTGTCACCTTGACAGAAAAGCGCTCTCCTTGGTCCATTGGAAGGTGCCAGTAACCCACAGTTTCTCCTTGAATCCTTCTTTTCTCCAGAAAATATTTTTTAACAACAGCAATAAAATAATCATTTTCAAACCTGTATAGAGGGTACAAGTTGCTAAATTCCATTTCCTGAATAAAAACTTCAGGTCTCCAGTAACAGATAGTAAACTGGAAAAAGTAAGAATGCTTGACATTTTGAAAAAGGTAACATCCTCTGACTTTCCCTTCTCAGCCTGTTGCCTTTGTCTTGTATTACACTTGGCCAATATTTATGGTTTCTCTGTGTAGACATCTATCAGATACCTAATTGAAGATATGTATGAAGTATGAAACATAGTCCTATCCATTGGTTTAATTTACAGAAGACTCAAATTTTGGTTAATATTGTTAATATCTGACAGTCTAGAATAGCATTATTAATTTGGAATAAAATATCAAGAAAATTTTGGTATTATTTAATTGGTTATACCATTGATAAATTTAAACCATAAATTATACCACGGATAAATTTATTATACATATGCAATTGCTTGACCTAAACAATAAACAACTCTAAGGAAGGAGTCTTAAATCTTCCAGGCTCTGCAAAAATATATAGGCATTTTACTGTAATTGACTGTGTTATTGAGATTAGGATTGTTGAAATCATAATTTAAGCCTTCATTTATCAGAAAAAAAGCTAGTGAGATGGAAAGGAACCAAGTAATTACCTCAACAACTCATCTGTCAATCCTTTCACAATTCTTCAACAAAGGTTTACTGAATGGAGACTCCAATGCACAACAAGGAGTAATTGCAATATGAAAAAGTGATGCTTATTTTGGTGGACCTGCATTTAACAGGACTGTAGTTTTTTTAACTGTCATTCCATATTAAGGTTTTTCCTTTAGCCTGTATTGTCCTAAAACATCTAATCAAAACAGACTTAGATACTGCATGAACTAAAAGTCACTTTAAAGCCAGAGAGATTATCACTAGCAATCAACCGCTGAAATATAGTGACAGTTTAGCAAATTTCTGATCTGTGTTTATTTTAAGCAATTTGAAACTCTAATTGGGAAGCAAAAATCAAAGGAAACTGGGGTAAGAGAACATCTTAGAGACAATTCTTCAAAGGAATCTGAAATTTAACTTTTTTTAAAAATTTCTAGTATTTGTTTAGATGGAATCAGAATTTATGTTAATCACAAATTTTCCTCTGAATTAGTGTCCCAGGTCGGACTTGGCTCCCAGCCAAGTGCCTGGACTCCAGGACAAAACCTTCCCCCTCCTTTTCGCTTTCTTCCAGTTGACCGAAAAGGGAAAAAAAATTAAAAGAACCCAAACTGAAATTATATTTTAAGTAGTAGATTTATATATAATATATAAAGAAAATTATATACACCCCCAAAAGGGAAAAGGGAAGGGAAAGGGAAAAGGGAAAAAGGGATAGAAGGGATAAAAAGGGATACAACGGGATAAAGAGGGATACAAACAAATCCAAATACCCCCCTTTAAAGAAAAACGAGCCACACCACACAGTCTGTTTCTCAAGGCCAACCAGATCCGCTAGGCCTCACTCCCTCGCCCAGGCAGAGCAACAGCGAAGTTACCTTCACCTTCGATCCGCCGGAAGAAAGAGAGCGAGAGCTTCCTCTCTCTTCTTAATTATACTCTTGCTTACGTAAAAATCATATGGAATACTGGGAACATGACCTTGGTTCCTTGGTTACAACCTAATCACCAAGGAAGGCCTAGACTCAAAACCACTACAATTAGAAAGACTAGTTGAGCAGAAGATGTTGAAAAGCTCATTTTACAGAATACAGACTAAAGATCTAGTAAGAACTTGGTCCTTCAGATGACAAGTCAGATCATATCAAAACACCGAAGTCCCAAATTGATATTTATAAATCCAGTCATTATTACTAAACTTCACTGGGCCTCCCTCAATCCCCAAGACCTGAGTTCTTATCAGTATTACTGGAACATCTTGTAAAACACTTAGAGATAAGACTTGGTGTAAACCCTTCTAAGCAAGATGGTAATGTCTCCTATTTCAAAACACTAGAGATAAATAGAAATTCCCTTTGAACCAAGGATAGTGACCCCTTCTTCAGAAAAAGGATGCTCAAAGTCCGTATGTGGATACAGATCATTAGATGTCAGAAGAAATACAGTTGTAGTCATTCCTCTGGTGTTTTGTGTCTCCTAATATATGTCCTAGATATATGTGGATTTTTGGGTTGGGTAACAAGGCTCCTTCTTGTCTGTGTCCCCACTGGAGGGAACATATCTCAGGTTTCTGCTCCATGTGGTAGAATTTAAACAGTAGGCCCTTAAACTTCAAATGTATTAGCTTTGAAGTTGTTTACTGGATTAAGCTACAAGCAGGTAAGCATTAATGTATAATTATTCAAATATTGCCATAAAACTATGATAGTTATAGGAAGTGAGCTGATGTACTGTGTCAATTGGCCTTTTGAACCTAGCATCATCTTATGAACTGCTATAAAAAAATTCTTCTGGGTGATACCCTAAACTATAGTAACAATTACATGTGAAGTTACAATGCATGAATGCTTTGTTATTCTCCTGAACTAATATCAGGTAGGTCAAAGCATTTGCTTTGAATTAAATTCAAATATTAGTGGTCTTGAAACTAAAAATTTTGACAGTGACTCAGGGATGTCCAAAACAATGCAGTGCATCAGAGAAAGAAGGTACAAAATTGGCCAGAACTGATTTTTGCCAATGCTACCTAGGATCAGAATATTTCTGTGCTCAGGAACTGACAATCCCTCTGGCAGGTCTTTTGGAGGAAACAAAAAATCATTGAAAAAAGTATTTACATAGTATACTTTATATAAAGTACTTCTATCAAGAGGGTTTTCTTTGGAAGTAAAGTAGACCCTGAGATTAACTCAGTTGGTTAGGGCCTGTTGCTAATAATTCCAAGGTTGTGGATTCAATTCCTGTATGGACCATTTACCTGAGAGTTGCACTTGAAGATCCTTGTAGGTCCCTTCTGACTCATAATATTCTGTGATTTTGTAATATCAAGATTAATCCTCAAGGAAATGTAATTCTATTATGGAGAAAATGTTTTATTTAGTTCTTAATTTTTGAAATAATTATAGCAGTAATTAAGGTAACAATTCCATGCAGTTTATTTTCAGGTAATATTATGATGTTTACTCTCCCAGCTAATTTTTCTTTTGAGAGAGAAATGGTGTTGAGTGTTTTTTCCTAGAGAAAATCAGCTTAATATGAGTTGGATCTAATAGAAGACCTGGGCACATGGAGCTTTCAACTTCTAAAAGGCTGCAGAGATAATTATTTCCTCTAAAGAATGCAGCAAATCCTGATGCTGCTGAGTCATTTAGAGCCCTAGCTCACATGTTCTCTGCGGTGGGATTCACAGACAATGTATTTTCCAGCAGACTTACCCACAGGCCCTACTACATGATTTGTTTTCCCAGAATTCAAAGTGTAAATACACAAAGCCTTAGGATCTTCTGCTCATGACAGCAACCATTATGAACGTTACTGCAACAATTAGCCTGTAGGAAACATACATTTAACCTTTTCATGTAAAAATTTGTCTATCTTTTTTTCAGAATATTGAGGAGCAAGAAGTTTCAGAAAATGTAATTTGTGACAAATTGTTCCTTTTTCTGAAGACCTAGAGTAAACAACATGTAATTGAAACTGATGGAGGTACTGAAGTTAAAGTTTAACCATGGTGTAATTAATGGCAAAACATGGGTCATCTCAATTAAAAAAGGTCTGCTTTTTTATCTGAGGTATCTGCAGAAAACAATGACATCAGTTCTCTGCAGACTGAACTGAAGTGTGACAAATTACTATTATAACTTAGCCTATTTCATTATTTTCTTTTATTGGGCTTGGTTTTCTCCATATTATGGGTTATTCCTTGAACATATCTGTAATATCAATGATGGGGATACCTCTATATACCAAATATCTACCATGTAGCTAATTTCTTGTATGCATGCACAGATAGTAATTTATACAATGCTACATTTAATTAATAGGAACTAGTGAAGCCTAAAGTACATATATAGCATATATATTTAGAAAAATTATTTTTATTTAAAAATAAGTACTGCTGGATAGTTATTGCCTAGGAACAATTAATCGGCCACAGATAGTTACTCTGTACAGTTTGTGCCTACCTGCACCAAATAAACACATTTAGAAATGAAAGCAATTTTTTTTTAGAGGGTAGAACTCCTTTCATGTTTCTTATGTTGAAATTCAGCTCTTTTCCTACTAACTTTGACTTTCAGACATGTCCTTTCCCACATTTTGAGAATCTTTTATCTGCAGAGCCCAAACATTTGAATGGAGAACAGCATTTCCCCAACTGGACCAAATCTTTGGCGAAATACTAGGTGAATAAAACTCTGCAGGCAATGACAGGAGAGGACAATTCCAACAAGAGGCAAGGCATGTCTCAGACACATAAGGAAAGGGAGTTTCACAATCCGTATCATACCTCTGTCATGATGTACAAACTCCATCTTCAGGGAACTGATCAAACTTACTCTGCTTGCATCAGATAAATTACCCAATAATTGATCTTGCTGTAGTTTAGAGGATTAACAGAACATGAGTTGTAGTGACCTAGAGGTTATTGTTGAGCTGAAGCCCCACAAGTTGCGGAGTAGCTATTTACTTACAATTAACTAATTAAAGAAGATACTTATATTGAAGATAATTTTTATACAGTGTGTTAAGCCAGGGACCACAGAATGAACTAGTATAGTAAGGTAGCATTGGATGAGTCTACTGTGTCCCCACTGTCTCTTTCTGCATGGCCAAGCTGTGTGGGTGGAAGGGAGTCCACTGTGGAGATGGGAGTGAGCTACAATTGAGGGTGACAGGAGCAGGGATGGGCTTCAGCAGGGCAAGCAGCACCAAACTCAGGGGAAAATGGCATAATCCTCCCTCACTGGGTGCTTCTATCATCCCCTTTTTTACTTTCTGAAAGGAGACCTTTAAAGCAGAATATAGCCAATTTAAGAGTACACTGTAATTATTTTTTGGCTAATACATATGATATATATCTAGGATTAATGAGTTACTGAACTAGGTATTAATATTCTCACCAACCTTAATGAGACATTCAATGCATCTTCACTGGCCCAGCAGTCATCAGTCATGTCACACAGGGCTGGTCTCTGTCCTTCAGATGGGCTGATCATAAAGGTAGCTGAATTTTTGACTATTTCCTACTTTATTCTTGGGATTTTATACGATTTAAGGAAGTGTTTTCCCCATTTAATCCCTTCCTGCTAACTACAGCAGTATCAAAAAACTTTAGTTCTATGTGTTTCTTTTCTTATCTTGTACAGATTGAGATCACACCTTCAAGACAATTTTCTCAGTGAAACCAAGTCAAGGTTGCAGAGCTCTGCTGTGTCAAGCTAGGCCTTGAAACACAGACAGCTGAATCCCTCCACTGTCAAACTATCCTATTTCTAAGTCGTCCCTGCACTTTGCCCATACATTTTGACTAGTTAATGTTCCTACTGGGCTAGTGAACTTTTTTTCTCATCCTATATTCAATCCCTGTTGACTCAAAGGCAAAATTATCTGTGTCTGAGGAAGGGGAGAAGGATGTCTTTGAAAGGTCACTGTTGGCAAGATTTCTTCTTATTTTGCACATAGGTTGTGAAGTCGGCATCCCAGGGCCCAGGTTCTGATTCCTTACAAATGACTGGTTTCAGCATATTCTGAAGTAGGTCAGGAAGAAAAACTGTTTGGTCAAGTGACCTGGACAGCTTTGTCCTACTTCAACATCAGGACAGCTGCTTCTAATCCAAAGTGGTTAGGTTCTTGGTTTTGCCCAATTAAAGGAGGTTCTGCCTCCCTCACAGGGCTTTTATACCCTTTTAGAAGTGAATGGGGTAGCCAGTTCCTGCCAGGGAAACCAGACGCTCTCTCAGAGAAAGAAAAAAGTATCTGAAACAGAAAGTGATGCAGAATAAAAGGGGATAAAAAAAGTAGAAGGTCATCTTTCATATTCAGTCACTAGATGCTGTTCTCCCACGCCTCTACCTGGTTAGAGGCAGGGCCCATCCAGCACTGATATTGGTTGGGGCCATCACAGCTCTTTCCCCATGAATACATTTGGGAGGTACCTTCTAGTGGGTCAGATCCTTGCCCATGGGATACTAGTACTGCACTTACTCTCATGGACTTCCCTTTTTCTCTCTCCTTCAACTCTTGTACTTGGGCTGCTAGGGCACAGGTAGGTTTCCTGTCCCACCCTCTCATGTCTTCTCCAGGATCGGCTAGGAAATACCACAGCTCGGTTCATGGGGTCTTTCTGCTCTCTCTAACTGGAGAACGTCTGGCTCTGACTTCAGAGGCTCTGGGTCACACTGGTGCCACGAGGAAGCTGTTTTCCTTCATCTTCTCTCTGAGTTTCTTCTGTTCATCTTGTATTTCTGTAGTCAGTGCCTTGAGGCCCTCAACCAATGTCTATATAGTGGAGATATAGGCCTGTAAGAGGGTGTGGACCATGCTGTCATACATCCTGAGTTTATTCGTTACAGAGCCCACTGTCTCTCTGTTTCCTTTGAAGTGCAATGATGCCAAGAAATTGGTGTATATGGATGGCCCTTGCTGTGAAAGACTCCACCACATCTGTGACGTACACCTGACATTGTCAGAGTTTTTGCTGGGTTGCCCATCCTTGTCAAAAAGTATCTCTAACAGTGCCATTTCTCTCAGGCTTTGGATACCTTCCTCCGTGGTCTTCCAGGTCGTATCATAATGGTGCTGCTGCAGGAAGTCTCTGTAAACAAACTTCTCTCAGACACCTGTTAGAAGTCGCTCCCAGAGAGAAAGAGGCTTTAACTCCCTTGTGAATGCTTGCTCAATACCCACATCCTGGGCCAGGGATCCCAAATACCTTACTTTGTAATTATCAAGTGGCAAGCCTTCACCCATAAGGTTCCATGCTCAAATCAACCAGGTCAAGATGGGCTCGTCTTCGCATCGAGTAACATCTTACCACATATTGTGGAGCTGGTCATATTACAGGGATTAGGCAATGATCTCAGGCTCTGGGTCCTCCACTGGTTGTGAAGGCCCTGGTTCCCTGTCCTCATTAACTGGACGTATTGACTTGGCTTTATCCTTCTTTCCCTACACTGGAGCTACTTCTGCTGGCTGTGACTTCCCTTCTGGTGTGACTGGAGACCGAGCACTTGTGATGTCTATTGGTTACTCTGCTCCACTATCTTTCCCTTCTGACTGTAGGTGGTGTTGCACAGTCCATACCACGGTGCGGTAAGCATGAGCTAAGGTCCAGCACATTGCTGTAAACTGTCCATCTTTGGAATTTATGGGTCCATGTTTTTTCAGGCATTCAGAAACCTTACAGGGGGTCTGTGTTTGGTCAGAGAAGAGCTTCCAAACAATCGGGGGGAGAGTATTCCTTCAGCACCTGGCCTATCTTCTCCCATGTTCCCATCCAGTCAGAGTGATTTATGCCTACGTAGGCTGTTGACACAGTTTTGTGTCTGGGAGGGCAGCTGACCAGCTCAGGGTTCGTAGCTCTCCAGTGAGTGGCAGTGAGGAAAGCTACCGGCCAGCTACAGCACACACACGCTCTCACGCAGCTCAATGAGAGGCAAGAGACAAGGTGTGATGTAAGCAGCAGCCAAGGCTGATCTCTTCATTGCAACAAAATGGAGGGATTTTAAAGGGTTTGGGATGGAAGGGACTGGAACTTGGGTGGAGAAAGGGGAGGAGCATGCAAATCCTCTTACATCTATAGGAAAACAGGGAATACATAAACATGAAGGGGTTGAACTGGGCGGGAACTAAGGAGTGGCTAGAAGCCAAGGCCTGCCAAACTCTGGGATTGGTTGCTACATCACTGTAGTCTAATCAATAGGAAAACTGTTGGTATGCCTGACAGGGCATAAAAGTCCAAGGAAGAAGAACACAAAATGGAGGATAAACTTATGAATAGATTTTCCACCAAAACACAAATCACTTCATTACAGTCCCAGGTGGTGGCTTTTCAGGACTAACATCTCCCAGGCTATGTCCTTATACAAATCTAGCTCTCCACTCTGCGAAGGACGTCCTATTCTTTCTATCAGGGTCCTCTTCTGGTGTTTCACAATCCCCAACAGGTTGTTGGACAGTGCCAGGTGGTTGGACCATGGCAGGCTGTAGCACAGTGGCAGGCTGTTGCACAGTGGCAGGCTGTTGGGCAGGTTCCCAAGGATGGTCCCTGGTGTCTAGGGTACGTCTTGGGGCAGTTACCAAAGACGACCTCACCCTGTCTGTAAATGCTGGGTAGGCTTCACTAAACAAATACAGCAAAAATATCATCATGAATAGAATATCTTTAATGTCCAGGGGAAAATTCAAACCTTTACAAGCTATTGAAGGACCAGATAAGAAGTGAGTGAAGGGTTAGGAAAAAGCATTTGCCTGCGTTTCTTCCCCAAAATAGGTACTATTATTAGTAAAACTCAAAGAATAAGACCCTGAGTGGTGATAGTATTGCAGTCATGTATATATATTTCAAAAAAGAACTACAGCTCCAGATTTTTCAGTCACTGGTACCAATTTACAAACTTAATAGCAGCCACAGAGTTTGCAGCCATGGTGTCCATCTTTAACCAGTGATCTATAAATGGAAAAACCATATACACGGCCAAATACCAAAAGAAGTTGGACCACATGATGCCTAATGGTGTCTCTATATGCCGTACACAGGTAATTAGACAAGAGGCTTTATTCCTTTTCCACCTTTCCTCGAGTCAAGGCTCACGTTGGGTGCCAATAATAATGTCTAAGTTTAACAAGATTACAACTTTGAAATTAGGAGCCTTCCAAGCAAAAACTGAGGAAAAGAAAAAAAAAATCTCACACCAGTTCTTTATTAACAAACCTGAATAAACAACAAATGGTACAACCAAAACTTTCAAAAGAAACAAAAAAAAGTCCCACTTCCCCAGGTGGGGGGAGAAACCTGTGGTAACCAGGGCGCAGAGGGCAAATTGTCCTCAGCAGCTCAACAGCTACTCACAGCCATGTGAACGACCAGTGATGGGTTCCCCTTCTCATAGGCACAGTCTGAGGTCAGGCAGCTCTGCTAATGCAGTCTCATGCCCCAAAGGGCAGACTGTCGCTCTGAGATGTGTCGGTTTCTCTCTCCCTCTCTCAGTCACTCTCCAGGTGGTATGAGGCAGGGAAAAGAAAAAAAACTTCCCCTCAGGAAAAAAAAAAAAAAGTGGAAGTGGCTGAAAAGAATCCCGAAAGCAGATTCATCTCTGTCCAATCCTCTGGACAAAGGGCTTCCAAGGCGTGGCCCTGGCCCGTTCTTCAGAGGGATTCCCCCTCCTCCCCTCCCCTGGTCCCCTGCTGCACACTGGGCGGTTCCGCTCTGTCTCCCCATCCTGACTCCCCCATTGTGGGGGAGGGCACAGGGATGCTGGGGAAAAAAATTCCATCTGTTTTCAAACCTATGACAAAACCAAAAGCTACTATATACTCTGTCAATTTTATATTGTTATGTTTCTTTCTTTCATACACAGTAGGCATTTTTGTGTTTTGCTTTTGATACAATCTCAGCCTTCTTTTTCAGGCTGACAAGTTTTTGATGACAGGAAGGAAGAGTGGGAAGCATTTTATAAGGTCACTCTTGTACCTATTTCACTCTTTATTCACAAAGAAAAACAAATACTGAAAACTGAATTTTGCTTCTAGTGCAGTTTTAACATTGATAATTTCAAAGAAACAAAAATTCGCTTCCCAAAATCTTACCTAGAACCTTTTATTCTGAAGGACCTGCAGCATTTTCTTGTAAAGAAGTAATCTTCTGTTTTCAATTAATGTATAGTTTTTCTTGAGTTCTTTAAGTTTTTTTCTTTGAGCTATATATATATGGATGGGGAAAATTAAAAAAAGTTTGGCAGCTTCAATGTTTAAAACATGTATTTTCTAATAATTTTTTCATAGATTAATAAAGAAATACAGCCTTTACCACAACCTATTTTTTAATGATTTTTGCTAGGATAGTTTCTGCAATATAAAGTGGGAATAATTTCAGTTATTCTCTTCAAATACTATTCCCAAACATGTACCTTCCAATAAGGTACAGAAATCAGATTATGTTTAACCTTAAACAAATGTTATAATAATTCAGAATCTGTCAGTCTTTGTTCTGTGAGTGCCAGACTGAGCTCTAGTGTTGTTCCCTTAAGTCATATAATGGATCAGATAAAACAGAGCTACAGATTTTTGTAGCAAAAGGCTCTCTTTAATTGAGGAACAATAGAAATATGGGTAGTTTCAAAGTACATCTATTCCAAAATGCCCCACTGGAGATGTTGCTTAGGTGAAGCATTGAAAGAGAGCAGCCATGTGATGGTGATGCTTTCGTAGAATATTTTCACAGATTGAATAATCTTTGGTTTGGGGACTTTCTAGAGAAATAAGCAAAGTGATGGAACAGTTTGGGGGCAAGAAAAGGAAAGAGAAATGGAGAAAGACACAGGAGAGACTGTATATATACATGAAGAAGATCCTGGGCTTTTGTAAAAGGGACAGGTCTCTGGAGAAAGTTCATGCAAGAAGAGCGGCATGTTGTGAGAACAAGTTTGACCTTTTGCTGATACTGAGCAACGACCCAGTCATGCATCTGTAGAGCGTTTTGACCCATGTATTTCATTTACATGGCAGAGTTTTGGTAGCAGGGGACATATGCAGGGGTGGATTCTGTGAGGAGAGATCAGGAGCTGCCTCTTTGTCACACAGACAGTTTCAGTTGGTTCTAAGACAGATCCGCTGCTGACCAAAGCTGAGCCAATTGGTGGTAGCACCTCTGTGATAACATAGTTTTAAAAGGATAAAAATTCTGGGCAGAAGCTGTGAGAGAAACAGCCCTGCGGGCACTCAGGTCAGTGAAGAAGCAACGAGGGAGGTGCTTCAGGTACTAGAGCAGATGTTGTGCTGCAGCCTGTGGAGAAGACCATGTTGAAGTTGGTTGTCTCTCTGCATCCCACAGAGAAACATGATGGAGCAGATATCCAGAACTGCATGCTGGAGCAGGAGGGCATGCCCTGAAGGAAGCTGCAGCCTGTGGATAGGAGCTGGGGCACTGTCCTTGCAGGAGCTGGAGTTCAAGGGTGACCTGCTGGAGCAGGCTGATCCTGAAGTATCCTGCATAGAAGACCTGTACTGGAGCAGTTCTTGAAGAAGTGCGGCCTGTGGGAAGGATCTATGCTGAAGAAATTTTTCAAGGACTTTATCCCAATGGTGAGACCCCAGACCAGAGCAAGAGAATTGTGTGAAGAGTAAGGAGCAGCAGAGCTGAAGTGTTATGAACTAACAACAATGTTTTTTCCTGTACCACTCAGGGGTGAGAAAGTAGAAGATTTGGGAAGGAAGTTGAATTTCGGAATAAGGGGATGAGGGGGAAGTATTTTTAGTCTTTTTTTGTTTGGTTTTCTTTTTCAATATCCTAGTCTGTTACTAATTGGCAATATATTAAATTAATGTTCCCCAAGCTGAGACTTTTTTGCCCATGGTGGCAATTGATGAGTGATCTCCCTGTCCTTATCTTGACCCATGAGCTACCTTATTTGTCTCATTTTCTTCCCCATCTTGCTGAGGAGGAGGAGTGAGAGTGGCTGTGTGGATGTCTGGCTGCCGGACAAGATTAACCCAGCACAACAATTAATTTTCCAAACCAGAAATTCATCACCCCAGAAGCAATGGTATGGGACCAATCTGATTTCATGGCATTAGGGTTCTTACTGAAAAGGCCCAAACATTGTTTATCACAAAAGCAGATGAAATACAAGCAGACTGGATTGGATGGCCTTTGAATGGGCTCCTGTAGTCATGTGCATCCTGCAGGTGACATTGCAGAGGGTGGGCCACTGAACACACAGGGTATCATATAGTACCAGAGATCAACATAGACAACTCCATAGACAACTTCTGAGAATCTAACAACAAATAAGAAATGGGTACATACAAGATTATGTCACAGAACAGGCAGCCTCCTACCCTCTGCTGTCATCTTTGGTGTTCTGTCAGAAAATCTCATTTTCAGTTTCTTTGCATGTCTGCAGATCCATATCTACAAAGAAACAACTCTTACTCACCCGCTCATAGAGACATCTGAAGGCATGGCAAGGTGCTGTCAGCTCTACCTCTTGACACTGTTTCACAGTGCATGAAAACAAACCAGGGTTTCAATCTTCAAACATCAGGTGTTTTGTCCAGTCCTTAGAATGTGAAACATAAGAGTTTCAAATGTCCTAAGTCATCAGGCAATTCTATTTTCCATTTTGAACCTAATGAATACAGAATCCTTTCCTGCCTGACAGCAAGATCTCATGTGGAAGAGAGGAAATTACCTTCTCCCTCAACAAAACACAGAAAAAGCTGACAGCGGATGCACACCCCAGAGCACTGTGAGTCCAATATCTTCAGCAAGGGTGGAAGTTGCACAAGGCATATCTGATTGGAGCTGATGTTGTTTGTGGAAAAGAAAGACTCCTCCAAGTCTAACTGTGTGATAAAAAAGCCTTATGCTGCTCTGTTTCCCAGTTTGGTAAAGTTCTGGTGGGAACTGCACAACACATCCAAAGGGACACAGTAAAACCCCTAACTGTTCCAAGACAGTGCAAGCCTGGCACTGCATTGCAGTATGCTGGAGAAACTAACCTGAAGCCTCTTATCAGGCCTGATTTTATAGGTGGAAAGAAACCAGGAGCTACAGTAGTGTCTGCAGAATTACAGGGCAGTAGCACCTCAGGACCACTACAATGGTACCACTACAGTGGTACCACACACCACTGCTCCTTGAAACAAAGTAAAGTTGCTAGTCTAGAAACAACTGTGTTAGATAAATAATGTAAGGTAAATAATTTAACTGGATGAATTCTGGAAAATCTGAGATGTTTTTGAATTTTAATCTTAAAATTATGTCTGCACTAGTGACATCCTGTATTTACCACATAGGCAAGCATAGTATATATTCCCATCTAGCTATTCTAGTGTTTGTTCTCAATTTAATATTGATAGTACAGTATGAAACACATGATGCTCTGAGATAAACATGGAGGCTGACCCAAAGCAGCAGAGCTCACACACACATTTTCTACAGATACCTGTTAGGTTTCTAATATCCAGGCAGGAAGAGAGAAAGTTCTGTTATTTATTAAATCAAAAGGATAATATAATTTTCACTAAATGTGAGATATACCTCAGGAAGCAATCCTCTTATGCAGTCTGTCCTTTATGGGAGAATGTTTATACACCTCTCCATTTACTAATGTGATTCGATTTTTCATTAGATCTTCTCAATCTAACCTTGTTGATTGATATTAGAGCTGATTCAAGAAATTTAAAAATGAGAGTAAACATAAAAAAATTTAAAACTATCAACTGCATCACTTTTCTTGTTGTTAATTTAAAACCAATATTTTGATTATATCAAGTTTTATTGATCCAGAATAATTCTTTGTAGCATAACACAAAATGATCAACACAAACATTTGATAAAACTATCAATCACAACATAAGGCTTCCACATAGTAACAAAAAAAATCTCATTTACTTGTTGCTTGTTGTTTCTACCAAGACCAAACTCTAAATCCAGGTAAACTGAAACTAGCCACTGGAGAGGGATTTTATTTTTCTAGCAGAAACAATTACCATTCATATTTCTAGACAGGAAAATGGAATTCATCGGATTTTGGTTAATATGCAATTACAGTGCCACAGAATAAGAAGATAAAGGAAGGTGGATCCATCTCACATGGTACATTGCATTTTTCATCCTGTAGAACCCCAAGTTTCTCTCCATGTACATTTCATATTTTCTCGATCTCCATCTGAAAAATCTGCTGGGTGGCTTAAGCAGCTGGTAACTTTTCATACCTGTTGGCAGCTCCACAGTGACATTTAAAAATAAGTAGTGACACTGAAAGCCCCAGAACTTGCCTTTACTTGAAATGCAGCTGACTTTGTCTGCTTTATCTGAAATCAGTTTCTGAGAGCATCCTGAAACACTTAAAGATGAAGTCTCTTGCTATTCACTAATGAACACTGTAAGCTTTTTGAAAATCCAGTTTAAGACCAATTATTTTGACAATTATTCATTTCTTTAGCATGAAAACTAAATAATATTTGAAATAGAGCTGGGTGTTATATTTTTAATCGTGCCTAATTTTAAAATATCTTTTTTTCTAGCTGTCTTTACTGACATGTCATGTTACCAATTTTTTCCTCTCACAAATGTCACTGTAGCAAATGAATTGTCAGCTTGTCACAGTGAATTAGAAAGTTCCTTCCTGTGTCCCTCAGCTTGGACATAGTATCATGATAGCAACATGCATACTTTGAATATTTTGTAGTCCTTTCCAGAAGGGGAAATCCCACCACCATGGCCCAAGCCGTGGGTTATGTCATGCTAAAGAACTTACTCTTCACATGCCTTTTTTTTGGGTGCTTCAATTCGTTCATTTTGTTCCTGCTCATTTGCAGAATATTACTCTTCACCTAATGCCTGACCCTTCCCACAGTCCTTCTCCTGCCTCAGGGAAAGCCCCATCAATACCTAATTGATGGCACCAGACAACTCTGACTCCTTCTGTGGTCGGATTTGATGTCAGCTGCAGCTGTCTGCTCCTACTTCTGGACATGCTCCCTGCTGAGCCTGGTCCCTGCTGTCGTTCCCATCGCCCTCCTACGTGACAGGGCGGGCGAGGCTCCGGGCTGCTGGCTGTGCGTGACAGGCGCCTCTGCAGGGCTGTGGGTGGGTGGGTGGGTGGGTAAAGGCTGCCAGGAGCCTTTGACAGCAAAGGCCTCGAGGACTGAGATCAAAGGTTAAACGGCTTTTTGCTGCCATCTCTTGATAAACCAGAGGAAAAGGTAGCAGAAGCTGAGACAGTGTCTGAGTAACACCCACCGGGCTGGGGCAGCATTTAGCGCTGGCTGATGAGGATGGATTTACCTTCTGGGTGGACAGAGAACTAACGACTTGTCACTGGTGATGATGGATGAGCATCAGAGCTGCCCGAGGAGAGAGGTTCATTATAAATACACTTCATCCTCACTATCCTGACTTGGGGCTGAGGGAGGTTGTGAGGGAAAAGTGGTTTCTGCCTTTGAGGGAATGAGTAATCTCTAATGGCACAGTCTCTGTATACTATACAGTTTTTGTTGTTGTTTGTTTGTTTGTTTGTTTGTTTTTTATAGTTGAAAGAGAGCTTTCAGCTGTAAAAACAGGCTTGAAATTCAGGCTCTACCTGTCATTATAAGAGATGCTAGGTGTGGACCCTGGGGTGGTTGCAGAGCTCATAACAACATGAGTCACTCACAAATTTCAATGATGGGGATATTCTGTGGCTAGATTATTCACCCAGCTCTCCAAAATTTCTCATAGCTGATACCTCTACAACTCCCATTTTGTTAGCTAGCTAAAACTTGTTTGAAGTACGGATCATCCACCGCTGCGGATCAAGCAAATTACAGATCAGCAATGACATCTAAATAAGCACACTTTCCTTTTTGAACTTGGTTGTGAGAAAAAAATAAAAATGAAGATTTAAAAAATAAAAAATGAGTTAATTCTCAGTTAAATTCTCAGTCTTTCAAGTAGGTCCTCTTGAAAACTTTGGCCTACAAATACTCTTTTTATGAGCTCTAAGGCTACCATCATTTCTGCTTAGTCAATGTTAAGACCATGCTTCTCTAGGGTATAGAAAAATGAAAGCAGAATAAATTCAAATCAACAGAGAATTTACTGAATAATTCCTTTAAACAGGCATTGCATAAAATGCAGCTGTGGTCCCTGAATAGAACCCAGGATCCCTGCAGAAAGCTCAGTCCCCTGAGAGACAAAGTCACATTCCTCCTTGCTTCCTTTGCCACCAAGTTAACTGGTATGGCCTCACCTTGAATACTTTGTTTTGGGCACCACAGTATAGGAAAAATATTAAGCTATTAGAGAGTATCCAAAGGAAGGCAACAAAGATGGTGAAGGGCTTTGAGGTGAAGACATATAAGGAGTGGCTGAGGTCACTTGGTCTGTTCAGCCTGGAGGAGACTGAGGGGAGACCTTATTGCAGTCTACAGCTTCCTCATGAGGGGAAGAGGAGGGCCAGCCACCGATCTCTTCTCTGTGATGAGAAGCACCAAGCATGCCAGAGTTCAAGTATGTGTACAATACTCCCAGGCACGTGGTGCAACTCTTGGGGATGGTCCTGTGCAGGGCTGAGGGTTGGACTCAATCCTTGTCCCTTCCAGCTCGGCATTTTCTGTGATTCTGTGAAATGGAGAAGCAATGCAACTGTTGTGTCTATTCTAAATCCATTAATAAAAGAAACACAGTTACAATTTTAAAAACGAGAACCAAAACATTAAAATACTTGTTACATCTCTGGTGGTGGTCTAGGTATATTTCTGACTGTTAACTGAACAAGCTTTACAACTAAACATGGAAATTACCTTGTTAAGCCTATGAATGTCTATGAGGTATGAGGATCTCTTTTTTAATGGAACTCTGTACCCTATTCAGGGTAATAATAATGCTTATTTTAATGGATAAGAGAAACTTTGTCCCCTTCTTTCCAAAAATGATAATGCAAATACAGTAAAGAGTAGTGCACATTTACTAAAAAAAAAGGCTGGAAAAGCCAAGAAGTTCCCCTCTCTTCCCTTAGTCACGCATTTTATATGGAGTCAGTTTTAATTGTGTTAGAAAATGATCTCTCTTTCTCAGTTTTACGTTTTAAATGTCAGGTCCATAATATCTCAATGTTGTGGCCTCAACCATAGTGACTCTGAGTTGTCCTAGCCCACCTAATAACAATCCCAGTTCCACAGGGTGTTAGACCAAAGGCTTTTTAGTATGAATGGCATAATCCCTGCAAGATGTTTGGAGAAAAGAATCCTTTCAAACAGGGACATGTTTCCTGTAGGTGTATTTGGAGCCATACTCCAATACATTGCTGTATCCTCTAGGAAATTCTAATTATGTTTAGCTGTCATCTTAAGTTCTTATGTGATGTAATGATACGGGATAAGAAGATTATTCTGATAGGATACTAAGGGGAAATATAAATTTGATTTAATCCCATGTTTCTGCATCAGCATCCTCAAATGACCTGTGCTGCTGAGAAACTGTAATTTCTAATGAGAACTAAGCTTTCTGTTGTCATGGTTCCTGTAAAACCTCCAACTGGAAACACCAGTTCAAGAGCTGTATTTCAACTTAACTGTGGCCTGAGACAAGTAGGAAGATAAATGTACAAATATAAGAACAAATATTAAGAATAAAACAAAAATCACACTAAGATATTAAAGATAAAAATTATTTTTGATAGTGTACTGTCCAACTGCCGAGCTTCATGACCAACAAGTAATCGTAACTGAAGTTCTCATACTGATAATCAGAAAACACATGCTTTCCTAGGTATGAATTATGTTGCCTCCCTATCACTGCATACATTGGAAAATGATGCTAAATTACTATATAGCTGTTCCCCATTTTCTTCAAGAGCCACCTAGAAAATGAGAGTCCCTTTGAATCTTGTTAAGTTATACATGGTTAAAAGGAAGTCTAGTAATGGAAGAAAAAACTAGAACTCCTACCTCCTGCTCCTGATTGTCTAGATGACCTCAGTCAAATTACTTTAGTATAGGCCAAAATAATCTGTGTGTCAAAAATGAAAGCTCTCATTTTCTTTACTTTTGTCACATCATGCTATTAGATAATACAGTATAATTTCATAGGTTTATAAACATAGGCTTACTAGATCAGATTAAAGCGCAGGCCAGGGCTGATTCTGACTGTAATTTGTCCTCCTCGTGCGCATTCCCAAAGATCAGCTTCGGCATAGGATAGACTGTAAAAGGAAGTGACAATTTCCTTCATAGTACATATAGTTTCCTACAAATCTACAGATTAAGGTATTACTTTCCTAACATTTAAAGTGACAATTAGCTGTGAATATAAAAATACCTTATCAGGCTCCATCAATTAAAATCAATATGTGAAATGATCGGAGGTTTAGATGCAAATTTGTACACACTGTTGACCATTTTTGCTCTGACGTGCTAGATTATGCCAATGCTGTCAAGTTGAATGATAGCATATTGCAGTGCAAAATGGACATAAATTTTGTCAGGAGCCCTGTAAAAAGGTTGATGAGAGGGAAGAAAGATGGACTTTTATTCCAGGGTGCATCCAGCATAGACTGGGTTTTCTGCAGCAGTTATAGCCAAACCAGATGGAGCCTTTTTGAGGACTTTTTCATCACTATGCTGATATTCTCATATTTAAAGACATATTAGAGAATGCTAATATGGACATTACTATAATACAGGATTTTGAAAGATAAACTATTTTTAAAGAGGTTTTCCTCTGTTGAGTCTGATACTTTGCCAGCTAGTAGACTGTATGATCAGAGTGGGAACTAGAAGTTGCTGAGACACAATGCATCTGCTGAATGTGTTTGTCCATCAGGAGCTTATGGAACTCACTTGGATACAGGCTAACTTTTCCTATATACAAAATATACATTAAAAAAAAAAAAATTATATAGCTTTGAGGACTGTAACTCTGTGGATTAAAAGAAGGATTCCTTTAAAAAAATCAAACTTTTCAGTAAATGGAACAAATTAATGTCCAATATCTCATGAAATTTAAAATCTTTGGGACAAAAATAAACCAAAAAACCATCAAACATTTTGTCAGTACATGTTTTGGAAGAAGGGACAATTACATAATGATGAATAATTCATTGACACTTAAAAGATAAATTCTGTAAATATAGGCCTGACTGCAATTATTCTACTACCCTAAATAATTTCAACATAGAGAATTGTGGAATTCTTTAGTCAGAAAGCAATTCTTCCTTTCTAATTTTGCTGATTTTATGAACTTTTCACCAATTCTTTATTTATTATATGACTATCAATGTATCCCATTAAAGATTAGCCTGCAGTACAAACCATCCTAACTTTAATATTGCCCACTAATGGTACATGTTGAACTTCTTCACTGTCTTATTGTTTCTCTCTTTCTTATCCAGACCTTTTATTTTGTGTATGTATAGTCCTCTGGTAAACCTCTATTAATTCCAGTGAAACATTTCCACTCCATCCCAGAACAGATCCCAGTATAATAGCCAAAGCAAAGAAACCTGTTATGGATGCCCATGCCGAATTCATTACAAACAACACAAGGCCTGCTACTAACAGTTGATTCATTGCGATGTTAAACTGGAATCCAAATGTGTTTCCACAGAAAATTCAGAACATTTCATTCTTCAAATTTAAGAAAAAGTATCAGAAATTTGTAAATTAGTGCCTACAGATGCAAGATAATGCACGATTAAGTAATGTGTTGCAGCATATGTCCTACATACTTAGGTACAGTGGGGGGCAGCCATAGTATTAGAGCACTAATCTATGTATTGCAGACCATATGGCACATTTGTAGACCACTTGGAAGCTGCAGCTGGTGCAAAATGAAGTTCCTATTTGCTTAGCAGATCTGGCAGGAGGAAAATACCTTATGCCAGTGTTATTTTTACTATGTGTTCCCACAGTACAAATTCACACTGTTGACGCTGATAGCTAAACCTGTGTATGCTTTTGATGTTTGTTACCATAAAAGCTCCTTTTCTTCATGGCAACTCTCTTTTGATTTACCGTGAAGTAAATCAGTATTTACTAAGTAACTGTCTTTGGTTTTCTTTATATCTTACCTCTCTTAATTTTAGGACAATTATGCTAAAATCTTTCTTCACCTTGTTGCTATTCACTTTCATTCTTCAAAGCAATTTTTCAAATTTCTTTTCTTATTCGACCAAATATTTAATTAAGAAAAAATACTATATTTTTCTAGGAAATGTTTCTCCAAGACCTGCCTTCTAGAATGCCATTAATTATTGGAAGGTTAGGAAATACTAATGATTCATGTTTCTCAGTTACAAAGAGCTAGGTCTGAAAAAGCGTTCCACCTTACTTAAACAAATTGCTACATCCTACATCCCTCTCTAAAGCCAAGGAAAAAAGTCTTATTTTAGATCGTGATCCTCTCTAGAATCCAATTTTTTTTTTTCCTATGGGGGTATTTTTTTCATTTTTCACTAGATGATGTGAGACAAAAGCTTCCCCAACACACCAACAAACACAGTATGCCAAAGCTTCCTAGTATGCCCAGGTCAGTAATTAATTTCTTCTACCTGTCTCCATAAGAGCACGCCTTATGATCAATCAATCTTATTATGATACAGTATCACAGCTATAAAGGCTTGATTAATTACTCAGTTTTTCAGGGGTATCATTTGCTACTAGAGAAAAAAAAATGTTTTCTCTCCCAGCAAATCCCTCTAGCATACACAAAGTATTTAGTTATTTCAATTTTACAGGAAGAATGATGAGCTGGGGTGGTGACTGTGTTACAACTGACAGTACTGGTCTATTTTCCTGAAGCTCCATTTTTAGCTTGTGTAAGTTCACTGAATGCGTCTATCTGTTGACCCACATCAAATTAATGTCTAGTTCATTCTCTAGGTGTCCTCTCCTAATTCTGATGCATGTATTTTAAAACAGAGAATTCTTTTTCTGTTTTCAGAAAAATTATATTATCCTGAACACTTGTCAGAACTGCACCTAACAACAATTTTTCACAGAAAATTCATTTAAGAAAACTGCCATTTTTTCATTCTGTTTCTATAATAACCAACTTAATCACATAAGGATCAACACTAAAGCATATTAAAGACATATCTTGTCTTTCTGAGATGAAGTAGGGAATCTCAGGTTCTCCTAGTTTTGTTCTTTCTCATATTCAATACCGTCCCATTAACATTTTGAATACAGGGAAGAAAACTTCTCTTTTACTTGTGGCAGTACTGTCATACCTCCATAAAGAAACATACAGGATGTGCACTTATGCAAGCAGTGTTCAGTGTTCCTATCACATTGGTGTGTTAAGTACTGAATTTGGCAATGCTCCGCTCAGGACCAAAACACTCTTGTTCAGATGGAGGTGCAAGCCCAGGGCCGACATTTCTGTGCATCCCTGGTCTCAAATGTAGCAAAGCCCATACAGATATATTTAACTTTAAACATTTACTTAAGCCCCTCCTGTTTCTGGAAAGCATTTTGCTTTAACATTTTGCTGAATCAGACTGCTGGTTAGGTGCCAGCTTTTGGCTGAGATGTCAGTTTTAAACCTCTTCTACTCAGCACCTTTGACCAGCAGCTGGGAAAGTAATTAAAGTCCATGTAATTAAAAAAAAACAAGGGGGGGGGGGGGGGAAAAGAAAGAATAATAAGATTTGAGAGGCATGTGCTTGCTATGGAGACTTTTTTTGCATTGGTGGTGTAGTTTTCCAGGTAATAGTTCCGACATGGAATTATATGAAGTGATCTTCGTTGAGTGCATCTAGTTACGGTCGGTGTCCTTGCAGGAAATAATTAGTTGTGGAGGTTTACAGAACGTTAAAATAAAACAAACAAACAAACATTTAACATTACATGGTGTTCTATTACATCATTTTATAAGTGCATCACCCCTTGTTTAACACACATAACTTCCGGGAAAAGCACTCCCAATGCGAACACCCCAGTCCTATGTCTGCCCTTCTATCTCGAGAGGGATGCAGCTGTGTGCGGGATGACTTTTACCACCCACTTAACACATCCTTAAACTTTTTTTTTTTTTTTTTTTTTTTTTTTTTTTTTTTTTTTTTTTTAAGCGTAGAAAACAGTCAGGGAAGCCTCATATTAGTCCTCGCTGGAATTTTACCCAAGGTGTTCACGGCTGCCGCTACACCCATCCCGATGGGCTGCGCCAGCGTGTTCGGTGCCGCACAGCATCGCGTAACCGGCAGGTGCGAGCACCTGCGGCCCCGGGCGGCCGGGAGAGGGAGCCGCCGGGGGACAGAGCTGCTGGGGGCGAGGGAGCTGCCTGGGGATACGAGGGGAGCCGCTGGGGGTGGGAAGGAGCTGCCCAGGATTACAGGAAGGCGCCGGGGATGGGAGGGATCCGCCAGGATGGGAGGGAGGGATCCGCCGGGATGGGAAGGAGCCGCCCAGGATGGGAGGGATCCGACCGGGATGGGAGGAAGCCGCCCGGGATGGGAGGGATCCGCCGGGATGGGAGGGATCCGCCGGGATGGGAGGGATCCGCCGGGATGGGAGGGATCCGCCGGGATGGGAGGGATCCGCCGGGATGGGAGGGCGCCGCCGCCGGCGCGGCTGAGCCGGTGTTGCGGCGCCCTCTGGTGGGGGCACGGCGGGCCCGCAGCCCCCGCTGCGGGCGATGTTGGCGGGCAGGGGCAGCGATGTGAGACCCTCAGGAACTGCCGCCGCTTGGGAACTCCGCGCTCCTTCCCAGCGACAGATGTGTGTTATGGGAAAGGCTCTACCTCTCTGCTTTCTTACAAATAATCAAGCGCGACTCTTACATAAAGCACAACAGTTCAAAAGGAACAGGTCACGTGCAGAGCGTGACTCAATGGAAGTGGATGTCACTCAGCTTAGTATTGCAAAGCTGTTTTGTTGCCCTGTTTGTACTAATGACATGCACTATACCATTATTATGTTATCACTGCGACTCTTAGAGTGATAGTGACAATATAGAAATTAAAGGTGCCAATAGCACCACCATGTCTGCAACACTGCTGCACATATTTATCCTGCAATTTCATTTCATTTCATGAAATCAAATCAGATTTCTTGAAATTAAATGAAATTTAACAAAATAAAATGAAAATTCCACACTTCATTTTATGCCATGTAATGAAAATTCATTTCATTTTATTCCATGACATGAATTTTAATTCATGCAATAATGAAATGGAAATTTGCCGTTTCATTTTTTGTTGAATTTCACTTCATTTCAAAAAAATTGATTTTATTCCATTTAATGAAATTTCATGAAATTTTATTTCAAGAAATCTGATTTTATGCCACTTTATTTCATGACATTTGATTCCATTTCACAAAAAGAATTTTCATTTAATGAAATGAAATGTCAAATTTTCATTTAATGTTGTAAATTTAATTTTAAGAAATTTTATTTTATTCCATTTCATTTTATTTCACTTTATTTCATTTTATTTCAAGGTCTCATTTTATTTAATTTAATGAATTTCATTTAATTTTATTTCATGAGGCTGCTGTAGCCCTCTTCACCTAGCCCTTTCATTCTCCTGTATTTTTTACTCCCTATTTCATTCTTTTAGACTGAGGTGGTGATATTTAGAGGGTATCTCTAATAATGGAAAAAGATAGAGAGGAAGGAAGATAAGGTTTCATCTCTGGTAAAACTTTTCTGTAAGAGGTGCTGGATCAGGTATGGGGTAAAAGGGCATCATGGAGTTCCAAAGGGAAAAGAATGAGGCAAGTAGGTATGAATCTCCATGGGGACATTATCAGGGAGAGATTCTGACACTGTACATTGTGGAGGAGTTAGTAAGAGGAGAGATTCCCACATTAGCCCCCTTGAAATCCCTTTGACCTGTGGTTAGAGCCAGGAGTCAATCAAGGCAATGTCAGTGAAGCTTTTTCCTCTGACTTCTTAACTGCTTTATCTGAGTTAGTGATGGCCTGCAATTATAACTATTACTCCTCTCAAGTTAGAATAGAGAAATGTTAACCCAGAGTGTAGTACATAAGGCAGACCTGTTTATCACAGATGAAAGACTGAATTCAGACAATTCTGCTTTTGTGAGCACTAGAGACACTGTTTTCCAATAGACAGCAGGCTTCTTCTTGCTTAGAACATACATCACTTAGATGTACAAAACAAAAGCACAGTTGGTTGTGAAGCTTTGCCTTACAGAAGTATTAGATTGTTCAACATCCACCATTTGTCAAGCCAGTTGTGTTTATTGAATGCATTTGAACTGCACTGGTTTGCTCTGGCATATCCACTGCATAGAGCTTGAACAGGCAGGAGAGAAGGCTTTGGGGGAGGGAGGGAGAGAGAAACTAAAGACAGCAAGGCAGCAACCTGACCTTCCTGTATGCTTGTTTCTTCTGCTTTCCTGCGCTCCACTGACAGCCAGTCCCACAAGATGCATGGTGATTGCTGAAACCTGCTACCTGCTGTGTGAGTCTGATACTTTCCAAAGGCTGATTGTAGCTGAAAAATGGATGACCCTTGCTCTCACACATCCACACACAATACAAATAATATTTCTTGGGCAGGAACAAGATGGGGCTTTTTTTCCCCTCTTCTTCTTCACTCTACATGGGAAAGGCACTGCCTATTATTGACTAATGTCACTTAGGGACTCAGGGCTAGTTTTTCTACAGCATATAACATTTTGTGGTCTGTCATATCTGGTTTTATGCTGCTTGATTTTTCCTTGATGCGATTGCCTGACGTGGAAATGCCTGCAAACACAATGAATGAAACAGTTCTTTAGTCACAGTAGCATCCCAAGTGGTACTTTCATTGGCTTCGCATTTACCTCCTGTAATATGATTTATTTTGTTGGCAGCTGGAATGGTTCCTGCCGTGAAGCTCATGTGCCCTTTTCCCGGGCTCATGTTCCCTTTCTGTTATATTCCCTCAACAGATGCGAGAAAGAATAAGGAGACATATGACGAAAATATCTCACAGAGGCCATGAACTCAACATGTTTCACAGGCTGCTCAGGTAAAATATGACCTGTCGTTAGGTGTTACTAATCATGCTGTGGGATAAGAGATTTAATAAGTTATGAAAGATAAACTTTTATGAACTGCAGACTGGGACTAATGAATAAGAGTTCACTTTCAGCAGCAGATGTTATTTAAGAGTTTCCCCCTCACCTTGGAGGTGCTAATTCCTCAGCTATTGCAAGAGATCACTGGTCTTTGGTTGTACCCTTTGATGGCATGACTGCACCATCTACTAGATCTTTGCATGGAGCTTTCTCAAGAAATAACAAGAGACTTCTTTTAAAAACATAATTTCCCAGATAACATAAATTGTGCAATTGGCACAAGGAAGGGGTGTGTGTGATAGTCTCTTGGAGAAAAACCAAAAATACTTATCAGTTAGTGGTAAATTGGTAAAGATACATCTTAAATTGGATATGCTGCAACTGGAGTAATAATATGGAAACATGTCCTTATATGGTGGTAATGCCCAAAACATATTGTGTGCTAAGAAAGCATAACCCTGTAAGAGACATGCAAAATCCCATCCAGAACACACCATCTAAGGAGAACAAAAGAAGATGAGAAAA
Organism: Pyrocephalus nanus; assembly: GCA_038380795.1. Classification (NCBI taxonomy): domain Eukaryota; kingdom Metazoa; phylum Chordata; class Aves; order Passeriformes; family Tyrannidae; genus Pyrocephalus; species Pyrocephalus nanus. The sequence continues at coordinate 1,473,697 of CM076262.1, forward strand.
GATATTCTGTTTGCAGTTAATCAAGCCATTGATGAAATCTTGTCCTTTATTAGATGAAAAATGATTTTACTGCTGTCTTAATTATATTTAAAGGACACATTATATATAATCTTCTCACCTACACTCTTTTCTTCAGCACCATTCACAGAAATTCTTAAACACTATTCAAAAAATTGCAAAGATTTACAGTTTTCCTTTAAAAGTAAAAGTATCTAACTTTAAGGGAATTTTGTAACATTATCAACACAGAGTTGGGAAAATAAACAAATTATGCAATTGCACCATGTTCCTCAGTTTCTAATAATATTTGATTGCATAGTTGAGTGGAGAAGAAATCTATCAAAAAGTTATAAAAGCTTAAACTCTGGTGGTCTTATTTACCATATTGAGGCAAGTCAAATCTGGATTTTATGAATTTATGATCATGTCAACAAGAAATTATATATTTGCTTAAATAAAATAATGTATTAATTAAAATTTCGTAAAATACTACTTTTAGTGTCTCCAAACACACAAGGAGCAAACCACAGCTCTCTGATCTTGGCATTAGTCCTGATGTTTTCACAAATTGAAAGTTAAGAGTTATTTTTGCCTTACTGTAAAGAGAAGGAGCCATCTAATTCAGGCCACAGGAGGCCCCCACAGAGCAGGCGAAACAGCAAACTTTCACAGCCTCCCTGGATTTCATCCTCATAGATGTGCAGAATGTCTGCTCTATGGTCTTAGCATGCAGAGGAGACTCACAGCTGACAAGATGAATAGAGCATTAGCAGTTCTGTCAAGGAGTAGACACAGAGTCTATACTTTCGACATTGATGAACAACAAAGCTCAGTGAAATAGAGGCACTTTAGATTAATTATTAGAACACCAAGTACAGTACCTTTCACAATTCAAAATAATTTCTATAGTAATAAAAGTCACTGTGACAATATAGTACTGTTGCTGCAAATTTTGTCTATTCCCTTCTTGTTTATAAGCTCCTCTGTAATAATACTTTATCCATCAGAATCCATGGAAATGCATTTCATTATCCCAATCAACCCCCTGAGTCACTGCTTTATTGTATTGCGTTTCCTTCCTACTGTATTTGAACTTTCTTCTAATACTAAAGCTGATTCCAAGCCTATTACAACCAGTTGCGAATTAGCTTTTATTCTGCTCTGACTTCTGAATGCATTTTAATAAATTCATGCTAAAAAATTTATAATGTAGTATTAATGCACTTTATCTTTTAATTATTCTATCCCAAATTAATGTAGTTATTTCTGATTCATTTTTCTTGGTCCCAGGATGAGCTAGCATCTTACCCATGAGCATGAGCAGTTGTAGTACTATGTTTCTCTTGATTTTAGGATTAGAAATTAGCATCACATACCAGTGCTTTATAAAGGGAGAGGAATACCATATTTATGTGCATGTTTTCTTCTGAACACACTTTTTGAATAACCTGGAAAAGCTCCGCAAGTGTAATGTACATACACAAGTAAAAAACATAGTCATAAACAACTTGTTGAGAGCAAGAAGGAAGTTCTCACTCCCTGATTAGCACCAGCTAATGTGATAGATGCATTTGTGGAATTTAACTCTCTAGTTCGTCTTCATCATTGTTCGGCTCTTCCAGTGAATACCAGCATAAAGACACTCACTGAATCTCCACAGCTCAGGACTATGTTTTCAGTGTCTATATACATTTCACAAATTTGCCTTTAAAACAGTGTGTGGCAGAACTGCTTTAGCTGTTAGAATATTAGAATAATTCAAGTTCTACACTTTTCAGTAACATTTTTTTCTTCCAGAAAAATTTATCCAGAATGATATTATTTGTTGGTTAAAGCCATGTCTTGGATCAGAAAGCTATGAAATGTAGTGCTAGGTTGTTCTGCAAGTGTTTGTTTGATGGTAGTGTGTGAAGACATATAGGTATGACGTCATCTAGTCAGAGATCCATTAAGAGAGAAACAAGAGAAGGGGAGTGAGCAACTCCTGTCTTTCAGCTGACTGACACTTCCCACCATGAAATATTTTGGGGAATATTTTCTTTGGAAAGTTCCCACACCTCTGATGCTGTCAACAATGATGAGAATTACTTGACAGGATTACACTGTTAGACTGAGGAGTACACATTCTTTTTGTCACAAAATTCTCAATATATTTGATGAGATGGAAGTTGCTTCCATCACTTTCTTTCTGTCTGTGCCTGAATTTTCCAGGTCAACTTTTATAGCATGTTAAAAGTAGTGAAACTGACCTAGCTACTGAAGTTGCAACAGCCACACATATAATGAATACACATGAGTGTTTAAAGTGGGAACAGCCAGGGCCCACATTTGGTTTCTCAACCCTTTTTTTATTTTTTCTTTTCTTTTTTTCTTGTCTTTTTTTTTTTTTCTTTTCCCTGAATCATTGAAAAGTCTTGAGATTGTTAAACAGAAGGGGGGAAATGTGTATTGTTTATGGAGCTAGTTTCACTACAGTCCAAAAATATATTCCCCATGCCAATGGCTTGTATCTAAGACTCAAGCATGCAAGGGCATAGAGAATGTGTTGAACTTTGACTTACTAGTATCTTGCCCAAAATTTCATTTGCTGGGGATCTTAGTTCACTCTGTTTTAAGCAGCAACAAATTTTTTCTGCCTGGTTTCAGAACAAAAGCTCTAGCTGCAGGTAAAACTTTCCTCCAAGCACATGTAAGTGCAATGCTGCCATGCCTAGCTCCATGGCAGGGACTTCACCGGACTTACTACTATCCCATGTGTTTCTAATACAGTATGAACTGCTGCTAGGACTCAAATGTTGAGAGAAAGCTAGTTCATAAAAGTATCTGTGAAGACAATTTCTGTAGGCTTTATTTTGTAGGTGATGCAGTTAAACAAGTTCTACAGTTACAATCTTAATATAAAGTATAAGAAAATGAGACTAGAATAGGGAGAATGGATTGGCAAAACCAGCTGTAACTCCAGGTGAGAGGAAAGATTCTGAATAAAGATGGAAGTTGTTGCAGATGTATTCTATAATAAGATAAAGAAAGAAAATAGATCTCTAGAGCAGATTAATTGGAGAGAGACAACAAAATGAAAGGGAAAAAAAGAAAAACATGAAACCTAATTTTTTTAAATCATGAAATAATTATTAGCATAATTTGCTATATTTACATTTCACTGCTTTATTTTACATTTGCATTTCCCAGAGCAGGGAAGTTGACTGATTCTAAGAACTACTTTTACCACTTCCTTCAAATTCTGAGTTCCACGTGCACTTTTCTATTTTTATCTTTTATCTTTTATCTTTGCATTCCCATCCTTCTCCAGATTACCTTCATGAAATCAAGACTGATCACTAGAGATAGTAAAATAAGTTCTTCTATCCCTCAGATAATAATGATTTTTGTGCAGTTAATGATTCAGAAGTATTTACTTATACTGGAAATAATTTTCACACTAATCCCAAATTGCCAGATATTATCCTTCTCTTCCTACCTATCATATATCTGCACTTTATCATGTGTTGTTCTTCAGAATAAAATACTCCCTTTTTCCTTAGCGCTTTTTTTTTTTTTTTTAATTTAAGTTAATTTTATTGTATTTTCCACTGTAAACCCTTGTAGTTCAGGTTGACAGTATCTTTTAAGGTTGACCTTTTCCACTAGATGGCACATTGGGCCATATGAGTGGCAGAAGAGACACAGATTGCTTGACTGTGATGTAAAAATGCATGTAATGCTTAAAAAAATATTCAATTTAAGACCAACAAATTTCTTAACTACTGCTAACTGGAGGAGTTCCACTGCCTTCACTGGGATATGCTGGTCTATAATAGCCAGAACTTAATGTGTACTGCATATAATTTTTTTTTCTAAATTGTGTTATTACCCATCTTGGAAGTGGAGAATTTCTACATTTATTGTAAAAATTGTCCCATATATTATATCCTAATATCTCATTGGTATGAAGATTTGATCACCCAGTGGAATTGTACCTGGTTACCATATCAAAATGCTACTAAAGGAGTGTACAGGCACAGTACTATGGATGGAAATATGCAGATGTTTTCAGTGAAAAGGACTAAAAATGAAACACTTCATTAATTCTTCAAAGATCTGATATCTCTTCAAGGTTTGCCTGAATTATGATCTTTGCTTTTAGTTCCTACAACATCTTCAGTGATAATTACTGATATCTATACTTTATCTAAGAACTTCTGAGTCAGAATTTGTGTATCCCTCTTTGCTGCCAGAGAACTGGTTGCCCAACAGACCTTGACTTCCCATCTGCTGTCGGAAGAGACAGTTATTCAATCCTATTTGTCAGATCAATTTAAAAAATCTTAGCAGACTTGGAAGGGCATAACCTTGGAGGTAAAAATTTTGGATAGATCTTAAGCCCTTTCTATGTCTAGGAGCTACAGAAATTGCAGCTGTAAAGATGCCCTTGTTGCTCTAATGGCTCAGATCAAATTTGGCTTATACCAAATATAGCAACTTCTATCTTTCATTTCTTGTCTCAGGGCACAGTGGAACTGCTGATATCTGGGAAGTCATCCAGGCCCCCAAATGAAATCCATGACTACATTCCACAGGGTCCATGACACTTAACCAGGTCCTCCCAGCTGACATTTCCCCCTCCCCCCCCCCCCCCCCCATGGAAGGTCTTTAAAGAGATTTACACTTAAAAGCTTTTATGCAACTGGTGCAATCACATAACATTTGTCACTATAGAGTGATCTCCAACTCTTTTTTGTCCTGAGGTGAACTCTAAGCAGTCTCTAAAAATAGGCTTTCAATTTTTTTTTTTTTTTTTTTTTAGTATCACAGTGACTGTTGCACTGTTTATGACTTTTGCAGTTATCAAGAATAACTGAATAAAAAAAGAATAACTTTAGAATAACCACTGTCAAAAACTGGCACAAACCAAATCACTCTAGTGCTATCTTTCTTTCTTTGGCTGTTTGCCCAGGCTAACTCCAAGGAAAACCTAGAGTAAGTAAATGTCACTTTTATCTAAGCTACAAGTCTGAGCTACAGAAGAGGTGGCAATTCCCATGGCAAGGACTTTCCATGAGAAATGTCCAGTTATTTCTTCCCCAAAAGAAAAGACCTGACAGAAATGGTCAATAAGGTATTTGATTTCAAATACTATGCAGAAACAAAGATGTGTGGCTCAGAGACGGAGTGATCATGCCAGCCATTCCCACATAAAAAGCAAGAGCTGTTTTAGATAACTTGGATCTAAGTGTTCTCTAGAATTCACATAGAGAACAGACCAGCAACTGCTAACCTTTGTGACATGAAGGCAAATCAGCAGTTCTGCCCTAGGAACACAACACGAAACACATGAACACGGTATAGTCATCTCCTGAACACAATGCATATAGAATCTCTTCAGTAATCTCCACCATGCCGCCAGTGCCTTCTGTGCCTCATCTGACTTTCAGTCTTATGTCCCTTAAGTTGGCCGCACCAACCACATCTTAACTTGTCTTGCCTAAGGACTCCAGATGGACATCTGGGACTGAACATCGGCAATACTCTTCTTCATTATGAAGAAGCCTGGAAACTGCCTGAACAAAAGTGAAAATATTTGCTGGTTTGAAGAGGTGAAACACGCTGAGCTATACATGTCTATGAACCACCATCCATTTTTGTGTTCACAATAGTGTGACATGGGTTTACCTGTTCTGAAAAAAATTTTGAGCTATGAGACATTATGTAAGCCAAAGCTGTGAAATGTGTGAAAGATAAGAGAGAATGGGAGTAATCAAACTCAGAGGCTCGGTGTTCTCTAGCGCACATCACTACAGGAGCATCTCAAACCCACTTTCCATAGCTCTGGGTGTTAACTACCGCTCCACTGGCTTAGTCAGAGCTTGAAGTTAAAATTGCCATTTGCCTAGAAAGAAACATACCTCTCCATCATTGCTAACGTGGACACCCAAAGCCTAGTCTGATAACATGGCTATGTAATAGAAGGGTTAACTTCGTTAATAAAATCTTATGTGTATGAGGGAGTCAGAAACTTTTTGTTGTAATTAAACAAGAGGAGTTTCACAGACAGCTTGCTAATCAAGCAAGTGTCAATAAACAACTGATAAGAACTACACCTTTTCATCTCTGACAAATACAAGACGACTTCTTACCCAGCCACAGAACTCAAACCACGAGGAAATTTACATCCGAAAAGCCAGATGAGAAACCACTTAACATGTACTTAACAACCACGATCATGTATAAAAAGAAACACTGACTTCATTTCGGTGTGTGCCTTGGTGAGGCACTTGTCTCCAGGCCACCCAGCGCTGTTTTGCTTTATTATCTCTTGCTTAATAAATTTATCAATGTTTAATTGGAATTGAGTTGTCAAAAATCTTATATTAACTTATAACAGCTACACATAGTGATCACCAATTCACAATGCTCATGAATTTTACCTGCAAACCAAATATGTCGAGAAAGAGGCAAAAGCAAAAAGTCACCCTATAGGACTCCCAGAACATCCTTGGACTGTGTGAGCCATGGTGTACCGCTGTGTTTGCTGTCCTTCCAGCAGGAGTAAAATAAGCCCCTGAAAATCAATTCCTGACACTGCTGCTAGACCCTGCAAATGAATTAGCTGCAGTTTGTACTTGTCTATGTAAACAACTGCCAAAACCACTAATGAAACAGGCGTGAGCACCTGATCACGGCCCAGCAGTAAAGTAACTCAACAAAACAAGCACACTTAGTCCCTACATTAGGTATGGTAGAACAGCTTGTTAAAAATGATCCTGGGAATCATATAAAATTAAATATTATTGGAACTGGACCAGCTCTTCCTGTTTCCTAGAGGTTAAAAGGAACAAAAAGCTTGATAGGCACAAAGCAGTGATAACTTAGGACTATTAACCTAGACCTAAAAAGCTACAGCTTCTGGCATTCATTTAATAGTCATATTGATTATCAGCGGAGTAGTTAATAAAAAATAACAGGAAAGAGCCATTTTAATTGATCAAACACTGCTTAGTCAGCATATCCTGAATCTTTATCTATGAGCATGAAGGAAATGTAAACCAGGGTTTTATTCTTATCCCTGACTGCTCAGTCACTCTTTCAGTGGAGTCCAGTTAACTGATATGTCATAGGTCTTAAGGGGGCTATTTAGAACTTTCAGAATTTTCTTCTTCCTGTAAAATTGTTTTTAAATAAATATGTATATTTGGGTAAACCTTCGAAATACAGGCAACTTTTCTATCTAAAACTGCCTAGTTTCCTAGAGGTTTGTTTTGGAGCTCACTAAGCACCAGAGAAAGCTAGTGAGCCTTTGGCCTTAGGAGACAAAAGATTGCAACAGCTACAGAGATAACAATAGCATTCCTGCTTATCCAAGGAGCCTCATTTACCACCTCTACAACTGGACCAAAACACTTCTCAAGTACTTACTGTACAGCAAAAGCCTGAAAACCCAGGGAGACAGACAAGCAGCTCAAATGCTCAGAAATTGCAGGCATCCCTTTCAACACCATCTTCTTTCTCTGTTTTTTTCACAGTTTATATATCCTGATAGATCTGTAACTTGTAGCAGCCAGCTGCTGTATTTTCTTCAAGTGAGGGAAAAATCAGTGTCATCAAAGACACATGGTTTATTTTCTTTTTTTTTGGGGTAGTTCCAATAGGTCAGGCTTTGCAAGAAAGCTTTCAAAATTTCCTTCAAAACAGCCATGCAAAATTCCATCTGGAAGAATTCAGAATTCTGAAAGATTTTTTAATTTTCTTTAAAGCAGATGGCAAATGTGATAAAAAGGGTCATTTGCTACATTTTTTATTGGTTTCAAATATATCTTATTTGACTCATAACCCTGTTAAAACTGCAACAATGTTGTTCTACAGCCTGAAATTCCTTTGTTATGCTATAGGTATACTATAAATGTTGAAAGTGTGTTATGATTCTTTGTAAAGGTCGTTTACATAACTGTGAAATCCTAAATATTCCTGGGCTAAGGAAGTTCTCATTTAGTAATCTTTTTGTTGCTATTCACCTACCAGAGAATGTTTGCCTGTAATTTTCTCTCAGTTTCAGGAGCAATGATGAGTCCTGAGAGGTTCCCCTGGAAATACTATCCTCAGATACTTGGAGTGAGAATTCTCTCTTCAGTTGCATAGCAATTGCTGCCTACCATATACGGAGGTGCAAATTTACATTACTTATCTGCTCCAGTAGTCTCATATTAGTAAGAACAGCAAACTAAAACCACAGGATATGTGAACAGCAGTAGGGCAAATGCAAAGCCACATTCTTCTATCTGACTTCTCTTAAATATGAAGACATTTTTACTTGCTTGCTTGTTAGGTTTCCCATGTGCTTTTTCATGTTTTTGACCTTGAAAGTTTGCAAGGACTTTACTTGACACATTTCCTCAGTATTAGCTTGATTTCCATTACTATCTTTCCCTCTCGCCCTCCATATGTCTTTTATTCAGTGAACGGTGCGTAAATTGTAAAAATAGAATGACAATAGTGAATATGATTTTTATGCATTTTGGTAGAAATTTCATCTCAAAGTATACAGCAAATGAGCATGAACTTTATAATTATTTACACTGGTGTATCAGAAAGGACCAATTAAGCTATCGCCTTGAGTTCCCAGCAGAGTTACTGGGAAGAAATTGAAAGCAGAAGCCTAGTTTAACTGCTCTCCATTTCCCCTGAAGGAAACTATTTCTTTCCACTGCATGGGAGCTAAAGATAGATTTAGTGAATGCCTCTTCCTTAGCCTATTTGTTGCAGTTTCACTGTGCTGGAACTGGTTCAGCCCAGTGGGCAACCCCTGGGCTCCTCCAAATATCGCCCACTTCCAAGCAGAAGAGCAAAGAACTGAGCAGCCCTTGCACCTGTTAAAGCATATGGACAGTATAGCAGGGATTCCCAGCTGGCCAAATCTGACCATTTCTAAGCCTCTTAGTACAAGCTGACCAATCTGGTAGACTCTGAGTATACTAGAAACAGAGAATTATTCCTTTACTCTTTCTTTCATTTTCAATGGTTCCTGGAATTCCACAACCCAGGATCTGTGATACCTAATTGTGGTTTTCAGGCTTACTTATTTCTGAGGATAAGTAATGTTATGATAAACAGGGTTTGTGGTGTTATAAATTGTTCATGTATTTTCACATATATTTCCTTATGTATTTCCTTGTATTATAAAACATATTGATACCTCAGAAAAGAATGTTCAGTGGCCCTGAAGAACAGCTGATCATGTGGGTTTCGTAACCTAACTTGAAAATAGTACATTTGAAGGTCCGTTTTCAGTTTGTTTAATAAGGAGTTGTGTACATTATTAGAAAACTTTCCCCACAGTAGCAGATGATGTCAGGGGAACAGTTGGAGAGCTTGATTCGAAGGAGCAGTAGTAGCTGTATGGCAATGGCAATACATATGGTGATAGTAATATGCCATACTATCACTCTGTGGACATTCTACTGCTTATCTGCAATACAGCTGTCAGCAAACTTAGAGCACCCAAGAGCACAGACTCCAGCGATATGCAGGCAAGGAAGTTTTTCTCACATAGTCAGCAACAAAGTGCCTAAAGATAAAACTCCCACCTAAGAGAAGATATGCCACCGCCAGAGCTGGAGATCTGATATGTGTGAGATGTGACAAATTATATTCATATCCTCAGTAAGAAGGCCATAATTGTCTCTACTCTCTAATAACCTATTTAAATACTTACAAACTGCAAGTGGACAACTGAACTTGCAAATAACTTAACAATCCTCTCTGCATTTATTAATAACATCCTATCTGTTTTTATATATATATATATATATAAAATGTATGTACATATAATCATCTAGAATTTAGAGTGAATTCTTCTCAGGAATAAGGAAAAGGACCTAATGAGTCACCATTTTGAGTCACATCTTCCATGAGATAATGCCATCCTGCACAAAAGTCAGGGCAGCTCTCAAATCTGGGGTAAAATTCTTGATAAGACATCAATTTTAGATTCAAAACTGGGCAATTACCTTGGGCCCCACAGGAACTCTATGGGTTTACACACTGGCTTACAGGGATGAATCAGATCACTGTGTATCTTCTGTGCCACTGGCAGAGTACAAGTCCTAACCCCTAATTTCAACCTACAACCTCCAAAAGTCTAAAACTTCAGACTTCTTGCTTAACTTTGTCAGAGAGATCCTGTCACTTCCTTTGTCTTATAAATCTGAGGTCGTCAATGTTTACATACTGCTAGGCAAGCAAAGAAATCTGAACATACATCTTCAAACAATCTGATAATATTAAATCTGATGGATTATGGAAAATAGTATTTGTGAAAGACACAGGAAGATAAGGAAGATTTCTTTAGGAAAAAAAAAAGGAAGACAAGAACAGTGAATTATATCTTTGTCAATAGCTACTGGGCACATAAAAGTCAAGTGAGTCTGCTTGCAATTTGAGATCAGCCCTGAGAATTTAAATGAGTTTTGCTCAGAAAACATGAACCTGTTTGAAAAGGTTTCAATTTTTAAATTTGCAGATCAAAAATTTGCACTGCACAAAGTGTTTGCCCACTCTGGAGTTACAGGCATTTGGGTGTCTGTAACATGCTATGGCTTCCAAAGTCTGGGATATGGTTACACCTATCTTAGAAAAGTACAAAGGGCAAAAGGTTTATAACCTTCCCCTGTGCATCTTTTCAAATGTACCTGCTGCATATTCAGCTGTAATCCAGTCAACCCTGTCTTGAAACTGAAAGCTGAAGGATTCAACAAGTTCAAGGGAAATTCAAGGAGAGAGGAGAAAAAAAGCTGGGCTGAATGTGATGTCAAACTCTACAAAAGTTTTGCCTTCAGCTGCATATGAGGGGGTGGTGGTGACAGAGGTAACTGGCTCCTCGCTGGCTCAATGTGGGTCCCACTGCCCTCTGCTGTACCCCTGCTTTCCCTGCACACACATCCTGGTCTGAAGCCCAGCAGTGGGCTGCCACTACCCCAAACCAATGCTAAGTGGATGGCTGAACAGGCTTATTTAATTCATTAAAACTGGAAAAAAAAAAGAAAATCTTGCAAAAAAACACAAGAAAGATATCAAATTTTTTTGCAAGGTTAGCAGATTGACACAGTTTTTTGTGTGATCAGATGAGTGTCAGAGTGACGCAAAGGAGGAAAAGATCAAGCAGCTGGGAAGCAGACGCAGGAGAGGAAGGAACGGAGTAGGCAGGAAAGAGACTGATACCTCCTGCTTTTACTGGAAGCAAGCCCTTGGTTTAGTTTAGTTGTAATATGAAACCATATCTTGGGTGTATATGTACACTGAATAAGTGCACTGCTATGTGAGGAAGGTGCTCAAGGCACCTCTTGTAAAGAATGAACAATCTGCTTCTCATAAGACCAATTGGGCATCATTGCACCAAATTCTGTTTGTAGGTGATTTATAAAGCCATGTTTTTAAAGTCATACCCAGCACAGTGAGAACTGAAAAGGGCTACCAAAAAGAGGGGTACGGAAGGAGAAGATCACTGTCATTCTTTGCACACCTAGACAGGAGTCATGGCCCTGTGTCGGAAAAACACCATTCTGGAAAAAATATATGTATTTGGGAATAATGTTTTGCTGATAGATATACTGTGGGGAGGCCCCTGTTGCATGCCCTATTGGAGTTCAAGAGAAATTGGCAAAATCTGAACACTGTGCCTAAGGATAATGATGTCAGATCATGATGACTCTTTTTGTTATTCCCTTTCAGATCAGTAGACAAAGTAAAGGCTGTAGCCTGCAGTGAAGTCAACATGAGGTCTATCCCTGCCAGGTTTGCAGGATCAGCCCGTATGTCTCACAGGATGGAAAATGGGAACCTCATGCCTATGCCACAGGTGAGAAATCTGAAGTGTAAATCTAGTGGCTTTTGACACAACTCACAGGATCTCTGTAGATGGTGACAATAAGTGTATTTCCTCTTCATAACACATCTTAAAACTTCATTTTCTTTCAGAAGCAAGAGTACAGCAGGATGAGGGAAGAGTCAAGTAATATGACTGAAATATGCTTATTAAAAAATGAAGGGGTTTGTATGTTTTTAAGTAGCTCTATGATCAAGAAAAGTAAATTATTATACCAGTGACTTCTACTCACATAAAATGCTTGTTTAAAACTTAAAATTTTGTATAAAAATATTTATACCAAATATTTCTAAATAAAAAACAGCATGACATTTATTTTCAAGTCCACAACTAACTTGACATATCTTGGACTGAACACAGCCTATGCTGATTGAAAATCTGGATATGTGTAGTAACAAAATAAACCTCTGACTTGTCCTTTTCTTTATATAATGTAAAGGTACTGAGAGTTAGATTCTCAAGAGAACAAAGGGGCCACAGCACCAAGTGTTACAATGCTCAGCCTGCATTGTAGTGATCAATTTGGCTCCAAGTTTGTATGGCACATGGGAGAGGTAATCTGGGAACAATTAATAACCCACTGCCAATAAGCAAGGTAGGAGCCATGTAAACTGCCCAGCAATAAATGCTGTTTTTAATCAATATTCATTGACCCACAGGAATAGCAGTAACTTGGTAATACATTGGCTGGGAACTCATTTGATGTCTGTGTGCTAATTAACAGCTATTTTATATGGACACTTATAACCCTGGTATGTATTGGAGGTCTCCACTCCAGGATACACAACAGCCTGGGAGCCTGAGAAGCAGAAGTGCAGCCTGCAGTCTGTCCCAGGTAGGGTGCGGGAGGATCTTCTGTCACTGACCTTCAAGCAAATACCTCATATCTTATTTCCTTTGAAAACTTTGGGTAGTTTCTTTTTTTTTTTAATGCATATTGGTCTTTTTTCCTATATTGAACACACTCTGAACTTGTTAATGTGACCCGGAGGAACTCAAAAGCAGCATCTTGCAAACTCACTTTTCATGACTGTGTTGATGACCCAAGAACATCTCAGCCCTTTTCCTATCTTCTTCACTGCTTTGCTGCTAGTGCCCACCTTCTGTATCTTATCTAACGACTTCTACATGACACAGTGCTTAATTTATGACCTTTTAGATGAGATTCATGACATTTCCTTTGTTTATAAAATCTATTTTCTGACAAAAGTAAAATACCAGACATTGCTACAGTGATGACCCTAGGAAGTCTGTATTGCATCATATTACATTTGCTGTTTAATTATGAGTCTTTATTTAGTAACATCTGTCCATTTATGGGGACCATAATGTTGACCTAGACCTCTACCATGGGCAGGGATGCCACCCATTATATCAGGCGCTCAGGGCCCATCCAACTTGGCCTTGAGCACTTTCAGGGATGGGGCAGCCCATCTGCACTGTACGTGCTGCTTTCCAAGCAGGTAGTACCCATGTAAGTTTATGTAGAATACTTACTGTTTCATTTATCATGTCTAAAGGACTACAAGGTTAAAATTAAAGGATTCCTTCACCAGCAGTGTTAACCATTTCCTTAAATACTGTCATCATGTTTTGGGCAATCTCCAAATCCTCATCCTCATTACCACTCTTGTCTTTACCCTCCCTTGCTGCACTGTTTTCTACTATGCTGGCTGGCATAGTAGAACATAACAAAGCACTGCCTCTATTAGCAGGATTTTTTTCTCCATTCACTCTGGGAATTGCAAAGTGCCAAATAGTGACATGGGGCTTCTCATGGGAATTCTGGTAGCATATTTCTCTAATAATATTTTTAATATCTTCACCCATATTCAAACTCAACCATGGATATTTATAGCAGATTCAGATTCCCACTGCTATGCAGGAGAAGGGTTTTTTCATCTTAATGTTTTCCTCGCTTTCGCTTGTAAATATTTAGACTCAGTAGAATTCTGTATTACACTTTATCTATCTTTGTTTCTTTACCAACTTTTACATAGCAAGTTTAACCAAAAATCACAAAAAATGGTGTTCCAGTAACAAATAAAGATCAAATAATTACAGGTACAAACTAGCACTGCACAATGCATTTACTAAACCTTAACTGAAGTAGTTGGATAAAGGGCGTGCCAGTTTTTCTGTCATCTTCATGAGTTTGTCAGTGAAAGACAGGAAGATCTGTGGGTACTCTACTTTTAAAATTGGGCTTCGAATCTCCTTGTTTCTCCACGCTGAATCACTGTTCTGTTAACACCAAGTCTTGAGACAAAATCCAGCCAATGTCATCATGAACTCATTTTGATTCTCAAATTAACTGATAAATTGGGTTCTTTCTGGAATACTTGTGCATGGCCTTTGCTTTGTTTCTAAAGTGCAAAAACAATTCTTCCATCTCGTTATCTCACAAAGTGAACAGAAGTGGAAATGCCTGGTAGGACTGCTCATCTTTGGAATGTATTCATTGTTTCTCTGGGGAAAATCAGCAACAAATCTAGATTGGTCTTTCTCAACCATTCATTCAGTATTTAAACCATGCTCCAATCCAAGCCTAAATGTCAGAGACAGAAACTAACGAAGCCATGAATAAATTTCAAAAATTCACACTTCATTTTATGCTCTCCTACAACACCATTTTGAATTAGAAACAGACTTTAAACCATTAACCTATTTCATTTTGTAAAGATAGTTCCATAACACACAGAAAACATTAAGGAAATAAGAAATTTTTAAAACTAATTTCCAAGCTAATATGAAAGTTATTACTTGAAGCTTAATATTATCATATGTACCTGTAAAGGTTGGTCAATTACAAGTTACCCATAAACCCTTTTTTGTTATTTTAACATCATAAATAGTAATCTGGCATTAAATATTTGTGCTCTGGGCCAGTAACCTTTTTCAGTCTCACAGGACTTTTTTTAATTAAACTATATCTTTGTCCCATGTCTATAATCCTCTCTTTGACATTTTATATACAAGACACCTTACTGCAAAAAGGTCAAGCAGTACAGTTATAAATGGAAAAGAGATTAAAAGTATTCTCAAGCCACAGTGATCTAAAAGAGAGTTAAATATGGAGTGTTCTTCACAGGCTTCCTTAGATAAGTTAAGAGGAAACCCTGTTGGCAGATTTTTATTATAAGAGCACCAAAGCAAATGAAAATTATTTGACAAAAATGAATAATGCACAAATTTAATTTGCATATTGGAATAATTATCTCTAAAAGAACACTATAGGGTTTTGTCTCCATAAAACTTTCATGTAGACCTTTGCCAAACATAGCTTATGTGTTTATATACTTTTTCCTTTTAACATAGTTTTATTGTAAAAATAAAACCCCAAAACATCTCAGTAACATCTTGCTACAGTTAATTAGAAAAATTCAAGAATGGAAAATGGCAAGAGATACTGCAGGAGCTAGTGTAAGTCAGAGAAGGGTAGCTATAAAGTAATGTAAGTAAATGTAGCCACAGTACAAGTGAGTGGCTTTATTTTCATCAGAACATTAAGCAGAAATTGAAGAAACATTTTTACCCAATATTCTCCAGTTGGCATCTTATGACCTCAACTTGCTCACTCTATGCCACACTGGAATAACTTTAATGGTGTACATGGGTACAACTAAACAATACATTACTTGTAATGTCTTAAGTAACCTACCAAAGCATGGTACCCAATTGCTGAAATGCTGTTGTGTATCTTTCAAAATCTACTTTGTTACCCCCAAGAGGCCAAACCCTGATCTGGAAACTCTTTACTGCTAATTTCTTTCTATCAGTTTTACGTAGTCCAGTGAAATAAGAGTGTTTCTTCTGACTGTGTCATCAGAGCACCCGTTGTTTAGATGCAAATGCTGAAGAAAGCATTGTTTGCAATGACCCCAAGTTCTCTGTTGCACTTTTGCATAGTCTGTTAATATGTGTATTTTCAAGTGGTCCACTGACTGACATATAGAGAAGAGAGTTTTTACACCGTTCATTTAAAATTATCTGAGGCATTTAACTGAGGTGTGATGCAAAGGATCAAAGTTTAGGGGCTAAGTTTCCGGAAGTCTCTCTTCCCAGATAGCTAATCAATGTGCCTAAATTAGCAGAGTTAGTGGACATACCCAAATGATTTCAGTGCAGCCATAGGATTTGTGGGAACAGCAAAGACAGGGTTAGTATACTTTCATTACAGACCTAAATTTACATCAGAGTGCTGCTATTCAAATTCTTAGGTGTAATATGAGCTTCAATCCTGTTGTTTCTTTCTTCCTTTCTGCCACTTTAATCTTTGTATGCCCTAAATTAAAGGTTACTTAGTTTCCAATTTCTTTCAGCTGTTAGGAGATTGCATAAAGTAACCAAACTGTTGGTATCCAACAAATCCAGCTCCTGTCCAAAGAAACTAGACACCCTGTTTGTAGAACGTCATATCTGACGGGGCTAGATTAGCAGCTCTGAGCCTGTTGACTCAGTCCTATTAGATCTGTGTGCTAATGAAATAAATATGCAAAAGAGAATCCATAGCAATTTATAAGGTAAAAACTTACAAGTAGTGCAAAGTGTAACAAACATGAAGTCAACTACACATTAGTGTGAGGATTCAGTGTCATAAACTGGACACCATCCTCACATGCACATAGACTCATGCATATGAAGTCCTATCTACTTACTTGTGTGCAGGGTTTGCTGTTTTCAGCTGTTCAAAATGAAAGCAAGCTTGTGACAGTCACACGCTGCGGACCTCTAAGGCAACTCTTGGAAGACGAGGGAGCTCCATTACTGAGGGTGCACTGCAGAACTTGGGCTTGGGCTTAGCACACTGTGAGACTTCCCGTCTCTATCACTTACATGCACTGGCACTCCTGTGAATCAGACATGTCATCAGCTTTCTTAAGAGGAAAACAAATAGCTTTTTTGTTGTTGTTGTTATTACTCAGAGTATGTTTCCACTGGAAAAGATAACTCTAAATGTATTTTAAGCATATTGTGGACATTGCAAGGGTCCAGAGTTGTTTTAAAACTGACAGGTTCATCCACCTGAGACTAGGGTTATATATGACACTTTGGTAGACCTAAAAGCAAGCTGCCATGAAAAATGTCTCATTTTTACCATTTGACCAGTCTTCTCCATTTGTGCTGGCTTTGGCACTTGCCCTTCCCTGGATTGAAATGGTTAACCCACTAAACTGGTAGAAAAATGTCTGATTATCTTTTTGCAAATTTTAATTTTCTGCTGATTTAAATCCCTAAATCTACTTTCCATGGGATCGATAAGTCCAAAGACAGTGCCAGGAAGTAGCAGAAGCATTTGGGTAGATGAGGAACAAAGGGGACAGCAGTCTGCTACTGTAGTGGCTCAGTAGTGACACAAAACTTTTCACTCCGTCTCTCTTCTGCCCAAGTTGCTTCTCATGAGACATGGTTTGCCTTGACACTCCTAGGCTGCACTCTTGTTGCCCTTGCAGATGATATAGTTAAAGAACAAGAAAAAAAAAATCAAGTTTTGATTGCTTTCTGGTTTTCTGGGTATTCATGGGATCAGTGGGCCTGAAATTTGCTCCAACCACCTATGGCACTGCACTTATGTTTCAGTTTCCATAACCATGCCAAATATGTCTTGGTTTCTTTCTGAACATGTCTGTGACAGCACTGTGAATAGCAACACTGCATTGATGAGAAGTGAGAGAACATAAAATATCAAAATTATATAAAGTGTCATTTGTTAGTTTCTGCGAAAACACTGAAAAGATGTTTTAGGAAAACTGTGTTATTGCTCTATTCACTGAATATCAAATAGCAATCAGTATTGGTTGACTAAATAAAGTTGTATGTTGGCATTTTCAATGCATAAGGAGAACCACCTGGCTGCCATCTTCCACTCCTGAGGGTCTCAGGACTGTGTCGCTTCTGCCAGACCTGCATGGATGCCCAAAAGTATCTCAAATCACACTATGTTTTAGCAAATTATTTTAATCCCATGATCCATTACTCGGATTTAGGTACTCAGATCATGTGCCAACAGCTACATGTAGATGTCTTCATACAGGTGTCTTAATCTCAAACCTAATCCCATCCTGAAAGCTTTGTTTATTTCTTAAACACAGGTGCCTGGTGCCATCCTGAGTATCTCTTATATCTACATGGGCTGCCAGATATAATGCAGAAAATATGAAAGACATCTGTGCCCTCTTACAATGACAGCTGGAGTCAAAGAATATCTAAGATGGCAGTCAATCTTATGTTTAGTCAAGTGAATTAAGTCCTGAGCTGTCTAGAGTCACAAATAGGCTCTCTGAAAGGAACTGTCTCAGAATGTAACAGCTTGAATACTTTTCACAAGTATTTTTTTTTCTTTTTTTTTTTTTTTATCTGGACCTCTTCAGTTAAATAATTTGTTCATTTATCTCCTAGCTCCATGCCCACAAATAGGTGAATATCCACACTTTTCCCATCTGCTGCAAATTCATGCAGGTCCAGCCTATGGTTCCCTCATATTGCTTTGTAGGTGTATGCGGCTCAAGGCATATCTACCTCTTGGTGGGATGTGGCCAAAGAGCTGTAAGGAAAATAACCTCACACCTCCAGAAAGTCTGTCACTTGCTTATGGTCCCTTAAAGAAACTATTCTGTTTCCAACTCACATAATTTCAGAAAAAAAAAAAAAAAAAAAAAAGAAAAAAAAAAAAAAAAAGGAAAAAAAAAAGAAAAAGAAAAAAAAAAGACATGCAGGACATGCAACGGAAAAGGAAAGACAGTCGAACTGACATATTCATAGAGGCTTCAAGGATATACTGCACACATCCCTGATGTTCTCCAGTGTGACAGTTGAGAATCAGCAATTTGGAACCAGAAATATAGAAACTGCAGGATGCACAATAGGGAAAACAAAGAGTATATTAGTTTCTTAATCATTGCTGTCACTTACTTGAAATTAAGGCACGAATGAAACTGTATATATATTTTTCCCTCCATGGAATTTAAAATATATTGCTTTATGTGTTAAAAATTTTTTACCTATAATATTTTACTTTCCCATTCACATCAATATTCATACCCTAGTGTACAGCTTTAAAAAGATTTTTTCATTGTATCTGTCCACAGAGCAAACAAATCTTTATGCATGTTCTTCAGTTAACTTTACTGAAACAGACTCCATCGACATGTAGATGAAAAAGTCACTCCAGCCTGGTTTACAGTGCCCTAGAAAGTTTCACTGGCCAATTGGTTACAATATGAAGAAATGACAACTTTAATAAACACAGTTAAACAGAAAAAAAAAAAAGCCTTAACATGGTGTGGTTACATTAAGAACTAATTTAATTTACTATTTTCTTCCCTCTTGGAAAGTAGGAACATCTCCTCAGTTATACAACAACAAAAAAACTAAAGCATAGTTATTTATACTTTGATAACTTAGCAAAAGAAAGAATAGTCTATAATGTAACAAACCTGCAATTCTTTTTTCTAAATGTGACCAAAAGCTATAAATGTTCATTTTAAGCTAGCATTTAAGTTGTTATGATGTCAGAAGTTATTGACTTTGACTATCCCACTGCTGTCAACAATCAGCAGGAACTATAGCTACTGTTTTGCTAAACACTATTCAGACCTTAACTGTGATTAGAGTAGGCAAGTTACCACCTGTCAAAACTTATTCTTCTGATAATGAAAAAAAATCATGCAAAATGCTGGGTTTAGCTGCAAATCACTTTCCAGCATCAATCTACTCCTTTCACAGGTGACCATAGATTATGACAGAACTGTGGATGCAAAATTACTTTTGAAACATTTTCCATCTAGTAATTCACTGTTCATAGCTTTGCATATTATCCCTAATGATTTAATGTGCCACAGAATAAGTCTATCTCCATTATTCATCATGATTTTCACATTCTATCTTTCTGCAATATTCTCCAACAATATAGCATCACTAGCAAAGTAAATATCCTCTCCAAAAGAATTATTGTTTTCATGAAAGAAAGGGCAGAGTCAGAGACTATTTAGCTAACTGCAATAATAACGTAAAGCTTAAGAACATTCTGGATGTTTATCTTGAAGATGTTTGCTGGTATTTTTTCCTTCTTTTTTGGGACAAATCTATTTTCACTGAAATTTTTCAGAAAGCTGGCTTATGCCTTTCTTCAGTGGTTTTGTTCCTGCAGGTTGCAGTTTACAGGTTTACAGCTGCTCTGTGGCAGCTGTACTGCCATCCTGTGCAGTACATCCCACTGGATGTGCTGAGGGGGGAGTATTCATGTTGTGTTCTCCAGACATGCATGCACTCCACAGCTCAAGGGTGCCCCTGTGAAGTACTGGGCTCTCCCAAAGATTGCTGCAGGTGTTACAGGTGGTTCAAATTTTTTTAAAGTGATACAGGTCTCCTGGCAAAATAAGAATTTGCCTGAGAAAATTGACCATCCTTCCTGAAGGCTATCTGCGAATTTAAAGCATGTTAAGTCTTTAATCAATTAGGATGGCTGATGACTACTCATAAACCTTATCCCATCCACCAAGCTGTTTTTGACACATGACAGTTTTTTGTTCTCACTATGCTGTCGTTAGTATTTGCCAACAGGCTTTAGCAAGGTACATTGTCAGAAGATTTTGGAAGGCAAGATAAATTATATCCACTTGTTTTCCTCACCAAACTTCTCTTGTTTCCTTCCTGAATTTCTATGAGGTTGAAAAAATTAAAATTACACTCAAACAAGCTGTAAAGATCAACTAAAAAATGAACCATATATTGACAGCAATAATACATAGGCAGCTTTGAAAAGGTTCTTTATGGGTGGTTATGAAAATGGTTTTGGACAATTTCAGTGGTTATAAAGCACTATTCCCTTTTCTATAATTCCCAAGGTCATTCTTTGTTCTTTCTTTCTTTAGATAAAAATCAGTCCTCAGGAATGGCTTCTGCTATTAGAGGTATATTACATATTTCAGCTAGTAGTTCAGCTACTTTTTGGTTTTCCCTTTTAAAACTCTCAAATGAATATTATTCCACCCCAGGGATTTTCTACCATTAACTTTATCTAGTCGCTAAAATGCCTCATATTCAGAGGCCACTCTCTCTGACAATGCCTCATCTGTAAAAATTAACCTTGAGTTAGAAATGTCTGCCTCATCCTCATTAGTGAAGACTGATTACAAAGAATTCATGTAGTTTCTCCACAATCTCTTCATCCATTTTAATTACACCTTTAGTGGTCCAGTTGACCTAGGCACTTATTTAGTGTATTCTTCCTGATATAGTTAAAGAATATCTCACTGTTGGTTTTAATGTGTTTGACTGTTAGACTTTTTAAAAAACTTGTCATTGAAAACTATCATTCACTATATCAAAAAATTATTTTTTTCCTCATGAGAAATCTGTTTATAAGAAGGTTGATATCTGTTTTTCCTTTTGCATAACTGTCTTACTAGGAGCGTTAAGCAGGCAACCCAGCAGATACTAAGGGACATGGGCCTACCATGACATTTATTGTTCAGGTCACTATTAGCAAGAATTCTAGGGACTGAAAACACAATCATCACTTGGAGGAAAGGGATTCTTTCTGTCCACACCATCCAGCAAGATGCATAAGCATTAGGAAACATGTACTGGATCCCAGCTGGATCCAGGCAATATCTGCAGGGTATTCTGTGAAAGTTGGTTTTGTCTAAGCACACAAGTCTCATCTCCATTTGGTTAACCTTCCTGTTTTCCCTTTCCTGATAAATTTTTTGTACAGCTTAGGAATCACCACTTTTCTCTTCAGTTTGTGTATTATGAGTGAAGAGACAAACCTTTTATTTCATTTCATCATTGTATATTCCCTGGTAACTTCTAAATCCTTTACCAAAAGAGGTAGTCTGAGTGGTCCCTGTAAAGACCTAGTAGCATCTTCAAGTCTGATAGTTTTTTAGAGAGAAATTCTGCATTGCTAACAAAGATTGTATAAGAAGAGAGGAAAAAAAAAAAAACCACATCTTTCTTCTACACTTAAATATTCAGGATACCCTGAGTAAAGATGTCTTTTTTCTTTTTTCATTTCATTTTCTTCATGAAATTGCATCTTAGTCAGCATTTCTTAGAAATATACTTTCACAAGCAATTCCTATTTTGCCATAATTGCACACAATTGAATTAGGTTATATAATAGATTATAACTCTTCTTAACTGAGTAAAATAAATATATAGTTTCAGTTATTCCAATATTTTTTCTTTTAGAAATTAGAATGCTGAGACATTCACCTTCGCTCATAATTCCAGAACTGCTTATCATGTTTCTAAACACAGACACATAACATGCACACAAAACAGAACAAAGCCTATGCTACCCATTCAAGAAAATTTCATCCCTACATACTCTTCAAGGACTGTTTTTATTTAAAAATAGTTGCCCTGCAGCTCTTGACATGGCATTTTCCTGCATGCAACACACATAACTTTCTTATGTTAATGTTTTAGCTATACGTCAAGGTTGTTGTCAGGTTTAAGAAGAAATTTTTGAGATACTCAAGGTCAATGCTTTTCATTTTAATCTTATTCAGGTAATTTGGTCTCCACTGTGTCACAACAGGAGACACCTCTGTGTTTAGGGTTTGAGTATTCATGCTCTCTTGTGTGTGAAGACATTTTACCTGTTAAAAGAAAACAGGTTAATGAAATAATTTAAGTTTTATTTAAAAACAATATCTTATTGATAGCTACTTGGATGCCAAGAAACTAGAGGCTAGAGTGAAGTCACAGAGACTTGCAAAGGGTCTTGACCTTACCTGATAGCTGTGTGACCACAGACACTTTCCACCACTAATAGCACAGTAGCCCAATTTGAGAACTATTATCATAATTTAGAAAAGGCTTCTGTAACATGGGGAAATGCTTTATGCTCCACCTCTTGGTGGGGACAGTACTGAATTTGGGTCTTCCACAGCCTTAATCAGTGCTCCATCGACCAGACTGTTTCATAAAACCCAGTAATTTAAAACTCAAGAGTGAGTCTTGCTCAGCTGCTTAAAGGAAAGTGTATGGGACCCATATTTCAGCAGGGATCTGAAGATTATGGTGCCTGAGCTGACTTTCCATGTCTCCAGGTGCAAGAACGGGCACCAACCATTTAAATGAGCCTCAGAGCAACCCAAAGCCTTCATGGGTCTAGCTCTTTTCTTGACTTGTTTCTCACCAAGAAGATGAAAACGTGAATTGGTATCTTAGCCTTCCTTTTAGATCATCAGTCCCAAATCTTTTGTTAGTTGGGGTCCAATTCTGCCACCCCTTTGAGCAGTACCTTAATGCACATGTAGAACCACTACATTCAGTGTGACTAACTGTGCAGTAAAGTACTAATCAGGTTGAATAATGGCAGCAGAATAGGGCCCTCGGTAATAAAAATTAATCATACCAGATCTTTGAAACTGATTTTTTCATTGTACAGATGAGCTGAGAGAACAGATGAAAGCAAAAGAGACAATACTCAGGAGCATAGTTACTGATAAATAATTACAACAAGGACATTATAATTATTTAATTAAAATTTGTGCATGGGGAGAGATTATGAGTCTTTCAGCTTGCTGCCTCATTTAGATGATACTAGTCATTAAGCAATTTTGCTGTAGTCAGCTACTAAATGTCCATACAGCCTGCCTTATTTTAAACCTCTTCAATCAGCAAAACTGGCTGCATGCGCTATGTAATGCTACTGAAGAACAAAGTGACACAGTAATATAAATAAAGGCAGTCTCGACTTTTTAAAGGAAACTTGCACTTTAATTCATCAAGATCATCAAATAAACAGGAACAGTAGAGTGTTTATCTCTACTTCTGAAGTTATTAATTAGCAAACCACACAGAGAGCACTACGGAGTTGACAATGCCCCTGTAATTTTTCCTACTGAAGTTATTTTTTTCCTTCCCTTAATATGATTTTCTACTGGCTTTTGTTTGGAATTATAAACATCACTGACATAATGCATCACAACAGTGGTACACCACAGTAAAAAAAAAAGATGTTTTCAAAATCCTCTTCCCCAGTAATTTCTTAAGATCTACTAATTTTCTACTTCAAGGCTGTCTTTAGGAATGATTTCCCAGCATATCTTTCTGTAGCTTGCTGCCTGAATTTGCACCCTTAAAGCAGGCACTTTGTAACCAGCTGTATCTTTCTTTTAACTGGCAGATATTTTATTTCTTCTTCTGTTTTCCCTCAGTTTCCAGCTGGTTGGTATTCTAACATCTCCTATGTTTTCCCTCAGTTTTCAGCTTCCCATTGCCAAACAGATGGTGTGTTCTCACATTTATACAGCAAATTCTAATGTTGTTTCAGTTATACTGAGACACAATAGGAGTGACACTTCTGCAATTGAGAGATTCAGGCTGTGTAAAATAGGTATTTACAATGGAAAAAATAAGGCCAAGAAACATGAGAGGATATGAAAATACAAAAACCCACAAAATTTGCTGGGATTCACAGAATTTGACCAAAAAAAAAAAAAAACCAACACAAGAACTTCAGAAATTAATATATAGCTATTGTAGAATAGTATCATCTTTTGTGAGCTTTTTGAAACACCCAGTTATGGTTTTAGCATTACTTTGACACTTTCTGTTTGCCTTAAGTTCTAGAAGACTTTCCAGTATGCACTTATAATTCTGATAATCCAGTAATATTGAAATGAAACCTTTTAAGTCTCTGATGCAAAAGAGTACTCAAGCTTGATGTGTAAAACTATTTTGGATTTTCAGGAGGAACAGCACACCCAGAACAAAACCAACAGTTGCCATTAACCACCTGGCTGAGAAATTTTAGATGGGATCATCCTACATGGGCAACTTCAGCTTCCTGGGATGAAAGCCTAAGATGCTAATGCAAAAAGCAAGAAAAAATGAGAATGTGAACAACAGAAAAATCCATTTAAATCTCATGGATCAGGTTCCTCTTGAAAATTTTTAACCAATAAGCATGAAATATAGTATTTTGACTCTGAAATGAGCAGGATGAGAAATAAAGCAAAAGAGCTCCTAGAAACTCCAATGTCTGGGTATTTAGCATGAAAACAGAAAAAAACCCAGACTTTCAAACCGTTCTGTATTACAATAATAATTGCACCATGATAGTCAAGTATGAGAACACTTGACTGATAGCAATCAAGAATAATTGTACTTATTCAATTGAGATTAAAGAGACAAAATCTCTCCATTTTTTTGCTGTTTTCTCAGTGTATTTTGTTGGTTGGGTTGCCTGCAACGCTGACTCATCACCTGAAGCCCCATTTCCTGTTTCCATCCATGGAGAAACCAGTAATTCAGCACCACCAAGTGCACCCCTAAACCATGTCTCTAAGTGTCACATCCACATGCCTTTGAAATACCAGTGCCCAAATTTTTTCTTACCCTCCTTTAAAATTAGAGGGTTTTGTACTCAGCAGTTCTCTATAATAATGAGTGAACCATATCCTCTACCAACTTCAGTATTATCTGCAAGTGTTGAAGACAACCCTCATTTACTCAGAGATGACTGTTTCTTCTTAAGAACTGACTCACTTCAATACTTTCTGAACCAACCAAAAAGTTAATGTCCTGTTTCCCCAGAAACATTTTTTTTATGTTGATTATTAATTGTTCTAAATCAGTACTTATAACTTCCATTTTAACATTTCTAACACAAGTGACCAAACTTGAGAATTTCCTCTGTAAATAAGACCAATTCTATTTTAAAGACCAGGCTACCAAGAGAGGAGGGAACTCTGCAGTTGTACAGTCTGGCACATCTAAACTCAAGTTCATTCCATGACAACTTGACTCAATTTCTTGAACATCTTGTTTCATAACAGTAGAGGATGAAATGCCAATAAATTACACAGTGAATTTTTTCTCCTAAAAAATTTTACTATTTCCTTTGTATATAAACTATCCCACATAGAGGTCATTTGAAGGTGCAAATGAAAATCTAATTTGTCCTGTCTGAACAATGCAATTCATTTTCTGCTGAAATTTTTTATTTTTATTTGCTAAGAATGAAGAATTGTCAGCTATTTATAAAGGGAATTGACAGCTTTGGTTACCTGAATGAAATGCACTCAATTCCAATGTTGTTATCACACTACAGTCCATTCATGAGTGATTTGTAATGCAGCTAGAACTCTTGTGAGAGCAGAGAATGCACCGGTGTATAAAGTTGCATGAGCAATTTTTGCCTGTGAGATCTAGACTCTTCTTGGACATGGGGTTGTTTTGAAAGATACCATGGGCCAATTGCAAAATCTTCAAGATTCCCATAGGGAAATGCTGAAGGATTGGCACAGTGTTTCAAACTGCATTGATCATGTACTGAGCACTATTGATGGAAGGTGCTCTTTTTCTTAAAAATAAAATTTTCTGAGCCTTTTTCAATGTATATAAGCACTTAAAAATTGAGATAAATCTCACTTCCAAAGCACCATAGGAAACAGTAGTGACACAAGCCCTTTCTTTAAACTCAGGCATTCACAGTTTAAATTCACATCATGTCCTAAGGAAACACATGTTATTCAAGTTATGACAGAGGGCAGTGGAATATTTTGATTCCATCTGCATAGACTGGTTATATATTCGTGGGACCAGAAAAAGTGTGATTTCGTGTACACGTGACTTAGCAGTTAGGACACTAAGTACCCAAGGACATTAGAAGCTGACATTAGGGGTGGAGAAAATTTTTCAGACGAGTAGTTCACCTAAAGATATCTGACAATCCAGTAGTTATGGAAGTGTCTTGGGAAACAAAAGTTCATATCCCCTCAGACAAATGTGAGTGCAGGTTTCTCACATGGTAAATGACTACAGAAACCACTGAGCTTTTGGGAGGACCACTTCAAGCAGGAATTTTTTCAGAATCTGATTCATTAGATTTGATCTAAAAGTGTCTAATAAATCACGCTCTGAAGAGGAGCTGAATGGACAATCATTCATGGGCCAGGCATGAAAGAGGTGTCAGGCTGCACTGCACCTAGCTGCAGCTGGCCATGGTCAAAAGCAGAACAGCAAACATACAGGAAATTCTCCTGGACAAACTGCCAGTGCTTATGATTCTCATACTGCCCAGTTTATTGAGCAGGCTGGAGAATAAAGAGAAAAAGGACTTGGAGCGTCATTTTGGCTTTATGTTTTTAACCCTACCCAAAATTCTTGTTTTGATCTGGCCATTAAAACTTTGCCTTAAAGAAATGAATATATGAAATAACACTGGTGAGTAACTTGACCAGAAAACAAACAAAGCAATCTTTTGTGGGAAAATTGTCACTCTTTCATGAGAAGCTGATAACCACAGAAGTAATCAGCCAGTGCTTCTGTCAGTAGGTTAATTGCTAGGGAAGTGTTTAATTGAGTTTATTTTTATTTAGAAATATATCCCATTGAATTCACACTGACAAAGGACATGAGTTATTTCTTTTTGTAATAGACTAGCTGCTAGCGTATTGCTGCTGATGACACACTGATGACACACTGATGACACCCTACCATATCTGCCAGTTTCCCAACCATTCCAAACCTCCAAGACTTACTTGTCTAGAAGTCCTCTCCATTTTAGTGTAGTGAAATCACTCTTGCACATTCTGTTTTTTTCAAGGCGTATGTTTTAGTTCTCATGATTTCTAATTTTTCTTGTATATAGATGAGTTTCAAATTTCTTTCCCAGCTTTCTCTCATGACGTATTTCTGAGCCATTTCCTGCTTTTAATGGGAAGAATATATTGGAATGCCTGAGAAATATGCAAAGATAAATAAAAATTATATTTTTAGCATTGGATGTTACTCAGAGGTCTTTTTCTTTGAGGTGAACTCCTGATTTATTTCCCTTTTCCCAGCTGGCACTCTAGAAAACACACCCATCCAAGTCAATCACATGACAATAAGCTGCCACTACTTTGTGAACTAGTTCTTCTCTTTTGGAACAGCAGTCATACAGCTGTATGTTGGAGACATGTTGTTGATAGCCAGAGAAGTACTTTGCTCTAGTAAGGATACAACATCCCATGGCACGGGGCACATAGGAGGTGAATGAGCAAAAGCTGGACTGTGTAACAGCATGAACTTGGTATGACCAAGTAGAGTCAGCTCCTGGGCCATTGAATTT
Source organism: Pyrocephalus nanus (assembly GCA_038380795.1). NCBI lineage: Eukaryota > Metazoa > Chordata > Aves > Passeriformes > Tyrannidae > Pyrocephalus > Pyrocephalus nanus. The sequence continues at coordinate 1,501,650 of CM076262.1, forward strand.
GTCCCACTTCATCTGACCAACCTTCACCACTTAGAGCACAAAGTTTCACATCCTGCCTGCACCTTGTGTGAGAAAAACTTGAGACACTCTTCCCCTCCAGTTTATTGCATTCCTGAGATGGGTTTGCTTCACAATGTTACTAATGTTCTTTTGTCTTATTTGAAAATACACAAGTGGTCAATGACAGTGCAGCCCTTTTGGGCACCAATCCAATGCAAAATCAAGCCTCCCATTCACTTCTCAGATGGGAATGCCACAGTAATTAAAATTAGATGAGTGGATAAGAGTGAGAGATAAGCTAAATAAAATGAATTAGTGGAAAAAGTGCAGCTACACAGTGAAAATTAGACACAGAATAAAATGATCATTTTTATGCAGCTTTGGCAGCAACATAGTGATCAGAAAAAAGACCATTATATGAGTAGCATTCAAGCACTACAACTAGAGGCTGGTAGTGCTAGTGATCAACTGGATGCACTTGACCACCTGGCTTCAAGAGCCTCTGAACTCCAGGCAGAGAACTTTTCTAGGGCTATGTAAATTGAGAGAAAGATGAAGGAACATTATTGAAAATACATTCTCAGATTTCATTGCCTCTGCCTTAATACCTGAATGGTCAAAGAAAGAAAAGATGAAAGAAAAATGAAGGGTTCTTGACATAGGATAATTTTACTACTGATTATTAATATTAGACTTAATAGTATGATCTTTCTTCACTGTGCTAGAGTATATCACCATTTACATCTAGCTTTATCAGTCTCACTTTTCTTAACAATTTGTGAAAGAGACAAACATATGGGAGATAAAAGATATCAGGGACTATTTCTTCTTGGCAGTCTAGGAAGAGACCAATTGAAGTTTTGCAAGTATGGTTTTTGCAGATATGTGAAGAAGTCTGTGACATAGGAGTGCTCAATATGTTGCTGATGGGAACTGGATAAGCCATTTTAAAAAATAATTTAATGAGCTCTTCCCAGTGGAGGGCTGGGTTTATGCTGGAATAGACCTCTTCCATTGCTACTTTTGTTTTCATAATGGGCCATTTTTGGCCACTATTTCATTTGTGGTTTGCTTTCGACCTCTTCGTATTCACTAAGTCTTTGTCTTGCTCTTATTGATGATGACCAAATCTGAAATTTTCCTAAGTATTCCCAGTGTGTCATCTCTACATTACACTGCAGACAGCCTCTTGTTTCTGCACACTTATAGAAAAGGAAGGAGCTGACTGCTTTTTTTGTTCTATATAAAGCAGAAAACCTCAGATGGATAAAAGTTCACCAGAAGAAAAAACTTTTTGCCACACCCCAATGGCTTTCTTACAGAGAGAATATTTGTATTATGTCAGTAAACTTTCTAGTCAGAAACCCCCCATTGATTTCTTTCCAAATTACCTAAATTGTGCACAAGATTTGAATTCATTGGTTGATGGGACTGAACTTCAGGTGTCAGCTTCTTCACAGTAACAATCCGTACATGAGCACTTCAGGCATCAGCAAATGGGGACACGTTAACTTGTGAGGTACATGACAGTTATATCAGTTAAACTCCTAGTAGCTTCTTACTCAACAGTTGTGCTCCTTCTAATAAAATTTTGCTGGTGTCACACAGTGACAGGCCTCAAAACAAGCTACAGCCTGCTAAGGACAAAGAGCATCAGTGATTCTAGAAACGCTTTTTATTTTCTTTTACATTTTCTTTTTACATTTTCTTTTATATTTCCTTTTTTTTTTCCTTTTCTTTTTTCTCTCTTCTCTTCTCTTCTCTTCTCTTCTCTTCTCTTCTCTTCTCTTCTCTTCTCTTCTCTTCTCTTCTCTTCTCTTCTCTTCTCTTCTCTTCTCTTCTCTTCTCTTCTCTTCTCTTCTCTTCTCTTTTTTATTTTTTACCTTATTGTATATGTTAATTTTAACAAGTATCCATATTTATTTGAATCTTCATTTTCTTGAGGTAAACTGACAAAAGCTACATAGACTGTGTAAAATACCCCAGGAAATATGGAAGCAATCATGAAAGCAAAGCAAAGCAGCAAAGCAATTGGTGTGAGCAGCTGGGTATCCCAAGCAGGAAGTGCATGCCACTGAGAGGGAGTATGTCAGGGGCCTTTACCTGAGTCATCCCCAGCATGAAGTTATCATCATTCAGCAGTGGAAACTACTCTTTGTTCACAGACTGGCAAGTTTCTAGGTGATAACTGTATTACACATTATACTTGGACCCTAGTTTTAAAGTCTTTGAGAATGCACAGAAGCTTATTAAAATTATTTTTTTCCATAAGCATTTCTTCATTCTGCTTTTTCACACACATTCTTCATGAGAGAAATGGTTCTTCAAAACTTCTGCATTTTGTCATAATAATCGCTTTACACCTCTTGGCAACTTTTCACACCATGTGCAAAGTACTGTTTCAGTAAGGTTTGTTAATAGACAATATTTTCAGAAAACAGTAAAAATCACAAAAATACTTGCAAATTGTTTTCAATGTTAATCATAATGTAATAATCATTAAATTAAATATTTTATTCTGATTAACAATAAGGCACAATAAAATAACTTATATTGCATAGTTAGAAATTAAAATTTGTTTTTAAGGAAACCTTTAATTGCCATTAGAACATCACCGTAAAGTGGAATAAAGTTGTACATCACGATTTATTGGACCTGCAAGTGCCTTAATTGTTTTAAGGATACAATACTCATTTCTCTTTAAATGAATATTTCATCTCTTTTTTTAAGAGAAGAGAGAACTCAAGGGTTAAACTACTAACATAAAGCTCTTGTAGTGATTACACAGGATGTATTTATAGCCTGCTAAATAAAACAGTAACCAAAAGATCTACTGGGCAGTTCCTGCTCTTTTCAGGTGAGGGAGCCTGTGCTGTGATCAAGCCTCATCGAAAAATAGTGACAAGTGTCTAGAGTTTTGCCTCCAGAACAGCCTAATCACCAATTTACCTCCAAATATTTCCACTTGATTGTGACAGAGTGTTCGGCAAAGGAGGCTTATGCCTGCTTATGTTGTAGTTAAGAGAGGATATGCCAAAATACAGTGTTCAAAACTGCACTATCCACCAGAGAAAGTTGTTCACAGCAAATGGCTTCCCATGTGCAGCTCTGTATATATGACCATTATCACCAGGAGCTGTTACCTAGGAAACAAAATGTGCTTACGGACTATGTATGCGTTACTTCAGAGTTACCTTTTCCACCAATACTTGCAGACATTTAAACAGTTTGATCCAATACTTATTATACTCTTGGCTGAATATTACCAAAACCACAGTCACACAACTGGCCAGATTGGCCAACCTGGTTTTATTCAGACAAAAAAAAGAATTTTTTTAAGATGAACCATTTTTTATCCATCTTTTTTTCTTGAGAGGGTGAGTGTGATGCTTATATACTTGAAGGAAGCAGTTAGCAGTAAAGACATGACATGGAAAAGATTAAATTACCTAGCCATTGTTAAACGCAACAGTTTTTTGCCTAACATTCACACCAAAATCTGAGGTGAATTTATAAATTAAAAAAAAAAAAAAAAAGAATATTGAATCACACAACGGATTTTCTTGTTCCAGTCCTGAGATTATGGACTTTTTGGACATGTATCCTAAGATTTTAGCTGTCATCAAGTCTTCTTGCCTTTGCATATCTAGGTAATTCAACTGTAATTTGCTGTGGAGATAGTGGTCCTTAAATGCTTGGTTTCCCTTGCACATTACATGATGGTGGCAAAGACAACATCGAGTTTTCAGAATCTTTTATTCTGGAAAGACAAATATTGTGGATTACATCCAAAGTTAGCAGGAAAGTTTTCTTGGGACTGGAGAAGAATAGTCAATCTGTAACTTGAGATATACAGATACAAAAACTGTCTGTAAATATGTAAAGCCACATGTGAAATGATGTTGCTAAAAATTGCTGTATTTCATGGTCACTAACTCTGAGGCTTCTATTGGGAGTGGCAGGGAAGTTGGAAATAAATAATTTTTAAGATCACTTCCAATCCTAAATGTTCTATGATTCTCTGATACTTTACCTGATGGATATGAAGTTGTTAACAAATGAGTGTTGAGAGGCTATGACCAAATGATTCAGATAAATTCAGACCTGATCACTCTCTATTCTGAGCCTTTCATAAATCAGCAAATGCAATAAACTGGCTGGGTTTTAACAGAAGATAGTTTCTGACAGGGAAGGAAGATATTAGATATCCATCACTACAACAAAAGAACAAAGGAATATCTGAAACAAAACTACAAGATGAGGCTGAGAGCATATATCAGTGATGAATGTGTATGTCAATAACCTAAGGTTTAGAAATCCTCAAAAGAACTATTTGTATTAAAAATGGGAAAAATGTCAAAAAATTTAGCCTACACATACAAACCATTACAATAATGCCCAGAGTGAGACATTCTGCTCACATTAGTCTCCTTGAAGAAGTTTTATATTATTAGCTAAAGAAGCAGCTCTTCAGAGTACGTTTGTTGTGTAAATTGGCATATTTTTCTTCGTGGTCATTCCATACAAGGTGAAACACCACATTTTTTCAACTCCTCTTTAGTCAATTAAGCATTCTTTTTCTCCTTTCATCTGTAATGAACCAATTCTGCAGCAAAGCATTATAATTCTGAAAAAAAGTCAATCACCTTGTTGTTATTAGGCAAGTCTCAAATACACATGTCTTTGGACTAGAGTAATTTTGTTTATGCAGAAAGGGGCTGGACAACTTGGCAGGAAGATACATTTCTTACATGATTCTGTACAGTAAGGATCTGTGAGAGCCATGTTCTGGAGCATGAGGAAAAATGGAAGAGGCAAAGATCTGAAGGCAGCAGGGTTAGGAAAGTTTGTATAACTTTAGCTGTCAAATCCATGGTCAGAGACCTACAATTAACCTATTGACAGAAATGTTTGAGGTTTAATGCCTAGAAATTTTGTTAATTGACATGATTTTTTCCTAAGAAATGACCAGTCATTAATTTACTGAATTGAACTTTCCGTTTTTTGTACTTTTTGAAAGATTTTTTTGTTGGAAAACAATACACAGAAATTAATCTAGTGGCTTCCAAAGCATCTAAGCACTCCAGACTCTGGGGGTTATGATCCCTGCAGCAGAAGGAACCTTGTTTTGCTTTGTCTTGTTTTGTTTTAACTGCTCACCTCTGGCAGAACTGTAAGTATTTATTTTCTGTCTTCACACTGTGAGTTCAGCAGGAGCTTAATTACCAGCCAGCATATTGTGATTGTCCAAGGAGTATCAGAAATGAGCAAATATATCAACGTTTACACCACAGCTCAGGAGTAACAGCTACAGTCAGTCACCAGCCTCAACTGTCAGCTCCATCTTCCTCCTGCATAAAAATAAACATTTCCCCCACAATAAAGTCTTTTTATAAAAGCAATAAAACAACTCAAGGGAGCATTGTTATCATGAGCTAATCACCCCCTTAGGGAATTAGAGGCACTTAGCTGCATCTAGAGCTTCAACACCTGAGGGGCTGTGATTATTTCATGATAACCAACAAGGCATGACAGACTGGGAGGTTAATTAGATAATATTCAAACTTGGTAATATTGAGTTTGAAGATTTCTTTTGAAATTGTACAAGCAAAGCTCTGCTTATAAAACAGCAGTGGGACACCAGCACAGAAAGGATAATTAACATTTCCTACAAACCAACCAAGGTTTTGAATAGCTAAAGGAAAAAATAATAAAGTCAAAGTACTAAACCCTGAGGCACTCCTTTAACAATGAGTAATCCTGATGAGTTCACTCCCTGAAATCTTGGGCAGGAATTGAATCAAATTATATAATGCCGTTTAGTTGCTAACCCCTAAATGGTGGAGGCACTTCAGTCAGCCTCATACTACTTAATGGTCCATTCGCTCAAAAAATTTAGTGAGATAGTAAATGCAGTATTAGTAGTAAATATTAATCTAAACTGCAATCATAGCCACTGCTTTGAGAAACTGCAAGAAACTGTGCCACTGCCCTGCAAGAGATTAAAAACAAAAGACACTGCAAACACTTAAAATTATATAAACAGTCTGTTTTACGGAAGAACATTTTCTTTTTTGTGGACAATGGCAGTGAAGTTTCAGAAGTAACTGCATGTGGATGCAGGAATGAAGCTGTGCTGCACACGTATTAGTGGCTAGTTGCCTTGCAAGGATCTGGCCCACTAGTCCACAGCCTCCTGCTCTTTCCCACCCTCCTGATCTGCGAGACCATGGGGTGAAGTGGCCCATCTGGCTGAAATTACACTACCAAATCAAACAACTGGATTCTGCATCAGCTTCCTGATCTGAGTCATGCTGAGGCCACAGGAGTTATAAATCCCACACAAGGTATGTTGAGTAGCTACAGATTACTGAGAAGAGGAGGATGTTCCCTCTTGGTGAACAGCTGGCTGTAGCGTCAGCTTGTAACTCTCAGCTGTAATGATGCTCCTAGAAACAACGTGTAATTTTTAAAGATAATTATTTGTATTGACCATCAGTTTAAAAAAAAAAAACCAAACTTGACTATCTCTGACTTGTTTACTTTTAAAATGGAAGACGAAGATGACTGTTGGTGTACCAAATAATCTCTGATTTGAATAGCTTCCTCTTTAAACTAACTTCTGTTGAGTTATCAGGGCTGGCATTGAGTTAAAGAATTCAGTCAAGCACTTCTGGACCTAAACAGTATATAATTCTATAGGACACATCACTGCAATGAAGTTGAGATTGCCGGTCAGTCAGAAATTTGCCAGTAAAATGGTTCTCAGTCATTAAATTCTGATTTAATAGAATCAAAACATTTCACTGGAACCTGTCAATTCCATGACAGGGAATCAAGTAATTTGTGTCCAGCTTTCCAGTTTGTCACTCAGGGTCTGGCAGCTCGCCTGGCTCCACAGGTTGGTTCCTTCCCCAGCTCCCCACTGCCTGTGCCATGGACTGCCCGGCTGCCTGCTTCCCTGGGCACTCACAGCCATACACTCTGCTGCTCCTTCAACAGTGTCAGTGCCCTGGCATGCCTGGCAGTGCACATTCAAGATTTCCCTCCTTATTAAAACAAGATGAAACACCACCACCACCAACCCCCCCCAAATAATTTGACATGAAGTATAGGTTACTTACATGCTTTTTTTCAAAAAATTCATAAATCTTTACTTTCCATTTCCACGCTAAAAAGGAATATTTCAAAATTAGACCTCTGGAATCCTGCACAGAACTTAAAATTAAATAGAAAAGAAAAAATAATAGTTTTCAGATACAAATAAAAATTACATATTTAGATGCCAATGAGACAAGGTTAGAGGAAAGGTACTAGAAAAATATTAGGAAGAGGAACACACACGATGGACTCACATAATTTTTCTCAGAAGCTTGAAAGTTTGTAAGTAATTCTTCTTTTTATATTTGAAACAACATGAAATTATAAGGATGCCCCAAAATTTCTTTTGTACCTCTGAAAAGTGTATCAGAGTGGGATGAGCCAACTTCTGCAGGTGCCTGTTGCAGTGGCTAAAGAGGGAAGTCTGATGGACATCTTGTACTAGATTTCTGAGAATAGGTTGGTCAAGTTGGTAGAGAATTATTCCATGCAAAAGATGAAAAAAGGAAATGAAGAGCAAAGGATAAAAGCTACATGAAATACTTAAACTACGTCTTCCTTCATGACACATGTGCTAATCATTATCTAGAGAGCAGATTACTCTTTTCAGAGTTCTCTTCCTTATATAATTTGCCTCCTTCATGAACATCCTCTTCAAATGCTTTCTTTAGTATTTACTGAATTATTTATTCCTTTATGTGTGTATATGTTTTCATTACTAAGACATCAGATATTTAAGTCACTAGGAACACATCCTACTCTTAAACTATTTCAGATCATTTGTCCTTTATCTTATACTTAAAAAATGCTTACTGACATTTGTGGAATAAAGCACATGAATGTTCAATCAAGTGAATACACTTAAAGCAGCAGTGCAATCGCATCTTAGGAAAAAAAAAAATTGAAAACTTCTCCCACTGGATGTAATCCAGCATCCTCTAAAATCACAGGAAAGAGCCTCTGGAGTCATTGGAATGCTTCAGACTTTTTTTGAGAAAATGTATCTTCAAGACTAAAGCTCTCTGAAAAGATACACCATGGTGTCATGTGGGTTCGTTAGTGGTCCCTGGGGCTGCTGATGAATATAGCTTTTGTTGTTTCTGCTGTTCTTATCCAATACATCTTTGAGTTCAATAGATAAGTGTCAAGGTTTCAAGAAACTCAGTGTCACAGATAACAGGGCAGAAGTCTTAGCACTGGGCTCGTTTGAAAGAGTGTTCAGAGACTCAGTTCTGTGGCAAAGATTTGGTCAAGTCTACTGAACAAACATGGCACTAACACATGTGGTTTGAATATGGATAATCCAAGCAAGGACTCGAGTCCAGCATGCCCATGTCAAGGTGGATGGCACTACCCCAGAAGCCTTACCTTGGAATGCATGCTCATTTCTCTCTTTCCGCTCTCATCTCTATCATGCTACTTCCATATTCGCATTGCACCAAGTTTTTGTTGCCTGTTCAATGGTGCTAGAACTTTTAATTTCAAAAGCTTCTCTTCTGTCTTGAATCCAGGACAACTTTTGATTCCTTGATCCTGGTAAGGTTGTACACTTGGCATCCTCATCATAGTTTTACAGCTTCCTGTTAGGTAATGAGTTCACATATCAGGCTTACCAGAGACACCTTCTAAGCCCTTTTATGAGCAATTTACATGGACCATGATTTCAGTGAGACTGACATAGACTGTACCTGTGTACATGGGTAGGCTAGTAAAAATCCTTTTTTCAGCAGGTAAACCAGCAAAAAAAAGAATCTAACAGTGAACTGCTTTCACTAGTATTAAGCTCATTTCTATTCATGAAAGCCATAAGAATGTAAAGCTTATAAAGGCATAAACAGTTAGCCACAGTGTTTCTTAAAAATGACTCTCATAGGGTTGCCAGAAGGGAAAAGAATATATGTGACTTTATATAATAACTAATTTATATCCTTGTCTATAGTCTTCCAGTGTTATCTATACTGTATACATAATCTTTCTGGTCAGACCAGTGAATCATGATCTATGTGTGAATACAGATATTTATGTACATTGCATGTTAGCAGCTTATTGATATGCAGTAAAATTCTGCTACTTTTACTCACAACACTTAGCAATTTACTCCAGAGAGAAACACGGTGCTCCTTCCTGTGTTTGTACTGCAACTCCCTGGAAATCTCACTTTTCTTCACTTCGGTGAAGAATCTCAGAAAAAGAAATAATTTGGTTTGGATATTTCATTTGGCATCTTCTTTTTGCCTAGCTGAAATTTTTTTGGGAAAAAAAAAAAGTCACGAAGTATGCTGTTTAAAAACAAGAAATTGATTAGCCATCAACTCCTCAGCTACAAATGGATGCTTTGGGTCTGGTTCTGGTCTGATCTTTCTGTCAAACAACTACTGCTGAAGGAAAACCCATCAGAAATACTGTCTAAGCACTGAAAGTAGATGGGAGGTACAAGAGGAAAACAAGTAACTGAGAGTCATCTCAAAAAAGTTAAGTTCTTCTCATGTGAGTAAAGTTACTCACATATATCAAGTGTTTGTAGTCAGCCTTTTGTGCTGTAATTCAATTTAACTTTAGAGAAAAATATTAACACTCATTCTGCTTTTCTTTGTTCATGGATGCTTTAGGTAAAACTTTCTCCTTTTTTCTGTTTCTTTTGATAATTACAGCACAAACCAAACCCCATAGGTGAGAAGATTTCAAACACTTTCATAGAGGAGACCATAGCTTAATAGATCCAGCCTTTCTTCCCACTTGATATTTTGTGGGCAAGCTCCCTTCCCTTTAATGAGTGAGTAACATTCCATGTGGCTCACATGGAAAAGTAATACAAGGAAAGTATTTAACATATGTGCAGCTGTCTGTGGTGTCACTCTAGATGGTGGAAATAAACTAGAGAGATCAACCAATTATTTGGGAAACACCACTGGTTGATAGGCCACAGTTAGTTGTTTTCTATATGTTTATATGGCTTACCAAGAATGTAAATGTCAGAAAGAAATCTCTTCATAGGGTCCTCCCAGCTCCCAAGTATACAACCTCACCCACAAAAATCCTATATAGTCAGTTCATGTTTTGATTTTAGGATATTTTAACTAGCTTTTAGCTAAAATTCCCATCAAACACTTGTGAGTTTTAGAACAATTTTTTTTTATTCCTTTGGCCTTTTGTGTATTCTTGTAAGACTCTGAATTTCCTCTTCCCTACTAGCAGAGGAATTTGAGGTAGCTCTCTCTATGTTCATTAAAAGGCTGAAAAAATTGTTGCAAAACTTCCTATCTAATTGATAAAGCAGATTATAATACAAAGGAAAATAGGCAAAGTATAAATCAGAAGTCAGGAACTTATCTGAAGAGGGACATTGCAGGTACTAGCAAAAAATAATAAGTACAAGCTATTAAGATCAATAAAGAATAACATGAACTACTAAAAAATCATTGATACATGCTTCTCTGTTTTGAAAGAAGGAGACTAATGAATTAATATTTTATTTGATTTTATGTGCCATGCATTTTATTCCCTCAGCCACTGGGGAGATTTAAACAACACAAAGTCTGGATATCTTGGGGCCAGAAAACTATTCTCAGAAATGTTATAAGAAATGGCTGAAGAAAGAAGCGTAAACTGAAGTTTTCCATAAATGATGTAGAAAAATATTGGCATGTTCAAGTTAGCTGAGGTACCAAAATCCCTGCAACAGCCTTCTGATAGACCTGTTAAACCATCTGAGAAACAGCCGAATACTGTGCCATAAACAATCAACATCAACACTGCACGGATGAAATCCCAGAAGACTCATGACATTAATGACAAACTGATATTTTGAGAATGGATGATTCAAGTAGCTATACCATTAGCACAGGTAAGATTGTACAGAGTCCAGATGCAACCAAGGATTATTTAAGTACGGTATCAAAATCTCCATTTGTTTATAATAGAAAAGTCCATTGGCTATTAAATTCTTCAAAAGCATCTATACTCACCAGTGGTAGATAATCACTTGTTTTCTCTTTAGTAATAAAGTTTACCTTTCTTTAGGTCATGATAATCTATGTGATGTGAATCTGTGTCTGGATCACTGGGTGAAGAGTAAGCCTGTGGTAGATCAAATGGACAGTAAGGGTTTGGGGGGGGATGTGGAACACAGGTTCTGGCTTGGAGCTGGATATCATTTCTTTACATAGGCTTATCTGAGACACCAGTTGATCTGAAGATGTAAAGTCCTTGGCTTTCACATAACATCATGGCCAGTTCCCAGCATTATGATCTCAGCATTACATGTGAGCCTCTGTCTTAGAGAATATAATCTGCCGTAGAGGTGATTCTCTGCTTTAGACTTGGGAGGGAACTGGTCAAAAAGGATGGTTGCAGAAGCAATCAAGACCATGAAAGCAAGCCATGAACTCACCAACACAGCTATTTCCTTGCATTTTATTAAATGTTACTAACAAGCTGCATTTTACCAAAACAAACGCTTAAGATAGTTTTAATTATTAGTGTACTTGTGCACCAAATAGACATCTTAGTCACATTAGCCTCTTAAAAGATTAGGCAAACATCCTCATTAGAACCAGAATACAAGTATTTTTTACCACCAAAACCTCAGGTTTATCTGTACACTTCTGACTAACTAAAAGTTTGTAAGAGCAGTTTTTTAACCTTGAGAACATGTGCATGTATTCACACTCTGCCCTCAAAATATGGTGTATATTTTATCATAAATACTTGATAAGGCCTTACAGACTGTTCCTTGCAAAGGAGAAAATATCACTTGTCGGTGCAATATTTGTATCTCCCAAGTTCCTTTTTCAGGGTAATATTTATGCCATGAGACAAAGCCAGTTTTTCTAGCCTTTGAGAGGCTAGAAGACTGCATGTCTTTGGTAAGAACGTAGGCAGGACCAAGGTTCCTTCTCTGAAGGAACATTTCTGATATCACTGCATATCTCACCCTCAACACTGCCCTTGGCCAGGGAGCTGCCGCCCAGGAAAGAGCCATGGGCTCAATCCCACAGCCAGCAGAGCACAAGCAACCCCAGGAAGCGGTGACACTTGGGGTAAGCTAGGATTTGGTTGAATTTTTGGGCACGTGGAAAGGCAGTTTCCCTGCATGTGCCTTGGAGTTGCACGAGCAGCGAAAACAGCGAAGCGAGTTCCCCGCCGCTTCCCGGGGAGCGCAGCGACAGTGCAGGCTCTATCCACTAGATGGTGCCTCGTATTTGGCAACCGCGGCACTTCTCAGGCGCTTTCCTTCCCCTTCGACTTGAAGCTGTTTCAGGGGTGGGAATCGCTGGCAGAATAAAAGTAAACCCGGCTCCTCATCCGTGAGATTATCACTGCCGCGGGTGTGCAGTTAAAATTAGCGACTGTCCCTTTTGCAAAATATTCCCCCAAACTGCCATAATCTCTCTGGTGCTCCAGCTGCTGCCCTAGCTCTGCTCTGCTTTGCTTTGCTTTACTGCCCCTTTGCCTAGATCACTGCTCCTGTGGGCAGAGACACCAGCTGGGAACACCGTGTTATGAGCTACATGGAGGTAGAATTTTGTTAGGCACCTCTGTCCAGTGCAGCAGTGCTTGGTTCGGATGCTTAGTTTCAACATGGAGCTCATTTCCAGGAGAATTCCCCACAGAGTAAATGTGAAGAATACAGAGGAGAGGTGTGTGTAGGTTTGTAGGTATACACATATTTAAATATATTAATACATGTGAATTCTCAAATTTTGGGTTACTTGGAGTGTTATTTTTTTTCTTATCCTAATTTTTTTTCTAAACTTTGTTTCCCCAAATTTCTCTTTAGTGTACTGGCTCACTGTCTTTTCACAGTGATATCTGAGTTATTTGTAACCCTGAACCTATGCTCATTTTTGTGGATGAATTTCTAGGTTCATTCCATGAAGAGGCACTGGAAAAAAATGCAGGGTTTTTGATTGCAAAGGGTCACAGTGTTGGAATTTACCTCTCTTCTGCTTTTGGAAACAACAACCTCTGTGTAAATCTGATAATATGGCTGGCAAACACATGTTAGGTTAGAAAACAGTACAGCAGCTGCTGTGCTAGTGGTAGTAACTTAGTCAAATAGATTCAGTAATGTCCAATATTTAGACATGTACTCTTGCAAATACAATGGGCCTTCGAGGTTCAGGAAAACCTGATAAAGCAGCTCCCTGATTCTGGCCACAAAATGTGATAAGGCTAATCATTATAATCCTTTAAAAATGAAATTCCCAGCCCTTCCTATTATATTAGGCCTAGAAACTGAAAAATAATATTTAAGGCTAAAAGCTTATCAAAACTGAGTTTTAGGTATTTTGAAGTTTTGGGTTTTTTTTCTCTTGGGGAGGGGGAAGCAGGTTGGTTTTTTCCCTGAAAATTAAAATTCTGCAGGGCATTTTTCTCCTTTGAAACATCTGGGAGGTGTCCAGCTGCTTCAGTGATGGAGAATACTGAAGTACCTTCATAATAGCATTAGGAGAGCAGTGCTCTGGATTAGGTGCTCTGTTGGAATTAGAATCAAATGTAAGTGCAGGGAAACCTCTGTTGCATTCCAATTTGATTTTTGTTCTGATTAAATCACTTATTGCAGTTGTTAGTAATTTGTTACAGTGATGTCTATACACCAAATATTGCAAGAGATCTCATTGTGTTAGGCACCATGAAAGCAGAGAGCAAACAGCGTGCTCTCAGCTGTTTCTCCATCTGTCAGCTGAGGACAATGTGCTTGCTTTCTACAAGTACAGGAGCACTAATTAATTAATATTTGTAAAAGGATATGTAAATGCTAAGTATTATTTATGAATTATATTATAAATGAAGATTAGTGAAGAGGACATGGAGAGAAGGCACAGATGGCATTATGAGGGCAGGGAGAGCAGCACAGAGTGCCAACATTAGCCTGGAAGCAGAAGAAAGGAAGCAAAGTAAAGTAAATGGTTAACAAAAGAAGATGAGACGGTTTTACTTAAGAAAAATAAAGTGAGAGTACAAGGACTGCACTCTTATGAGCAGTAAACAAATTAGTTAAAAAAAAAAAAAAAACACAAAAAAACCACAAACAAAACCACAAAACAAAACAAACAAACCAAAACTAAAACAAAACAGCACAATAGTGATCTGGAACTGGTGGATGGAACATGCTGGAAATGGAAATGGTAACTAAAAAAAATTTGAAAGAAAAAGACAAGAAGAACCCTAGTACTGTACATAACACAGTGATTTATATATGCTCTCTTTTTTTAATGTAGCTCCTCTAACCTTAGAGTGTTAAAGCCTTGCTGAGCATAACAGAACATAGATACTTCAGTGATCAGAGATCCTGCTCTACCAAGGTGAGTGAGCATGTAGATGGTCATAAGATTGTGGCCTCAGCATTGACCACAGGGCAAGTGATGAAAATGTTCTAGACACATGATACTGTATGATACTGTGTTCCATAAGCTGTTCTGATCTTGTGAATAGCTCCAACAGCAGACATTCATCAAATTAGAGAAAAGTGGTTCTTGACAGAGCAATCACCTCTTCTTTCAATCACATCTAACATCCATGTGGGCATTTCAGTTTTCTTCTATATGGTATAGCGCAGGCACTCACTTAACTTTCTGAGTTAGAAAAGTGAATTTGGCAAACCAGAAGAATACAGTGGCAGCACTTTTTTTTCCCAAATACTGAGAAAAAATATTTATAAGTATTCATATTAGAGTTCTAAATTAAATTTTAGTTTGACTTCATTCTCATCAATCTTTTACTTCCTTTCCAGGAATGTTCGAGTACACAGCTCTTACTTCTATGAATATTCATGAAGTGCAGGTTTTGGAGGTAAACTGCTGCACTAATTCTACAAAGTCAGCCTCAAAATTGCACCATGAGCTGTAAATCTTGCAATTTTTTATTTGAGTTGTAGCTGAAAAAAAAACTCAGTACAAGGTTACCTATGCAGAAAACCGAAACAATGCACAGGGCTTGTTTCAAAAACATGCAGTAAAGTATTTGTGAATGGTCCCACACCAAGATTTACTCAATGAGGAAGTAGCCAAATATTCAAAAAGAATGGAGAAATCTAAGAATTTTATGATCTGCTTAGACAATTCACAAACAGACCCACACGCAACATTTTCCCAAGAGATTGCTCATGGAAATTATTTGCTTCATTTCAGTTGTTAACAAGCATGAGCAGCTGAGCTCCACCTCTTCTGTGGCAGCAGAGTGATCTCCAAGGTTTTTTCCGAGCAGCATTACTAGCAAATGAATGAAGTTTGGACAGGTCTCCCTCTCTTATTTCACTGACCCTCAAATCCATCTGGCTGCTTTGAGTAAATGTGGAGAAAAAACATGAAAAATATATAACCTAGGTTTACTTTGATCTCTAAAAATGAGGAGGGTTTTATTTTAGGTATATAATAATATTGCTAACCACTGTTCACTAAGCAATCCTTCCTTTTCCCTCAGCTCTCAGTTTGACACATCTCCAGCATGAAATGGACTAAGATTGCCGTGAAACTGAAAGCTGTGAGTGTGAAAATTGAGAAATGCATAGACAAATTCTCTTTCCTTTTGAAACATATGCTAGTGAATGAGTTGTCTTTTTTTTTTTTTTTTTTTTTTTTCTCATCAGCTTTCTAAATTTCTTGGTAAATATTACTACAAACTTCAACTAGAAAACTAGAAAGCCCAAAGCAAATTCCTTTAGAGGATTTGTGATAGAGTCACAGAATAACAGAGGGCAAAAAACAGGGATGGACTCCGGAATGGTACACTGGGCCTTGTGAAAACTGACATGAAGATTAGGTTGTTTTTCGACTTCAGTTTTGCCAGTGGGAAAGCAAGAGAAAAAAGGGAGATCATACAAAGCACTAAAAAGAGTCAGGAAGCAGCTGGAAATGTTCTGATACTGACATACCTGTTTGGCCACCATGAGGGGTTGAAAAGTGCAAACACTGATGTCCAGGTAAATCTAGGAAAGAATGGGCACGTTAAACTATAGTTCTTAGACATGTTGTCTGATTAAAGTTGTTAAGACAGCTTTCCCACCTATTAAACATTCTTCAGAAAATGAAAAAAAACCTGAATACTGAGAATAAAATACCAGCACAAAACACTTTGATTCACAATGTTTCTAGTTTCTTTAAGCCACACTAAACTTCTTTAGCATTGTTACCTGAGACATATATGGTGTAAAGATGCTTTCCAGGAAGAGCCAATTGTTTAAACATTGGCAGATTATTCTTTGCAATCTTTATGGCATATCAGTTGTATCAATCTGCTGCATATGATATCTGGATAGAGCAGCATTTAAGATGGATAGGAAGAATTCCTGGATAATTGTGCTGAGCTAAACCATTTCTCAGTTGAGCAAGCTATCCCAAGCAAGATGAGCAGGTTTTATGGGAAAAGCGTGGAGCATTTAGTTATCAATTCCCACACATACGCGGAAGGGTAGGACTCTTGTAAAATTTCCATGAGCCTAAGGCTATGAGGCTGTTTCTTTAATGGCCAACTAGTTACTGAATATATAATATTAACCATATTTCTAGGAAAAAGAAACACTCAATGGCACAGAAACTGACATAGCACCTACTGCTCTGTTATCATATATTGTTACACACACAATTTCAGATCTGTGGTATAATTAGTTCAGTTTGTAGGTGGAAGACAGAAACTGTTCCAGCTGTGTCCATATACAAGGAGGAGGGAGTCAAAAGTAAAATGAGTATTGAGGGTTATCATATATTTGTCTGCAACAGAGATAGCCCTAATTATTGTCACACAAAGGTTGGGCAGCCAACTGTTTACTGCCTTGACTAAACAGCATTCAAAGCCTAAGGCTGCACAAATATCTTAAGAGTATCTGAAAAAATTGTCAATAAATTGGAGTTATTTGCATGTATGTGTTTAAGTGTTATTGTTCTCCATCAGGAGAAAAAGCAAAGTCTTTCAAATTGCCAGTTTGATTGAAGGAGTTTGGAGATAAATAAGTGTCACAGATTTTACAGACATTTTGCTACCAATGGCAGAGAAATTTCTTGCTTAATGTAGTTAAGTGAATTACATGAACAGGAACTGAGAAACTTGTACACTTCTAAACATAGTGAATGCTTCAGTTTTCCTCCTTCCACCATGCTTAACTTAAAAGAAAGTCAGCTTATCTGACTATCCTTTAATGAAATTTTCTGTAAAGGTAATTGCACATTACCCAGTAATTAAATATCCAAAATACTTATTGAACATATATTTCATGAAATACATGTTTTCATTAGGTAGCATTTATATGTCATAGTTGTTTTGCTACATGTTAGAGCATTTTAAAATTTATTTCACCTTTTTAAATATCTCATATATTTAAATATATCAAATATTTAATTTTAACTTAATACTGCTGTAATTTGTTGTAATTTGGAAATAAGACTGTGACAAGCTTAGGTAAAACACGTTAATAAGGGACTAATATGTAGTAGAAAAGAATGAGTGCATTATTACATCTCTGACATGGTGGTGACTAGTAGCTGTTCTTAAACTTAATCTTCTATTTTTTCTCCATAATTCATCTACTTATCTTCCCCATAATATCTCATTTTTAATAGTCTTTCTTCACTGTGGCAGTTTGTAAAGACAAATCTAAGGTAAGAAAGATATTTACATGTTAAATAGGTAGAAAACTATTACTCTGTTTTGCAACTGAGAATGTCAAACCAAAGACTTCACTATAGTTTTCATTTTGTAATCCTTTTTTATGAGTTCAGTATGAGAGATATGACCATGATTTGGAACATTGTTGGTTCATTTAATTTGCATCCAAGAGACACAGAGCCATCTACCTACCTGCTTTTATATGTGCTGGTAGGAATATTAGAGAAGAATTACATTTTCCTTGCTGTGACATATGCTTTCCAGGCAGGTTTGGTTGAATCGCTTAATGCTAGATCCACAGAGACATCCAGACCCAGAGCCAACCTACTTAATTTTAAATTTGAATATAAAATGAAGTGAGTGTCCCCAGAAAGGGCTTTGATAATCTGATAGTCAGTATTTGCCTAAAAGGTAGGAAAAGTGTATCTGATTTCCTTGAAGTAGAAAAAGGAACTGAGCCTTGCTCTTCCTCATTATATTACTACATTAAAGGATAGGCATCTTTTTCCCCCCCTTTTTTTTTTTTTTGTTTTTAACAAGGTGGACATACATCACAAGTTATGGATTTATTTTTTTTTTAAAAGCTTAGTCCTGTCTGTGTGTTTAGGAATGCCCTGAGCAAGCTGGATTGAACTGTTCACTATAGGTGAGGAAATAATTTATCTGAGGTTCTCAATAGCACTTAGACAAAGGTAGAAACCAATTTATTCAGGACTTTCAAGACACTGAAGGCGCTCTTTTTATCCAAGGACTTCAAAGCACTTGATAAATAAAATAAGTATAATTTCCTCGTTTCACTGAGTGAGAACCCACAGAGATATAGTATTTACACAGGGCACTTTACCTGTCTTCAACCAGCCATGAGGCAATCTTACTCCTAATGCTGCTGCTTTACCAGCATTCTCTAGGTTGTACTAGTCTTCAGGACTGCTAGCTCAAACACCTTAACACATAGGAACAGTCAAAATGAACTAAGATAATGCTTTAAATTAGGCATGTTCAAACCTTTGAGATACCAAGATTTCTTTTCTACATACATTTTACAAAGATAAAATAGAGATTTTTCTTTGCAGGTTTGGTTGAAGACTTGATACCATTTGTTTCTAAACTTCTCTCTGAGAAAATAGCAGGAAATCTTTGCATTTCTTTATAGCATTAGTTAGTCCAAACAATCCAATTTCAAATCTGAAACACAAGTTATTCATTTATATATGATTGTACACAGAGATGGAGAAATGCTGCTGAATAGTGTTGTAAAGAGAAAAAGCTGAGATGAGTGAGAGAACCAAACACCAGTATTAGAATAAGGAAGCCTTAGAAGTCAGACTTTTGGGAAAATTACTGATAGAACAGACTGATGTGTCGAGGTTTGCAAGCAAAGAAAGGTTCTCTGGTTGTCTGTGTTTTCATGCATTTGAAATAAAAAGAGCTGCAAAAATAACTCCCTAGGATTAGGTACATTACTGTAAATAAGCAACAAATAAATCTGGCTGTTGCTGATCTCTTATCATTGTTAAAATAAGCCAAATTTGAAATTTAAAAAGACCAGTTTAGCAGGTAAATAGAAAATTGATCAGGATTATTCTAATGGGAGTGTGGTAAAAATTATTTACTTCTGCCAACCTAAGTACAGCCATGGCCTTTGCCAGAAGCAACTCTGCCAGGGAAACTTAGGCTCCCACATTCATGGCAAACCCTAGCACTAGCAGTCAAGACCCTGAGAGCCTAACATCTTCCAGCTCCCTAGAATAACTCATTGGAATGATCTACACTTTTATTCTTCCACTGAGAAGTTAAAGTCCACAGTAATCCACGGAATAGCTCTCTGTAAGGGACTCTCTAAATGAGGTTGAACTCTGAAACGTTCCCAGGGATACTTGAACTTTTGCAAACAACACTCAAGAGCCACTGTCTTCTAACTCCCCACTTCATGGATTGCAGATCTGCCCAGCAGTCCTGGCTCCAGCCTGTGTTCAGCTTTCATGTTTAGTGCTGAATCTAAAAGCCAAGGCTGAGACAGAAGCTAAGGAACAAACCATTTCTAGTGTTCTTTGGAAATGTCTAATTATCATGCCCAGGAGAATGATGTTGATAGGCCTTTATTTGAAATTCTAGAATTCTTTGAAAAATGCTTTTTCTGACTTCTGGTCACCTTGACTCATAGTGAAATCTGTCTTCAAGATCTTATAATGGTTTGAAAAATAAAATAGAGCAGAGACCACATAACTGAGCTGAGAAAAACAATTGTGAGCACAGAGAAATACCTATTTTCAGTTATGCCATTCTGAATTATAACACAGAATGAAAATAAGTTTCTACTAAACCCAGCACTCATGGGAAGACAACTGAAGTTTTTAGCTCTCCTCCCTCCACTCAGCCATGCCTTCCTTGGCATGGGAGTTGCAGCAGGGGGAGGAAATGGCACTAGTGTAGTCCCTGGCCAGCAGCTAGCTAATCCCACACACATGGTCTGCCCCATGGGGGGCATGGTACTGCCCAACTGGGACTGGCCTTTGGATACATGTTCTGGTCCCTGGCAGGACAGCTGCCATGGGACTAGGACAGGATGGTTAGATTGCTCCCTCCTGTTTCTGACATGTAATTGCTTTTACTTAATTAGGCCCATTTCTCTAACTCATGCACACAAATGTTCTTGTGTGTTGAGATGACTTGGGATTGTCCATAGCACAAAAACAGAATCTGGAAGAGCTGATCAAACACAACATGATCAACCACTTATATGAAAGGGAAGCAATAATGTAGGTCTGTGGGAGAAGCTGGAGGCAGTGGCTCCAGCAGTTGTGTGTAAATGACTGCATGCTGGAATTACAGGGCTTTCACAGCGCCTCGATGGGTAGTCAGCAGTGGGAGGCAGAAGCACTTCAGCAGTGCTCACGTGCTTGTTCTCTTCCCTTCTGTCCTACCTAGAGTCTGACCAGGTTTAATCTGGGATGGTCAAAATTTTTCACCCTCTTATATGTTTATAACTAGACATTTGTGGAAATCAAAAATAAGAAAGTTATGTTAAATGGTTCATGGGCACTGTCACACACAGAGACAGGGCAGTGAGACTGCCAAAGCTCACATCCTGAGTGTGATTAGAGCCAAGGCTGAAATCACCATTCTAAAATAAAACACCATTATGAAATAAAAGATGCTGAGACTTCACTTGGGGTGGTTGCAAGAGAGAGTGCCTTTACAGACCTAAAGCCTGCCTTGTACATCTCCATCTGCATTATGCATGATCAGGTGGGGAGATTTGCACAAAAGTAAATAGAGGGAAAAAAGTGTAGTATGCTTTGCAAGTTATAACACTTCATAACTCTTCATTGGACCTGTTTAAAAGTGTAGGACATGAATGAAGATAATAAATGAGTGGCTTGGTCCTGGTGACCGTCATCCATGCCTCATTTTGCTGATCAAAATGAATAAAGGTGTAAGTGCAGGATACAGGTATGTGACAGCAAATAATATAAAGAAGGCTAACATCATTTTATCTTATTCTCTCACACAAATTAAAGGAAGCCATTTAAAAAAATTAATTAATTACCCTTATGCTGCGTTTGCGACAATGTCTATACTTGAATGATGGAAGCAGAGAAAAGACCATTTTGGAAAGGTTCCTAAAGAACAACAGAATTCAATATCAGGACAGAATGGACATTGAGAAAACAACCAGTGTTTGCTCCTTGAGGAAGGTGAGGCATACCTTGGGGTTTTCACACTCCTTAGAAAGAAGCAAACCACTGTCAGAAACTGAGTAGCACACTATGACAGTGGGTTTGGTTTGCAGGTCCTTTGTTGTTTTTTAATAACTAGATAATTGTATTCCTATGTTGAAGTGTCACCGCAAAAAGAAACTTGAAGCACAAATTTAAATATGATTAGCTTGTTAGTGGTGGTTTTTAGGAGTCTTATTTTTTTTCCTCAGCTCCCATCCTATTTTTTTTAAATTTCTCCAGGGCATGTCATATATAGTGAAAAATCTCAATGGAGGCCCACAGGTATCACTGCTGTTTAGTCAGACTTCAAATTCGGCTCTAATGGTTTTAGATAGAAAAGCAGATGGAGAGGGTTTGTTCACTAGTCGGTGCCCTTGCCTCAGAGTTCACCTCAAGTTGTTTTCAGAAATTCTCACTTCATGCGCATTACTTATTTATATCATCACTTTTTTTTCCCCCACTTCATAGATAATTGCTACTTAATTGATACTGCCTTTATACAAGCCTCCACAATAGCAAGCAACAAGGCACACTGCTAAATAGAGGAATCATTAATCTGTGTACATATTCTGGATTTCTTTTAAAGATGGGCTGGAAATAAGCAAAGTCATTAGTAGTTTGTTTGCAACAGTGTATTTATGAAAGCTCTATGGAGAATGTGTCAACAGTCAGTATGTAACAGAGCAATTAACACAGTACTTTTGTACTTTTGACTGTTAGCATGGGAGTAAACAGAAGCAGATGTGAAGTGTTTGTGCCGTTAGTATTCACAGACTGCTCTGACATATGCAAATACAACTAATGCTTACAGAGCTTGCAACCCTTATTGTACCATGACCTTACTTACCAAACCCTAGGACAGAACTACACACTTTCCTAATAATTATTAACAATACACAGATACAAGCTTTTTGTTCTTAAAGCTTTACCGACTGCAGTGGTAAAGCTTCACAGGTAAAAGTGTTGATAATGTTATGCACATATAGCTTGTTTTAGATGCTGCTTTCTTCAATGTAAAGAGAGAACAAACAATAAAGAAGTAATGAAAAATAAATACAACAAGATAGAAGAGGAATCACCTCAGAAACACTGGTTCAGCTCTAATTACACGAGCCCACTGAAGTTCAATAGTCAATACATGCATCAGATTCCATGTATATAGGACAGAGTTCAAACCAAGACCTTTCACTGCTACAGTCTTAAAATATGTATCTTTCTAAAGCAACTCCAGTAAGGCTGTTAAAATAGGATGCCAACACTGAAATTATTTTCTGCCCTGTAAAAAAAAAAAAAAAATCATGTACTTGACCTAATAAAATCACCTGCATCCTGGGGGAAAAAAAAGAAAAAAAAAGGAAAAAAGAATAAAGAATAAAGAAGGCTTCTTGTGTTCAGTTATTTTTCATGTGAACTATATATATCTGATATACCTCGAGTTACTACAGTGAATTTCATCTTCAAATACTGTCTAAAACCTAGCTGTGTTACACGGGTGAGGGTCAGATGAGATTTTATTTTCAAATTTTTTATTGGAGGTTTGTTTCCAGAATAAGAATAAACAAAACTGAATGAAAATACAGGGTTTACAGTGATGTTTGGCACTATGTATTATGTGGAAAATATTTTACTTAAAAAAACCCCAATTTTTAAAGAACATTGCCCAAAGTAAGACTGATAGGCCGTCTTTTCAGCCATGTCTCTCTGTCTGAAGGCAGAAAAAATGTCTCCTAAACATACAGCCTTTCTATTAACTCAAAGATGCAGTGGTTAATGAAATTAAAATCTTCTTTTGCAAGTGAATATATGCTCATTTCCATTTTGTTTACCACACTGCTAATTAGTTTTAGCAGGTCTCCCCACACACTACTGTATTTCAACTGGACCCAAAATGGAGCATCTTTTTATTTTGGCTGTACTAGGGAAAGAGTCCTTTTGCAGCAATTGCTTGGATCAGATGGTGGAACACCACCATTCCATTGAATGCAGAGGCAGGAAAGCAGCGAGCTGGAGCTTTGGAGCAGCAGCCCTGGGGCCATATGTGTCAGAAGGCTGCACAGACCTGGGGAATGTGTTACTGCAGCTGGACGTCTGGGATACTGTCAGTCCCACCCTACTAGTTTCAAATAATCCATTTCTGTATTCATTGTTGTGAAGAAGATGTTTTACTGTATTACTGCCACTAAATTACTGCAACTGCCTACTTTGGATTGCTTGACTTGTCAGGATTATAGGGACAGGTTGAGTTTTTGAAGGCTTTCAGATATTTGGATGCTTGAGAACAAAGTGAGGGTCTTGAAGGTGTTTAGGGTTTTCCTTATCAGCAGTTTTTCAAGCTGTGGATAACATTTGAGGTACCTGGAAAGGTTAGCTTTTAGGAGGCTGAAGCATTTTTTTTTCCAGGTTTCTTTTGGTTCAGGGTTTGTTTGGTTGTTTGCAGTTTGCTGTTTTTTTGACACAGGTGTTACAATTAAATGCAAACATTTCTCATTTAGAAAGTTACATGAAATTATCATAGCTTTCCATTTTTTCTTGGCTTCCTTTTTTTTTTTTTTTTTAAATCTGAAAGATACCACTTGCTAAATAAGCAGTGAGATGTGAAAAAATGAAGACCAGGGGTGTACGTTAGGTAAAATTGGTTGAAATAAATGTAGTACATTCAGTAGTACTTTGCTATTCACTGCCTTATCCCTAAAACTCAGAAACTCTAAATGGCAGAAGCATTAAGAAATAAATATTTATACTGCAAGCTGTCAAGGACATTGTATACTGTTGTGGGCTACTGCCAAAATAAATACAATATCTGAGTTTATCTGAACCCTTTAGTCTCAATGAGCCCCAGGGGTTTGAGTTGTTCCTCTAAGCACCAAGACTGAGAGTGACTTTCCTCCAAGTTTCTGGTTCATCTCATCAACTAGCTTGCGTATCTAAATAATCATTTGTCCACAGCTGCAGGCAATCAACATTTTGTGCATACAGTGTAGATTCCCAAGCCAAATTATGAGAGAATGAAAATACATGTAATTACATGTTGGTATGCTAGTCTAAATATAATTTACACTTGGGAGAAGGGAAAGAAGAAAAGATAGTAACAGGTGATTAGGAAAACAAAGAAATGCACTTTAGAAATCTATACTGATCTTGGTTTTTTAGCAAAATAGGTATACTCATTTATGCTGTGTTTACTTAAATGGTTAGTTGAAAATTAGAAAGTTCAGCTCTGTTTGAGGAAGTACTCAACAGCCTGCAATTGCTACAGTGTTTAACTGAACATTTAGGAAGAAAAGTCAAATTGGCCCGTTGTGATTGCTGATATATTTTCATATCAATGTAAAATTATGATCACTTTCCTTTGAAAGTCATATAAACAGCTGCACAGAAATACTTTCTTAAACAGTTCTTTGTGTCCTGCTATTTATTTCTTCAAAAGATTTGGATCACTGTTTTGCAGGTGAGAGACACCTGCCTTTTTTTTTTTTTTTAAATGCATGATTTGCCACTTTCCAGAGAGTCACGGTGAAGTCATTGAGAAAATTGCAAAACTCCCCGACACCTTTTTGATTGGTCATATTATTAAGACCCATACTTCTCAGTAATGTGCAGTGTACAATCCTATGCCTCCTTGTCACTCACTTTGCTTAGGAGTGCCTGTGAAGCACTGCCTAGAGTGGACAAGCCCGAATTCTTGCTTGTGAAAGTTCCTTAGCCAGGATACTGAAGCGACTCATACTGTGAACTATCTGTGTTTATACAGCAAATCATTCATCAGCCATTTTGCTACCTGGCAGTCATGGCTTATTATATGCATAATGTATACCTATCTACTATCCAGTGACTTTGGATGAGAAGCAGCTTGGTAGGTTTAGAAAGTCTCTTATGGCTCTGAATGTTATTTTGTATAATTTCCTTTTTTAGTGTCCCTTGAGCAGTTTTTAAATGTAATATTATTTCAAGCTTTCAAGAATTATTTCATTGCTGACCAACCAACAGCACTTCCTGAAAAAGGTGTGTGCTCATTCCTAATACCTTGATCTGTCAAGCCTTTTCTGACTAAATGCATATTATTCTGTTTTATAATTTCTCTTGTTAAAAACTGGAATTCAGCATTTTGGAATGCTTGGCCCTTAAAAGAGATTTGTTACCATGAAGAATTATTAGTAAATCATTTTCCCATAGATACCTTTTTTATATCATAAGATAGATGACTTTCAGGATCAAATACATATTGTTTTCAGGAAGTAATTTACAGAGCTATATATGAAGTGGACATAAAGGAACATTCGTATTTTGTTTTTAATTTTTGGTATTTGCATTCATTTCATGTCTTCTTTTCTTGTGCTTTTTCTTACACAATATTTTTTAAAAAATAAAATTGAAAAATTCAATTTGCAGTCATGATACAGGAAATTCATATAGTAATTTTTGCAGTTTATATATTTTTCCTTAACTCTTAATACCCCTTGATGTTTTCTGTGTTTTGTTAAAATTGCGTCATGAAATCAATTATAGCTGGGGGCTTATTCAATGTGTACCTTAAAGAATTTGGATGCACTAAACTCCAGTTGCTCTCAAGTTTGCAATATTTTAAAATATTTGAAATGGTAATTTCATGAATTTATAGTGATGTGTGACATTTCTTCCTGACTTTTGTGTTTTCACCATTCAATACATTTTCAATGACTAATACTTTTCTCTGAGATAAAGAAACATCAACTTTAGTATAATTCATCAGTGTGTGAATGCAGGATGAGATTCTATTCCTGCCTTTATTTACTACATAAGATATCAGGAACTGCACTGGAAGCCTTCATTACACTGTATGTTTCCCCGAAGCCTACAGGCAGCCACAAAACAGACATCTGGATGCATCTTTGCAAGGATGAAGGAGGACAGATGAGATGGTAGAGCAGAATAAGATGGGGGAATGGTACAGAGCTGCTGACTTCCATAAGAGGTTGTTGTCACAGAGACACTTTCTGTTTCAGAAATAGTAGTCTTACAACCTGACTTTAGTTCTTATGCTGAGTAACAGCTTATCAATTGCTTGTAAAATCTCCATCATTGAATATCTTCAGCAGAATATTCCTGGATATTCCTGATATGACTGATTAGCTGAAGCTCCACCTGACTGATTAGCTGAAGCTGCCAGACTTATAAGAGGAATTAGTTCCTCATTAAGTAGTGATGTTAGGTGATCCTGTAGCCTCTTGTGAGCACCGAGAAAAGAGAGAAAAACTGTTTCTTCATGGAAATTCCTTCAACTGTTCAGAGCCTGTTCAGTTCTGTC
Source organism: Pyrocephalus nanus (assembly GCA_038380795.1). NCBI lineage: Eukaryota > Metazoa > Chordata > Aves > Passeriformes > Tyrannidae > Pyrocephalus > Pyrocephalus nanus. The sequence continues at coordinate 1,528,359 of CM076262.1, forward strand.
CTCAAGCTGACTCTGAAAAGCCATTAAAATGCATAAAGGATGTGCGATAATGAGTGACCCTGGGCTGGAGGAATATGGGGTGAGATATGTTAAGCCTAGATTTTAGCTGTTAGCCTCACTAATCAACATAGTCCCTTTGGTCCCTTTAGGCCTCAGAGGCATTTCTTTTAATTGGGGCATCAATATGCATATAACTGTCTTGAGTGGTGGAGGCATCCCTGTTGCACACACCCAGTGGTGACAAAGCTAGCTAGGGGACCAGGCTTCCTGATAAGGCCCGAAGGTAGGAGCACCACTGTAACTCAACTCGTGTGGATGTGCTCCTTGGGCTGCTGTGGCTGGTCTTCAGGAAGGAGTAAACTTACTTCATGTGAGAATCGTAAAAAAGCAAGATAGGAAAACATAGCTTTCATGAAACTTTTCATGTGATGAGTGAAAAACTATACTCAGAGAGAACTTATTAGTGGTTCACTGTCTGGACTTGAATGATGTGGACTGGGCTTGCACAGGGGTCTGTCTTGTTCTGCTGCTTCTCAGTACCTTCATTAATGACCTGGATGATCAAAACGAGAGGCTGCTTATTAAACCTGCAGACCACACCATGCTGGAAGTGCTCTAAAGGTGCTGGAAAACAGGAGCAGAAATTCAAGAGTATTTTGATAAACTGGGGAAATGATGGTAATTACCTGGTTTTTATGGAATTTAGTGTCAACTTTACATTCTGTACCCTGAAATAACTGTAGAGTTTTAGGCAAAAATCATGAGTATTTTATGAATTGAGACTTCAGATAATTTTCCTAAACTTTGATAATTTCACATGCCAAGTCAAAATAAAACTCTCTAAACTACATTTGTTGGAGTATTTGTAGCTAAGTGGCATAAATTCAGCCTCACGCCTTAGTGCCTCAGCACACACCTTAAGTATAAATACTCTTTCATAAAGGCCTATTGTCCAGCATCACTAAATTATATAAACTCATAAACTCAATTAATGTGGAATCTATGTGGGTTCAATTTAGCAAGTAGACAAACCTTTGCCTCATGCACTATTTTTACCGCACTGTTATAAGAAACATGCTTTTTAAAAAATAATTTCCCTAAGTAGTGTGAATCACTAACCTGAAAATAAACACAGGGACACTCAGTGGGTCCTTGATGCCTCCATTTTCATTAGGAACTTTAACATTTATCTCTTTGTTTTATGCCTGTTACATAGAATTATAGTCCCCCCTGGAGACATTGGATTAGGGATTATAAAATCAATGTGGTGTAAAACCATTGTTCCAGCACTTTCAAGCCATCCCCACAGAATGAGAAAAGGGCAGCTGGACTCTGACCCACCGTGTGGGACAACATTGCCTAGCTGAATGATCTCTTCAGGAACTGATAACTTGGCAGCCTGTGTAAAGTTAGATAAGGGGTGATATTAGTGTTCACTGAAATATAAATAATTATTCAGCTCACCGAGCAAGGTAGCACTGCACCCTGCAGGACCTAAATCAGACAGCTCAATATGAGCCAAAATGCACTGGATTCACTGTCAGATTAGTCAGTTTAATTAAGACTCTAGACTAGGTTGAGTTAGTTGACTTAAAACAAATATTTAGAACTGGCAGCATGTGGAAGGGTTACCTTCTTACAAAGTGTCATATTCCTGTATACACAAATACATTATTTTTCTGTGATGCAAACATTAATTTTAAATCTAATGTCTACTTCTGTATGTACTGTGTTTAAGAGATAACTTGAAAGGCTGGCTTGAAAAAATCTGCTTGCCCACAAAAGTAAGTCTGTTTTTTTAACCCTCTAGATCACACAGCATAGTGCATCTTTTCTATTCAGCTCTGAAAAGGGGCAAAAGTGGTAAGTTACCCTATGAAAAACCATACTTTCATAGTCTTTGTCTTAATATGCATAACAAAGACTTTTGGATAACTTGGATAATTAAATAAACACATATTTATCCAAACCAGTTTCTCTGAAAGCCATTCAATGCTTCTGTGAATCTTTGTCCACCTTTACTTCAGTATAATAAGCTGATTCAAATAACATGATTTAAATATGTTACTAATTGCTAAAATCACCATAAACCCAAGAGCAAAGTGAAGAGTGTTTTCCAAAAAAACCTCAACAGTTTCCAGGTATCATCAGCCTGTGCCCTACACGTGGCATGGGAGTAAAACTAGTGCAATGATGCAGTCATGTTGTCACTGCTGCATGTTGTTGTGACAAGAAGGAGAGAAAAAAAGCACAGTGCATGCTGTTTCAGTATCAGAATAATTATCTTGTGAAGAGGTTTGATATTGTTTACATAGTGAATTAAGTTTAATTACATATTTGCATATTTAATTACATAGATGTCATTGTATTAACCAGTACAGTGCTCAGGAAAAGAGACATGGATGTTATTGTCTGAGGTAACATTACATTTGAGAGGTGATTCAGCAAAAGTCTAAACATCACATGCATTTCTTAATGAAAATCTTTTCTTCAGTAGGAGAAACAAGAGAGTGTTGCTGGCGTGATACCTCTCCTACAACTAACTGCTCGTTTTTCATGCTTTCTAGTCTAATTTAAATGAAAGGGAACTCCTGCAAAGGTAACAATTTTTTTCTATTACTTGCTCTTGGCAATTTTTTCTTCAAAAAGCTGTTGGTTCAAAACACATGTGAAAAAGCACATTCTATCTTTAAACTTTGACTGCAGGAAGGGTACCCAAGCAAGACAGAAGAGTGTCAATGTTCCTGTTGTTATGGACCAGAAAAAGCCTGGCCACACCTTGTGATGGCTTTCTCACACAGACATTTTCACTCCAAAAAATGTTTGTATTAAAAATAAAGAGATTAGGCAGCTGGTGTGAGAAGTGACTCACCTCGTGCAGTCACTCCTGTCCTCTGCCTAAACATCAGGCACTTGTTCCCACCACATTCCTTAGCGCAGAGGATGACTCGGTCCATTGCCTTTCCTGGAAGCAGCTGCTCACCACTAGAGAAGTACTTTAAAGTCACAAGTGACAGCTGAATATCAAGCTTCTAACTGAACCTTTGAGAACATGGTGAACATTTTTTATTTCATAAAAGAGTAAGATACACGTTTTTTTGCTTTCCACAGCTTACTTTTTCTTCACAGTGATTTTAAAGTCCAGTGAAGTATATTTCTTTTACTGAACATATCTTAAAATTAATTTAATGAATCAGAATATGTTTACTTTATGAAGCAAATAATATAATTTTTCCCTACTAACCAAGGCTACAGCTAGGTTTCTCTAAGATCTTTATGCCCAACTTCAATGACTTAGAATACCTCAGCGGATTATTACCAGAAAATAGTTGAGGTGGCCACTGTGGTGAATTTGAATTTCATACTCTAAATCCAAATTTACATCCTCAAATCTCCAACTCTGATAATACTTTGTTTTCGGTCATGTAAGAATCTTAGAGAGATCTGTATCTTACACAAACAGGCAGTCTGAGAAAGATGACAGTCTTAGATAAAGTACAGATTTCAGAAATATAGGATAGTTGATATAAATGTTATCTTAAGATATAGACCTGAAACTACTCATGTTAAAACAAGACTTGTTCTCAAGCAAGGCAGATAGTGTGGATAGTGTGGATGTAGGGGCTTGGATTTATGTTTCAGAGGTATCACTGATATCCTTTACTCTCCCCAGTGAGGTTCCTCAGTCATCAAACATACAGAGCATCCCCAGCTGATAAAGAAAGTTGAACCCACATGTCCCCCTTTTCAGAAGGAGTCCTTAAGCAGTAGGGTCTAGGGTATTTTAGGGTGAAATATCACCTATTCTCCTGGAATGAGTCAATTCCAGAAGAACACAAAACAGAACCAGAAAAAATGCGCACACCAATATAAACTCCCTTTCATCACATTAACATGGAAAGAGTATCATCTGTGCATGGCAATTTCCAGCCTGAGTCTGGCCCAGTTCCAGTAGCTTGGAGCAGGGACAGGGGCTCAGTCCAGTCTCACTTTCCACATGAATGTGGCTCATATTCCACAAAAACCACTTCTTTTTATGATTGTGATGATTAGATTTTTAGTTTGAAAAATAACAGTTCTATATCACACCTTTTTTACGATGAGAGCTGAAGGCAAGGTGGGTAAGAATCAGTAAGTTAGAAAGGACACAGGAGTGAAGAGTGATAACTGCAAAGCAGTTATCTATGTTTTGAATTTCTCCTGTGAACATGATGGATGTCAAAATTCTTTGTACAATTCCTTAATATTTTAGATAAAGGGAAAAAATGATAATGGAGTTTTAGTTAAAAAACATCAATGAGTTGTTGTTGATCAAATCTGTCCATGCAGCAAGTCTAATGCACTGACTTGCTGCATGGACAGAATCTTATAGAGTCTTTGTGTTCCACATGCACATATGTGGCATGCAGTTTGAATTTCTCATCTATTTTAATTTTCCTTTTATTTTTTTTCCTTTTATTTTATATCTTGCTTCTGTTTTAACACAAAACTAGTATTTTTTTAAAGGGAAAGGACAAAGAAACCATTGATATGAGGCATTAAGGACAAAAAAAATCCCATTTACATTAAATGTCCAAGAGGTTTACTCTGAATTAGACTATTTTGTCTGCTACAATTCAATTTTTTTAGTCTATATTATTAAAGTTACCAATATGCAATAAAAAAGTATGTGTATCCTCTAATAATGAACTCACATAAAGTTTATGCAATGTGCCAACATGTTGAGTGGCTGACATTGTAGAACAATCTCTATGTGCAATGGATAACTCTGATTTCTGATTTGTTACTATATTTTTAAATAAGGGAACAAATAATACTGAGAACTCCTATTCACACATTGTTTTATAGCTTTATTAATATTACCTACACTAAGGGTTGAAAAAGAATCTGAGCAGTGGTTCACAGTGAAAAATTTTTTTATCCAGAACACTCAGTTCTGAGGTTCTAAGAAAAACAAATATTTGGTAACACATTGAGTCTGTGATACAGTCTACCCTCTAAAAGAGAAGACAAACAGCTGCCGAGAAAGATAAAAGAAAATGGTAATTGACAAGCAGAGGGATATCAACATAATATGCAGCTAACAAAAATTGTTCTTGGTTTCTGAAAGTCACACGCAGACTGCATAATTGTCAAGATGTACATAATTCATTTAAAACCTTCACCAGAAAGTTATTGTATTTGATGCACTGCTAAGTTTTATAGAAAATGCCACCTTGAATATCAGAAATTCATTCTGCAAAATAGAAAATTTGTTGAAGAGTTTGTGGGGATGCTGTCCCTGAAACTTCTTATCACTGCCAGGCAGAAGTGAATGGGAAGTATATACCTCATATGCATAGAGCTAACAAGTCAAATTTTAGAGGAAAAAGAGGAGCTTAAACTAATTCATGAAGTCTCACAGAGCTTAATCAAAAGGACTATTTTAAAATGAATAGTCAGACATATCCCAAAAAAACACTGTATCTTCTAAGCAAAAAAAAACCTCTCTCTGTGTTAACAATCCTGCAGTTCACCATAGGACAGCACTAATGTACAGTTCTGAGAGCATGGGCACTGAAATAACCTTGGATGCCGTCGACTAGGAAGTTCCAGCGATGCAGAGATGGGCAAGAGCAGGGATGGGCATAGAGTAAAGGTCAGGCCAGAAGCCCCGTTTGTCAGACCCCAGGCCATGGCAGCCAGGCTGCCTTCGTGCCCCAGACCTTTGCTTTCCACTGATCACCTGCTACTCTGCACAGTAGTGGGGAGGAAAAGTTTTGACCCCTGGGAAGAAGAGAGTAATGTCAATGTTCATCTCTCATTTCTGCAACAGAACAAGGAGTTGCAGAAGGGGGTTCCTTTTCCTTTGACACCTTCTGGAAATATAAAATCATTCTACAGCTCAGTGAGGGTTGTGTGGGGCAGCCAGCAGGCGATCCCTAACACTGTGAAAAGCTTTTTGCTAGGGCAACCAATATGAACATCAGACATGCTGGTGGGCACACAGCAGCCCATCTTGCGGAAAAGTCAAGCTATGCCCTTCCCCTCCTATGGGAGCCTCTGTGGTGCCTTCAGCTGCATCCTGCATACAGCAATACCTCCTGATGGGGTGAAATCCTCGACATATTGAAGTGTTTACATCCTTGGCATGGTGGTGAACAAGGGATGGGTCAGGCAAACCATGCCTTTGTCTGAGAGGAAATGGCAAAGGAGGCCTTACTAGCCTACCTTTTGAATGGAAGGATGAATATACACCTTCACTTTTACCAGGAATATGATTATTCCCAGCAGGGGACAGTATGTGCTAAAATACAGCAGCATGTGGCTAATTATACAATTACACCCACACATCCCTGTCACACACTCTTTGCAATTTTCATCTGAGAAGACAAGCAGAGCTTAAATACAGCATCTTTCAGTTCTGGGTGCAAAAACTCTTGCATGGTGCATCTCCTCATAATTTGAGTTTGTATGTGTGGAAATGCAGCTTAAAACCTAAGCCAAACCCTAATATACACTACAATTTTAAATCTGTGCATCTTTTATTGCATCCATAGGGCATGCAGTGATCATGTGAATCCTTGAGGTTGGACACGGCCACAAGAGATGAAAACTCACATACAAAACTGCATCAAGTTTTGTTAGTGAAGGATACATCCTCCATAAGTAGATCAATGAAAGAGGTGAGCTGTAGAAGTAGCCTGCTAAAAGTCAGTGTTAGAATGTAACTGTAATACATCAGAAAAAAATTATAAAGGAAAAAAGAATGTATGACTAATATAAAATGTAACTTTGTAGAAATGGTGAGATAAAATTATAATTATATTCACTGTTCTACTATGGAAATATTTCTTACTAATTTGAGCAGAATTAATACCTATTAAAATAGGAAGACTATTTATACATTCTTACATTGCTTCACTCATACCACTATACCAACTTTTTAGCTTGATCTGTGTTTCAGGACATATTGTAGAATTAAATATAATCTGCATATTCTGAAGAGTCAGAAATCATGTTCTGCAGGGCCTATTTGGATCATACCTATTTCTGAATTGATGTGAACCACAGCTTACTGAACTTGTTAAAAATATTGAGCTATGCAAACCTACAAAGTGAAGTTACGCACCGGTAAACTTATTAGGTTGGGACCCAAGACCATCTCAGTAGTGAAAATATGAAAATGTAATTTACTGAATATGTAAAACAAATGGTATAATTGTCAGGGAAGATGACGTTATCGAAGCAGTTATGGGATAGATCTTGCTTTTCTTTATGAGGCAGATGTAAGCGTTGCCAGTGTTGCTCCTGGGCAAGTAAAGCTTCTGCACCCCTTTGTTTTAGGGGCCAAGACTGTTGGACTGTGAAACAGCAGTCAGGCTACCCCTTTTTTTCTCTTGCTGGTATTTTAATAGCTACTGCTTGTAACTCTCTTTTCAAAGGTGAGAGCATGTGCTAGGGAATGTTTAGAATATTTGGTTTATCTATACTTCTGAACCTAGATTGCTCTGCATGAAAAAGGCTAGAGTCTACCAGAACTACTGTTTCAAAGACATTCAACATTGGTTGTCTATTTCACAGGCAAAACAGCAAACGCATTTTGACATTAAGTTAAAATGCCAATGAGAGCAAACTTCAGATTTCAAATCTATGGTATGACTTTTAAGGAGCAATAGATAGGATGAAACAAAATCCTCTCCAGTGAAAACTGAAAGTGAAAAGACTTCCATATCCCAGTTTGCAAACTGAATCTCTCTCACTATAATCCAAATTATGTTACTTTTTTCTTCATAGTTGAATACAACAAGGGTAGTTAGGTCGTTCCATTGACCAGAACATAAGATCCAACATCAGGATCTTGCTAATACACACCTGCGCATAAAAAGAAAGATGAAGATGGTCCTGTACACTTCCATGACTGCTAAGTGTCACACTTCCTTTTGGAATGTGGTGACTTGTTTGAAGTATGGTAGCTGACTCCATATATGTGTTCCTAGATGTCTGCAAAGTAAAATGGATTTCCTTGAAACATATTTTCAAGCCTCCATGAGAGGGCTATTCTGAGGCAAAAATGCTTTTCTCACCAGGGAAACTTAGCAGTCCTGTTCCTGGGGCATTGCCACTTGGCTATTTGGGTTTCTTTTAATTTTGAAAATTATGTGCCTCATAGACACTCTAGGCCTAGCCACAAGTCAGAGGCCAAGGAAGAGGACAATCTTAAATGATGGTCTTAAGCAAATGGAGCTAAAAAGTGTTCAAGTGAACACATGGATTTCAACTCAGAATTCCAATAAATGCTCAGTGGAGAATTTTTATAAACCCAAGCCAGCATGTTAATCACTAAAGGTTCATCAACACAGAGAATTTTGTTATTGCTTTAGGGACAGTATTTCAGCATTTATTTTCACTACAACAAGTATTTTTCAAAGAAAAGCAACAGATTCTTGTTTCTTAGTTGTATGTTCAAAAGATCCAGGTTGAATACAGGTAAATTACAGATTTTCAATTGAACATAGTATTTCTACAGGCAAATATATCTTGGCATTTTAGAAAAGTCATGGGTTGTAGATTTCATAATCTAACCACACTTTTCCTGAACACGATAAATTTGTCATAAGTATTCTGATTCTGTACAGTTGAAATCAGTGTGTACTCTGGCACTACTCAGGTGAGTGGTGCATCTCCCTGCTACCCACAAGACCTAGAGCCACCTTTACATTTTATATCTAAAGGGTTGTAACCAGAATGAGCATTTCAAGAATATCAGTTTGACATTCTACATGAAAGTTGTGTTAGTAACAAATCTTTTTGAGACTGAAGTCATGCAAAAGAGCACATCAAATGCAAGCTTTCTTTCTTCCTATACCCCCATCACATTTGCACAATTGCTTGGGTATGAAACTCCAGCAAATAATCTGACAACACAAACATGAACCCTTTAAATGTTTAAAATATCCTGATTACAACAGTATTAAACATGTCCCTTCACTTGGGAACTCTGGTCTTGACAGAGACTAAAATTACTCTAAACCCCATGTCTTTTTCAAACAGAATTTCCTAGCTCCTGCTGTGTGGCATCTACTACTAATCTGACATGCCAGAACAGTGGCAGAACAAAGAGGAAACCATTGTAAATGTATTTATTTTTAAAATCTCCATAAAATGAGTATTTCAGGGATGGACTATTCAACCTCTGACTGCAAAGTTTAGTCCCCCCTAATCAAAATCCCCGTCTTTACTGTAGAATTTTATCAGTAAATGCAGAAAGAAATAGTAGCATTTCATAACTCCATCTGGAGATAATAAAATGTGTGTCTGCCTGTATAGGGAAGTTACAAAAAAATACATCAGGGCATGAATTTCAAGCACAATAACTGCCGTGCTCTAAGTTTCTGCGTAGATGCTCTGCAACACTAAGACTTCGGGGTTTGTTTCCAGTTTATCTTAATCCATTTTCACAGTGGGCTCCTACAGAGGAATTACTGTCCACACAGAGAACTATTTTTTAAAGGTTTTCTGAGATATTTTCCAACCCTACAAGCACTAATTGTTAATATATTTTGAAATATATATTTCCCCATAGCAATAAAATACAAAACTTGAGTACTTTTTCAGAGGAAATTAGAGTTCCTCAGAGACTAAATCACCTCCATCTGCTGTTTTGCAACCCATGTTGTATGGCAGCCTCTCCTACTTAGACATGCTAAAACAGTGCATGAACAAAGAGAAACTCTGGCACACGCATACATTTTCCAAATTTACATAAAATTAGAATTTCCAGAATGCATAATGTGCCAGCCATCTCAAAGTATTATTAGTCTGACTTGTCTTTGAACCAGGTTGGTACAGTATCGATTACATATGAAAAAGCCTGTTACTTTCCCTGTAGTACATGCTGTATTGCAGAAAATGTGAGTAAAATTAAAAAAAAAAAAGAGCCAGATTGCTCATGCAAAGTGGCATGCAGAAAGAATGTGTATTCTGGTTTTTTGCTGTGGTGGGGTTTTTTTGTTTGTTTGTTTTTTGTTTTTTTTTTTTACTCAGAAATTATTTTTTTCATCAAGTTTTTGGCTTCCCATGCCTGAAAAGTACAAAATGTAAGCAGCCAGAAACATTCCCTGAAGCAGGTAGCTGTATCATCTGTTTCACTCACCAGAAAGTCTTACATGTTGCCAATCAGAATGGGCATCAGCTGGTGACTCGCATCACTTCTAGTTGGGACATTTCAGATACAAATATTATGATGCTAATGTGGGTCACCAAGTGTCAGAATTTAGGTTAATTTTCAATATCTAGAAATGTAATCCATACAATGAATTGCTTCAGGTCTGCCCTAATGAGTATTACTAGCATATCACATCTTTATTGACGTTATTTTTAAGACAGATGTGTGAGAAGAGGGACTACAGAGAGAAAGCATTTCCCTCCACTAGGAGTACAGCAAGCTAGCCCAAATTGTATCCTGTCTGCAGAGGGTATAATGTGATATTTATTATGAATGTTTTCTCTGTGTTTCAAGCTTAAACAAAATTATCAAACCACCATTTTTTTTTTAGAACCCACACTGAGGGAAAACAACATATTAATGCAGTGAAAATTTTTGGGAAAATATTAATTTTACTGATATTATTGAGAAAAGAATACTTGTATTTGGGGAAAAATTGTCCCAGCATGTATTAAAAAGGTAACCTGACGTTTTTTAGAATACTTAGAACAATGAAATATAGAACATCAACAGTGTTCAAAACCGTGTTTCCAAAAAGAATCTCACTGTTTCTTGAATATTCTCTTGCTCTAAATTGTACCACAAATTCTAATTCATCTCTTGATAGTCCATTTTTTTGTCCTATTGAAAGAGTATGAGTTTCAATAGTTGACTACTCATTTAGTAGTTTTCAGAGCACAAAAAATGTCATGTAACAGAAATGTAAAGAAAAAGAAAAAAAATCAAGATTCCCTGTTTTTTGTTGAAAATATTCCCTCTACACTTAGTGGGGAGAGAAGTTAGGTGTTAATCAGATGAGATTAATGGGGTGTCTCACAGTCTCTTATTTGTGAGCTAAATATTTGTGTTACTGATATTTTGCAGCCCTTACTAAGCAGAGTTTGAGGAGAGCTGGGAGAGGTTTCAACAGCCTCCAACTCTTCCCAGGAATTTCTGTTCTTTTATCTTGTTCTTCAGTTCCAAAGTAAAAATAGATCTATTTATTTGGTTCTACTGATTGAAAAGTATTTCTTAGTAGAAATAAAGTAGGTGTTTATTTCAGTTTTGCTCATGGAATGATACTGTATATTCATACCCTGATCTTACTGTCATGAATGTCTACCTTTAAAGCTGAGAACACAATGCTGAAAAAGTTTGCAGGCATTGTGCAGACATGTTGCTTTTGTCCTCACCAAGTAACTTCTAAAATCAGTGTAAACATGTTAAAATAGGCAAGAGTTCAGGTTTGTTCGTATTTCTTTGTTGTTATTGATTTATTTGTTTTCTTGCCTTTGCATTGACAAACTATCATTTTAGTGAAAAGAATTCATATAATCAAAGCAACTGAAGTTCTGCAGATCTTCTGGTAGTCCTTTTCGGTTTTTTTCCTAGTACCAACCCGAGTGGGAATAAAACTTTTTATAAAAATGTCCCATGGATAAACAGGATATGTAATGACCAGCCATTATACATCATTTCCTCACTCATGTGGAAACCTTAACTCACTAAGGAAATCACCACTTTTCTTTCCTTGGAACTGGGATTATCATATTTTGTGGCAATTTTCATGACCCCTCTATTCATGTATATTACCTTTTCATCTGTACATCCTGTATTTACATTTTGCGGTGCAATTTTTTATTTGGTTGCATCATGACTTTATATATTCTGAAGGCCTTTTAGATACAAAAAATATGTCATGATAAAGCATAATTAAGACAAAGATCCTTAAACTTACTACTGACAAATCAAAATACTGATTTTTGCTTTTCCACCTTTACTTCCAAGTGCTTCAATCACCTAATGTAAAGAAACCTATCAAATAGAAAACAAACAAACAAACACAAACTCAAAACAAAACAAAAACACACCCAAAAAACCAAAAACAAAACCCAAAAAACAACAAAACAAAAAAAACCCCAAACAACAACAACAAAAAAAAACCCACACCAACACTGTGCATCTACTTTTATTCTCCTTCTTTAAAATACCCTAGAGACTTAAAGCAAACTCCACATTGGTTGAAGTTATCCTTTTGTGTCACTCTGTGACATAGTCACTATGTAAATTCTGATGGAATACTACACTGCATAGTAGTAAACTGGTTTCAGACAAGTAATTTTCTATAACATACAATTCTATTTTACTTTTTTTGGTACAGTGATCAAGAAATTCACCAAGGGATATTTTCGGTATTTTTATTCAATCTAAAGCAGCACAATTTTCATGCAAAACCAGCAAAATAATGCAACATTTTGTCATGAACTTCAGGCATTGTTTCCACACAGAAAATAACAATCATAAGGGAACTCTGAATTATTCACATCAAGCATTTTTATCTGTCTTTTGACCCACTGCCGTTTCAGAGGCAGAAAATAGGTCTGAGTACAAATATTGCACGTGAAACTATATTTCTCTTTATCTTGGGAACACTGATATACTTTTCGACCATATCTGAATTTGTTTTACACAGTATCGTATTAAGTTTTCCTTACAGAGAACAATACATTGCTAAACTAAACATTTGACTTGATAAAAACTGGAATTACCTTCATAGCCCCACCCTATGAGTTGTATTTCCAACTTAAAGACTATGTTTTAAGTACGTGGATGCCTGGGTGAACTGTTCCTGAATATGGGTGAAACTTGTGTTACAGAATCCAAGACTACTTGAACACACCATGAGCACAGTATTACAAACATACCTTTAGAGGCTTGCAAACTCTAACACTGATGTCTGAGTGGCCGCAACAAGTAGCACTTACTGCAGTTGCTGAAGGCAGCAGGAGGTAAATAAAGGCAAGTCCCTTTGCAGCCAAAGATGGATGATAACACACTTTTTTGAAAGATCACAGAAACTCACCTTCTTGAAGACAAAGCACCTACATTTACCCATGTGAAGGTTTAGAAAGACATTAAATTGTATTCTGTCTCTCACAGACACTCCACCTAAAACTACAAACCATGAGATTGAAACGAGACAAACAGACCATGTAGTCATACCTGAAGTCCTTTGAATCTATCAGGATATAAAAGATAAGAGACAATTTAAACAACTAGTGACCTTTTTTTTTATTTGTTTTGAGACATTTGTATCCATGATGATATGATTTTGGCTGCGGATTGTCCATGCCCCAGAGGCAGGTGACAGTTCAGGTCCAGCAGGTATGGGAGAGCATCCCTTTCCAGCCTTGGTATGTGGGTTTGGGAAGGTTTTGACTGCTCTCCATATGGCTTGGAGATGGAATAAAAACCCCAGCTGGCACCATGAAAACCTGGAAGGTACTTTCAGAGCAGGAAACACTCAGAAAAGTCACAACAAGACTCAGCTGATCCCCCTGGAATCAAGCAGGGTCCTATCATGTTCATTTGCTCTGGCCATGTAGAATCAGAATTGATTCCATGTTGCTCCACTAACTTTTTTCATGCTCCACTGTACTTTGTACTTGCCCTTTTAAGGGCACTTTTAATTTGGACTGAGTACTATTAGGGCACACAAACCATCTCGGGACCAGCAGTTTGCCCAGCCAGCCAGATTTGTCAAACACACATGGACAGCTCAGAGCTCCTTCCTAGCTCTATAGGGACCAGGGCAGGTCCAGAAACATGAATAAAAACAGTAAACCCAGCTGGATCTATCTTTCTTCTTGGACAGACAAAGAGTTCTGTAGTCTCTTCAGCTCTTTTATCTGAGTTTTCATACAACCTCAAGCACTGGTTATTTTAGATATGGGAAGCCATTACTTCTCTGATACACTTTTGTATGGAATGAATTATACTGTACTTTTGAAAGACTGGCAGGTGACTAAACTGCCCTGTGACAGCTTCAGTGATAGAAGGCTTCAAGTGCAGAAACAGATTCTGGTTTGCCAAGATGACTGCAGTGAATTGGTGTCAGACTGGAGGAAGACAATTTATGAGGTTCCACAAAATCAAAAGGCCAGTTGAAGCTCGAGGGGCAAAGAAACAAGGCACTGCATTTGTGATGGAATCTGAATGTATGTGTAGTTTCTGAAGTAAATTCTGGGCTCCATGATAGGGGCAGAAATGCAGAATCGGACGTGAGACAGCTCCTCAGCCTGCAGCCACTACCTGTCTGGAACATCAGTACTGCGTCATCATGCTGTAATACCTTGAGATTACAAAATTAGCGGGTCAGCAAAGACCTGAAATAATAAGTAGAGCCCATATACCAAAGAAAAGAACTCGGAGAATAACTCCCAGGATGTCAAAACCATCAAGGTACCTGAGATCTGTGAGATCTGCTCCTCCCAACCACCACAAGTGACTTTTCCTAGCTATTTCAATCCCCAGTGTTTTCTAACTAAAACAAAAATGCTGTGTAGTGCTTCCCAGCTCTCCAGACTGGGTGCTGATCTCTTTTTTTGGTCTCAGCTGGAACAAGAGCTGGATGCATGCCATCTGTCTCGGTGTCCTGTATGGGTAGGGAATATGGGTACCCCCTAGGCCACAGATAGGTCACATCCCAGATGGAGGCAGTCAGGGTACAGAGGCCCTGGGCATGACACTCAAGGGTGATTTTTAGACATGGATAGAGCCAGTCTTTCAAAACACACTGGATTAAACCTGCTCATTGCTATTACCATATATTAACATCTTTTACTCTACAATAAATGTTGGAAGAGTGGTTGTAATATTGACTTGAAATAAAGAATTATCATTCTGAAAAGACTGAGGAAGACTGACCTGGAACACAAAGAGGTTATTAATGTTTTTGAAAAATATACCACCTGAGCTTGAGTCAATAGCTAGTGAGGCAATTAATAAAGAGGAAGACTAACAATATATTTGTATTCTCTTTGTGTACAAAATGTAACTGAATAGACATAAAATCCATCCTGCCATTGTCTTTCTCTTCTTGTGGTTGTGATAGAAAGGAGATGAATGGATTTAAGAGTGGTTTCCTATACAGTGATAGTCTTGTACAGTATCCCATTAACATTACAGAATAGGATTGGTAGTGCAATGAATTATCTAGACAAGAAGCTCTATAGATACTTCTCTATCACTCATGCAGGGTATGTGACTAGACTTCCCTGCAAGTTCAACAACTTTCCACAGAAATAAAATGTAAAATATGGCTACTCCTATAAATTCTTTCTCTAGGAATACTGAAGGTTTTAAAAATACTCATGTCAAGGAAATGAAAATATTTTTTCATTAAGACCTTTTACACATTTATTTTTAAATGTTTAGTTTGTAATGTTTATGATTGTAGAGATGCATTCTGACAGTTGCTTTTAGAGCAAATTGCTGCTGGAAAGGCAGGTTGCCTTCTCTCCACAGTCTCAGCTGCATGTTTCCCTCCTCTCTTGATACTTGATACATCCTTTAGTGCAGTCAGTTGGGTTCAGTTAGCAACCAATCTATTTTTCTGGCATTCCAGGTAGAGCCTGATCTGAATGACAATTTAAGTCACATCTGAGCAGATGAGGTGCAAACCAAATCAAGTTTGTAAAATCAACTCATAATCCAAGTTAGGTTATTAGCTCAGGCCCATGTAGTTACCATTTCCAAGCCAGAGTTGCATTCCAACACAACTGTGTATTTGTTTGTACATATCATGAATGGTCCACTACTGAGCAGGTTTTAAAGTAGTTTTAGAGTACCAAACATTAACTCTAGGGGTTTTGCCAAGATAAACACCAAATCAAACAGAAGCAGACCTTCCTGATACCAGTCTGTACAGTACTGTTCAAACAGCTGGAACACCTATTGCTGCAAATCGCAGCTCTGAAAATCCGGGTGGGAAAACATAAATGAATTGCCATGCTTCACAAGAGTACAGGTGATGCAACAGTTGCCACAGTTGCTCTATGCTTCAGTGTTTAGAAGATCTTAGAGTTTAACTCCATCTTTACTGAAAAGACAGCTAAAAGAAGAAACTATAGATGGAAAAAATATGAGGATGCATAAACAAAGTAATTCTGACCTGTTCTGAGCAGCTTTATTGAATTTGATCTGGGACATTGAACATTTCTTTGTTTATATTCCAAGTTTATTATTTCAAAAATGTTGTTATATGCTACTTACATTCAAGGATATACTTTTTATGTTTGTGAAGCAACAAAAATCCTTGGGATAAAAAATGAATACAGAGAGAATTCAGGTCCCTAAGCAAAAAAATTCCAAGGAAAATAGTTCTATAAGTGGCTGAATCACAGATTATAAGAGGACTTGCTCAATTTTCTGCATATAAATATTTGCCTAATCTTTCATCGAGTTCTTTTCTGTATACTTCCCACTTCCCATAAACTGCATTTTGCATGCTTAAAGGTGATGACAAAGAAAAGAAAATAATATTTTAGAATCTCTGGGAGGTAGGATTAATGAGTGGCTTAAACTCAGTCCCTTTGAATGGGTATCTACTGATCCTCACTATAACATAAAGAAGTGAATGATGGAAAATTCACTTACTCACTTTGTCTAGCTCACTGCTCCAGTGTGGTGAACTAAAAAGCATTGGAGGTAATGGTAGTGAGACTGTGAAAGGAATATATGAGATCTAAGAAACTTGCATCATTTAGTATATCATCAATTCTTAATTTCCTCTTTCATTCTTACTTTTACAGTTTGCAGCTTTAGGTGCACATACGCTATTTTAAATTCAGAATTTTTATAAAGTCACACAGGAAAATTATGTGCTCACTTCATAGAATCAAAAGCAAATTTTTTTTCATTGACAAATCAGGTTGGCTGCTCTGGAAATTTAAAATTCAATTTTAAATTGAAATTTAGTTATTTCTGCCAAATCTAGTACTTAAGCATTAGCAATAATGATTTGGAAGCCACCTTAGATGGTTTAGCTGTTACTTCTAATGTAACCATAACTGTAGCATCTAAGTGGAGTACTGATAGCCTTGCTAAAGATTCATGCAGTGCCTGGGACACGGCTCTGTTCTATAGCTCCATCAGTGCTGCTGGCTGAAAAACACAGTGTTTCGGGTTTTTTTTCACTGTTGTGTGACTCACAAAAACATCTCACCATAACAAGATAATATTTTTATAAATTAAGTTTTATGAGTATAGAAGAATGTAACAATAATTTTTGAAATAAAAATAACAATAAATGAAAAACTAACATTTTAAGAAACTATCTATAAATCTCATTCTCGTTTAGCTTGACTTACTGTGGAGTTAGTAGCAAATGCAATTGATAAGATCAAAATGCTTTAAAAACGGTGATGCAAGCTTCAGTTTATGTATTCATGTCAGTGCAAACTGTAATAATTCAAGAATCTTAAAATGACTATTCAATACATGAACTTATTTGTCATAATTTATGCAAGTGCTCATCTCAAATCTTGGAAAGGATATTGATTTACACAGGTGTGAGAACAACAATGGATCCTTCTGTGCAAACACTGCAGGTGCAAATTATGTGCTACATCATGACCCACAGTGCCCTGTTGACTATGATGTGATTACAGCACATGTGAGACATGGCAGCTAATATTTCCGAAAACAGCCCCTGTGCTCATCAGAGACATCTGATCCATATTCTGTTTCAGATGAGCACCCAAAATCACAAGGCACTTTCACAAATGTGCCAAATGCTATGCTTCTTTCCTGACATTTCACTTGTGAACTCCTCTATCATTACTTCCCACTGGCCAGGTTAAAGTCACATCTTGACTCGACAGCTTGCTAGAAGAGCTGGTGCTACGTCACATCTAGGCTGCCATGGAAGCTTAAGAAACTAAAGAACTACTACTTCCAAGTAGTTCTTCCAAGTAGATTTTTTCTTCCCACTCTGCTGGTTGCTTCTCTGCTACCTCTTGTGCAACAGTAAGGAAAGAAGGGAGCAGTACCAACTACATTTAGTCTAAACTGTACATCCTGTATATTTCCTCTATGTGTCCAGAACAGATTTTAATCTCAAAAGGAAGATTCTGTTACATTCAGAGTTCTGATATGCTCTGAGATGCTTCAAGGTCTCATTACTAATAATGCACGTGGAAACCAAATGAAATACACATAGACCTTTCCAGTGAGATATGCTAGGATATGCAGTTGAGGATATAATGCTGGGCTTTGGTGAGAGAAGTCATAATAATAAAAACTTCAAACAGCACACCAAACTTCCTCATCTCCCTAGCTACACCTGTGGAAGGCAGAGTCTGATGCCAGAGTGGTGTCGTCCCGTGCTGTGCCACTGCCACCAGATATATTTCCCATCATAGGGACCCACGCTACTCTAGCCTGTGAGCAGGCTCTAGTCTGAACCACCAGCGCTACCACCATCACAGCCACACATGGCTGATCTTCACACCTACTTCTGGCCCTTAGACAGCGACCTGATGCTTTTCCTGGAGCGGGATGCAACTGCATGTGATACCAGGGCTGTGTAAGGTGTGTGCCCTCAGGCAGCAGTTGCTCTGACAACAGCTGGAAAAGTCCACTCTCACAAGGCCAAAGAAGTACTGTAAGATCATGAACGTGGCAAAATGGTATCATTAGCCATGGAGAGGTGCGTACTGTGGCTCTATACTTAGTGCAGCAACAGCATATGATTCTTAATTTTAATAACTTAATTTTCTCCTATTTTATTCTTTGAGAAGTGACACTGAGACTAGCTTTATATTTGGGGCTGGCTCAGAATGGTTTATCTCACACTTAGAGCAGTCCCATTTGGATTGGCAAAATATGTAGCCATATAGCAGTTAAGCTAGTAATAGACTATTAGCCTAAATTATTTTTTCCGATTAAAAAGAAAATCTATTTTTAATTGGAAAAAAAAGTCTTACAACTTTACTTCCTAATTATAGGTTTAAAGTGCCAAATTATTTAAAAAATCATTACAAAAGAGCTAAAGAGAGAGGTAAAAAAGAGTTTTATCATAATTATACAATTGTGAAGTTTTACAATAAAGAAGTTTTTCAGAATTTCCATTTGTCTGAAGTGCCTTGTAGAATTCTCCACAGCATTTTAATTGCATAATCAAAAGCAAATACCTGTTTGAAATTAACATCCCTCCAAATAATGAAAAAACACATGAATTTTTGACAGTGAGAATAACTAATCGCTGGAACAGACTATGAAAGGACACAATGCATTCTTATTCATTCTCTTTAAATTAAGAGTAGGTCTGTCTTCAAAAGACACCATCTCTTATCCAGGATCGTTTATTTGAAGTTCCATAACCTGTGCTATGCAGGAGATTGTAATAATTATGGTCATTTTTTTACTAGAGATATCAGAGAATATTTTGGCTCCTGGGACACTGTCAGAGAATACTTTGGCTACTGGGACACTCACATACTACCTCCCTGAGCTCGGGCTCCTGTCAGCAGCCAGCCTTCAATCCTTCTTTCCTGCAGATGAAACAGCCATCAAGTTTTAGAGATATTTGTCTCTTTTTTGTCTATATCTTTCACATTGCCCCTAATACACCCCTCCACCTTGAAATCTCTTTACTTATTAGAATAAAAATAATATAATAATTAGTCTGAAAGTGCCTTACAAAAGACAAAGTAATTCCACATATTTCATTAAGATGGAAGAGCCCAAGTAAGAGGTGTTTTCGACATCTTTAATTGATTTCACTACTCCTACCTTTAAAAACACAGCTGTTAATTCTTAGACTTGGATGTTTGGCCCTTGTTGTGCCAAGAGCTGTTCAAACACTGAATTTAATGTCCCAGGCATGAATAGCTTGCATACCTGCTGCATAGCAGTGAGCCAAATTCCACTCCAGTGCAGAATTTACCATATTTCTACCTTAAATATTTCCCACCCCTGCTGGTCTGGCTGGCAGTGCAGACTAGACCTGCCTCTCACTTAAATAACCAGGGGATATACTTAAACTCCATAAAGGACAGAGTCATCCACTTGAGGATTCTTCATCCAAATCCAAACTATCTTTGTCCGGTTCTCCAGACTCTGGAAGAGGATAGATCCTGAGTAGGGAAGCTATTGCTGGCCTAGGTAGTACTTGTAAGTCAGGTAGGGATTTCTGCTTGGAAATCCACCCAGGTATACTGGATTTCACGATGATGGTTTGTGTAAAGTTCATGTACTTCAGACTGGCATTTGTGGAGCAATTTTCTTGGCATGAATTTAAGCCTCCCTATCCACCTTCAGTTGTTCAGCACATTCACCATTACCTAGTCAACACTTCTTCCTTTCTTCCAAGCAGATGTGGGCTCATTGTGCCATAGTTGGTGCCAACCAAAGACTGCTTTCCCATCTCAGGAGCTCAGAGTAGTTCATGCCAGGGAGGGCTCATTGGTCACACTTGTGTGCTCAGCCATCTCTGTCCATCAGCAGAGCAGCCCCATGCTGACCCGGAGTATGAGCTGACCAAGCCTCCAGCTGCCTGCAACGCACTGTTTAGACATACCTACACTCACTGCACAGCTGCAGGAGACTTCATGCCAGGAGGGAAAATTACAGTGTGATTAATAAACAACTTTGATGTCAAATTAGAGGAAAAATATTTTTAACATAGCAAGGTAGGTTTTTGAAAGGGGATTGTAATATTTAATTTTGCAGTTAGAGAGCTTCTCTCTGAAAACTTCAGCAACTGCAAAATTGTATTTTTAAAACAGGTATTTTGCACTCAAGAGTTTGAATTCTCTGCTTTTGCAGTCTCTTCTATATAGACTCACCATAGTAGAGCTCTATCTGCCTGACTGCCAGCACCAGCTTATCTGGCAGCTGTCCACTTTGGGCCATTTGCTTACCACGAATGTAATGGTAATAAATTAAATAATCCTAAGGGGTTTATTTGTATATAATTAAAGTATCTGCAATATCTTTGCATTCTTAGTCCTTTTTACTAAGAAGAAGTAAAAAAAGCAAAATGCATGTCTCTATAATGTCAAATTAAGTGGGAGTGCTTTTGGAATATGAACATTTAAAAGGACATAAGTATTAAAGAACTGGTCATCTGAAAAGGAAGTTCTCTTAATTATAACTATGACACCAGAAAAGAGGAAAAATAAGCTCAAGAAAGAAACAAGATAGGTATTGAAAGGGAGCTGCAAGATTTTATTACTAATTTAAATTAGATTACCATTAAATTATCTTCCAAAATACTGTCTCTTCTCATGCACTGAGGCTGATTAATGTTAGCTTATATTCAATAAAGTTCTTCGGTGCTTAAAGCAAGAATTAAGTGGAGCTGAATAATGTAAAGCTAAAGTCTTAATCCAGTGACTCATGTAAGACAGGGTCCATAGGATTCCCCAAGGTATGGTCTCCTGGTCCTCCCCATCAAAAGACCTGGCATATACTTGATGTCCCTTCTTCCCATTGACCCCAGAGAAGGAAATGCAGATGTGCAGCAGAGCGGTGTGGCCGCCCAATCTTCCCCAGCTTGGAGTTTGGAGCAGGAAGCTCTCTGGGGGTAAGACTCTCCAGAGAACTGACACCTCAGCCCTGCTGTGTTTGCTCGACCGTGGCTTCTATCTAATTCTGAATTTATTTAGATTCACCATGTGACTTTCTGTTCGAAAGAGAGATGACTCCACAATTTCTGAGATGTCACACTGAAATAGCAAATTTTCTGTTGCATTAGATAGTGAGCACAGAAGCCTTATTCAGTTCTCTTTGTGGCACTCCCAGCTGGTGGGCACCTGAGCTCTCCACTGTGGACTGTGAAGAAAACTTGCCCATTACAGTATGACTGGCTGAAATATCACATGGAACAAATAACCATGAAAATTGTGATGCCTTGTGCATAGCAAAAAATGTAGTTTTGTATCCACACAATAGAACATGGTTTAGCACTGGTTTATTAAAAATACAATTAATGACATTACAGTTGTCATTAATCTAACTTATAATCAGTGTTTATTGAATTTGTAAGTTCTTGACTTTTTCAGAATTAAAAGGAAAGAACAAGACAAGTCATGCTATTGCGTTTTGCAGTATCAGACAACAACTTTTGAAAAGACACCATGTTTGCCTCTCGCTCTGTATGTCTGCACTAAGGGATGATGTACAGCTACAGGTGTGAGTCTGTTCAGATCACTTAGTCCAAAAGGTCGCAGCTGCATCTGATAGTGTTGAGTTTCTTACACTGTACATTTTGCAATGTTTGATAACTTCAAGACAATAAGAACTTGTTTAAACATTTCTTTATGCCAAATTATATGTCATATAATGAGTAAAACAGTGCATTACCGTACATGCAGTTTACCATGCACATTAGCATAAGACTGAAGGCAAGTGTCGATGGTCCAGGACACAGGTCACTGAAGTGGTTGCTAATGGTCACATGAGTGGGTGTCTGAGACACAGCCAAGTCCCAGCAAAGCAGACTATTAGCACGTCCTGGCCACACCATCCAAACACTTTGCATTTACAGCAGCCCGACCACCTCAACTGCAAGGTTAACAGAGGCATTGCCTTTGCCCTAGCAATAACAGCCTTCATTAATTTGCTTTCTAATATTGATGATTTTGTTGTTTCTCATGAGCAAGAAGGGGAAATGAGAAGACTTGTCAGAGTTTGTGCCTTTTTCTGGAGAGCAGCATGGCTGATGTGTTTATCACAAGTGGAATCTGAATTTAGAAGAACAGATTTTTCCCATTTATGGATTCCTTGTCTACTATGGACCAGTGCAGGAACATGTGTGCTTACTTGCTGTCTTACTCTCTTTTCCAGCTCTTTCTCTCTTCCTTTCTTCCATCTGTTTTATAATTTTATAAGTAGTTCTGCCCTAATTCTAGAAAAACACTGCATTATATAAAAGATTAGACACTAAAATTACATCACAAAATTGTGTAAAACTGTTCTAGTTAGTACTTAGAATGTTCTTTCATTAGGCAAATACTTTTCTGTGGATAACTTGGTAGTTTATCAAGCAGTGTTTCTTTTTCACAGCTAATCTTATAAACCTCTTATAAAAGCCCGACTCCTGTCATAATATGCAACTATAACATGAAAGTACGATAGGTACAAGTCAAGAACCCTTGCACCTGCTGACACATTTTCCATAAGTTTCTCTATTCTGAGAACGGTCAAGGCATTGCTTAGTGGAGCTAACTGCCCTAAGCCATTGAACAGCCTAGACCATTCAAGAAGGTCTGAAATTATGCAAGAGACCTCCTACCCTTGTCGTCTATCAATCAAGGAACTTGGCTCATTCATAACAAAGAGGGACAGACAGGCATGTAGCTTGTATGAATAAATAAGGAGTTTTTGAGGAGCTTAATCAGGACTTTCCCCCAAGGAGGTCACCGTTGCTGTCTTTAAAGAGTTCAGGCTGCTCCTAATTGTACCTGGTTGCCCTGGGAGTGAAAAGTATTCCTCCCTATTAAAGGGGCCTTAAGCAGTAATATACATTTTTCACAATCTATTCCTCATTTCCCCTTCAGAGACACCAGAGAAGTATGGCACTATGGAGCTGCTTTCTGTCCTCCACTGGAGAAGGTAGTCCCAGGAACACAAGCTATTGGCACACTCAGCCCTAGAAAGTTCCCTGATGGAGAGGAAAAGAAATTTCGACATAGATACAGCTGGCATAGTAGCTCATATGTGTCTGTATGTTCTGTGACCTCCCTGCCATCATAGATCTGTGAAAAATGTTCATGCCCTATGGTCCCCAGGATTCTGAAAGTCTTCCTGCAGCCATGTATTAAAAAAAAAAAAACCAACAAAGAAGCTCCTACATGGCTCTAAACTATATCAGACAATGTAGGGATCGTGGGAGCTTAAATATTTACAGATAGTTTTATATTTCTGCATGCATAAGCACAGGTGGACATGTACACTTTTTTTCTCCTGACACACATAGCTCCATGTCATTGGGGACTGACCTGCATAAATGGCCATGAGGTGGGCTTGTGGCTCCAGCCTGAGGCTGTCCCTCTTTGAAGGGTTATAGCATCCCCAGAAGGAGCCTGCATTTCTAGTCCTCAGAATGATGCTCTAATCTTGAATCACTGAATATTAAGGTCAAGGTTAAGATATTCTCCACTATAATTCCACTAAGTCGTAATTGATAAATTGCAAAAAGAAGTTAGCATACACTTCCATTTTTACTTCTTTATATAGCTAATACCGTATTTGTATTATCTGTTCAAACTAATCAGAACTTATTAAACTTTCATGTCTCTAGAGAATGCTGTTCAGAAACTTTCAAATTAGCCATTCTGTTTATTATTTCTTTCCCATTCACCCTTGAAACCTAGTTCTCACCTTTCAACCCACTTGTCCTAGTGCCACCTACATGTATGTGTACACAAACATCTCATACGTACCACCAAGCCATCCAAACCTCACGCATTAAATGTCTCAGCTCACCTATATCATGCTTTCTCTGACTGCAGAAGTTATCAGTTCCCTTCAATCTATGCATCCTTTTTGAAAAAAAGCAACACAAAAAACCAAAAAACAAACTGTCCTCACTCTGTCTTCATATGTAGTTTTGTCAAAAAATATCCCCTGATATCCACCTCAACTTGGAATCCTCAACAGCATGAAGACTTCCTAGATCAGAAAAGCATCCTCAGTCCTCTCATTATCTATGGTCTCCTTTGCAGGCAGTCCTCTCAGAAGAGCTGCAAGTCTTAGATAGTTCAGCTGGGATTCACAAAAGGACATGGTCCCCTGAAGTGGAACTTTGCTGGAATTTAAGAACCTTCATAGGTCTAAAAGAGAAATCCACCATTCCCTCATGGCTAGAACAATTCTCCTGTCCTGGTTCATAAGGCACTGATGTAGTCTTGTAAGGGTAACTTTGAAGATTAAAGAAGAAGTAGACCACACTGTGAAGGCATAAGGGTCTCGGTGTTGGTTTTGCATTCTATCTAAATAGAATTTCACATAAAATGCACAAGTTATTCTTAGAACAGAGTTTATATCCAAATATCCCTCCAATCTACATTCTAAAGGGTTAATCTTCCCTTTCTCCAGTTGCAAAACTCTGGGGTTGTTTTCTGCAAAGTATTGTGTTTCTGAAGGCAGCAGTTTACGTGCCTCAGTGCACAAGAGGGCTTCAGGATATGAAACCTGACCTGATAAAAGCATGTCCCTGACACCAATAAAGGCACGTCCTTCCAGCCCAGCATTAAATAACTAATCCTGCTGGCAGGGCAAGGGTGTAAGGCCCAACTTTGCCATGAGGGTTTTCTATTAGAAAACTTTGTCAGCTCCCTATTAAATATTGTCCATTTTTATTCTTATTCTTACCTTCAATGACTAGAATGCCTAAGTGTTTTATTCAGGGGTGTAGATACCACTAGGCTTATACAATTTTGTATAGTGACTCTGAACATTATCATATTAACCCTCCTTTAGGGATCTAGTTCATACCCTGTTCTGTTTATTTTTTCATTTCCAATGTTAAATGGGCCTTTAAAGGCTGTAGATTGCTTCAGAGACTATCAATCATCTCTTGATCCAAAAGTCACTGACGGATAAGAACCGGCAATTAGCAACAACAAATGCTGGGTCATTAATGGTTGTTCTCACTATCTCCTAACGAGGTATCTGAATACAGAAATTCTTCCCACTCCTCTCTCTGCTGCCCTGAATATACAGTTAAATAAATTCAACAGAATGGAGGTGTTGCAATATGAAAATTAATTTATTTGTTACATGTGCAGTTTGGATAATAGCCATGGGACACACCTCCCATGGTAGGGATGTATGTATACCTCATATGCCTAGTAGTAATGCAAAGAAGCCTTTTTCCATTATATTATTTTTAATCATTGCATTGTATCGGAGTCAAGCCCATTGTGACCACAGGCCTACCATGTAGGATCATACCTTCTTTCTGTTGCATAGCTTGAAAAAATAACTAGAAGCTACTAGAAATGAAATTATTAACTAGAAATATGTTGCTAAGACCTAGTATGCAATCTAAATATGAATCATTGCAAAAATACAACACAGCACTTTATTCCCTGAAATAAGTAAAAACCCAATATTTTGCTAACATTATAAAGGTGTTGCTTCTATAGGACAAAAAAAAGTAAGAGGATTTTTAAAAGATATCTTATCAAATGATAAATAGAAAAAGATACTTGCTTTGTTGTTTTAAGCACATATGTACTTTAAAGTTCAGGCACTTGTGCTCACAGATCAGTCTAGAGCCCTGTTTTGCAATCACAAACTGATTATGCTCACTAAATATTTTAAATATGGAACATAAAATCCCAACCCAAATCTGAGAAATGCTAACAGTATTCCACTTGTGTGTAGATGCAAGATGCTTATTCTAACATTCAAATATTTGCCCTAAATTCCAGCTCTGAATGACTGTATGTGTTCAAACGGCAAATCAAGATGTTTAACGTGTTGGACACAGGAGTCCAGCCGAAGCATTCTTTCTGCAGAGATTGAACTAACTTAGCTAAATGTTAGCTGATATGTAGGAAATGGTTTAAATATATTGTGACACATACTGAGAGCCTACTAATTTTTAATGAATGTCTGTATTAATAGATCCTCTCTATTTATCCCCTGCATTCTTTTTGCAGGTCATATTGACTCTCCTGAGCTCCCTGTAATATTTTTCTGCTGTTCTCCAGAGGCTCATTCAATTCAACGACTTTCTTCCACCCATAGTCCTGGGCCCATCAATTGTCCCTGACCCCTTTTCTTGCTGTTCAATCAGCTGAGCTGAATCTTTGTCAATGCACCAAATATTTTGGGTTCAAATAAATCAGAAAAACCCTTTTCAACTTGCGCTTTCCATATAACGAACCACCTCACAAAGGTTCCCATGTCTCCAGGATGCCCATGCTTCCATGTGAAAGAGCAAGAGTCCTTAAAATGCATACTCCTTGGAGTCCCCAAGAACCAGGCTTTCTCACTTCTTCCATGATGGCTGAACTGCTCAGCTCTGCCTACTATAAGGCCTGTTTCCAAGATATTTGAAGTTCTTTAGTTATCTTGAGTCCTTAGGCATTTAGACTGCCAGATTAAGACTTCTCTAAAAAGTAGACATTATAACTTCTGGGAAAAGAAAGCTCCCCTGGGATGCGAGTTGCAAATGAAAGTGTCTACCCACAAATGGAAAGTGAAGTATCTATTATTTTGAGCAGAGAATCACTTTCAGCTTAACTCAGCTGAGAAAGTAGAAGCCCACCTATGCACAGAGGTACTGCCAAACCCAGGGGACCACAGTCCTCCTACGATCATTAAAGTACATCCTGCAGGATGAAAGGGCCAGGTTTGGTAAAGCTGAAGATATTAAAATATGGGTTTAAACCATGTTGATTTCATTTTACCTAACAGGCCAGGAACGTGGGCTTTGGTCCTTGCCCTGAATTTCATGAATTTTGCTTTAAAGAGTTATGTGGCAAATTAGATTGTAGAAAGCTTTTAACTAGCAACTGAAACTAAAAATTCTAATTTCTGCCCTAGTGGTTTTAACTATTGGACTAAAATGTGTCCTATGTCATTGATCTCTCTCGCTTGAGGAGTCTGGTACTAGACTGCATGGAGACACTTTCAGCAGGGTGCATCAAACAAATGCACCGTGCTTTCTTCACCTTTTTATCCCTCTAACTGAGGACCTTGACCCTTCCAGAATATATTAAACCCTACTTGAGAGCTTCCACTGTACTGGGAAGAAGTGAAGCAATACCTGATGTCTCCATCCCAGTGAGGTTGAAATTGTGAATGACTTAGACCAGGGACCTGTCACACTGCAGAGAGTGAACTACCAAAAGTAAGGCAATGTCATGCATTTTGGAGAAGTGACTATAAACATCATTAAAAGCCTAGGTTCTTTCAGCATTTGTTGTCTCCAGGTAAAGAAGGGTCTGTGATCATGACTTCGGATGGCACTGATTTAACTTCAATCCTGCTTTAAGTCTAAGCCTAAGCTTTTTATTGGATCCAGTTCCTAATGCACATTGAATCAATTTCTTTATCTCAATTAACATTTTGCTTGTATATATCTTTGAACATCTGGACACAACCTTCAGTGTCTCTCCTTAATGCCTCTATAACACATTCATGGATTGCTTTCAAAAGTTGCCAAGGTATCCAGCCATCAGCACACACATCAGCAATCGATCACACACACACACCTGCTCACCCCATTGAATGCACTGCTCCCACAATGCTTCAAAGTTTTAACCCCCTGTAGAATGGGAATGCTAATAAGGTGCTTGCTGTAGCAGTGTCCTAACATCCTGAAACATATGAGTAAGTTTTAAATGGACTTAAAAGGACTTATTTCAGAGCCAAGTTAGCGACTAAATAATTTTTCTATTATATAACTTCAGCCATACATTGCAATCAAGACTCATAGTTGTGGTATTTCACAGTGACAGTATGGAAAGTGAAGCAAACAGAGCTTAAAACCAACTCTTTTCTCTTCTTAATTTCTAGGGCTCCAGTAACATTATGCAGCTTTGGTGCTTCTTTTAACATGCTACCTGTGAAGGCATTTGTGACCATCCTCTGGGAAATGGCTGAAGAGCCTCATAACCTGTCCTTCCTTTTCCTTGTGGACAAACTTTGGCCTGTGTGGGACACCTGCAATGTTGGAGCAGCAAAGTCACCAGCATGCCTGCCCCACAGGACTCCTGCTGCACAGGATCAATTTGGACTCTCTTTAGGGCAAATACTGCATTTTCTGCTTCACCAAAACCACACAAAGAAGCTCACTGAACACCAGTGCTGTGCCCTGTGTTTTCTCTTGGTGTCTTATTAGCTCTATGTAGCAAGCCATACGAAAAAGGCAGTAAACCTAATTCAGACATGCTTCACACAGTCATAGCATTCCTTTGCAAAATTTCTTTAATGCTTTGTAGATATGCTCAACAACACTGATGAAAAAATGTCATTCAAAGGCTTTGCCTGAAATAACAGTTCAGTGAAATTCCCAGTCATGTTACGTAGTCCTCATTTACAAACACCAAAAACTTTCATGCACCTGAGTAAATAGTATGAGGCTGGTGGTTGTGGCCTTCAATCTTTACAAGGTGGAAACAGAACATCTATTCTGCTACGCATTACATCCTGAAAGTTACGTAATGTTACTAAGTCAAAGCCTTACATTTTTCAAATGGGTTCCACTGGAGCTCTAAGTCAAAATAATGAAATACAAATTTGGAAAAATATATTAACTTATCAACAGATGCATTGCTCAGAGGATTGAGAATTACACTAGCAGATTGTCAGTTGCAATGTCAGTACCAAAATACTGACTTAGGTTTTATATTGTTCTTTGTGTTGTTATCTATTACACAGAATCTTAGAAAAAAAAATTCCCAGAAAAATATGAAGCTTTACTGCAAAAGAATTAAAGCAAGTAAATGGTGGGTTTAAGTACTACAGAGATATGAAATCCTGCTAAGAAGCAACAGCTGTACTTCATTTTAACTTGACATGCTTCTGAACTCATACTCATATAGGTATTTAATGATCCAAACATAATGGTCCTGTATAGTTTAATTACTTACATGAAGGCTCAACTTCATATTTAATCTTTAAAAAAAAAAAAAAAATGCTTCTCTGGAAATCTTGCTTTGGTTCTAACAATGAACAAACTCCTTAACAGTGAAAATGCTTTGGTGGAGCTGGAGATTATTGACCATGGATCCTGAGCACAGTTGACAGTCAGTGTTATTTCTTCTTGATAGACTCCTTGTTTCTTCCTCCTTCGTGGTATAGCCAATACAAGGAGAACAGGTAGAGTGCAAGACAGACCATCAAATCATAGTGGTAGAGTATTGCAGAAAATAGAAGAAAGAAGAAGAAACAGAGTATTTTGAAGGCAATATGTTTTAAACCCGGAGACTCATTAGGCAACTTAAGTGCTTCGCTCTTCTGATTAGAAATATCTGAAGAATCAGAAATGTGCTGGCTTTCTTTCTGTGAGTCATCAAGACTGTTTAGCATTTTCCTGACAGTTAATAAATGGTCAGATTGAGAGTCTCTTCCTCCGCCTTCTTTGGTAGACTTACTATTTAAAACTTCTGGCCTCCATGACTTCTCTTGTTGGAGCTCTGCTTGATGGAAACACTGACCTGTATTTCTTCCTCTTCCTTCTCTAGAAATTGCTGTGTCTGAAGTGGAAGGTACTTCTCCTTTTTCAACTTTGGGAGGGAAGTTTTTATTAATACATGGAATTTCATTTGGTAGATTTAAATTGTACCCTGACTCAGCAGCAATCTTGTCAAAGACTTTGAATTCGAAGTGTCTGTACATGTGCTCCATACCTCCTGCTGCAGTGGACCCTTCAGAATATGCTACTGAAGAGCTTTTAAAATGGTGACTAGGAATTGTGTTTGTACCAGAAGGTGGCATTTTTGTTTCAGCTTTAGGACATAAATGGGAAAGCATACCAACATGGCTTTCTTCCCTATAGAGCTCTTCTGCTTCCTTACTGTATAGATGCTTCTGGGTGCTCAGGGGACTTTTAGATACTTCTGAACATAATGCCTGCTGCAAATCTTCTTTTTTTCCTGTAGCAGAAGCCTTTACTGCTTCTCCTACGGGTAGAATATTGCCGATGTCTGGTTGTGCTTTGGCACATTTTTCCCTGCTGTTGCATACAGACTTCATTTCTCCTTGCAGTGTTTCATGAACGCATGCATTATAAATACCTAAAACTGATTCCTTTTCAAATTCAGTGTCATATAATACACCCACTGTGTTGAGTTGACAAAGAGCATAATGTGAACCATCATTTCTCCCTTCATGTGTATCAAACGCTGTTTCCTTTTCCTCTGTGGGCCTGTCACTTAGTGCAGTCTCTTGAGGTAGCTTAGCAATTACTGCTTTTTCACTGGCAGACATTTTTTCTGGAGCACTTTCTGATGTTGTTTTAATTATATAAGCTGTACCTGCCTCCACTTCCTCTGTAATATCCTGCTTAGAGAAGGAAGACTTTTCATAACTCTCTGCCTCCTGGCAGGTAAACAACTCCTTTGTGGAAGCTGTGCTCTGAGGTTCCTTGCTCCTCCTTGCTCCCCACTGAACCTCACTCCCCATTGCTTGCCACCTCTGCTCAGCAGAGTTTGCTTCACTTTCCCTTCCAGTCAGTCTCTGTTTATTAGTGTTGTCTGGCTTATCTCTGTCATTTAACCTCATGAATCCTCTGTTTTCCTGCATGTCCTCCACTTGCCTTTCATCTCCCCATGTGGCCCTGGGTGCCTGCTTGTTGTTCTCAGCTGGCAGAGGTGTTGTGTTCAGGGCTTTGGCGTTGCGTTTCCTATGTGACTTGAAAGGCTTGGAAGTTTCTTCCTCACCGATTAATGCTAAGTCTGCTATTTCAATTACTTTCTTCTCCTTCCCTGAATCAGTGTTAGAGTTCTTTCCCGACATTTCACCAATTCCTTTTTTTTGCATATATCGTCTTTGTGTGGAATCTATTGAGACATCAGCATGTGCAAAAGGGCCAGCACATGAATCTTCTCTTAAATGTACCTGATCTTTGCTTTCAATCATCTTGATTTTTCCTTCATATTTGTCAGCATCTGATAACAACGAATCCTGGGTTTGGTGAGACATTTGTGGTGCCTGGTGTTCTGGAGCTGGATTAGCATTGCTATCCAGCGTCCTTGCTATGCATGCATTTAATTGCATGGATTCATCATGCTCTGGAGAAATGGTTTCTGGTCTTGTTTCACAAGCCCCTTTTGAGACAGCAGCAGCATCCTCACTGATGAATAACCTCTCCATCATCTTACCTCTGGAGGCACTATCTATTTCACCCTTTGAAATATCTGTGTGGCTCTCTCCTTGTCTGCTTGAGACAGTGGCCGTAATACCAACAGCCTCATTCTGCTTCATCGCAGGAAAATCTTTTGTGGATGAAAGGATTTCGCTGGTACCAGTATCTTCCAAAGACCGCTCACCACCATCTACTGAGCCAGCAGTGACTTCCTTCCCTGGTAGCTGATTATTATAATCTGCTACAGAATACTTAAATTTATCTTTTATTTCTCCTCCTATCACTTTTGAAGTGTTTTCAGATGAGGAACTGATAGGCACAGGGTGCAAGACATTGCTTCTTTCTATACAGGTTAGCTTTTTCACCAGTGTTTCAGTTTCACTTGGAAAATTAACTGGTTCTGTGGTGTGTAAGTTCCTTTCATCTCTGGAAGAGGTACCTCTAGCGTGCTGATTTAACTGAAACAATAGAATAGAAAAGAATGATCAAAAAATGCTTTGCACAAATATGCCAAATGAAGGAGGGAGGAATTCATTATGGAAAGTTTTGTTTTCAGTAACAAAGCTTATATGGAAACATGTTCCAAACCATTTGCAAAATTTATATTGGATGTATTTTTTAACATAGGTAATGAGCTTTATGATGATGCTGAAATGAGCAGGAAATAAAATAGCATTCAGAACCTTCTCACTTTATTCATGAGTTCAGTAAGCTACTAGTGTGTTTTATACAAATTAAATATGAAGATAATATTCCCTTAAAGGAAAGCTAATTCATTCTCTATACATTTGATTTTGGGTTTGGAGAAAGGAATCCATGGGGCAAGGGGGTAGGATTGGCACTTAAATGAGGGCAGTGATACAGTACATCAAAGCCCAGTAATGTACCGTATTGTCC
Source organism: Pyrocephalus nanus (assembly GCA_038380795.1). Classification (NCBI taxonomy): domain Eukaryota; kingdom Metazoa; phylum Chordata; class Aves; order Passeriformes; family Tyrannidae; genus Pyrocephalus; species Pyrocephalus nanus. Next base: position 1,561,055 of record CM076262.1, read on the forward strand.
AGTAAAACAAAGACACATTTCACACTGACAAACTCTGTAAGGATTATGTGTGCATCATTTCTCTCAGGGACCATTTTACAGGCTTCAAACCAGACTGTTTTTAGACAATCTGGTAAGACATGAGTTGGAAATGAGATTAGCAAAGTAAAAGGCCAGAAACTAATCACTCTCCCTCCTAGCTCCCAAATATCATATTGTATTATTCAGCTATGCTGGCTTGTCACTGCACTCTCTTCTCACTTTAGCACAGTCACACTGATAGCACTAGCTGATCAATTAGAGGCTAGCTTCTTGGGCACTCCTTTATGCATCTGCACTTGCTGTAGATAACCCCATTACAGTTTCTCTTATTAATATGTTTTCTGCAAAGCCTCTGCAAACTATTAATAGTAAAACGTCACTCAAAGAAAAGTGAGGGAGCTAATGTCTCTGCAAATTCTGTTTTAATGACCCTCTGCCAACCAGTGCTCAAGTGTATTTGAGTTCTTCGGTGATGCCAACTGTCAGGATTTAACAGTGAGATGCCTGTGTTTTTTTCCCCTCCTCATAACTGACATTTGCATGATCTCAATAATTATATGCAAATCTTACGATTTCCCCTTCTTCTCACATAAGGCTCATGTTACTTGTCAACTGCACAGCTGTCTTGTGAGCCAATGCCTGTGCGTTTCAAAGATTTGGTTGTATTTCCATCTATTATAAGCCTTCATTGTTTAATTCATTAAAGAGTGCATAGTGGAAATTAACATCTAAATTATAGCTCCCCCTTCATTTATTGTATGGACAAGTCTGGCAATTGATAAACAAATGGTTATATTTGATCCTCTTTTTTTGTAAAAGGGTGGACTGAGAACGACAAGGGATTTTAGAGGTCCTCCTTTCTACTTTTCACCATAAAAAATAAAGAGATGCTCACTTTCAGTCAGTGAAAGGTCTCACAATATGCAACAATATTCAACTTTTTTATAGTAAAATGCAAAAAAAATTATATTCAAATAAGATAATTTTTTTCTTTATATCAATAAGAAAAAAAAGAATGCTTCTAATCTTCCTCTCCTATCTGATTCAGCATTCACATTTTCACAGGTGATAGCTATTATAATCTATGATTATGAATCTCTGCATCCAAATGATATGAGCTGAGAACAGACACTGAGAATAATAGATTGCTGTATGTGTCTCATTTATTGCCATTTTTTCTTTCATACTGAAAAGTGCAAGGCAAACCACACACACTCATCCACGCACACAAATCCAAATACATTGAATGTTCACTGAGTGTGAAATTCATTGTAAAAAATCTAATGTCAAATACTGATACATAAAAATCTGCTCATATAAATATATATATATACCTGTTTTGTTCATACAGCAGGCTACATAGTTGTCCTTTGAAAAAAACCCTCAAAAGCAAGCAGTAGTATAAGTATAAAAATTTTACCAAATATAAAGCATGTATTTAAGAATATTTCCACCCTAGAGACTAGGAGGGGAGATTTTTTAAATGCTACTCTTCTAATTCCTTCAAACTGTCATTTAGAGCCTCTGGTAAAGAAGTAAAAGGGAGAAGTCATTAATTTAAGACCAGAAAAAGTTGATGCACTATACTGAAATCAAAGCACCTTCTATTGTTGAATCAGTTAGAGATTCAGTGTAAGTACAGACCAAGGCTTTACATTTGTAAATTAGTACATCAGTCAGCTCTGTTAAAAGGGGGCATTTCACCAGCTTTGAAGCGTAAATGGATTCAAATCATTTAATACTGTAGATATAATTGTATAACACTTACCAGCAACTCTAATTCTTTTTCATCATCTTTGTGATCACCCTGCTTGTATTCTGCATTTTTCTCTTTTATATTTTCATTAGCTCGTTCAGTGTTCTTGTCTTCTGCTTGTGAATAAACAATCTCTGGGATGTTTGTGTCTGAAGAGTTAAAAAAAACATACTTGAATAATTTCCACGAGGTTGGTCGTTACACTATTTTTAATTAACATGTGCAGTAAGGAAGAACTAATTAAACCGGGTGTTGTACCTGAAGTCCTTGAGTTATTCCATGTGTCATCATCAGACGTTGCCAATATTTCTTCCTTTCTGCTAAACAAAAAGAAACTTCTTGTGTTATTCTGCAAAAATTATGTTCTAATTCTTCTTAGACTCAAATATAAAGACTGCTAGTTAATTACACAAAATTTCAAATGCTGTTTGAAATTCTGAAAATAACAGCTATATAAAATGTAGCACTTTTTTGAGTGACCTGATGTTAAGGCTTGGTCTTAGGAAAGAATTGGGTAAGAAAATGAGAATGTGTTGACCTTCAAATTACATTGCAAAGCTGATGGGTTTTCCCAGGCCTTTTTTGAGAAAGCAGCACAAAGGTGATTAGATGGGTCAGTGACAGAAGAGTGTAATTTTGGGGTCAGGCAAGGGTCTGGGAGGATATATGTGTTCAAGAGGCCAGGGCTCTCTCTTGCTTGTGTTTTTCAAATATTTGTGTGTGTACAGAGATGGCTGGAAAAAGACATCTTTGTTACCTGAAATAAATCAAAAGGTTCTCCCTGAATATGTACAGTAAAAATCCTGTTGCTAAGCTATGCCCGGCCGGCAGGAACGAGTTCTGCTTCCCTGCAGCAAGTGCAATTTTTCTGTTGCTTTGCTGGCTGTGAAAACAAAGGCCAGGTCCAACACGAAAAACACCAACAGAGAGATGCTTAGTGCCTGCAGTCCTCATCAATATCAATGCAACGTGATAGCAGTTTGAATTGCCTGCTTATAGGGATCTAAGCTTTAGTGCAAAAAGGAGAAAAAATATAAAAAGAGTATTACTTATGTAAAATGTAAATTATTATATCACTCCTAATGACTTCTCCATGAGGAGTGATTTTTTTTTCTGTAGGATTTAATTTATGCAATTTTCAACCAGCCGTCCACCTCAGTTACTGCAAATTACTTTCTAATTTTCAAATATTAATCTTTTCCCCTTCTATTTTCTCCTAGTGTCTTTCATTTGAATTGATATAACATTAACTCTGTCACCTAAATGCTTAATTCAGAAGGAGGATGCTAAATTTATACTCTGTTAAAAGAACCTAGACTTTGACTGTCACCAACTTTTTAAAATCCACTCTTTATAGAGTTGCCAGACTAAAGCAGACAGAAGCTGTTGCCAGTCTAGCATCTGATCTCTGACACTGGCCACCATCAGATACTTCAGGGGAAGATGCAAAGTTCTCGTAGGAAAGTACTTGAAGTAATTTGCACTGGCCTATTAAATTTCCTCTTGGTCATTTTTTGTTAGAAGCTATCCTTGAAGCACTAGATTTAATGCTGTCTCAATGGTTCTTTTTTACGATTAATTGCAATAATGCTGAATATTTTTGCAATCTGTATGAATTTCACATCACTCTTGAATCCTGGTATATGCATACCCTCCACATGTTTCTTACTCTCCTACTCACACCATGATAAACTTTCCCCTGTCAGCAGTGGCTCTAATCTGAATTTAATCCTGAATTCAGAGCCAGGCCCTTATTTTCAGTAGATCTGTGGGGTTTTTAATGTAAATCATTAGTGTTTATTATTTATACATAGGGTTTTGGGGAGAGCTGCTAGTTTGTTTGTTGGGGGATTTTTACTGTTCAAATGTTTGTCTTAGCATTACATCTAGTTCCCAGTTTTCTTCTGCCCTTTTGCATCTTTTCACTCACCTGTTTCTATAAATCTAGACACTCTGTAGACCAGAGCTCAACCATGAGGCAAATGCATTAAAATATTTAGGTGCTAATAAGTGTCTGCAAAAGCCCTTAATTAGGGGCCAAGTCGTGTAAAATGCATGAACTGAATCATCACCCCAAAATAATGATCCCAAAGCCACATGGGCACAGCTGTTGAATGTAGCTGAATTCTTTGAATGTAGCTGTCTACCTGCAGCATTCAGCCATAGGAATGCAACTCTTGGGAAGAAGGGATGGCATAATTTGCTGCTAGATGAGACTCTCATCTACTTCTTAAAGGAATTGAGGTTTTTCATTCAAGAAACATTCCCAGAAGAAGGGAAGATGTTGATGCCTATATCCAGCATAATAGTCTTCAGGCAGCTAGAGTTCACATCCAAGATGAAGTGGCACTTTCAGCTTCTGTCACACCCTCTTGTGATAAAAATGCTGCACATGCATCCAAAAAATATCCAAATTGCCAGGATAAAGAACATTTGGGGAGACACTGGAAGACAAATTTGCATACTCCTCATGAAATTGGATGTACAAGCTCTTTAGCTTAATTTTCATTCCCTAAGAAAAGAGAACTTGATTCCGTCCCCTGTTTCTTATGTTCCCTGTTCAGTGAATATTTTTCGTTTTGATAGCAAATTTTCAGTGTAAAAATATAGACACAGTTTGAATAAGATGCTGAGGATGAATACCTATTTTCCAAACCTTTAAATGAACAGGTTTAAAGGTGCTTCAAGCTGGATAATTACAGGTGTGTGCTGGGTTGGTGTTACCTTATCTAGCTTTAATCTCCTATGCATCTGTATTCAGGCAGTCTTGTATATCATGCCTATCATCAGTGGTGAGGGATTAACACTTCCAAAAGGAGATGTAGTCCCTCTAACATGGGCATCATGAATAAGATGAAGTGACATATCCTTAGAAGGAACTTCTTTGCCCCTGGACCATAAGGAGAACCTACAGCTTAGGCTGTTATTGAAAGCTGCATGAATCTTACCTTGTAAGTATAAATTTAAACTGTAATGTAGCTATGGAGTTTTAGTGTCTGGGGTGTAACACTTGATGTATGTGAGACCTGAGCCCCTCAGTTTTAGTTTTGCTGTGACTGGAGTTGAATTTTTCCTTAACTCCCTTCCAGTAGCATCCATAGCCCTGGTCCATATTTCTTTTCAGAACTGCGACACAGGTAATAAACAGCAACGATTACAGCCTCGCAGCTGGGATCCACACTGCAGGGTTTGTAACAAAATTTCTTGCATGTTGCACTGAATTTTATAAAGATTTCTGGTTTATAGCCCATTATTTGTGCACACGTGTCCCACAAATACCTGAGTACAGGGAATTTCAGCGTAACAGGTATTTTCCTTATTTTACTTCTATATCAGAAATATCCATCCTCATAACATTATTTTACTGGAAAATCTAAAATTGACCTAAATTGAGGGTGTTGATACTGCAGTGTTTGAGGATCATAAGGAGAATAAAATAACAGTAATTTAAATCACTTCTTCAATTTAGAAGTGATATGAAGATGTTGAGACTATGAGTGCATGTAACTACAGAACAGCCTCAAACATATATGTATACCCTAAGGACTGAAATTCTTCCCCAAAGCCAATAAAAATCACCCCCTTTATCAAACATGGGCAATTAGAAGGTATTCGTCTAGTTAGTTTTTCTCCATATTTCTGTGAAATGTTCTCCTAGCACACTATCAGAATTCCATGAGCAAATTTTTAAATTAGAATGTTAATTAAGCTTTTGTTTTAGAAATTAATTATCACACTTCGTTGTGAAAGGTGGTCTAAATTTGCCTACATTGTGAGAAACAACAAATTTGTGTTCTGTTAAAAACCTTTTATTTTTAAGTGATCCAGGCATTCTAACAACAGTTAAGGCAGAAAAAATCCAGAGTGTCAGCTGATGCAATTCTCCTCCAGCAGAACCTGCAGAATCTCTGTTGCTTTTTCTAATTCAGCTGAATGGGACATATCTTCATCAAGTACACCAGAAACTAAAAAATTAGCTTAAAAAGTGAACAACTTATGCTCATATGATTCATTCTTGCTGGAATTATCATTCACTTGGAATGAATTATAAAAATAAATAAGGAATACAAACAGATTATCACTATAATTTTCCATTCATAAAGAAAAATTATGAAGTTCAGGGCCTAGTTGGTAGGACTGAGAGGATTGAAAATTTGATGGACATTGTGCGAAGGGGTTCAGAAGTCCAGAAATTACATGGGATTGGCATCCCAGAAAGGAAATGTTAAACTTGAACACTAAAGACATGAAGACTAGATAGACAATGTATATGTGATGAGAAAAAAAAAAAAATAGCCGATAAACAATATTTCTTTGACTTCACAAAGGATGGGGATAAACTAAGACATGTTAAGGCTTTCTAAATAGCCTCTTTAGGTTAAATAGGGATTTTTTTTTAGAAGTGAGGTTTGGTCTAGATTTCAGATTACCTATGTATAACCCCAGAATCAAAAGACTTCTCCTAAAATTTTCTACTACAGTTCTAGTTGTGGCGTAGAGTCTTATAGGAACAGAGATCTTACAGGACATAACTGATACGAACAGTGATTTAGAAAATTATAATAATTCATCCAATCTGAGAGCAGAACTTTTTAAAATATGTTCTAGTTAAGTTAAGAGAAGCAGATGATCTCCAAACCAAATCTGAGAGACCCAAAAGAGGAAAACACACATTGGTTTAAAACCTTTGCTATTCAAATCTATCAAATTGGTCCTTATACTACTGTAACGGTATTAGAAGAGTAGAAAAAGTGGGAGCTATGTTTAAGGGAAAAAAAGAGAAAAAGCGTGTCAAGGCAACTACAGGCCCAGGTGTCTTCAAAAATTTTTCATAATAGATTCAGAACAAAACTTAAATGAGAGAGGAAATACAGATAAATGGAAAATGGCATAAAAATGCCAGACTCACCTGATAATATCTGTCTTTGATAAGATTACTACATTTCCCTTGTCTAAAAATCAGTTATCTGGATTTCATTAAAGCATTTGTTGTGCAGCCACATGGGAAATTTATTAATTAAACAGGAGAAGAGGGATATGAGTATAAGAACTGGGCGGTGGGAGAGGGGCTCTCAGTGCCAAGCAGGGTCCCACAAGCTGGGCTGTGTGGTGCTGGCAGGCGTCGCTGAGGAATTGGAGAGGACCAGTCATCTAATCAGACTTACTCAGTCATGTTATTACAGACCAAAGCACAAGAAGTCAAAGTTAAATTAAATCTGTGGCAGATAGGAAGTTGGGAGACATGACCAACACAGAGGAGGATTGAAAGAAATGGGTGGCCTAGAGGATCAGGATAATAGATAAGGGATGAAATTCAAAATTATAAAGTGCCAGGTTATACATTTAGGGACTAGACAGATTTTCTGCCACAAAACTATGCCTCAGAAATTGGAAGAAACAGATGAACAAGAAAAATCTGAGCAATTTTTTTGTCAGAAAGTATTTCCAGGGCACTGGTGTGAGATGAGCAGGATATCAAGGCAAACCAAGTTCGATAGTAATGAGTGAGAGAAGGTTTTCCCAGTAATGAAAGATTTGCAGGAAACGTTCATGTTGTGGCATCAGGCATCAATAAGGACTCCTATGGAACATTTGTCTACAATGTTCAAGAAAGATTGATTGAAACTGGAATAGGTGCAGAAGAGGAGTACCAGAAGACTTGAAGGATGAAAAAACTATATTAACCAAGAAGATAAACTGAGTATTTCTATTTTCAGCATAACAAAATAAAGTTTGAGAGGAGAAATTATGCATGTTATTGATACAGCAAAGGAGTAAGTACTCAGAAGATAAAAAGATATTAAGCAGTCAGACTATTAATGAATTAGTATAAAAAGCTCACAAAAACATTTTTTATGGAAACTTCAAACAAACTCTGTAAGCATTCGAAAAGTACATCCTATGATTTTTAAGTGCAAATACCAGACACAAGAAACTGAGAAGGTCTCAGTATGAAAACATGGATATATTTTTGTGAACTGGATTATGCAACACATTTGCCAAGGCATAAGACTTCATGACCCCATAGTCGAAGATCAGCCCTATTTCAAATGTTCCTGGGCAACTATAATGCCCTGAGAGTTATGCTTTCAGGACTGCACATTCCACTGTGGAATAGCAGGTGCTTTGGTCTGGTCTGAAATAGGTTTGGGACTATAGCCAAAAGCTACTAACTTTTCCATAATGGCTGGTGTTATGATAGCTTGTCTTAGTTCTCACACCAATATTTGGCTAAAATTGTGTCTTTATGTTTGGATAGCTCACAGCACTGTTCGTTTTGTTCTGTGTTATATCCACTTACACTAGATCTTACTATTTAAATAATGAAATATTTATTCTAAAGAACGCAAGAAAAGGCTAAAATAGTTGAATTACAGAGAAATGAAAAAGAAAATGTAACTGTAAAGCTCTTGAAATTAATGCAAACTGATCAATTTTATACTATCTCATATTTAAATAAAATGTTGGAATATATTATTTAGTCTGAAATTCAGAGAGGTATGAGGGTGTTAAAGTATTCAAAGAATGTATTTCTTAAATATTTAGTTGAAAAAAATATGTAAAAGGAAAAAAGTTTTCAACACAATTTTATTTAAAAATCCAGACAGTCTCAGAGTCTTGAAGAACTGTTCATGCTTCTGCTTTTTACTGTAGATTAAAAAAAAAAAATTAAAAAAAAATCAAAATTCTATCCTGCAATTGAGGTGATTTTTTTTTACTAGTACAACTAACATAATTGATATTAAACCTCTTAACAGTTGGCTTACTGGAAAACTACATTTAAAATATTGCTCTATTTATACTGGTCCTAAAATAACCATTTGACAGGAGAGAAAATATTAACAAAACCAGTTCATGGGGAGATGGAAATGCCAGCAGGGAAAAGAAAATGGTAATATTTAAAAAAAAAAAAAAAAAAAAAAAAAAAAGGAAAGAAAAAAAACAAACAAAAAAAAAAAACAAAAAAAAAAAAAAAAAACAAAAAAAAAAAAAAAAAACAAAACAAAACACCAAAAACAACATAATCTTGATAATCTGATCATGAGGAAACAATTACTGAAGATACATCCCAGCACACTTCAGGATCTAGATCTAAATTGTGTCCTGACCTCTCTGTCTTTGTATGACAACTAAAGAAGTTCAGGAGCTGCCAAGAATCCTGATGAATTTTCAAAGTAAAGACTTTGACTTCTCTTGTGATGTTGTCTCCATGGTTAATTTTATTTTATTTCACTCACTAAATATATGAATTAAATATTTAATGAATAAAGATAAACTCATTCCTTGCTTCTATAAGGCTCAGTCCAAAATTCACTGTAGGGACAAGTCTTCTACTGATTTAAATTGTTGTCTATGTTATCAGAAGCTGAAGTTATAGTCTTACAATGCAATCACTCTGCAATTTATTATTGCATGCAGTTCTTAGTCTCAAGCCCTTGTGCTGCCAGAGAATTCACATCTGAGTTCAACAGGGGAAGTACAGCCCTGGCTCAAAGCCACTTTTGTAGCTTCTGGGGCCTTGCCTTGCTGTGCCTCAGCACCAACCAGGGTCCATACTGTGGTGTAGAGGTGACAAGGAGGCTGAGGTTTACCTGCCTATGCACTGCCATTAGAGGACATATATATTATTTCTCCTCTGGATAATTTCTAACATAGGAGACTGCCTGCTGGAGGTGTGTCCAACAGCCTCCCCGCTGAGCAGTGCTTGACCTCTTATTTTGGGCCCCTTTAAAATCAAGAGGCCACAAACTATCTGCAGCAGAGGTACATGCAGTGAGACACCTTTAGGTGTAACCACCCACTTGTTATGGAGAGAAGCCATTAAGTTCATGCTTAGCTTCCCAGGAGCCGACCAGTACAGGCACAGAGAGGCTCCAGTGCCCGATAGTGCTTGGTTGTGCTGGTCACACTGGAGGCAACCAGGCCGATGGAGGGTAGGATCTGGCCTCATCGGAAGTTCTACCAGCAAGTAGTACCTGCCCAGGCTCTGAACTCCCTGTGGCTATAGAGGAGAAAGACCCTTGATAAAGCTAAGGAGTGTAATCACTGTTATTGCTGGAGCTGGTGCTTATTTCTGATTTGTTTACCTGCACGTTTTTGTCTAAACGAAGGCAGAATATTATTTTTATGAACAGTATGCTCTCATTTGAAACTGACACTAATGAATGCAAGGCTCTTTCCCCCTCTTGTTTGTACCATCAAATTAATTAGCTCTATTGTGACATCAGTATTTTTCTCAAGTAGTTCAAGGCTTGAGCATTTTCCTTTCTTTTTCTAAAGGGCATCTTCAGTGCCCTTTATCTACCATAAGAATCATGCATCACTTGTATTTTTCACAACTAATGCTGTTTATTATAAAAACTGATTGTGATGTGAAGATTGTTATACTGTGTGGCAAATTGCCCAAACAATTACTGTAAATGCATGAGCCATAAACTGTACTGCCAAGGACACTGGTAGGTTAGCTCCTATAAAAGAAACAATTAGAGTCTGAGGTGAAAATAATAGAGATGAGATGACAGTTATTGAAAAGGCAGAACATCCAGTTTAATGTCGTAAATATAGGTTTGTGGATTACAATGATGGTTTTAAAGTGTTCATGACTTATTGAATGGAATAAAGTATTCCATACTTTAGAATGGGGCCATAATTATTATTCCTTTTTAATTGTGATGTCTGATGCATTTGTGAGCAGTTGCTGAGAACATCCCCACATTATACTGATTCTAGTTCTAAATTATCATCCTGCTCCAAGGGTTTGGGGTTTTTTTATTATTATTATTTTACTTTTTTAGCATTTTGTTGTTCAGGGTCTGTTCTGAACAATGTATTTTCTCTTGAGGAACTTGGAGTGCTTAGAGGGTTACAGCAGTAATTATTTCAGTTTCAGCCTACACACTTCACTGCTTTAAATCATCATTAGAAGTTTCATCCCTCAGCAACTCCTGCTGAGACAATCTTAAACTCCTAGAAACAATTAGATAAGAATAGCTTATCTTTATGACAATTTGTATATAAAGATATTGATAAGAATTTGCCAGAAATTAAGAGAATACATTTTTTTCTTAGAAACCATCTAAATACAGGAAAAGAGGTTTTATGATTGCTAAAGAATTTCAGTAGTTCAAACCAGATTTGGAACATATGAAGATTAGGGTGCATAAAAAAAGATGTGCACCCTACAAGAGGATGTGCTGCAATAGACTATGGCACATAGAGAGAACATAAAAGAAAACTGACAATACTGCATGAGAAAATGAAACAGTCCTCTGTTTCTTTAAGACAAGACATAGGGATAAGAGGCAATGAAATAAAATTCAAATATTAGACCCTAGGGAGAGCACTAAACAACTGGACACAGAATTATGGCTGTCCCAGAAGGCAAAGGTGCTGGGCACATAAAATCAGAACTGGGAAGGGTCTGCCCAGGGTTTGGAGGAGAGGACAAAGTGAGCAGCAGAGCAAAGGTGGCAAGGGCAGTCTGTGTCTGCAGCATGTGAAAGCTGACAGAACCCATTAGTCAGAGCAGGTGGGGAGAGACTGTAAAATGTCTCTGAAAGCAAGTTGCAAGGAAACTATGCATGCAGCTGTAACACCTTTTAGGAACATTCTCTATGTAATTTTCGGGGTTTTACATACTGTTAAGAGAAGCTGATCTTAATGTTAGGTAGGGTGTCAGAGCAGTGCTGGACTTTGATGGTGACACAGTGAAGTTCAGGGTGGTGTTGGGGAGCAGAGCTTTGGAGGTGGCTGGGCTGTGGACCTGGGCAGTAGCTGTGTCCCCAGGCTGAAATACCTGCCTCCTACCAAAACCCGATGTAGAGTCCTGGGAACTAGACCTTAGGTACAGCAGAAATTAACAGCTGCACTAATCACAGACAGGCCAGGCTGGCACAGAGCAGTGTGAGCAAGATGTGGAGCATTGCTGTCCGTGCTGACAACAAAACAGAGGACAGCTGAAACTCAGCCAGCATCATGCCTCGTTCTGGGCTTCTAATGCACACGCCTAAATTTCTACTTGTCCGTTGGCTTTACCTGAAAATATGGCCAATTTGTACCTAAAAGGATTTTGGTTTCAAATGATCTCTCCTTTTGGAGATGTCATGTTATACATGCCTGAACCGTAACATTGCTATTACGTGTCACGTGTGGCAATACCATGGCCTTCTGTTTATATGAGGTTTTTTTTAAGGAGGTCTTTAGAAAATAGAAGCACAACAAAAAAAAAAAAAAGTCAGAAACAATTATTTAAATTATATTGTTAGATTCAAAACTGATTGAGACCACACAGGTAAAGATTCAGAAGCAAAAATTGCAGGGAAAATCAACATCTATAATTGAATAGCTATGTGAAAATGAAGTAGAAATTACTAAATAGTATTTTAAAACATTATGCCAGTACAACTCCTATTAGATCCTATTAGAATGACGCTGTATGTAAATCGGAGCCCTTATTATAAATCTAGGAAAGACTGATTTTCTTATATGACCTTCAACTACCGGCAGTGTTATAGAAGGCTCAATCTAGTTCTTAGTAAATAGGTGTCACCAAACAAACAGGACTGACACTAATTAGCTCCCTTGTTGATAGTCAGGCAACAGAGGACAGAGGCAGAAAACGGCATGGCCCACTCATTATTAGAGCAGTAGGTGAGGACATTTGCTGGCTGGCACGGCAATGGAGGTTTGCACTGCAGCTGCCATTTTGAAACTAGGCTGAGAATAGAAGACTGCATTATCAGGAGGGTCAGTCAAGCAAACTTCACAAGCACCTTGCATGAAAACAGAGCCACAAAAAACCTGTACTATAATCTTTGAAATTTGAGGAAGACAATATTAACTTGTGGTATTTCTCCACCTCAAGGAAATACCCCTTAGTTTTGGTCATGTCACCTAAAAAAAGGGGCTGGCACCAGAAGAATAAAGGTGGGACTTCAAAACGACCATAAAGGACTGTCAGTAGCTTCTGCACAAGAAGAAATTAGAAGAGAAGTTTGGAAAGTGAAGTGGAAAAAGATACTCAGAATAAGCAGTATATGGTATGATGATTAATAGTATCGAGGGGGGACAATTGATCAAGAGAGCAGCTGTAAGGGATTTTGAGTGTTTTTTTCTGAAAAGATAATTCCCAGTAGGATTCAAGCAATGTTTGTAATAAACCTATTTTTATTAAGATTATTGGATTGGTGCTATCCAGGGGATTATATTTTCCAATTACTAATATTTTCATTTTTCAGTCTTAGTTTATGATTGAAGCAGGGACATAGGTGGCACAGAACAAAATGCATTGGCTTGACTTGGGATGAGAATAATCATAGCCTCAAAGCAAACAAAGTCCCAAGAAATTAGTCTTTATTTTCTAGCTCATTAAAAAAGACCTTGAGTTTTAATGGCAAAACATTAATACAATTTTTATTGTGTTTGTTTTTTTTTTTTTTTAATACAGATGTATATCTGTCCATTAGAAGATTTTAGTGCCATACAGTCTGAACCAGGAGCCCAACACCGATTTGGTGCCAGGTTCAAACCTTTAATATAGCACTGCCTATCCCCAAATCTCATAACTATAAGTGTGAAGACTATAGAAAAAAAGCATTGCAAATAAGACAGTTATACCTCAAATTAAGCTATAGCAATTATAAACAAGAACACTGCCACTTTTTTCATATAATTTTATAGCTCTGTCATGGTTGCTGTACCTTATTGCAATATCCATGCAGCAATTTTGAAAATAAACCACTTCAGAAGTCCTGTTAAACAGCTGTTTTACATGTGGATTAGTCAGAAAATTGAATAAGTCCTTTACAGAATGGCCAAGTCTTTCAGAAAGAGAGAAACTCTCTCAAAATGATCCTCCTGGCAGGGTTAGCAGGTCTAGGTTAGCAGGTCTATTGACAGCTCCATTGTGAATTAGTACTGCGGGACCCTACTATTGTGATTCTATTTCCAGGACCAAGATATTGAAAAAGAGGAAAAGGTGAATCAGGAATTACGTTTTCTGAGGACTAGGCTTGACCTAAGGTCAGAGATTATGCTTCTTAGGTTGCTATTTTTTCCGGAAGGGGCATGATCAAATATTGAAATGATTTTGTAGAAAGGAACTGGAGGTAGTGTTCCTCTGTTGTTCTCTCGCTTCTTTCTCCCACTGCTTTAAAAGATGGAAGGAGAGAAACTCTCAAGTTGTATCTGTTTTGTCTAGATCTGAGATGAAAAAGACCTTAACCAAAGTAGCTCCTGGTCGTTTTCTGGATTTCAGAGGGGAAGAACAGAGAAGAAGAAGTCTCCTCCCGGGATGTCAGAAGAGAGTGTATTTCCTAGAGGTTGACTGCGGTAGGCTGAGGCACATATGCAAGCAGGTGACAAATGCCTTAAAGAGGCCAATGGACAGATGGCAGTCAGTTGAGACTAAGACACAGAAACCACCCCTGGGGAGGAGAACAGAACAGATGACAACAAAAAAAAACCCTTTAAGAGTTGTTCTTGAGAAAGGGAAACTCTGATCTAAATCTTGGAAAGCAATTGTAAATTCAGTATCTCAATAAGATAAAATTCCCAGGTGTTATCACCACGAGAGACTTTTATAACCTTTTTTGGTTTTTTACATGCTTTGTACCACACAGCAAGAAGGCAGTTGTATGATAGATCTCAATATTTCTATCAAGAAGACATGAAATATAACCCAGAAGATTACTGGTTCAGAATTACTGAGGTAGATTTAGACACTGACAAACTCCTCAGCCCTCTAGCAACATGAAGCCATGATGCAGTCGCCATCACGGAAATGTGGTGGGATGACTCGCATGACTGGAGTGCTGCCATGGATGGCTACAAGCTCTTCAGAAGGGACGGGCAAGGTAGAAGAAGTGGAGGGGTGGCTCTGTATGTTAGAGAGACTCTTGACTCGGTAGAACTTGAAGTCAGTAACTATAAGGTTGAGTGCCTGTGGATCAGAATCAGGGGGAAGGCCAACAAGGCTGACATCGTGGTGGGAGTCTGTTATAGACCATCCAAGCAGGATAATGAGGGTGCTGAATTCTTCTACAAGCAGCTGGCATATCTCTCATAATCCCCAGCCCTTGTTCTTGTGGGAGACTTGAACCTTATAGATGTCTGCTGGGAGCTCAACACAGCAGAGAAGAGGCAGTCTAGGAGATTCCTGGAGTGTATAAAGGATAATTCCCTGCTCCAGCTGGTAAATGAGCTTACCAGGGGTGGGGCCTGCTAGACCTGCTGTTCACAAACAGAGAGGGGCTGGTGGGAGATGTAGTGGTCAGAGGCCATCTGAGGCACAGTGACCATGAAATAACAGTTTTCAATACTCAGGGATGCAAAGAGGGACATCGATAAGACTTATACCCTGGACTTCCACAGGGCAGATTTCGGCCTACTCAGAAGACTGGTCCAGAGGGTACCTTGGGAAATAGCCCTTGAGGTACAGGAGAGATGGGCATTCTTCAAGAAGCAAGTCTTGAACACACAGGAGCAAGCTGTCCCAGTGTGCCAAAAGGTGAGCTGGTGGGGAAGATGGCCAGCCCAGCTGAACAGGGAAATTATAAAAGAAATTAGGGTAAAAAAGCGAGCTTACCAATTATGGAAAATAGGGCTGGGTATTCAGGAAGAGTTTAGGAATATAATTAAGTCTTGTAGAAAGAAAATTAGAGAGACAAAGGCACAGTTTGAACTCAATATAGCCACTTCTGTTAGGGATAAAAACAAGTGCTTCTACAGATACATCAACAGCAAAAGGAGGGGCAAGGAAAACCTCCATTCTTTGTTGGACATTTGAGGGAACAGTCACTGAAGATGAGGAAAAGGCTGAGATATTTAACACCGTCATTGCCTCAGTTTTCAACACTAAGACAGGTTGTCCTCAGGACAACCGGCATCTGGAGCTGATAGTCAGAGACAGGAAGCCAAATAGCTCCCCTGTACTCCAGGAGGAAACAGTTAAAGATTTGCTGAGCCACTTGGATCCTAACAAGTCAATGGAACCAGATGGGATCCATCTTAGGGTGATGAGGGAGCTGGCAGAAGAGTTCACCAAGCCATTCTCCATAATTTACCAACAGTCCTGGCTCTCTGGGAAGGTCACAGATGATTGGAGGTTGGCAAATGTCAAGCTGATCCACAAAGCAAGCTGCAAGGAGGACCTGGGAAACTCCAGGCCTTTCAGCCTGACCTCAGAGCCTGGCAAAGTTATGGAGCAGATCATCCTGAGTGCAATCACACAGCACCTACAGGATGGACAAGGGATCAGACCCAGCCAGCACAGGTTTAGGAGGGGCAGGTCCTGTCTGACCAACCTGATCTCCTTTTATGATTAGGTGACTCGTCTGGTGGATGAGGGGAAGGCTGTGAATGTGGTCTATCTGGATTTCATCAAAGCCTTCGAAACTGACTCCCACAGCAGACTCCTGGAAAAGCTGGCAGCCCACATCTTGAACAGGGGCACTCTGTTCCAGGTTAAGAACTGGCTGCAGGGCCGGGCCCAGAGAGTGCTGGTGAATGGGGCTGCATCGAGTTGGCGGCCAGTCACAAGCGGTGTCCCTCAGGGATCAGTGCTGGGCCCAGTTCTATTTAATCTTTATTGATATTTTGGATGAGGGGACTGAGTGTAGGATTAGCAAACTTGCAGATGACACCAAGTTGGGTGGGAGTGTCGATCAACTGGAAGGCAAGAGGGCTCCTCAGAGGGACCTGGACAAGCTGGAGAGATGGTCTGATTCCAACGGGATGAGGTTCAACAAGGCCAAGTGCCGGGTCCTGCACTTTGGCCACAACAACCCCCTGCAGCGCTACAGGCTGGGGACAGAGTGGCTGGAGAGCAGCCAGGTGGAAAGGGACCTGGGAGTTTGGATTGACAGGAAGCTGAACAGGAGCCAGCAGTGTGCCCAGGTGGCCAAAAGGGCCAATGGCATCCTGGCCTGGATCAGGAACAGTGTGGCCAGCAGGACCAGGACAGCGATCCTTCCCCTGTACTCAGCACTGGTGAGGCCACACCTGGAGTGGTGTCCAGTTCTGGGCCCCTCAGTTCAGGAAAGTCATTGAGGTTGTGGAGCAGGTCTAGAGAAGAACAACCAGGCTGGTGCAGGGACTGAAGCACAAGTCCTGTGAGGAGAGGCTGAGGGAGCTGGGGTTCTTTAGCCTGGAGAAGAGGAGGCTCAGGGGAGACCTCATCACTCTTTGCAACTCCCTGAAAGGAGGTTGCAGCCAGGTGGGCATTGTTCTCTTCTCCCAGGCAATCAGCAGTAGGATGAGAGGGCATGGTCTTAAGCTCTGCCAGGGCAGGTTTAGGTTGAATATTAGGAAAAAATCTATGGAGCGCGTAATCAGACATTGGAACAGTCTGCCCAGGGAGGTGTTGGATTCACTGTCCCTGGAGGTTTTTAAGATGAGACTGGATGTGACACTTAGAGCCATGGTCTAGAAATCACAGCAGTGTTGGATCAAGCATTAGACTTGATGGTCTCTGAGGTCTTTTCCTACCTGGTTGATTCTATGATTCTGTGATTCAGGCTTGAAACATCTTGTGCTTATTGTCCAGCATCCATAAACATTGCAAGGACAACAACTGCATCGAAACAAAATGTAAATGCAAATCTACTTGGTGTACCTTAGAGCAAGGTAAAAAAAACCTGCCACCTTTACCTAGTTCACATTCAGTTGTTTAGCTCAGTGCCTGTTAGGACCGCAATTAGTAACCAACAGTAATAAATCTTCAGGTTTAGTGTATCCACTGGTTCCACAAATCAGGAGGAGAGTGGAGAAACACTCAGAAAACCAAGCCCCTATTATTCTTTGGCATATCAACTAATATTTGTTTGTGTGTGTCACTGAAGTTCCAGGGATCAAATAGCCACTTCTAACATGCTCCCATGGTGTTTAAAAGGTCTTAGCCTTTCCTTTGCCCTAAGGCAGGGACTGCATTTAGCTTACAAAATATTTATTTGCATCATTCTTTTTACCTTTAGTAGCAGAGAAGGTAGTCTACATTTTATCTTAAAAATATGATGAGCAATTAGTTCTCTAGATCTACACTGTAACTGAATCAATTGCTTTAATTTCAGATCTGTGGTGCTGGGACAGGGTCATGGCTTAAAGATCAAAATAAGCGTAAACAGCTCAAATGACACTGGTAGTGAATGCAGTGATTAAATATGGCTCCAGTGCTCTCAGTTATTATTGCACTAACTTTAAACATCTTTCCAAGACTAACATTTAGCCAGGTCAAGGTGAATGCAATGGAACAATTTTTTTTCCAACTGAACATTTGTGAGCTGAAATACCTGAATGGTGGACAGGAGAGAGTTTTGAAATGGGTATTTACAGTCTGGTTCAGTTTGCAAAATAGATACTTCCCTATACAAAAGAATCATTGAACATACTGGAGATCCGTTAGCAATATATTTCTATTTGTCCGAAGGTCCTTAACCAGCAATCTGAAAGAGTGTAGAAATAAACTCTGGTCCTATAAAAATTAACATTCCATGACAATTTTACACATGCAGAGTTCTAAAAAGTTCCGTGAGACTTCTGATGTTCATTAAATTATTTATTGCACCTATTGCAGGACCAAGCAAGTTGTTGAATTAAAAAGTTCTAAAAGTCAGTTATAATAGTGTTACACTATTGGCATATTTAAATAAGCTGATGAAATTGTAGCAGCTGAAAAGTCTTAAAAGTGTAAAGCCAAGCAATGCATGTATAATTACAAGTACTTATCATACAGCTGAGAAATAATACTCAAATTACAAAGCACTGATTTTATGTTTTTATGTGGCTTTTATAAGCTTTATAACAACCAATATTTCCCACCTATGACAGCATAGATTTCTGTTCTGTAGCACTTTTGAGAGCAATTTCTAAGGTAGATCATGGAAGTGAACGAGAAATCAGTGATCCTATTAGAGTTCCAGAGTAAATACTATGCTAAGATTGCCAGTACAGTAACAAGCTATTTTCATTTCTTGTTCCCCAAAATTTTAAAAGCTTCTTTTAAAATTTCTAATGCAAAAAATGGATGGCACATGGATAGCACAGTTCACAATCACCAAAAGCTAAAATGTGACAGGTTTTCAGTCTTCAAGTAGTCTTCAATTAGGTGACCAGAAGTACAGAAAGCATAAGTTTATTTGTCAGTGCGTGCCATTCTCATGCATATCTTCCACCTGTTTCTTTAACGTTTCTGTGATAGCATTCAAAGCCTTAAGCCATTAACTTAGATATCTATCTTTAGGATCTTTAATAAGTTTCATATTTCAAATAGTAAGTATGCCTGGATTTTGAAATATTATGATTAAACAGACAGAAAAAAAAAACATTAAGCGTAGTTTCTAGCTAAGTAGGATTGTTCCCTATAGAATATTTTTCAAGTGGTTTATCTTAGCTTATTTTAAATTACTTTGGAGAGTAAGGCTGCAGCAATTTCCTTAAAAGATAACTCTAGAGTTGCTATTAAGAAGCATTCCTAATACTCAGCCTCAAATCTACAGCTTGCTTTTACCCCACTTGTCTGAATAATATATTTTAGAGCACCTTAAATAATTTCCGTGTCCCTGATAATCATGGTATTCAAGTACCTACAGAAGTCTCTTTTTTTGTGCCAGTTCTACCTACTTCTACATCTGACAAAGACTGGCAATGACCAGGAGACAAGAGAAGGGCTGGGAACATGACGAGAGGAGTACTGTTTTTAGCTAGCTCCCTGTGAATGGATAGCTTCTCTAGCAGCTGCTCTCCTGGTAAAAACAGTGACTACAGTTACTTCCTAATAATAGCAATAAACTTTAGCCAAATCCCATATCTGTATGATGATCAGGCTGTAACTCGTGACTTAAAATGCCAGAAACAACCTTGAGATTAAATGGAGGTACACAAAGATCTGTGTTTTAACACCTTTTCTGCTCTTCTTACCCTTTCCTGATTATGGCAAACAACAATCAAAAGGAAAAGGATTAAAAAGGAACATAATTTAAATGTCCTATTTTAAATGGTCCAGCTGGGAATAATACAGTTGTTCCTCATAGCAAAGTGCGTGAGAAGCTATTTCCAAACATCTTCCTCAGAAGTCCTTGTTTTTTTTAATCACATCATGAGTTTGTGGGAAAGGCTAAGAGGAGCTGATGCAAAACTGCATTTCTCAGGGCAACCTAGGCACAGGTCTGCCATCTGCCTGGGGAAGACTGACTGAGCGTGGTGCAGTCCTGCCAAGCTGGGTCTTTGTGAACTTCCTTTGCCTCCCATCAGAAAGGGGATAAGGCAGCAGCTGAAGATCAGAACCTAATCATGCACAGAAGAAATTTTCTCACTAGCAATTGCTTTAAGACCATTCAGTATTTATGCTTTCACAGTTGGCATTGGTGGTCCACAGACAGAGGGTTTTTAATCTCTTCTTTCTCATTGTGCATTGTACACAGAGCAACTCTTGTAAGAGCCATCTCCCTATTCTGTGTTGCATTTTAAAGTGGCATCATGGAGGTAAGTGAACTGATGTGCTATTATTCAAGAAAGGTACAGTCTATCAATCACAAATAAAAGCATAGGACCAACATCAGCTGGATCACACTGATACACCTGTGGATCGGTTCAGGGTGATAGATTTGCGGGCTCAGAGGGGGATAACTCTAACAGCTATGACGTAAATACTAGCCTTCCACTTCCTTGTCAGAGGAGTCCAAATACATGTTATATCTTTTGTAGAACAATTTTCATGATTATCAGCCGTTTTCCTTGGGCTGTTGCTCTTGATCTTGACAGATGGCAACCCAGGGCAAAGCACAGAAACGTGATGCAGCTCCATCAGTGACAGAGAAAATAGTTTACATGACTTTTTCACTGCACTGTGCAGCATGATCTGCAGGAGTTTGCCTCATGCAACACCCAGCCAGTTCCTGTCTTAGATCAATGCAGGAGCCTGATGTCAATAAAAAAAACACGTGTGGTCCAAACCTGAGGACCAGGAAAGGTTCATGTTTAGAATCTATTTTCCATGTCCCGTAAGCACAAAAGTCAAACAAAAAGAGAAAAGAGTAGAGCTGATATAATTAACTTACATTTTATTTGTATATATACACATATATATGATAGAAATCAGGCCTGTTTATTGGCAAAAACATTTTCATTTCTGGTGACAGGCTTAAAATATTAAGAGACAGTTTTTCCCTCAAAGTATATTTATGACTGTATATAAGTTAAGCAAATGCTTTCAGATAGACTTAAACATCATTAATTAATTTTAACACTACTTTTCCAAACTATATTTTGTTCCTATACATCCTTTTAAGACTTTTGAAAACCACAAAAATTGTTAAAGTTTCTGAGGAAATACTTTTTGCTTTGCAAAATATATCTAGAAGTAAATACTTTATGAAATTTTAAGAGAAGACTATTTGTACATACCTAGACATGGAAGGAAAAGCAAATGCAACATGTAGTGAATAGGCAGGCTTTTAAGTCATGTGGTTCTGAGTATTTAAATATAGACAATTTTCAGCATTAATTATTTGATGCAGTGTTGCTTTTCATTGTCATTCTTTTTTTTCAGGTGGAACTTTTGAGGCTGAACTCAATTTTAATTTTATTTCTGAATAATGGCATCAGAAGCCACCTAATTGCCCTTATTTACTCAACTTTGTCCTGCGTCATGTTCTTAAGAGTAACATGATATAGTCATGTTGTGTTTCCTCAGTAACTTCCTCTGAAAGTGCATTTTATTCCTTTTACTTAACTAACCCAACTAATCCTCGTTAATGACATTTAATGAGCCACACAAGTATGCCCTAGAGTGGATCAGACTTTCCTGCTTAAAAAACATTATTCTTAAATGTCCTATTTTTTAACTGAAGAGGTAAATTGCGTATTTTAAGAGAAAGTATAAATATCTCAGAGCCAATAGTTAAAAAAAAAAAAAAGTTATTACAGGTTTCTATATTTGAGATAGAGGCCTAAATTAGTGACCTCTTAAATTATCCTTCTATTCAGATTGCTATAAAGAAATCTTTAATCTAAAATGTCCAGCTCATGGGCATGGATATGAATATTCCTTACCTGCCTCCTTGTTGTGTGAATAGAAGGTAAAAATGTTTTTACTTCTGTGTATATCTATTTGCATTGCTGCAGCCCCAAAGACAAGCTAGTTATAGTTGAGGAACCCTCACTTTGCTAAATGTTTTATAAATGCCCAGCAGAGTTTATCATCCAGACAAAAAGCAAGAGAGAAAGAGACGGGCTGGTTGAGGAGAGCTGATAAATCGGTAGCAATGTGATATGAAGGAGTTATAGCACATCAACAGCCTCACTTTGCCAGTTTTGGGGGGTTTGTTTTTCCTGCTCTTTTTTTCTAGACATCAAAGCAAAGGAGTTATAATGAGGGTCTGAAGGAGAATAATGAGGTACTTTTGCAGATTTCTGCAGGGTGTTTCTCCTCACTCAAAGGGGCAGTATGTACAAAGACACTTTGAAAAACAAGTGAGCAATGGAAGTTGGCATCTCAGTTCTTTTGAAACAAAAGTCCGTGGTGCTGACCTCATTTACACTGGTGAAAGCTGTAACTACTGTGAAGTCAATGAAGTCTCTGTAGCATAAAATTGGTCCTGGATTACAAACTGCCAAAACTCTGTTTCAGATGCCTCGGTGACCACAGAATATTCCAAAGATACTTTCAGCTCCTGTTTGCATTTACTGTAAGATCTCTGTATATCCTTCTGTGACTGAAGAGGGTCTTGAAAGTGCAAGCTAATTAACTGTTTGACAGAAGTGTAGCAGATCGCAACGTAGACAAGAATCTGACCACTTTGGTTTACATATTTTACACATACATGTGTACATGTGTCTATATGGACAAATATGCACATGCATGTACATAAACACATATATTTGTATAAACCCATTCACACACCTGCATTCGTCTTCAGCCCGATAGAGAAGACAACATTACAGTCTGATTAGAGACCAGATAATTTTACATGCAGGAGTAGACATATTATCCTTTCCAATTTTTTAAATCAGCTCTCTGTCTGATTTACACATAAATCATTTAGCATATCCTATTAAAAGAGGATCCCCCAGAAGAAAGGCTTCTACAACTTTTGCTAGCACTGTGCGTGTCACATGAAACTTTAGGGAATTAACCACTTAGGAGCCATTCAATCTTAGATGCCCAATTGTATCTAAATTTTCAGATTACTCCTGAAAGCATCTGGAAGCCCAGGGCTCGCTAAATTAAGACTCAGCTCTCCAAGTCAGTCATCTGCTCCGTGTGGGCTACCTGAACTTAGACGGGAGTCATGATGCCTGCATACACCTCTGGCATTTGATATCAGTGCCCTTCTGCAGGCTATCTCAGGCTATCTTATTTACCCAAAAGGGGTCATGTGACAGAAATCCTTCTTAAAGGACAGAAATTATGTACAAAAGCAGACTCAAATGTCAGGAGTTGACCACGCGGCACGTAAAAGCATCGTTACCTCTGCTCTGACATACTGGGATGTTCCCTGATGGAAGCATCATCATGATGGCTCCAGGGTTGGCGCAAGGGACACTTACCAGCAGAGCTTTGTAGCTCTGAATCAAACCTTGGGCTAGCCCTGGAGCTGCTCTTACACTGCAGCATTGACACAGGCACTAAGCCATATTTATTGCACACCTCTCCTCACAGGGCTCATGTGTGATTAGAGCTGGCAGAAGCTCCCAGTGCAGCAAGTCTGAATTTTGGGAAGGGAGATTCTGCACAGGGGAAACCCTGGCTGTCTCTCTCCTCCTTAATCTACCACTACTGCTGCCGTTCTGTTTCCCCTTCCCCACCAACTCAGTCCAGTGGAAGAGCATCAGGGAAATCAAACAGCACCGCCTTATTTGGAAAGAGTATAGGAACTAAAAACCCAACATGAATTCAGTTCTGGGATCTAAGTATTGCAAAGCACACTACAGATAAAACACAGATTTGGCTCTGCAGAACTCCAACTGATTCATAGCAAATGTGAGGAGCAAAGAAATTGAGAAGTAGATTTTTGCATGCAACATTGCCTTGCTCACAGAAAGGAAATAGTTAAGAAGGGTAGGAAGCCAAAATTTACCATTCCTAATTGTGTCTCTTTATATGCAATTAAATTATGAGTTAACTGCTTCCGCTTTACTCTATAATTATTATTGTCTATATTTAATTAGAACAATATATAAAAGATAAATTCTAAATATTTTTTCTTTAATATGTTACAATTTTGCCTTATAAATCATTATTCATTTCACATTTTGTGAAACAGAAGCATCAACTAGTGGCAGGGAAAAGGAATTATAAGCCTTGCAGAATAGCCCAAACACTTGCAGAAAAGTTTGTACTAGCTATTGTAATTGCAATAGGATTCTTCCTTGAGTTATCCGCTTCTTGAACCACCTCTGCCATTTCATTATTGCATGTAGAGAATGAGCTATGAAATAAATATCATGAAAAACCACCTTTCTTATGCTCTTTTTTTTTTTTTAACTTACAAAGGAAGTGAATGTGGAGTGTCTTAACTGTACAGCTACCTCTATCTCAAACAAAGCTCTCAGTGATGTCAGCTCAATTTATGTCCTACAGAGATCAAAATCATAGCCCATAATGTATAGACCCTCATACTGCTTTTCAAACTAATGGCAAGCATGCCGTTTATTAAAACCATGATCCCAACTAATCTATCTGCAGAAAACCACTGGCAGAGCATTACTGAAAATAAGTCTTGGCCAAATTTTTCATTAAAAAGAAATAAAATAGAAGAAAACAGCATAGGCAGTCTTGACTTCAACAACCACCCACAGAAAATCAGACTTAGCCAGGTATATTCTAAATTACCAAAAGTTAAGGTGTAACCTCACCTGTTTTGTGTTGTCTTTAAGCAGCCTTTAAGATGCTTATCTGTAACCTCTTTCTGGGGTTTATTATCCACCTTGGACGCAGTTTCTTTCTTGTGACAAATCAGCGCGTAATTTTTGTCATCATTGTTTGCCCAGAAGGTACCAACTGATGTCTCATACCGTATACAGAACTCCACCTTAGCTCCATCTTTCTGGTAAGGAGGCACCAAAGAAATCTTGAAGCAGAACTGATCAGTTTCATTACCACAAGAATTAGGCATGAATTCTGCGAGGATATCATAATAACTGAGCCAGTTATTCAGTGTCATTCGAACATACACCTGTTTTTCAAAGGATATATTGAGGACTCTAATAATGCCATTCATACAGGTAATCCCAGGCAGGAAGAGAATTGACTCCAACACTACTTTTTGCTCTCGTACTTTTTGCAGAAGTTCTTCTTGAGAAGGAGGTAATGTAAACAGCTGAGAGAAAAAGTATTCTTCCTGAGGGAAAACTTCATCTTCTATATCATTGTCTTGTCCTGTATTTGGAAATTCCCAGATATTGAACTCTTTAACAGATACAAGATCAAACCCAAATGCATCAGCAAATGAAACTTTTCTTGAGATGTTGGTGGGAGTATATGCCTCTTCTTCCTCTGAAGATGCAGAATTCCGCCTTCGGGGACGTGGAGAGAAACGAAGTGCAATGTCAATTTTAACATCTTCATCCTCTGAAGTGAAATCACTTACAGTGGGGACTTGTAATAAGTTAGCCTTGTTAACCTGACTAGGTTCTTCAAAAGACTCCATTGGGCTCTCTGATATAAACTGAAAGAGAACTGTACAACTAGTAGCAGCTGATATTTGAGACACTATGATTTAAAACAAGGATTAATGTTACAGTTGACATTGCAAAAGGGAGTCAGGCCTATTAATAGATGCTATGGTGTGAGAGCTATGTTGGCCTTTCTCCATCTGACAGTGTTAGGTGTTATAATTCCAGTGATACATTTCAAATATTGTATTCCCTATTTTTATGTGGCTCTATGTTCTAAGAAGAAGAACAGTATTAATAAACGAACTTATTTACGTTGTTAAATTGCACAAATAGAGCTATCTTTAGATGATCAATTTATGTTGCACAACAAATTCATCATATTGGACAAATGAGGAGCTATCAATCTCCTATTAGGATATACACTTCTCAGGTAAATAGTTCCTATACTGTAAATTATTCCTTTATATATTTTCAAATCCACTTTTACAATGTTTTCAAATATAAAAATGCAATGTCACACGCTGCCCTAACATTATACCACACTGACTCAGTATGCCAGATACTAGGACTATGCCAGCTTTTTCTAGCTAAGGATTAGCTATCACAACTTAAATCAACCAGAAAGACTATAAAACCTTGAAGTGAGTACACTGGAGCTGAACTTGTAATGCACCATTGTAAATATGGATGAATTCAACACTAGACTATGAAATCATCTAATTCTAGACTGCATTTAGCATCATCCAGCCAAACAGAGAGAAAAGCAATGGAAAGGATTAACTTATGTAGCCAACTCTGAAACACAAATCTGTACCACATAGCTATAAGCAGGAGAAAGAAACACACTGCACTTTTTAAAGTTTGTGCAGATCATCTTCACATGATATGAAATGAACAGTGTCTTCTTAATCAACTAAATCAGTTAGAATTTGGCTTTTACTTTTATGGCATTCTGTGCATGGAAAGAGTCAGTCTTTCCAGAACAAAGATCTTGAACTCAAAATGTCACCTTTTTTCCATCATATTATTTAACCTCTACTACTTCCCTTGCTTCTGTCTCAAAGGGTAACCCTACACTATAATCTTAATAGTACAGTAAAAGCTAAGAAATAAAGCAAGACTATCTTGAAATTAGCCATGCCAGAGACTCGCAGCATTAGTGGCATGATCACAGATCTCAGTGCACATTAGAATACTTTGAATCCTTCCCTCTATTGCTATGATCTCACTTATAGGTAACTTTAGCACTGACCTGGATATGTCTGTTACCAGATTAAAAGGTAAACCACATCTTACCATGAATCATCTGGTACCATCTTTTCTAATGAGGCATCCTCCCACACCATGAGATCATCTCCAGGTCTTACCAACGCTTCTCCATCTTAACCCCTCAATAGCCATCCCACCTGCTATTGTAAAAACATTCCTAATTCCCTAATATCATCACACTTTGAGAAAAAGACATATCAGGAGAGACTTAAAAAATATGTTTCTACCACAAACTACATAACCTCTACACTCTAGGGATGCTATTAATTTTGATCCAATGCTGTACAATGATGTATTTTTCAAAAAGGGCCAATGGTAAAAGCACTCAAGACTTCTTTTTTAAAGATAGATGGTAGCACTGACAGTACATGACATCCAGTCATGTATTCATGAGTGTCTAAAAAAGTAGTGAGATTTCCAGAACTTCCCCCATAGAAGAGTCCAAAGTTCTCCTTAGTGGGATACTAGAAACAGCATTTCTACCTTCTCCTGCTTATGGCTCTGCACAGAGCTGCAGAGCTGATTTGCTGCATGCATATTTTGACTTTTTACTGTGTGAATTAGGTACAGCTTGGAAAACAAGGCTTCTTGGTCAAACAGTAACTTCATTTCTTCTGTCATTATAATCTAAAAAGATATTACTGTAGTAATTACGCAAATAAGGAGAATTTATTTATAATACTGTTACCTTAATGGTTACACCTGTTTCTGTGAAAAGCTGTTTCCTTTTTTTCATTCTGTATATTTCTTACAAAAAAACTGTACAGACAAATGCAAATGGGAAGTAAATTTCCCTGGTGGACCATGGTGGGACATGGAGGTAAGAGGTACAGGCAAGAGGAGTGCTGCTGACAAACTAATCTTGGGCACATCTCAGACTAAGGCAAACTTTGAGAATTAATTTATTTCTAGTTGAAAATGGAAGGAGAAAAGCAGAAAAAGAAAACCTGAGGAGACTAGTATTGCCACTAGACTGCATGAAAATAGGTTGAGGTCTGGTTAAAGAGGGTCTTGGTCTGTTGATTATTTCTGTTTTAATTTTTCTTTTCTTAATGCTTGCTGACACCAAACAGTGATTTGTCTTGGTCCAATCCAACACTAGTTCAGTTAAGGCTGACCTTCACATTAGCTTCATTGGTTAGGTCAGACAATCCTCCCAAACTATCAAAGAAATCACTGCATGCTGTCATGCCACACCAGAGGCTGCTCAGGAAGGAAGGATATGCAGCAGGATGTTCTGAAAACAAAGACATATTCAAAGACTTTTTTTGTTTAAATCAAGTACTGTCAGTGACGTCAATTAACGCATATTATTCTGTGCATCTGTAACTGTCTTGCCATTCTCACACCTCTGTCCCGGGTGTAAAGAAACTAGTGAGCTGGCAAGCAAAGGGTTATTTGTTAGTTTAGTCTAAGTGCTACCACTGAATAACAAAATATTCAGTTTTGTCTCATTA
Organism: Pyrocephalus nanus; assembly: GCA_038380795.1. Taxonomy (NCBI): domain Eukaryota; kingdom Metazoa; phylum Chordata; class Aves; order Passeriformes; family Tyrannidae; genus Pyrocephalus; species Pyrocephalus nanus. Next base: position 1,589,171 of record CM076262.1, read on the forward strand.
TCTAGTTAGAGAAAGAGTGTGTACTTAGTCATCATGGCTAGGCTTTGCGAACGAAGATTTCAGAAGGGCTCTACCCACGCCGATGGCTAAAAAGGCCAATGGGAGATAGACAAGTCTGGTTGCAGAAGGTACAGCAGAAAGACTCCCCAGGTGATATTGACAAGACACGATTCTTTCTGCATTGTCTCTTCTCCTCGAGAGTGATCCTGTGTGTGTTCTCAAAAGCAGCAGCAGCGTTATAGATGGTGTGTCTCCAGGCCTCCCGATTGGAGGCCAGAGTAGACCAATGGTGGTGATCAATATGGCCAAGGCTGAGGGATTGTTTCAGGCAGTCCTTGTATCTCCTCTTCGGTGCTCCTCTCTTGTGGCAGCCAGTGGCAAGTTCCCCATAGAGCACGATCTTAGGGAGGTGGTAGTCCTGCATCCTGGAGACATGCCCTGCCCAGCACAGCTGTGTCCTCAGCAGATGTACTTAGTAAGGGCAAGTAAAATAGGAAACAGAAAAAAAAAAAAAAAGTTGTGTAAGAAATAAACAATATGAAAGAGAGAAAAGATTCTACCTTTGTGCAAGAAAGAAATACCAGTGGTTGTAAAGATGGAGACCAATAAGCATAGCTGGGAACAGAGGAAGACCACTCTTGTTGAAAACGATTTCCTATCCATGAGCTTCATCTTCTCCAGTGAAGAGGGATAAGGGTTTATGTCTGTTCTCCACCTGATTTAGGTCTTGTCTGGACAGCTTGCACTGAGTTAAACTTTTCATAACAGTGCACGAACTTCATCAGAAGTATATATAGAGAGAGAGTTACACCAAATCAAGCACAGTTATACATGTAAGGATAACATTAACACTGAGAATACTATAATGAAAAATTACATTTGTTCTCTGCACCTAGCAAAATGGTGCCCTAGAATACCTAAATCAGGCAACAGAGTAACTATTTCCTTTCAAAATGTAACAGTAGCAGGTAATTTTAGAACATTTTAATGGGATAACTTCTTTAATGACTTTTTTTTCTAAAGCCTCATTCCTTACTGGTTTTGAACACACCAAAATTAAGTGTTGAACCAAGATAAATGTTTTCCAAGTGTCCTTAAACACTGCTTAAGTAACAGTGGAATCAATAGGTAGAATTGAGTAGGAATGTGTAGAAGGTAAGACAGCTTTATATGGAGTAGCTCCCCTACTGAACAGCATAAGAAACATTACAGGGAAAAACATCACAGAGTTAGCAGGCTACACACAGTAGAGCAACAAAAACTAAAGTCAAATAGACCTTTAATTAACAAATACTTACCCCTGCCTATGTTTTTGTCATATCTATTATTAGCACTGACCAATTGATCTTTCTTTGCCTTAACTGAAAGGAAAGAGGCTATACCTTTCTGTCTCAACCAAAAACCAATAATGTCTTAAGCATGGACTAAAGGTAGGCAATATAAAATCTAGTTCCACTTGGCTTTCTAACAGTGGGTTCCCCAGTGCCCTAGAAAACTGCACTTCTTCAACTAATAGTATGAGATACATTAATTGCTGCACTGCTATTAAATAAATCTATTAGGATAAGGCATAACAGATTTTCACCTTGCAGAGAACACTATTCTAGCTGACTCCTGAATGGTCAAAACTGATGAACCAGAGTTAGAAGAAATATTTAGGAAAAAAAAATGGGTGGCATATTGTGAGAGGTATTTTGAAACAGTAATTCATTCTTAAAGTATGTAGAGGAAGAAAATATAGTACTTTGTTTTAACAAGACTTTCTTTCTAAATTCTATGTGACTGTAGTTAAATATCAGTAATAAATGCTGACACAGGCAAAGGCTACCCTTAGTTGTTTTCTGCTCTTAGTTACAGGTTGCATGCACTGTCAGACTTTTTAAAGAAGCTTTTTCCTATGACTGCAACTGGTCTACTCCATGACCCACAGAAAAACAAACAAACAAACAAACAAACAGATCACTCTTTAAAATTTGTGCTTGTTTTCACAATGCCAGCAGAAAAATTGCAGGCTTTCTAAATATATGTATAGAAAAAGAAACATTAGAATTACTGTAAGGGGATAGCCTGGATTCATACAATCACAGCTAAGTCACTGAAAAAACTCTCTTTAAACCTAAATTGATGACAGACAGCCAAACAGTGACAGAGGAAAAAACAACTCTTGCACAGTGAAAATACAGAACAGATTACATTACTGGAACAGAATTTACAAATACTTTGGCACCTTTATTCATCTTTTCAAGAATATTTCATTTATTGACAAATCTGCAGCATAAGATATTTAAATAATCTGAGTGATAAAGCTAGTCCCTTCTTTGCTATGGTGCTTTGTGGGAGATCTCTTTAGAGAATGTGGCAACAAAAACGCTGCTTTATTAAGGGGTGTGTGGACATTTGAAGAGGAATCTCCTTCCCCAGGTTGGAAAAGTCTGCATAGTAAGAGTAGACAGTATACTTTCTTTGCCTTTCATCCTTCTATTCAGATAAAACTGGACATTTGGCTAGTGAAAGTTGTTTTCCCTCTAATGTAAAAGCTTTGCAGACATTTCAGACAGTGACAAGAGAGTTCTCACAAAGAATAAGTATAAAACAGGGAAACTGTGTTTCTTTTTTAGAAGGAACTTTGATTTGGGAAAGAGAGATTTTCACCTTTAATAGTAAGACCCAGAGGAAAATAAAAGTTAACTCCAGAAATAATGTGGAGAAAGGAGGAACAAGCAAGAGACACAGAAGCATGGGATTAATATTTTCCTTGAAGGCATATCTGAAAAAAAAAAAATCTTGGGGATCAGGGCTTTCAGCCCTTTCAAATGTAGCTTTTTTTGTTCATCCTTTTATCTTCCATTCCCTGTAGAATCTTCCTTTACTTATGGAAAGAACTGTTTATCTGTTCAGGTATGGAGCCATTTTCAACACAATTTTTCTTCTTGCTTATGATTTGAGTTCACGTTTCATGCTTTTGACTTTTGGGCATTTACATTTAAATTTCTGAATTCTTCAGATCCATTTAATAACTTCAGTTTCCTCAGTTCCTGAAAACCAGTCCTTAAAATAGAAAACTGTAATAAGTTGTTTTCCTTAATTTAATTGGGATATTTGTAGACACTCAAAGTCTAGGTTCTGTGTCTTGTCCTTTAAATCCTCTCAGTTTACAAACTCACTACTAAAATAACAATACATAGTTGATTCTGTGTTTCTTTATTGGAGATATGAGGAAAAGAACACATAGTCCTTGTCACAGTGAGCAGCATTTGTTCCCCAGTCTACAATTGCAGTGTTCCATAAAAACACAAATCTCAGTAGAAATAACCTAATAATCTACAGCGAATCCAGTATGCTGAATTGAAATAAAACTTTTGATGTTATTATTGTAGGAACCCCTTTAGGCATGACCTGCTTACAGTTGCAGCAATAGAAATGGGATGATTGTAATAAATAGTCTAAAGTTCAAGAGCAGACATTTTAGAGCTAATCTCAATAATTTCTGCTACAATTTGGCAACTGTTCAGCTGCAAATAAGAGAGGAGAACAAACTGGATAAATAAGTCATCAGAAGGTTATGAAAAACTACCAGTAACAGAAAGATGATGGCAACTTTGTGATGTTTCTGGCAGGGAATTTCTAGTAGGGAGAGAGGAGGTCAAATGAATGCCTTCAGAAGAGGTGATTGCTGAGACCCAAGACCTAGGAAAGACAATTAATAGCTCATCATGTCATCACTAGGATTTTTGAAAAGCCAAGGCTGTTAAAATACCAGGTATGTCCCATTCATAATGATTACTGGAAAAGTGCTCTACTAAATCTTGCAAGCAAGCAGGTAACAATTCCGCTCTGGCAAAAAAGTAGTAGATAACCCATGAGAACTACAGTGTTGCATTATGAGTCTTTTTGTCTGATCTAAAAACATTGTGGCTACCAACTGAAACACGGCCTGGTGGATATGAAAGCCTGAGACAAAGCTTACAAGTGCCCAATCAAGATGATCAGTCAGGATGTGAACTTCAAGCTTGGGAGGAAAGGAATCATTTTAATTGATACTCTAGTCTCTCTCTTTGACAGAATCAGCATCTGAAGGGACAAAACAAGGGTTATTTAAAGAACTCATAAGAGTCTGAACAACAGCATCAACTTCAGCTTTGTAAGATTAAATCTTTGATGACATTACTGATGCCTCAAAACACGTCTCATTGGTGATATTTTGAATATCAAAAGTGACCCAAAAGAAGAAAGTACATACTCCTTCAAAGATTCTACCATTTTGTTTTGATTTGCTTTAGAACATATTTCAATCTATTTAATTACTTCCCTAGACTTTCATGAGATCATAGAATTATAGAAAGGTTGGGGTTGGAAGGGACCTTAAAGATCATCTAGTTCCAATCCCCCTGTCATGGGCAGGGACATCTTCCACCAGAGCAGATTGCTCGAAGCCCAGTCCCACCTGGCCTTGAACATCTATGGGTATGGAGCATCCATAACTTCTCGGGAAAACCTTTTCCAAGATGAGAAAACTGTCTATTCCTTAACAGTGTCTGACCTCAGGAGGTTGAAGGCCATGTTAAAGTTCAAGCGACAGTGGGTGCTTTGAGGGTGTCAGAGCACAGCACTCACTGGCTCTGAGTGGTACTCGCTCCCTCAAGAGGTTTCTTGGGTCAGCAGGACCAGTCACATGCACACTCAGCATGAAAGCTAGTTACACACTTGGGATCAGAGAGTTAGTATGAAAAAAGGGGAGCAAATTGTGCTTGGTTTTTTTGGTTGGTTGGTTGGGATTTTGGGTGTTTTTTTTGCTTTAATTCAATTTCACCAAGAAGAGGCAGCTATAAAATCTGATAGGAAATTTCCTTTCACACAGTACTTTCTATTAGTGCCTAAATCAAATGTTTATTGTACTAATGACAACATGTTTGACCAAATGTAGAACACAGGAACCAACATGTTGGTTTCAGTTTGTTCTGCATATCACTGGAGGGTCTAATCCTTTCACAACTCTGTCTAGCCACCATTAATTTCTCATTAATCATTATGTTTCAGTGGGGAACACTGAAGGGTGTTTTCTCAGATAATAGTGAAGTGAGAGGCTAACGTCATGGCCTGTTTATCTTCATACTTAACATAGTATAATTTTTTTTTTTCTTCAGCTAGGACTTGCACCTTGACTTTTGTAAACATAGGCAGTTCAGTTTTCATTGTTAAGAATGTTGACATAACAGAGTATAAAATAGGAATCTGAGTACGTGAGAGCAGCACATTAAAGTCCAACTTTCATTTCTTCTGCTGGTCATATTCAGGAGACCAACTATTCAACGGGCTACTTGCAGGAAAGTATCACAACACTTAAAATAAATGCTAGGTTTCATTCTGCTATAATGAGTGAAGACTTTTCCAAAAACAATGAAGGAAGTTTAGACATCTGTACCGTAGAAGAAGAAGAAGGAAAGCTGGTTCACAGTATTGCAGTCCGAATTCCCAGCTCTCACATACATGCAAAAAAGGGTCTTCCTGTGACTGTGGATGAAGGAAGATTCCTGGAAAAACCATCTCTATCTTACATAGCCTTGATTGCAAAGGCAATTCTTTCTTCCCCTACAAATAAGCTGAATTTAGCAGCTATCTACAAATATATTGAAGATAACTTTCCCTTTTATAGGAACAAAGGTCGAGGCTGGAGGAACAGTGTAAGGCATAATCTTTCACTAAATGATTGTTTCATCAAGGTGGGAAGATGTGAGGATGGCAAAGGAAACTACTGGAGTATTCACCCATCAAATTTAAATGACTTTGTTCATGGGGACTTCAGGCAACATAGAAGGTCACGAAAGCGAGGACATCAAAAGGAGCTGGAGCACTGCCTTGCTGTGAATTATTTCATGCCATGGGGACACTATCTTTTCTGCCCGGCACCAAATTGGCTTTACCAAACACCTTATTTTCTGGATCATCTGTGGAAAACGCTGCATGGTGAGAGACTGGCATTTGTGCATGAGTACCAAAAATACAATGTAAACAGTGATTTAATCACAGGAAAGTTTTTACCTCAACTACAAAGTGATAAACCACACAGCATTACTGGAGACTTGTTTTATGGATTTCCTGCCACTTCAGTTATGCAGCAGAATATTTTCTTAAATATTCAGCAGGGTTTCCCTAATTCCCTTTTATTTTCCTCTCAAAAACAGCAGCAAAGTGAAGCATTCAGGCACATCTGTAAGTACTAGAAAGTATTTGAAGTGCTGTAACTTCACAGGCAGCTTGGGACTCTGTCAAGATACAACGCATTAATATATATAGCACAGTTTTGAACTTTTGTATATGTTTAAAGACAGCAGAAGAGCTAGCTTACTCATATATGCCAGTGATTATCCATGATTATTACCTAAGTGTATTAGCTTTGAAACCATAACAATGAATACTAGTTTTAATAATTCGGCTAGCCACGCATAGATTACTTTAGTATAAAAGTAAATCCATTAGCACTGACTGCACAATTAATTTATTTTTAAATTGTCCTGTATTAATCATATTAATGTACACTACTGCTCTATTGGATTCAAATTAATACAAATAAATGTATAATTATGACTATTTATTTAAATGTGTACACCCATATATTTACTTTTATATTGTTTTGAGCAGGAAGTACCAATACATTTTTTCTTTGTCAGTTGAGAATGTCTTTGAAATGCTACTTTTCACCTTCCATACTGTTGAAAATACTGAATTATTCTTCTACTCATTTAGTATTACTCATTGGTTAGGACTCACTGGGGATTATTAATTCGGATGCATTGTATTGATCCAAAAATCTCTGTACATTTATATACCTTTAGCATTTAAGTTACATACTTGTTCTTGTTTGAATAAATATTCAGATTAATAAATATTCCAAGTGAAATAGAATTGCAATATTATCTATAATAGATTTTTAAGTTCAAATCTGGTTCTTAAATGCATGGCCACACATTAATTAACCTACTTATATGATTAGTTAATAACAGCATGACTAATTATGAGTTTACCCATTACTTAGGTATAATCAATTTAGGAAATTTTTATTTTCCAGGTAATGTCATCTATGTAAATTGCTTAAGTTATACTCTTAGTTTACATAGTCATAAGTATGTACATGGTTGCTTATATAGCTACAGAGTATCCAATGATACAAAGTGCTCAATTAAATATACTTCTAAAATGTATGCATCTATTCAGCAACATCATTGTAGCAGAAACTTTTAACCGGGGAAGTGCAGCAAGCAGTATAGTGAAAAAAACCAGCTATGATAAATTATAAAATTTCAGAAAAACTTCCTTTGAAATACTTGCTTACTGAAAATATAGATTAAGGCACTGTTGTGCCTCAGTCACAAAATTCCCTTGCATGTGGACAAAACGTAAGACCTGGACAAAGGCAGGAAATGTGGGGTGCAGGAGCTGGCTAAATGGGGATATCAGCTTGAGGAAGCAACAGAGATAACTGGAGCTGGGACAAGATGCTCAGACATGTTGATCAAGGAGCTATGAGAAGCTTAAGGAATACAGATTGTGAACTGAAGGCAATTATAACCAGATGAGAATGAAAGCTAGGGATAAGAAGAATCAGGTTTAATGAGTCACAGGTGGGAAAAGTCTCTGCCTGCTATAGTTTATGTACTGGAATGCCTGAAAAAGAATTTAATATTCATAGTTCTTTAGTTGTCAGCAGATTACTTTAAAATTACAAAGAGAACACATTACTCCTGTTTGTTCTCACTGGCTCCATTAGCTTACTTGGCGAAAGCTTATGAAGTGCACCTGAGGATATTCCTAGAATGACACAATGTCATTTGACTTCATCTTCCCTGCTAGTGAAGAGTTGGAGGAGAGTAAGTGTAACCAGACACCTTGCTTGAGCTAATGTGACCTACCACTTACCAGGTCATTCCTTTGGAAAATGAATTTTATTTTAGCAGATTAGTGACAAAGGTGGAAATGTGACATATACCAAACTTGCATGCCTCCGGATCTTTGTCACAGTTTCCTATGGGAATGCAATACTAGGAACTCTTACAAAGGAGGAAACATTCTTCTGTTCAGATGCTCAGATTTTATTTGAAGACCACTTGGAAATAGTTTTCATACCACTAGTGATACACATACCATAGCCTGAGAACTCCCATCTTAGATATTTCCACTCTGATTATGTAGCTGTCAGTACATTTTGGTGTGGTTTTGTGTTTTGGGTGTTTTTCAGTGTGTTTTTGTTTGTTTATTTGTACAGCTCCTACATACTGCACTGGAGAAGGATTCTTCTCATGTAATAAGCAACTATTTATTTTGTCCTTATCATTCAGTGTGTATCCATCACTTTTTTACTGTGCGTAATTCAAACACTGCTCAAGACCCAATCACTATTTTATTATTATCCTTCAAAACCATAATATAATTTACTTTCAAATTAACCTGAGAGATGAGAAACATCTTAAAGCACAGGCCTAAGAGCCTGAGGTCAAACGCACATGTTCACTTTGGATAGTATGTTTGTGAAATCACAAACATATTTTGTGTAATATTTTTTGTGTTCAAAGCCCAGTAACTGAGCTCCCATTGCTCTAGCTTTCAGCTCTTAGTGTTCAGAATATTTCCAAGACCCCGAGAAACGCAGACACAAGTGACCATCTGTGATAAGTTTGATTTTGGTAACTCGTCCAGAAATCCTGCAGCAGATGAAAGAGATGAATCCATCTCTTTAAGACAAGCTGCAACTGACACAATATAGACAACAGTATTCCTTCCTAAAATCCCCAACAGAATTTGAAGCAAAGAATACCCAGTATTTCCTCATTGCATGATTCCAAGTAGTCTACAAAACAGGTCTACCTTCGATATTAAATTTGGCATGACAACATCAGACTTTATCATATAATTAAAGGCAATATTTTAATGCCTTCAGTTGAGGTAAGGGCAAAGTTATAAATACACTATTTAGACAAGATGCCATTTCCCCCCCCACCAGCCTCTGAAAGCTTGACACTGGAATCTTCACAATGTTTTTTTCATTTCAGGTGAAGGTGTATGGTTAGTATGTCATTTTGCGATGAAAATGTCAAAGTACTATTTTGCTAACAACTTGAAGTAAAAATTTAAAAGCAATAAGGAACAAATCAAATTGTATATTTTACCTGAATTCCAAACTCCCAAATCCACTTACCATAGAAAAATAAATATTTTTATTATCTTGAAATATAATCCTCCAATTAAGGAAGATATTAGATTTCTGATACAGGAAATTACCACTTAATGAAAAGTCAGAAATGTTGTTGAAAAGTGAACAGATTATTACATGCTTGTACAGGAATTTCTGAGGCAGTACTTACAGCGTAAGAGACACCCTCAGAATTAAAACCAACAGTTACAGATGTCGAATTACAGAAAATCCAACAAGAACACAGTATCTAAAAACTGCACGTTGACAACATCAGCATTTTCCAACTGAAATGTATTACTGGGGTTGATAAAAATGCCAGGAAGTCAGAATTTCAGCATTTTGACTGTTGCCCTCTGTTATGTCCATAAATACAACAAAGGTCATCTTTTTACAGCAGGTGTACTTCGGGAGTCCACAGATGCAATCCCAGTCTATGACACAAGTAGCTGGGTCATAGTTCACGTATGCTCTCACAAATAAAAACTGTCAGTTGTGCTCCTTTCTGCACTAACTAAAGTTTTGAGCTATACATTTGCTAACACTTTCAATAAACTATATCTTAATGATGAGTAGTAAGAGAACTAGGCCTGAACATGAGAACCTTTTATTCACAAAGTTATACAGGTAATAATTTTAAGCAAGATCATAACACTGCCTTTGTAGTTGACTTTCACCAATTTATACAAATATTTATTCTAAAACTTTAACAAAATTTAGCTGCCTGTTAAGCACAGAAAGTTAGTATACAGTTTAATTTCTGATACATTTGCTGCCTGGCAAAACTGCTGACTCTGAGACTTGTCCTCTTTCAAATTGAAAATAACCACTCTCCAGAGGCAAAAAGCTTTGTAGAAAAAGAAGCCTCCAAGCTCCTCCAACCACTCAATCTTATGCAAACTAGCACTCACCCAAAAGTTACCCATTTTTTTTGTACTCTCTGAACAGGTCGTGGAAGACAACCTTTGGAGGCAGAAGAACACAAATATCACATCCAGTGTGCTGAGGCTAGTGTACATGGATGCAGGAGGATTTGTCAGGTTTAGGCTGTAGTGACACCATGAGGGAAAAAAAGAAAAAAGGAAACACTCAAAGCTTCTTTGAGACGTTGTGTAATTGGAAAGGAGATTATGAAAATGAAAATGCCCAAATTACATAGAAACAATACAGCATCAATATAGGACACAGATATGGCTGACTGATTTAAATGCGCCCTCCATTACCTAAATCTTTGAATTTTTGAAGTATAATTTTAACTATGATCTTCCCAGGTTGGCATAATATTATGAGTGTATGTTGAAACTATGAAACAAATTATAACATTTCTAATCTATATTATACAGCAAATAGCGATAATCACTTAAAAATTTAATTCTATCTGTGTTATTAAGGTTAGTGTCATTCTAAATGTATCATGTGGGCATGGATCAAACAAAAAAATCTTTGTACCATAAACCAAGTTTTGAACCTTTTTGCCAATACAGGTTCCTGACAAGGTGCAGACCCACATGTGAGAAATACCCTGGAAGAGGCATCTGAAGTGGCTGAAAGCCACTGTAGTAGCCATGTACCACTTTGCCTTCATGATATGTTAGCATAGATGATGTGGATGAAAGAAGTTGGAGGTCAGACTCTCCCGAGATCTTTAAGACTGTTTTAGTCTGTATTTACACTATGTTTTGGTAGGAAATTAGATATAACATCCACAAACGGCTCCTCTCTGTCTTACCTCTTACTAGTACAACTGAGGATCTGGTCAGCTGCATCAGTTATTTCATCTTTTAATCCTTCTCCAACATTTATTCTGTCCTTCTGTTCACTTTGATGTCTTTCAGTTGCATTCTGAATTTCCCACTTCATGATTTCCTGTTGCCCTACTCTATTACCTTCTTTTGTGTGGCTCAGCTAACACTGTCAAAGCAGAACTCTTAATCCCAATGTTCCCAGATCATCAGAAACAGAATGAAACTTATGACAACATACTGGAATAAGACTAAGTCTTGTGTGGGATGATGGATAGGGTTAAAATTTAGGGGAGACTAGGAATTCTAGGGTAAAATGCAGCTGCTACTGCCTGGATGGAATGTGGTCGACATGCTCCTCATACAATAATAATCTGCTCAGAAGATGGAACAGAGCGTGGAGAGAGGTGAAGACTACATGGTCTCTCTCCATCAAAATTCCAGCAGACAGGGGGAACACTGTGTTACTTCAAAGGTCACGAGACTGCACAATATCTGTCATCCAAGGGAGAATCAAGGTGTTTTGCTGCTGAGACAAGAACCATGTCGAACCCCCTCCTCAGGTGACAAGCCATGACCTTGCATCCTCCCCCCTGGCATTAGGTATGTCAAGAGAGCTTTACATCAATCAGAAATAAAAGATATTTATGACTAAAGTCACTCAAGCTCCACCTAAACATAAAAAAATAGTACAAAAGTAAGTTGGGGATAGGGGGAAAGTTGGAGAAGACTCCACTGAAACTGCTGGGGTCAGTTGACAGGCTAAGTCCATCTTCTCCTCCCAAAGGGATGTATTGGATAAGAATTATACTCTACAAGCATTGAATGCTGCTTTTAGGACTAGAGCTTGTGTTTGTGCTTGCCCTATAGTATATTAGTGCATTGCTTTGTATTGAAGATTGTGCTTGCCTAATATATCAATAGATTGCTTTAAAACATATTTTTGCAGTCAGATACTATCACCAACAACCCTTGAACCTTATTAATCTGTCACAATTTGTACTAATACAGAGTTTTATTCTGTGAACTGTTAGAGTGAGTGCTTCCAGATGCTGGCAGCTGATAACTCTTTGGCAGGGCCTGCTGAGGGGTCTTTGCACTGTTGACTGAACTCCCCCGACATGGGCAGTCAAATCACCCTCCAATCTTGTGAATCTGTAGGTGAAGGGTCTCATTACGAGATGCTGACAGACTCTCAGACAAAAGGGTCTTGACTTTCCTGGGGGCACTGACAGGCAAAAATCTAAAGCCTGACACTTTCCCATGACGCTCCTGTAAGGACAATGTAGAAAGAAGCTATAAGGCCTGATTCTGGGCAGTAGACCACAAAGTAAAACTCAGGCTTGCAGATTTCTTCCTATCATAGACCCTACTTCAGTAGTTTTGCTGTGAACCCAACAGATTTCTTAGCACCATCTATAGTAAATTTGACTCAGCCTCAAAGCTCAGTAAGCAAAGTTTCACTTAAAGGACTTGCTCCTGGGAAGTTCTTGTCTCCAGATAGAATTGTCAGCTATTCAAAATTCCTTTAGAGCTTTCAACATTTAGAATTTTTATTTAACTGTTCGAACACTCATTTTTGTAACATGTTTTCAGCCCATGGAGCTTACCTACTTGTGTGCTTTGAAGACAGTGTGTGGTTTACCCCATGCTTGTGAAGTATTAGTGTGTCTAAGCTGAAAACGAACATCTGATTAGGTAAAAATAAGACAAAGTGCCAGACCTGATGGATGTTTAAATGGTTGCCTGTCTTTAAGTGAAGGGGTAGAAAAATAATGGTGGAAACCTCAGCAGCAGAAAAAAAAATCAAATAAATCTGAACTTGAAGTGGAAAAAATAGCATATGAATAGGCTTATTTTACAGAGTATTGGTTTTGTTTTGGAGCTGGAGACATTTGCCTTTTTAAGTAGAAAGTTGCAACAGAACAGCTTTCTCACTCTTATTAGTAAGAAGATACACATCAACCTGTTTGCTGGAAAAGTGTTTCCATGCTTCCATGCTGCCCAAATACATGTAAGTGAAAGCTTTAGTAAAGATAAGATGCAACCAAGCCAGAATAAATTAAAAAAAAAAAAAAAAAAGTGCCTATGTATCAGTTTGTATATACTTACTTTTGCAACTAGAGAGGGAATAGAGGCCCACCTAACTTGTCACAGAAACTGCCTCACTCTCCATGCCCAGGAGAGCATAGTTCTGATCCAAATACCTATTCTAATGACATACCAGAATTTTGTATATGAGAAATAGAAATTTCACCCTAAATAAAGTGATTTAACATGTAATTTGAGCAGCTTGCTGTTGTAGAAGCCTATTCCACAGCAAGTCTAAAAGGAAAGGCCCATTCTGTACCAAGCAATTCAAATGCTCCAATTTTCTAGTGTTGATGTTGACAGATTGTGCTGGTTTGGGCTGAGATAGTTATCTTCTCAGTGGCTGGTATGGGGCTGTATTTTGGGTTTATGCTGAGCAGTGCTTAAACGGAGCCAGGGCCTTTTCTGCTTTTTGTGCTGCCACACTGGTGAGGAGATAAAGGATGGATGGGAAACTGGGAGGAGACACAGCTGGGACAGGTGACCCCAAATGACCAAAAGGATATTCCAGACCATATGACATCATGCTCAGTGTCTAAAGGGGAGGAAGAAAAGGAAGGTGTTTCAAGTGATGGTGTTTGTCTTCCCAAGTAACCATTACGTGTGATGAGGCCCTGCTCTCTTGGAGGTGGCTGAACATCTGTCTGCCCATGGAAAGCAGTGAATTAATTTTTTATTTTGCTTTGCTTGTGTGTGTGGCTTTTGCTTTCCCTATTAAACTGTCTTTATGTCAAGCCATAAGTTTTTTAGCTTTTACCCTTCTGATTCTATCCCTGATCCTGCTGATGGGGGAGTGGGTGAGCAGCTGTGTTGGGCTTGTTTGCTGGGTGGGGTTAAGCCATGACACAGATGTATATGTATATCTGTACTGTAAATAGATTAGACTTAGCCATATGTGCTCAGACCAGAATTATTAATAACAGAATATGAAATTCCATTTTAAAAATAAACATTTAAATCCCCTCAAAATATAATTAGAATACTGTACTGTTTCAAAAGTCAACAAATTAAAAAAAGTCCAGAAAACAATTCACAAAGAAATATCTCTATAGCCTGGGATATACAGCTCCACTATAGAAGAAAAATTATTATCCCTCTTTGCTTCACTTCCATAAAAATTCTGAAGCTATGGATCCAGTCTGTTCATGGCTTATGGAATTATTTAATAAGTCTAATACACAGGCAACATGCTGGGGTTCCTCATATGACAGTAATATATGTAAATACTAAGGACAATAAAAATATCTAAATCGTCATTTAAAGCAGCCATTAAATGAAATTGAAACAGCATATATTCCACTCTTCCCAATCCAGATATAGATTCAGCAAATAACATTAATTTTCTTTCTAACTTTGAATTTTCTAAGACTATTTTAATTACTATCCTTATGTGTAAAACCAGCAAGTAAAATTACTGAAATAAGAGAAAAGTGTAGATGAAAACCATTGGAATGAAAGGTTGTTCTAAATCTGGAGACTGAAGGAGTTTGAGAAGAGCCTGAAGACTCTTTGAAATGGATTTTTTCTGATAATAGCATCCTAAAAACTTCATTAAAATATTTTCACAGAAAACATATGTAAGCTAAACTTGATAATCCAGAAGAGTTCATACTGTTAGGAAAGCAATGTTGCACATGAATTGAATTAACAGTATGTTTTTGGTACAAGACATATTTTAAACATCTCAGTAGTAGGCTGTTGAGATTGTTTATCAAATACAGAAATGTTTGCAGATATTTGAAGTGTGTGTGTGTGTGTGTGTGTGTTCGGGTGTGCGCACAAGCACCTGTGCATATTTATGAATGCTCAAAATATCATCCCTAAATGGTTTATAATTTTGCAACGAGTTGAACAACTTCAGCTATAGGAAGTATAACTGGTGCAAAAAGCACATCAATGATGTTCCAGTATTAATAGCTGGTGTGTTTGCTGCTTTTATTCTTCCTCATATTCATGACAGAAAAACTAGATATGTACAGACAATTATCCCATTATGTTAATAGTACTAACTCAGAGATGAGATTAAAAACTGTAAATCTGTTTAATCCATGTAGCTTGTGACACAATCAAAGAAAAAAGGTAATGAGAATACAACTCACAAAGCAGAAGCACAAATAATGTCATAAAGGATACTCGATCAGTTAAAACCTCTAGATGTACATCTGATTGCTGCAGATGAAGAAATCATTGCATAAAACATCAAGCACCGGGTTCACAGACAATTCTGAAATGCAAAGCAACAAATTAAACAGCTCACAGTAAGAGTCAGAATCAATCAGGACAAAATTTATGTAATGCTTGAAAGCCTTACTAGAATTCATACAGCAATGCTTTGGTTAGTAGATCTTTTGTTAATTGAGATACAACAATACATACCAAAATTTAGTAAGAAATGGCAGATGTGCTACTAGCTGATAATTACTTTGCAAATCTGAATCAAATAATAGCTTTCTAACAATTAGAGTAATCATAGTAATTTTAAGGGTGGAGAGAACAAGGATGATATCAAGTTTGCAATATAAAAAACTGGAATTAATACTTGAATAATCTCCATCATTAATCAAGAAATAAATCCATCTTGCAAGTGGATTTCTTGAGAGCAGTTAATAACTGCCATCACACTTTCCTGAGCCTGTAATCCAAATATAGATAGAAGAATGACTGATATTAGTTGTCTAAAAGTGACAATTCCCTTCTGAATATCACCAGAACATGTGACCTGTATAATATGAAGTTTTGAAGTTAAGTGATTTTATAAGGAAATAATTCAGTAGCCAGCTTTATGACCTTTGTGTATCACAAGCATAGAGACATAAAGACTTTGGTAAACCTGTTGTATCCTACAGCAAGCTGAAAAAATAGTGCTATTTTTTGGTGTGTATTTATTTAAATTAAAAATCAAAATTTTTTTTTCTATCAGTTTCAGAGCAATTATCTGCATTCATAGTACCTTAAGATTTAAACCTCAGTTTAGAGGAAGATGCACCACGCAAGAGGTCATGCGGTATTTTCCAGACTGATCTTCCAGCTGAAGGTGTCCCCGTCTGCATTGCAAAGCTTGCAACACACAGTCAGTAAGCGCTAAACTAGATGTTGCAGGCCAGTGGCAAAGGCATATGATAACTTTAAGAATACAAACTGGAATTCCATTTGCCAAATACATATTACAGTTTACTTTTTCCCTTAATAGCCTGATCTTTAACTCATGGAAGTCAGCTCTGACTTTTGAGCCAGTGTAAAAGATTATGAAGGGCAATAGAGAACAGGCCCAATGTTCAACAGTGAATATATTGTTTTACAGATTCAGAACGTGCCCAAATGCTGTTCAAAAATCCATTGCCAATGTGCAGTCTGACAAACCCACAGAGACTAATAACTGTACATTTGGGGTATCAAACACTTCAAATAATTAGCATGGGGAAAATGTATGAAGGTGAAAGCAATGTCCTATGTCTCAGTGACCAGAAGACGTCTATTCATACAGAACGAGAACAGATGAATTAAAATCTGAAGAAAAAAAAAAAAAAGGTGCTTGCTAAACTCTTGGAATTAACAAAGCATTCTACTAGCAAAAGAAAGCAAAAACAAGTTTCCAGAATCCAGCATGCCAATGAATTGTTTCCTAGAAGGGCAGTCTGATGTAAGCATACAAGAAACAACTGGAGTGGCTAATTTTTCTAAATTTACTTCAATAGAATACTCTCACTTGAAAGACCAAAGAAGAAATATAGCCTAACACGGCCAGCAGATGTTGCTGTGAATTTATGCTGTGACTTAAATAGTACCTACCAGAGATAAATACTGAAAGAAGAAACAAAATTTTAATTCTACTGGAAAAGAGAACTTTTTTCAGAAAAAATTTCTTTTTCCTGAAAACTATTAAAGCAGCTACTTTAAAAACCAAAACTGCTCTTTTGTCTGCAGGATGGCAATAGTTTAGTATCATAAAAAAAATACCTAAGACTTGTCCACATTAGGGATTGACTCTTCCAGACTAAGTACATATGTACACCTATTGCAAAATAATGGTGTACAGGATTTACTGAAGGGTGTAAACCAATATCAACACAAAGTTTGTTCCTCTGGCTATGTGAGTGAAGATATTAGTTTCAAATATATTTCTATGAATTTTTGTGTTCTGTGATTTACAGGAGGAGACAGACTAAATGAAGAGTTTTCTGTATCTACTATGTTGAACGGTATATTTTCTTAACTAAGTGTGAGAGAGGTATCCAGCACATTTAATATATATGGCTTTTTGACAATTATATTATTTGAAACTTGAAACAAATCATCTCCATGTTCCTAAAAGTGCCAACACCGTATTTTTGAATAAAAGAAGGATTCAAAATATGTTAACCCTGTTTCGGTGCAGATCATCTCACAGCTGTTTATTATCCCAAACTCTTGGAAGTATTTCAGATCAGGTCAGAGTCTTGAAATTGTACCAAATGAGGCTGATTGATTGGAGGGGTTAGAAGAGAAAAGACATGACACAAGAACACATAAGGGAAAGAGAAGAAAGAACAGCATATGCGCTGAATGAAGGCTGATAACAAAAGAATTGCTCCCAAGTTTGTAGAATGGCAGCCAGGGAGGGTCAAGGTTGATGTGACTTTCCAGGGATCCTGAAATAAAGAGATACAGAGGACAACAGCAGCATGTAGGTATATGTTCCTCACTAAAGTTTCCCTGTATTTTATGTCATCATCCACCTTACCATGTTTCTGTCCACTTGTGGCATTTTCCTATGCCATGAATGGACTCCAGTCCTGGTTGCAGTGCATCCTTTCCCTGGCAGCTACCTTTCCACAAAGAGGCCCTGGGAAGGGGAAAAGCCCTTCCCCTTTCTCTTTCTTCTGTGTCCTTTAAGTTGTTGTCTGAGAATTTCTCTTCACTTTGGACTTGGATTTGGAAGGCAAATACGCAAGCTTGTACTGTTTGCTCTTTTTGAATATTTTGCAGTTATTATATGTATGTAAGGGAAATTAAGGGAATCAAGAACAGGACTTCTGACAAACAAGGTTTTATACAGATGGAGCCACCACACTGAGCCTGTGGCAGGGATGGAGACACTTGTTCAATGGGGAGAAGAGAGAAAATGGGGTGAAGAGGGATTGGCTCTGTCAGAAAGTCTCTCCATTGCTGAATTAGAGAGTTTACTCACTCTGGTTTATCACAGTCTCCAGCTGCCTCTCAAAAACCTTGTTCAGTCAGGAGGAAATGTGAAAAGAGAAGAGTCGCAGTGACCTGGCACAAGCAGCAGCTGAGCTACTGCATTCTCACAAAGTTCATCTCTACTTTGGGTCCATCACATCAATAGTGTGAGTCAGTGAATTGGGGACAGCTCTCAGAATTCAGAAAAAGTACAGCCTTGCAAAATGGTGATCTGCAGCTCTAAAGGAAAAGCTATATATATTAGATAACGTCACAGCCTGTCAGACCTGTGACTTTTAATTAAAGCATGTGCAATCATGCTCTTCAGTCCTCTCAGCAGTGATACTCAGCTCAAAATGAGATATTTTCAGTGGCATAAGGTTGGTTGGCAATGGGTCTGAAGGGAGGGTGCTAGGTCAATATTTCTGAGGTCCTGGTTGGGTCTGGGTGAATCAATAGCACTCTGCTATTCAAAGCTGTGCCTTATATCAGTCTTCTTTATGGAGGCAAGTGACACAAGACTGACACAAGAGACTGAGACAGAAGATGCTAACCTTTTGTGCATTGACCACATCTGAAAAAAGATACTGGGTGATGCTGCCAGTCTGTGTCAACAACAATCGAACAGCTTAATCTGAGAGTATCTTACAGAATCATAGAATTATTTGGATTTCAAGGAACCTTGAACATCATTTAGTTCCAAAATCCTTTCAAGGGCAGGAACACCTTTAACTAGACCAGATTGCTCAAAGCTCCACCCAACCTGGTCTTGAATGCTTCCAGGGAGGGGGAATGCATTTTCCTGGGCAAACTGTTCCAGTGTCTTACCACCCTCACAGCAAAGAATTTCTTCCTAATATCTAATCTAAAAATACTTTCTTTCAGTTTAAAGCCATTATCTCTTGTCCTATCACTACGTGCCCTTGTAAATAATCCCTCCCCAGCTCTTGCAGGCCCCTTTTAAGTACTGAAAGGGTGCTAGAAGGTCTGCCTGAAGCCTTCTCTTCTGTAAGCTGTACAAGCTCAACTCTCTCAGCCTGTCTTCATAGGAAGTGCTCCAGCCTTCTGAACATCTTCATGGCCCTCCTCTAAACTTGCTTCTACAGGTTCACATCCTTTTTATGCTGGGGACCCCCCTAGCTGGAAGCAGTACTTCAAGTAGGGTCTCAGCAAATCAGAGTAGAGGAGGAGAATAACCTCGCTCAACCTGATGGCCAAACTTCTTTTGATAGAGCCCAGAACACATTTGGCTTTCAAGGATACAAGTGCATATTACTGGGTCATGTCAAGCTTCTTCTCAAACAACACCTCCAAGTCCTCCCCCTCAGAACTGCTCCCAACCCATCCTCTACCCAGACTGTATTTGTGCTTGGTATTGCCCTGACAAATCCGGGAAATTGCACTTGGCTTTGCTGAACTTCATGAGGTTCATATGGGACCACATCTCAAGCCTGACAAGGTCCATCTGGATTGCATCCCTCCCCTCCAGTGTCAGCCACACCACACAGCTTGGTGTTATCCACAACTTGCTGAGGGTGCACTCAGTCTCATGTCACCAACAAAGATATTAAACAGTGCCAGGCCAAATACCAGTCCGAGGAACTTTGTTATACTGCATGGATGCAAGTTTGTTTAAACAGACGCAATTCATTATGCACGGGTGAGCTACACATGCAATATTATAACCTTTCCCTTTCGCCCAGATTTTCATATTTTCAAGTTTCCCCTTCCTTCAAACATTGGTCACCTGGTTAGAACTGTCAGTGTCCCAGGTTACACAAGGGTTCTGGTATCCACTTTTTCTTTCATCTTTTATCAAAATATGCCTTTTTCACTTTTTGGTGTTTTGCCTTTTTTTTAAAGAGACTGAATGCTAGTGATTAGTGACTCAAACATTGGACCACCTGCAGTGACAGCCCAGAGGCTGTCAGAGACTGGGCTATTGGTGCTCATGGCTCAATCAACAGTGTGCTTTGTAACAGTGTGCAGAGTGGGCACCCCGTCCAGGTGCTGCAGGTGTGCACATTTGACACCTCAGGCTACAAGCTGGGTGTTAAACAGGATAAGGAAAGGGGAAAACTCTGCAAGATGGGGTAGTGGTTTTTTTTTCTTACACAGATGATTCAGCTGTGATAATTCCCCAGGACATTCACACCAAGCCTGAAGGTATTCATCTCTTGTTGATGAGTTATAATGGATCATAGTGAACTCATAATGGATGTAAGAGACAGCTGCAACATCCTAGGAGGAGTCAGACTCGTGACTCACAGTATTACATCATCCAGTATGAAACTTCCTGCCCCAGGGGAGGTACCTGAGGCCTTCCCACTTGAACCTTAGCATATATAAGTTTTGCGGCTTCCCAGGACACCCAGGGTTTCCACTATTACCTTGGCAGATCTGGACTGCAACTACCACTTTGACAGGACTTCAAACACCACTTCGACCTACAAACACTGAAATTGCAACAACCAGGTCTAATCACTGGATCCAGTGGGTGTGTTGCAGATTCTTTGAGTCACCTGGGGGGGTCTGCAGCCGTGCTCCAACTGCCTGTGCCAGCACTGCATTCTCACTCTAGCACCACACAAGTGTCTGCTGGTATCAAATCCCAGCTATCTGCTGCTTCCTGTCAGTGCTGACTCTCCAACCATTCTTACCTGTTTTCCAGGTGTGGGGGAAGAGAACCACGTGGAATAGTGGCCTTCTTGTCTCTGTCCTGTGGCCACCTATGTTTTTTCCAGGTGGGGGAGGCTGGCTGCCATTTCAGTTTGCTCTGGTGGGTGGGACTTGAAGAGTTTCTCCTCACTGGTTGGTTTAACCCAATTTTATCAGTATTATTCTTAGCATTTCTTCTTGGTAAAGAGTTATTTTTTTCACTTATATCCGAGTGTATTTGGGCTCTCTCTCTCTCTGTACTGGAGAAACCAGGGGTATTGAATCTAAGGGAGGAAACTTCTGTTTGAAGTTCCCAAATTGTCTCAAACTGAGACAGTCAGTGAGGATTATCTTCATTGCAAACTGTAGTGGTGGGTTTCTTTGGTGATACAGTTATGAAGCTTTGGAAATAACTGAAATTCCTGTTTCCCTGGAAGGTCACTGACAGGATACCAAGGTGTGATTCTAACCTACATATGAGAGGCACTGTGTCTCATGAAGCTTTGCAGTCCCTGGATTTGGCTTTTATCATATATCTACCATAAGAATTAGCTTGCCAAAAAAGTGCTTATCAGTCTTACATTAAAGGTTAATGCTGTTGTGAAATAATTGACTAAGAGCATTACCAACACTTTTACCAAAAGCTGTGCATCTTCCTCTAAAATGCAGTATGTCCTAAAATTCTTTCCTGATGTTCCTGTTTGTCAATAAGTTAAGTACATGCTGATTTAGGAATACATTTTCTACATACTTATCTCCCATTTTTGTAATTTGCATGCCTAAATCCATGTACAATGCACTGTTAATTCACCCCATACTGTTCCCATGGAACATAATTTGTATGCTCATAAAATACCAATGTAATATCTAGAGATTAAATCCAATGGAAACAGTTTACTCTGAAATCTGGTCTTTGTTCCCTCATTTTTCCACTTCACTGATTGTTGCTTTTTTTCCAAGTACTCCTAGAGATCTCTTGCACAACCTTTCATTATGTTGCATTATTACTTTATTTGGGAAATATACTAAAAAGTGGTTTTTTATACAATCTAATTTCCCATAATTGTTGGGGTGATGTTAAGACAGTTTTTCAGGAGAGAAAATGCTAATCAATTTTATTTCAAAAACACATTGAAATTCCACATAAATTGGTGCCAGAGTGCAAATGCTTCTCAACTGGGAATGGAGAGGGAGAGAAGGGAAATATATGCCAACTCTCAATTTAATAGAAAGGATGTGAAATATATTTTATTTGAATCAAACGCTATTTAGCAACTCAAGCATCTGGAGCACATCTGATAACTTGGGTAAAATGTATTGATTTCTCTATTGATTTTCCTAATACACCTTCTCTGTGAGGGAGCTATAACTGAAAGTAGCAAGTGACTCAGCTAATGCTAGCTCTAAGTAGTTTGCAGACGTTCAGGTATGCAAGATGGGTCATTGCTAAATTCTAGAATGTGAAAGGTCCTCATCTTGGAGGCAATACATGGTATTGGTGTCTTTCTCTCTTGGCTTGCAATATTTGATTTTTTTTCCATATGAAAGTTCTAATGCTATGAATAAGTGGCTTTGTTCATAAACGAGATGTATATATGAATTGAGATACTATATAGCCTTTAAACTATTGTACATTAACTTTAACCTTAGGAAGAGGAATACAGAACCTTTTTTCTGCAGTCCAAAAGCTGATTTATAAGTTGAAATAATGCACAAGAGAACATAAAATACCTGTGGATTTCTGGTCAATTTAATTCCTGGAATAGCTCTAAAACTCTGCAATGATTATCACTCTCCCTGAGCAGTTTTATATCAACAAAGGATAGAAGGAAATTCTTGCACTCTTGAAACACCAGAACTTCTGCCATTGCGTTCAGCGAGAGCAGAATTTCTTGGGCAAAACCAAAATTTGCCACTGAACTCACAGCAAGTTTTACTTTCATAAAATCATAGAATACACTGAGTTATAAGGGATTCATCAGGATCACTGAGTCTAACTCCCAACCCTGTGCAGGACACCCCAAGAATCACACTATGTCATGATGTGACTAAGAGTGTCGTCCAAATGCTCAAGCAGTATCTTGTACTATTGGATTTAGCTTGCTTTCTTAAATTTACAGCATTGTCACCAAGTACAGCTCAGAAGTACAATTAAAAAAAAAGGCAACCTTGAGTTATGCTTACCATTATAAATATTTGCACACAGTAAGTAACACTTTTAGCAGTAGGAACCCAGACTTTAAATTTCAGCTCTGAAGGTCCAAGAATAGAGTCTGTAATGAAAAGTATTCAGGGCTCTCATGGTCCTTTAACCAGCTGTTCACAGGATTTTCTGCATGCCCTAAATGTGAAGAGGAGGGTGATACTGCTCCTCAGATGGTAAGCACCATGAAGGAAGGGGAACAGCTGGGCCAAATAGGTAAGTGGCTGCACTATAAGAACATTTTGCTACTCTTTGTGCAGACGCATCATAAAATAAGGGATCATCCTTCCCTTGTAAGCATTATACTTACTCCTAGTTTCTCTGATAGACTTTATTCAAACCTTGTTTATTGCAATAAACAGAGTGGAGAGGAACAGCCCAAACTACACCACCTTTAGCACTCTGAATTATGGCCATGGCTTCCAGATGAAACACTCATGGGGTGGCACAGACCTGATTCACCTCAAGAGTCCTCCAATTCCAGAAGTAAAAATTTACCCTGAGATTTATTCTAGTTTCTCTGGATTTGTAGCCTGTCAGAGGCAATTCCTGACTTCTGGCACCACGTTAAAAGAAACGTTGCCCCCAAGGACTCTAAAAGATATGCCCCGAGAATACACAGTTTCAAACAAACAAACAACAAATAAGAATACATATTTAGCAAAAAGTAAAATAGACAAAGAAGACGAGCTCGGCCTACTGCACCCCAGGCACCACGGGCTGTCCCGAACCTCCTCCACTCGAAACTGCGCCTGCTGTCACTGGATCAGCTGCGCAGGGAGTGGTGCATTCCCGGGGACTGCACGGGGACCTGCTCAGCGCCGCAAGTGCAGCCGCAGCAGCAGCGGCCACCCCGCGCACCTCCTCCGCTCCTGAAGGTCCTGTGTTATTCTACACAAAACAAAAAACAAACCCAACAACAAAAATTTAGAAGAAAAAAAAAAAGATTTTTCCTGTTCAATGCTGTTGAATCCTGGAATCTTTCTGCGTGCCTCTCGCACGGGCTTACCCTGGGAACAACCACCCCCCCGCCTCAGCGTTAATAAGGCGCCGAATAACTAACCACCAGGGTGGCCCTCGCCCCCTCCTCCGCCGTCCGCCACGCGGGGGCACCAGAGCGCCGCGCTTCCCATCCCCGCGCTTCCCGATCCCTTGCTCCCCGCGCTTCCAGGTCCCCTGCACCCCGCTCTTCCCGCTCCCCGCGCTTCCCGATCCCTCGCTCCCGGGCAGAGCACAGCGCTGCAGCCGTGGCGCCCGCGGGGCGCTTCCCTTCTCCGCGCGGGAGCTTCCAGGGCCGGACGGCGGGACGGGCAGGCGCAGCGATGGCCCGTCAGCCAGGAACTAGCTGGTGTTTTGAGCGAAGGGAAGAGCCGTCTGAAGGCTGTCGTGGGCGAGGCGCGTTCACTGCCCCTTCGGTCAGGTGTGAATGGAGGGTTTACCAGCGCCAAGTGTGAATGTAGCTCTTCTCTGCCCTTGTAATACTTCCTAATCTTGGCACATGGAAACAGGGCAGCAAGTCATCTACACCAGAAGAGTAACCAGACCCCCTCATCCCCTGAGTGCTGCCCTATGGTACTACTCCAGCAGAACTCCTGTCACCACAGCTACGTGAAAATAAGCATGTGTGCTTTTAAGGGCAACTTTTAGACTGCCTTTTCATCTGTCCTGGGTTATTTACATTGTATTCACCAATCACAATGGTGTCAAAGACCCCAAAACTCTGTGTTGCTCTACATGGATCCAACTTCGAGGCTGCCCAGAATCACAATAGCAGAAAAAAAACATTCAAGCTCAGCCATATCTTAGTGACCGTATATGATATTTTGCCACTGTTACATCTATAACTTACAAGTCTTGGTCAGGCCCTGACTCCTCTGAGCCAAATGCTGGACAAACAAAGCCTTACTCGGTGCCCATGAAAGCAGTGGAGGTTGGCCAGGCCCCATGGGGAGTGCTCCAGGCCTGAAGAGCTTACAAGTCTGGAAAGACAAAACAAACAATGACAGACATAACAGGCATGCAGGCAGCTGCCTTGGCCCTGACCCTGCCATTTTTTCTGATCTAGTTTAACCCTGTCTGAGAGGGTGCACGATCTGGACTCTTATTTTAAATGCAAATCTTGCTACTTACTAATCCAGAGAAGCTGAATATACTTTCTTTCTATATATTCTAAGTAGCCTTTGAAAGCATTATCAGTATTAAATATGTTTTCGTATATTTAAACCATCAACAGAAAATAACCAATAAAATATAGTTTTCCTGTATTTAATTAATGTCTTTTTAAAATTAGGTTTTTTCTTTTAATAATTATGTTTCTCTTTTCTCTCCGCTTTTGTTTTCCTCAGCCCTTCGTATTCTGTATCCATTATTCCCTGTTTTATGCACCATTTCCTATTTCAGGTTTCTGTCTTGTGTATTTCTCTTTACTCATGTATAGTCCCACTAGGTATCAATGAAACTATTCACATGCTTAATTTAACACAGAGAAAAAAAAGTAATATTATTATTTTGCTTTTTATGCAACTGTTAATCCTTTTCCTTGTTTCTATACATCTTCTATATGTTTTGACTTAGACTCTAAGGCAGTGGTTCCCAAGTCATTATCTTTTCTGTGGGATTTTAGGTCCCCAACCTTCAGCCACACTGACCATTTCTGGAGTACAAGAATCTATTTTGCCTTGCTAAATCTTCATTTCCAGGTCCAGTAAACATGCCTCAGTCTAGCCTTCCAACCATGCCCTACCCCAGATCCTGCTACTTACATTCCAACAGAAGCCCTCTGTACTCCTTTATTCCTTTGCCCACCAAGGCAGCCTTAGCCAATTCACCTTGCCCATGCCAGGTCCCTGCCTTTTACCTGCCTCCAGAGCTTCACAGAATCCCCAAAGACAGATCTTCCCCCTGCACAACCAACCACCTTCCTTGTCGAGGAGTTATCTCCTGTCTGGACATCCCCTTGCTACACAAGCTCCATGTCTCTCTGTCCTTACTGGTTCACACTAATTGTTACAGACTTACAGGAAAGAGGTCTTTCTCAGATGAGAAGATGCAAAGCAGGAAATGGTATGGAGGGAGAAGAAATGGGGTTGACAGAAAGTGAACTGGATGGAATATTCCTGAGGGTTTTGAGCTTCCCTCAGCCCTGCTTCGTGTTGGTAGCATCCCTGACAGCTTGACATCTAAACTGAGCTGAATTTTTTGGATTGTAAAGATAAAAGTGCCATACTTTTCTCCCTTTTTATTTAGCCAAATTCTAAATGTCAATAAGTTTGCTGAGCCTGATTTCAGAAAATCGTTCAGGTTATCCTCCATACCTGCAGTTCTCCTCTGTCCTCAGAACAATGAGACTGTCAAAAAGAAGAAACTTTCAGGTTAGTCATCACATTTTGAGCACCTGAGGTTTTTTCCCTCCTCTATCAGACTGTTTCCAGGAAGACTTCTAAGGTCTTTCCTTGGACAAATCTTTCCTTGGAAGTGGCATTTTGTGGATCATCACATACCTCTCAGCTGAGCAAAGTAACTCCTTTATATGTCTCATTTTAAGAGAGTCTAAGGCAGTGAATTAGACTCCTTTTGTACTTACATATTTGCCTAATTTTTTGTATGTTGCTGAATTGAAAGTATCAACATGGTTTGGAAGAGATGTTTGGTATATCTACATGCCTCCTACCAGCAAATCTACCAGCAAATTAGGAAGGCTTCATATTAACTGTTGCTGCAAAAATGAAGCTGCCTTTCCCCAGACCTTGATAATTTTTCTGCAGATGGCATGACAATGGGACTTAGTAACATTCCTTACCCCTCTACTTCAAGCACATTCTTTACTTTACAGAGCACCAGGTTGTTTTTTTCAAATGTTCCTTGGGAGGTATTCAGGATCCCCACCTTCAAACTTGAACTTCAAAGTTGAGCAGTATGTTTAGTGCCCATCTTCTCAGCATATTTTTCATGAACAAATTATAAACATTTCAAGCAAAGTGCACTTATTACAAGTTTGTTTGCCAAGTACTGCTGCCTCCCTTCCAAGTTCCAGCTACGTCAAAGCATCTGGTTTACAAACAGGTTCCTCCCCTCAGCTGGTACATGGATGCCAGGGCACAGAGGCTTATCACTAATGAAGGAGTTCACCAGATGAAAGGGGAAAATGCTGTGGGAGTCACTTGACAGACTCTGGCTTGTCACAAAATGTGTGGGTATGTTGTAGTCACTAAGCAGATGAATGAAGTGATGTGCAGGAGGAGTTATTTCCCCGAGTTCTTCCAGAGCCTGATCTAAAATTCCCTGAGGTCAATAGATTTCTTTTGATTTCTATGGGCTTTACATTGGACTTTCAGGTGATTACTTATTCTAATCATGACACACAGCCTACCCTGGAGTTTGTCTTCTTTAGAGGAGTCTGAGGTCATCTGAAATTCTTGAGTATTTGCAACTTAGCTTACAAAAAAAAAAAAAAAAGTTGCTACATTCTCCCATGACTCTACTCCTAAATCATATTTTCTTGTGTTTTGCAGAAGATTTTATAATATCTGTGCTATTTTTAGGGGCTTTCACCCTAATTTATAGTGGTATGTCGAACATAGGCTTTGTTCAAAAGAGCTAATCTTGTCTAGGTAATAGTGCTGGTAGAATTTTTTCAGAAATCTTTTTTTCCATTCCTTCTGGTTATAATAAACTTTATAATATACCATAATATGTATAGCTTGTCTTTAAATAATTCATTACATAATGAAATATATATATATATCCAACTATGTAATTTCCTTCATAATTTCATAGCTCTGCATGAGATTGAGACCTGATCCTATGCCATACTGTACACTGTCTTTCCCTTTCTTTCTTATGAGGAAGGAACACTGAGTCTTGAAGTAGTGATGAAGATTCCAGTGTCAGAATTATCCATCTAAATGGAACTAAGTGGAACTAAGCTTTCAATATTGCAGAAAATCTCCTAACTTTTTGCTATCTGTTATCAAAATGGTAAACTGTGCTTGCTCACTTGTGTAGGTCTTTATTCCCCAAGCACTGGACAAATTATCAGGTGTATTAATCACAGTCAGTGTCTTGTAGCCTGAATATTTTGTGAACTGGATGGGCCTGTCCCTGTCTTTTGTTCATGTATGCGAAACAAAAGGGCAACAGGAGCCTTCCTCAGATCTTAAGAATCTCTTGCAAATGCCAAGACAATGGCAAATGCAGTATTTGCAGAAAAGAGAAGGGTTTTTCCGTGTGGCCCTAGCTGCACAGCATGTCAGCTTTGGGTACACCTGCACTGCTGTGTTAGCTCAACACTCTGGTCCATGCGGGAGCTCACTCTGCACAGCTTACATGCTGGCTTGAGCTCTGGGTCTAGTTTGTATCATCCAGCTGGATACTAGGCCATGGAGCCGATTGTGTTCCTCATGGGAGTCTCTAATACAATATCTGTGTATAAAATTCTGGCTAAGTACTCAGAAATTTTAGCAGTCATCCTTATTATTCCAAGTCCAAAATTTAAAAAGCAGAGAAATAATAATGCTGCACCATTAAGGCATATTGATAAGTAGAACAAAAAGTGGAGTGGAGCAAAGAAGTGGTTTGGACACATTTGAAAGTAACAGTGCTTCAATCTAACATTAAGACGCTGAAAAGAGTGAAAGTAGCATGCTACTAGAAGAAACTCCTGATTCTCAAATTTGTGTTTATTGTTAGCTTTTCGTTTCAGTGGTAGGGAAACCAGCGCAAGGGCTGCCTGAACACAGGACCTGCCATCTGCCTGGGCAGCAGTCATACATAACTTTTCAAACACAGACCATTCTATGTGCTACCTAATCCTGTGAGGATGTGCACAAAACCCGGCCCATCTCCCTTTGAGCTGCCTTTCAGCTCCAAGTATTGCCAGAAAAAGAATCTTCTGTTTATTCTGTTATGTTTTTCATTATGAAGCTTACGTATTGTCTACTTTTCTTGTTCTTGTACTGGAAATAGTGAATTATTGGTCATGGTTCTATGTGACCTGGTTCTGATGTTCTTAGTCTAGCTGCTGTATTTTTGTTACACAGTATTTCAGGTACATCACTCTTTTGGAAAAGTACATTTCCTTTGTGAAAGAACTTCTATTGTGTGCATGTTTTTCACAATATATATGTATGGTGCCTGCTGCAAATGATTGTCTGCTGTATACATAAAAATAAGGTGTTTTAATCATGATGTGCCCATCATTCTTGCTAGGCAATTTACAGTAAATCTTTTAAAATGTTTAAAAAAAAGAAAAAAAAGGAAGCACAGGTATTCCTGGAAATTTTCTATTCAAGGAAGTAAAAAAACAAAGCTCAGTCTTATTCAGTACTGCCTGTTGGAGAAAAGAAAATCCAAGTGTGTACTTTTCTCTTCCGTGTTTTCTGAAGCTTATCAAATGTAGGCGTTTCATATCAATGGGAGGAATAAAATGACAGAATTAAATGCCTTCCAAATTTTCCTGGATCTTAGCAGCCAAATCTTAGAGCCATCTTGAGCTGACTTCCACTGATTAAGAGCGGCAAAAGGAAGGAGGAAGTCTACAATTAAAAGTAGCCAGAACCCAAGTGATGATGTGATGATTTACAAGTCACAACCAAAACTTGCAGAAACAAATGGGAAATGTCTGTGATCTGATGAATTTCAGTATGACATTTTCCACCTCTGAACCACTAAAAACTTTTCAAAAGTCCAGATTAAACTGAGAGGAAAGGGATTAGTTTCCCTCAGAAAGGTTACTTAGTGCACACAGGCAATTTTGACTTGTGATGAAGGCTCTCACTGCCTTAGGAATGTAAGAGGTTGGCTCAAGATGTCTTGATATCAGATAGTAATTGTGTGATTTATGACCTCTGTCATAAAACATCCAAGAGATCAAAGGCCAAAATAATGTTGGTTCATTTTATGTTGATTTTGTTCAATGCTGGTAAAAAATGGGACTTGGAGTTTTTTCTTGCTAGAGGTCCTTTTGTTGTTGTTGTTTTTCTAAGTGCAATAAGCTGACTATTGCTTAATAGGTGTAATTTTCATTATTTATCCTCGAATTCATCTTCCACCCATAACATACACCTAAGAATGGACACTTGGTATCTTGAAGGCAATTCCTACATTTTCTAAAAACACACATAAAAATATATTTTAGATTTGGGGTACAGAACAGTCTTTTATTAAATATAATCTTAAAATTTTTTCTTCTTTGTACCTCTTTGAAGTCAGTGATGAACCATTAATTGATTTCCTGCAGGGTCATTTACAAAAATGGTGTAAAGTGGCAGGTATATTTTATTTCTCCACAGTTTGGTTCATTTAATACCACAAAGTTTTCTGTTGTAATAGTACAGGTATTCTTTTCTGTAGGGAGGTGTATGAAAAGTATCATCAACACAGAAATTCAAGGAGTTTAGGTAAGAATAAATGAATTCCCCAAGTTGGAATTTTGACAAGATACCAAAATCAATATCACCTCTTCCTTAAATGAGTGCAGTGAGGATAAATTATAGGGTAAATGCTCAGTACTTCACATTCTGTGTGTCATTGGAAAGAGATGGCACTTTCGCATCAGCATGTCTTCTGGCACTGGACACAGCATTGGATCAATACTGACACAAGAACAGGAATGTCACCTGCCAGGATCTTTACAGCTTGTCTGGTAAAAAAAAAAATTAAATAAGTTGGTTAAAGCCCAGGAACAGGTCTCAGAAAGCTTTTGTTCCCTTCCCAGACAAGTCCCAGAATTCCTCTTTGATCTTGGGCACTCTTTGTTTCTCAATTTGTCATCTATATAACACAAATAATAATAGTTTCTGAATTCACAGGATTTCTGAGTGACTCAACTCATTAACTGCTATACATATATATTTTTTTTTTTTTTTTTGCTGGCAAGTAATATGAAAGACCCTAGTTTTACTTATAAAGTTATTAGGGCTTGATACACTAGTATATAGTTAACAAACTGGTCTAAAGTTCCTAAAGCAACTTCCAGTGCCACCATAACTATAGTTTCTCTGGAGCTTCCCTTTGTTGTTGTTTCTTTTGGTTGGTGTTTTTTGGTTGGTTGGTTGGTTTTTGTTTTTTTTGGGTTTTGTTTGTTTGTTCTTGTTTTTTGTTTTGTTTTGTGGTTTTCGTGGGTTTTTTTGTTTTGTTTTGTTTTGTTTAGGACTTTTCTTTTTTTTTTTTTATAGAGTAGTATCTCCTAAAAGCCTTGTTCTGAAAATTATATGCTACCAGTAAGAACTCCCATCATTCTTGAGACTCACAGACTTTGTACAGATACATTTGGAGGCATCTGTTTTGATGGCTGCAAGGTCCCAAAACTCAGTATCTCAGCCTGGTCTTTTCAAAGTTTTGCAGAAGATAAAGCTAGAAGTACTATTGTATAGAGCAAGCTGTTAGAGCTGCCTACATTAATTCTTGTTTGAGCTACAAACTATTTTTTAGAAAAACATTTAAAGATTTCTACTGAGAAGGTGTCTGCCACATACCAAGGGAAGGTGCTCACTCCAGTTGGCAAAAATATGCATCTTTATTTCTAGCATGAATTTGTCCAGATTTTCTATTTTACCTCCTTATGTTATTGCTATTTTCATGTATTTGATAGATTTAAGAGTCCATAATCAAACCTGTAGAATTCCCCATGGTAACGGCTTAGAGGTTAGGTCCAAATCAATCTTTAGTATTTTCAACTGATAAACTAAGCAGATTGAGCTCTTTGAATCTTTTACCCTGAAACATGATTAACAGTCCCCAAGTCATGCTTGTGACTCCCCTCTGAACTTCTTCAACAATATTCCTGAACCATGGACCCCAGAACTGGACAAAATATTACAGTAATGATTTCATCAGTGCTAAATACAACAGTAGCATAATAACTCTTGACACCTATCTTCATTCATTATTCCTCTGATGCCTATTTATTAATCTCATATTAGACATTTTGTGCACTGTGTCACATTTGGAAATTATACCCAGATGACTATGAACTCTGATCCCCAACTCCTTTTGAGAACCATTGCTTCCCAAAACTGAGAATTCACTCTGTTAAATACAGGCTGAAATGCTAGTTTTTAGATTTTTAGCTATGTTAAAAATATTTGCCATAGTAATCTGTTTGCAAGTGATTTGATTACCTGCTGTTGGTAATGACCATTCCCCCAGTAACTGTTTTATTTTCAAATGTGGGCACTGACAGCCCAGCTCTGATTGTTCACCTGGTCTTTAATTTTCGGCGGATGGAGGAAGATTCTTTCATAACATATTCCCATGAGCATGATATAATTCTCAGGCACAACTCGGTAAGATGCATTTCTCAATCCCACAGAGATGAGTAAGGAAGGTGATCACCTTCTTTCCACCAGTTATAAATTTGGACATGGCCATTGATAAGAAAGACCTTTCAAAGTAAAGGTACTCAATATCCTCTTTTGGTATTGAACATGACAGTTCAGGAACTTGTGTGAAAATGAATTGTCTTTCCTTTGTCCTACATTAACCTGATACTGATACTGTATATATGTATTATGGCAGCATATACGGAGACTGGGTAAAATAGATTTAAATTTGCTTTGCAATTCTAAAAATTCCAATTAAACCTCCTCAAACTATATTTTTTCTGCAAAGTAAGCTACATAATATCAGTGTCAGAGAAAGCACTAGTCCTCCTGAATCCCAGCTATTGCTTAGAACATCCTTTCTCATCTCTCAGCCAAAGAAATTCATAATATGATGAGTCTTAGTTGAAAAATAACTGTAAAATGTACAGATCTGTTAAAAAACACATAGGATGCAAGATTTGGTTGAAAGAAAAGTATTTAGCCAAAGATGATATTTGAGCAAGTCCTTCACAAAATTACAGATTTTATACCCAGTCTCATCTTTAAAGTAAGCAGACTGTAGATAATCTCAAGATTTCAGTGATTCACTACCTCTCCAACTTGTCTCAAATAAAGCATTAAGTAATGAGAAGTGAAAGAAACCTTCAGTGGGCAGAAAAGGGTAATTTCATTGTACTTCCTTCTAGAAATACTGCATATATGATATATGCTCCTTTATTTCTAGTTTGTAATGCTTATTTTCTTCAGTGTTATTCAGATTTATTTATTATATATGTATTATTGTGTATATTTGCATGTGTATGTATGTATATTGCACATATACATATTGTACATATGTAAATATATTTATTATTGTCCCTTTTTTGGGGGGATAAACAATGAAGATTTTGCAAAAAGTTTCATAGAGGTGCATATTTGCTCCTCTTCAAAAATATGCTCAGAGGAAATGTTGGAGGTGTTTTCAGAACTAGTTACAGTTTCTTCTTAGTCAGTCTTGTCTTGCCTTGTTCCTCAGCTGAAGTCACAATAAAAAGTTTGCTAACTCTATATGATTGTAGTTTAGGATGCTGGCTTTGGCCTCTAAGGGACTATATTCAGGCCAGAAATCATCAAAATAAAGATACAGTTCATCTTCCTTCTGAATTTCCCAACTTTTCTTTTGATTACCATGCTTTTTTGGACAAGACAGAAAGTAGTGGGAAGGAGCTCCTCTGATTTTACACCGTTTGACAGTTCCCTTCCGCCAGGGGAATTTTTGCACTGGCATCTCTAACCAGATTCCAAGTTTCTTTACTGTTCAAAGACTGCAAAATAGCTGGGTCAAGGGGCAGAGACTGTGTCCGAATTTATTTTGCTTAAGCTTGAGGTCTGGTTTTGCTTAGCTAACTAGATCTCATTACACCATAGCCATGTAGCTACGCTTTGCAAAGTTTTCCTTGGCCACAGAGATCACTCGAGCTAGTTCAAATGAAGCTTTTTGCACTCAGCACTCTTAATTATTATGAGAATGAGGGGTAGAAAGGAAATAATTGTAAATTTCTTTAATACTTGTAATCTTAGTTTGTGAGGAACATCCCTTTGTTTTACCAGAGAGGCTAGATCCTTCATTTCTTTGCAAAAGTTTCCTCTCATCTGCAGTGTTACAGAGAAGTCAAATACAAAAACAAAAGTACTACTGCTACACAAATATTTTGTGGACTACCAAACCCTGTAAATTTTATGTCTTAGACTACTGTTTAACAAAACAAACTAAATACTTGCAAATGTTCTGTCAGTACTTTTATACTTTTGTTTTCCCACTTGCTTCGGCACATTAATAGAAGATCAAGAATAATTACAAAACAGAATCCAGCTAAGCTTTGAACCCAGAATTTTTCCATGCTGTAGTAAAATGATACATGCCACATGAATTAGTGGAAGAGTGTTTCTGAGTCATAGGATGTGTACCTTCAACTGCTATGGCTACATCTCTTCACTGGCTACAAATTACTGTTGTCTTCAAATTGTGCTGCAAGATCCATTGTAAACTAACTGAAATACACTTTTTACAGTAGAATCCTCAACTTGCAAGTGTTAACTGCTATTGACATAGAAATCTTAAATACTCATAATAGTAACACATTACTTTTGGAAATATTAATTTTCTGTTTATGAATACATATTCCTACATGAAATACAATATGGCAGTGTTCCTGAAATTTTAAACTGCCTGAAAGAGCCACCATAAGGAATAGTATGTATGGTGCCATTTATCGTCATGGGGTGTAAAGTACCTGGTGATGACAATTCTAACTCAACACTGCTCATAGATTAGAAAGTCAGACCTGGCTTTTGTGATCATGGAGCCTTAAAACCTACATCTACCACCTAGGCTATGCAATTTTCCTGAATGAATTTTTATTTTATATTAGTATATTCCTAGGAAAATTTCCATGCTTGTTTTAAAAATTGATTGTGATGGAGAATCCCTGACAGCATGTAAGAAATTATTTGGTTATTGTCTCACTGTCCAGAATGATCTTTTTGTTAAAAATGTCCCTCTGCACTGTAGTCTGAATTTGTCTCACTGCGGATGCCATCCTTTGGAATCTTTTACACATTGTCTGCTATAGTGAAGACCTCACTATTATCATAATATATTCTAGATATTGGAATACATGGTTTTTAAAATTGTTTGAATTCTTGATCCTCTTCCTTTAGCCTTTTCCAGGTTTTAACCATCTCTCTACAAGGGCAGACACATTCCTTCCTTGAACTGAGGTTTTTGTTTGGTTGATCATCTGTCCTGATCCCTAAGGCTTTTTAAAAGTCCTGGGTTTTTTTTTCCAAAATGTGCTATTTGTCTCAGACTCAGCTCCTCCCAGCAAATATTCTCTGCACATTTTGTATTCCTTTTTCCCATCTATCACTTTAGACTGTATTTCATTAATTGTTTGGGATTGATATCAGATTGACAAGCCTGTCCATGCTGTCCTGTTTACCACTTGGAAATACAGTTAGAGCTTTTGCATTCTTCCATTCTTTTGGAACTTCATTTGTTTTCCCAGATTTATTGGAAATCCATATTAATGCTAAAGCAAACCCCCATCCCACCCTTTTAAGGCTCTTGAATATTAATTATCTATGTCTATTTATTTAAAAATCTCCAGCTCTTGTAACTGCTGTTTAGTGTCCTCTTTTGTTGCTTGAAAACTGAAACTGTTTATTGATCATTTGCTATGATCGAATAATTCTGTTTTATCTTTATGATTTTTAGTTTTGTGATCACATTTTCTATATATGACACTGTTCCTCAATTCTGTTTTATGATGGATGCAACTCTCTAAGTTAGGAAATTATTACTGGCAAGAGTAACCCTCTCTTTAGATTCTAATGCATTTTTTTAGAAAGGGCAGTGTTGAATGCTATTTTATTAAGCTTGTGTTGATCTTCCTAGTTTTAAGACAATCTTTCTTCCTTCAGTGCTATAGATGGATTCTTAAAGTACTGCCAAACAGCATGATTTGATATTCTGCAGTGGGCAACCCCTTTTCCTCCATGAGGACATTCATATATTAGTGTTTGCAGTTTGTCACAACTTGAAAATTATGATGCCACTCTTCTACTCAGTGGGTGGTTATAGCACATATTAGCCAAACTAAGTCTTCAGTTTTGAAGGCTAGTTGGTCTCATTTCCTATCCTCAACTTAAAGACACTGAGGGGATTCAGAGGATCAACATGAATATCCTGTCTCATCTAACAGTTTTAGAAACCTAAAGCCATCATGTCATTCATAAGTTGCTAATGAAGTGCATTGTTTGATTACATTCTTACTTCTGCTTACCTGCTCTATGTTTTTTCTAAGGAGGTTTTAACATTCATTTTAGTAATCCAATCATAAATATACATTAACATCAGCTTTTGAGACAACTAAGACAAACTCATTTAATAAATGAATGGTATCAATTTCACTTGTTTTAGCATTCAGGCCCCTGACACTGAAGTACAGTACTGAATTTGATCTTTTATGTTGCTGTGAGTACCTGAATTTTATTCAAAATGAGTGTATCTGTTCTGGTATGAAGGTTAATCCACTACTGAAATATCATAGATAGTTGCTTACATATCTATTGGTATCAGTGTGGGTAGAGAGAGTTACGTGCTAAGGACAGTGCAGAAACTGTTCAGGGTTGGTTTTGATGGCGAAGTAGTATTTTAAAGTTTCTCCACAGGATTTGAAGTCCTTTTAAACATGCCTGTCCAAAAGTAAGTTAAAGCTTAATTTTGAAGAAAAAAAAATACTTTCTAGCTTTCTATTTTTTGAAATGCCAAACTATTGTCCTGCTTCTAGACTACAGTTGCACATTTTAAGTAGCCTGTAATACACAAACTACTATGACACGAATTGAGTTTTGTGTCAGTATAAAGAATACAAGAAGTGCCTTACTGATTTATTGTTACTATTTATTGAAGACCTTTTAATTTTATTTTTTTTGTCTCCATATGCTTTGTAGTTAGCTTGTCATAGTCAAAATGAAAACAGCAATCTTTCTGTAGATTTCTAGTAATGCTTGCATTGGTAAGTTTTTACATAATACTTGTATTAGGCCCAGACCAGCCACCATTAAAATCCATGAATAAACTAGCAGTTATCTCCTAGAATAATCCCTCTTAAACCTTTATTACAGCAAGTAGCACCAGTTCACCTGTTATATTAAATTCAATAAATTACTGTAAGAAGTATGCAGACATATCTGCTGTATAGGTAATTCTTCAAATGGGCACTTACTGCTTTTCCCTTCTTCCACATATATCTGGAGTAGGTTCAAAATAAAGGTTTTCTGTGCATCCATGCAGTGCAGCATGGTGCTGCAGTGGTAGATTTTCAATAAAGAAGAATGCCAGAATTTTATGTGTGTAGATTGAAAGATTTGTAAGAAGTCAGCATCTATTTAAACACTTTTCAAGACCAA
Source organism: Pyrocephalus nanus (assembly GCA_038380795.1). Lineage (NCBI taxonomy): Eukaryota > Metazoa > Chordata > Aves > Passeriformes > Tyrannidae > Pyrocephalus > Pyrocephalus nanus. The sequence goes on from CM076262.1 coordinate 1,626,482, forward strand.
ATTTTCAACAGTCAGCTGATCCCTTTGATAATCTGGTTTCTTTAACTGGTGCGGACTTCTTTTTAAAAGTGGTGACTTGTGAAAGTCTGACACATAAAAGACACTCATGGATGGAAGAATCATTCCTTTGAAGATAAAATGTTGACCTCTCTCTTATGGCTACAATGCTTGCTGCCAAGTTCTTGGGACAAAGCACTCCGGCACAGGCACACAAAATTACTGGATGGCTGGACTGAGGTAGGAAGGTGCATATGGTTCAAGCAGCTGCCTCAACATACTTTCCAAAGACTAGATTAAGCTTCAGCTGGAGCCTTGTCTTTGGGACTATGGACCACAGGAGCTAGCACAGTTCCGTCCTTCAACTGAAGTCAGGAACGATGAATTATGAAAAGGATTTGGATGTAGTTGCAGTTTACTATCATGAAAAGCAAATATGGCTACCACCAAAAAATTAGACTGTGCAAATAAAAATAATTTCTTTTAAAACAACTGGGTATACAGTTACTGAACTTCTAGTACTTCCTCCCCTTGCAAAAATTACTGTTTTTCTGAGTTGCTTATCTTTTTTGCTTCTTGCACGATGAGTAAAATAACTGATAATCTAAAGTGCAGCAGTATGATATCCACTTGTGTAGATGGTGCCTCATCTCAAATGTCTCTGATTCTCCTCCTAGCTGTATTGGGTGTGTAGCTGAAGCAATAAAAAATGTTGTTTTTTCTGTTGAAGGAAAGTGAAAAGGGGAATGCTTAGGAAACAAGTATTGCCATTTATTTGATGATAGTTTTTTTACAAATTTGGAAAACAAAGTTACTTTGCTGCTCCTGAATCACAGAACTCTGTAATTCACATCTACAAGGCAGTATCTCTATTGCCTTAAAAATACGTATTCTGAGGTTGTGTCCTGAAGTCCTCTTAAATAAACCTAAAAAATAGACTTGTTTATTTAGTGTTTGACTTACGTAAAACTCCTGCATCTAACCACATTGTTAACATCCACTGTCTGCTTTCAATTTACTTCCCAAACCCATGAATTCTATACAACTGCTTGTGGTCAGAAAGATGGCTACTTAATACATGCTAATTTGTGTGTATGACATGGAAATGTTTTCTAAAAAGACAGCTCTGTCCCTTAATCCTAAATACTGACAGAATTTCCAGAATTCCTAGAATGTTGCTGCGGATATATAAACGTCATGAAACTGAAAGGAATTTTGCATCTTCAGTGTGGTCTGTGTGTCTGTTGTACCAAAGGAAAGCATTGTCCAGACACAGATGTAACTGTTTTGTTACTAAATCTATTTCCCTAAATGTAAGTATTTTTTGCTTAAGAAGAAAGATCTAGAACATAAATGTATGCTCTTCTTGGTATTACAAAGCCTACTCATTTACTACTCCTTCACTTGTCTATTCCACTATCAACCCACACACCTTTTTTGTTCTAAGTGAGGCTGCAGCAGTTCATCTGGAGATGACGCTTCCTACCAGAGCACAGCTTGTGGCAGAGGCACTTCTATACAACCTTCTCCTGAAGGCAGAGAAAGTACTATAGCTGGAAGAGGAGAGTAGAAGCAACAGAACAAATAAAATAGAAAAATCTGCCTCTCAGGAAGATTTTTGTCAACCTTAATGAAAAATTTCTGCAAGTCTCTATTGTCTTAAGTTTTGCTCTGTGGAAATCATGAAAGGGGAAAATGCAACTAAATTAGTACAAGATAGAAAAGGAAAAGTTAGACTTCAAATCTGGGTGGTACTTGTGAAGACTCATTGTTTTATAGTCAGGACTACATTTTCACTGTTGAGCTTGCTTTTTGACTTACTTGGCCCCTATATACAGTCCCAGATACTCCATAAGCTCGAGATGGCATTGGGCTGCCTCTGCACCACGCTGAGGAAGCTGGAAACTTCGGAGCGAAATTCACAGTGGTCACTGCTCTGAGTTGCTCAAGGCAATTGCAGATAAGGCTGAAAAGACAACATTGTCTTTACTGCTTCCTTTCTTGGGGTTGCCATGCCCTGCTACTTTGCCATGCAGAGCCCTGAAGCTCTTCTGGAGATGGTGTTTGTATGGTCTGTTTCATAAAAGCCACAGGTGTTCTCACTGATGGTTTGAAACATGAGAGCAAAGGGGAGTTGCTGCAATGTCTTTTATATATTTATACATAATAACTAAATTATGATGATATTCTAATGGGCTTCTAGACACATCTTGGGCCTAGGCCATCAGTCACCTCCCAGGACCATGACCTAAGCACTGGGTTTGGGTTGATCTGGAGTAAGGCTGTAGTGCCCCTTTGCACAGGGCTCGAAGACCAGCTGGAGCAGCAGGAGAAGTGTGGGTGCACAGCCCAGCAGTGGGACACTTACCAAGGAAATGGGAGCCCTAGGTCAGTCACTGCTCTAAGAATTGACTGGGCATTTGACCTAATTGCAGTTTAATGCTCAGCTGCACAGAAGATGCCTAGTTCTTAGGAAGTTCATTAAGTTGAGGAAACTCACCAAGCTCTTTGGCCTGAATGTGACAGTTATTAATTTGAGTATTTTCACAAGTGGTACCTTAGAAGCCTAAGCAAATTCATTGGCACCTTATCAATGTAAACTCCCTGGAAACTAAACAAGGTTTTGAAAGATTACAATCTTAGATTTACATGCCTAAATTTTAGTACCATCTTACAAGTCAGATGCCAAATTTTTCAGAAGTTATGAGCTGTTCATGAGACTCACAGCTACTTGTTTATGTATGTTTGTGATATTGCTCCCTGGGTTATACTTTGGAAACTCACCAAAAGGTTTAGCAATCTTAAAACTTTCCTCACCTTTGGCTAAAAAAGACTTTCATATATACAACTAATGGTTGGGGAACAGGACCTGAAAAGTCAGCATGGCCTATTTATCCAAACGTGGCCACAAACCAGGAAAAGAATCCAGAAAGATGTATAGGTCGTCTTTATATATAGATGTCAAACATAATGTCAAAAATTCTGACATGTTTTACCAATACAGAAATAGTGTTTGAAGATTTGCACAAGTTTTTGCTTTTTTCTCCTCCCTCCCCCCCAGATCAAAGAAATGAGACTGACACAGTGTAATCCCTTTGTTTCGGTCAGTTCAGGGCAGCATTTGTATGAACTCAAGCAAGACAATTTTGAGAGTCATGCTTTGTTTTTCTTTTTCCCAGCACTTCTCAATTATTAGATTTTTTAAAGTTTGGTTGCTGCTATAATGTCTACTGAATAACTTAAAAATGAAATTATATTATATATATATAAAACTATAGGCAGTGCAAACACTGAAATCATCAGCAAATTTTTGGACACAAGTTTTTTACCATATGTTCCTAAATCAGGAATTGGTTGTGATGGCCTAGTTCTTTCTCAAAGCTGAAAGTGTCACAAAACTTATTTCAATCAGATGAATGTTAAACACCTGTTTCACCAGTTCACAAACTTTGGCTTTTAATATTGATTCAAAGAGCTTAGTTGGTTATGAGAACTTAGCTCATTATGGAGAAGATCGAAAATGTAATTTTTTTTGAGTAACATGAAAAGAATATGGTAGACAAAGGAATACTGAAAGTGTTTATTGCCTGCAGCATAATTCTGCATTTTATGAGACAGCCTGGAAAGTGGACATAGAGTTTCAGAGGAAATGAGTTTCTCTTTTTTGACATATCCACAAACTAAAAGTGAAAATTTCCTCCTGAGTGTCAACAGTAGGATATAAGAAACAGTTTTTCTGGGAGTGGGAATCAAACTGGGAAGCAGAATTTATATGAATGTGTTTAACCACCTCAAATAGTAACGGGAGATGCCTAGTGCTAATTACAGTGTAAGGACTGTGAGCACTTGCAAATTGCCAGGCTGAAGACAAAGTTCCCTGAATTTCTACAGTGAAAGAGAAACAACCTGAAAGTCAACCTTTAATAATAAGCATTCCATCCAGCAACACATTTGAATCAATATTCACTAAAACACATCTGTCTTGAAATAGAAACTGTGATAAAATAATGATAAATTTGATGGTTTTCATGGTAGAGTTCTGTGACGATCCTTACTTGCATAAGTAGCCACTGGCCTCTGAAACAGGGACTACCAATATTCAAAAAATCCCAAGGAAAACACTCCTTGTTTCTTCAGTAACTACAGCAAATGGGCATTTGCAAGCTCTTCAACTGAAGAATTTAGAAGGAGCAAAAATCTGATGTCAAACTTTTACAAGGACATAGAAGTTGCCATATTTACTCTGGGTAATCTAAAACAATTTTATGCTTCTGCTTAGGATTTGCTTACAGCTCTTGAAGTTGTAAGAGTAATCAGAGGTTGCATTAGAATTATCATAGCTTCTTCACAGATATTATTCCAAGGTGTGTTTTCTATATGTTCCTTTTCAAAATGCAACATCGCAGAACAGGTATTCCAAATGGACTAAATTGGATCCTACAGCTGAAACATGAGAGATCTGCTTGGCTTTTTTCTGTTTCTTTTGATTTTTTTTTTGTTTGTGTGTTTAATGTGATTTTCTTTTGTTGTTGTATTATTATAAATTTTATTTATTTTCTTTGCATTTAGACTTTCTTTTTATGAATGCCATCTCCTGAGACCAAGAAGTGCTATGAAATGTGGCTGTCTATGTGTTTTGATGAGCAACTGCCTGGGGCCATCAGGTGCCAGAACAAATCCTATGGCCTGGCAGTAAGGCAAGCGGCAGTGGACAGACGCGTGTGTGAAGGGCATCGGCAAACTGCTGCCCGTCACTCAGGAGTCTCCAGCCACACCGGGAAACCCACTCTGCCAAGGCTGCAGGAGTTCGAGGCGAAAAAGAAAAAACAAAGTTGCCAGCTCTCATTAAGGTTTAATATACATCTGAACTTTTGTAGTCCCGAAGCTTAACGACAGATGGTGGTGTAACTCCACCGATTTTGTAACGTCTCCCTTTCTTTGATGTTGTAATACAGATTTTCCTCGGTTTGACTTCAGTTAAAACCAGAATTTTCTGCTCTTTCCCAAGTGTCTCGGAGCGGTACACGGGGAGGAAAGGGAACGAACCTCTTTCGAGGAGGTGTCTGTTTATGTTCTTGTTCGCTTTCTAAACAACTCTAATGGAAAATGGCAATCTGATAGACACCTAATACTGCCAGCTGCACAGAGAAAATACATTAAATTAATTAAAGGAAGATAGTTTCAAAGCAGTTTATTTCAAGCGAGAAATACAATTGTGCAGATGAAGTCTCAAACCATAAACAGGAACAAATAAAACGCACCAGCCTTTTTCATTAGAAAAATCGAGTTATATTTTATACCCTAATCGTCGTTGTTAAAAAAAAAAAAGTGGGGAAAGTATGTATTTGTTTAGCTTTAATTTTGCGTGAGACCGCCGAGCCGCGCAGACCTGAGCACCGCCGAGTAATAGAAGCCAAACACCGTGTTGTTACCTGCGCGTTGTGCCCACCAGAGAGAGAGGGCTGCCTACGGGACTACTGAACGGGACGGGGCTTTCAGGTCCGTGGAACAAAGCGCAGCCCAGGCAGGGGGACGGGGCTGGGAGTGCTGCGGACATTGGCGGGAGCGGAGGGCGCCCGGCCCGACGGCGGCGGCCCGTGGCAGGGCAGGGCAGGGCAGGGCCAGACCCGCGGGTCGTCGTGTGCCGCCGCTCCGGTCCCGCCGGCCGGGGATGCTGCGGCCCGGCGCCCAACGAAGTTCGCGGTATCCGCGGCCAGGAAGGGCCACCCTACCGATTGGGTGCCGGGGGCTACCCTCAAAGAAGTGCGCTGCACGACGCCTCCCGCCGGCACCCGTATTTGGCCGCCGCCGCGGACGGCTCCGGAGGGAGAGCCGCCTCTCTCCCGGGGCGCGCCTCCCGCCCGCAGGGAGGGGGGGCGGCGGTCCCCAGGCCGCGCAGCCTGCGCCTCCGCGGCGCCCCACGTCCCTGCCCGCGGAGCCCGTCGGCGGCCGTACCCTGCGGGGCCTGATTTCGTTTGCGGGCCGACGGGACGCGGGGCGGCGAATCGGGCGCGGTTCCCTCCCCGCCCCGCTGTGCCGCGGGGCGCGGGGCCGTGCCAGGCGGCTGCCTGCCGGGACTCTGTCCCGCCCGCTGTGGCTCCGCGAGGTGCGCGGCGAGTGTCCCCCGCAACCGTTGCGGTTGCAGCCCTCCGCGGCAGCGGGCAGCGCCCCGGTAACCCGTGCAGCGACGGGGCGAGGAGGGGGGGGCGAGGGGCAAAGAGACAAAAGAGCCGCGGGTAGCAAATAAATATATTTTACGGCCACCCAACGGCAGCGCCGCGGCCCCGAGAGCCTCTGCCCCGGCGCTGAACTTTCACCTCGCGAACTCGGCCGCGCCCCATTGGCTGCCCGCCGGCCCGCCGCGCCCCGCACGGCCCCGCCGCCGCCCCGGCCCCCGGCCCCGCCGCCGCGGGCGGGCGGAAGGGTGCGCGGCGGGGCGGGCTGGGCCGGGGGCCGCCGCGGGGGGCCCCACCGAGTTGCCGGAGTTGCGACGGCTCCGCCCCGCGGTAGCGGCTCCCCCCCCGCCCCCGGGGCCGAGCGGCCGGCAGTGCCCCCGCCGGGGCTGGCCGGCGGCCCCGGCAGCGAGTGGCGCGGGGCGCGGCGGCGGCGGTGGGCAGGCAGTCTGCCACTTGCCTGTAACAGCGAGCGGCAAAGTTTATGGGATTTTTAATTGTATTTAGTAAATGCGGTGACTGTTAATTCTGAGTGACAGTCACTTGTGATCCTGAGCCTCGGCGCGTACAGAGCCCTGCTAACGCAGCACCGCGCGGAGAGCGTGGGGGCTGCCGCGCGATGATTAGGTGGGCTCCGAAATATCAAACCCCACGTTCCGCTCGGCCAGCGCCATCCGCTTTCTCCCGCACCCACGCGACTACTTCCACCCAAATATACTCTGGGCGCCGAATGACCACTGACCGCGGCAGGGACGAGGGAGGACACGACCAGTTTTCCCCATCTCTAGACACTTCTCTCCCCGCCCCCTCCCCGGTACCCCACTCGGGGATCATTTAAAAGTGTTTTTCCCCGGGGGAGCGGTAGTCCCTGGGCCGGCCGCGCCACGCCAGACAGGCGGAAAGCGGCTGATCCGCGCTGCGGGGTGCTGGGGGGGGTCCTGCACCTTGCTCCGAATTCCGAGGGCGGGGAGAAGAAAAGTTTCGGGGCCCACGCGTGCTTCCTCGGCAAAGCAGCTGCCGGCGGCCAGGCCTTCTCCGCCGACCCCTCCCACGTGGGTCCCCCGGGCTGCCTTCGCGCGGGGCCGCGGCACCTCGGGGGCTGCCAGCAAGCTGCAGCCGCCCGGCACTGCCAGCACAACACACGGCTTTGTTTTCCACCCGTCTGCTAAACTCGTTGTGTCTAACGGAGCCGGCGGAGCGGGGCGGCAGGAGGGGAGAGGGGGCGGGAAGGGGCAGCCGCCGCCAGCAAACAACTTCCCCGACGGTTTGTTTACATAGCAGGTGGAGCTGCCGTCCGCCGCGACCCAAGCGCCCGCTTCGCCGGGGACCGGCCGGGGGAGGCGCGGGCGGAGCGGGGCACGGCCCTGTGCATCCCGCCTCACTTTTTTTGTTGCCATTCCCCCTCCGCTGCTTCCCCCCCACACCCCCCGCGTTATTAGCACTTCTGTGCAGGCCACTCTGCGATCATGTGAGGGAGGGCTCTCTCCGTACTCCCAAGCAGCCGGTGTGTGCAGCGGCGGGGTTTTCTTTTTTTTTTTTTTTTCCCCTCGTCTTTTTTTTTTTTTTTCCGCATTCCCAACAAAACACATACACACAGGCGGCACACTCCGCACACGGCCGGACCCGCACGCCGGGGGAGGGAGCGCGGCACCGCCAGCGCCAGGCAGCACCAGCCGGCGGGAGGGCGCGAGGCGCCGCCGCCGCTCCGCGCCCGCGGAGGGCCCCGCGCCGCCCGCCCGCCCCCGCGCCCCCGGCCCGCGCGGCGGCTCCGCCTGCAGGGACTCTGCATGTGCGCGGCTGAGCGCGGTTCCGCTCGCCCTTTCTCTCAGTGTCAGCTCGCCGGGACGCCCTGCACGGTGTCTGCTCCCGGTAAGTGCTACCCCCCATCCCCCCCGCCCCGCACACCCGTCCCCTCCTCCCGTCGCTCCCCGGTGTGACTTGCTACTTCCACCCGCTCCCCCCCCGCTCCGCTGCCGCTCACTGACTTGCCGCCGCGGGAAAGTTTGGCCGCGGCCGGCGCGGCCGCAGCACTGACATGTGTCAGGTCTCTCGGCACCGCTCCCAAACAGGCACGGGGGGCGGGGGGCGCGCTCGGCGGCTGCCGGTGCCCCGGCCGGAGTTGGGGCCGGGCCGGCCGCGGGAGCGGGGCGGAAACTCCCCCCAAAACCACCCGAGGTGGCCGCGGGTCGGCGGGGCCGCCCTCCCGCCGCGCACCCTCCCGCCCCCCCGCGTAATTGAAAACAAACAACCTGTAGCCTCTCCGCACGGGAACTGAAGTGCAAGGCGGAGAGGGCTCGGGGCCAGGCTGCGAAGGAGCTTGTGCGGGAGGCTCGGTTGCCCGCGGCTCCCCATCTCATTTGTGTGGTGTTGATTTTTTTTCTTTTTCTTCTTTTTATATTTTTTGTTTATTTTTGTTTTGTTTTGTTTTTCCCCGAGACCTCCCCAGCAGACAGCCTGGGTGAAGAAACGTGTCACGTTTCTCCTTTGTGTGCTGCCTGCCCGCCGGAGGGAGAGGCGCACCCCAGCCCCCGCCTCTCCGCCCGCCCGCGCGGAGGGGCCGCTGCCGCCGCCCCCTCGGGGCGCCCCGCGCTGTGCGGCCCCGGGGCGCCCCCGCTGGCGTGGGAGGGGAAGCGCAGAGGCGACGAGGTGCCCATGGGGTTGCGGTGCCCCCCGGCTCTGTTTGGGCTGAGCAGGGAACAGTGTTGTCCCTCTACCAAAGACAAAAATTGCCTAAACCCGAGAACTAATAAATAACGATGTTGGAGCTGCGGGGTTCCGGAGGTGGCCTCCTCCGTGCCTGGTACGTAGGGGCCTTCCCTTAAAATTGGCTCTTGAAATTGTAAAGGTCTGCGGGAGTTGGAAAGTTTGGGAAGTGTGATTGATTTTGAGGAGAGGGGATTGGCGGCGGCCCCAGCTGTGGAGCGGGATAGGCTTTGCCATGCCATCGGGAGTGCCAGGGCAGCCACGGGAAGGGAGGGCGAGCGCCGGCTCCTCTGCTCCGCGTTGTGCTGCTCCGAGCGCGGGTGCGCAGGCGGCAGCGCTCTTGGCCTCCCGTGATTTGCCGGAAAGCCTGTGCCGCCCGTCGAAGCCTGCACGGCCAAGGTAAAGGCAGCTCGTGAGCCGCTCTTGCTCTTTCCCGCAGTTCGGGTCGTGCCGGGTTCGGCGGGCAGCGGGCCCGTGTCCCAGCGCAGCCCCCGGCCGAGAACACTTGCGAGCTCTGGTAAGGTCCCAGGATGGAGCTCCCGGAGAGGGGAAAAGCCCGGGCTGTGGACAGGCAGGAAAACATTCATCTAAGATTTGTGAGAGTAGTCCAGACAGAAAGCAGGCTGCTGGTATATTCTCCTTGAAAAATAATCTCAGAAGTAACTACCCTAAATTTATGGTATTGTTCTCTCTTAGTAAAGAGTGCAGAGCCGCAGATGGAAAAACAGACAGTATCCTCTACCAGGGAACCACTTTTACTTGTAAGAAGTCTTGCTTGTGTATGTACTTACTTACCGAGAGAAACACAGAAGTTCCCCTTCCAAAGAGGATTTCCCCTGATCTTTTCCGTGCATTAAAGCCCTTCTCCAAACTCATTCTAGAGAGTGGGAATCTTTCCATTGACATCAGTAGGAATCGCTCCATTGACTCCACAGGCTTTCGTCAGGCCCTTGGAACTTTTGTTACAAATATGGGACTTGGAAGATGCGCGTGGTGTCTATATCCCCATATTAATTTCAGGAGGGGGGTGGGAGACAAGTCAGAGACAAAGTTTTAAGAGATTTTGACAGGTTTAAATTTTTTCTTCTGCGTACTAGGTAATTTAAAACCATTAAGGAGGAACACTACTGCTAGTAATATTACTCTAAAGAAAATATGATTAATTATTAAATTGGTTTCTCTAATGCTACACTAAATCCTTTTGAGATATGGTTTTATATGTTCAAATCAGTATTTTTTTAATGTAAGTTTTTTTTCTGACTATAATAATTTGTAATGTAAATGCAATACTTAAAGGACCCCTGTTTTGTGGTAATTTGCTGTGGTAATGTAGTTCTTTCAAAGCGGTAGTGTTCTGTAGCATTTTTGTATACTTAAATCATTCACTTAAGTACTCAAATAGTAGATTTCTGAACGGCTGAGAGAAAGGAAAGAGTGTTTCAAATATGGCATTTCCAAAATACATGTAGTAACCTCATGCCAATTGATAGGTAACTTAGTGACATACAGAAGTCATATAATTAGACATCCTAATTTATTCTTTTAATGCGTAACACATGAAACATTGCTTTATGTGAGGCCTTGTTGGTGTAGGCTTTAAAGTTTAAAAGTAACCTTACTCGGAAGCTTAAGCAGAATCAATTGTATAAATATTTGTGTATTTCTTTGTTTTTAGTTTACCGCAGTGATCCTTACATTGTGTCACAAGATCTTTGCTACAGTGCAGTGTTTATAACATTTGAGAGAGGAAAAAGCCTACAGGATTTGTAGTTTTCTATTTAGTGAAGATTTGTGTAAAATGACCAAAGAGAGTCTATAGGGAACAACCACATTAGAAGTTTTTTCTAATGTGAGGAAGAGTAAAAGAAGTATATCAAGTTCAGGACATTTTAATCAGTGTATGCATGGTACTATATTAAAGCTTCACTAGGGTTTATACAATAGTCAGGTGAATAGCTTCTTAGATTTTTGAAGTTGGTCTTTTTTTTCAGTAATCATCTGTTGCTTATACATTTTTAAAATGCTTTTTGTAATAGAATATGTTGGAACCAACATTTTAAGATTAAAGGTGTATTTGCTTAGAAATATTCCTATCAGATTTCATTATATTTTTGGAGAAGTTCTTGTTGGACTAGAATGTATTTAAAAAAAACCCAAAAACTCCAGTATAAGAATTTTTATTTTTTTTTTACTGATTTACGAGAGCTAGAATAAGCTTTTTGTATTCTGAGGAATATACCTGATTCAGCATTGCATGCACAGGAGTTATTCAAGGCCAGTGGGCTGAAAACAATAGAAAACTTCTGAGATGTGATCCATGTTGTGGCAGTGTTTTGCTATGTGTCATTGAAAATGTCACTTAACCTCTTTGTTTCTCATCATTGAAATGTGAGGGCTGGTATTTATCTATCTTTCTGATAGAGTGATTAATTAATATTTCTTGAACATTGAGTACTCTTTTGTTCCATTTCTATATTTACCAGGTTTACTTTGGAGAAATTAAATTTTGATGGTGGTTGAAAATTAATGGTTCATGGGAGTCATCATGTTTTTTTCTTTGTGAGTGAGATCGTGAAGAGGTCACTTGCTCATAGGAATTGAAAATTATTTAGGACATAGGTCACTGAGAAGTACCCACGGAATGATTTTGACTGGAGAAAATTGCAAATCATGATCAAACTGAAAAATGCCATCAACTTTGTCACAAAATAATATTTTTTTTTAACACTGGGACTGATTACTCTTTTTAAATTTTGTGACAGCTAGTAGGTCTAGAAGTAATGCAAATTATCTATTTTTTTTTTTCACAGCCGCTGTAGCATACCTCCTGAACTAATCCTTGTTAGAAGAAATATTTGTCATTTAGATTCCTGTTCCCTGCCCTGTTTTGACTTGAAATCTTTCTTGATCCTATGTGTAAAATAGTGGCACCAGAAAAACAGAATAAAAGATGAAATTATAGAAAAGCTTATCTGTAATAAACTAACGTCTTAAAGTTATTCTTAAAACTGCAGTTCATTGTTAATTGTTTGAAGGTTTTCTTCCACATTTGTTCCTTCACAGAATGAGCTCAGTTATTGTAATAATTACCAGGAGTAGCTTTAAATTTCCAAACTTCTACATCAGCATAAAACCAAGGAACAGTCCAAAACATATTATTTAAAACTGATGATCTTTTTTTTCTCCTTTCTGAAGTTAACATTAGTTTAATCAAACTTACTACTTGCAAAAATCTTTCAAAATGTTTACTGAAAATTATAAGAGACGTCTATTCTTTGTTGCAAGATTTGCATCTGTTTTGGCTTTACTGCCTTTTTTTTTTTTTTAATCCCCATTTCTGAGAGGTTTGCGTTTTAAGGGCAAGACGATGTTTTATGTCAGAAAACTGGATTTGAAAGTGCCAGCAATAGCTTGCCTATGCTGTCATCACTGAAGTAGCTGAAAATAATCTCTTTAATGAACAGTTGCTATGATGCTTATTGGTTCACCAAAAGTGTAGTTTGGGATGGTGTTAGAAAGTAACACGAGAACTCTGAGGAGTGAGTTATGTGTGGAATTGTGTTTAATGTCAGGATTTCAGTTCCTAGCCTAAGAAAAATAAAATCAAAATATTAAGCACATTGTCTTACACTATTAAGTATCTTAAGTCTTTTTAATAAATTGTTCAGGTTGTTTAGGAGAGAGAAAAAACATTGTGGTTTTAACTTTATGTCTGGTTAATCAGTTATTCCTTTTCCCTGCAAATAGTCGTCACACATCTGTAGCTGGAAAGGGTTTTGCTGCAGTTTGTTTTTTATTTAACTATATGCGTTAGTCAGGCTGGCTGCTGAGGGCAGAGCCTATTTCCTTGGGTACAGAGGACTGTACCCTCTGCATGCCCTGAGTGGGGGGTTGTCTCTTCTGCTGGGTGCAGAGGGCTTCACTGTAGGTAACACTGAGGAACAACAAGCAGACAGCTTTAAGGGTCAGCCAGCACCTTCACTCAAAGTGCAGAAGGGAGATTTTCTGCCCTGCCCACCCCTCCACCCGCTTGCTGCTATGTGATGGCCATTCTGAGGTGGAAGGAGTGACTACAGATCTCTGTCATACAACCTCTTTGAGGTTCACAGACTGGCTTTTGGCTTGCCTCTAGAGCCTGCTTGTTTACGAAGGAATTTCAATCTTCTCCCTCCTTCCTATGGGCATCAGGTGCTGAAAGTGGGTGGTGGAGTGTCTCTTTTGAGAAGTTGTCAGCCCATTGGTGGTTGCAGGGTCCACAAGGACAAACTGTAAGTCCTTTGCTCAGTGAGCTGGTCCTTTGGATCGCTGCAGTGCATCAGACCACGGTTGCAAATTGCATCATATCAAGTATTTCTGTAAGGTGCTGATCTTAGTCTTGTTTCAGCTAGTTTGCCTCTAGGATGTTGTGAGGAAGACTGAGATTCCTGCGGGCCTGTGTGAACCTTGGTCCACTGGGAGATTATCTTTACCATTGGGCCCAAAAGTAGAAATTCATTTGAAGAGTGGTGTTTTGAGAGTAGGGGGTACATAGATATATACAACTAGAAAGTTGTTGGGGTTATCTAAGCATATAATTTCATGGAATAAGTATTTACATTGTTATATTGTCACAAAAAAAAAATCCTATATCTTATAATATTGAGTTTAAGTTGATGATCTTATTAAAATATTTTTTTTCCCTTCTCAACATGAGGTGTATTTTGCAACTTTGGTCCAAATTTGTCTCCTAAGTAAATCCAAATTCTGATTTACTCCATATTCAGTTTCTGTGTTTCAACCTAAACCAACATGATAGATATTATTGAAATAATAATTAATTATTTTATGTAATTTGAAACTATGTATTTTATATAATTTGACTAATTAAATTTTTGATGTATCTATATGTTAAAACAGTCTGATCTTGATGGATATTGATGCCTTGATTTTTTGGATCTCTCCTTCCAGAGAAGAAAGGGGAATGTCTGTGCAATTTTAGCTTATTACATTGCTTGTAATTCAGTCTGAAAAATTAAGGAACTTGTGTTTAGAGAAACAATCTCAGGGTTGCCAAGCTATGTCAAGTTAAATACTTTCTAAAGTATCTGTCAGATGTTGATTTTGAATTTGCTCAGGAATGATGAAGAAAATTTAAATGAGGTGAAATCTCTAAATACCATTTAAACTTTGCCATGCCGTCTGTGCCATGTTGTAAAAGATTTACTCACAATTACATTGTTGATTTTTCCCTTTGTGAGTCTTACTACTGATGTTGAGGAGGCATATTGTTCTCCTGAAATTGTAATGCCCCAAGTAAAACAAGTGGTGGATAATATCTGTGTCATTAAACCTGTAGTTGACATTTAACTGCTTGGAAATTAGATCAGAAACTGTCAAGTTTTACAATGTATAAATAATATAGAGGAAAATTTAAGGGTTAGTAGTGGAAAGCCACGAAGAGCTTTGCAATTGAGAGGGACAACACAAACAATGGAGAGTTGGGGAGTGCTGTGGAAAAAGGCCAGAGAAAACATGTGGCTGGCCAGGAGCCAGCAAATGCGCAGGTAGCGCTGCCAGGAGGTGGGCAGCTGCTCAGAAAATAGGGGCTCAGGTTCTCCAGAGAAAGAGCAATGTGATTTTCATCTGATGCCCAATATAGAAAATAAACGTTTTCATCTTCACTTTTTCTGTGGGAAGAAATAAAGAACTTTTTGCATGTCAGTTTTACACCCATGGTCAGACACAGCTCTGACAGGCACAGGAGTTACACCAGGTTATACTGGTCCCAATTGAGGCTGCTATTTTTTAAATATTAGATCTTGTTAATTCCAGTGTGTGTCTTTGGAAACTTAGTTGTTGTATTGAAAGTTGATTTTTACTTCCTGAAAAAAAGTATAATCTTCTTAGTGTGACAGAGGAGGGACAGAGGTCTTTTGAAAATAAAGAGGGAAGAGAATCATCTAGAAAACAGAGGCTAGTGTCTTTTAGACTCTAAAACACAGTAATTGAAATATTTATGATTCAAGGCACTTCTCTGTGAGAGAACACAAACAGGATTGTGGTTTCATTGCAGTACTTACAGTATTCTCATGACCTAAAAATGAAAACACGAAAATCTAATGCAGTCAGGTGTGCACAGACTACAGAGATACACGTAGCTGCTGAACTGTTGTGCTTTTCAAATGTGTCAACATTTTCATCTTTGTGGAATAACATCTTTATTTCAATAAGGAATAAATAATACTATGTATACAGCAGGGTGAATATAAGAGAAAGGATGCTGAGGACTCAATATGTGGCAAAAATCATTCTTCATTAAAAGTCAGTTAGTGGAATGTATGAGTGCTAAACCAGTAAAAATATTAGGATGGAACTTTGCTAAAGATCATTATGCCTTTGTGCAGAAATTCATTCAGACCCATTTATTACCAGTCTTGAATGCATTTAAATTACCTTTAATGTTGTGATGATGCTAGTCAATTGTTCTCAGTACACAATAACTGTTCGGCTGTACATTGAAGAATACGTATGGCCAGTGATTCAACAGATAACTATATTGAATATACAGAGGAAGTTTCACATGGTATCAGTAACTCCTTGCACATTCTTTTGCTTAAGAAGAAGAATTAAGTCTATTGGGACAGAAACTTTAATATATTTTGTGTTTAATTCTATTTTAAATTTATAAAGGAGTTAAAAGTGTGCTTAGCTTTGGATGTTCTGGATGTGTTCTTGGCCCTCACTTTATTATCAACCAGGAAAGGGTGTGAAGTATACTTGAATAACTAGAAATGTAAATCTTGTGAATTACAATATGGAAACCTTTTAAAAATGTTGGTTGAGGGTTTTTTGTTGGGTTTTGTTGGTTTTGCATCTGAGAGCCAGATCATACTCTCAAATCATAGAGAAGCCAGCAGAATGGTAGAACTGCCAAAACATTTGCATATAGCTTCAGGACAGTGCTGGGTGAGAAAGCTGACGATCAATCCGGTGTTTCTTCTGTGAAACCACGCAGCTTTGGAAGTGGTGTGAATTTGTGCCTGTGCCTGCATTTGTGTCTGCACAATGTCTCAGGGCTCCTTTTTTCATCTGCAGCTTTCCAGGAAGGAGACCGGGGCCTTCAGAAACAAAATGAATGTATCCACATGTATTGACTGCATCTCAGGTTATGGGACAGAAAACACTCTTAAGAAGAGTGCAGTTAGTCCTGGGTTATAACAGTGAATGCCTCGAAACAGTGTGAGGAGTGTGATTCTCCCAGGCAGTAGATGACCATGCTGATGAGTGTTTTACAATATGAAAAAGGTGTTTAAAGGGTTGTGATGGGAAAACCTGGCCTTCCAGTCTTCCTGCAAAAAATGAGGGAAGTGTGCTTTCAGACTAGGTTTGCATTTGTTTCCAGACAACGCGTGGCTTGCGGCATTGGTGTCTTGCTGTGCTCCAGTTTCAGGTTGTCCCCTGAGGTGGTCATGGGGTCTAGGGGTGCCTGGACTGGCAGTGGAGTCTGGAGCGGTGAGTGATGGAGTGGCTCTATCTGCTGGTAACAGCTTGCCACCTGTCAGGACTCTACTCAGATTGAGCCTTCTGGCTCCTGTGGCATGCAGGTGCTCTGCTTGTGTCTTGACCAGTCTCATCCTTCAGGGGAGGACATGCTTGACACAGTGGCCATATATTTGCATATAAAAATTCAAGACCTTTGGCACTAATCTCAAGCTTTCTGATGTTGATTTGAAGACTCCCTTTTTTGGCTTAGGCACCAAGGTTGGTTGATGCTTTGCATGAGTTTGTATGTGCCTGTGCAAAAGGTTTCTGAGGCTGAGGAGTTACCAGCTACTTAGCTGTTCTTCAAGGCCACCTAGATGAGAATGGTGATGAACTGCTTGTGCATATTTAAACCAAAGCCATGTCTTTTCAGGTTTTCTTTCACTACAAGTTCTAATACCAATGGTTTCATAGGCCCTGAAGCAACTCACCATGAAGATGAAAAATCCATATCCAGAATGATTTTTTCATAACATTTAAATATTTTGAGGGATTCACTTTCATTTATTCACAAAATAGATCTTAAAAAGTACGTCAGTCAGGTACATAATTTGTGAGGATCGCAAGACATTCTTTAAAAGACAAATGCAAAGACTTTTTTTACATCAGTGGTGTCCAACCTAATCAGCCAGGCATGGCAGCCAGGCATGTGTGAACACCAGTAATTCACTACATATTTGTCAAGGGTATGGCTATTGGTTGGACCTTCCTCTCTCTTCTTGAGAGGAATTATTTGATTGTCCTTGCAAAACCTGAGAAAGGTGGCAGATAGAGAAAACCATGTACTTGACCAGTCCTACTGAGCTGCAGGCTGAGCACTCGCATTTTAAATCTTTGTGTGACTCGGTAGAAGAATACATTTATATTATTTGATTATGTGTAAAAATGGAACCTACTGTCCTGGACTTAACTAAGGTGCTATTTTTAACCTATATTTCAGGGCCTATCTTCAGTAACTGTAATGAAATTTTAAACTGAAACTATTAGCTTTATTATACGTAGGTGCTTGCACATTTTGCGAATCAATAATACCAAACCTCTAATTATACTTATGTATAATGTAAAAATAATTTTATAAATACTCTTCAATACCCAATGACTGACATTTAGGTCTTTGTTCCTAACACTAAATTGCTATCAGAATGGGGAAGACACCATTTTTTCCAAGTCAATGCATACACATTTGAATTGCTTCAAATTCACTTATCAACAAAATTTCCTTTAGCTGAATTTCTCTTCATCTAATACCCAGATGATGAGTTGGAGCATAATGTGACCAGAGACTATTAAAAATATCTTTCTCACTGTCACCTGCAATATTACCATAATTGGAACTAAGGAGTCTGCAGTTGCACAATATTTATGTTGCAATCCAAACTGACACAGCCTGGAATGCTGTGGTAGCAAAACAAGACACAGACCCAAGCCTCATGCTGTGTGCCTGGGAGGGAGTGAGCTGCTCCTCTTGGAGACCTCCTCCAGCAGGGACGTCCCAGGGGTCCCCCTGCTTCTCTGTGGGCTGGGGAGACCAAGGTGGAGAGGTAAGTGCTGGCAGCCTGGCTGCGGAGAGCAGTGGCCGGTGGTGGGTAGGTGATGCTTTGGGTCAGGCTGCAAGGATGGCTGCTTTGCTAAGATGGGGGGCTGTGGTAAGAGATTGCTCCTTCTTTGAAGCCTTCTAATTGGGACGGGCTCTTTTTAATCCTGACCTGTTGTGGGCTTCTTTGTTAGGAGGTGTTGTTTGGAAGAAACACTTTTAATGTGTTTACTTTTCTTTGGCACTTGGAAATATAGAGTCCTTGTCCAGTGTCATCTTTACTGCCCAGATTGCTGTAGGCACAGTGAAACCAATGCTTTTCCCTGCTGCACTTCTGGTAGGCTCTGCAACAGCTGATGAACTTGATCTGTTGCTCATGGCCTTCACTGGCAAGTGAGGTTCAGTATATTTGCGTGTGACTGACATGCTGAGATCTATGGCCGTAACATATCTGGTCAACTCTTTAAGCCTTTACCTTTAGCATTACTTTAACCCCTCAGGGCTCAGCTTCTTGCAGCATTTAAAGCATGGCAAGAGGTTTTATAGCGGAGATTTGACTCAGCAAGACTTGAGCTACCTCTTGCTGAAGATATGAAATACAATTTGTAGCTTATAATTGCTGCCTAATATGATCTTGGACCCTTACTTAAAATCCATTTAACTGATACTGTACTTTCTTTATAGGGTTATTATTGGGAGCCAACCTTTTCTTGTGTTGTGGTTAAATGTACAATGTAATAAAGGTGTTTTCTAATGTGTTCAAGAGTTGGAAGATGTGTTAGAGGTAACCTTTATGCAGAGAGTTTTATATAGTTGTAGTAAGGAGAGCAGTATTAAACCCTGAACATTAGTACCATCTGAATGTAATTTGTTCTCATTCTGTTTTATGTGTGCCTGCTAGTGAAAGATGGCACAGTATTTAAAGAAAAATCCATGTTATTCTCCAGTATCTTTCTTATAAGTAAGTAATAATCTAGTGCAAATTACTGTCTTCAGAAATTTGTTGAACTTTGATGCATACAAAAATACAAAAAGTGTATTAGATATAATAGATAAATCACAATTCTTTCTTTTGGTTTCAAGGAGAGGAAACTAAACCCAAAATTTCAGGCATAAAACTGAAAGCCTCACAGAAATCTTTACTTTCTTGTTTAAGTTCTGATAAACAGGCATGGGCCAATGTCTTTTGGATGTCTCCAGGGATCACTAGCTTGTAACAGATTTAAAGATTTATTTTCCCGAATGACACTTTTGCCCTAGGGTTATTAGTTTGTCTGTGTATGATTGCCTTATAGAAATGCAGGTTTGCTTAGAGTTGTAAGGTAAAATGAAGTATTTCTTATATTTTTTTTTCTTAACCAGATACCTAAGTATAAATGTAGAATTTGGTATACGTGGAAAGGATTTCAGAACTTGCCTCCCTGCGCCCTTCTTGAAACAGTTTTAAACATTTTGAAGGCAATCATAATTTCATACCACAAAAAGGGTCAGGAAAAAAAAAAACAACCCCCTCGAAAGATAAGATGAGTGTCATAAGTGTGGACGGCCTTTGTTTGGTTCTGTATTTTCTTTTTTCCCCTGCTAGTGTAGAAAACTTGTTCCCACTGTTCAGCATTTGTTTTTCCTCCCCCCACTTTTTTTTTTCCTCCCCTTTTGCCTCAAGGGGGCATTGTGGGTTGGAGAGCGGGAACAGGTTCTGCATGTCAGGCATAGAGCTGAAAAATGCTTATTTTTCTTATATTCATTAAACTTCTGTCAGGGCTGAACACAACCGTAAGCATGTAGTGGGCAAGAACATCCAAACGAGAAACAAATGTTGTTTTTTATCTTAAGTAGGTGGGGAAGGGGGCAGCAGTCATGGCTCATGGTGTTGAAAAATTAATTGGTCTTAACATTGTAAAGAATGATGATAATGTAGACATAGTGCCTTCCTGAAATTTATAAGTATAATTCTTGGCTCAGATGTAAACTTCTTGTGGAACTTTATGATAGAGTTGCCTAATCTCAATGCAGTAAAGATAAGTTCATTAATGGTTATGAGGTGTTGATATAATTAAATAGAGAATGCCAGTAAATTACGTTCTAAAGTTGAATGACTGTAAACTCTGGTCTTCTAATTTAATCCATCTACTGCTTCCCATTCACTTGCTGAAAGGCTTTGTAGACTGAGAAATTAGCCCTACTCTAGGGACAGTAACTGCGAGAACTAAGTTGGGTTCTCTTAGGGGAGAGCCTTGGACAAGGACTAGAAGTGTTTCCTTAATATAAGTTAATACTGGATGGGAAAAGGAGAACAGAAACATATTTTTACATTGCTGATCATATTCAGTGATTACTGTGTTTCTCACTAACTGCCTGGATTCTGTGCCAGTTTGTGGTAGCCCTGAAACTTGCACAGAAGAAAAATTAGGAAGCTAACAACCCAGTGAAAAAGATACTGTTGATATGAGAAAAATTAGCTAAGTCCATTTCTTTGGCTGGTGTTGCAGTATTGCTCACATCTGGCTTTTTGGTTGATCTAAACAAATGTTATCATTCTCTCAGTAGACAGTGCACTTTCTTTGTGAATTATTTAAGTGTGTGCAGAAATTATTTTGTAGAGAAATTAGATACCTCTGAAATTAGCCTTTCACACAAAGGGTAGTTTAACTGCATGAGGTAAGTGTTCACTCTACACTTTTAACCTGAGCTCTTAAGAATAGAGATGTATGGGAAAATACATTCTTTAGGAAAGTGTCAGTATCTTATCTTGGTGGGTTGTTTCTTTTTGCAAGGTATTCCTCACCTAACACACTTCCCTCCACCCCCCCTTCCCCCCCTTACTTGCTTGATACTGTATTGAGGTGTAACTGTAGCATAACCCTTTGAGCTCTGAAAGGGACTTAGAATCATAAAATTATTTAGTTGGAAAAGACCTCCAAGATTATAGAGTCCAACCTTTGACCAATCACCACTTTGTCAGCTAGATCATAGCACTAAGTGCCATGTCTGGTTGTTTCTTGAACACCTTCAGGGATGATGACTCCACCACTTTTGTGGGCAGTGTGTTTCAATGCTTAACAACCCTTTAGGTGAAAAAATTCTATCTGATGTCTGACCTGAACCTCCCCTGGTGAAGCTTGAGGCCATTTCAAGGTGAAAGTGCCATGGATATCCAGTTAAAAAAAAAAAAAAACAAAACACACCAAACCAACAAAACCACATAAAAAAAAGAAAAAAAAACTGAATGAAAAAAAATCATTGATTGTTTTGATTTCAAGATAAGACTCTTGTTGCGTTAACCCCCAAATTTTTTTGTTTCAGTTATAGTAAGAATGAGAATAGTATCCTTAAAAACCTTCTGGAAGAGACCTGTCCTTTTGATATTTCCTACAGTGTATCTACAGGCTTAATATGGATATGATATTTGGAAGGTGAAGTCCTACTATTGCTGAAGCCCATCAACTACATTTTGTTGCTTCAAAGCCTTCTGTACATTTTGAGTATAGAGGTTGTGGTTTGTACTGCTTGGTTTGTCATACAAGATTTAAGGGAAAGTGAATTAGCTACTATTCAAATGCTCGTAATTCATTCTGGTGTTTTCCAATGCTTTAAAATAAATTCTTTAAGTTAAAGTGACTTCACGTATGTGTGTATCTTGTAATAAGGCGTGTGTAAAATAGCTAGTAACTGTATCCAAAGTGCTTCCAGCTCTACTGTGTCTTTCCCACAAAACCTGTTTTGCATAAATGAAAATTGTGCTTCTTGATTTTACTTGGCAGATCTGAAGTTCTTACAGTAAATACCATTCTAGCAAAGGTAAACTCCCCCAAAGAGACCCCAGCTGTTAGCTGTTTTGCAAATCAATGTGATATACATGGTACTTGTGACTAGACCACTTTGATTCTTGCAGTATAACATCATTGCTTCTTCAGTAGCTGTAGACTCCAGTGTAGGCCTGCATTTTTGTTCTTGGTGGAAAGAAATAAAAAAATCCAGCATCATGAATATATATAGTGAATAGCTGCATAAGCTGTGGTTTTTTTCTGTCTTCGGGTTGCAATTTTAACATTTTGAAATCTCTTAAAATTCATTATACTTGAAATAAAAAGCGCCTTTTCTGTGACTGTTTGCAAAGTTTTAATTTGTTTTGAGTGCTGTTGTTGATCTAGAGCTTTTGCTCATTTAAGATTGATTAATTGCTTTTGCCACTTTTGTTTGCAGTTCAGTGTAATCTCATGCAGACTATTGTAATTTTTTTTTAGTTTAATCTTCTGCTGCTGGTTGTATGTTTGTATGAGATGTTAAATTTGACCACTAATAGCTCAAGGATTTAAATAAACAAATAAATAAGATTGAAAACAATAACAAAAGACTGCAAACTGAAACAAATGCTTACTACTGCAGATTTATTTCATGAAACATAATTTCTGCACCTGCTGTAGATCCTATTGTGGAAGCTTTTGTTTTTATATGACTTTTTTATTTAGAAAGAGAAAAAGATCATCCTGCTTTCATTCAAGTATCTTTACTTAAAACAGATTAAGTAGAAACAAGACAAGAATAATAGGCCTATCTCTTACATTGAATATTTTTAAATGTGTATGCTTTCTCTGATAATTACTATTCACTAAGGCTCAGTACTCTCTCTTTAAAGGATACTTGTTGTCTTACCTGTAAAGTGGATGGATGAATGTTGAGACTAAAGTCACTTAATGAAAAATATAACATACAATTCAGATATGTAGTTGAGGATACCTGTGGCTCATCTGCTTTGCTGCACTGCCTTTCAGAAAACACAGACTGCACTGAGTGCTTGGGTAAGTCACGCTGATACCGTGTGACTTCCACTACAAAGGATAATTGTCTCACCGATAAGTTTCTTGGGTAACTTGGCCCAAGTAGGAGCCCATGATTTTCACCTACAGGATGGAACTCAGTAATGGCTGATGATGCAAAGGAAGAAGCTGTTACAGTTCATCTTTGGAAGTGTCTGACTATGTGCTGCTCTTGGAAGGTAGAAACTCGAAATCCTGGTACACTGCATTTCTCTGCTGTCTCACAAATAGATGTGTGGCTGACAAAAAAAGCTATGTTGCCACTATGTAGTGGATAATACATAACCTACCCCCAGCTTTGGCAGTGTACTAATTTTCACATAGCTACATACATAATGGGCAGACAGAAGAGTTCTGAAATCTTAAGACAGGCTAGATGGAAAATATGTTCAAATTAAAAGAAAAAAAGAGACAGGAAGAAAGAAATATAATTCTGATGATAATGAAAGGATGAATAAGAGGGGGAAACTTCTCCATTTTTTAAGGAGACTAGTTATGGTTTTTGAACTTCTGGGATTATGATGCATTTTCTTTGTTATAGAACTGTCAGAAAACACAAAGGTTATATCTGTGCAGACAGATTAACTTCCTTCAAGCTCTCCAAAGTACTTTAACTCATTTCCTGTTCAGCAGTAAAAAGTCTATAGGTTTTGGAAAAATTAGAGCATTATAGCTGTACCTGTAGCCCTCCTGAACAGACAGGACAGGGATTTTGGATGAGAGCTGTGGCAAGGCATGTGACACCTTGTACAGTGGCAGTGACTTGTCAGGGCTGAGGTGCTAAGCAAGTGCGCCCCTGTAATCAGGCCATGAGATACTTTTGGAAGCTAGAATATGGGTCAAGGAAACCTTCCTTTGCTGTAATCCTTTCTAATCTTTGCTTTTGGAAGTTTTTAAGAGCACTGCTAATGCTGAGGAGTGTGGTTCTGAAATTTTTCTGTTTTCTTGGTTGTACTTTTTCAAGTTTTCTTTCCTCTTATGTTTAAAGTGGATCCTAATAGTGGAGGAGATGGTTCTAGAAAAGGAGTATTTTGTCAAAGAAGGAGGGTCCTAAAAATTCTACCTGACTAGAGGTATACCGCAAAGTGAAGAAGCTGCATAAAATACAGTGGTAGTACAAGAAACCACCCCATTTTTAACCAAATGATTGTACAGGGGAAAGTGCCTCATGTCAGCTGAAATGTCAGATGTATCAGGAAAAAGTTAAAGTGGAACCTGATTTCTGTAAGGCTAAAGATTCAAGTAATTTGCTTAGGGATGCAGTAGAAAATCAATCTTATGCTTGAAAGAGGAAATGGTAGCCTTCAAGTCTCATCTCATGTTTTGTAGCTGATTGCGTGTTTTTTTTTTATCTCCCCCCTGCTTTTCCTTCAGTACTTACTAATGCCCTTTGGTTAACTCCATTATACCTTTGAAAAACTTCTTGCAGAGCTCAGCTGCTTTGGCTTGTTTGCTGGGTAAGCTTCGCTGATATTATTATAAGTAATAGGATGTGTAAAAACTTCCCAAATCCAGTGTTACAGAATCAGGCTATTAAAACTCAGTACCCCATATGTTCTGCAGTGTGCAAGATTTCCATCCTTCACAGCTGGGTCTCATCAGAGAATACTCTAGAACTGCACTGATCTTGCATGCTGCAGGGGAAGTTGGTTTGGTAGGAACACAACTCAGCTTGTAAAAAGAGCAAGAGGGATGGGACACAGTTTATGGTTTGGAGGTGTGTCTCTCATTTGCTTTTTTTAAAATTTATTTTTATTCCACAGGGATAAAAATGTGAGAGAGGGATGTGCTGTATTTTTAGATACTGAAAATCTTTGAAGATCTGATTCATGAGTGAGACTTGAGACTCTTTCTCCCAATTGTGTGTTACATGGTAACAGTTTCCTTGCTTTGGCTTTTCTTTTTATTGGATGATACTGCTTCATTTCATCCAATAACTTTGATTTTAGGAATTTAAAAAAAAATAGAAGGAAGTAATACAGAATAATAAGAGGTGAAGAGAACAGTCTCATATTTTGAAGGGTTTTTTTTAATAACTTGGAGGTGCCATGAATATTTGTAACTTGCTGGTTAATCAAAATTTTTGCAAAGTGGAGAGGAAATATGCCAACTGGTAAAAAAAATACGTGATTAAGAAGACAGGAAATGATACTGAGCAATTGAAATAGTATATGAGCCCTTACGAAAAAAAGGCATTTAAATACAAAGAAATACAAGGGGGATACCTCAAGAGGTGGTGTTGCTCATTTTGCTTTCAGTAGCATGATCCAAATCAAGAAATGTTGCCTCTGAAAAAGGTGTGTGTATATTTATGCTGGCTAATTAAGTGAATATGACATTTTATATTTAAACTTGAAATTTATACCCTTGGATGTATAAAGATATATAACTTACAAAGGAATAACAAAGCTAGATAGCTAGATGTTTCTGCCTAAATGCCTTCCTTTTTTTTTTTTTTTTTTTTTTTTTTTTTTTTTTAATACATTCTTGAAAAGCTATATGGAAAAGAGACTGTATGGAGAGGAGAAACTTGATGATAGAAAACACACACTTAAATTCGTTGAGGGAATTATATGAGCAGTACCTTAGAACCAGGAATATCAGTGTTGGTTTGACCAGTAGTTTTTCTTTTGAAAGAAGGAGTAGGGAGCCTAGTGTGCTTATTGACATATCAATATTCATTAACACCAAGCCTGTCCTTTGACAATGTTTTAGAGACCTGGATATGAACTGGAAGGCCACCACTGGGTGCAGTGCAAACACAGAACCACTGTGAGTCCCAAACCAGATGTAGGACAATTTACATATGTGGGTAGAAACAACAGCTAGAAATAGGCAAGATAAGACAGAAAACCAAGGAGTTATCATAACATATCAGCAAATAATCAGTTTTAAAATTTTCCATAGGTCTCCTGCCAGAGTAGTTTGAAAGAGGTTAATCAGTTAGTCTTGTGGACGTTCACAGTCATGTGAGGTGTCAGCCTGGATAAAAAGCCTGAAGACACTTAATTGAAAAAATAACACATAGATGATGGAAGCTGGCAGCCTGGATGTAAAGGAGAAGGGAGTTTTCCTCTAGATATGGAATGAGAGATGATAGGTAGCCTTTGACATGGAAGATAAGTGATTAATATATAATGGTATACTGGATTTATGTCAGTGGAATGAGATTACATTTGTCAAGATTAGAACAAAAGATAGGAACAAGATCTGAAATAAGAGCGATGGGAGTATAATAGCTGTACAGTTTGAGAGGAGAAGGGTAATTTAAAGGTAGTCTTTGTAAAGATCCTACAATATTTGCATGTAAATCTTTTGGAAATATGTGAATCTGTAGGACCTAGATGCTTGTGTCCAAAGACTGAGAGAGATGATGTCCCTGTTTTTGGCCTTAATGAATGGTAATGCTGCCCAAGGAAGGAGGCAAGATGAATGCTAATTAGAGGAGAGTATACACTATCTTCTAATGGTACAAAATTATGGTTCAGCTTAGAGCAGCAGTGTGCTGTTAGTGATAAGGGGAGCACAGTCTGCCCCAGGTCAGTGGCAATTTGGTGGGGACCATAATCTTTTTGAGGTTCTCCTTTACCAGTTCTCTTGTGGAAGAGGATCTTTATAAAGTTCTTCAGATGTTATTGTTCTTCACTGTTTCTGTATCACTCTTTAGTGTCAGCATTTGCAGCCTACGGTTATGTTGAAAACATATCACACCACTGTTGAAGAATCACATGTTAATGCAATTGTAATTATAAGCATAGTGTGTAATGTATGTATTAATACACATAGTAACATGCTGAAGTATTAAGCTTTTCAGAGCCATAATTGACTTAACTGCATTGCTTACCAGTAGTTATGAAGATCAGCCAAGTTGAATGCCAGTAGAATTTCTGCCATGGACACTTATTTTACGTGTATAGAATTTATTCTTCCTACTGGGAAAAATGTTTTGAAAATTCTTAGGCAAATCATCTCTCTCCATATACAGTGTCAAGGTATTTAATTTGCTTGTTTATAGGGAGATAGAGGAGACAACAATACTATATAGTTCCTTTTTTTTG
Organism: Pyrocephalus nanus; assembly: GCA_038380795.1. Classification (NCBI taxonomy): domain Eukaryota; kingdom Metazoa; phylum Chordata; class Aves; order Passeriformes; family Tyrannidae; genus Pyrocephalus; species Pyrocephalus nanus. The sequence goes on from CM076262.1 coordinate 1,653,285, forward strand.
ACCTCCACCCTCGTCTCTCTATGGACGTCCTGAAACAGCCAGGTCTGGGCCAGTTCTGATGTTTGGGTCTCTCATGTTGCTTTGGCTATCTTTTATTTCAAATGCAAAATGGTGGAGCAGTGTAATGTGAGATAGGTCCAAGGTACTGTGAGTTTCCTTTTTTTTTTTATTTTTTTTTATTGAGACTTTATGCTAGAATAGAGCAAATATTGACATTTGAAACTGATTTTATACCTTTTTACTTTGGTCAGATCTGTTGTATATTTGTTAAAATTATCTTCAGTTTTGTTTTGTTTTGTTTTTTAAGAATTTCCCTTTGGTGTGTTTCCATCTGAACTGTATTAGAGGAGTCTAAAAAGCTGGACTTTTTTCTCTTTACTTGCAGACTTCTGACTACATCTGCCCTCTGACAGCCCACCAGAGATCGCTAGGTACAGTGCTTTGGGATTCCTGACAGAGGATTCTTGCTAATCCCAGTGAGAGTGTCGCTGTGCCAGTTCAGTCACTGAGGACTGCTTGATTACCTCCCCGCTGCCCATTGTCCTTTTTTCAAGTTCTGAAAATTGTTCGTCAGATTTATCACTGCTTTTTAAGAAAGTCTTCATGAGCATGACCTGAGGTTTTACAGGAAATCTTGAAATAAAAGTAATAATATTGTTATACATTCTCTCACATTCAGCCACACATGCTATCACAAAAGTAGCCTTGAAGCTGTTTTAGTTTTACAGCAGAGAGTGTTTCTTTTCATATCAGGTAATCCGATCTGCTGGGGGTTTTTTTCCCCCCTTGGCTTTGAAAACATACCTTTATATTAATAATCCTGGAATTTATGCTGGAAGTTGATTGCTCTAGTAGCTGATTGGTATTTGGTGACACTAAATAAAAGCTCAAAATTTCCCTTTTTCCTTTTCCAATATGAAATCTATCAATGTGTATTTTTAGAGTTCACCATTAGTGGATGTATAATCTTTGTGGCTGCTTTTATTCTTGGCCACTGGGAGTTTTGCTACCAGCAATAAAAGACAACCTCCATGTTGTACTGCACAGTATAGATATTGTAAATTTTGGTCTTGCTTTCCATTGATCTGGGTTGCCATATGGGAATCATATTCAGCTGATCTTTATTTCCTGAGTCAGAAATTCTGTTTTACCCATCTTTGGGGCTTTCAGCATTTATCCTCAGTGGGCTGTCAGGTATTGCACATGAAAGGAAAGGTTCAAAGGCATATAAAGAAGGTTCAGGTCTGAAATGTTTACTTAACACTGTATTTTTTTTTTCTTTTTACAAACATTTTCCAGACTGGAGGATCAGCATGAAACCTTAATAAATTTTAGACTTTTTCTTCTCTATTATGAACATTTTACACATACATAATTTTGATGTAGCCTGGAACACATCAACTGTAAACTTGCTAGTGTAGGTTTGCCAGCAACAATATTAACAGCATTGCAAATTTTTTTTTTTTAAGTTAATAAATTATTTTTCTTGGAGGTCTATTTCATTTCATTTCTGTTTTTGTTTCTGGAGCTGCCTCTAACAGACTGCCATTGTGCTACAGAGAAATCTGAAATTAATTGACTATGCAGCTTTTGATTAATATGATTTTAAAAATAAAGCTACCACCCTTTCTCTTTACAGTGTCATTCCACTGAAAGAAATGAATTAGAGGGAAAGTGAGCAAGAGCTTGTTGTTGCTCACCTGTTAAAGTACTGCCACCAATGAAGGAAACAGTCATAATGTTAACAGCTTTTGTGCCTTAAAGATGTAATCTTTTGTGAAACAAATGCCTAAAATTCAAGGGATTTTAATCACTTGGGGGCAGTGATACAGAGGCTCTATATTCTATTAGTTTATTTTGTTTTTTTTTTTTTCTTTCTCATTTGTACTGAAGTGTATTAAAGACCTAGCATACTGGAGTGTGTCTGATGTTCCACTTCCATCTTCAGTATATCTCATTTTCCTTTTCTCTTTATCAACCAAGGAAATAATCAGGGATCTTGATAACCCTTACTGTATTTGTTTTCTTCTGGCCTCTTTCTTCTTCATTGCCAAAAGGATATAGAACACTAGGATTGACTCAAAGTGACTATTTTTGTCTAGAAAAGGTGTAGTTTGGGTGTACCTAGGGTCATATTTTGTTATTGAGGAAATGGAAACAGAGGCGAAAAAGTCAATCAAAGACTGAAAGGAAGGTGGTGGTTCCCCCATATCTCCTTTACCTTTCACACAGCAGCAATCAAGAATTAAGCTGTTTAGGAACTGTGCTCTCTCACAGAGACCTAGACTCCCAGTTCTGCTCTGGACTTGCATGGCTTCTTAATCATGAAATTAAGCGCAGATTTAGCTCACTGCTTAGTGTTCAGTCATGTCTGCCTCCTTTTCTCACTCTGTGCTCCATCCAGATAAGTGGGGAATGGCAGCTAGGGCAATGTCGCCTCATAGACAGCTTGTTTCAAGTTGACAGGTTACCGAAGCCTCCAATGGGTCTTCTTTTCTCTTGTCTTCCTTTTTTTGGGTGTTTGTTATTTTAAGTCAGCATTGAAACATTGCACTGTCATTCTGCTGGTTCAACTTTCTCCTCAGCTGTACTGGCTTTCTCCTCATGTTGGCTTAAGGCTATGAGACATCTCCCATCCAACCCTTCCCAGGCTCCTGTTCCACTACTTCTCTTATTTCGAATTGTGAAGAAAGGTAAACCATGATCTTGTTGGTATCATGCAGATGTGTGGATAGCTCCTATGGCTGGAATGTTGGAATGAAAAGAGAGGCAGAGGAGACGAGTAAGGGGTCTTGCCCTCAGTGTCATCAGTGACATTGTCCAGAGTGCCTGGAGCTCTGCCTGGGGATGGAGGAGGAGCTGGCAGAGGGTTTATGGGTTATGATTAAAGTGAGGGCAGGGACAAGTGACATTGTAGTGATGGTCTGCTACAGGGTGGCCAGCCAGGAAGACCAACTGGATGAGGCCCTCCATAGATACATAGGAATAGCCTGGTCCTTACGGGGGACTTCAACCTCCTGATATCTGTTGAAGGGACAACACAGCAGGGCATAAGCAATCCAGGTTGTTCTTGGAGGCCATTGATGGTAACTTCCCTTTCCAAGTGATAAAGGAACTGATGACAAGAGGTACTGTGCTGGACCAACAAAGAGGGGCTGGTGGGGAGTGTGAAGCTCCAAGGCAGCTTTGGCTGCAGTGACCATGAAATGGTGGAGTTCCAAATCCTTAAGGCAGTGAGGAGAATGCACGACAAGCTCGCTGCCCTGGACTTCAGGAGAGCAGACTTTGGCTTCTTCTGAGATTTGCTTGGTAGAATACCATGAGATAAATCCCTGGAGGGAAGAGGGGCCCAAGAAAACGGGCTAATATCAGCGGATCACCTTCTCCAAGCTTTGTGAGGTGATTTCCCCCCACATGTTCCTGGTGGGACATCCTTCCTAGGTCCAGATGGAACAAAAACATGTGGCATTTGTTTAATCTTTTGTCACTGGGCTTCTGCCAAGAAAACTGAATGAGAAGATATCTCTGGTATCTCACAGCTGAAGCTGGGGTCAAAACAATTCTAGATTTTATAACCTTCTATCAAGCACTCCCTAGACAACACTAGAGAATTCACTGAAGTATTACTTGGAATAATGATAAATTGTCATAAAACTTCTTGTGAAGTACGATGAACAATTGTGACACACCTATTCAACAGATGCATAAAAACTCCAAATGTGTCTTTTTGTGGGGATTTATGTGGATTTAAGATTTTCTCTAAGCTAGGACACTGCACTATCTTGTCAGCTGGTGATACAGTTTTCAGAATCTATACCTTTTGCAAGCTATATATTCAGTACCACCCGTGTGGCACAACTGTATGTGAGGATATAGTAGCTGAAAATGTTGAAGTATGCTATCTTTATCTCTGTCATCTCCTCACAAGACTTTGGAATAAGCTTGGTGGTTTTGTATTTATTTTCAGAGTTCTTGGCTTGGTTCCTCCTAAGCTCGGGAGTAGAGCCTGTGCTGGATCACAGGGCTTCTCCAGGAAAAGGGAGCTCCCAGTGATGGAAAAGCTAAAGATCCTCTGTGCAGAGTAGAGATGTTGTTCAAGAAGCTTTCTGTAAGAAATTAAGACCACCATGATTTTAATCATATTTCACTTCTAATACAAAATATTTTTGAATCTTTTTTTCATTGAGTACATGGAAGTATGTGTGCTCTTAGAACAAATCAACTTTCCAGTAGCCCCTAGGACAAAATAACCCATGGAAGCAGAATAGAAAAGGGCTTTAACAAAACAGGACACTCATCTGCATATTTCTCCCTTGTGGGAAGAAGACCAGAAGAGAAACACGTTACGGTGACAGAACTAGGTACATTCAAATTCTGCAGTAATGACCATGATAATACTGCAAAATAGTGTATTAGGGTTAAAGAAACTGCTTTTTTCCAGTAATTATCACAGAAATAATGTTTGTGTAGATCAGAAACATATTATTAATTAACAGGAAGCTGCATCTTAGAAAGTAAATTATGTCGTAGGAGCTGAAGTATAGCTAACTAATAAAAGCAGTATGAAAGAAATTATTCTTTACATGGTGGATAGGAGCCTACTTGACAAAAATATGTGTGATATTTATCAGATTGTTCCAGATCTAAACTTTCTTTTCGAATCCATATATTCGTGTTGGGGTAATAATTGTAATCTTGAGAGTGTAAACTTGCTACTGTGATATTTTCCTGATTCTGCTACTAATCTGGAACGCAAACTCTATCCTTATTCCATTTTCTTTATTAATCCTTTTTTATACACTCATTCTAAACCTAATAATGGTCTTTAAAATTCAGCATTAACAATTTCATTAATGATAACTTTTCTGGCTGGGAAGGGGAGCGTGATGATTGTCAGGAACATCAGCAAGAAGGAGAGTGGAGATTGAATAAATGCAAGATGGGCAAATAGGAAAAGAAAAAAACAGAGTTAAGAGGCATAAATATGGTAATTGTAAAGATGAGTGTGTTTTTACTTTGATATTAGACCTAACAAGCAGGTAGTAGAAAATTATTCAAAATATAGTTATTTTATTATAGATCATTTTCCCTTCCATACCTTCATTCAAAACATACCACTTTTGTGAATAAAAAAAATTGATGGCAGGTTATGGGCAATTTATTGTGTTCCTGTACTTGTATGCCAGAGTCAGCAGCCAGGAAGGAGTTTGACTCTGTCTGTAAAGTAAGTGTGATGCCTTCTAGTTGATTTCATCTTCCTGCTCCCCATCCATGTTTAGCCTACGCTCGCAGCACCACAGCTGAACCCTCAGTCTGTGCTCATGCTTTATGCTCTTTAGTGCACTGACTGGTTCCAGTCAGTCTTCCAAAACCCTGACCTCTGTTCAGCTTCTCAGTGTTGCAGGCTGTCAGCTGAGTTGAGTAAACTTGTGCTAATCAAAACAGATAAAAAGCCACAGGAATTTATTAAAGCTTTTGCATTAACTTAAATAATGCACTAAGAAGGAATAGAGTATTAAACAACAAAATCAGATGATAATGAAAGGAATCTGCAGATTTTAGTAGTAACTTTCATGCATCTCTATAAATTTTGTTTAATTTTAATAAAATAAAAGTGAATCCCCATTAGCTGTAGTGAAATAAAATTAAGCTCTCCTTGACTCACATTTAGGTAGTCAATGAGCACTATTATTTGAAATCTCATTGAGCTCAAAATATCTGCGAGGACAACAGAATTGTCATTTATGGTGAGGGAGCTGTGTTGGTAAGAATATAGCAGGACTAGGTCTATTTTATCTGGAAAAAAGGGGTTGCCTATTCATGGGATCCATGTGATGTGTGCTACAGAAGTTAAAATGATGCTACAATTTTTTTTAAGAATCTGTTTTGAATCTGTATAATAAATATATATATTGTAGTTTCAACATATATTACTTTGTTTGAAGATTTTTTTTTCTTTAGTATCTTCACGTGCCAGTATGTTAATACATTAAAACTGCCCTGAACAAGTCATGTTCCAGCTGAAAGTTTGATTAATATTTTTGGGAAAGACGTAATTCACTTTTGTCATGTTTCAGCCTAATAAAAAAGTCTTATTTGGCTTTATTTTCCTTTTATTTATTTTTTTTCCCTAAATCTGTTGGCTTTATTATGCCAGATCATTACTAGCTTTACTTTCTATGGCATTTTATCATAATGCTCTTTGAGTATAAATAAACTCTGGTATGCTAAACCTAATAGCAATTAAACTGGAAGTGTTTGTGTTTCATCACTGTGAACTTCGCAGAAATGTTTCCATGACAACCTCCATGCTAGTTAAGGCAACCAGAGGTGATCAACAGTTTATATACTTTTTTTCTCTTGTAAGAATGGAATTTGTGTTGACAGTTCTGGCCTTTAATGGCACTTTTGTACTGTGTGAAAGTATTTGTTTACTAGATCATATGCTGTTAACTGTCAGGCTGAGATAGAGTGACTGCTTTTGATAAAAGGGCTGCATTACATCTCTGAGTCTGTGAAGCTCTTGTACTTTAATTACTCACATCAGTACAAAAGTATCCATTTGCTTCACTGCACTTAAAAAATTAGACTTATAAGTTCCAAAGCATTAATGGTGAGTTAATTTTTTCATTTATATTTTTTGGAAAACAGTAATCTAAAAACTGCTTCATTGTTTTAAATTTAAACTATTCTATTTACAGTGATAAAAATCACATTCTATCATACAGGGTGAATTGTAAGTGCTGTAATTATTGGCACTGTGGATTAGATTTCTGGGCTCTGTTTTGATATGTAGCTGATGAAGGTCATTATGCTGAAAGCTGAAATGCACTAGTTATGTACTTTGTTAAGAAAAATACCATTTGAGATGTTTTATCTCCCAAGTTTTAAAAAATGCTGGTCTACCTAAGATTTGACTGTAATAACTGCTCTGGGTGTAAAATAATACTAGTACAGGTAGACTGTTGTGTATGGTGCATGTCTATCAGATAGTTAGAAGGCTTTCAGAAGGAAATTGTGAAATTTTTTTGTGTGAAATATTTCTCTTCATGGTGCACTGTCTGTGTAGAGCATCTGAAGATGAATGGAGGAGTTATTATGTTATCTGACAATCAAATAACTGCTACTACAGCAGGTGCATTCACTGCCAGCTGTAGGTTTGAAGGCATTACCTGTGCTGAGTTGAACAACTTGCTTATGTTATATGTCTGTTCATTGTCAGGCTGATGGATGAGTGTCTTCTTGAATCTTGACTGTGTGTGTAGCACAGGATCATTTGGTTTTGATTAATTGAAAAATGTGAGTATTTGGAAGGTACTGCAGTGCCTTCTAAAAGTCTGTTTCAAAACAAAGACTATATATTTTGTTTTAAAAAAAGACCTTGGTTTGGGGGAGCATAATATTTAATAATACTCATGTATATTCAAGTATGAGATAAGTTACTTGTTGCATGTCTTGCATGTAAAGGCATCATTTATATTCAGGATTCCAGTCTTTTGGATGTATAATTCATTTTAGTAATTGCTTGCAGAATGCTTATTATTTCCAGTAATGATACTATCATTTTTTTAGGCAACTGATTTGCTCTTCAGTGATCTGTTAAAACCAAGAGGAGTTGCAATTGCCCAAGTTAAGATTTTTTGTGCATGCCATTGCTTCTGCACGGTGTGTGTGTTGTCTGTTGAGTCAGAAGTTGCTTATATGGTTGCTGACAGTTCATGACTCTAAGGAGGGAAATGAGCTGTTGAAATTAGGTGCCTAAATTCCCCAAACTTTAAACTGTAGATGAATGACTTCTCTCTACACTATCAGTGTAAGATGCTACCTTTACCACATTACCTTCATCTCATCTTTTGGGGTTTGTTGTGCTTTCCTTTGTGTAGGAAAGCTGGGATATTAAGGAGAAACTTCCCAGAGAATTAAGGGGTGAACAAAGCTACCCCTATGTGCACTCCTTCTAATCCCTGACTTGTTTCAGCTGGAGGGCTTGTTCTGTAGTGAGGTATGTGCAGTGAATACAGCTACTGTCCACTAACACCCTTCAAACTTTTTCTTTGGTCTCTTGGAAAGTAATTAGATACAAATTAAGTTGATCGGAGTTTCAGTTCAGATCAGCTTGGTACTTCAGGTCTATGTTAGGTAACAGAGCTAAACAACCTATGCTAAGTCAGTCTATGTGAGTACATAGGCATATGCAGAATCCAAAAATCCAGTTTATAATATCGTTGCAGGTAAAATTATGTGGGTTACTAGAAGGAATATACTTTATTATAGTATTAAGAAGCAATCTTTATTTTTTTGGTGGTCACTTTGTTGTGAAAGATTGTGTAGTACTTAAGCATATGATACAAATAAGCACTTGTTTCGCCAAGTTAGTATTTATAAACAGTAGTTTGTTATCATGTTTGAAGTAACACACTATAATCTGTAATTGTTGGGATTTTTGTAACTGTGGTATAAAGTAGACACTGCCTAAGTTTGAATGATGACTCAGGTGATATGACACAGAAGAGTACTGTGGATAGACATGAACCGGGATGGACAAACAGGCTATTAGCCGTAAAACTTTTTTTCTTTCTCAGGAAAAATAAATTCATATTGGAAAAGCAAAAGATACAGGCTATGAGTGATGATCAGGAAATGGAAAGCTTATTTTGTAAGATGAGACTAAGAAAGTGTGACATGTTCAGCTTAATGAAACAAAGACTGAGAGAGGGTGTGGTATTTCTTTCATATTAATAAGTGTGTACAGAAAGGCAGAGAAGGCATCATGTAGGGGGAAGAATCATTTAAACTAAGGGACATTGTTAGAACAAGTACAAATGAGTGTAAACTAGCCTTGGATAAATATGAGCTGGAAGAGGAAGCATTTAAATAGCATGGGACCCGAGATTTTTGAAGAGGGAATCTTATCAACAAAACTGGCATGATACAGTTGCTTTAGCAAAAGATTGCACAAGGTCAGTCAGATTGTTTTTTCTATTCTATGCCCATCTTCTTGCCTAACTAGATCCATGAACCCCCATGCTTGCTTGTTCCACAGTACTATGAAAACTTGCAGATGAAATCTAAGAGAAGCCTTTTAAATGATTTTGCTTGTTTCAATTCCAATACCTGTTTAATGCTTGGGTAGATTACTCTGTTTTCAGATAAGATGCTTCTGTGTTACTGACAATAATATCTTGGGACTTTTTAACCTCTTTTTTTTTCTTGGTGGTTTTATATGTATAGGAGTACTGCTTTTAATTTTTGTTTTGAATTCATCCTGTTGTAGTTGGGTACAAGCTTTAACCAACCTAAATATCTTGCTTTTCCCCCTTTGGTATTTTCCATGCAATTGGAAAGATAAGGTTATTATTGCCATACTCCTCATAGTTTATTCTGTAACCAGTCTGTACATTTATTTAATTAATTCAAGCCTTCATTTCCAATTTATAACTTAAGTTCCTGACACTGTTTTTTTTTAAGTTTGTCAGTACTTTGTGGTACTCAAAACGTAACACAACAGAAGTTATCTAAATTGCTGTGGGAACACTTGAATGAATTTTCTGACTCTTAGTAGTCAAAGAAGTCTTGTTGACAAAGTGATATAGGCTCCTCATCTGAAGCCATTCTGCCACTGTGATCTCATGCTTAGGTGTCTCTTCTTGATGTGAGAAGATCCAGGAGACTTAAAAGAGTTAAGTCTATCATCCTGTGCTGATAAGCCACCTTCTGTGACAGATATCCAAGTTGTCCTTCTTTAAAACATACTTGTTTGTATTCCTTCAGTGAATCCTCAGTAAAAAATGACAGATTACTTTCCCAAATCTTCTCACCTACTAGAACTCAGAGGCTCTAAAATCTCATGGTCAAAGGTTTTTCAGAGATTATTTTTTTCCTAGGGCTTTGCAAATTTTAAAAGAAAGTCCCTCATGTTTCCTGGTAAAATAGACTTCAAAATCTTCTTGAATCTGCTTCAGAAACTAAAACAATGTAGTGAATGTTCTTATAATCTGACAGTTGCTAAGGTTGCACTTCTAGTCATGCAGTACTCAGTTGCTGGACTGTACTTGCAAAGTCCTGATAGGCTCTCTGATACGGCAGCATAATGCATCAAATTAGACTCTGCCACCAAAACAAACTAGGCATCCATATGAGGGGGAAGAGAACTCAGAAGATTGCTTATTCCAGCTGCCCTTCTTAAGCAAGTTAGAGCAGGTTGTCCTGGATCTTCTCTAGTTGCATTTTGAACTTCTACAGGAATGGAGGGTCTTCAACCTTGATGGAGAATCTTCAAAAACTCTGGGCAATCTATTCCATCATTCAGACACCTAACAGTAAAAATGTATTTCCTTATGTTCAGGTAGTTATATTCAGAAGTTATTACTCTTTGTCTCAAGAATGCATTTCCAAGAGATTGGCAGATATGTGCATATCATCAGTATAACATTTTTTCCCAGGATTTAAAAACCTTGACTTCCAATATTTTCCTCAATCTGAAAATGATTTTAAGTCTTTCCCTTCCCTCTAGAGTATAATACATCTGGAATAGAGGTTCCTTCATTGCCTCAGCATCAAAGGGATTTTGCTTTTGTATGGATGCAATCACTCTCTTTAGATGGCTTCCAAGACTTTTTGTCCCAGTAGCTGTCAGATACAAAGCTACCTCCATGCAGAGTCTTAAAATTGCAGATTGAGCCAGCGCTAGGTGGTAGTCACAAAGTGAATTCTCCTTTGAGTAAAAGATACATCAGTGTCTCACTGTCAGATATCTGTATTAACATCACTTAGTCAGGGATTACTTGGAATCCTGTCCAAACTTCACTAAATTTCATTGGAAGGACATCCAGAGTCTATGTCTGTCATGTTTCTTCATGAAAGAGTTTTGGAGCCTTGCTTGGGTGACAGACTCATCACACCTACCTCAAAATAATTGGTTCTATATTACTGTTAGACATCACTGATGGAGTGAATAATGTGGTTTTCATTTATTACACAAAGAGATGTTTATTACTTGTGGTTTATTACTCAAAAGAAGAAAAGCTGACTTTTACAAATTTTCCGTATACATAGTCCATGTATATATTACTTTGGGCTGTTCCTCTGTTTTCCTCAGTCCTTTAAAATACCTGTCTTAAAATTTTTAAAAACTGGAATGAATTAAACATGTCTGGCTGTGTGATCTCATATGCCAAGTGAGAGGAATGATCCGCTCATAGTCTCTACAAAAGTTACAAAGGTAAAAGCTCTTACTGAATTGTATGTCGACTTGCAAGGCAAATAATACGTTGTCTGAATGTCATCAGAAATTTTTTTGGAAGAGCATTACAAAGGTTGGTCAACTTTAGCAACTGTCGTTGTGTTACTGTACTTTAGGTCTGTGTCAGTGAAAACGTAAAATAAACTTTTAAAAGTAGTCCACGACAATATGTGTTTTGATCTATAGAGAACATTTCAGAATGCTGATCTGTTATCCTTGCATGATGATACTTTGTTAGGAGATTTATATTCCCACTACATGATTTGGGTTTTTATGCAAATGCAGTAGTAGGGCACTTTTCAGTGTCTTTTTAACTCTTTGACCAAGACTTCACTTTCCTCTTATATTTTTACGTTGCCTGTTATTAATTCTTTAATGCTTTTAAAGTTAGTTGAACCACTTTAGAGAACATCTGCTATACAAAACATTATTTCACAGACATTTTTACTCAACTATAATTTTATTATTCTGAGTATTTCATAGATGCCAACCGTGGCTGATTAGTTAAAATTTTTGCTATTGGAAAGATAGGCACTGTAATGCTCAAACCCACACTCTTTAAGTTATTTTGGAATTTATCCAGCAATGCAGGCTTGATCTTAAAAGGAACCTATGTGTAGTTGTAGATATAGTAATATTTGACTGATAAAAACCTTTCCTCCATTGCAGTTTTAGTAGGCTTAGGCACACAATTTTTTAAAATGTATCAATACAAATTTATTTAGGTTATAAGACTATTTGCTTGTATGCTTGATGCTGTTGCTGTTGTTCTTTCAGGGATGTTAAGACGTTATTTTCTAAATTGAGAATTAAATTCTTGATAGAACTGAGTAACATTGTCTGATCTCACAGTTGAGCCTGCTATGAGCTTGGCTTGACTAGAGACCTCCTGAGGTCCCAGCCAACCTCAGCTATTCTGTGATTATGTGACTGATCAAGTACTGCCTGAAGCTGCTTAGTTTGCACTTGAGAACTTGAGTAAGTTTTTTTAAGACATACAATATAAGTATTTTCTTTATCCTCCTTCCTGTTAGATAAATATGTTCTTATAACCTGCTAGCAAATGGTCTCCATCTTTTCTGAGTGGATGGTTTGCAGGTTTCTTCTTTTTTTAACATTCTAGACTGTGTTTATCTTTTTCTGTGTTTCATTTTATTTCTCTAAAGCAAAGCAAGTACTGTGGCATAAGTGAAATACTGTCTTTTTTTTTTTTTCTTGTAATATTTTTATGACCCTTATTGAGGAACTTGACAATTCAGTCAATGGTGTAAATGGCCTAATTGTATGGGAGGCATGTGTGCTTAATGAAGTCTGCTTCTCTATAGGTTTCATTATTTAATAGCAGGGAAAAAAAAGAGTAATGGTGGAAAAGAGTGCTAGGATGGTCTTGTAGCTGATATGTCTTATAAATAATTTAATTGGGTTTGTGGGACTCCATAAACTGATTTTAATAATTTTGTTTAACATGAGATTATGACACATCTTTTAAAGGGTCAGAAGTTACTTGGAAAATGAAGTCTGTAAAGCCAGAGGGGACCATTATGGTCTTCAGCATAATGGTATCTATAGATCTTCTTGAATTAATTTCTATTTGAAGCATAGCATATCTTTTTGTGGAAAATAAATCAACATTGTTTTAAAATACTCCTAGTGATGGAGAGCTCATGACAGTCCTTCGTAACTTCCTCCACTTGGTAATTATCCTCACTTCTAAAAATTATTTTTGGTCTAAACTTCTCTGACTTCAAATCCCTCATTAAAACTCTCCCTTGCTGTGTTGCCTGCAGAAAACGTGACAATGGATGGGTTGTGGATAGGAGGGCTCTTGCCTTTCATGCTGACCCATATTGTTTCCTTGTTTCCTCCTGCTCTCTCACTGAATCCACCTGTTTTGTCTTGTGTCATGTGTTTGGGTTTTCAGCTTTCCCATGCAGGGATTACCTACATGTTGTGTTTATATGTCATGGAGTAGAGCAGGGTCTTAGTCCCTGGCAGGTGCTTCTTGCTGATGAGCGTGTCACAAGGGCATAAAGGATTAAAAGAGGTTGGAGCTATTGTTGTCCTACTTTCACAGCTTTTAAGCCTGTAAAGAACTACTGTAATCTTTGGGTATGACTTCCTTTGTGGTGAGGACTTCCTCCATTTCTGCTTTAAGGTCAATAAAGAGTGGAGTAAATCATACCTCTTAGAAAAACAGCTGATCTCAATGAAGGCAGGGGTAAAGGGAGGGAAAACTTCCAGTGATAGAAAATCCTTTGTAGCCCTCAGCAGCCTGCTGTTGTGGTTAGTCATTCAATATTTGCTCACCCTAAATTCTCTTCTGAATTTATTTTGCTTCAGCTTTCCAGGATTTTGTTACACCTTCCTTAGAGAAGGAGAGGAAGGAATAAAAAAAGCATTGTTAAGATTTTCCCTGAGTTTGGGTACTTAGGGCTGTAGTTAACTCTCCTATAGTCTTCTGTTTTGTAAACAGATTCACTTTTTCACTACCAGTCCTCGATTTTAGTCATTCAATGATACTTAAAGTGTGTTCTGTGAGTCAATCCATTTGAGCATTTAAATTGTGGCTATCAGACTAGTAACCCTGTTTTGTTAGGAGTGACCCCAGTGTCAAATGCTCAGGTAGCATTGCTTCTCAGTTAAATTTCCTTGATTATACAGAGATTACATTAGTCCCTTTTCCATGCTAGTTCATATTCGTGCTGATTAACCACTGTAATTCTTTCACAGTTAATGTTTCCCAGGAAGGTGTTCTTCATCCTGGGAAACATTATGTGTTGCTACTTATAGCATATATACACATACTTGTTCTCTTATAGTTGATGTTGTTTTTTCTGGGTAATTTGAAAAAGGTAGCATAAATACAATCTGCTATCAGTTCTGCTGGTCGTATTCTGCCATTTGTTCATTCTTTCTTTGCTGCATCCCCCATTTCCAGTTTCCTGACAAATTTGTTTTCCATTTTCAAGTAATTTTTTCTGGCTTACCAGTATTTGTTATTCCAAATGGGAGATAAGGCAAAAAGGGGATGTCCATTCTGTGTATATAATTTCTTATAATCCCTCTTAATGAGTGCACATGCAGAGTTGAGTGTAGTAATTGCAGAGTTTTATAAAACCATAACTCTTATTTGGGGAATAAAATTTTTCATTTATGCCTCAAGACTTGCTTGTCCTACTGCCTGTCAAAATAGCTGCTGAAAAAAAAGAGATTTTTATGTGAGACCTCTGATGATCTTAGGCCGATGGAAGAAAAGGACTTTTACATTCAGAAGTCCACCAGCAGTGCTGTGGACAAAGAGACACTGCCACAATCTGTCAGTATTTAAATCTGGCAACTGTTTTAGTCTTCTCTCCCTCGGCCTTCTATGCCCAGAAATACGATATCATCTGAAAGTTTCACAAAGGCTTATTGTGAGCTGGGATTTTGGGTTAGTCACTTGATTTCCCAGACCTGCTGATACTTATATGATTGAAGGTTTGTGAAGGTTTTCTTTTCCTTGAGTCTTCCTTCTTAAATAAACTAGTGGTTCTGGAGGTGTAAAGTCAGATGGTAGACTTGAGATTAGCTCAGTTGAGGCTAATAATGCAAAGGTTGCTCTTCAATCCCTGTGTGGGCCATTCACTTAAGGGTTGGACTTGATGATCCTTGTGGGTCCCTTCCAATTCAGAAGATTCTGTAATATTTCTGTGTTTTTACTAATTTCCATCTCTTTGCCTTGCTATACCTGTGATAACTCAAATGTTGATACAGACTTCAGAAGCCTCAGTATCATGCTGTCACTATCTTGTCTTCTTGTCATCTTCTACAGGTAGAAATCTTCAATATTCCCTCTCCTCAACTTAAATTGTGTCCTCTGCTTAAATTCTCTTTCATGATGTAGAAAAAAGAATTCTGGTGTGTTCTCTGAGCAGCAGGTGAGACAGAACTGTGGGCTGGTACAAGAAATCTGGGATGGAGTGTCTGCTAGAAGAGGTGGAATGAGAAGAAGCAGGGATAAGTGATATGTGGAGTCTCTTTTCTCTTAAAGCTGTTTCTGAAAACAATCCTGGTCGGGCTCAGTCCTCAGAGAAGTAGAAAACCCTGTACTATGCAGAAAAAGGAGAGAAGGTCCCAAACTATTGGGCAGTCTCAAGATCACTGACCTCTGGTTGTGGACCTTATGGGAAGGAACTCCTAGGATTATGGAGCTGTGGTGGAAGGAAATTAAAGAGAACTAAAACTAGGCTAGATTGTCAGATATGTAATATGGTGCATTTAAAAGCACAAACAATCCAAAAGAAGAGAAAATACAGAAAGGGAAGCAGTGTTCTCTGCAATGGAACAAGCTTAAAAGAGAAACTTCCTTGTTTAATGTTGTGACATTTCTTTCCATAGGTAATTGGATAGGTGAAAGAATGTAACAAAGACTTCTCTACCTTTCCTCGATATTTTAGCTGCATCTCAGTTCCTGCCCAAATTAGACAAATTTAAGTGAAAAACCATTTTTTATTTTATTAAATAAAGTTTGGCAAAAAAAAAAAAAAAATCGCTAAACCATTTTGCAGTAGTAATTCTTCTTTTTCTACTTTCTGATAGTTACTGTTAGTTGATTTTGAAAACTGGAGGCCTGTGGAACAAACGGAGAAATTAAAAGCTGTACTCTTGTTAAAAGGCCTGTGATCCTAACATGTAATCTTCAAGAGAAGCTCTGGAAGGAAAGCTAAAATGGACATACCATTACCAGATTCAGAAGTATACTCTTTAGAGAACCGAGACCCATATTAATGCTGATGTTTACTCTGTTTTTTTCATCAGCAGAGTCCAGTGAAGTCACTCTCTGGTGGGCAGTCTGCAGGGTTTCCTGTTACAGTGCTAGGCTCTTTCAGCAGAAATACCCATCCCTTATTTTCTCTGCTGGCTGCTAAAATGGGATTTCCAAACTGTTGTCCCACTCACAGGTTGCAGGTATCCATTTGACAGAGCTGTTCAGTGTTACTATTACAAAACTTCTGGTCTGTTAAAAATTGTATGTTAGAGAGATGCAGATGAATACTAAATACAGATCTACGAATTCAAAGTATTGCTTCTTTTCAATTAATAACTGCCTTGTACACTGTGTCTAATTTGAGTGAAGTGGTTACAGAACTTCTGGACAACTTAAATGGAGTGATTCAGAGCTTGTTTACCAGATCCTAGCTAAAAAGCATATAATTTGAACATATATGATGGCATGTTATTGTTTTTCACTTGAAGATTTACTGAACTACTGACAGAAGTGGCGGGCGGCAAAAGAGACAGGCTTAGTTTCCTAATGTGATGGTGTTGTCATATTATGATATATAGATCTAAAAATTCCTCGGTGTCATAAATACATGGTAACCCTTAATATTTCAAATTAAGAAAAAAAAAAGCCCTTAACAACAGTATTGCAGAAGATTTGTAAGGAGTTTTTTAATCATGGGTATTTCATATCCTCCATACCTAATTTGTCTTGCTTTCTAGGAATGCTTAATTAATATTGTACTTAGGCTAATTTGAAACAATGATGATTGCAGTTCACTGAAATTATGTGTTCTGCTTCTTTGAACTTGACCAACATTACTTACACATGACTCAGTAGTGCATATGGTACATTCTATTGATAAAATTTTTTATTTTGAACAGTTTGAGACACAGTCTGATTGTTCTATATTTCTGTTTCTGCATATGCATGACACTGAATTTTTAGATGATGTGAACTTGCTTCTTCCATAGTTCAAAGAGTGCATAAGGTAAACTTAACAATCTGTTGGTACATATTGATTTCTGATACTTGACAGTCATACAAAAATAGATGTAGACTGCTTGTTTTCAAAGCTTTTTATGACTTTCAGCACAACCTCTTTATCTCTAGTGTCCACAAATGTCATCTTTCTTTGTGTATTACTAAATTTCAGATTGTATGAGAGCGGTTCATACATTAATGCCGGTGGCAACCACTGCACACAGGTGCACCTGTGTGCTGGGAAGCGCATCCCTGGCCTGAGGACAGCTCTGGGAATCAGCCTGCAGCCAGGGTGGCCTGTCCTGTCCAGCTGGCAGCCACAGGCAATACAGCAGGAAAAGGCACTTTAGAGTTGGCACTGTCCATGTCTTCGGGAGGAGTCAGCAGCATGGGCTGGGTGGGATTGATTGTGGTCACCTCCGGTAAAAGGGGCTGCTGCCTCCTGCCTGCATCTCTGTCCTCTCTGCTTGTACAGGCAGAGCTCCAAACGTTGAGAAGAGGATCCAGGGAAGGGGAGTTGTACTTCCCTGTGGAAAATTACGTATAGCTGTTCCTCAGTGACTTCTGCACCTCTTTGGCCTGAAGGAGAACTGAAACAAAGTCAGAAGAGCTCTAGGCTGAATGCAGAACCATTTTTTGTATACAGGCTGCAATTTTAAACAGTACTTTAAAGGTTAGGTTTATTATTTTGGGGGAAAAAGTACCATTATTTAGGAGCTATAGGAATACCGTTTTGTGTTTAGGAATGCAAAATAATGATTTTGATCCTCCAGTAAATCTCCTTTTCATACTTGTGTATGACATAAAATGACATTTTCTTACCATGCAGTTTGAATAAAACTTTATTGAATTCTCTCTACCAAAATAGCAAAGTTATATGATGATGAAAGGAAATATTTTAAAGCATTTAAAATATTTTGAATTTCAATATGCTGCATATACATTCTGATTATGAAATGCAAAAAAAGTTTATTGTCTAAAAGATCGTTTTACTAACAAGCATGGAACTTATATGCTGACAAATCATATATTGAATTATTAACAAAAAATATTGGTTCTGTAAGTATTTCCACTTATTTTCATTTGGAGGAGTCTTGTTTTTTCAAACTCTAATAATTTAAAGAATCATGTTTATATTTAAGAGAAGGCTGTACAAAACGAGCTAACAATGTTGCAGATTAAAAATATAGGAGATGTGTTTTCCTCTTATTGTTACATATGGCATCTTTTGAGGGCAGGCACGGAGATGGGAACACTGGACTTTCAGATTCCTTAATTCTTAATGCCAAGACAATAACATACTGCTCAAGAAAGTTCCAAAAATCATAAGAATCTGCAAATAACAATCTCCATGGGTGTAACCTGCAAGTTAAAAGTAATACAGAAATAATGCAAATTCAGGCCTAGTGTAGTGAATTATTTATGTCTCTCATTTAGCTATTTCTTTATTACTATGGTTGACTTGAGAGACTTATTTTTAACTAGCAGTATTTCTTAACATGGTAACATCAACAGGAATGAGGCAACAGAAATCTTTTTTGAACTGAATGCAGATGGACATGGATAAGAGTATGCTGCTGCTCTGCAGGTTTCAGTTTTGATTTTTTAAAATAACATAGTGTCCTAAAATTTCAGTAGTTTTATTTTTCTGAGAAGAAATTTTAGAGGTTTTTTTTAATCCTTGGCTTTTAATTCAGTAATTTACTTCAGGGGTTGCTTCTGTTTTAATTTTTAACATGAAAGATTTTATGATTTCATGTGAGAGTTTCCTCATAGGCCTCATCATCAAACACCAGTTAAATATCTGAATTTCAAAAAGAAAAGCAATATGATAGAAATATTTATATGGAAAAAGGAAATATGGGGGCAAATAAAGTAATGTAATGAGCTGTGAAGTTAAAGCCATGTGCTTGTATGAGTTGATGTTCAGTTAATGTCTGAAATGAAAATTTTGAATAAAATACCTTGCTACTGTGAAGTGATTAGATTTATTCCCTTTTGTGGCATTTCACAGAATCATAGAATCATTTAGGTTGTCAAAAGGACATTTCACAATGTCCTTTATCTGGATGCATGTGGTAAGCATATTTATACATTATTTCATTATTTGAGAAATCTGTTTCAAATTTGTGTATATATCTCCTTTATAAAGGCGTTTGCTTCAGTTATCACTGTTTCAGTTTGTATTGATCTGGTCGATACAGAAATCTCTTTGGAAAACGTTTGCATTATTGCAGAAAAAAACTTGCTAGATTTGTCATCCTTCTTGCCCTATGGTAAGAGAAGGTCTTCCTAATTGCCTCCCCATTATCAAATTTTTTTATCCCTAAGTGTGTGTAAGATGATCACACCTTGACAATGTTGTCCGATGGTTGATCACATCTGGTTCACTTGTCTTACTCCTGTACCAGAGACAAAGGTTGCTTTAAGAACTTATTGAAGTGGTCACAAAATATTTTAGGGCTCCCCTTAATAAAGAAGTAGAATCATGATAAAGCCTGATGCATGGACATTTTTCATGAAAGTGGCCCTGTTGAGGTAATTTTAGAGCCAGATATTCTGCTTCAGTCCACTCTCCTTCTGCCAACAGGAGGACTTGGCAAGAAACAGCAGGCTTCAGGGAGAGTGGACTTTCTCTGCTTCCCTCTTAACTCCTCAGCCCTGGAAACAGTTGCTGTATTCAGGAAAGTGGGTTTAAGTCTGTTCAACCGCATCATTGTAGTTTTGTCTTGTAAATGAGATTGCTCATGTCACCTGTTTCAGATTTCCTCCCTTTACATGTTGGAAGATTGTACTCTAATGTAGTCTGAGGCATAAGCATTGACAGAATATTCTTAATAATCTCTGTAAATGTCATAGAATCTTCTGGTCAATCTGTGTTGCCCATTCCTATGACGATAAATTCATCTTAGCTCCAGACATCTGCCAGGGCCTTCCTAATAAATATTTCCTTTTTCTTCAGTTCTTGGAGAAGTAAAATTATATAATCCTGCAAAACTGTGAGGGACACCCAGTTTCTAGATGATGTAGCCAAAGAAAGAAGTCTGTATTTTGTCAGGACAGGGCTCCAAATGATCCTTATGCCCTCTTCAGGCAGTCTACTCCAGATGGCAATTTGAACAGTTGTGGTTGACAACTGTAGAAATTAACTCTGTTATGTCATGACATAGGCAGCAGGACTGATGCTGTCCTGAGGTCTTATAATTTTCCCTATTGCTTGCTGACTTAATGTGTATTTCCACTGTTTTTTTTTCTTTTTTTTTTCCTCTTTTTTTTTTCTTTCTTTTTTTTTTTTTTTTTTTTCTGACAGACAGGTATAGCAAAACATCAGCTGTTTGTGTATCAGGCATAATGAGCAATGAGCATGTGTTGCTGCTCATCACATATTCCCACTACTGTGTCCTTATTCAGACACCCTTTCCATGAAAGCTTGTCTTATGTGTCAATAGATTTTGCTTTACATCATCTGTGCCTTACAGCCACTTGCAGGACACCCTAGTATAGTGGATTATATGGATGTTTTTTAACAAGAGCACTCTCTCTATTCCTGTCTGAAGTTTGGTATGGATTTAGGTAGCATTTTTATGGATGTTTGGTAGATGGTCTGTAGCTTTTTAGTATTGCAGGTACATATTGTCATATAGTTATAAATCTGACCCCTTGTCAATAATATATTTTCTTTTCAGATGATAAATGTGTTCATTTCAGGGCCCTTCCATGTATCCTCTCTGTAACACTTGAAGTTTTCATCATGGTAGTGGCAGTCATTGCTGTTAACTTGTGTCTCTGTGTGCCTTTTTTCATTTACTTTTCCAATTGTTTCCTTGATGAAGGGTACCACAAAGGTGCAAAACCTGAATCTCTCCAAATGTCTCAACCTCTTTCGAAGCATCTGGGTCCCAAGGTGAACACTTGAAACAAAAGTTATATTACTGCAAATCGTTGGGCTAACTGGAGAAACTATTAACTCTCAATTTGTGAGAGCTCTTTTGTCTGTGAACAGATTCTAGTCTGTGCTTTCCTTTTGTGATAATACAGTTCCCATCTAACCTGTGATGCCTTGTGGCACACATCATCTAATACTAAGTGTGTCACCCCTCTGTGAGCTCTCCCACTTTATATCCTTTCAGCAGCCTGGCTATTGTTTCTCAAACTACGGGAAACTTTTGCTGTGCTGTCAGTATTAGGCCACAGGACAATACTCTAGTTCCTTGCCCAGTTCCTCTGATGCCTGCCAGATGAGTTTTTCTGACTTTTGCCACTTTCCCACAATACTCCACTGTCACTGTGTGGATGCTGAAGACTTCTGAGAGCTTTGTTAGTGTTTTGCGAGTACAAGTGAGAGCATTACTCTTTACTTCAGTTAGACCAGTCCCTATAAATTCTAGAGAGGGAATATTTGACATCTAGTGTGTGTGTCTGTTACCAGTTCCAGTATTCTCTCTCTTAGCTCTCTAAAAGCTCATCTGTCACACATATCTGCTCATGCTCACTGAAACAGTAAACCTCCATTTTCTGTCCTGTTCCATTCCAGGTTCATCAAAGGCTTTATTAGGCTTGTTAAGATATTTGTCTAATGCCTAGTTTGATTTAAACCTAGCTATGCACAGCCACACGGAGCTGCCTTGTAATCTTCTAACTGCCCACTTGCAGCATCACCTTTCCATGGAGATGCAAGAAGAGTGGGATAAGTGCAGGTCTTTTTTTAAGTCTGGGTATATATAGAGGAAAACTTCTGTAGTTGAGGCTGCATTTTATCTTAATCTCTGTTTTTCCTCCTGTACCTCAGACCTGCCAATTTCCTTGTTCAGGCACTTGATGTCAGGGCAGCACAAGTGAGTACCGTGTTTTTGTATTCACAGATTTAGCACTTGAGCCTATGCCTTGGTCTTTGAGGTTTAGTAGTATGGACAGAGCCTCCACACTACTGCTGAAAGGATTGAAGGTTTCTGTATGTTTCATGTCCTCATACTGAATAGAAATTGGTGTCAAGTTTTGCATTAATGGCCAAAGCAGGATCTTTTACCTTGGTTGGGAGTTTTCTACTGAAGTCAAGCACAGAGAGTAACAGTGAATGGGGGAACATCAGACTGGTGACATGTCATTAGTGGGGTTCCACAAGGCTCTGTCTCAGGCCCTGCACTCTTCAACATCTGTGTGAATGACTTGGACACAGGACTTGAAAGAATACTAAGTAAGTCTGCAAATGATACAAAATTCAGAGGAGCTATTGAGTCCCTTAAAGGCAGGGAGGCCCTGCAGAGAGACCTTGACAAATCAGACTGGGTAATTACCAACCATATGAAGTTCCACTAGGAAAAGTGCCAGATTCTGCACCTGGGATGGGGCAACAACCCTGGAGGTATGTACCGACTGGGGAATGAGGTACTGGAAAGCAGTGCCACAGAAAGGGACCTGGAGGTCCTGGCTGATGGCAAGTTGAATCTGAGTCAGCAGTGCCCTGGCAGCCAGGAGGGCCAATCATGTCCTGGGGGGCATCAGGCAAAGCGTCGCCAGCTGGTTGAGGGAGGTGATTGTCCTGCTCTGCTCTGCACTGGGGCAGCCTAACCTTGAATATAGTGTGTCGTTTTGGGCACCACAATATAGGAAAGATATAAACCTCTTAGAGAGCATCCAAAGGAGGCCAATGAAGATAGTGAAGGGCCTAGAAGGGAAACCATACAAGGTGCAACTGAGGTCACCTGGTCTGTTCATCCTAGAGAAGAGGAGAATAAGGGGAGACCTCATTGCAGTCTACAGCTTCCTCAGGAGGGGAATTGAAGGGGCAGGTAGTGATTTATTCTCTATGGTGACTGGTGGCAGAACCTGAGGGAATGGCCTGAAGTTGTGTCATGAGAGGTTTAGGTTCAATATTAGGAAAAGGTTCTTCACCCAGAGGGTGATTTGGTGCTGGAATAGACTCCCCAGGGTAGTGGTCACAGCACCAAGCCTGACAGAGCTCAAGAGCATTTGCACAATGCTCTCAGGCACATGGTGTGACTCTTGGGGATAGCCTGATGCAGGGCCAGGAGTTGGACTTTGATGGCACTAGTGTGTCCTGTCCAGCTCAGAATATTCTGTGGTTCTGTATCCACATCTTCATCATGGATTTTGTGCTGAGACACTGGTGGCTGATGGCACTGGTGTTTTCCTGGAGACCTCTGAAGTCATCTGCTAGGTAATTTGTGACAGAGGCTTAATGGCTTGGGACATTCATCTCGAGCCTTTATTTTTGCTTGGCTTTCTCACCTCTAGAGTTTTTTGAAGTTTTGTATTTCTATATGGTTGAGAGGGGACTAAATTGACACTTGGAAAGCCCTTCTTGATATTCTCACTCACTCCATGAAAGAAAATTCTACTGGCCCTGCAAAGGAGAAAATTTCTCTACTTTCTAATAATAAATCCTTTCTCAGAGTGTGAAAATACCTATATATTACACACCAAGAAAAATGGCAGGGGCTAATAAGTAACGCTTAGCATCCTCAAAATTATTTGGAAAAACTCTAAAGTCTAGAAGCAACATAAGCTTTAGTTGTACAGCACAGCAGTGCAGCTCAGGAAGGTGCAGGGTGCAGTATGTACCAGCACAATTTCAGCCCAGGGTGTCCTTTGATAATTAGGTGTGTGCTGTCATTTCTCATCGAATCTCTGTGTGTGTCAGCATCAGCACCAAAGAGAAGAGAGAAGAAAGAAAACCTACATAGCCCCCGATGAATACTGCTCTCCCCTGTGAAAACAGGATGGCAGCAATAGAGGGAGCGTGTGACAGAATCTCAGTCCTCCCCTTCTCATCCCTCTCCCCTTTCTGTGCAGGACTGTTCATTTGCATTGAGCCCAAAGAAACCAGGTGGCTACTGTTCTCTTTATTTTTTTTCACTGAAGATTGCAACAAGGGGCTATTTCAGCCAATTAACAGAATGCTAGTATCTAACATGTATAGAGAAAGCAGACTTCTGGAATCCTCCAATAGGAAATAAAGATCTCATCTCTTAAGAGAAATAATGGACCTCATGACTTCTTATTCTCAGATTAGTTTGTCCTCTGCTACCTTCTGTTCAGCTGCTGAGTTTGATCTGCTATTGAGATATGGTATTTGCTGACCCTTGTGTTTTGTTTTTTCATTTCCAGTGTTTTTAGCTGATTTGTTTCTTATGTCTGCATAGGACCATTTGCAGATTTGCTCTGAATGTCCTTAAGGAACAAAACATGTGGTTTTAGATGTCATTTATTCTTCTTGAGGACTTGGTCCTTAAGGTTAGGTATAGCCTTGATACTGATGTTATAATGGCAAATTGGTCATCTGCCAATCATCTGTTTGAAATTTAATGCTGAGTTTTATTTGTGTATTACACATTATGTTTGCTCAATTGTAAACTATATGCAGTTTTGTATGAGAGAATGACATAAGAAGATAAATAAATAGAGGAAATGTTGTTGTTGAACATTAAAAGATGGTAACTTTAAATAGGCAGGCATAGACATGATGGTTCCACTTAGTAGCCTGATCACATAGCATATAAGAGTTAAAATATTATATGCTTAATGGAGTATATAGTTATTCTATTTCATAAAACATTTGGTATGTTTTTGTATCCAGTGATGAAGATAACAAGCCTAGATTTTTAAAATGCCTATTAAATTATCTTAAGCAAAAATACTTAACAAATCGTGGGAACCTAAGTGTGATTTGATGGATACTGTAAAATCATTGGTGACTCCAAGAATTATTTCTAGTAATAAAAAACTTTCTTTAGAAAGGCAAGGAATGATCATCAATTGTCTGTCTTCCGATATAATAACTTCTCTTTTGGTTCCTGTGTGTGCTATTTTGAGGTGTAGCTGTCTCTATTTTAGTTATTTGTTCCCTGTAAGAGACTATTTCTGTCCCACTGTCCCAAAGCATGCCTGGTATTGCCTCCATACACTGCTTTCTTTGAGTAGTCGTGCTAAGTGTGTCCATTCCACTCTCATCCAACTTGCCCTCAATGTTAAATATGCTTAATATGAAAATAGATTTATTCAGAGGGATTTAATATCATGCTTTAGGTAGAAACTTGATGTTGTGAAAAAAAAGAAAACACAATTCTGGTTTAAACTGAGCAACTGAGTGCTGCTCCATTTTTTTCATCCCTGATACTTAAATTTCTAAATCACATTTCGGATCGGGATTCCATGTTCATAGGAGGTTGTTTTACAAGTGTTGCCTTCCAATCCAGGGAACTGGGGCTTCATGAAGGAGAGCACCTGTGGGAAGTGCCGTCAAAGTTCTCATTTTCTTTTATTCCCTGCTTCCCTTGGTACTGGCAATTAAATGGACATTTATGGAGAAGGGAAGAGGTGAGACAGGTAAGACAGGACTCCTCCTCTGAAAAGAAATGCTTGTCTTTTGCACCTCTCCTGTGTTTTTATGTTAGCACCTTCCTTTGGTGCAAAGGTCTTTCACATTCATTCATAAGGAATTTCTAGTTGTTACAATGCTCTTGAGACTGACAAAATTATGTAACATTCCTAAAACTTGGTATAGAATACAAGTCAAATCCTGTAAAATTCTTAACTGTGCAGCCGTAGTCTTTGGTTTGATGCCAGCTCTGTAGACATCCTACATTATAAACTCAGATCTCAGATGCATTAGTTAGCACTGAGGGTGGCCCTTACAGCTTGGTGTGGACATGCACAACCTTTGCCTTATTTCCAGCTCTGTCACTGCTTTCTGCATCACTCCTTATGCCTTGTAATGAAGTTAGGTTCTCTTTTCTATGAAAAATCACCACTGTCATCTCTGTCTCAGTCCCAGTTATTTAAAGAATGTTACAAGTGTCACCTTTCAGAATCAGAACAGGGCAGTAAAATGAATTCAGTAATTTCAAGCAGTATTATCACACGCTTTTAGGAACTCATGTAAAATTCAGAGGCATCAGAAAGTACAAAGTGTTCATTATTTCTGATATTTTTAAAAACCTTGTCCGGAGGTTGAAGACTTCAGATATATATTTTTGAACTTTATTCCATCTTGGACATGAAATACAGATATTTATTTTTTTCGAGGCATGAAGTTCTTTTAGAGTTGTGTGGAATGTATGAAAGCTGGTATAGAAACATTTGTAATAATATTTTAAGAACTGGCAACACCATAATGAATCTCAGTTGCACAAATATTGCTGGTCTGAACTGAAAACTTATAAGCTAGTAAAAAGTAATTCTTACAGGAGCAGTGTTGTATTTTTAGATCTTATTGGCTTATAATAAAATCCTCTGTATCCATGTAGAACTTCTTGACACACCTGTGAAATATTGTACATCAGAAGGTCTGACTGCTGGATACTGTGGACAGCAAAAAAGAGAAATTTTAAGATTTTTGAGAAAGTACTCCCTTGGCATTAAATATCATGCCTTACTTTTTCCCAGGTGTTCCTGTGCTTTTGCCTCCTGCAGCTGCCTATAAACTTCACTGCCTTAAAGCCATCTCAGTTTTCTATTTTTGTTGTAAATCTCTTTGTTCAGTAGGAACCTGTAGTGTTCCTTCATTCTGTTAAACATAATAATAAAGAAAATGAACAGAAGGAACGATAGCAGGAGAGCTGTGACTTGTACCAAGTGAAAGCTGCCCTTCTTTCTGAAGGAGATAAAAAAGGCGGGGCAACATTTGAAGGACTGGAAGTAGGAAAGAAATAGGAAGAATCAGCAGAGTGAGGATCTCAGAGACACTTCTGTACATTTAAAATAATGAAATGAAAAATTTCACAAGAGAAACCAGAGACTGAGATAATTTTCAATAAAGTCTGTGTTACTGTTTCACTTCAGTGTAGTCTAATTTCAGTGCATCAACTCCAGTATTTCTTAGATTTCTCTAAATAATTTCAGTATGCTAAGTTGATAAATATGTTTTAATTTTTGTAGTTGTATTTGTGATGTTAGTTTTCTCCTAACTTATGCTGTTCTGAAACAGTTCAGCCAGCAGCTCAGTAAACGTGGAAGGGAGCAGGCTGGGGAGGAAGGAGATCGTGAAGGACTGGGCTCAATAAGAGGTAAACTTCAGGGGCAGTAGGACTGCACCTGGATTCACCCACAGAGCAGAGGTACTGAGATCTGCTGCAGAGCCATCTTCCAGATAATTCTTGCAGTTCCAGGATTTCAGAGGGTAGATAAATAAGGATTTTGTGTAATAGGAGGGATCGTTCAGGATTCTGATAAAATGGAAAAAGGAACTTAGGCTCATTCTTCTGGACAAAATTTCTCTCAAATCATCATATAAGGCATTGGAGTTTTTGTGAATTACTAATGTTATCATATTGAAGTTTAATTTCTATAATGCCTACATTTGCATGAAAAGAAATTTGTGCTCAGAACAGTATCTTACACTTTTTGGATGTTACATGTTGTATCAAATCCACATCTTCCCACTACCACGGATAGTGCCTTTAATAGTGAACCAACTCAGCTGTCAAGGGGAGAATATAGGTGCTTCTCTGGAAGAACTGTGGATATTTGCTGTAGGTAAAAAATTGGCATGTGCTTTGATGTGAGTAGGTAGAATCAAAATGGACTGAGCAAACAGTTGAGTTTGCGAACAGGAAACATGCATCAGCAGCTGGATGTGTGTCTGAGTCTGGACCTGCAGCCTCCTGCAGATTCTTTGGCAATACACAGTATGTAGTGTCCGCTGGAGGATCTTATTGCACTTGCCAGGATAGGCTTTTAGCTTGATAATAAATCATTCTCAAAAGCCACTTTTGCCTACAGGAAAGGTGTTTTATTCAAGGATTGAGTTGGAAAGTCTTTGTAAAAAGTTCTGTGTTCTGAAAACCTTCAAGAGCTTAGTTTCAAGCTTTGAAAGCTTGAACAACTGCTTTTCAAGTTGTTGATGACAAAATGCTTAGTCATCATTAACTGACCTCTGAGTGTCACCAGTAAAACCTGGCTCTACTACTTTCATAATTTTGTTTTGCCCATCTGTTATCCCCTGACATCTTTTGGCCATCATGACTTTGAGGATAACCCTTAGCTTAATGTCTATCTGGGAGTCTCACTTCCAGTTTATTAGCAGAACCAAATGGTGCTTAGTTCTCCACATATGTGCCAAAATGCCATCTCTTTGCTTAAGCTCCTACTCTTTTACTTTCAGGAGGTGTGAGACCTTTCTTCCAAAAACTCATCAAAATGATTTAAGAGTTCTTAGTGTTGAGTGTTTTGGTTTGTAGTAGCCTTTGCTCAGACTAGTGACAAAGTAGTCTTACGTCTCTCTCCCTTTTTTGCAATTTGCTCTAATACAGGCATAAAGTGAGCGTAAGAGCAGAGTACATACAAATGTATGTAAATCTGTTTGGTAAATCCAGGAATAGTCATTCTGTGGGACACATGACAGCTCAATAAAATGCTCCTTTTTTCCTTTTATTGTTTTCTGTTTCCTCCCCACCTTTTCTGAGTACATAAACAAACAAGTAACTTATAAACCCAGCTCTCATTTCCATTGTGTAAATTGGAAGGATGTGTTACACAAATATAGATACTGTTTACTGTGAGACAGATTGAGTAGCACTTTGACTGTAACCCTCAAATTGACTTATCTGGGGACCATCGGAAGAAGTGTGAATCTGGGCTTGTTTGGCCCGGGTTGCAGTAGGCGTTGGAGCCAATGGATAGCCAATGGTCTGACAACATATACTGAATTACAGAATCACTGAATCAACTAGGTTGAAGAAGACCTCTGAGATCATCAAGTCTACCTTATGACCTAACACCACCTTGTCAAGTAGACCATGGCACTAAGTGCCACATCCTGTCTTTTCTTAAACACCTCCAGGGATGGTGACTCCACCACCTTCCTGGGCTGCCAATTCCAATGTCCAATCATTCTTCCTGTGAAGAACTTCCTCCTGAAGTCCAACCTAAACCTCCACTGTCACAGCTTAAGACTCTGTCCTCTTATCGTATTGCTAGTTGCCTGGGAGAAGAGACTGGCCCCCTCTGGCTCCAACCTCCCTTAAGGCAGTTGTAGAGAGCCATAAGGTCTCCCCTGAGCCTCCTCTTCTCCAGGCTAAACAACCCCAGCTCCCTCAGCCTCTCACCACAGGACTTGTGCTCCAGACCCTTCACCAACCTTGTTGTCCTTCTCTGGACAAATACAGGACAGTAGACCCAGCATTTGTGGAGAAGCAAATCTGAGGTAGGTCTTGGGAAAAAAAATGTTCCTTTGCTTGAGAAAACGAGGAGATAACATATGAATGAACTAGAAATAGGTTCATTGTAGATATTGAGCTGGAGACAGTCAATATTGGAGTGTAGTTTCACAGGCAGCTGATCTTGTTACAATGTGCTGTTGCTAATTTTTAAGAGAGGGGTTTTCACCTGGTCCCCTGCCCTCAGCCCACCATTCTCTTCCCTCTTCTCACATATGTGGGCTTGTGGCCTCTCTTGGGCTTGTTCTGGAGCTCAGCAGACCCTTCTGTGGGTAAACTGAACTCAGCAAAACAGTGGAAAACAAACTTAGCAGAAACCTGAGCATGCTTTCTGCCTTTTTTCTGACTTGTATTGGTTCACAGAGGGATCTGAGATCGCTGTAGAGTGTACAAGGTAAGCAGTGGGAGCCAGTGGCTGATGTGGAAAGGGAGAGAGAGAAGAGGTGAGGAGTGTTGCTTTTGTGCTAGGAGTGAGATGCTGAACCCACGAGCTCCATCTTAAGAAACAATCCTGTGAGCACTGATTGACCTAAAAGAATCACCTGCATCACTGTGAGCAGTGTCTTTAAGGATGGTGTTCTTTCAAAGCAGTGGTCAGAGTGGGGCTTGCCCACCTGGGAAATCTCTGAATTGAAAAACCTGCTAATAACTGAGTTTGAGACATAAGAAACCAGATGTTGTGGCTGCTTTCTCAAAGCCTGTGTAGTATTCATGTAGATGCAGGCTGGAGTGCATCTGAAGAAAGGAGCTTCTGTGTAATGTTACTTGGGTAGCTGAATTTTGTATTTATTAGGAGTATTCATACTTAAAGTATTTTGTGCATATTTTTTTCTGAGGGCCAACCACTTTATTAGTTCCTTCCCAAACCGTATTTTTGCTGGTGTGCACATGGTAGCAAGTCATCAGTGTTTCCGACTCAGCATTTCCGCTGTTTCCTGGTGATACACCATATGATACAGCAACACCTTCTTCGTTACATGCAGTATAATTGCACCCTGTCCCTCTCTATATGCTAAAATTGCATGCTTGTTTTGAGTAGATGGTGCTTTTCCAGAAGTCTATATATGATGCACATCACCATGGTATCTGAGCAACTATATTGGTAAGTTGCTAAATTGTCAAAAGATTTGCTAAGTGACTTAAGCATTTCCTTAAATATTATTCATAAACTATCAAAAGAAAACTTTGTGCCTTCTACATTTAGGAAGAATTTATTTCTGTCTGATGTAAACAAGTCACACACACGCTCTTATTTTCTCTTTAAATGTCAAGGTATTTTTCTAAAAAGGAACAGCAGGAGTTTGTTTTTTTAAAAGTGAATTAAGTTGATCAAAATGTTTACTTCTGAGTCTTTACTTTTTGTAGTCTCTTTACTTTTTTTGTTACAAAATAGCAAATTAAGTAGATTCTGAAATCAGTAAAAGACTGCAGTTTTGATAGGAGAAGATCAAATGGCTTCAAAGCTCACTCTTTTCATTGCAGTGATAGCATTGAATTGTTATATTGTTACTTGAGAGTGTAGTTCCAGTGAATAGTGCTGTGTTACAATAAAAGATAAAATAGTAAACAATCTGCAGTTGGAGAAGACCTTGCTTAAAATTAGTTTATTACTTTAAAATCAAGTCCCCAAATTTTAGAACTTTGGTAACAGCTTATGTTTTTAAATAAAGCTTCACAGAAGAGCAGATGTTAAGATCTGCTCACCTGCAAATGCCATGCTTATCATGCAAAGAAGGGAGAATTTCTTGAAACACAAAGAAAACCTGTGTTGTGAGGCATTATAGAGTATATTGGGCTACTGTGTAATGTTGTGGTGAGCTAAAAATCTGCTTGGAAAACTGTTGTTTAGTTTCAGTGATGAGATACTGTTTATTAACCTTTCAATAGATACCAGGATTTTTGAGCAGAAAGCAGCATATCCTTATATTGAAGCTTCTTTCTGGTAGGTGCCACTCTGTTGTAAATTTAACTGACCCTAGGAGTATTGGTCTTTTAAAGCATATAAGAATAGGATTTATGATTCTGAGTTAATAAAATATGCTGATGCCACTGTAAGCCCTATTTAGATAGACAGCAGTAATCTCTGTTGAGCAGTATGAAACTGTCTGTCTCTAAGTACTGGAAAGCTAATAGTTCACAGCAAGGTAGTACCACATCCAGAGATGAGAAAAATGTGTCTGAAGTCAGAGGAGTTTTAGCGGCATGGTTTTGTTTTCTTATGTAATTTTGTTCTTTCTCCTGTGCTAATATTGTACATCATGTCAAGTAAACAAGATAGCCAAACAACACAAAGGAAAAGGTGTTTTTTAAAGTTCGTACAATACCTTATATTTGCTGATTTTAGCACAAGGAACCAGATTCTTCTGAATCTACAAGGTGAATCTGAAGTATGTGAAATTGGTAATAAAAGTAGAGTATGCTGTGCATTCATAAGAAAACCCATTCAGTTCAATAATGAGATACATTAAGAAGGCCAAGTTAACGTCTTGCCACATTGTATGTTTTGTACAGTATAAAAATGCTGGTTTTGAGTTTTTATCTTTCATGAAAGGAGTTGATAGAATTATGTTTGGAAAGATAACTGTGAATTTGTAATTTTTCTATTGTGTTTGAAATATTTGACATTTAAATACGCGGTTGTATTTACATATGTTGCATTTTCATTACATCTAATCCTCTTGAAACTTGGTTGGCAGATGCCTTAAGCAGTTTTGTAAAATTGGGACAGATATAGTATTCTACAACCTTGGAATCTAATTGCAAAAAAGAACATTTTATAATTATATTTTTTCCACTTTTTAAGATTCCCACTTTTAAATTTTAAAGGAGAATTGTTGTATATATAAAGAAAAAGGAAATAGACTTTAGTAGGGAGCTTATATAAAAAAATTTACTAGTTGTAACTTTATTTTATTATAAAATATTAATAATCAATATTTTATGTACTGCAAATGTAAAGACTACCTCTGTGTGCTACTTAACAAATCTGTGGGAAGAAAAACATTCTGTGTACAATATGAGACACATATTTTTACAAAAGGCAACACTTTTCAATATTAAGTCTAAATGATTGTTTTATAATTTGAAAGGAGAGTAGAATAAGAAAGAATTTCTCTGAAAAGTATACTGTTTGTTTTGGCCCACAAATACATCATGTCCATGGGTGCTAGATTTTTGTTTTTGTTTTGGGGCTTTAAAAACAAATATCTTCAGCATTTTCCCCCCTCTATTTCCTGGCTTTTAATTTATTCAAATGTTGAAACTTGTAGCTAAGTATAACGAAAAATGTTTGGTTCTGTATCTGAACTAACTAACTTAGCAGATACTCTTAAGTTCACAGAATTCAATAGTAAACACTGAATTTAGACAGTCTGAAGTACAGGGGAAAAAAGTAAATCTATGTTCCTCTGTGGACATATCCACCGTAAAACTTGAATTACAATCTGGACTTCAGGATTTTTTTTCCTACTAATTAAAAGTTGATTTTTTTCCAAAATCAGATCTCATTACATTTAGAAAAATATCCAGCAATTCCTCCTCTCTTCCAAATAATTTTTTTCTTACAGTCTACTCTCTCTTGTGATTCATTCTAACACCATCTGGATTTGTCCATTCAAACATCAGGTGCTTCATTAATGCTCCTGAGCTGGGAGAGCCTCTTTCCCTGGCTTCCCATGCAGAGGAGAGCCACCAGCATTGCTAGGAGCTCTGTATTAGGTAGAGACTACATCCTATGTAGATGTTTAAAGTTAGGTAGGATGAATCTGATTTTGGTATTGAATAAAGTGAGTAAAAATGGTCCAAGCTTAAATTTTTTGACCAGGCATTTCCAATTTACTATTTGACTTTGCTCCTTGTTAATCCTTTGGTCTTTGCTTTTTCATCTTGTTTTAGTCTATATAGTTCTCCTGAGGTTCCTATTTTCCCTGACAGAAGTGTAAAAGGTCCTCTAAGTTGCTTACATGATACCTTTTTGATATTTGTATCCTTACAAACCTTTCACACCTTCTATGTGGTAAGTTGCTGCTTGGTGGCAGCAATTCATTATGAAGTGCCCACTGACTGCATCGAGCCAGCTTAGTGTTCCTTTCAAAGCTCATCTACCTTTTGAAAGGCACAGAATAGAATTGGAGATTTTGCCTTTAAATTTATTTACTAAATTTGTCTGTATGTGTGTTTCTCATGTGTTTGCAGTTTGTTTTGGCCACGTTGAGGTCTCAACTCTTGCTCTTCACTGTCTTTGTGGAAGGAGGGAGGATTCCCCTGAATCATGGAGGTGTTTTAGAATTGTCCGTGATGAATGTGCATGTTAAGCCAAATATACTTTTTAAGCTAAACCTCAAGACACAATATCTGGTCCCAAAATATGTAATTCATTTAAGTACTGCCAAGATAAAGAGCAGTAGGTCACGGAGTGATAAATGAGCCCTCCGATTCCACAGTGGCTGTGTTGGGATAAGCTGTCCTGTGCTTCAGGGAGATGGCAGAAGTCTGCCCTTGCCAGCAAGACCTGTAAGGCTTATTTCCACCTTTTACCGATGTCTCTCTCTTGGACATCACCTTGGCAGGGAGCTGGGCTTCCAGCTTTCTGCCAGGCAGGAGAGGAGAGGTTGCCTAATCCAGTCCTGACCTTCCCTATGGTGCCTGGGTGAGACGAGCATCCCTGCCGTGCTGGGGCCTCTCTGCCTGCCCGGGATGTGGCACCGGTGGGAGCAGAGGGCAGCAGATAACGAGCAGGTAATTAAATGGCTTAGTAAAAGAAGACACGGAGTAAATGCCATGTGCTGCTCGTCTTCGATTTTCATAAACACATACATAGGATCCAGTGAATTGGCAAGTAGGATGAACATTATCAGAATTTTGATGCAAACACTTAAATAACTAATCTGTTTCTAAATGGTTTTTTTTTTAATCTCAAACCTCTTTACATGGCTGAGCTGCACTTTTTTCTAACTTGACTTTGTTTTATAGGGGAAGTATTTCTTATCAGATTGCTTAAGCTCTGAGCTGTCATGTAAATATGTTCTGTCAAGTATATAATACAGATTTTAAAATTTGTCTAAATATTTATGCTCTTGAGGGGATCACTGTAACTCTCAACAGACAGTTACAACCTAGCGAGTAAATAAATTGTATTTCTTTTTTTCCAAGCCTGCATTGTTTTTGCAAGAAATTGTAACTGTCTGAAAGATACTTGAATATCACAAAATTCTGCAAGATAATTTTTCTGCAAGAAAAAAAGTAATTCCTGTACTTAAGCAGTACCTAAAAACTAAAGATCAAAATATGAACTAAATGAATTTATGTGTTCCACCACATATAAAGGTATTATTATAAAATGTTGGAAAGCACATTTTTTGTTATTTTAGATTTGATTCCAGTATGTTCTTCATGGATTAGTTTTTTCTTATTTTAGTAATTTTTCTGCCTGTATTACATTGGTAGGATCTGTGGTGTTCTGAATCTTTGAAAAGAAATAATTGAAAGTTCGGTGAAATTCAGTGGAGCAAAGATTGGTAATTTTCATTCATTTCCAGGTAATGAGCTGTATTTTTCCACACTTGTATGAGAAGGAAAATTATTAATACTGAAGTTTAGAATGTAGTTAGTTTGTAATCAATAAGGGTTACAATAACTTTGATATTAGATACAAGATTGTGGTAATGTTGACCTCAGAAACTGTTCACCAATAAAAAAAGATCTTGCAGTTTAAATTGGTGGAAGTACATTTTGGATGATAGTCTATATATGTCATAATACATTCTATTTGCCTTTCTTTTTACTTTGTATGATAATAAAATATATCCAGAGAAAGTAAATCTGTGATTTTAACATCTTTTGACAAGCACATTAGACTGTAGAAAGAGCATCCAAGTTGGGGCTCGGGGCATATGGTGCTACCTTCTGCTAGCATAGCTCCAGAACAAGTCACTGTGTTCACCAAAGGGTCATATTCAGACTATCAGGTTCCTTCCACTGGTCTGGGGGAAAAAAAACATATTTCCCCCTCACATGGAAAAATTAGAACATAAACTGCAAATCTCACTTCTCTGGGATACCTTCATTGTGTAGAGAACACAGAGATGCCATGACATGTTTTGCTGTCAATCAGGTTTTTTTGTCAAGGCATTCAAGAAAGGGTTCAGAGAACTTAAGCTAGACAAAAATAGTGTTGTTTGAAAATTCACAAGCTGAAAAATGTGTTAGCACTCCTCAAATTAGTCTAAATAGATATTTGTAGCTACATTTTCAATTCTGAAAAGAGATATAATGCTATTTCAAAAGAACATATTTATATCTTGATGTGAAATTGTAGAATAATTTCAGATGTATGTACATTCAAAGAATAATTTAAATGCTTGTTTTGTGAATAAGTAGCAAGTCCCACAAACTTACTTTTCACATCTTCCTAGATTGTCTTATTTTATTTAGATTTAAAGACTGGTATTTATAATAGATAATCCAAGTGTTGTGTGTCTTGGGAATTCAACATATGGATGGGGATATGGAAGACATTAGTTATTTGAGATTTGTTGACCAGCTTTTAATTCAGATTGTCATTTTTAACACACGGCAGTGCAGATGGTGAAGTTTTGACTGTCCGTCAGAGCCCCAATACCTTAGGGACAGCTGTTGCTGATAAATCATTTTACATGCTTTAGGTCAAGAGTCGTCAAACCTGTTACAGCACCTGCTTCTACATATGCAAATCTGTTGTTTTGTCATTTCATTAAACAAGGAAGAGTAGTGGTCTCTCTTGGCCGTAAGTAAGTCTGGAACATAGCCCGTACAAAATGAAATGTAGCAAGTAGACAACTGTGGTTTCTGCAGTATAGCCATGGGATGCTGCTTCTGTTTGGGGGCTTTGTTTCTGGAAGACTGCCTGTAATTTGGAAGGAGGATAGAAAGACAAGTATATGTTTGGAGGCGAGAAGAAAAGGGAAGGTGTTTGCTGTCATTGACTGTAGGGTAGTTGTGAAGTTTGACATGCCCAGAAGCCAGCGGGTGCCATGTGGGGCTCCCCTACACTGCATACCTCTGTTTTCATCATCTGGTGAGCCTGCAGCATGATTTCCAGGCACTGGAGCATACAACATGTCTACTTCAGTTTGGAGCTGATTGATCCACAGTACAGAACATGCTTATGGGATCTTCCCTTGCTATAGAAGAACATAAATGATTGAAATGCTTTCTTAAGAAAGAAAAGTATCATTTGTTTATGCACTTCAGAGCCCAGCAAAAACATTCCTGTCAAATTGCAGCACAATGTGAGAGCTGGGGATTTACTGTACAAGGTTATGCCTGGGCTTTGGAAACTTTTAAGATGTTTTTATTTGTTTAATTTATCTGGTGTATATATATAGAGAGAGAGTTTAAATCATGAGGAGGAAACTTCTTTGTTTATTGCACTTTGCAAGCAGGGCTGTGGCATGTAATAGAAATGGCACTTAGGGATTTTTTTTTAAGCAAACTGACAGAAGATTTTATCCTGCACTGCCACAGATTGCTGTGGGGGAGAAAGGGAAATAGTAAAATTATTGAAGAAATGTTGCATGCTGTCATTTTAGATTATGTTGTTTTGCCATGAAGTTACTGCTAATTTTTTTAAAGACGCTGTAAAATTCCGCTGTTGCAGAAAGTACCACAGTAGCGCTGTCGTCTGTTAATTATTTCATTCCATGGCTAGTTTGTCAACAGTATATTAATCAAGCCACCAGCAAAAATGCTTTTTGAACATTTTGTGGAGAAAAAAGAATACCCTCCTGACCTTTCAACCTTGTCAGCTGAGTTTTCCCATTCTGACACTAGGCATTATTTTTGCAAAGGTTGGAATTTTAACTCTTCAGTGAACCAGATATCATTTTTATTGGGATATTAATTCTGGTAGGTGCTAATCTCATCAAGATTTGCAGACATTTTCCTTCATAGGCCATTCTGATTTGTAGCTTTTTCTTTTCACAGCAGTATTAAATACCAAACCTCTCTGATATGGAAGTTCATTAGAGATATGTCTTTGATGGCAGCCCCTTTCAGGGCTTCAGTTTCAAATACCTTGATGTAAAGCTTAAGAAGCCATTGTGTTGTAAGCCCTCCTTGATGTGTCTTATTTAGATCTGCATAGTAAATCAAGGAAAGTAAATAACAAGGCAGCAGATGGAAGCATGGAGATAAGGCCAGTGAACAATTGTATTTGTATTTTGTTATGATGTTGACAGGAGCTAAAATTCACTAATCTAGTTCAACTGATCTGCATTTCAAAGAAATCTCATTTAGCAGCAACTTGAAGGTTTGGAGGATAAAGTTCTTTTATTGCAGCTTTTATTGCATTCTTTGCTAATTTATCTGGTCAAGATTTAGCCTTGCTTACTTAAAGCAGCAAGCATGTTACAAGGAGTCTTAAATACTACGAAAGCATTAATGTCTAGACTATGAACTGAAGGTAATTACACATCCAGCAGTGAATAGGATACGTTTTAGGAAATACTGTTGTCCAAATGGAATTGGAAGAGAAATGCAGATAAGGTATTTTCCCCACTTACTCGGGTCTTTTTTTTTTTTTAATTACTATTTTTTTAATTTTGTAAAAAATTAATACATAGGCAAAAATAAAATTATTAAATATAAAACC
Source organism: Pyrocephalus nanus (assembly GCA_038380795.1). Lineage (NCBI taxonomy): Eukaryota > Metazoa > Chordata > Aves > Passeriformes > Tyrannidae > Pyrocephalus > Pyrocephalus nanus. Next base: position 1,691,078 of record CM076262.1, read on the forward strand.
AGAATTTCTTGAACTGTGAGTTCAGTCATACCATACTTTGCTGCTCAGTTTGCAAATTGATAGCACATATTATTAAGGTTTCATTTAATGATTGCCCTCCTGTACTGCTAAATGAAACTATTGAAAAGTGGACAATAGTTTAATAGAATGATGGACCACAATTTTTTTATGTGTGCTCTAAATGATGTAGACAATGAGTATGTAAGTTAGGAACTTTGTGTTAGCTACAGTACAGCTATGTAATTTGGAAAAAATGTGATATATATATTGTATATATATATTGTAAAACTCGGTATCATTAAAATGAAGAGGGATATGAAGTCGAATTTAGGGTTTCCTATTGGAATTTTGAATATGGTATTTAATCTTAAGGCCAAACCACAGAATTTTACTTAGATTTAATTTTCAGTTTATAATATAAATACTAACAATAGGCTATTTAGAGTATTGAACACAAGATGTCCATACCTATGTACAGATGTAACAGTAATAAACCAAAGCATGCCAGACTGGTGTGCATCCACTCTAATAATGGGGCCCAGTTCTCTAAGACATGTAAATGAAACCCAGCAGCTGCTGCATGTTAATGCTATAGTCCTTGCTGCCCTTCTGCAGCCTGTCTTTGTCACAAAGCCTACACCTGTGCCCTGAGGACTGCCCATCCATCTCATTTGCAGTGTGGGTCTTTGCACTCCTTTGTAGTGTGTCTTTGAAGGCTGGAGAGGAGTGGAGGGGGAGGCAGGTGGGGATGATGGTGCTTGCTAAGTTGCAGTGATATCTGATAGCTTTTGACTGCTGGACGCCATAGCCTAAGCAGATCATAGGGTGGTAAATGCTTTTTTAGTAGTAGTACTGGCTTAAGCATCTTTTGGTTCCTTCTCTTCACTCCTGTACCTCTGAAGATGCTCATACAGTGGTATGCAAAGTAGACTCCATAAGCTTGACAGCAGCTTTCATTTTGCTAGTTACTTTTAATCTAGATTAGCTCCTCAGTAGGGCTCACCATGTAGCTCCATGCACACTTGCCTTGGCACAGCTCAGTGGCCAGTGCTGAGAAGGGTGAGGTGGTACTGGTGCTGCCTCAGCACTGGAAGAAGTGTTCATCAGTCTACACCCCAAGGCGCACAGGGTGAACCTCCTCAGCAGAGCAAGCCATGCCACATCATGACTGTGTAGTCCCACTTTATCCAGGTTACGTGTCCTCACTGTCCTCTTGCTCTAGCAGGGATGATCATGTTTTGTCAAAAGTTGGTCACTTGTTTTGCAGGACTTTTTAAAAGTCAGACAAAGGAAGAAGTGAAAGTCTCAGGTGAAGCTGAAGGTGAGAGAAGTGAGAGTTGCTTCAGCCCCAGATTAAAGTGGTTCAAGTTATTGTGCTTCTGCATTCTCTCTGGAAATTTTACCTTTACCCTCCATACCACTGTATGCTCTGTATATGTGAAATGAAGTAAACAGTACAAATAGTTATTCAAAAAGCTGACTTGCACTGCTTTGGGAAATAAATGTCTACTAGCTAGTGTAACGATGACAATTAAATAAATAAAACTCTCATGGAAAGCTCTGCAGTGTGTATGAACATTTAATTACGGCCAAATCTGCCAAAATTCAGAAGGGAAATTTTGAATTTAAAGATATCCCAAGGATTTCATCCTACTTACAGCACCCAGGAGCAAGCAGGTCCACAAGAGCAAGTCCCTTCGAGCCCAGATATGTTCACATTTTTAGTTTAATTTTAAAAAAATTACCTTCTATTGTATAACAATGTAAATCATCCCCTCAAATAAACATATGCTCTTACTGTATGGCCTGCCATGGTCTCTAGAGTTTTATCAATCATTGTCTGTTTTTCAAACCTCATGCCCTTGTACCTTTGGGTTCAGCATCTCTGATCCTTGCTCCATCTAGTCTAAGCCCATCCCGTGTTCTGGCATTGCCTAAGGTGACAAGGAAGGATCCTGACTGTCACTGAGTGCTTGCCTCTTGTCCTCCTGTCCCTGCTGGCTCCATGCACATTTTGTGTTCCTCACAGAGCTGCAGAAGGGGACAACATTTTCAGCAAAAGGGAGAGTGGGAGAGAAAATAAAGGAGAAATAGAAAAAAAAAAAAGTAAGATGAAGTTTTATGGAATTTCTCACCTCTCTCTCTCCAGAAACCTTTTACAGGAGTGCTGCAGCACTGTAATAGTACTTCACATTAATGAGTGACCTTCTCTCAGGTGATAGGGTTCCAAACCAGTTAGCAAAGAGGTGAATTAAAAAAAACAAACTTGAATTCCTGATATTGTCACATTGGTGTCAGTGTTTATTTCATAATCCTGATGAACTGAGTTGTGTGTGTTGTTGCACATCTGGAATCACACCAAACTGCTCAGCATTCATTTCTTCAGCTCCTGCTGTGTGTTCCTGTGCTGAATGACAGCCTGGAAAGAGAAGGGCAGATAGAGCTGGAAGGAATATGGGGGAAAGGAGATGGCACTCTTCCCACTGGGGATTGCTGGAGAAAAATATTCCCAGACACATTTGCCACAAGAAGTACTATACAAATTTACTACTATCTCTTTAACCTTTCCAAGCTTAGATATTGGTTTAACAACAGTTTACGAACTATTGCATCTGTTTGTCCCAAATCTAGCATTATATCTTTGTGGATTGCCATCTAGTATATAGCATTTACTTTGGAACTGTGGACAGGTAACCATGCAAGGAATTATTTAGACACAGGCCTTACCAATGTTTTCATGTCAGTCCATTCACTTACAATTCAGTTTAAGGTTGTATTTCTGTTTAATATATTTTAAATAAGTCTTGAATAAGTCTGCAAGCAAAAAAAAGAGTATTTCTCTAAATCTTAATGTTGATCCAAATCCAGAATATTTAAAGAATTCAGTGTACAACTGATGAAAGGAATAGATTTTAAAATATTACAAATTTTAGTGTATGTTTTCAGGTCTTACAGGAAACCCATATAGAAAGCATAGGGAAGATTAGTGGTTATCTTAATGAGGCTGATGCACGTGCTCTAGTAGTAGAAAGATCATTTTACCTGTAGATAGATAATTTGTCCTGCCTATCTTTTTATTATGTAAGAGAAGGGAAGTATGCTAACTGATGTTTTCTGAAGTACTGCTTTTTTGATCATAGAATAATAAGATTTCTTAAATTGCAGACTAACCAAACAGCTTAATTCAGTTTAACAGCACAGCATTTAGGGACGTTTGCAATATAACAGCTTTATTGCTTTCATTATTTATATCATGATTGATCTCTTGTTTACTTGTTGTCTTGTTTCCAGTATAGGACAATGATAGCACAGATCAGCTGGAAGGGATTTTAGCACAGATATATTTATGCCTTTTGTTGCTGTACTTTAATACATCTTGCTTGACAATGTTTTCAGCATTTACTAGCAAAGCACTAGTTGTTTTTGCAGTTTATGTTTTTGTGAGATAAGATTTCTGGGTAAGGGCTTTTAGATAAACACATTTCTGAAGACACATGATTGTAATACTACATTAGTCTAACTACACAATTACATGTGAGAGTAAATATTATTCAATATTAAACCAAACCAAACTCAAAATGCCAATCCAGTCCTTGATTGTTTATATGCTATGATTTCAGACCAAATCCTTCACTAAGTCTTTTACTTAGGTACACCCAATAGGCTATAGATATGGAAAGTAAAATTAATAGGATGCTTATGAACAAAAATGGAATTTTATATCATATTAATCCTAAAAGAAGTAACAAACTTGCATGTATAGTCCTCAATAATTTTTCTCTAATGCATTTTTCTGTAGCATACTTTAAAAATATGTGACTGTCATGAGATAAAGTATTTTATCAGCACTTTTTTAGGGATGGCTTTGTAATACAGCTGTGTATTTATAAATTGCCAAAAAAGTCCCATATCTGTAAAGCTAATAAGATCACATTACAATATATAGCTTTTACTTTGTGTCTTAGGTAATTTATGGAAGTGGTGTAAGCTTGCACACAAGCATAGCTTGTAACACCCCATATTAATATATGTGTACTCTGGAATGTAGTTGTGTCTTTAAACTTACAGGTTACTTGTATCACTGTGCTGTTTTGGAAAGAAAACAAAACCACATAAGCTAAGAAATTCTTCAAGTAAAAATTTCTTCATGTCTCTTTCATATAAGTGGATTTCCACCAGGAGTATAATTGAATTAAGGAATATATGGAATAAATTTTTAAAGCAAGCATGAATTCTCATTTAACCTTCATATGGAGTTATATAACAAGTAGTTTAAAAGAAAGTATTCTTAACTGATACAATTTTTTGGGTAACTGTTGATTCCTAGTGCTTGCAACTGAGGTAATTGAATATCAACTTTTCCCCCTTTATATGCACTTGTGTGAGAGAGTCAAGATGCTATTGACGGGAAGATTTGTAAACTTTTATTTAATAGTAACTTGAAGCCATTTACGGAAAGAGTGAAAATCATGGCTTTTATTTGACAACCAGTAGGTAGCCACCTTCTAATACCTGTTCTCATGGTGTTCTTTCTGAGTGTTTAGGTAGTGGCAATGATAATTCTGCATTGTTATTGCTACCGTCAGACTGTTTTTGATAGGTTTATCCTGTAATAGTATTTTACCTACTGTAGTATACCTGGAGTCCACTTCATTAAATTTTGCCATTTTTCAAGAAGCTTGTCTTTGCTCATATGTCAGTTCTAAGACATTCAGTTCTTGTTCGCTACAGCTTGCTCTTATTTATAGTTCGAATCACAGTGACATGAAGGATATCAAACAGATCTTGGATTCTTTTTTAGTTGTCTGGGTTATATTCCTGCCCTTAACATTCTAAACAGAAAAGTTGGACAAATGGTAGGAGGGAGAGATAGCCTAAAATGTTGCTATAGGCCAGTGGTACATAGGTCTTTGATCATTAGCATGCTGTACAGTGAATTTTCTTTCATCCTCTGTGCAGCCATTTGAGCTGCAGAAGCAAACAGAACAGAAAACATTGTAGCAGTCTCTTCTTTTTCAGAGGGGGGAATAGATCGAACAGTAAACATACTTTGATCCAATATATCAAGCTGACCAAAAAAAAAGTGTCAGTTATTCAAATTCCTCACTGTAGGGTCTAAAAAGAATGTTAATAAATAGATGTGTGTGTAGATGTAGTGGAAAATTTCTGATTTTTGAGTCAAATGTTAGGGTATTCATTCGTGCATCTTGCAAAAGGGACTTTCGTTGCATACTGATGTCTGAACAAAGTTATTTCTGTCCTGTTATGTTTTTTTGTGCTAGTACAGGCTGCTTCTTCATATAACGTGCCAATGCACAAGTCTCCATATAGGGATACTCAGTTCACAGACACGAAGATCTGTATCTAGCAAGACGGCAGAAAGGACTGGTTATATTCCTTTGGTACACCTGGTAGTTATGGATAGAATTAATTACCGTAGTTTTTGCTCAAAAGTGACATGCTGGTCCATGACAGCAAAAACTGTTTGTTCCTGATGACAGTCATTCACTTCTGCTGGTTCAGAAGGCTTCCCTGAAGGAATTTTAATTGATCTGCACTTACCCAAAATAAATCAGAAACACTGCTGTATCCTAGAGATTAAAGCAAAAGAGAAGATATTGGAATACAGAGTATATGATTTCTAAGGTTTGCTTTGAGATGAAACTTGGGACATGGAGATGCTGACCTGCATTTATATAAGTGTTGAACTGAGTGGAACACATGGATGAAGTTACAGAGTCAAACCCATGAGACCAGTGAACAACTTGAGAAGCAGAACCTTGCTTTGTAGCCCTCCACCCTGGCTGCTTTGGGACTGTGGACCGGGGAGAGGAAGGCTATAGCTTCTTTACAGTAAGACTTTACTACATGCTTAATAAATTTGATTGATTTTTCCAAAACACCATCACTACTGAAAAAATAAAATAAAATCACATGAAGTAGCAAAGTGCAGAAAACCATGGGATTTCACTTTGCTGCTCAAAAGGATCTAGCCTGCACTTCAAATACAACTAAGACTAGATGCCCTGTGTACCTAATGCAGTAATTCTGGTTCTTGACTGGTGAATAGATCAGTGTAAAATGGATATAAAATTTGTTGACTTAGCACTACCATAAATGAATATACAAGGAGATAGTATAAGTCATCTTGGTTCAGACCAATGATTCACTTAGGCCATCCTCTATATCCAGTGATGGCTGTCTTCCAGGGGTATCTCCACTCTCCCCTTTGACTCATGAAACCTCCTTGCATCAATAGCATCCTTGGGAAGAAGTTCACAGTTCTGTTGCCCAATTTTTGGAGAAGAAATTCATGCCTTTTCTTTTGGACTTGACTTTTATTAGGCAGATCTTGAATTCAAGGGATAGGGAACAGACGAAGTCTGTGCAACCTTTCCTTCCTCAGACTTTTGTCATTTTCTGTCATGGCCTTCCTTAAGTCATCTCTTTTCCAGTCTGGATCGTGGTGGTATACTGAATTCTTCCTCATATATGGAAACCATTCTAAGCCTTTGTTCATGTATATTTTCTTCTCTGAACCTTTGCTAATTAATTCTGTTGCATTGAATTCTGTGCTGAACAGGAAACTGGATCATGCTTTTCAAGGTAGGGATTAATACAGTAGCAAGTGATGTGTTATACTTTGTTATTTATTCCTTTCTCAATAATTTTTAACATTAAGTTTATAGATTTGACTTGGATGGAGTGGTGAATTTTAAGTTTTCATGGAGTTACCCATCATAAACCCCAGGTCTCACTTTCTGAACAGTAAGATGTAGTGAAATAGAGAGCTGTTTTGTTTAACAGAAGATTCAGATTGTAATATTTATCAATAATCGCTAGCCAAGGTGTTTTCCAGTGAACCTGTGCTCAGCAAATTGTGATTGCTTGTTTGAACTCAGCAATAAGTATTCACAGTGTCTTCGTGGTACAAAAGAAATAATAATGTGAAATTATCTTTTAATTTGTATACTTGCTTTTTTTAAAGTAATATAATCTTGTTCTTATGCATCTCAGAAGTGAAATAGGCGACTGCTTTAGGAGTAGTGACTACTTCACATATTTCATACATAGAAAGAAAGATGTGAAATGTATACAATTTCTTCCTAAGTGTGCAGTACATGTGTGTAAGAATAACCCTGAAGTGTATTTTAAAGAGGTGGTTGTAATACCTTGCTGTAAAACACAATATAGATGCTTGCACTTACTGTGTTCCCTTTTTATTCTTAGATAACTTCAAGTGAAAGTTAAGGACCTTTTTGCTGTAGAGGAGACAGACACTTCTGTAAGGAGCACCAGTTTGAGCAAAAAGGAAAAGACCATCCCTTCCCACAGCACAACAAAGTGACAAAGTGACTCTGAAGAAATGTAAGTGATTTATAACTGAACTGTGGCTATGGCTGTTTCTACTGTGGATTTATATGCTCTGTGGGAGGAGTACAGTACCACATCACTGAAAAGTATTGCTTAGAGATGTAAAATATAGTTTAGGAAAAAATTTGTAGAGCATACAGAAAATACGTACCCCTTCTATGTTTTTGTGATGGTAAGCTATTCTACAATTATTTTTTTTTCCAAATGGCAATTGTTAATGGGAATGAAGTGCTGTAAGAATCATAAACTTGTTTTTCTACCATTCTCTATTAATCTAGATCTGGGTTAATTTAAATATGTAGAAATTAAGCAGCTGGATCTCAGACATCCTAAATTTACTTACCGTCAGGAGAGAAGCAGGCATCTCCAGAGGCCAGTCCAGCTCATTCTGAAACTAATGCCTGGGGAATGCAGTATTACTCACTGAGTAGCTTGTGTTGACTGCTTAGCTTTAGCCTAAGTGTTCAGTGAACACTTTAACTTGGCACGTCTGTGTAAGATGCAGTGCCAGCTTCTTTTCTCCTCCCCATATTGTCGTTCTCCCTCACGCAGCACGTGTGGCTGTTCATAAATTTGGAGAATGGATCTGACTGAAAATAGCCAATTATTTGTAAGGTTTTGTTTTCAGCTGGGTTTATCCCAGCCTTCTCCCATATGGCTGTCCAAGGGCTGTCACTGGTACAAAGGGTGATGGGGGTGGGAATTAGCAGCCAAAAGCGTGGGGGAACACACGATAACTTCTTTTGGCAGCTGTGCTAGTTTCTGCAGCTTAAATTGCCTGGTGAGCTATAGTCTCAGACCTTGTAGATATTTTTAGTTCTCTGCCATTTATAAGATTGAAAAAATGTGAGTGAAGCACTCTTACTTATTATCTAATGGGGAACTACTGTTTTGTTGTGCGTTTCACACTGTGGTAGTGCAGAGTCTTCTTTGTAAATTAAAATTCAGGCTTCCGAAGCTGGAAAATGGTCACCAGTGGCTAGCAAGTAAGCAGGTGTCTTATAGAGATTTATAGTGTAGGCATGATACTGTATAATTCATATATACATACATAATTTCTGAATCTTAAAGATACTAGCCTGATTTTGTATAGCACCAAGCATGATGTGTGGGTTGGGTGATACCATATGATTAATGGCTGGACTAATTTAGGCACAAGATCCTTGCTTCTCCTGAACAGTGAAATACTGAATAACATTTCCTTCTCACAGTAAATACCTGATGGGAGGGTGTAAAGAAGACAGAACTAGACTTTTCTCATTGCCACCTGGTGACAGGATGAGAGGCAGTGGGTGCAAACTGAATACAGAAAATTAAATTATTTTTCCATTGAAAAAGAATGTAGAAAACTTCTTTCCCGGAAGATGGTCAAACAGTGGAGCAGATTGCCCAAAGAGGCTGTAGAATCTCCATCCATGGAGATACTCAAAACCCAGTGGGACAAGTAGCATTCTGCATTTGACCCTGCTTGATCAGGGGTTTAGATTAGATGAGCTCCTGAAGTCCCTTCCAACCTCAGTTATTCTATGATTCTGGGGATAATTATAGGTAAGCAAAATCAGAAAATGTTCTGCTATTTTATTTTATGACATTTAAAATTTAATTTTAAAAAAATTGCATTTTGATGTATTTAGGTACTCAGCTTAGTCTTTTATTTAGGTTTTGGCTAAAAATGAGACATGGCAGAATTTGAGAGCTTTCTAAAATGTGTTAAATTATATTTCAAGACTTGTAATTATAACTATGAAAATCACATTGACGTCTGTGAAAATATCTTTTAGCTGTGAATTAGCACCGTGACTCACGTGATGTTGACAGTCACATGATGGGGATTTTAGATGTTTAAAATAGTATCTTTTTCACTTGATCCATGGCAAGGAAGATACATTTTTAGAATCATTTTGTACTTGAAAAAAAGAGACATAACTAGGAACAAAGCCTTGCAGGAGAGCTCCATTAATCTCTAATAGAAATAGCTGACTTCCTGAAGTCTTTTCAGAGGTCAATGAGACCTATAAAATGACTTAAAAAATTATTTATAAACTGTTTTCAGTTACTTGCAAATGGATATTCTGAGACAGTCCACAATTCAAGAGGATGCCAATGTAAACATGTAAAAACTGGGGAAATGTACTGTAAGACTTCACAACATTGTCTTCTATATTCTATGAATGTGTGATTGAGGGGCTTCCTTGTGTTTTGAAGTAGTTGGGAGAAAGGAACTCTCTCTTCAAATGTCAACTTTCTTGAATTTTAACTTCGATTATTTTGGCAGATATTTTCTGTTCACAGTGTAGCTATAGGCAAAGGTTGCTGTGAGATAAGTGTCTAATTTCTGAAAATGGAAAAAAATGGCCTAAAAAAAGGTCTATGACCTCTTCTTTGCTTTTGATCAAGGTCTTGAAATATAAAAGGAAAGCTTTAACGGGTTACAAGATGTGTCTTTTGCCATGCTTCTGAATGTCTGTCCTTATTGCACTGAATTATAAGCTTTTGAGAATTGCTGCTTACTCATAATCAGAAGAGGCATATTACTTTGTCAGCATATTCTGAAAATATTCTCTGTATATTCTTAATCTTCTAGAAATGACTGAGTCTGTCCTGGCTTGGAGATCAAACACTGTATGGCATTTCAAATTTACAGAGCCCCTGCTATTTTCACAAAAGGGTTTTGTTTTTAGAATTTTTCTGGGACAGTGTATTTTAATTTTTTTTTTCTGCATTTTCCGCTAACTTTTCCCATGTACTTTTGAGAAGGATGTTAAAGAGTGGGATTAATTTCCCCTGATTTTATACATCTAAAAACATAGGTGCTTCTTTAGTCAGTGAAGAGAGATGGAGACTTCCAGGGGAGGATTCCCATACACTCTTTTTATTTCTCTCTTTAGATGAGATGATTCATTCTTTGGAGATGCCTGTTTCTTGTCACTGACAATAAAAGCAACCTAAGGTGACTGGCACAAATTTAGACTTTTAACTTTTCTATTAAACATTAAGGCAGATAAATTTCACCTCATTTGACATAATGTGAGACTTAGGAGGCAGTAAGGCAGTTATCACTGACATTGATAAAAACATCCTGCTTTCACATGAGAAAATTATTTTAAAAAATTATTTCTTTATGCTTGTGGTGATACATTTAAGCTTATTAAAAGCAAATTTTTCATATTGCTTAGATATTGTATGTAACCATTAAATACTACACTTAATACTATGAAGTATCAATAGATATCGGGTATTTTCCTTTATTTGGTTTCTAGGTCAAGAAATGCAAATGTTTTAACTCTATGTCATTACTTAGTTTCTAGTAAGATAATAAAAGAGATATATCATGAGATTCTTGCACCAGAAAAAAATTTGGTGCTAATATAACAGATAAAAATGCACTTTTAGGTAATTTTAAAATTAAATATAACTTTAATTTTTAAGAGCAAGCAGTTTGATTTGCTTTCCCATTTGAAAAAGATTACTATCAAACAATATTGATAATGTGTTCTGTTAAATAAGATTGTGATGAAATGCTATTTTCCATTTGTATTGAAATATTTTAGATTTCTTTGATAGTTTAAACTGTTGCTTATATTTGAATAATGGCTAACATTGGCTAATGCAGGATGATAACACCTTATTCAGTGCCACTTTGCATGGATAAGTGCTGTTGTGGGGAGAACTCTTGCCATGGAATAGTTGAATGGGTCTAAAAGGCATTAGAAGGATTGTACATTGTTTCTATTTCCTTTTTAGCTAAAATACAGGTATATGACAAAGAAATTGTAGTGTGACTTATAATTAGATGTCATTTTGTATCTAATTGTCATATATTTGAATTATTACCCTGAACAGTTAGACTTAACTAGACTTAATTCATATGTCTTTGTAACATCACTATGAAGAGACTAGGGACAGCAGTTGAATATGCTTCTAAGAGGGTCTCAGTGTTACACTTGTCCTGTAAGGACAGGTGTGAGCAGAACTGCTCATGGTAAGCACTGTTTTTGTACTTCCATTACAGTTGCCTGATTAACCCTTATTGGGGGGTATAAAATTTTTCTTTCAGTTGTAATTTTGTTTTGGATATTACAGTTTGTATTTGGGATGTTTCATTTGCATATTTTCTTCTGTTTATTATTTAAAAAGTGTTACATTTAGTTTCGTATTGCATAGTAGCAGCATGCACATATAAGTGTAACCACTACAGTGAAAACATTTGGCTGAGGAAGTGATTTGTTTTTTTTTTTTTTAAAGAGTGCTTGCAAATTGGCCTAAAGAAAGTGCTTAGAGAAGGGAAATAATCTCATGTTATAATTTTAAGGTATTTTCTCTGTCTCTCTTTCTGATATTTGCACAAAATAGCATTCAGCAATGTTTGTATCTCAGTATCACTAAGCCACATGCTCTAAATAAGAACAAAAAATATTTCTCTTAGAAACACTGTTACATCAGTACTTGCTGGCTGAGATTTTCACTGGTAAATACACAGAACTTCACTGAAGCTGACAAGCTGGGTCTTTATGTAGTTGGTACAAGTTTTATAGGCTTGATTTTTTTTCAAGCCTATAAGATTGTATTGCTTTATTTGGACTGGATTTGTATTATTCCCATCCTTCTGCTACTTTAAGAGTGTTTAGTTTTGAATGGAATTTTATGCAACAGGCTGAGAATATCTGGGTCCATTTGAAAGAGTTTGAGTATAGAAACCTGAAGAATTTTCTGTTCAAGAAACTCATTGACTTGAAATTAACAGAGTAAATATTGTCCATAGCATCTACAGGCATCTAAATCATCAGAAGGTTTTTAATAATTAAATTTCACATGGGGTCAATCCCATTCCATCTAGAATGTGAATCAAGTTCCCATCACACTGTTATTCTAACTCAAAATTTGTAAGCAACCTGAAGTTTCAAATAAGGAAAAGGGAAAGATATTCTGATTGTTGCAGGCATTTTTGGAACATATAAGTATGTATTGATAGGGATTCTAAAACTACCAGTGTGCTATGCAACTTGTTTCAAGTCGCAAACTTGCAGGAGACGAAGGAAAACTTTTTGACAGCATGTGTTCATTTCTTCAGCCCATGTAAGCTCTCTTGTTTTTAGTGGATTTTGGATGATTAGATTTCTGAATTGGTTGAGAGCATCGATTAATTGGACCTTATGCCATTCTGACTGTCAATTTTCTTCATTTTCTACTTTGTGAGAGGTAGAGTTGTATTACTTTGATTTTAGAGTTCTTTCCTGTGAGATAAGGGAGTGAAAGCTGGGTTATAAGCTAAATAAGGATGCCAGTTAAGCTCATACCTTTTTCTAAAATGACATTTTTATAGAGTTTGGTGTCCTCCTGCATGCGGTTACAGTTCCCTGGCATTCAGCTCTTCAGGAATTGGAAATAGTATGAAACATACATTTGTGATGGAAAAAATATTCTTCATATAAGATCAGTAAATGCTTATATAGGATTACTGTCTGTTGGTAAAGACCTGCAGTTTTATGCTTCAGAGGTAGAAGCGTTTGGATGGTAATGAAGGGATTCTTGTATACAGTTAACAAAGCATGGTGAGATCCTTTGGGGCATAATTCTTGACATATAGTAATAATACACTGCATTTCATCTGAGGATTTCAAAGAACTTTATAGAAAACATCACTGAATTAAGTATCACTTTAACCCCCTGTGGAGCAGTGTTAAGACTTGAGTCTTATGCAGAAATGAATGCAGAAATACCATGTCATTTCTATGGTATGTTGGTCACTGTACCCTTGCTGCACACAGGTAATTCAGGAACCTTCAGTCATATGTGTCTTGACTGGTATTTTCAGATGGAGATCATAAGGCATAGAGAAACACATTGACCTGGTCCAGGCATAGAATAACTTCAGTATAAGTGTCCCAACACTAAAATAATCCCAAACAGTCAAGGCTGTTTCCAGCGACAGTTGGCTTGGGCTTCTGGATCTCTCTGCTGCTGTACAGTTTGAAGCTCTATGTAATATTGCAGAAGATAACACTTTGCAAACAGTGCTGTTGGAACCTGGCCATTTAGAGTAACAATTTCATGAGTTCTGATATGTTGATACAAATGTATGTCAGAAAAACAGACTATTTTAATGTATTCAAAGCATTGGTAGGAGATACACTAAACACACATCTCTTCAAGGGCAAGACACAAACAGTATACTTGCAAAGTACAAGAGCAGAAACCATCTGTTGTGTAGAGTATTTTGATGAAAACATACATGGTGAAAACCACAGCTAATTAACGGTTATTCCACGATGCAATTTAGGGCTTTTAAAATTATCTTATTTAGAAAATTGTTTTGGAGAGAGAATTGTAAAAGACACTTTGTGTTTTGCCCCATCAGCACTGCTGCATGTTTATGGCTGCCTTTTGTCCATCATTCCTAAGGACCTTTGATTCACCTCTTGTCCCTTTTTTTGAAGGAGATACTAGGATTGTCTTAGAAGTGTTCTTTGTTATTTTGCTATTCTAGACCTCATATTTTGTGATAGTGAAATATAAATTGTTTCTCTCCTTTATCTGTAGCAACAAGTGAAAACATGTAGGTTCTCAATTGACATGATTTTGGCTAAAATCGTATTTTTAAATAGAAACCAAGTAAGGGTTATGCTAATAGCACCTCATTTGTAATTTAAACTGCAGCTGTTAACATTCAATAATGGAACCATACATCAAGGAGTTTTCTGCAAAAACAGAAAAATACTAATTCCTCATCCTCAGATCTGCAAATCCAGACTGATGGGATTTCAGCCCTTCATCTTTTAGTGACAGGCGGCAGCATCAGTGGAATAAAACCAAAATGTGATCCCCTTTCTCTCCACCCCCTTCCCCTAATTTTACTCTAACAGAGAAAGAATCATAGTTTTAGCTGGTATCTTTGCCCAGGGGAAAAAATGGTCTGTCATCAGGTCTTTTAGGGAGGAAGAGCTCTTCAGTGGAGCAGATAAATGGTATTTTGATTCTCAGGGTGCATGTTACACCTGGATTTTTGCAAGATAAATGATTTCTGAGACAATTATTAAAAGCAAAAGCAAGGTCATCAACCTTCTCCCAAGAGGTCTTTATCTCTCAGTTTTTGTTTCTGATGACAATGTTGAATATGGGGGAGATGGGCTCCAGATGAACTACCTGGAGCTGTGCGCTCATAAGAGCAATCCCCATTGTACTTCTATTTTTAAAACTACAAAAATCAGTGACTCTGATCAGATTTTTTTCTAGATAAATTTTAATTGATTTTGCAATAATTTAATGCACGCATGTTGACGTTTATCATTCTAAATCCCCTAACACGCATATATTACAGTGAAGTCCTCTACAATTAATAATGAAATAGAGGCCTTCGAGTATTTTGAAGTTGAGACCTCCTGTGTCTTTGGAGAAATTCATTTTGAAACCCTACAGCTAAATTCAAAAGATCTTCATTGTCTGCAAATGAGTTGCTCTTGTACTGGAGTTGGCTTATGAAGCTGAATCCCTGTATATGACTGGAAATACTCAATTGCCTAAAGAGAGAAATACATAAATCTGACCCAGCAAAAGAAATCTTTACAAATTGCCATGCAAAACAAAAATAATGTGGTCTTATGCCTAGAACAGAAAATGGTTATCACCTTGGTATTGCTAGGCTTCTATAGCATCTCTGTTAGTATTTTAGTTCAAATCAGGACTGCACTTGAGAAGTATCAGGATAGACAAGCCTCCCATTGAACTTTCGTAATGATGAAGCTGGACAAGGGCAAGTACTCTGAAAATGGACCAAAGGTATACAGTAGCATGAAATAAAGTGTCTTGAAGCACATCCACATGAGTGTAAAGTGCTCAGCCAGCTATTCTACTGCACATGGCTAGTTTTGCTGGGTTCAACTATTTCCTAATTCTGATGTTTTCTTAGTTATATAAGACCACAGAGATCCTTGTCATAAAGAAGTCTGTAAACCCCCCCACCATTTCATATCTGTGAGTAATGTAATATTTCTGCTTTTTGCTTAGATAGCAGATTAGAGTCTCTTGTAGAGGTCTCTTCTGGAATTAAAATGTTTTCACATAATCACATGTACTTCTCTGACCAGTGGGCTATTTTTGTATTATATGTTTCAAACTGTACTGAAGCAGAAGTTGTTTTTACATAGTCTGTTTCCATTAAAACTGTCATTTAAAGGGTGTTGTTTTGAATTTTTGATTTCACCTTCTTTGTTTATGTTTCTAAGGGAAACTTTGGACAGATACCTTAAAGAGGAGAACTATTTGACCAGTGAGGGGCTGTCCTTTTCAATCCTGTTTTTATTGATATACGATAAAAAAAATCAGTGGTAAAGTTATCCCTTGTTTATCAGTAGTTAGGGGGGAAGTGCAAGCTAATACTGAAAGATAGAGGTTGAGTATCTTTTTATTGTAATGTTCTATCATCTTCTATATTGCAATTATTTGTGTGTGGGTGTGTTTATATATATATATATATATATATATATACACCTTCATGTGTACACACACATAAGTATATGTATATTATGCTGTATTTAGTATAGCACATTGTGGAAGGTTTTGCTGATAGCAGCATATTGATAAGGTAATTCATTGAACAGGGCATTGGTTGTAGTAAGTACTACTGTTCTTGTTGCTTGAAAGATGAAGCATTTAGTGCCACTTCCTTTTCCCAAGTTTCTAATCTTGTGTGCATTTCTAGTGTTTTTCTATCCTAGTCAGTGTTTGTCAGTGAAATTGCTGTATCTGGTGTTCTTCACTGGACACTTAAACATGATTTATGAGCTCTTAGTTGTCAAAGTTTTTCCTTTTGGCCTATCAGACAATATTCTGTTCGCATGACACTATGTGTGACACTGAGACACTGACCCAATCCCCATGCTCTTCAAACCTTCTAGAGGTACTTACTTTGGTAGCTGACTGTGTAATAGAAATATGAAGTTCTGAAGTGCCAAAGGTAAAAATCCAAATACTATGTTTATGAATTACTGAAAAGCCAACATTTGTTTCCGCTGCTAAATAATTTAAACTTTTGCTCATTCTAGCATTATTTTTTAAATAGTCAGGCTGACTCAAATAGCTGAAAATTTTGTACATTTTTTTTTTTGCTCATAGGTGAAACTGATTATCATGGGATGTAAGGAAATAGGCAGTTTGCAAATGTGTGTAAAACAGACCAAGGAAAAAGAGAAAAATAAGAGTTGATAACAACTTAGGGAAACCAGTTTGAGGCTAATTGAATGACAGGAGGGCATTAGTTATGAAGTGCCCATTAACTCTCAGTAATGTTAGACCAGCTAGTATATTTGAACCTCAATTGATTTCATTGGTAAGATGATATATATACAAAAGAATTAGAAAAATTGATAAAATGGACTTTATAGTGTTTTGTACAATGTTGAAATTGCTCACCAGGCTCAACATAAACTCAGACTCTTCAAAACTCTTAAGCCATCACCTTATTGCTGTAGGGGCATGCCCAAACAGGTTTTCAAGATGTGGAAACATCATCATAACAGTAAATTTGATAATGTTGAGCTGTATATTTCAAATATTTTGCTTATTGATGGATACAGCACTTTTATTTACACAGCTTATGATTCATGTAAAATATTTTTTTAAAAACTGCACATGCATATATTCAGTAACTGTGCTTGTCATGTAGAAGTCTGGCAAATATGAGTTTTTAAGTGTGCCTCGAAGATGGATATCTTTATTTACTTCCTATGGATGAACAACATGACTCTGACCTACTGTTTACTGTTTGTCATGTGAATTTCAAAAGTGAAAAAACTGAAGTGTTTGTAATTTTTCTGAATTGCTTGAGAGCATCATTGGCACTTATGTTTCACTTAATGCTCTGCTCACCTCTGCAATCAAAAGTGAGATCCTTTAGAGTGGAACACTGACACACACACCTTTCCTTGGTTATAGAAAACACTGAAAGCCTGAACCAGGAAATTCTGGAAAGATCGTTGCTTTTCAAGGTTGTGTGTGTAAGGTTGCTTTACTTTGAAATGTTTTTCTCCTTACTCCAGGCCTTTCTAAAAGGGTTATGGAGGAAGGAAGCAGAGAAACTTAAGTTCACCACAGAGTTGTTAAAAAGATAAATTAGGTTTGAAAATGAACAGGGAAGTGACATCATCCTGAGGGATTAAAGTCCTGAAGTAGTGTGTGGTTGTGCACATGTTAACTGAGTACTTCTTAAAGGTGGCTGATATTCTGGCTCTGTTCTTAACAGTTACTGCTGGGTTCTGACCCAGAGATCACATTTGCTGCTGTTGTTGCAGGTGTCAATTTTGCAATTTCTTGATTGCTACCATAAGTTAATGATGAAATATTATGAACTTGATTTGACTCATTGTCAGACATTATGTAATCTGGTGACTGTCTTGTGTTTCTGTTACTCTTTCAGTGAAGTTGAATGCTGGACAAGTTTAGGACCAAGGGAATCTTTTCTATTGCTTGTGTTGACTTTCCCAGTGTTGGCAGGGTGCTTTACATATACCATGCAAAGGGCTTCCATCAGATGGAAGTATTGTGTCAAGGGAAGCATGTGAATAGTACTTGAATAGTTACATGACTTGTGGACAAAACCAAGCAGAATTGTGCCTGAAGAAACAAAAATATTTCTAAAAATTAGACCCTGAACATTGGTTTAAAGGTTGTGTCCTTTGAAAGGATTTGAGGCAGTTTAGGTGCTTACGTTGCTCTAGGGACTTTTGAGTACTGTGAGGTTTTAAGGAAGGCTAAGTATTCCAGGAAGTTTAAGAGCTTATGGCATCGTAAATATTTAAGATGATTTAAAAGGTTATGTCCTCTTTAGTATTTGAGTTGGATTAAGTGCTTATATTGCCTTAAGGACTTTTTCCTTTTTTTTCCCTAAAAGGAACCTGGGAAATTAAATGCAAAAACCCCCCTATAGATGCAATGTTTGGGCTGAATTTGAAAAATGCAAAATTCTAGGTTTCAAGAACACCATTAGCTTGCCCACACTACATATACATCAAAGATGGACAGAACAATGGAGAGTGTCTAGGAAAATGCTGGATGTGAAATCCAGAAGCAGTTGTTTTCAACACTTTGACAGCCTATGTGTTGAGAAATTTTTTTTCTTCTGCGTGTTATGTATGATCTGGTAAAGATCAAATAGATAATCAGGATAGAATCAGATTATTGAAATACAAAGGAACAATTTCATTTTAGAAGGCAAAGAGCATATTTAATTCAATATTCAAGAAAAGAGGAAGACATTTAGCTTCACTTTGTAGTGCAGCTGATATTTTACTTTGCTACTATTTTACTTCAGTAAAGGCAAGGAATGATGAATATTATATGTCTAGATCTCAGTAGCTTTTTTTTTTTTTTAATGGTCAGTTTTGGTATTTATTCTTGTCTTCTGAAATGCCTTGCCTAAATTCTTCACTAAAGTGTACTTGCATATATGTTCTATTTTTTATTGTATTAACTAAACGTATGCAGTTCTCCTTGCATAAAAAGCAGATAGCACTGTTTATTCAGTGTATTCTGTGCTGCCTCAAATAAATGGGCATCAGTCCATTAGTCCAAACTCACAATTTTCTCATGGGTCTCTAACACCCCAGTGATGCAGTTCACTTAATTCAGCTCAATCACAGTAGTCATATCTGCTGTTGCAGGCTGTTCTGGCACAGCACTCAGTGCCAGCCATCTGGGCCATATCTGGTGGTCCCATGCGGAATACATGGGACCCCACCTGGAGTACGGTGTCCAGCTCTGGGGTCCTTAACACAGGTAAGACATGAACTTCTCCAGAAGAGGTGCAGATCAAAAATTTTCAAAGGAATGGAACACCTCTGCTATGAAAAAAAGCTGGGGTTTTTCATCCTGGAGAAGGAAGGTTCTGGGGAGACCTTATTGTGACCTTCTATTCTTAAAGAGGGCCTACAAGAATGATGGGGGCAGACTTTTTACCAGGGCCTGTTGCAACAGGACAAGGGGTAATGGTTTTAAACTAAAGAGTGTCTATTTACAGAAATAAGGAAGAAGTTTTTTACAATTACAGTGGTAAAACACTCTTTCAGGTTGTCCAGAGAGGTGGTAGATGCCCCATCCCTGGAAGTTTTTAAGGCCAAGTTAGACAGAACTCTGAGAAAATTCATCTAGTTGAAGATGTCCCTGCCCATGGCAGTGGGATTGGAACGAGATGTCATTTAAAATCCCCTCCAACTGTTCTGTGATTCCATGGTCCTATGGCATGCATACTGTTCTTGCAGGGAGAACATCATCAGAGCAGCCCTGGTCTTCCATGGTGATGTGTCTGCCAAAATGTTGTCTGCACAACATGAAATGCATGAGCTAACATGCCCCTTGATGTCATCTCCTCACCGATCATGCTGTCTAGACAAAAAATCACTTTGCCAATCGAGGCAGAAGAATAACATCTACAGTAACAGAGGTAGAAGATGAGGGTAACCTGAAGTCTTTATGACTGGGCATGCATTCATAAAACCTGGATTCAGCTACGTGGGTGGCATGAGTGAGTTGTCTATATGCCCTGAGAAAGTTAACTGATAATATTCCATCAAGTCAAAATATTATTTCAGTTATGCCAATAGTACTGAAATACTGGTGGTAGTGCTGGCTCACTCTGTCCCAGCAGTTATGATCAAGAATCACCAGCAGTTGGTAGTACAATGTGTTCAAAGGTGGGATGGTCAGAACTGAGAAGCTGGCACCTTTCAGGCCATGCCTGTGGCTCTCTGTTATGTCTTACTTAATGCAGAGTTGAAAAAAATCTGGTAGAGAAAGACAGTTAAGAAGAGAATGGGATATAGTTCAAAACAGGTCTAAGTGCAGTGCCCTGACTGAGCTATTGTTGCTCCGTGATGCCATGCAATCAAGTGATTATATTTTTTAAACTGGTTTTGGTGTAATTGTGAGTTCAGCTGCTTCAGAACTGACTCATGGTGCTTAATAACTCTTCAGAAATATTAAAATATGTGTGCATCTTTAAATGTACTTTCTCTTACTTTTGATATACTCCATGGAGCAAAAACCAATGTTTTCCTATCCCTCTCAAACTTAGCATCATCTGAAAATTTTAGAAGTGCAGTTTCTATATGAATAACTTTTTAAACATCCAAGTTATGAAAGAAAATACCCAGTCCACCAGACCAGGATGGATCCCTATTGAGCCTCATTCATAGTATCCTTCTTTGACTCCTAGTCTCTACATCAGATTTTTCAACACATTTTGTATTAGCCATAAAATAGTTTAATTTAGTCTTTGTTTCCTTTACTTCTTTTTGTGAGTCATCCACTTCTTTTTATGTGTCATCCATGGCTTCTTTCCTGTTAACAAACTATTCTCCCATTGAAGAAGAAATTTAATCGGCTTGCCATATTTTGCTCATGACACAACTATATTGACAGGTATTTATTTTCTTGTTGTAAAAAAAAAATAAAATCTTTTTGGTCTTGTTTTTCTCAAGACTATTTCAGAAACTGAAACTAATTGAAAAAACTGTCATTCCTTACCTTCTTTTATTTCACCTTTTTATGACAGGGACTGGATTTTTCCCTTTTCATTTTAATGGAACTCCATCTATTCTCCAAAGTTCTGAAACGTCTCTAATGCCTCTAAAAGAATTTCAATTAATTCTCTTAGACTCCTTTGCACTGTAGTTAAATGTCCCTACCTATTAAGGCAATGAAGCTGTTTGTGGGAATAACAGGCAGAAACTTTGGTCACTGGTTTGAGTTAAAAATAAGTTTCAAAAATAATTTTAAACTTTCAGAATTTCACTGATTTGGCTTTGAGTTGCTGTAAATGACAGGTTAGCAAAATTTCAGTGCAATTTCATTGGAGTTTGGCATTCTTCTGCTGGCCTCGCAGCACAAGCCTCATCATGTTTTTAACTAACCAAAGTATAAGCTTTGTTAGGCTGAGTTCATCTGACAGCATCTAACTTATTGAAGTGTCTCTTCATCTGGTTTCTCTGTTACACTGTTAATTTTTGTCCCTTTTGTCACTACTTTTATCTATCAGATTGTGTATTTGTCTCTTATATCAAAGACTAAGCAAAATATATTTGTCTTTGATTCTTCTGCAAATAAGTGAATCAATTATTTCTTGACTTTTCCTATTACTATTAAGAAATGTAAAAAATGCTTTCTTGCTACTATTTTTTTTAAAGTTATATTTCACTTTCTCATTTTGCCCTTACGAATTCCCTCCCTGTACTGTCATGTTTTTCTCTTTTGCCTACTTGTGTTCATGTTCCTATGCTTAAGTTGCAGGTCCTTGAAGAGCTTATGATGCAGCCTTTTTCAACATTGACTTAGTTTGCTCTTCTGCCTTAAATGTTACTTCTTTATGGAACTGTGATCTCTCTTGAACTCTTTTCTTCTTCTCTTCCAGTTACATTTCACAGGATCTTGGCCACCAATTAATTCGTACAAGTCCTTTTCTGTAATCTCGATTGACTTTATTCTCCTAGTCTCCCTTCTCCTTCTCATCCTTAGAAATGGGAATTCTGTCATGTTATGGTTTATTTCAGCCCAACTGCCCTCAATCTTCATGTTTTCAATGAGTTGAAGGTTGAAGTGTAATCTAAAATATTTTTTGCTTTGAATGTTTTCTTCAGTTTCTGTACTAAAAAATGGTTGCTGACACATTTCTGGATAGCATGTGTTCTACTTTCTCCTTTCCAAAAAGATGACCAGATAGTTGAAGTTCCCTGTTATTGCCAAGCTTTGCTGATGCTTGCTTGCACTACTTGGTCACAAAAAGAGCCTATAATTTGTATGATTTTTTTTTTCTGAGAAGAGAAAATACAGTATGCTATGCAATAGATAAATGACTGTGCTGGATGTACAGGCAACCAAATGTCAGCAAATATGAGATTTTATCTTTTTATACTGCGTTGGTAAACAGACTCAATTTCAGCCCTTGGCTCTTCTGGCCACATTTAAAAAAAAAAACCTTTTTGAAAATTGGAGATGGTGCCAGAAACAATTATGAAAGTGATTTAAGAGCTTGAAAATTGCCTTGCTGTGAAATATTTAAGATCAGTCTGTTTACCTTATCAAAAAGATGTTTGAGAAATTACTTAATTACAGCATGCCTTCACAGAGAGAAAATATCTGGTGCTCTAGAGAGCTCTTTCATCTAGTACAGAAAAAGAAAGTATGACATGAAACAATTGTTTTAGCTAAAACAGAATTTATTCTTCAATCACCTGTAAGTGTTTGGGTTCAATAATAAGGTAAGTCTATGAAATTTTACAGTCTGTGATATTATAAGAAGTCAGACATGATGATCTAATGGTCCTTTCTGACCTTCAGCTCTCTTTAATACGTGAATCTTCTCAACTTCAGCAACTCTGCAAAACACATGGCCCTCTTCTTGACAACCTTGACAGCCTACAAAAGACAAATACACTTGGACTGGGAGGGATGTGAAGGGTAAGATAAAAACCAAGCTGGGGAGAGGAGAGTTCCATTTAAAATAACTACGGTTTGTTATCTGGGGATCTGATTTCAAAAGGCATTTTCTAAATTTGTGACTGGTTTCCATTTCTGATTCTAGGTGGAGGGCCCCTTCCAGAAATAGTTACTCTTGGTAGTTCATTTGTACTTTGATTTTACATTTACTTGCCCTGTGGATGAGATATGTTACTCATTTGACCAGTTTCTAGTGGGCTTTGTTGGCTTTTTTGTTTAAGAAAAATTCAGAAATATGATATAAGACTTGATATCTGGAATGCAGAGATCATTACTGAGTTCTTCTGTCATAGGTCATAGAAGTGTGGAGTTCTCTTTCTCTGCTTATTGTCTTTTACAATTATGAACTGTTAACTCCCTTCAATCAGAACTGTAGCCACTAACTCTTACCCAGTGCAGGATCAAAGCTATGGGCTACCCATTGGGTTAATTTGTTTACTTACAGGAACAGACAACCCAGCAAGGCACTCCTCTTGGAATCTGAGGAAAGAAAATATTTCTGTTAGGAGATTACAGACACTTGCATCACAAATGTTCTAATTGAGAAACTATCAAAAACACCCCACCCCCACTCAAGGATTAACTTTTTGGCTTTGAAATGGGCCTTAGGCTAAAGTTAGGTATTACAATCCTCAATCCAATAGCAGATTTTTTTGTCAAATTTCTTTTAATCAGTCATGTTTTAGGAAGTGTAATAGGTAGACAACATTACACTAATGCTTCCATGTGGATCCACAGGTTTGAAATTTTCATGTCAAAAGAGGAATGACTGTTATTAGGCAAATTTCCATTAAGTTTGGGCAAACCGTCACAAGGAACAGATTATCCCATGTTTGCTTTTCACATACCATTCTGATTCTTTCCACATAAACAATAAATGGAAGTACCTTTAGGTATAAACAGTTTCTACTATTGTGGCATCTAGGTATTCACAGTGGTGTCAGCAATGAGATGCGTTTAAGAAATCTAGAAATAATCTTGTAACATTCTTGAAAATGAGTTGTAAGACCCTAGGTCTTGAGCTACAAGGTCGCTGAAGGGTTTTACTTTAAAAATATACAGGTCTCCCAACAATATCCATTCTCTGGATTATTAGAGGAGCCATCGCTGCTTTTAACACCTTAAGAGAGAGCACAAAGGATAAAAGTTGCACACATTTTCTCAGGGGGTGCTTTTAGTGATAAACTTCAGAAAATAAGGGAACTTGGCAAAAGTTTAAAGGGGAACATAAAACTGAATTAAGGCATTACGCAAAGCATTGACTTAGCACGTGCTAACACATACAGCTTGTCAAAATCCAGCCCATCCAGTCCTAAGTTACCCAAAATTTTAAAAAAGCAAATTAGTAGATGAAGAACGAGTAAAGAAAGAGAGAGAAAAAGAGGAATATAACTACCATCCTTAGATAGTAGTGTAGATCCAGCTACAGGAGTCTGCAAGGTGGAGGGTTGGAACGTTTGATCCCATGTCTTTGGTTTTATCTGCTTTGGTCCCCTATGGCCACCTTGCCCAGGTGGGGCTTCCAGCCTGGCCACTGTGGGGCTCCAGGGCAGGGTGAAGGGTGGTGCTCCCACTGTGGGAACCAGTCTAAGTCTGGGTGAGGGGCTCCAGGGGCCGTGGTGTGGAGCAGTGCTCCTGAGGTTGCTTTGGATTGACAGCTGCTGTGGGGTTTTGCCCTGAAACTCATAGCATCTGGAATATGGGATAGGGCATTACCTCACCTCTGTGAAATTCGAGCTATCCCTTCCCCCCCACAAACACACTTGAGCTGATCTGAGCCAATAATTAATAGAATAATCCAGTGTCTCACATGAGGCATCACTGATCTTATGTAAATCATTAGTAGTAAAGTGCTTTTCTTCACAACAATTGATTTCATCATGTCTATTTTAAGATCATTTTCAGCAAGTCTTTCTACTGATTTTGCTCTTGTAAACCCTGACACTTACTCCTGGGGATGGTCCTGTGCAGGACTAAGAGTTGAACTTGGTGATCCTTGTGGGCCCCTTCCCACTCAGGATATTTTGTGATTCTGTGATTTACTTGCCGTATTGGTAAAAGAATTAAGAGTTGTTCCACTTAATTTAGTTGAAAAAAAGAACAATATCAAAGGTAAACTAATGAATATGTTTTAGTTTTTATTTTTTCACAGATGTTAGAAACTCATATCAAAATAGTAAGATTTTCATAGAATCATAGAATAATGTTAAGTTGGAAGGGACTCACAAGGATCATTCAATTCCAACTCCTGGCCCTCACAACAGCAACTGCCTATTTCCTGTGCCTCACAGAGGACAGTCTTCTCACTCAATGTGCTATGAGTATATTTTATGTTTTGTTACAAAAAAACCCAACATGGAATGCTTTTAAAAACCCATGAACTTTCTTATCATTGTGTTTTTTGGTGTTCTGATGGAAAGATCAACAAGGAGAAACAGTGACACTGCACTCTTTATATCAAAATTATCACAGTTTCTCCATTACAAGTTCTGCTTGCGTTGGCTTGATTTACCATGATCTTGAAGCCCACATTCTCCTTAATGTTATTACGTTCATTACTGGCAGTTCTGTGGTCTGTTCCTTGGTTTTTGTATAAGTCATGTTAACATTGAAACTTGACCAAGATTCATTATCACAAAGACAGTATAACAAAAATCCCAAAACCCAACATTCTCTTTTTAAAAGACATGTCTATGTTTGATTGCAAACACGAGTAGCAAGGTTCCAACTTGAGATATTCTGTGATTCTAAGGTGTTCAGTGCAGTGTTAATTGAACTGAAGCAGTATTCTTTGCCTTTCTTCAAATTCTGAAATGAAAGTAAGGTGTCACAGTTCTGGTCACTCCTTTTATAGCATTTGTAGAACTCAGTGATAGCATGTGACACACTGTACCACTGACCAATTTCTTAGTGAATTGATCGGTGGGCTACAGCACAGCACATTCAGCTTGCACTGCTGCATGTTACTGCTGAGGAGGTGCATCTTGCAGTTGCAGAGTGAGTGTGTCTGCCCTGTCACCTGCAGGAATGCAGTAAAAGGGGGGCTGCCACCTTTCACTGACCTGTGCCTTGATTCTGTGTAGATGCATCATCTGGAGATTATAGGCATAGTTTTTTTCCTAATTCTTGGCCCTCACTCAATCTGAAGAAGCTGTAATTGAATCAAATGCCTTCATCTGGTCCATTCTGTCCACAACATGATCAAGCTAAAGAGTCAAGCTCTTTTCCTTTTCCTTTTCCTTTTCCTTTTCCTTTTCCTTTCCCTTTCCCTCTCCCTCTCCCTCTCCCTCTCCCTCTTCCTCTTCCTCTTCCTCTTCCTCTTCCTCTCCCTCTCCCTCTCCCTCTTCCTCTTTTTTTTTTCTCCTTCTCCTTCTCCTTCTCCTTCTCCTTCTCCTTCTCCTTCTCCTTCTCCTTCTCCTTCTCCTTCTCCTTCTCCTTCTCCTTCTCCTTCTCCTTCTCCTTCTCCTTCTCCTTCTCCTTCTCCTTCTCCTTCTCCTTCTCCTTCTCCTTCTCCTTCTCCTTCTCCTTCTCCTTTTTTCTTCATGCAGTGGGCAGTGTCTCATTCTCATTTTGGATCAGTATGATGGGTTGACCCTGGCTGGATGCCAGGTGCCCATCCAGCCACTCTATCACTCACCTTCCCAGCCAGACAGGGGAGAGAGTAAGATGGAAAACAACTCTTGGGTTGGGATAAGGCAGTTTATTAAAGCAGAAGCAAAGCAAAATCTTGCACGGGCAAAAGCGAAGCGAAAGATAACACGGTTTATTCTCTGCTTCCCATCAGCAGTGATGGTCGGACACTCCCGGACAGCAGGGCCTCAGCACGTGTGATGGTTCCTCAGCAGGCAGCCATTGGAGACAATGAATGCCCCCCTTCCTGCTCCTTGCCTCAGCTTTTATATCTGGGCTGACATCGTAATGTTTGTAATATCCCTTTGGTCAGTTTGGGTCAGCTGGCCTTCTTGTGCCCCCTCCCAGGATCTTGCCCTCAACTGAGGAAGGAGTGTTCCAGTGCTGATGCTGTGCTCAGCAGTAGCCAAAACACTGGTGTGTTATCAACACCCTTCTGGCTACCAATGCAAAGCACAGCACTGTGAGGGCTGCTGTGGGGAAATGAACTCCAGCTCAGCCAGACCCAATACAATCAATTAAGGATTACATTTGGAGTGTACATGCATCTGGACTGTTTCACAGTTCAGATCTGGCTGTTTGCAGGTCCATTTTCCTGCTTTGAAACAGGGTATTGGGGCTAACTTCATGGGTGCATATGGGGAAGGATCTTGGACAAGACCTAGGAGTCTAAGTGTGCTTTGGGAATGAATTGGTGTGTAGACAGTGATAACCTCATGTCTGAATTGTAATGAAGTTTACACTGGAACTAAATAGCTTGCTTTATAAAACAAGGCCCAACTGCAATCTGAGCGAAACTAACTGTGTTGAATTTCGGTGTATATATGGTTGGGTAACATTTATCTCAGATGTGGAAACTTTTATTTAAGAGCAGTTGGTTACATCTTCATGTAATCTTTAGCTTAAGAATCTCAGATATAGCTAAAGGCAGTAATAAAAGTCCTATTACTTAATATATCTGTGTTCAATGAATAAGGTTCATCTGCCTTCGGTTCAGAAAGTCGAATACATCTGTGTTCAATACCAAGGTAGTCTTTACTAGACCTACAGGTGCCAACAAGATTATCTAGATCACTGTGCTTGTATCTATCAAGTTAACTTTTAGTATGTGGGTGTTTGTAGGAACTCTAGATATAGCAGTGGAGGTTAACAAAAAGTGGGAGGTGAAATATGAATTTTTACGGTTCTGTCATTCAGCACAGTTTGGTTCTTCTGATGTGATTTGCAGTTTGTTTTTTGGTTTGTTTTACTGTTTTTTTTTCATTTTCAAAAAACTAAAACTTGAAAAACTATTTGAGAGGACTCCTTCCCCTTAGTCCTTTGATTCTTTCCATAGAAATATGGTTGTATATACACGAAAGAAAGAATGACACTCTCTGAGATTTGATTGATTCATTTGTGTCAGTTGTTTACAAAAGGTGATAGATGCAATATATAACTTCTGTGGGGAAATACTCCTGTAAATTTTCTTTTTCTATTGTGGTTTTCAAAGCTGTGAAAAAAATGGTGCAACACTTCCGTAACATTAAATTTGAGAAATAATTGCACTTGGCAGTTTTTGTTTGCAGCAATGCACGAAAGGCTGAAGGCTTTTGTACAGTTCAAAGAGCACATTCCACAGATCTAGCAGTTGTCGGTTGCCTGCAGGGATCATTTGAATTTTCAAGGAAAAAAAGCATCAGAGTAATGCCCAGACCATTTGGTTATGTACTTTCAGCTCTCTCTTTTTAAATTTCACCATGTATGAAAAGTTACTCAGAAATAAGCTGTATACAAATGTGGCACACCCTAATGTCTATTGAAAGACCTTGTGTCAAATCTCATTGCTTCTGTTTTGTGTAGAGATTACTATGAAAAATAAGATAACAAATGAGGAATGTCATTGTTCAAGCACATGGGACTGGTGAAAGTAGATAACAGCAAAGGGAAATCCCTTTACATGTTTGGATCCTGTAGTTATTTGTCAGCTTATTGCATTAGCCAAATTGTACAAGATACTCCATGCTACTTCACTGTAGTAGAGCCCTGGTCACAAAGGTAAAGCCTCTCATGTGGTCTGCCAAACGTGGAAAACTTGCCAGCTCCTATATCACACTGCAGCTCTGTCACTCTCCAGAAATGTGTTGATTGTCACTGTGTGTCTGTCTAAAGCTTCTGCTTATCTAACAGGAGGCGATGTGAATATTTTTACGCTATGTACCCTAATAGGATTTTTAGTGAAGTATTCCATGGTATTTCTCAGAGAGAATATTTTTTTTTTTCTATTGCTAGGTTTTATCTTTATTTGTTTTGGCTGTGGGTTGTTGCACAGCTCCAAAACTCCACAGTCCTGTTTTCTGTCATGTACAGACACAAGTTTGAAGCTAAAAAGGCTTGCTCCAAAGCATAGATGGGTTTTGTCCCATCATTTCTACTAGTTGCGTGGTTTGCATTGCTTAAATCTCTCTCCTCCCTCCCTACAAAGTGCAGTGCCTTGAGCTGAACCTGTGCTCTGACCTGTTGGCAGAGTTTTTGAGACTCCCGCCAATGCCCTTCACCTGAATCTGCATAGCTCTTCAAGATCACTTTATCATTGCCACTCTAGTCAGTTTTTTAATAGTTCAAAACCTTAAAATCCTCATACTAGCTTTAAGAATTTAGGGTAAATCTTTTATGTCCCTCTTTCACTTGCACAGTATTGCATTATGATAGCCATCATAGGCAATTCTTGCTGGAATGGTTTAATGTCACCTGTTATTGAGAAGTGATATAAAGTACATGTAGCAAAGAATTAAGAAACAAAACCATTTGATTCTATGAATCAGGTAAGTAACTGTAAATTAAGTAACGTTAAAATACTTGTTATGACATTTCTGTCCCCTCTCTTTCTATGGAAGCATTACAGTTATTGTTTTAGTTATTTTCTTATATGATGAATATTTACTGTTTTGTTGTGCAATAATGTGTCTTACTGAAAATTAGTGAGGCAAATGTGGGGTAAAATTACTATGATGAAAATTTCTGATTATTTCCTATGACGTGACAGTGATTTTTTTTTTATTATTTGAGATTGTGTGTATTTTCTTGGTAAGAAAGGTTTTGTTCTAATGTCAAGCATAGGTCTTATTCACTTTAAAGAATGAAGAATAATCTTGTAATGAAGTTGAAAGGATGGAAAGGCAGAACAGACTTGATGTTCTTAACATCACTGCAATAGGTAGATTGTTGGATTCACAGAGATGACCACTGCAGTTTTGAGGTAGATGCTCGAACTGCTACACCATGGGGATGTAGCCTCCATCTGCCCTGTGAAATGTGTTTGGATGTAAAAGCTCCAGCTCCTAGAACAACAGCTACCTGATGCAGAAGCCCTTATTCCAGCCAGCTGAGATCTTAAGAGCGCTGTAGGGCACTGTCACCAAATGGAAATAACTACACAAGTTCCAGCAGTCTGTCCTCAGCTCTGCAGAAGCAAAAATTACGTGTTTTTGTGAAATCAAGAAGTGGGCTGAAATCAGTAGACTAAAAATGACTTTGTAATGTTCTTCTAAATGAGAGGTTCTTTACACAGTTAAAAGTAGTTGTATTTAGAGAAGAAAAGTGAAGCACTTGTTTATCTCTAAAGAGGGAAATGGTTTGTATTTCATTACTAAGAAACCCCTTTGTCTTGGTAATGTGGCTGTTTTAATTAGTACTTTCTTCTTCAAAAATATGCTTGTATGAGTATCTCTCAGTATCAAGTAATCAAACCCAATAAAATTAGAATGATTTCAAAAAGAAAGGGTGTGATCAGTATTCCATCTTCTGAACTCAAACTCATTAGTTTCTTTTTAGGAAAAGACAAGTAGAAAGTCCTTAACAAAGTGTGTTTTGAAGTGAGGAAGTGTAGCTGCCACAGGTGGTCAGTCAGGTAGACATTTCATGAAACCAGCATCTGAGCAGGGCTTCTTGCACAAATGTAATGAGCGGGGGATTTACCTTGAATAGCTGTTTGAAGTCATGTAATGGAAATAGTACTGGAACTTGGAATAGGAAGGTAGGACAGCAGGACATTAAGGGATTCACTTCTGAAAATACTGGTTACTTTTTCTTAGGTAAATACCAGTTCCTTTTACTAGCCTGTTCATGCTGTGCTTTTGTCCTGGGACAAACAAATAGATTATTATTAATAATATAATAACAACAACAACAACAAAATAGTATCTTAATTTTGTTAACTGCCCTTTTTTTTTCTTCGATTTTTAGTCATTTCTGTGTTGTTTTCTTCAGCTCCTCATTGCTTACTTGTTCTTCTCCCCATTTCTTGTTTACTGTACCCGAGAAGTGTGCTGTTCTAAGTTCTCTACTCTTTCATCCTTCTCCTGCTTTTATCTGGCTCCCTACTGGAAACATGAGCATTACTCTGCTCTCTTTCCCTGGGCTGGAGTTTCTCATTTCTCCATCCTCCTTCTGGCAATTTGCATTAACTTCTGTAGGATGCAAGCTTTCCATTTAGAAAATAAATTTATTTTACTTTCAATATCTTAGGTACAGAAAACCTTAGAAATATGGAATGTGAAAAAAAAAAAAAAAGTAACGCTATCTGTCTGGGCTTGCTAAAGACAGTCACACTGCCATGGACACAGATTTGTGTGGTGCCTCTGAACCCTGAAGCTGTCCCACTATGCATGTTTGCTTGCTTTCTAGTGTCATGTTTCCACTTTCTTACATCTTCCCTCAACATCTCATTCATCCTCAGTCCATTTCATGCACAGCTTACATTCACAGAAGCTGTACTGAGCTGTACCTGCTGCTGCAGTTACTCTCTCGTTTCTTCTCTTCACATCTAAACTCAGCGTTTCTGAGGATACGACTACTCTAGGTTTTCTTCCTACAGAGCTATCACAGATATTTTGCTGCATTCCTTTCTCTCAGCTGCAGTTAGGGTGTTTTAAAAATAAGACTCTGAACCACATTTCTATTAATACTCATCTTAGGCACCCTCTATAAATTTTGTCCTATTTTGTTTTGTGAAATTTTACACTGTTCCAGAGCATTTTCCAGCATTTTTTTGTGTTCAGCATCTCTTTGATGCATATTTCATTACTTATAATGAATGTAAAAAGTTTTCATTTAAGGATTTCTCTAGAGTCCTTCAGGAAATGCTGTTTATTGAAGTTGTAAATTGTTAGGAAAAGAATTGCAAAAATGTGAGAAAAAAACCTTTTTTCTGACCTATTTGTTTCTGAAAGTGATAGTCTTGGTATTTGTGATATTGCAATATTATTATATTGCACACTAGTAAAAGATAATTTTAGATTTGTATATGCAATTGTATGTACGCTGAGAAAACTTCTGAAGTTTAAAACCAGAATGATATATAGCCATATTTGGAAAGATATTCAGTAAGATACAACATGCTCATACCAGGGCCCTAGCTAGGTGTATATGAAAAATGAATATTCTATCCTGTATCACTTCTAAGTGCACAGTCCTAGTATTTGTAAACTGGTAAATGGTTTTGTGTGTGTGTGAATGCTTTATGTAGTTTATTTGCTGTATTAGTTGAAAAAAGTATGCTGAATTAAATTTCTAAAAAGTTTTTTGCTTATTGAACTGACCTTGCATGCTGGCTCTCTGATCCAGGGCAATCCACCCTAAGGATATTATATAAAGTTACAGTGGTCTTAAAATTAGAGTCACTTCTTCAGAAATAATCCTATCAGGAATACACTTCACGTATTGTTTCACTGTAAGTACATCTCTTCTTGGGCCTTGTATTATTTTGGGGTCCAACTAATGGAACATGAGAGATTAGCTGTGTGAAGAATGAAGAATTAATTTCTTTATAGTTTATGAAGTAATTCATCTGCCGTAGTTCAATTAGTCTCCTCAGTCATCTGAAATGAAAAACACTTGTTCATTAGGCTTGCAAAAAACCCTGTAAAAATCTCCCAGCATATTGCAACACACAGTTACTGTATGTGTGCAAACAGCACACATAACTTAATTGCACTGTGTGGGACATCTCTGTTTTCTAATGGATTCATGTGATTAAATTTTACATTTTAAGGCAACCTTTTCTATGGGAGCTAAAGTTTTAAGTTTAAAGGTACTGCCTATGGACAAGATGTCAAGCAGTTTGAAAGTTGTGCTGTTATCTGTCTGCAGTGTTCTGCTTTGCAAGCCTTCCAACTAAGGAGAGGTAAATGGACCTGTAAGTTTTAGAACAAAACAATATTCAGAAGAATCTCTGGTGGCACAGATGTTAATAGGTGTGATTTTCAGCTTGAGGATTTTAATGTGTGGGTGTTTTTTAAAATTATTTTTTAATTGTTAATGTACAATAGTTTCTTTATCCTCATTTTCGTCACAGTGGAAAAAACTGACCAAGGTAATGTGTACAACTTCAATATAAATCTTCGAATACTGAGATAGGGAAATGAACAAAACAGTTTAAACCTTATTTATATTAAATTAAATTAAACAAATTTAAACCTTATTTTATAGTAATTTTGTTGAAAGTGTGGTTAATTTTTACAAATCAAAAAGCTTGAAAAAATATGACTGAAGAAACCCAGTGTGTTTTCTGTAAATGATTATGGTGCTCATTCAGCCTTTCAAATTGCATGACATTTCAGTAAAACAAGGACAACCGGTTGATCTTACATCCTTCAGATTTGAAAAGGAAATTTTATAATTAGGGGAAGAGGTTATGTTACCTGCCTGGTTTACAGAGTGCTATGGAATGCATAAACAAAAAGTTGCATTAATGATCGGTTTTCAGCACAGTAGGGAATTAACAGTGGGTGGTGCAAAATGGCAACACATGCTGAGAGGGATCTTGGGCTACTTCTACTCATTGAAATTTTTCCTACCGAGTAATGACATGTAGGTTTTATTTTTGTTCTGTTCACGTAAAATGTTTGTTCAATATGTTTTGTAATATCCAGAAAGAAAGAAAGAAAAAGATTATGTATGTTTTGGCAAATATTCCCACAAGCATTAGAATATATTTAAATAAAGTGATATTATGCCTTTGGTTTGAGTAGCTCTTTTAGTCTGATTACTTCTTCTCACGGAAAATATTTCAGAAACAGAAAAGGTCCAGAAAAGCCCACTAAAAATTATTGGAGGCATGGAAATGATTTCATATGATTAGAGATTAAAAAAATTAGTACTGAGAGCAGAAAAAAAAAAAAAGATTACATGGTAAGCGGTATACAAAATGATAAATAATATGGAGAGGTAATATTTGAAAATCTTGTTTACTTTTTCTAGTGAAATCAGGAAGCAGGAGATAGACAAATAAATAAATAAGCAAATAAATAAAACAGAGATGGAAATAAATCAATACCTTTAAATGCAGGCTGTGTATGTCACAAAACTTTTAATGGCTTTGGGATGTTACTTGTTTAGAGAGGAAATTGGGGTAACGGTAGTACATATTGAAATTAATAGTTAACAGTGCTGTAAGTTAGGTTATAGAAATAATAATAAAAAAATCACAATGTATATAATACATAATGTTCAAAAGAGAATATCAGCCTTGAACTGTCTTTGTTCTTCCTATCTTACAAGTTACATTTCTTCCAACTTTTCTGTAGCATGTCTGTCTTTTCTGAGGAAAAAAAAATATTTCCACTATAGTAAGAGTGCATTTATTAGAAGTTTCTAATGAGATGATAACATTAATAGTAAATTAATTGTGTTTTATGAAGTCCAGTTAATCTGTTGGTTTTCTTTAACTGCTTGCCATACACTGCTTCTGACTGCAAAACAGGCAGCTGTAAGCTTTATTAACCCTTCAGAAAATCTTAATAATCTTTATAATGAAATTGAAAACCAAATAAAGTAGACAGACAAATTCCTTGAATTTTAATACAATTACTAATTAAGGGATTTGATATTTTCAGTAGGAATGCATTTTATTCGTTGCTTTGCTTATGCTGTATAAATAGCTCCATAAGAAATATTTGGTATTGCATTGCTTTGTATTTGTTTTCATATCATTAAAATGACTAAAACAGGAAAATTGTTTAATGTTATTGTATATAATTGAAGCAGGCTTTAAAAATGGATCTTGTGTATTTACCTATTTCTTGGGGGGAAAAAAAAAGTTTTCTAACTTTCTATCTTTTTTAAATTAATTTCTTACTTCTTAGTTCCATTTTTTTGATTTATTATATTCAAGTATTTTTCTCTAGTAGTTGCTATTCCTTTCTCATAACTGAATGTCTTTTCTTTATACTGGCTTTTTAAATCCTTTTGCATTGCCTTTTGCCATTCTTTCTTTAATCTTTTCCCTTCTGTTTAATTTTTAAATCCATTGCCCTTTATCTTTTTTCAGTCTTTTTAGCTGCTCTCCTCTTCTCTCCTTTGATTCTCTCTTAAACATTACTGCTTCTTAACATTGTGTTCTTTATTGATTTTTCTTTCTTTTTGTTTTTTATCCTTTTAAAATTTTTCTAAAGTTCTTTACTATGGCATCACAGAAGGAAAAATTGATACAAATGTTACCAGTGGAATTAGAAACAAATAAACACAGAAAGGATTCAGGTATGTTCAAGGGAAAGATGAAACGTTTCTCTGTTTACTGAAAATAAAAACGCTATTTACTTTTTAGTGGGCATTGAAACATTTTACCTGAGTCTTTTTTCCCCTGATACCACATCCTGTGTTTCAAATGGAAAGCAATAATCTTTTCAGTATTCTATGGTACTATGTGCTAGATGTGTTTTTGACTTTCTCCATCCTGACACGCTTTTCTTGCGTAGAAGTCTCCACAAGCTTTGTCTTTTGCTTTACAATTCATCTTTGTATTTGAATTTTTTTTTAATGCATCATTTAGAAAACAGCAGATCTCTCTGTAGTCTTTTATTGACTGTTTTTTAATTGTTTACATTAGAGAAAAAAAGATTTAATAGCTGAATACAAGAATTCGCTTAAATTAATTTAAACGACTACCATAGACATTCCTCAGAGTAGCGAGTAAATATGTAATTAAGTTATTTACTCTATAGTTAGTTAGTAGTTACTTAATAACTTATGCATTTTTAACAAGGACACTTTTCATTTGATGTAAATAATAATGGTCTTCTGCAGATCTGTTACAAACTTATTTTTTAATTTTTAAAGTACTCTGCATTATCTGTCACATGAATGGAGAATGAAACTTGTATGTAGGAACATTATGAGAATCTGGGAAAATTAATTACTGCAGAATACATTATGTCACAATTTAAATACATTTTTGCACGATTCTCCTATGAAGTTTTTTGTATAGATTAGTATACCATGGTGGTGGTGTTAGGATTATACAACTTTCTAAATAAAATTTCTGTGCTGCCATAATACTTTAACAGGAGAAGTTTGCCAAAGAAAAGGTTTAATTACTGTCTCCATATTTCTCCAGTGTCCTAAATTTGTGCACCTATGAGCAGGACTTACTGAACCATTGTTCAAATCTGTGAGGATTTGGGCAATGGAAATGAATTTAAATATTGGTGTAAAAAAGAAATTTGGATTTCACCAGGAGTGTATAAAAGCCACTGAGAATAAGAAATCAGCTCTACATTACAGAAACTGCTATGCAAGTGCATTTGGGGGTTTTCTCTGTCTTTAATAAAATAATACCAATAGGAAAATAAAACATTCCAAAAAGAAAATTGGGAGTTTCAAATAAAAAAACAGCCAAAATGGAAAAATTTTCGGACATGTCAAACTTTCAGTACTCCTGCACTGAAAAGGCAGCTGAAAAGCCCAGTATGAGATAGTTTGCTGCCTGGGACAGGCATCAGAGTCTATGTGCTTTCTCTAATCATTTAACCTTATGTAGGATATCATCATCTGACAATGGGGTGTGTTTCTGACATTTATGAAGTACTGCCAAGCTGCCAGAGCTGTTGGTGTGGCGTGGTGCGTGTCTGTGTACACTGGCATGTGAGTGTGGGGCTCTGCTTCCAGCTGCCACAGGAGAGAACTACAAGAAGTGCCCTTTTGGCAGTGGTGTCTGTGTCCTTGGGCGTTCAAGATAAATGACATTTGACTCAAATCCAGTAGTAGAAGTGGTGGACTGGTTTTGATATTTATATCCCTGAGATTGTGTTATCCTATCTGATTTTAAAACATTACGTGAAATAATGAAGAAGGAAGTGGAGATGATAAAGGTCTGCCCATGAAAGCTCACTTGTTAACTACTTTTGTGTATTTTTCCTGTCCAGGTTGTGGCTGCTACAATAACTTTTCCAGTTATTGAGAACACTATAGAATCTGCAAAGACATAGTGGCAGATGCTGCAGATGTTGCTTCTTCTTCAGTGGAAAATACTGAAAACTTATTTTAGAGGAATTTAGTGTTTGTTGTTGACTTTTTACTCTGAATTTGTTCTCTGGAAAATGGTCAACCAGTCTAAAATAATTTGAAAGGCAGTCAAAAACTTCACTTAACAGGTTACTAAGCAACAAAGCACGTTTTTGTTTTGCCTTAAGCCTTTTATTGCTAGTATTTTCAAGAAAACAGAAAGCAATCATGTTGGCTGTAAGCAAAAGGTGTTTATGAGCAAAATTTCAATTGCAAATTATTTAAAAGGCAGTCAGTACTGCCTGGTAATACATACTAACTAACAGGTTGGACATTTCGTATTGACAGCAGTCACACACTTGAAAGAGAGTATGTACAGGCAGAAGAGCAGAATTTGCTGTTCCACAGCAGTAGGCATGTGAGCAAGCAGAGGTGTGCTCTCTGCCCTGAGCTATGTGCAGATGGGGGCTGGACTTAATTTCTTTGGAGTTTTGCTTCCACCAGTGTGATGGAGTCAATAGCGAGCACTACTTATTTTACCTTCCTAGCCTGATTAACAAAAGCAAATCACCAGAAAAACTTCATGGCACAAAAGAGAAACCCACCAAAGCCCTCAGCATTTAACTATGTTAGTGCTATTTGAGCTGTGCATCAGATTTTTTCTTGAAGATGGTTTTCCTGTGCAGTATTCCTACACCATATGAAGAAAACCTTTTCCAGATATTAAGAGAATGGGTTTCAATAGCAGGTGAGAATGGGGACTGAATGGTCACATATAAATTAAGATTGGCCTTTTGTGCTAGTGGAGAGAGGAAGAAACGGTTCCTTCCTGGTCTGGAGTTGGATATGGAGGGAGAAGAGCAGGGAGGATGGAAAGAGTGTCAGTGCTATGCAAGGGGAAAGGAATATGATCTGCTCTGCATTAGGAGAAGTCCCTGCTTATACACTTTCCTCTAGTATTACCTGTGTTTGAGCACAAAGTACACTGCTTGCTGAGTCAAAATATGTCAGAAAGCCTGTAGTCCACATATGAAACTGGACTGTACCTTTTATATTGTAAATTTTTTAGGAAGGGTGGTCTTTTATATAAATTTACACTTTAAATATGCCAGGCATTGAAGATGGAAGATCTTATGTTTTAGGGACTGTTTTGTATGTGTTCCATAGAGGCATAGAACTTGTACTTCATTTCACATCCCCCATATAAATAATACTTCATAAAGTGCTAATTGGTTTGCTGCTGCAAATCTTTTTGTGAATTTTCTTATGCTTGCTTTTCAAGTGTATTTATTGGTACTGATTATTTGGTGAGAAGAAGAAAATATTTCCTGTCTCTAACCAGCTGAACAGACACCTCTGTTTCTG
Organism: Pyrocephalus nanus; assembly: GCA_038380795.1. Taxonomy (NCBI): domain Eukaryota; kingdom Metazoa; phylum Chordata; class Aves; order Passeriformes; family Tyrannidae; genus Pyrocephalus; species Pyrocephalus nanus. Next base: position 1,729,190 of record CM076262.1, read on the forward strand.
AAGTGAGTTGTTTTTCAGTTGAGCTTTAGGTTTTTTTGATTTAATGAGTTTATTCTTGTTTCCAGACCTGAAGGTTGATGTGAAATCTTTTCACAGTTTTCAAGTATAACAGTTGTTTGATTTTTTTTTCTCCAAGCAGCACTGTAGCACTACCTCTTAAAGAATTTTATTTCCCGTTCTGAAACTATTTTTAATTGAAAGAAAAACCAAGGGATGACTGAAAAATTGAAGGTTTTTTGGTGATTTAAGTTCTTCCAGTGGAGCCTTATATATGTAAATGCAGGTATACATGTTTGCAAGCATGTAGTGTGCAATTTCAATTCCTGAAATATTTTCTGACTGTACTCTATGGTGTTCTGAGAACAGCAAAGAAACAAGAATGATACTGTGTAAGCCAGAAGAAAAAAATTCAGAGAATTTTGGTACATGCTTCTCTTTGGGACAAAGGCGAGACTTTTCATGAGTCCCTTGTAGTTATTTATGTTCTACAGAAAAAGCTTTATAGAATTCTGCATGAAAACTATGTTTTAATTGTGTTTCTATAATATAAATTGGTTCAAATGATCATACACCAGTTTTAAAGACGGAAATTGAGATCTATTTTTGCTGGTCATTGACAGCATAACTTCTGGACTCACCACCATGACAGAATCAAGTGACAGAGTGGATGTTTTACCTTGTTAATACTCCTGAGTGTTAATTTATTAATATCCTTCTATTCCATCTGATTTTTTCTTACCCTGCTTAATGCAGTAAACATATGTAATTAATTTCTCCACATGACTAGCATTTTTATCATGTAGCATAAATCCTGTCATTGCTTTTTCAAAAGCACTTAAAAAATATTAAGTAATCGTGAGGGTTATTGCTAATTGCATGGGCTTTAATTTGTCACTTTAAATGTTCTAATTATTTCTTCATGAGCTTATCAGCAAACTCCTAAATAGGACCTCACTGCAAATTAGGCCCTTGGGCCAGGTTATTTATTTTGACCCAGACTTCAATTCAGTATTATGATTAAAAATAAGTAAAGAATAAATACACTTTAATAATGTTCTTTAAAACTGGAAAAGTAAAAATCTAAGCAAGATGTAAGAGCAACTATCACATGTTTTTATATTAACGGAAGTACTGACCCATCTTTTTGAAGCTGTGAATGCTACAACTATACTTATACAGTAAGTTGAATATTGAAAACAGTTGTTCTTGAGCATTTTTTAAAAAGTTTTTGCTAAGTATGGCAAATGAAACCATATGAAACTAACTGGCCTTACTTCAAACTTGTATTGAAAGACTGAGAACAGTTTGTCTGAAGTTCAGTTTGTTCAGTAAAAATGTTGCAGAGGCAGAGGAGAATTGAAAGCAGTTATAAAGTATTTCTGTTCACAGTGTGGCTTGGCAGGTCTTTCCCTTTTCAGCATACCAGGCTGGACTTGGGTTATCCATCATCCCACTTGTTATTTATACAAAACATTATCTCTATAAAATATATCAGTCTGCATCAGACACTGCTCAGATGAGAAGAGCTTCCAATTTGTAATACTTTCAACGTGCTGTAAATACAACAAAAACCCATGTGTTAGAACCAATAGAATATGGATTTCGTAATGATCAGGGGCTTCACTGAGCAATAAGACAGACATAAGGCATCATTCAGTCAGTGCTACTTCCCTGCGGCCTTCAAGTGAAGGAGTAAAACAGGGATGCCTACATGAAAGAATGCTGTGCTTAGCTTTAGTCAAAACTACTCCATTGGAGAAATACAGAGTGAGGAATAATTATCTGAATAGCAGTTCCTTAGAAAAAGATTTTAGAATTGCAGGTAATCCCAACCAAAGATGAGAAACTGATGTGATACTGTTGCAAAAAGTGCAAACATTGAATAATGAAAATCAAGTGTGGTATAGAAGACATATGGAACTTTCTTTCAACAATGTCCAGGTTTAATATATTCACTGGGCACTTAAAAAAAGATGGGGATGAACTAGAGACTCTGGTAGAAGAATAATGACAGTTATAGAAAAATTGATAGCTTTAAGAAGAGGAGAATTAAAGAGGCAAGATAAATCTTCAAATGCATTAGAAAGCTGCTGCAGTGTTGTTCACCTTACTCCAGGTGGCTAAAACAAGAAATACTGGATTTAAATTACAGTGAAATAGGTTAAAGTTAGACATTAGGAGTACTTTTGGAGTGGGATGATAGCAAAATATTGGGATAGATGCTCTGGTGAGACTGTGAGTGTTTCATAGTTGTCAGCCTTTAAGGACTCCCTGGCATGGGCAACTGATCCTATTCTGGAACAGCACAAGTGAACTAGGGGACTTCTGGCCCTGTGGTACTCTGCTAGTAATGAACTGTTCTTACCCACCTGAGGGGAGGTCCACTGTCAGCCTCTTCTGTGCATGGTATGTCTTCAACCTTCTAATGCTGTCAGCCTTAATTCTTCCACAAGAAGTTCCTGCATAAGAAGTAACAAAAAGGTATAAAACCCAGTGACAGAATTCAGCAATCTACTGTGAATCCTTATGTACTGAGCACAATAAACCAAGTGCTGTCTAGGGAAATAACTTTTAGGATAATTTCCATATTTTAGTATACGATGAATCAATCATTTTTGCAAGGACTTGATTCATGAGGTAAGACTAGAACTAATTCCCCTGAACTGGTCTGGGAGGGTGTTAAATACTGAGAAGCATAGCTCCATGCTGTGGGTAGTAAAAAATCCAGCTTTTCCTATATCTTTGTCTCAAAGGTAGAAGAGATAAAAAAGCAGCTTTGGGAGACTGTCATTCATGTCCTAAGGAATCATCACCAGCAGTTTTACCTGTACTGTCCTCTGGTTATGGAAGTGAATCTAGTGCCAATAATTCTGTTGAGGAGCAAACGGGACAGCTCCAAACTCCAACTTGCAGAATTACGCGTTATGCAAATTTCATTGTAAAACAAAATAAAAACTGAAGGAGCAGAAATAAGCTTTGATTCTTACAGTTCATCTACTGATGCTGGTGCTCAATGCAGCATTTGAGTGTAGAGGAGAATCACCACCTCCATCAGTGTTACAGCTGCTGTTCTCCTGGTCGTAGTTCAGCTGCTTGTGCACAGTGGAGTTGTGAATGATGTCTAATGGCTCTTTGTTTACATTTATTTGTGTGTTCTACTTTACTATGTCTTGGAAAAACTGCTAGTAGTCTCAATGGCTTTACTCGTGTTCAGTTCTAGCCTCTGGCATGTCATGTTCGTAGTTTTGTGTGATTTAATTGTATTTTAATACCTTCATGGCCACTTTGAGATAATCCCATGTTCTCTCTTCTCTTGCCTATGACTTCTTCAATGCCTTTTTCATTGTATCTTCTTTTTCTCTTTCATAATTTTTTTTCTGGAATTTGCCCAGACTGTGTCCTTGGACTTTTTTATTCTTCCATTTTATGCTGTTTCCAGGTGAGTTAGCTACTTGCATTGCTTTTATTGTTATGGCTATACTGATGACTTGTAAATCTGTCTTTCCACCAATGCTATTGCTCCTTCCATCTATCTTGTGTTTCAGTCTGTATGTTTAGCATGATGTCTTTTAATTATCTTATCATTCCAAAACAGTTCTCTATTCACTTCTCTCCTTTTCTATCACAAATGACAAGAACATTATCCTACTTGTCACTCAAATTCAGTGACTCAGGGTTATTTTTTACTTTTACTTTCTTAATGCTTCGTGCATCCTGACCAGAACCAGATTCAGCACCTTTTCTATTTTGGGTATTGTTTAGATCAGTTTTTTCCATCGAACCTCCTGTTAAATTTCTTATTCAGACTTTCATGCCTCTGTTCTAATTTTTGCAATTTTGTTCTTTTTTTTTCCCTAGTTTTTGTTGTTGTTGTTGTTGTTTGTTTGTTTTTCTCTTTTAGTTTTCAAACCAGATGTTGCCTTCCTTAAAGCATAGTGTAGTCAGTGAACTCCTTCTTTTAGTCTGCCTGCATTTTCATATTCCTTTCTGTTTTATGTTTTTCTCAAGGCCTCTTGCCTCAAATTGAAGCTGCTCACAAAGCTTTACATGGATGCTTTCTAAATGTATTGAGCAGTCCGGCAATAGATTGTGAGGAGGTGGAATTCATTGGTGGAAGCAAATGAAGTCCAAGCGCTATATTGATTATCTTTGAGAGAGTTTGTTATGTCCAAAATCTTGGGAAATTTGTCTCTGAAATTTGTAATTGTGTGGGTTTTTTATTTTCTATAATCAAGTTTTATGTCCTGCCTGTTCACTATACTTTATCTTATAGGTGCCTCATTGTACTTCCAGACTTGCCCACATGTTTGGAGACAGTTTCCATCATAGCTATATTTTGTTTTCTACAACTATGTATCTATGAGGGAACCTCATGAGGTCATAAAAAAAGACTTCTGCTGCATTTGTTTGTGTGTGTTTCTTATAAACCCACTTCTGCCTTCTTGCATGCGTCAATCCAAAGTTTCCACAGACAGAATTTGCTTCTGTTTTTTTTTTTTTTCTGTAGCAGTTCTGTAGTGATTTATTATTAGATTATATATTTATTTAGACACAAACTGTCCTTTAAAGCATCTGAAAAGCATCTTACAATAGTGAGACTGAAGTGCACAAAACTGAATTTCATTTACCAAGACAATAGTTGTCTTTTCTGCATTCTCAGTCTTCACTCTTCCATTCTAGCTTCCATTAAGGCATGAATTTTTCTGTTGAAAGGTAAAATATACAGTCTGCCTGTGAGGCCACTATTAATTCCACACTATCTCTCTTTTATAGTGCAGCTGGCACCCTACCCTCGGGAGAGCAAGCTCATCACTTCTACCACATGCTTGTTCTCTACCAGTTCAGGCAGCAGGAATCCTAAGTTAGCTATCAAATATTGGTCTTGCCCATGGCAGCGCAGAGCATTCGACAATGCCTCTGGGCCAGCTGAAAATAATTTCTAGCACAGTTGGAGTGAAACTATAGAGGTGTAACAAAGACGAGTCCTGAGGAGGGTGGTGTTCAGTATTCTCTCCAGCAATAAACAGAGATTTGCAAAATCAGTAAAATAAAATAAAAATAGTAAGGATTTTTAATTCAGCTTTTTAAAATAAAGCACCTTGTCCTGAGCGTGGGAAGTAATGAAACTGTCTGTGGTTGTAGATGGAATTATATTTCTGTCTGACTTTTCAGACATGTCATATACTTCCAGCACCAAATTCTCAACTTCACTTGTTTCTGTTTTAATAATATTTTTCATAGCTTTGTACATATTCTTACCATAGTGTTTTCAGGTACTTCATCTACTTACTGCAAATAGTCACAAAGATTTCCATTCAGGTGTTAATTACAAAGACAAAATAATTAGCCATAGGCAGGTAGACCGAGGCATATCTTTTAAGGTTGAAACTTCTTAGAACTATGGATTATTCTGTTATTTGTATGATGTTACTTTACATTTGCTTTAGCCATCTGGGAGATACTCCTTTCAAAAAAAGGCATACAGAAGAGATATCTTTGTCCTTAAAACCTTTAATGCTGTCAAAGAGCAAGTGCCTCCCTATGCTTATATCTGCCTTTGCTGCACTTTCCTGTCCTTAAGCTTACATAGAAGTTCTGAAATGATTCCTTTGCCTTCTCAGGATAACTCTGAATGCTTCCAAGCATGAGGGTTTTAACTTTGTAGAGTTTTGTTCATAGGCAGTTTTTCAATTTTTTTTAACTGACTAAAACTTGCTCTCTGCTTCTGAAGAATTTTGAAGAGTGGGAAAGCTGCCTTCCCTTTAGTGTTACTTTGCTGCCAAGCAATACTTTCAACTTCCCTGTCATCCTATTACCATAATAATTGGCACTGTTTTCTGTATGTTGTCTAGAGCATTATTCCACAAAAAGGAGAGAATCTGTCTCTCATTAGGTTCTGAGCTGATGGGTGGCTGTATTGCGCTGATTGTATTGAATCTTCGTTCTGTAAGCATCCAGCAATGGCAATAAATTTTTCTAGCATTATAATATCAGATGTTGTGATACAGAAGAGTGACAGTTTGGGGACTGTGGTTGAGTGTGAACATCTCTTTCTTCTTTCTTAAAACTTGCTTCTTCTCCTCAGCTGAGTTGATCTTACTGAGGACCAAAATCTGTCCAGACAGAACTATTCCTCACTTGATTGGATTTTGTTTCTCAGCACACAATTCTGTGCTGCACAATAAGTGAAGACCTACCTGCTTGCCCTTGCAGTTCATGGTTGTCCTGTGCTGCTCCATCACTTTTCTGGAAAGGAGATATTAGCAGGGGTGGTGGGGGCTGGGAGCCTATTTTTTTCCCTTTGAGCTGTCTAGAGCCAAGGAGGTGAGGCTAGCATGGGCTGAAGTGGAGAGAAAAAGACAAAGGGCTGAAGGCAGAGGGATAGAAGAAACCGGCAGCCTATTGCTGGTTTGGGCAAGGCCACTAAAGGCAATGCAGGGCAGTGCTTGAGATGCTTATGCGGCAGTATCGGGCTGGTTTTGCTCTTTGGTGTTGTTTAGTGTGTAAGAACGTGATCTGAATTGAATGCATTGGGATACGTTTAGGGTCAAGATACTCCTGTACAACTAGTGTATTACTTGTTACTAACATCTGTCTGGTACAAATGGAAACACATTCTGCTTATTTCATGGAGATTGTCACATGTTCAGGAACTAAGAAGAGCTTTTGGACATTTGCTGATTCTAAATTTGACTGTTGTCAGAGGTTAAATGTTGAGAATTCTATCGTGTGTTGGTCCATCTGGTTCTCAGTTATTTTAGTGACAAGGCAATATGTGGTAATAACATATTATTATTGTTGGATAATAGTTTTAAAATATGTTGTCAAAATGGCTATTAAATCTCTGTATGTGAAAAGTGTGTTTCCCTTACATGAAGAATTTCCTTTCTCTAAAAATTAGAGATTAGGTACATCTTATAAAGTAAACTCTTTTTGACAATATCTATGTTTTGTTTTAGTGGCACACAGTATGCCTTTTGAAGCTCATTAAATGTTCTTCCTTATCCATGTAGCCTACCAACTGGATGCTCTTGGATTTCAGAACTGGCAGTTCTTCCTTTTTTTGCCTTAGTCATTTAGAGGCTGTGCTGCTGTGCTCTTGCAACATTCTTCAAAGGAGCAAACTTACTCTGAAGGATTAAGAAGCCAAGTGTCTCAGGCTGCCATTTTATGTATAGATTGAAAAGATCTTTTGTTTACTTACTTAAGTTTTAAACACTAAGTATATTCAATTTCATTACCTTTCATTCTCATTATTCGTGTAAATTAAGATGTCACAGATATTGGTCATATAAAAATTTTTCTTAATTTCTGAAAACTTTTAGGCTTATTTTTATAAAATATCACTTTTGTCTGGCTTGTTATTTTTAAAAATATTATTTTTGATGAGTTTTGATTTCTTTATTAATCTCTACCTGCACACTAGCAAAGTCATTCCTGCAATCATTACTTAATTTGTTACTCTGTTATGCTGACTTTGTCCAGAAACATGAAATGTGTCTTCAGTAATTATTTGTTGTAGTAAGCATATTGATTAAATAAAAATTCCAGCTAAGAGTCTGTCAAATAGTAAATAGATGTGGATGTTTATATTAAAGGAGAAATTTGAAGTTCCCTACTAAAAATCTATTGAATGTAATAAAAATATCAACTGGCATATTTATAATATTTTGTCATAAAATATGTTGGTTTAGGCATGCTCAGCAATAAGAAAACCTTTTGAGCTGTTTTTGTAACAAAGAACCAAATATGGGGAGCTAACTAAAACAGCTGTGATACAGACACAGTAAGATTGCGAGATTAATAACTGTAGACTGAAGTCCAATCCCTTCTGAAATTTTGTGTGAGAGTGAATATTTGTGTGCTTGAAACTGAAAGCCTTTATTTATTTATTTATTTCACTTTCTTTTCTGTGTTTCATATAGAAAATAAAAAAAGACCCTTTGGACTTGAAGCATCAAGACCCCAAGCAGCATTCTGATTTGCCTCACTCAAAGTCCCTATTGTATTTATTTTCCTGAAGCTTTTTTCTTGATTTTCTTTTTTTAATAAACACGTATAAAACTATATTGCGTAAAGTTGCCGTCCACCCAAAATACCTGTGAAATGCTTCCCTTGCTCCTCTGTTCATTTCTTCCCTGCCTTCTTTGTAGTGTTATATTTTCCCTTCCTGTGTTCTTTTGTGTATTTCTAGAAAAACATTGTCTTGAAGGCTCTGATCACCTTCATTTATTGCGCAGCTATGTGGAGATCAGTATGAGACAGTGGCTGACTTGTGTGCTGGTTTCGGTGTGGAATACTAAGATTTTGCTAGGAGCAATAAGATGGCATCAGGAAGTTGTACTCTGGAAGAGTCATGAAATATCTCATCTAGGACTTCTATCAGCCTTGATACTGTGTGAATAGGTTGAACCTTTGTGTGATTAAAAAGGAGTTCATATCAACGGCAGTGATAAGTGGAGTGTGAGACAGTAAGTCTGCTGTCAGCCATATAGGTGTAGTTGGAAGGTGAATATATGGGAGGATGAGTTAGCACCTTCTAGGGTTGAAGGTTTATAGAGACATAGCTTTAAAGTGTAAGTTCACAGGGAAGTGTTACAGAGGCAAGCAAGATTTAATCTTGAAAAAGGCTTTAGACAGGGAAACTGTTCTGCATGGAAGAACAGTTCTTCCCAGACTGCTCTTCCACAGATATTTTCTGAGTAGCTACAAGCAACTAAACATTCCACCAGTGTTTTGAGGTGAGAATGTAAACAGATGTTGATGTATGCCCACAATTTAAATGGTTTTATCAGATTTTTTTACACAGCACTTTTTCTAGAAATCATAGAATCATAAAATGGCCTGGGTTGGAAGGAACCTTAAAGGCAACCTAGTTCCAACTCCCCTGCTGTGGGCAGAGACACCTTTCACTAGACCAGGTTGGTCAGAGATCCATCCAACCTGACCTTAAACATTTGCAGGGATGGGGCATCCACAGCTTCTGTGGACAACCTGTTCCAGTGCCTCACCACCCTCACAGTAAAGGATCCCTTCCTAGTATCAAATCTAAACCAACTCTTGGTTTGAAGCCCTTCCCTCTTGTCCTGTCACTACATGCTCTTGTGCATGGTCTCTCCCTGTCTTTCTTGTAGGCTCCCTTCAGGTACTGGAAAGTCGCAATTAGGTCACCCCGAAGCCTTCACTTTTCCAGGCTGAAAATCTCAATTCTCTCAGCCTTTCCTGGTAAGAGAGGTGTTACATCTCTCTAATCTCCTTGGTGGCCTTCTCTGGACTCACTTCAATAGGTCCATGTCCTGTTTGGGTGTGGATATTTGCTAATGTTACTGAAGTCTGTAGCCTGAACCAGCTGCACTTTATCTAACTGAAGTCTTACACAACTCTGGGGATGTCTTCCAGATCCCTGGCCAGGTATGATGTGCAAAACAGGAGGAAGTGTTAGAAACTGTAACTCTATCATCTATAATACTTAGGGAGTAATTGCCGCTATCTCATTTATTCCTTTTTACAAGTCTGAAAATATGAACTCCTAGTAGTACCTCAGAATAAATATCACAGAATTATAAGAAAAAAAAAAGGTAGCAAATATCTATTCAGCTTTTATTTTTCTGTTTTCCTTTTTCAAAATGCTTGTAGTTGTTAATTTTTTTCCCTATACATTGTTACCCTTGAAAATGCTTTTACAGCATTAGTCTTTAGTTTTGTTTTCCCCATCAAGCAAGCCATACTAATATTGCCTTTTCCATCCTCACCTTTCTTTATTCTCTTTGAAGTGAAACTGATTGTCATTCAGATGACAAATTATCTGTGCCATCAGCCAGTTTTCAGTTTCTGGTTTTTTGTCTTCAGTAAGCTGAACTCTTCTTTTTTTTTTTTTTTTTTTTGGTTGGTTGTTGGTTGGTTCACTGTTTTTGTAATTCCTGCAGTCTTTCTTTTTTAAAAATCTCTGATTTGTTTAGCCTTCAAAATCTTTTAAATAACTGATACATAATTTTGCCACAGAACCTGTGTTCCCTAAGACAAGCAACTCTGTTGACAATAGGACTGTGCCCTACAACCCCATGTGTATTTTGTGGGTTATCTTCTTGAATGGCTTGTTTTTTTGTGAAACTTTGAAAGTAAATTTAAGTACTTGAAATTCCATTTGAAATTTTCACAGATAACTGAAATATCTTTTCTATAGTTATTTGTAGCTATATATATGTTCTCTCTTTAATAATTTTTAAAACTTAAATAGCTTTGATGTAAAGAAAATCCCAATCTAAAGTACCTAAGTACACTTGTATGTTGTCTATTTAAAATCGATTTAAAAATCTCCACACTCTTGGAAGACTATAAAATTTCCATTCTAACGTAAAGCTATATGTCAGTGCAGTTTGCCACAATGAAGTTTTGCTGACAAGAGTGATCAAAAGTGATTGATGTGTCAGGGAAAGCAGGCATTTTTGAAGAGCTGTGTAGAGCTGTAAAGATTTTGTTTTGTTTTTCGCCACATTATTTGAAAAGCTGACATCTGCATTTTTAATGTATTTGGTTGAACGTGGTTTGGGTTTACTGTTTAAAATATTATAGGAGGTATTTTCAGTCAGATACTGTTTTAAACTAAGTATTATGGGTTACCCAAATACTTTTTGTACCAGTTACAAGTTTTGTAATGCAAACGCAAAACATGTTTTAACTGGTTTGATGCTGAACATCAGTTGAAGTAGCTGAGTTATCAGAGCTACATGGAAGAGCTGTATTTTTAATATTTCTGCTTTTATGGAGATATTTGACAGAGCAACAGTGTTGCCATCCCGGACTAGTAAATAAAATCAGTGCTCAGTCTAGGAAGCAGGATGTTTGCAACCATTGGGCACATTGTGCAAAATTGCAGGCAGTGTAGATTCTTATATTTCAGCCTTTCTTCTGCCCTGCCTTTGCCACTTGATGGAAAGTCCTCTTAAGATGACATCAATAGAGTCCTTTACTAGAATAAAGTCCACGATGTGTTATCATATGCTATTCTGGGTACACCTATGAGCAGCATTGTTGATGATGTGCTGTGTTGGCCTAGCAGATAATAAAGCAGAAGCTCATAGTATCAGAGATAATAAGCCAATGGTTTTCTGTGCTGGAATACAATAAATACATTGCTAGGTGAAGATTTTTTTTTGATTGGTGGTGGTTTCTTTGTTTTGGTTTGGGTTTTTTTGTTTTGTTTTTGTTTTTTAATAAAGATGACATAGGACAGAAGCATAAAGATCAAACGTCTCATATTAGCAGAAATATGAAGGAAGTATTTTACTGTCTTCTCAACTTTTTAAAAGAAAACACAATTCCAGGAGTTTCCATTACCAAGTGTCTATTTACAAGGAAAAATAGTGTATCTCATAGCCTTATTCTAGGTGCCTGTGCCAGCAGACTGGTATACATATAATCTGTTAATAGTCCCTGGAGAGAGACCGGGTCCTCCAGCGAGCACTTTAGACACCTGTAGGGTTCTGTGGTAAATCTCTTCAATCTCTAGAAACGTCATTTTCTTTCCCCTCTCTGACTCTTTTGAGGCTTCTGTTGCTAGATGTCATTTGGGGACCTAAACTGATCTGAAATGGTTCTGGATATGTTGCAGGTGCCTTAAGATCAGAGTGACAGAGATTCAACACAGGATTACTAGAGCCACTAGATCCACTTCTAGTCAGATATCATTTTAAACTAGACTGACAGTCCTAGTTCATGCTGATCAATATTTTTAAATGTACTCGGTGCTTTGAAAATCTTGAAAAGATATTTTTGCTTTATTTCATATTGTCTATTTACAGTTTTGAGGCATGAATTTTCCATCAAATTGATAGAAATTCTCACTGTCTGTACTTGGAAAACAGCAGGAAACTGTGTGTAGAAGTAAACCTCTGTCCTCCATGTTCGAGGACGTGGAGACCCCACTGTAGTATTTTTATCAGACACTGGCTCTTATTTAAATATACATGTGAACCTGTAATTTCTGTTTAAATTTTGTATTAATTCCAAGAAGATACCACATATATCCATAAACATTCTGCTGAGCCATACCTCGGCAGTATTGAAAGGTGAAACTAACATATTGGAAAAAGAGATCCAATATGGAGAGTCTAAGCAATCTTCTAGGTTTTTGTTTGCAGGTTAGCCTCTCCCTTTTCCTACCAAAATTAATATCTTCGTGTGTAAATGATCTCCTGGTCTAACACCCTGCTGAGAATGAACCCTTATGATTTATGTACTTAGACCTTTGATCCTACTTTTGCTGCTTACTACTTTTACAATATAAGGACCAAAGCAAGAATAATGTAATAACCACTATTTGAATAGCACTAACAAGTAATGGGGTGTGATTCTGGCATCTGACTTTTCAGTGTAATTTACATAGGTTTTGAATTGCTGTCAAAATTTTGAAATACTGGTAAATACCATTAGTGTTTGTGAACTGTAGACAGATAATTATGGTAAAAGGAAGACTTGAGTCCAGCTGTCTTTATTGAAATACGTAAAATGTTAAATAACATAAAGTGAACACCCGAATTCTAAAAAAAAAAGCTTTCATAAGTTAACAGATTTTTTTTTTTTCCATTTTATGACAATAAAGGATCTTGGTCTAAGGTCCAGCAAAATTGTGCCCTCAACTGCCTTGCTGTCACACCTTTTTGAGTTGTTTTTAAATTTTCTCTACAGTGCTTCAGTATGGTTCGTTGTACCCTTTACCTAACTGCTCTCTATATTGTGCAGACTGCATCTTAGTATTTATACTATTTCCCTTCTATTTTCATATCCTGCATGCTCATACTATAGCATAAGGAGATAATTGAACTCATGTTGCACCACGTTTTATGTGCAGCTTTTTCTCTAAATGCTTTGTGTGCCTCTTCTGTTGAGATAAGTCTCAATTTTCTTCCTCCCTAATGACTACATTGAGGATTTGCTAAGAGTGCAGTGACAATGCACGTGAAAGAGCTCTCATTATCTGACTGATGACACTTCAGCAGCTAATTGCTCATAGAATTTTACTTCATGAAACAGTTCATACACCTGTTCCACTCAGTACATAACTTTAGAAATCTACATGGTGAGTGAAGCTTTGCCAAAATATATGAGATATATTCCAAAAATCACAAACGTAATTGGAATATATAGGGATCTACTCTAAATGATTCCTTTTTCTGCCACGAAAACTCTACCTCTAGTATATATTACTGGCAGAATGTGTTTGTGAAATGTCTTAAGTTTTTGCCTTATTTTGCTTCATTTGTCATTTTGAAAGATAGTTTTTGCTTTCACTGAAAATGACAGACAAAATTACTTACTAAAAAAAAAAAAATCATCTGATTATTGTGAAATCCTGTGGAATTAAGAAATGTTTTGAGTTCAGTTTTTGAAAGGATCCTGAGAGCCACTGTGGTGAGTTACTTCGTGAGAGAAGAAATGAAGGACAAGGCAAAAAATAGTCCAAGGAGAGTTTAGAAAATTCTGTTCATTTGAGAGATGCTTTTTCCGATAATTTGAAATTGATCTAATAATTTTTGCAGTCCTTGGATATGAAAAGATATTGCAGTAACCACGGTTGTTCATGTATGGCTATATGTAGCTCAGTGAACATTCTTGTTTGGGTAATCAATGTGCAGCACTGTATACTGACTTAAAGGATACTGAGATTTGTGGGGCAGCAGCACTTGACATAGCTGTATATTTTATTTAATCAGAGGTATTTATGAGAGATCTTTATATTCTGGTCCTATTGCTGCCACTCTTCCCACTCTCCTTAGTCTGTCATGTTGTTGCTTGTTTTCACTAGAGATAGTAGTTGCAAAAGTGAGAACAATACTCATTTTTTGGCTGAAGTGGCAAAACTATAATAAGAGTTAGGAAGAAAATGGAGGGAAATATACATACATGGTGATCACAGTACAGAGCCTGTTGCCATCAGAGTCCTAGGTTAACTTTTGAACTCTGGGGAATTTTACATCCTGCACAGAGTCATAGTCCCAGAAATAAAACAGATCACAAGAAGAGATGAAAAGGGAACCTAAAAGCTGGTGTAATTAAGGTTCACCTGCTTGAAGCTGTAGTGATTTGGAAAACCTCAGACCATCAAGTTCTTGAGTATCTTAATACTTTCTGTAGTAGAAGACAAAGACTGCTGTCTTGCCAATGAGTACACTACGTGAATTAGTGGGTCTCTTCCATGTTAATGTGCTGCATTTTTATTTCCTGCTAGGAAAATAGGTAATGTTTTCCTTCTTGTGCAGTAATATTTCTTTTAAGAGGAACATTCCTATTTGTAACATTTTTTTCACTGATGTGATTTCTTATTTTGTGTTGCCCTCTTTATTGAGGACTCAGCAATTAAGAGATTCAATAGGTTTAGTAGAACATGCAATATACTATGCTAATGGATATTTTTCCTTCCCTATATGGAATGGAGCACAATTAATGACTAATAAAGGATCTTTTTGTGTGGAACTTGTTGTGAGACAATGTTATATTATCTATCCTCATTGTAATTGCATTACATTATCTCTCCTTTCAGTATTCATGCTAATATTCAACATGAATTTGTGTATTTGCCTCAGAATTTAGGGCTGGAAGGTTTCTCTTGAGTCATTAAGATCAATTTTTACTAACACAACTGTAATACTGTATTTTGCTTTGCAATTCCTTTTAAAAATCTTATTTGAAATCATAACTGGATTTAATTTACATAACCCTTTCTTTATGGCCAGAAGCCCAGTGTGAGGGAGAAATACATCCTGAACCTTGACACTGATTTCTCTAAAATCAAGAACAGTCATAGTTGGAAGTACACTGTAATTTTTAGATTAATAAATGTTATTGCCTTTCATAGTATGTTAAATTGTATACTAGATTCCTTTAAAATACGGATTTGGGAAATTCTGACATGATTGTCAGTTTTTCATATGAGGGCATTGGTGGTCCAGTAGCATGTACTCTGGTATCATACCAGGCATACATATTTTTTGTGGGTATGGCTTAATGTTACTCTTTAATGTCTTTGAGATTGTATGGGCAAAAGTAAGCAGGATTTATCCAACAGATATGTTCAGCTTAATCTGCTCATGTTACAAAGTAAGTATGCCTGCTTTTTAAGAAGCCTCTTTTCTATAGAGTTAAAACTGAATAAAACACATTACTTTTTAAATGTTCTTACTGATCCCATTATTCTTTATGTGCATTTTACAAATAGGATGTGATGTTTTGAGTGTGCTTCAGGCTTCAGTAGTTTGTATAATGTTCTATTTTCTGCAGCAAAAGCATGTCAAGGTGATCTCTGTGGGTGGTTAATATTTTCTGGAGTTTATTCTTCAACCATGAAAATATGCAAAACTGGAGAGCTTGGTGGTATGTCCTATAGTCCTATATTCAGGTATAAAATATATATATATATATATATATATATATATATATATGAATTTTATCATCATTAAAAATAACAGAAAAAACCCCACAAGTGTAGTAGTAGATACTGTTTGTTCATGGATGAATGCAGCATTTGTCACTCCTGACTTGTGTTTGTCATTATGCTGGTGAGCAGTTCTTGCAATAGCTTATATTGTAATTTTGTGACATTGTAGTGTAAAAGTGTTGTATAAATGAAATATTTTAAAACATGATTTTCAAAATCAGAGAAAATCATAGAGTATAGGGCGAAATGCTAAAATTACAGAATGTTTGCATTTTAGCAGAAATACTCTTGATTTGTTTGACAAGCTTTAGGTATTATTTTCCATATTTTCAAATATAAGTTCTTTTAAAAACAATTATGGAAAGCAACAGTAACATCTCTTTAAATGAAACATATGAATATTGTAACAGTATTTGAATAGGAAAGAATTATTAGAAGTCCAATTATTAGAGAACTGAAACAGTAAAAATCTGAATGTAAGTCCTGAATGCTTTCACTACTGTTGCAGTAGTAATAAGAAAAATTTGAAAGGAAAATGCCAAATATATCTGTATATATAAAATGCTTTTGATTTATAAAAAAAGGATATTAAAAAAGCTACTGAGCATTTCAATTAAATGCATTTTTTTTCTTTCAAGACTAAAGCCAACATATAAAGAAATTAACTGTTACTAAGAAATAATAATGTACCTGCATTTTGATTGCCAGCTAATACCATGTTTAATCATTGCCTCTGTCTTATGTTTTTGTTGCCTCTACCTCTGGGAAATTGTATTTCTGCTGTTTGTATAGTGTATAGGAAAAGTGAATCTTTAGTTTTAAATGGGAACTCTTTCAGGTATGACTTGCTAAGTAAGACATCTTTGGTACAATGTAATGATCCAAAAGGTATCTGCTGCAGAGATCTTTTCATATTTCCCTTGCGATTCCTAGCAGTTTGATTTACCTCATTAAAAGGCTGGAAAAAACAGAGTGCCTCCAAATTTTATTCTTGATGAGAAATCTGTTCTTTTGGAACTTAGGCAATGTACAAAATCTGTGATTCCCTTTGGTGCACACCTCTGGGCATCATAAGAAATACCACACTAATGTTGTTCAACAAGAAGCAAAGCAAAGCAAGATCCTTACCTGCCCTACCTTTCCAAAAGAGTTAATTGGGCTGTAAAAGAGCTGCAAATACATCAAAACCAGAGAATGTGTCTTTGCTCAGCTTTCTGGTGCTTATCTCAGAACATGGCCTTTTTAAGGACGTAGTTGTTAAAATCAGAAAGAGGAAGCTAAGGACTAGGTCCAGTGTGCTACCTTTCTTTCTTGGGGCAGTGATCACTCTCTGCACAACCCTTTCACTTCTCAAGGCAGCAGGACATCTTGCATCTTAGAAGAGGTTTATATTCATTATTCTCTTCTCATTCCTTCTTCTTACCATATGTGGAATGGGAAATTGCTGTAAGTCTATCTAACCGGCAGCTTTACTGATATATTGCTATATATATTGCTATATTGCTAGGCAGAGTTCTGTGGGGTACTTGCAGTCTTATGTTGCTAATACTGTAATGACAATAGTAGTCCTTGTATGTGTTTGCCTTTCATAGAATCATAGCTCTTACTGCTAGTCTTCGATCTGCAGTGGGGGAAATTTGCGGTAATGACACAGTTAATGCTACAGGACTCCACAAAACAAATATCCCATGTGACATAGCAAAAGCTGTTGGTGTTCCAGAAAATGTTGCAGTAAGGCTGTGTGTTCTCAAGGTAAAAAAAGGGTGATCTCTGTCTAATAAGACAATTTTTATAGGTAGCTCTTTCATAGTGTGAGATATCTATTACTTACAGGAGTAAGTAATCCTGCCCTGTCTGATGGTGGTGGAATTGTACTGCTTCCTGCATCCCATCTGCATGTCCTGGAGGTTTCATTGAAGACTTATCCCGAGTTCCTGTTTATAGTTATGCTCTGCCTAGAATGCACTTGTAGATTCACTGTAGAATACTCTGGTGGAACACATGTCTTCAGAACTTCTAATTACACTAGATTAGTTGCTTCTCTTTGTGTTACAGCAAATGTGTTATGTCTTCTAATGTACAGTAAGTACATCATCTTCATGTATCTTTGCATTGCCTCTTGTTCAGAGAGACTACACACAGTTCCAGATGATGATGGTGGATATTTTGATGTACACAGCAAAATATTTCTATCATGAATGGCATAACAGCAGTTGGATACTTCTGTCTATACATTATTTGATTGTTTTTCTAATTGCAGAATTGTAGTGGTTGTCAAAAATGGAAAAATATCATGAATCAATCTAACAGCAAAACTTATCTCAGAAATTCCTGTGTGCAAACATTTGGGACTTGTTTCAGAGTTTCTAAAATTTGATTGCATAATCAAGTTAATAGAAACACACTTTAGAATTTAAGAAGTGTGATATATGCTGAAGTAACTAGTCTGTAAATAGTGATGAGTAGTCCATTATTTGTACTGGCCATCTGAGGTTCTTATGTTGTCTGCAGCTGGTGGGTATTTCCATTCTATCTAAGCAATGACGATAAAATAAGGTGTCACAAGTGGAAAGGAAAAATATGAAAACAGTAGAAAATATATTTTCTACTTGGATAATTTTTTTTAAAATGAAGGTTTTCAAAATACTTTTTATACCTGGCTTATATGAAAATTTTGAAATGGATAACAGCTTGAAAAAGAAAAATTTTGGTCAGAGTTTATTGACTTCAGCAATGAAAGGGATTAAAAATATTTTGCAATTTTTTTCTTTTATTTTTTTTTTTTCTGTGTGTCAGTGAACTGTTTCAATGCCTATGTGGCCCATGAGAAAATAAGGTTAAAATTATCAGCAAAATTCATACATTTACTTTGCTATTAATATAGATGTATTACCATGTATTTTATATTAGTTAGTTTGGCTAAAGTTTTAATAAATTATATAGAGAGTTTGGCGCCAGGAAAGTGGTTTATAAATTCATGATAAAAATAAGTGGATGAGATGCAAAAAGAACAAGGATGAGTATGGAATTCTTTGGTTAAACAGCAGAAGAGCTTCCAAATGTAAGAATTTACCTGAACAGAATTACATGTTGCTATAACTGCCCACTACCGAAGCCCTGTATAAACAATGTAAAATCTGCTGAAGGTAGTCCAGTACTCCTGTACTTGACAGGGTGGGCTTGATTCTGTGTCTTGCAAGTCTGAGATAACCTGAGAGGGCTGTCAGTTATGACAGAGGAGACTTGCACTCTTCTGAAGTGACAGCTGGAGGCCAGATGGGATTATCTTGGACATTCTGTAGGCAACTCAATAGAGTCTGACATGTTTTCAGAGTTACCAAGAGGAAGGATAATTTTATTCTTTGCAACATAATAAATTATTCTGCTTTTAATGGGTGTCTTGAATCTTTAGAATGACTCCTACAAATTGCTTTGAATAAATGAACTCAAGGGCCAGATATTGATTGTTTGTCTTGGGCAGAGTTTTATTACAATCAAGACTCAACTCAAGTAGGGTCAGAATGTTGACTCAGAGAAGCTGAAGTGATCCCAGTTTTATATTTATTTCCCCTCGTATCTACTGAAAAGTGTGCAATCAAGATGGAATCATAGATATAACAGCATTGCATGAATTCCAGCTGTGGAGTCCATAAATAAAGGAATACCAAAAGTGCTCAGTTCTGGCTTTAAATCTGTTCTGCTGAAATCAATGAGAATTTTGCTGTTGAAGGATAGCCTAGTTACATCATTCCTGGCTACCCTGGAAATCTCATCCATGTAGTCACATTTCAGAAAGGACTTCTTATGGTGTTTAATGGTAACATCACATGAAATTAAATTTATTTTTTTCTATTTCACTGAAAAGTTTCAATTGCTTTAAATCAAGAACAGTTTAAATTTCCCACAGGCAGTGTACAACACAAGGCCATTTTGAGACTACTGGCGGGCAGTTTTCAAAATGGTCCTTTTTACATTACAGTTCAGGGCAGCAGGATCATATATAAATAAATGCTTCATGACATCAGTAACCCATGACTGTAATCTCTTTTACTTTACCTTTGACACCAACATGTCTTTTCTCGCATTATTGGAATTTCACTGTTTATTCTTTAATTATTCTGAATAATTTCTTTGTCTTCTTCTCTATCATCTGTCTTTCCTTATTTTTTCCTCTCTTCTACTTTCATTACACAGCTCTTCAACTGCTTGTGTTTATCCTGTTAATCTATGCACAAGACTCTGGAAAAGGGGCAGGTGGAAAAGCTACTTCAGAGTAACATCTGAAGTGCATCTGCTATGGTGTGACATATCATTGTAGGGTGTTAAATATCAGCTTACTTGATCTTTTGCATTTACTTTACTGGAATTTTATGTTTTTCTTTGTGCTGGATGTGGCACTTAGTGATATGGTTTAGTTGACATGGTGGTGTTTGTTCAGAAGTTGGACTTGATGATCTTGGAAGTCTTTTCCAACATTAATGATGATTCTGTGATGTTCTTCTCGGAAATACTGCAAACCATGATTTATTATTATTCTTAATATCCTCTATTTTAATTGTTTTTAGCAGTGCAAAGACCTTTTTGTTTTTTCTCCCATGGCATTTAGTTTCTTTTAGGGACTTTGAGTAAGAGAAGCTTACAAAATGATTTTTGGAAATATATGGCTTACAAGTGGATCTTGGTTTTCAACATTCTCAGTGGCTTCTCAAAAAAACTGAGAAGCCCCTAGGTGGCTGTGTGTGGCAGGTTCCTCACTAAGACTGATTCTGACCCCAGCCTGGGCCTGTCCCCCCTAAGGTTCCTGATGCTGTGGGCTGGGGCTGCCCCAGCTTCCCCTTGGACTGCCAATGCTCCCTGGCCGAGTGCAGCTGGGTCCTGCTCTGCCCATGAACAGCCCCTATGACTTCTGGCTCCCATCCCATAGGGAGCTGCTTGTCCCTGCATCTCTCTGTCTCTGGACTGTGTTTTATGTTTAAGGCTCCCAAAGATTACAGTCCTTTCTGTTTTCTTCACTTGGACACAACTTGAAGCTTTTAGATGGATGCCTTTTTCTTTCTAAAAGCCTTCTTCATCCCATTTGTTCATGACAGCTCCCTTCTCTGGATTTTCTCAGCCTTTTTTGATAGGTTGTATGCATTTCTTCTGAGCTTGCAAAAGGTGTCTTTAATCAGTTTCTGTGCCATCTGTAAAGATGTGACTTTTGTAGCCAACCCTTTTTTCTTCCTTGTAACAAGCTTACTCATTTTTATTCAGTGACCCTCTTTGAAATGGTGGTAGAGTTTTTTTGGCTTTTGTTGCCCCTTCAAGGGCATAGATTCCAATCTACATCAAAGCAATTATTGACTGTGGCTAGAAATTTACTGTGAGTCATACCCTGATGTGACGTGTGCTTGTACAAGACAGGCAGAAGTATCTAACAGCCCTAATTTTTATCTGCCATACTTATAGGGACATTTTTCACTGTTATGAAGGTGCTCTGTTTCTTAGTTGTATTTAGGTATTGCTTCAGAACATGGGTTATGTATCTTTCTTGATGTCATCTTCCTTGGCCATTGCTGAAGGGGAGCCTCTGGATTGTTCAACATAAATGGACTGTAAACTGCCAGATGGATCTGATAACCAAGAGCAGTCATTCTCTAAGGAGTGAGTCTCTGTGGGAAAAAAAAGAAAAAAAAATCCTTGAGCTTGTCCAGTAACCTGAAGTGGTTCATATGAAAATATAGTATAGCTGAAGACTTGCTGTGTCTGTAGGGAGGATTGGCTTGTGTGTAAGAATTTTCCCTCCACAGGGAACTAAGAAGTGAATGATGGAGATGTGTAATCAGCATCCTTTAGAGAGACCTCTTACTCAGGTTACTGGGCAGAGTCTTTGAGAAGAAATCAAGGACATAACTCTCTTCTTCTTTACAAGTGACACAATAATTGAAGTCACGGCAAAATTTGATTTTAGGGTAAGAACCTCTGCAAGGACCAAGTCGTCTTAACAGGCATTTAGTTTACAGCAATTATTTGTAGCTGACCATGGTGGTCATGGTGATGAACCAGCCTTATAAGCAGTGTAAGCTGTTCTTGTGGTGGCCAAACTGAGGCTGTGTTGAGGCTATGGAAGCCCAAAGGAAGCCCCATGTTGATGAGGGAGTTACCCGATGTTCAGCCAGAGTGGGAAACACCTACTTTGGAGATTCTGCAAAGAGTTAAATAATGCATATGACAGTAATTGGTGGGATGATAGCCTATCTTTATTTTCATGGTATAATTTTTGGCAGGAGATTGAAGTTGCCCAGATAGGTTATTTTGAAACCTCTTCCTGCTCTTTGTTTTGTGGGATTTCTTTCCTCTTAATTTTTTTTTTCACATTTAGTTTGGCTTATTTATCCTCTTCCTTTTTTCTTTTTTTTTTTTCCCCCCTCATTTCCTTTTGATCTGTAGGCCCTTAGGGATTGTGTGTGTGTTATGGTTTCTGTCAGTTTGTGGATTTTTTAATGTATTTTGATTAATTAGATAGCTTCTTTGTTATTTGTAGGTGTGCTCCTCACACTGTTGGGTGTTTTGGGTTTTTTTTGAAATTGTGTGGCTGTTTAATTTTTTATATATATATATATATATATATATATATGTTTTGGTTTTTTCAATATATTTACTTGTATGTGATTCTTGTGGGTGAGGAAGAACAGGAGCTGGAGTTGCAGATGCAGAATTATGGAATTGAAAGAAACTGCTGACTGGCAGAACAACTTGTGCAATGGGATTTAGTGATGGATGGATGCAAGTTCTACAGAAGAGTCAGGCAGAGAAGGGGTGGGAGGGTTGCCGTTTACATGAAAGAACAATTGGAATGCATGAAACTCTTTGTTTGAAGGTTTTGGGTTAACTTAAGGGAAAAGATTTTCAGCGGAAGGGCAATTATGCAACAGAAATGGCTGCATAGAGAAACCAGGTTGTGGAATCCCCTCTTGTGGAAGTTTTGAAGATGCATTTATCTGATGTCCTAAGTGACCCAGTCTAAATTTAGATGCTTTATGCAGTTTGCACTAGTCAACCGCTCAGTGTGAGTGGAAGAGTCTGTGATATGGCGCATGTATCATGGCAGAAGGGTTAGGTGCTTTTTAACTCCTTACAGGAACTAACTGGACATATAACACAACCCAGGATGACCACCATATATGTGCTCTTATGAGATAATACTTTTTAAAGTTGTTCTACATTCTCATCTGATAGTATTCCTGAGTCCCTTCTAATCACATCACAAAAGAGAGAAACAAATTGCAATTCTGGAAATACTTCAGAAGACTGCAGTGTCATTGGTGGTATTGTAGAATGAAGTATTTAGGAATAGTTAATTGCTTTCATATTTGTTTATATTTTTCTCCCCCAATTACTGTAGGCTGTTGCAGTTTATTATAATAAGAAAATACAACAAATGGAAAGTGGTTTTCCTCTGAACTGTCTACAATAAAATATGTGTTTTCAAAAGACAGGCATGCCCAAAGAGAAAGTAAGGCATGGTGTCTGTGCACATTGGATAAATTGTTCAGGAATATCCATGAATATGATATTGGTATCGTGCATACTTATAAGATTAGTGTCAGCACAGGTTATCTATCATGTAAGGGCAAGTTAGACTTGCCTCGAGAGTGGTTTAGTCTGTATACCCAACCATTCAGACAACGCTGCTGTAGAGGTCTTGGAAGAAAAGAGGTGAGGAGGGATGGTTTTTCCATTGCTCCAGGCTTCCCATTCATTGGTACTGTGTCCATTTTCCCCAGTATGCTTTGATAAGTACATGTAATCAGTGTTCTGTTAATCTTTATGATAAGTAAGACCTAAATGGAACAACATCCCACCCAGTCTCTCCCCACCAAGAGGAGTTATATGTAACCTGTGCATCAGTTACACAGTGAATGGAACATTGGAAGCAGATGATGTATTTAGTTCATGCTGACATTTCTTCTGTCACTGGGCAATTTCCAAGGCCTCTAATAGTAAATTTTTAATGATTTTTTGTAAATTTTATTATTATCCTTGGCTTATTTGTTTGCACAGTATACATGTTGTCTGGATTAATGTAGTATTGGTGTTTTGCTTAGCAAATTCCGTGTTGTTAAAACTCAAGAACAATTTTTATAATATATAATATAATTATAACTTTTATAAGTACATAGCATTTGTTGAAAAATTTGAGAAATATGTAGTTGGGGAAAGTTGACAGCTAAAGAGGCATTCAGAGTTTATTATTTATTCTGTTCCAGGCGAAAAAAATATTTGCTTTTCCCACAACCACAGAACTTCTGTTTGGACACAATAATAATCTAAACCAGCCTTCATATGTTGAAGTAGTACTGTAGAGTAGTATATAAAAATTGGCTAATGTGATCACAGTGATATGAAGGTCTTTTCATAGGCTCATTTAGCTTTGGACTGATTATAACTACGGATTTATTCTGCATGTTCTTATTAATTATAACAGCATTCAGTAGTGCTCATCTGGTGTGAGCTTCTGGGTATCTTTCCATCTCAGAAATTGTCTAACAGTACTTGGAATCAGAAAGAAAAGTCTTTTTTACCTGTTTTCAGTTCTGTAATTCCATAATATTCTTTAAAAATGCATATTTTTTGTAGTGTAAATTAAATTACTTGAAGGAGCTTAAGTATAATTAAGAATACATAGTCTGATTATTAAGTAACTTTACACATTTTTTTAGTTATTTTAGAAGACTTACATTATAGGTTTTGTGTAAATGATTTATTTTCAAATAAAATTTCAGCATGTCCCATTGACGTAGTGCAATTTATTACTTGCTCAGAAGTCTTGTTACGAATTAAGAATTTTGTTTTCAATTGTGTTAGGGCTATATGATAGAAAGATGGACACAACCATGACAATTAACATTCTGTCAGGATGCTTTTAAGGCTTTGGTTAGGAAGTTCTGTGAATTTGATTACACATTTTTAAGTTTCAGATGGAATTCAGAAGGAATTGTTAGTTATTGAAGAATGGAAAACACTGTCAGAATGGGATAGGTAAACAATGACATTAAAGATCTACCTGCTGGAGTTCTAGGGATGGAATATGCTGGCTTAGGTGGAGGAAAGGTAGAGAAATTTTATTGTTAAACTGGAATAACTCAAATGATTCAGGTCCAGGTTTTAGGATGCAAATAAAAAAAAAAATCAATGTTTTTAACAGAAGTATTATGATTTTTTTAAGAGTCAGCTGCCTTCGTCAAGTAAACCACACTGGAATGTAGCATAAATGAAACATAAGTCAAAATATAAGTTTCCAAAGGTGAAAATATGCACTGGTAAAAAGAAAGTTGATAGGTAAGACCTTCCATCTGTCTGTGATATATCTGTCACATCTACTTTATGTTATCCTCACCACTTTGAATATTTCTTACTGACTTCTGAAAAGGTATAGAAATCCAAAAATAGACCAAAGATAAAATTTTAATCATCAAGACTAATGGTTATGGTTGTTTTCATATTAGGAATAATTACCAAAAAATATCATAATGAAACATTTTTCTAAGAAGGCTATATCTCAACAAAATAGGTCATGTTTTGATGTAAGATTTTATATATAATAACTGATTGTTTTGGCTTTATTTCTGAGGTGAAGGCAAAATGTTATGTTTATTATAATCCAAGCTAAGAAACCTGATGATTTGAAAGTATTTTGGCATAATGAAATATAGGAAAAAAGAGAAATACAGAATATTAGTGTTTGAGGCTTATGTATTAACATAACAGGTATTGTTGAAGAAATAATTGTATTGTGTATTTCTAGAATTCAGGTGCACAAGAAGCTTCAAAGATTCAAAGTTGCAATCTTTTAATGGGAAATAGGACAGTAAGGTGAATGCTTCTCTCTCAATCGGTTGGACATTTCCATTGTGGATACAGGGTGACCACATGACCATCAAGCAAAGTTTCATTGACACGTATTTTACTTTCCAACAACTTTTAAGAATTGCCACCCACCTTCACCTCCTCATATTTGCCTTAGGAACCGTACCTGTTTTTAACATTTTCTTCTCTTTTTTGCTTTGTATTAAGGGCTCATAAGATTTCCTTCTCATTTCCCAATGCTGTCCTACTGTGCAGGGGTTTCATGTAGTGTTTATTCCTCCAGCCTGTCATTCTTTGCTCTTCCTTCTTCACTTGCTCTACTACAGAGGCTGCCAGGTAGCTTTCAGTTTTCTAGGAACTTCGACCTTCCCAGCAGGTTTTGTTACACTCTACAAACAAAGGAAGAAGTTAGAACTGCAGCTCTTTTAAATGGCCAAACATCTTGTAACAAAGTGTGTATTAATAATGCCAGTTGGAACACAGATTTTTTTTCTTAAACTGTGGGAAAGCAGTCTTCTCTTTATAAAATTCTACATTCATTTTACTCTTTAGCGTGCTTCTGTCTGACCTTGTCAGCAAGAGAGAATTGCCAAGAGGCACCATCGAGAGGCTGGTAGGATCTACTTCAGAGGTAGCAGAGTTTCAGGCATTAAGTCTGTGTCTATATTAGTAAATTAAGCAATGCTTGGAAATATTTCCAGGTCTCTGCCATGGTTTAGGTTTTTGAAAACTAACATTGTTCCAGAAAATTCCCGGACATGTATTTGACCCATCTCCATTAGACAATTTGTATGCAGCCCCTCCGTTTCAGAGCATGTGTGAGTATACTAGCATAGATGTAGGTTTATCTCCGCCAGTTGATTTCAGGAAAGAGAAATGTGATCAGGCATAGATGTAATCTAAATATTCTGTGGACGTGCATGTTCTTTATTTCTTCTTGCCGTGTCCAACCTTTCCTCTTCATTGCAGTCCTCCAGTCTCAGCTTCAAAGCTGTTTTTTTTTCTTTTTTCTTGTCCTTTTGTCCTTCCTAAAATGTGTATACATTTAAATTTCATTGGCATGCTGTCTCCCAGCTTCTGTTTCTTCCTTCAGATGACCCTGTGAACTTAGTGATATTGTGTGCGGTTCCCTGTCTGGAGCAAACTACTTCAGGGAAGCCTTCCTTTTGTTTGCCCTTGGGTACCATAATAATAAAAATAGAATAAAAATAATAAGACTAGAATTTGAGAGATGCCTTAACTGTCTCTCTACTGCAAGACAGAAACTTGATGAACAGTTGTATTTCTTGTGGACTACATTTAGGCTGACTATTTGTTAAGAGGATCTCTCTTCCAACTTGCTCGGTCTTTTAACCAGCTTTATGTCAAAATCAAAAAACTAAATATTACAAATCCTTCCTTTTTCTTTCAGAATACTTGTGAATCAGCATATGCAGATCTGGCACTAATTAGAGGGAGTGATAATGCCGGTTTCTCTGTTGTTTTCATGATATGATGTCTAAATAGCTGTAAACATTTCTCTCTGTTTTGTCAGGATGGTGGTACTGGAATTGATTTTGGACATCATTTCAGTTCAAGGTTGAAGTTAAAAGGTCTTTTTGAGTCTTAGAAGAAGCAGGTGAGTACAGGTCAAACATTACAAATCTTACAGTTTGTTCAGTTTTTTTATTGTGGTTTTGTTTTGGTGTTTGTTTGTTTGTTTTTTCCCCCAACATGCTTTTCTTCTGGAATTGCTGTTCTTGCTTACCAATTCGTGTTCATCTAGCTGGTCTCTGCTTCCCCTGATTCACTGAGATGTATGACTGCTTGTGTTATGACTAGATAGCAGAGAATATTTAGATCATTTAGGTTTTCCCTACATGGTCTTTCAGATTCTGCCACGAAAATGAATAAAAACATGGTTCTCTGACCAAGGTCTCTGGAACTCTGGAGCTAAGTTTCACTGTATAGTTTTGTTACATTAACTGCATTAGGAGTATAAAAATTAGGCTAATTTGTTTAAAAAGCATTTTTAGTCCGTATTTCTTGTAATAAATTTTAATTTTAAAAAGCAAGATTAAATAGTAAAGAATCCCTGAGTTTGGATATTCCTTGTTTCTTGAAACTGGGATGATCTTTGTTCCTTTGGTAACCAGGAATATACCAGGATGTCAAGGACCATGAGTTTAAATCTTGTTTCAACTGCTTTGTGCGTTAACAGGCTGAATCTGCCTGTGGAGCCATACCATTAGTGGGTATAGTATCACCTGTGGACTTACCATGCCTGCACTCACTACCTGGCTTTGCTCCAGACCTTCTCAGCTATCTTCAGTGAATCATGTACAACTGGCTATCAGGTGTTTTTAAATTAGAGAGGTCTGGAAAAGGAGATTCTGAAGGAATTTGTGTAAGATGAAAGTTTAGCAAGCCAGCCACATTTATTTCAGATTTTTCATACTTGCTATTACAACAAATAATTAATCTATGTATTGAATGTTGCAGTCATTCACATTTTACTTTTTTTACGGTGGTATAAAATTTTTTAAGAATATTCCCAGAATTTTCCAAATTCAAAATTTTAGGCAATATTTTTCCATATAAATTGCAAAATATGCTCAACTAGACCTTTTACTAAATTTTATAGATGCAGATTTCAACAGGGTACAAAAAACTTACTCATCATAATAGGGGTCCAACTGCTTCTACGTCCACCACTTTTTCTGAAGGAAATATGTATCGTTTCCCTATATGCCATGTGCAGTGACTGCTAAGGCATTATGAGATGTTCCATAATATTAATATATCCATCTTAATGTATTGATGCCTCAGAAGGCCAAAAAAGATGAAGTAGTTTCAGAGGAGTTAATGATGGTGACATTAATTAGTTCTGAAACTGTTTATAACAAGTTTTTTAAAGTTTCACCCTCTGGGAGGAAGCACAGACCTTTTTAACCTAATTCAAAATAGTGCAAAACAAGATTGTCCTGGTATGTGTTTCACTGTGATTGTCTTTACTCACTGGGTGATATGAAAGGAAAATTCCTTTATTCTGATTTAACTTCACTGTTTTCCGAGGACTTAAGGCACTGGCCAGAAGGGTACAGTATGAATATGGTGAAACCAGAAAGAGAAGAAAGGTTAGCTGAAGTAATGTTGTAAATCAAAGGATATACAGCACTACACACGGAAACTAGATATTATTGGCATCATATGCAAATTTTTATATGACTGTATGTTAGTATGTAGTAATATGTTTGCAAAACAGTGGTTTTTCCTTTCACTACCCAATGGAGAAAACAGTAAAAAAGGTCGTATTTTTTTGCTGTCTATGCAGCAATAGAAATATGTCTGAATTTCTGTCACATATTGGTAAACATCTGAATGGTGTAAATTGTTCACAGTCATGTTAGACAGTTTCTTCATAGACAGTGTCAGTATTTTGGAGAACTGTTTGTTTTGATAGAAACTGTGTAGTAACTGAAATCTGTTTAGCCAGCAAGAGAGTTTTATTTTTTAAAGGATATTTTTTCTGGAAGTTTACTATGTTCTGTACCAAATACTGCCAGAAATGCAGTAATAACAACTTGTACATCTATAATAGTTTGGCAGTAAAATTTTATTGAATTCCAGTATGTCTGAAACTTAAGGCATGTGAAGGAAAGTAACTGCTAGTCTCTTTATTATTTTCTTCTATAACTTTAAGTTAAATAAAATCTATAAAAATGCTTTCTGTAAAGAAAGTCAAAATCTTTTTGGCCTTTTTAGCATTGGCCTCTGTTTCTTGCAGTATGTGAAAGTGGAGAGGGAATGTTTTGGTAGTCCAAGAGGAAACAATAGTAAATTCTGAATTCTAGTTCTTCAGTATTCATTTAGAATTGATAGTTTTTTAGGGTAGGATATGGTGTCTTTGCACTGATAAAACCTGAGATTTGGACATAAATGTAGTGATAAATATGCATAAAATAAAATTGCATTTACAAGTACATTTTTAATTATCAGAGAGAAAAATTCTGTCTGCTTTTTGTCCTCTCAATGGAGCACTTAACTGCTTAGGAAAAAGATTTAGAAAACTGAATTAGAGTTGGAAAAACTGAAACCAAGACAAAAATCCATATTGGAAAAGTGTTCTATCTTTTACTGCTGATTTAAGTGGACAGTTTGGGGGACTGTTAGTGGTACATCTGCATTTTCTGAGTTAATTAGGCTTTAAAAAAAAAGCTAAATAAATCCTGGTATTAATTACTATTAAATTGACAACTCTTCTGTGTTGGCAGTTTGGAGGAGATTGTGCTCATTGCTATTTCTTTCTGATACTACAGGACTTTAAACATCATGACTCGTGCATGTGTTGTACATGTACACATTTTTTATACTACTAAATATTCAGTATATGTATATGTTTATTTTGCATAGGGCAAGCATCATCATATTGTTAAATTAGTACAGAAGAATATCCCATACAGTTATCTTGTGGCTGAACTGAAATCCTCTCAAGAGCTGCATAAGGTCACTTTGCTGGTGACCATGTTGAAAACTAGCACGTGAAACATATGATGTTTACATCAGCTGGGTAATGGATTGACATTAACTTTGTTCACAAAGAAGTCTAACCCTTCCACATGTCTGGTCAGAAGGCAAATAAGTTTTCATAGTGCTGTAGGTGAATGGGAGGAGGATATATAGCGTAATGCGGAAAGAAAAAGATGGTATCTTGTTTGCAAGAAGTACTTAGATGGATATTGATTAACTTTGTTTTCAATATAGTTTCTACCAGGAAGAATCTGAAACATAAACAGTACTTTACATTTTAATGGAATTGTATTAGAACAGAGACACTATGTATTGTAGAATTTTGAATCATCTTTCCGGGGTCATTGCTTAGCTGTAAATTACTGATTTGGAGGGAATTTGGAGGCAGCTTTTGTCAAAAGTACTGTATGTTGATAGAACAAAATTTGTGGCCTGGAACTATGATGCAGTAAATTTTTGATATGATTATATGTAATATCAAATAATACATTTAAACTGGACAGCTTTTCTTTTCAGTTAAACATTAAGTATAGTCTTAATGGTCTGATCTGCTTTTTAGAGCCCATATCAAATATGAACTTGGATCACCTACTACAGAGTTTGTGCTTTGGGATGTCTTTTGATGGCATCTAGGAGTGATGCCTCCACATTTGTTGGAATCAGACCTTAAAGATACTGTCTTTAGAAATGAGTTATTGCTTAAATACGCTGATTGTTTTGTGGTTTCTAGGACAGAAATTTTAAAGAAAAAAATAGTTGAAATCTGATGTTTTTTCAAATAATTGTATGAAATGAGGAGAAGGTGTGTATCTCAGTAATTTTATGATTCCTTTTTTCTATGTGACATGAGTGAGAAAAATGAGAACTCCTAATTTTTAACTGAACTGAATTTAAGTTTCTAAATGTGGCCTTCTTGAGAACAGAGGACCATTACTGTAGTTGTCATGTAAAATGAAGTTGGAGTCTGAAGCTCCTTTTTAGCTGTTAGCTTTATTAAGGAGCTACTGGTGTGTTGAACTAGGCACACACATTATATAAGCAGTGTATGGTCGTGTCTAGGGGGAATTTTCTCTCTCTTCGCTGCTGCTTTATTAGGTTTCACTCACTCATTCACTGTTGCCCTGTCTAACTGCAGCTTTCTGGCTGCAGCTCACAGCATAGCAGGTCTAATGTAGATTGACGCCTTTGCCAGAGGACTGATTGAAACTTGTGTCTCACAGTTGCTAATGCTCACTCAACCATTTTATTGAAGATAAAGTAAATAAAATAGATTGCCATATGAGAATTCTCTGAAATCAAGTGGAATAATTTGACAGGTTTAAGCCCATGAAAAAGCCAGAACATTGAAACAGATGGGAATACTATTTATGCACAATATACCAGGAAAAGGTGTCTGCTGGCAGACACCAGTTAAACTGTTAATGGCTTTTACCAAAATTGTAGTTGTTGAAAATATCATAATTTCCAATGGAATTACCGTTGGTGTTTAAATTGTTGCTTCTCTCAAACAGTGGGACTGTTTTTAGTGTAAGAGTAATGAATATGCTGATTTTATTTTCTTATTGCTTCTGATCTTTAAGAGACTGGTGAGTTTATTATTTGAGAAAATAATTCTGTGAAATAATGTAAATTAGATTATTTCTTTTGTACGTATTTAATTATCAGTAAGTGACATAATTTTTAATATTAAAAATTATGTTGCTAAAATAAACCCTGACATTTCTAAAACGTACTGTACCTTGATGCAGTAACAAAAAGAACCTGCTATTGTGACAAACTGCTTGGAATAATGGTCAGCAAGACCCAAATATTCTTCACAACACTTGTATTTTGTAAAGAATTGCTGTAGATAAGCATTGTAGTATGTCTGTTATTTTTAGACATAATATATAATAATATATGAATTAAGATGCAACAGATGGCTCTTATTGTTTTATCTGGATAACAAGGTGTATCGCCATTTTAATCACACTAGGGGGCTCCTTACTAGTTGGATCACTTCTTCAAAAAGGCTAGACACACCGTATTTTAGTTTAGTACAATTAATTATGTCAAACTCCCTTAGAGTTTCCCATCTTGTTTGTATTTTTAAGGGCAAAAATTACTCTATTGTGCTTATAATGCAGAGCACTGGCACCAGGTCTTTTTTGTCTCATTACCATACTGATGGCTGTGTACGTCTGGTCAAACTCTTAATGCTCTCAAAGCAGTTCCAGACTTAAAATTTCAACATTCAGTCTATGGTACTCTCTGTTTATTCAGTAGAATAAAAGGGTCATCAACAGCTTTGTCTTTCTGTGGGAGGAAATAAAGAAAGACACAACTCTACCACAAATCCCCGTTTTAACCCTTTCATTTTCCTTTTCTGAAATGAAATTCTTGGAAAGTCTTGTGTTTTGGAGGCAACAGAGATCATTAATTTGATGAGATTTTAATTGCATATGTAGAATTGCTTTGGCTTTTTTCCCTGTTAGGAGATATAATATGAAGAATCCCTGCTCATTTCTGTGTTGCATAGTCTTTTCTCTCTCTCTCTTAGGTTTTTCTACTTAAGTTGGAAAGCCACTGTGTCATTACCACAGTCTTGAAAGGAAAATCTGAGACCTGTGAGTGCTCCAACAAAGATTGATTTAGACAGAATAAAAGCTAATTTTATCAAGAGAAATAGAAGCCTCAAAGTAGTTTACTTTGAATTTTTGTAAAACTTAAGAAAACCAAATGTGGTTTGCCATATTTCTCAGAACAACTTATTTGTGCTGTTTTTCTCAGCATGATATCTTATTTGACCACATCTGAAGTAATTCTGAAAG
The DNA here is from genome assembly GCA_038380795.1 of Pyrocephalus nanus. Classification (NCBI taxonomy): domain Eukaryota; kingdom Metazoa; phylum Chordata; class Aves; order Passeriformes; family Tyrannidae; genus Pyrocephalus; species Pyrocephalus nanus. The sequence goes on from CM076262.1 coordinate 1,761,791, forward strand.
ACTGATTTGCCTGTTACTGTTTCCTGTGTTCTCCAGCAACGTAGTAAAAAAATTATATGTATTTTTGAGATGCTTTTGCAGTTACCTTCTCCAAAATAAGTCCGTGATAAATGTGATGAACTAGCTATTTTAAATCCTTATTTAAAAAAAATAAATGTAGAAAATACAGAAAGCAATTCCATACAAGTAACTGCATATGGAAGAAATACCATCACATCTAATTCCTGAAAATAAATGGGATCTTGTAAATGGAATAGATGTTTATTTGATTGCTTTGAGAGTTAGCCTCCCTAAAAAGCTGATTTTAAATGAGTTTTGTATTTGGAAGTGATGCTTGTTAACTGTCTTGCAAAGTGATTTCTTCTTTTCTCTGGAAAATGCATTATGAGATCTAGCAAAGAAAGAGGTAATGATATTTTTTTAATTTGGGTGCTGTCATCCAGGAGCTGGGCAGAGATCACTGTCCCTTAGGAACTAGGTCTCAGAATTATGAATGTAGACTGTAAAAGAGCTATTTAGTGGTAATTGTTGTCAGTCACAGTCTGCAGGAGATATGTCTTTACTGGTGATTTGATAGGCAAAACCATGCTTACCTGTATCAGATTTTCTTTTTCAAGTTCAGATGTTCACAATTTAATTTTTGAAGAAAGTTTTACTGCTTTTTCCAAGCTTGAGTCTTCTAGCAAAGTAAAATAGGTTATGTTTTTGGTTCATATGGTGGTTCTGGTCCTATGTCTGAATGTAAGCATGTAGATTTGAGTACCTATACGAGGATTCATTTAATTATGACCAATCCAGCAAAAGTTTTACGAAAGAAATATGAGGTATGTAATCCTAGGCTGCAAAGTTACAACTGCTTGATATAGTTTATGCAATATATAGCGGCTTCTTAAGAATCAGGTGTGCGACATGGTACCTTAGGATGTACAAAATACAAATTTAATTCTAGAATCTATATAATTTGCTTAAGTACAGTTCTGTAGGTAACAACACTAATGGGAAACTTACTGTAATTTTAACTCAACATTTTTATGCTTGAAAGAGAAACTAAGTTAAATATTGTTTTAGATCTATTGAGGTACATATAGATGTTCCTGTGCTCCTGTAGTTGAATTTGCAGCCTAATATCGTACTGTATTGTTTGGGTGGAGTTATTTACTAGACATTTCAAATTAGAGCAGATGGATAATGTGCTATGACAAAGACATGTGACCTCTTGTCTTAAATGTTTTGCAGCTGATTTGAAACTAATATTTATTATCTGAACAGTGCATGCTACAGTCAAGTTGGTGAATATTTAGCTTGCTTCCTTTCAAGATGGAAATTTTCTTACATGGCCATTTGCCATTTATTTTTACTTAGTTATCTGTTTACTCTAAGATAAATTTTCATGATGCAATAGAAATCTAGTTCTCCTTTTCCATCACTTATTAAAGAATATAAACAGTATTATATACTGAGTTTCCACTCATTTCAGTCAAAGGCTTTTACTTTCGTTTTAGGTGGGTGTACTTTTTCTCAGATTTGACCCTGAGATTAGCTCTGTTCTTAGAGCGTGGTGCTGATAACATCAAGATTGTGGGTTTGATCCCCATACGGGCCATACACTCAAGAGCTGTACTCGATAATCCTTATGGGTCCCTTCCAACTCAGAATATTCTGTGAAATCCTTACTACTTCTTTAAAAAAATATAAGTTCAGGATTTTGAAATCTTGCATCAACATCCTCTTCCTCCACTAAACTGGAATTTTGCTTCTAAAATTCCTTCTTCTTCTTACAAAAACAATAGCAACAACAACAGAAAACAAACAAACAAAAAACCCAACAAAAATAAACAGGACAAACTTCTGAACTTTAGAACTTCTAAACTGAAATTTTGCCTCAGGCCAAATTTTTCTCTCCTGGTTAAGTGGTCTAAATGAATAACAGCACTATTATTTATTTTATTGTTAGAAATAAGGCTGAAATGTTGAACTGAATTACTGAATGAATGGAAAAATATTTAAAGTTTTCTTATATGACAGAATCATTTTACATTTGCCTTTTGAGCAGTAGTATTATAAAAAATGTGGAACGTAGGCCTGGCAATTTGTAAATCTTTCATCTTCACTGTAGATTACTAGACTCATCATTATCAATAATCCTTTAAACTAAAGCATATAATTATTTAATGAACAGGTACTGCAGTTCTAGGTGTCTTTCCCTCTCTCCAAAGTTCATTATTGTCGTTTCATCAGGACTTTTGTTTGCATCCTTTCTTCTTTCACTTCTGTCACTTGGAAAAGGAAACTGGGAATGAGGGTGGAAAGGATCCCCAGCTGATGCCGTTGAAAATCCGTAACAGTTTAAACCATGATTCTTGGCTCTGCAGAAAAGTTGGTCATGGCCATTTTGTGTGGTCATTTTGTCTCTGAGTGACAACAGTCAGCTCTGGCATTGGGAGGGTAACTAAAAGTGGGGAAAGGAAGGAGAGGGCAAGAGCAGCCTTAACTGCTGCAGCTGCTTGCTGAGTGAGCATATGTTGAAGTCCTTGAGCCTCCATAGAACTGATCTTTTCACAGGTCAGTGCTTAAATCACATGTATAATACTCCCCTAAAATTTAATCTGAGCACCTGTTTATTTGCTTTTCTAGCAGAAGTTGTTCTATTGTGGAAACCACACAATTATTTACATTCCATTATAAAGGATAATGAAATAGTCCAGTTAGTTACACTAAACTCTTACTAAAGTAAGAGTTTTTCCCTGGATTTTACATGTTCAGCTTGTAGAAAAATGAGTAATTGGCCCTTTCTCTGTGTCTTGAAAATTTGCTGAATGCTGTACTTCTGGACAATCTTAGAAATGGAGATCTGAAGAAGTATTAATGTTACTACAATCTTATAATTTATATTATTTTAATTTTGCAATTCAGAAATATTTTTATTTAAAGATATTTTAAATTTATTTGATTTACTAGGCCTGAAAACGCTATATATTGGATTGATTGAATGTATTTGATAGGACAGTGTTTTGAAGTTATTACGATATGAACTTGAATATCCTGCCCAATACTTAAAAGATCCCAGAAGATAGAGCATGTGAATTAATTACTTCTTTTTCATTTTGCCAACTTACCTCTGTTCCCAGCCTCGAGATAAAGAAAGACAAAGTACTGTGAGCAACTGGCGGTTGATATTATGAAGATATCTTCCACATCTTTCTCATGTCCCATTGTAACAGCCAGTCCTCTGTATGGATGTGAGACTTCCCTAGTAAAACTCTGTCCTTCAGCTGACAAATTTATCTGCTGCCCTACTTCTTTAGATGCCCTGTAAAAATCCTTTCAGATTCTGCCCCAGAAACCTCTCTTTTCTGGACTAGGTCTATCTGGTCAGAAGCACCTGGGGCAACACAGGGATATGGGCCTCATTAGATTAAGGTTAGTTTTTGAGAGTGGCCAGTTTAATCTTCTATAAGACAGAACTGTCATATTCATATAGGCTGTTACTGGATGTGTTTAGTTTTTTTCACATATTGATTGTGTGTTTGTGCTATTGTGTATTTGTGAAAGCTGACTGAATCCATCCCAATTTGTTTCTGAAAAAGATTTTTAATGTTTTTTTTCATGAGCTAATAAAGATTTCTTCATTTTCTAATAAAGGAGCTAGAGGAAAATCCTAAGACATTCTTTAATATTTGGGATTTGATTCTATTTGGGCAGTGAAGGCTGATGATAGTTCGTGTTAGGATGGAGGGATTTATTCTTTCTGGCAGTGAAGGCCTTGATTTGTGGTAACCCATAAGGTTATGCTGCAGTCACATGTGAATAGATGCTGTCTTTTCTAGAAAGCCCATATTTGACAGAGGCATTAGCTATTGAGCAAGTAATTTTCACAGTGTTGTTAGTCTGTAGTAAAAACCATCTTTGCTACATCTTTTGATTGCCTTGGCAAGTGACAAATTTACAGGCAAAGTACAGAATTGTTCATGAAATTACAGTGTAGGTGACTTATTTTTAAGATCTTTTGAATTTATTTCTAATGTCAATTGTTTAAATTATTACTAAATAATATTAGATAAAATGTCTAAATTAATGTGTAAGGTGACAAACACTGTTAGTGTCTTCAAACTGCTGAAATAGACTTACTCACTGTCTGATAAAAACTCAGTTTCCTATAACTTTTCAGGAAGTCATCAAGAAGATTTATTTTAATTGCTAGGTGCTTAGGTATATTTTAGATTTACTCTATGTGCTGTTCATTTCCCTTAATCCAATAACATTGCTAGTTATTTGTACTATACTGGGGTGTGGCTACTTCTTTCTAAGCTTAAAAATTAAGATTATAATAGGACGATAGGATTAAGGAACTATTTCTCTGCATATTCAAACTGTCTAATAATATACTAATGAAAAATTGTTGTTTAATTATTTGGTTTTGCTATTTAATATTATAGTTACTTTTAAATATGACTTTTGTATTGCTAATATATGAAAAGAATTAAAACCAGCAAAAAAATGGGTTTGATCTCATTTGACCTTTCTGACGTTCAGTCAGTTAAAAGGTTTGTAAGATGTTTAATTACCAAATGGTATGATCATTATTCATCTCATCATTTGATATATAACGTCAAGTGAATTGCCTCCCTGGAGTGCACTGTGTTTCACAGATCAATAGATTTCCAAGAGCTTGAAGGAGAGCTTTATACATTCATAGAAAAGAAGGAAAGTATATCCTCCTTGTAAAATGGCTTATGTAGTTATTCTGTGAGCTTTTCTGAGTTATTTTTTTATTTACCTCTAAGGAATACAAAATCCTGTAACGTAAAGACATTAATTAAAATATTTTAAACCTCTTTATTAAAAAAATAAAAAATATTCTACCTTTCTCTATGCAATAAAATAGCTTTGAAAGTCTGTCCTGAACAGTTTAATTCACATTTATTAAAATAATTGTACTTACTACAACGGATTTTTTTTGTCTTGACACAGCAACACATAGTACAACAAAAGGCCACCCACATGCAATACATATTATTGCCTAAACTATTCATGTTTTGGTTTTCTGCATGTTTAAATAGGTAGGTTAGTTTTAACTGATTTGCATTGTTGCTTAATGTTTGTGGTTTGTTTTGGTTTTTTTTTCCATTCATTTTTTCAAGGATATTTATACTCTGAGTAGTTTAATACTTATGAATTTATTTTAAAATTATGATAATTTATAATTAATTGCATAAAAAATAATTACTTAGTATGCTTCATGTTTACTTGGGCTTTTCTGCATATATTGTTCTGCTCTTATCCAGTGTAGGTGAGCAATCTTATAACACAAGCTATTTGAGCATGCCTGTCTGATCTCTTTCTGTTGAAAGAAGGGTTTTCCAAAAGACTGGAAGAGGCTTCTAGGAGAGCTCAAGCACTGGTGTTTGTTGCAGGTTTTTTTCTGTAAGTTTTACATGCTTGATTTGCTCTTTTGACTTGCCAGCTTTCTGCTTAGAAAGTAAGAAAGCAAAACTATATTTCTTCTTTAACTTTTGTTAATGAGGGTAAGCTTTTTAGCTTAAATTTATGCCTTGCTGTTTGTCCTTGCATCAGTCAGGCACTGAGGAAACTGTAGTTCAGCTAAGCAAATCTTCCCTGCTGTGGGCCAGAAGCAACATTTACTTGAAAATTTTACTCCCTTATTCATCTGTCACTTATAACCCATCATCTACTCAAAGATTAATTTGAACTGTGAACAATATCTAAGCTTCCTTAATCCCTTGCTCTTGTCCTTTTTCTTGAGCTGCTGTACTGTGACGGAAAGGCCATAATTCTGAAGCTTCTTATTCCTCAGGCCTACCTAAAGTAACTCCCGTTGGGAGCCGATTGATGTTTTAGCAAGGAAATTCTTACCTGCTTCTGAGAACAACCTGGAAAAATTGTCAGGAGGCATTCACACTCTTGGATGTTCACGCTATGGAATTCTTGTAAATGTAAAATCTAATTTGTCCCTAATTTGGGCTCTTTGCACCGGCATTGTTCAAGGTCAGATGAAGTTGTGTGAAATACAGGAAGTGTTTCTGAGATTTCAGTTCTTTCCCTATAGTCACAATATTTTTCACCAGATTAGCAAATCAAATAATACCAAATGCATTAATAATTAATGTAAATTATTATATATACTTAATATCTTTTAGGACTTTATATATCAATAGTCGTCTATTTTAAGACATTCTTAAAGCAGTATTCATTTATTGGCATTTGCATTTATTTGCCCATATATTTACTGCTTAGCAGTAAATAGCTTAATGTGATATGTACTTGAAGTGTGAAGTCCATAACTATTTAATTTTGGAATAATTTCTGTCATCATTTGTTAGTTGCCATAGATGTTGGGATAAAGGGTTGATTAGTGACAAAGTACAGCAATGCTCTTGAATACTGTGTTCAATTTAAGAGGATGTGATGGTCTGTGAGTACAGCCAGAGGAGGGCAGCAAAGCTGGTGAAAGGGCTGGAGGGAATGTCCTATGAGAATAGCTAAGGACTTTGGGCTTCTCTAGTTTGGAGAAAAGGATACTGAGCAGTGACCTCATTGCTCTGTACACCTTCCTGAGGAGGCAGAGGGGATAGGAAGGGGCTGATCTCTTCTCCCTTGGATCCAATGATAGGACACTTGGAAATGCTTCAAAGATGCTTCAGGGGGGATCTGACTGGACATTAGAAAGCATTTCTCTATGGAGAGGATGGTCAGACACTGGAACAGGGTTCCTAAAGAGATAGATGCACCAAGCCTGTCAATGCCCTTAATCACATTTTAACTTTTGGGCAGCCCTGAATTGGTCAGACAACAGGACTGAATGATTGTTGTAGGTCCCCTTCCAACTCAATATAGTCTATGCTATGCTATGCTATCCTATAGAATCAAAGGATCATTAAGGTTGGAAAAGACCTCATCCACTCTATGCTATGGTATTCTAGACGGCTGTGGTACCAGAAACCAAATTACTTGTTTTCATAGTACTTTTATGAAGAGATTGAATAAGTATGAGTAGGGAAAGTAAGTTTCTTCTTTTCGGACAGTGTTCCTGAGAGGTTCTGCAGTGAAACACAGATGCTAACAAGGTTCCTAAAGCACAAGTATCTTTTTTTCTGTCATTCCATAGTGACAGGAAAGTGAAAACAGGAGAAAAAGGCCAGTGCACTTATGCTCTGGGTCCATCCTGTCCCTTTCTAGATACTGGAACTCAAAAGGTCTCCTAGACTTTTCATAGGGGTAAAAATGCTGTGATTTGTAATATTATGTTCGGTTCTGTTATGAACTAAAAGAATCAGTAAGTAAGGAATGCATTGAAAAGATCTACTTTTGGAGGACATAGTATCCACAACATCTACCAAATATGATTGCAAGTTTATTCTATATGATGCAATTTTGAGCTGAAAAACCCAGTTAAGGAAACTATATATATTTATTTACACAAATTGCAAAATCATAATAATCTGGAATATTACACATTAATATCTATTTCTGTAGCTGTTTGAAGCACCAACTAATGGAGTTTGCAATATATGATTTGCATGTTGGAGTCAAGGACAAGGAAGGCCTCTCATTAAAAAGAATTTAGAATTCCATTCCTTCCCATTTCAAGGAGAAAAGAATCTTGGGAGCCCTAAAATTCCTTTAGAAATAAAACTCAGGACAGACAGAGTAAAATCATTATAATTTGTATCCAGAAACATAAAAACTCACATAAAAAGTGAGTTAATGGAGCCAACTTTATACAGAGAGGGTAGTTGTACACTTTCAAAACTCATGAAGTAAGAAATCTTTGTTGTTTCCCCTACAGAACAATCATGTACATTTATTGACAGCTGTAGGTAATGTGTACTACAATAAGAGATGTAGGAAAACTTGCACAGTAAGTAAACTTTGCAAATAAGTTTTTGCTTCTTTGCAAGAAAGGATAACATACTCTGAACCCATTGGTCCTTTTCAAATAGTATCCATGTTCATTAGCTTGTTCATCCCTTGATTTCTCTTTGGTTAAAAGCTGGTTTTGGGAAATCCATAGCCTTAGATCTGTGACTTTCCCTGTAATTTTTACTTCATCACACCTGGAAAATATTGTCTAAAGTACAGGCATAGTGAAAATTTCATGTTTTGAGTTTTTCACTCCTTTTTGTGGAAGTATTTGTATGCTGTTATCTATGAGGAAACGTAATACAGAAATAAAAAAAAAAAAAGTAATTCATTATAGTTCAAAGCATTTGTTTATTACACTCAGCAGGAATTGCAGTGTGATGGCATGATGGGAGTAATCTATAAGTAAGTTTTCATGTGGGTCCTCACAAGAGGAGCTTGAAGTTTCTCTCAGTCCCAGAGATTTAACATCTTTGGCATAAGTGAAACCTGGTGGGATGAGAGGTGTAACTAGAGTGCCCTATTGGATGGTTGGATAGTTATAGGCTCTTCAGGAGGGATAAGCAGGGCAGAAGAGGCAGAGGGGTGGCACTGTATGTAATAGTAGGATTAGAGTGTATGGAGCTCACAATTGGCAGTGGCACAGTTGAGAGCTTCTGGATAAGAATCAAGGGGCAAAAAAATAATGCAGATGTCATTGTGGGAGTCTGCTACAGACCTCCCAGTCAGGACGATGACACTGACAAATTATTCTTTGATGAACTAAGTGCTGGTCACTCTTCAAACGTCAGTTCCTAAGGGCACAGGAGCAGGCAATTCCCAAATGTTGGAAATCAAGCAGGCGAGGCAGAAGGCTGGCTTGGTTGAGCAGGGATCTTCTCTTGGAATTAAGGCAAAATAAGAAAGGTGTATGCCCAGTGGAAGCAAGGTCAAGTGACATGGGAACAATACAGAGATGCTGCTTGTGCTGTAGGGAGAAAATTCATGCAGCCAAAGCTCAGCTGGAGTTGAAACTGCTAGAAATGGGGGGGGACAATAAAAAGACTTTTTTAAATACAATAATGGCAATAGACAGTATAGAAATACTATTGGCCTGTTCCAGGATAAGGATGGTCATCTCACTAACAGGGACAGAGACAGGCACAGAAAGTATTTAACACTTTCTTTGCCTCTCTCTTCAACACGCATGATGGACCAAGAAGGTTTCAGTGTCCTGAGCTGGAAGATCATGACTGTGAGAATGATCAGTTCCCAGTCGACCCTGAAATTGTGTGGGATCTGCTGCTCAAGCTGGATCCTTACAAATCTATGGGCTGTAATGGGATTCATCCTAGAATCCTTGAAGAGCCGGCTGATGTCATTGCAAAACCACTCTCAATGATTTTGGAACAGTCTTAAGAATCCAGAGAGGTCCGAGCTGACCGGAAGCTGGTGAACGTTGCCCTGATTTTCAAGAAGAGCAAGAAGGAAGGCCTGTCAGTCTCACTTCAGTGCCTGGTAAAGTTATGGAGAAGATTGTTTCTGGGAGGTATTGAAAAGCATCTGAAAGACAATGCAGTCATTGGTCACAGCCAGCACTGTTGACTCTCTCAAGGGCAGAGAGGACCTTCAGAGAGACCTCAACAAATTATAGAACTGGGCAATCACAAACCATATGAAGTTCAACTAGGAAAAGTGCCAGATTCTGTGCCCGGGATGAGGCAACCCCTGGAGGTATATACAGACTGGGGAATGAGGTGCTGGAAAACACTGCCACAGAAAGGGACCTGGGGGTCCTGGTCGATGGCAAGTTGAATATCAGTCAGCAGGGCCCTGGCAGCCAGGAAGGCCAGCTGTGTCCTGGGGGGCATCAGGCACAGCATCACCAGCTGGTCGAGGAGGGGGATTGTTCTGTTCTGCTCTGCACAGGTGTGGTCTCACCTTGAATATTGTGTGCAGTTTTGGGCACCACAATGTAAGAAAGATATGAAGATCTTAGAGAGCATCCAAAGGAGACCAATGAAGATGGGAGGAAGCCATATGAGGAGCGGCTGAGGTCGCTTGGTCTGTTCATCCTGGAGAAGAGGAGGCTGAGGGGAGACCTCATCACAGTCTACAAATTCCTCTTGAGGGGAAGAGAAGGGGCAGGCATTGATGTCTTCTCTCTGGTGACCAGTAACAGGACCAAGGGAATGGCCTGACATTGTGTCAGGGGAGGTTTAGGTTGGATATTAGAAAAAGGTTCTTCACCCAGAGGGTAGTTGAGCACTGGAACAGGCTCCCCAAGGAAGTGGTCAGAGCACCAAGCCTGACAGAGTTCAAGAAGCATTTGAGCAAGACTGTTGGGCACATGGTGTGACTCTTGGGGATGGTCCTGTGCAGGGCCAGGAGGTGGACTCAATGATCCTTGTGGGTCCCTTCCAACTCAGCATATTCTGTGATACTGTAGTGTTCTTCCTTTCAAAAACCAAACCAATTAAGAAAAAGCAACATCCCCTCTCAAAAAAAACCTCAAAACAAACAAAAATTCCTAAACCAAGAATCCCACAAAAAGCCCCTAAACCCAAAACCTAAAGTAAAAAATGGAAAAGAATCCCACCAAACCAAAGCCCTGAAAACCAAAAGCCATGCTCTGGAAATTATGATGATGGAAATGTGACTGTGCAATCTTGTCTGCCCTAAATTGTTTTGTACTTAGGAGAACAGTCATAAGTTGTGTAACCTGCTAGAGGTAGCTTTAATCTCACTGTTTTGGAAAGCAGGAAGTGTGCAGTAACTATAAAACAATCCTAACTAGGGCCCTGTAACGCCATGGGTGACAGTGAGTGTGCTTACCTGCTGAAATGCATGTTACTGTGTTTTATGGGAATCTCTACAACTGAATTAACTCAATATTTAATATACTTGCATGTCCTGAAAATTTTGCAGAACGTCTTAAGCAATATCTCTGAAACGTGGCATCCTTCATTCTTTTCATACTGGAGGTATTATTTCAGAGCTACTTTGTTATCTTCTTTTTATCTTTATTGTGATTACCTGAGTAGCTGAAGTGCACTTTTTAAGAAAAATGTCTAAGAAAAATGTCTGCCTTGTATTATCAGTGTTAGTGTCTACAGGTACTGGTATACTGTGTATCTTAACCCATAGAAGGGGTCTGTGGTGCTAGGAGTCAGCTTTGAACTTCTTGTGTACAGAAACCCCCTAAAGAGTGACAGCCTTTATTATTACACTGTTTGTCCAACTGTGACAGAAAGCAGAAGGGACTATCATGTTATCAAAATCTTCTTGCCATTACTGCTCATTTTTGATTCTTGTGTATGGGATGTGGAACCCATCCACTAGGAAATACAGATTTATTGAAGTACTTTATGGAATTGTTCATCAAACAATTAGATAAAAATATTCAAGGTAATAATTTTCCCTCTTTTCCCCCCTACCTTCCCTTTCTCCCTCCTCCGACCTGTTTATTCAATAAAATGGAAGAAATGAACAAAACAAACACAAAAATTCTGGCAATTAAAATAACCTGTACATGATGGGTAAGTTACAAAAATTCTGAGATTGTGGATTTTGTGATCCATGAAAACAAGAATTGCCATCTGGAATTCCTAGTTATTTGAATCTGATACATACTCTTCTGAAGTTCCAAATCTGAGGCTACACACCAGTTCTTAGTTCCTTTTCCATAGCTTTGAATATGTGCATGTGAGGGGTTGCAGAATATTTTTCTTTTAAGATGTAGTGTTTAATCAGTTCTTGTAATTAGTATTTTAGAATCTGATTTATTAAAATAGCATTGTAAGGTACAGTGTCCCTTTCAAGTAAGAGTTTTGTGTATCAATCTGTTGTAACCATTTGATATAAAAAGTTCATTTTATATCTTGGAGCATGTATTTCTGTCCTAAAGTGTCAATAATTTTTATTTGGAAACACATAAAATGGAGAAGATATTGTAAATAGTCAGATCTTGGAGACACCTTCCTGTAAATTAAACATTTTTTTAATAAGAGTTGGGTAACTGTGTGAATATATATAAAAAGGTAACTAAAATAACTAAAATAATAATATCAAATACTAAAATTACTTTTCCAATTACTTTTTCATTGGATTTTAGTATATGATAGTTATGTTAGGGTATGGTTTTTCTATTTAAATTATCTGGTTTCACTATAAAAGCAACGTTATTTCCTGCTTTTCTTCTAATTCTGTGCTTAACACTCAATATTGGATTTATTCCAAGAGCACTCAGGGGTGTCATTCAATGGCAGTCACTTTCTCCTTTATAGTGATCTGGGATTCCTGCAGAGTCTAAATCTGTGGGACAGGAGGTACAGAGAGAGTTAAGTAATTGCATATTTATTCTGGTTCTCAGTCAGGTTTTGTGGCCTGTGCTGAGTTCATCAGAGCTATGTCTAGATGGCTCATAGGGCTTGGACTGGCTAGTTTCACATTAGCTCCAGTAAGTATGTGGAAAATGTAGTTGCAATAGTGGCTGCAGTGTACCTAAACCTCAATATAGGCCTTTTAAAGAGATATGAAAAACTAATTTTGAGTTTAATGCAGCTTTCCTCCAGCTTTGAGAAAGTCTCCTTTGAATCTAACTTTCTGCCTTAGTAGAAGTGTAGCAGAAGTGCCTGCAGAGCAGATGCAGCTGGTCTGATGTTTGATATTTTATATCTTATTCTAACTGAGGTTGATTTTTTAAAATTGATACAAATTCACAGAATCATAGAAGTGTTTGTGACAGAAGAGACCTTAAAGATCATTCCGTTCCAAACCCCCTGCCATGGGCAGGGAAACCTTCCACTGGACCAGGATACTCAAAGCCCCATCCAATCTAGCCTTGAACACTTTCAGGGACGGGGAAATGTTTACATTTTATTGCCATTAAAATATTTCAATAATTTTTTTACTGTTAATCAACCAGATTAATGACAGCTTTCTAGGATGGAATGAGTAATCAATATTTGATGTGATGACATGATCTTTCTGTGTTGGTTCTGATCCCAAGGAACAGGGGAAAAAGTAGCAGTGAGGGGAACATGTACATGGGAATGAATAATTCTGAAGTTTAAAAGGAATCATGTGTGTCTAGCAGGGAAAGGTGAAAACCTGTTAGCTCTTTAGTAGAAAAGATGTTGTTCAGGACAGGGACACAGCAAAAGAGAGGTTCAGGAACCACAAAGGACAGAATGGAACTTGTTAATTGTGTCACAATGGAAGGAAGAAAAGACACAAGGCTGGAAGAGGTCTAGTGAATAAGTGTAATACTTGTCTTCTGTCATTTGTGAATTAATTCAGGAAGCCATCTTCTAAAGTTCTGTGAAGACCATGAGTAAAATCTATGCTGAACTTTGTGTCCTGTGACATTTTTAGTGATGTTGATGGTTAGACTACATTTATTCTTTTCCATTTTATTGGAAATATATATAAAAATATATAAACTAATTAAAGTGTAAGAGTTCTAGAGCAGCAGGCAATGATGCCTCAAATTATTAATATTCTTCTGTGGTTTTATTACATATCATTAATATTAATAACACCTATAACAATATAATACAGTTACAGTAAATACAAGGCAGCTATGGATTAGTGAACTGTAATGCCATCGAGAAGCTTCTTATGAGGTCATAAAGCATGAAAGCAAAGCTTTCCTACTTTGTGTAGTTGCTAGGACTTCAATGTGGAAATATGGTCAAATAGTTCAACATTTGTATTTTATTCGTTTTTGAACATATGTCTTGAATTCCTACCTGCCTCTATTACAGATATTGTGTATTTATCTCTGCCTTACTGCTTTAGCAACTTCTTTTTTTCCCCCTTCTTATTTCCATGTGTTTCTGTCTCTGAAAACCTTCATTTTAGGTCCTCAATATGGTAGCAGGAAAAATGGAAGGAAGTGCAGTGCTGTCACATTGTGATACGTGAAATGAATGCATATGTGCGGGTCACATTACAGTGCTAGCTGTGATTAGGATATGTTTAATTAAATTTTACAGCTTCTAATTGATGGCTGATTTGTCAATGAGATGCAATATTGTTACATTAAGTGGACAGTTTGATGAATGTGATCTCATTCCAAATTTTATCTGTAAATGAGCATTTAAACAAAAAGAAATTAAACTGTTGAAATGTAGTGTTAGACGGTTTGTTTTTTTTTTTTTTTTTTAAATTTACCTCATTTTATCCTGATTTCCAGTTTAAAAATCTTTTGTGAAAACTGTGTTTACTTACTTGAGCCTGTGTAGCAACTGTGAAATTTATTCACGGCTTCGATATTTCTCATATTACTATTGTATTTCCTATCTTTTATAGTGATGATGTGCTGCTTCTCATACAATTTAATTCTACAACATATTTAAGTTCAGTTGCTTTAGACTTAAAAAGTTACTTAAATTAGCGAAGCTGTACATTTCTTTTGTGATGCCATTGAGGATTGTTCAGATTCTTGTATCTGTAACTTTCATGTTCGGAGAAACCCATTCATTAAGCAAATAAGGTGGATATGAATTTCATATCTCGTACAAAAGAGTAAGAGAGAAAGTTAAGTGACATAACTAGCTTATACATTACAATAGTCTAATGTGAATGAATGAGTTCCTCAGCAGTCTTCTTACCAATAAGTGCAGCAAATGGAGACATAGCTTCTGCTACTTGTTTACCAGAGGCACTGACTTAAGGGGAAAAAAAAAATCCATGCTTGTGAATGTGTTGAATGCACTATATTGGGTCAAGAGACCAACTGTATGTGCAACAAGATTAACCAAATGAATGAATGAGTGCTGCCTTATAAGCCTGATGCTTAGGATACTTCTAACAGTAATGCTATATAAGATATTTCAGGGTGGCAGCTCCTCCATGGCAGTTGTCTTCTATGACCTAATCTCGATTTCATACTAAACAATACAATGAATGAAACAAAATGAAGATATTTTATTATATAAGTTGTCCTGTAACAAGACCATGTCATTCTTTACAAGCAACTTTTCTTCTGATTAATAAATAAGAGGTGAGATAAGTGTACTGGAGTATTCAAAGTATGACTGAATTACTGAAAGGGGAGTTACTGCACCTAAACTGATGACAACATGGTCATAGCAATTGGAAGTATTGTGCTATATTAATCCTTGATAAAACTCTGTCTGAAGTATTGCAGTTACATTAACTTGGTCTGTCATGTTCTGTTGCTGAACCAATGCCGTGCTGTAGTTTGAATTCAAAGAAGCAAGCCCTTCTTTATGCTAATACCTATCTGAGATTTTCTAACAGAATTAATCAAAAGTTGCTAATAAGAAGTAATTATGTTGTACTGAAATATGGCATTTCTTTTTTCTTTAAGAATGCTAGTTAAACTATTCTAATTGATAAATCTTATTTTTAATATTTGGTGTAGTACTGGGCATATTTTTATCTGCTCTCCTTTTTTTTGTGTTATGGCAGTTTGAGAATTCTTACTGCTAGACCTGAACACTGTATTCCTGTATTCTTCCTGGCTTGGCCTTCCCTGCAGAAAGTACCCTGCTGTGGAATTGTCTATTTCCTAGGATAATATAGCCTAGATTTGCTATTTTTATCATACTTTTGTAAGGAAACAGAACTTCTGTAAGTTGATGCAATCATACTATCTGTCAGTTCCCCACAATAAATCTTGAACCTGTTGACCAACTTCAAATAAATTTGATTGAGAAGTAGAGGCCTCACAGCTGCTTATATCCATGAAAACAGATGGACTATATAAAAGAAACATGCAAAATAGTGCATCTGCTGAGGAAAATGCATTAAGAATGTCCATGATGTTATTCAGAATTTCTATTGCTTACAGAACTACCTAATTTTGTTCTTATTTTGCTTCCACCCATAATAATTTATTTGTTTATTCATTCCATGTCCAATTGCCATTGTCTAATCCAACTAGAACTACTAGCCACGTGTTATTCAAGTGTTTTCTTTGAAAATGCTTCATTTAATCAATCCTGTGCAATTTGGTAGGAATATCTGCTGCTTCTGACAAAGGTTTTATATTTTTTATTCTGACATTAAATCATGAAAAGGTGAGGGTTTTTTTTTTTCATTTAGGAGAAAGAAAAATTAGTAGGAAGATAATTGTGGATTATTTCTTTTCTGAATTTTGACTTACATTGGGCACAGGACTAAAATATTTATGAAAGTAGGTTACTCCATGAAACTTCACTGGAGAACATACATGCAAAAGAGATATGCATGATTTTTAAGAAAGCTTTGTTTTTATTTACATCTAACTACCATAATGGTACGTGTGTATGACAATCTTAAAAAGGAAAAATTTGTATTGAATGGTAATTTGTTCATATTTTTTTCCTTTTATGGAGCTTGGTGAAAATTTATTTTTGGCAGAAATCCATTTTTAAAATGACGTTCTACTTCCCTAAAAAGTTTCTCCATTTCCAAAACTGTGCATACTTTGGCCAAATCCCTTACAATTTCATTAACAAAGGGAACACAGGACAGAGACGATAGTCTCTTCACTAAGTAATACTAAATACAAATCTTTAAAAAACACAGTTCATTTTCAAAACTAGTCTATCCAATGCATTGATGAAACGTAGGTCCTGGGGAAACAAATAATATGGCACATAATAACAAAGAATGGAGGAAAGGTCATGCAGAGGAGGTTGAAATAATTCCATATGAAGAGCTTTACTTCAGGCATGTTCTGTTTTTTAAAAGCTTTGCTTTTGCAATATCAGCATTCTTCTAATGTAGAAGATTAATCAAAATTTTCCTTTTTAAAAAGTAATCATAGTAGCAATTCCTTCACACAGATTTACTGACCTCATATTTATCACAATGTTGTGACATTTAGGTCTACTCCTCAGACTTCACTGCTCCATCTAGCTAGTTGCAGCATTATGCTGTTGTTCAATGTGGCACATGAGGAACTAGAAGAAAATGAGATAAACATTGCAGGTAGGCCTAATAATTACTTGTTATGAATTATTTAATATATTTAAAATATAATATATATATGCATTACATTTCATTCAAAAAGACCCCTAAGCACTTTAAGCTATGTTTAAAAGAAAATTGCTTTTTTCCACTTGCTTAAATGCACCCTCTGCTGGGGTAAAACACAACAGCTGTGAAGTGCAATGTGATCTGTAAGCACAAGTGTTCAGGAATTCTGTTTTATGGCTCATCTGAAATACTGCAAGCAGCCAAAATTCAAGTGTGCTTCTCTGAAAGCAAAACTGGGAATTGATTTAGTGTTGATTCACAGTGGAAAATATCACCTGTTTCATCTTGAACCAGTGCTGGTTTTCATGTCTTAAAACCTAATTCTACTTGTATATTCAGAGGCTGAAGAGATACAATTTCTGGTAGTTTCACTTGTCTTTTTGAATTTCCATATTTTACAGCCTGATTTATTTCTGTTGAATGAGGTTGAAAATAGCATCATGGAACTGTTTGATGTTGCGTTTGTGTTGTTCCTGTGTTGAGCTAAAAACACTTGTTTTCTTTTCAGAGAAACTGCCTTTGTTGTGGTTGTTCCTGCTTTTGAAAAAAACAACCAACCAATGACAACTTCAACTTACCTTGAGCTTCTTCTTGCTTCTGAGAGTTGTATTAATTTCCTAAGAATCTTGCCTCAGGTGGCAATGACTAACTAAGTATGGGGACCATACTCAGAGGCCTCTTTAGAAACAGAATGTACTTTAGTGTGTTCTTTCCGATTAAGTATTATTAGAACCCCCATGGAAACCCTGCAGGTAGCATAAAGGAGTAGAAAGTGTTTTCCCTCTTCCTGTTGAGGAGTCCAAATAGAAGAAAGCTGGCAGTAGCTATCCATTCAACAGAGAGGCGGGTTTTGCAGAACTCAGATGAGTTCAGTGGGAAAAAATGTCAGGGTAAGAGTGGAAGGAATGTTCCACTCCAAAATGAGTGACTTAGCAATTAAGCCCTTTTGTTTGGTTTTTGTTTCAGACCTTTTTCTTTATTTCAGTCTTCTTTCTTCTATTGGGTTTCTAGTAGTAAATACCATTCCAGAAACCAGTGCATCCCACTAAAGACCATGTGTCACTTAATCATAATACTTTATCTGAAAGACCAGTGAAATAAAGAGACTTTACAAGCAAATAGAATTTTTACTATATATTCTCTAACCATAAGGGGATTACTTGACCTCCTGTGTCTTTTGCACACATCAAACTCTATATTTAAGCTGTCTTGAAGCTTGAGTTCATCCTCTAGGGATTTTCCTTTTGTCTGTCAGTCTACAGATAGAAAAATATGTCCAGTTATATTTAGCCATATGTTGACCATCTCTGCCTTTTGATTGTGAATATTATCAAATACAAAAATATTTTCAGTTACACTGACTCTGATAATGACAGTTTTTGGTATTTTTCTGATTAACAGTTTGTGCAACTTTCTAGTTGGCTTGTTAATAAGAATTTGTTTAGATATTCTTTGACCTCAGTAGAATCATTACTAAATTAACACTTCTTTTCCTCTCCAAAAAACTTTAGAGCTCCTTATGAAAGACTGTTTCATGGAGACTGATGTTACGAGCCTCACTGTTCAGTGAGACATTTCCATGTCTCATACACCCTGATATACATTGCTTTGTAACCAGTAACTGGAGATCTGCATGGGCATATGAATGCTGCTCCCACCCAGGGCCTTGTTTCAGCTGTCCCTACACAGAAGAACATTTAGTTCCTTCCATTTCACTTTAATGACAGCTGCTGAGTAAACGCCTAGTTTGTTTTCATGTCAGTGAATGATGGCAGCCATTATCACCTTACAACGTAGCTCTCTTTATAAGACCACCTGTGGCTCTCAGGTGATGGAATATGGTGCTGCAGCTATCAGTGAACCTATTTTTAAACCACCACATATGTCTAATTTTTCTTTTCTGACAGTATATCTTATTTCATCTGGCATTTTATTTGGGTTGGGAAGTTAATGTGAGTAACAGTATTTCTATTTGAGAAAGCCTTGCACAGCAGCTAAAGTTGTTTGTTGTTCGAGTGTGCCTTGACAAGTACGGGAAAGTCTTTTTTTTTCTGATCTCTTCATGAATTAAGGAGATGATATAACCATGCGTACAGAACCTGGTCAAAATTGTGCTTTCTAAAATTTTCAAAACCTTAGAAAATGTCTACTCATTTTCTTGTGAAGTTGTCCATTATATATTTTGACCCAACTAATTTTGATCCATCCGGATCCAATGATTCTGTATTGGAGCAATTTAATTAGTAGTTTTGGAATCTACTTTCGGATTTTGTGGCTGATTCAAATAGATGGGTGCTAAATGGTTAGACAAGTACTAGCCTCTGGGTTAGCCATCTACAAGTCTGCCATCTGATTCCTGCCCAGCACATTTACCATAAGGTCTCATCTCTAATAAGTTAAAAAAACTACTTATTTATTTTCTACATTTTTGTAATTTTCTATCTTCTCAATTAGGAAAGTGAGATATTAGAACTTCCCCATCAAATATTTGGTGCTCATTCTGCTGTTCTGACTTCTGTATAGAACACTGAATTTCTGCAGAAATAAAAATACAGATAAGAAATGTAATTTTGTCTTTTCACCCAGAGGGTAGTGCAGCCTCTCCCTCAGTTCTACAATTGTAGAAATACTTCTGCAGATGTTGCGTAGAATACTCCCCTCCACTGACGTTCAAAGTATTCATCTGCAGCCTAATATAATATATCTGTCTTAAGTGAGCACCTGTTTTCGGCATCACAGGAAAAAGCAGAACACAAAAAACAAGCAAATTCCTCTTTGGATAGGTGTTGAAGAGATTACTGGGAAGGGACATGAAAATGACCACAGCTTTGCCTCCCCTTTCCAAGTTTCTCAAATGTTTTAGCTGATCAGCCAGCAATGTCCCCCAGATTATGATTTCCTGTACTAAGTGCTTAATCTGGTTAGTGTTATGATTTTATCTGATTTATATTCTTGTTTCTGTACAGCACTCTATCCTGACAGTGTTTTGTAAGATCATATTATTAATACTCATCATCTAGCTCAAAACAAACATAATACAACTATGTAGTAAATGTTGATGTGGGGTTTATGTGTTTCGTGATGATAGGAAATTGTTACTAATTGTTGGGGAGACCAAGTCTAAGTCCTAACCATAGAAAAAGAGAAGTTTTTGTCACACTTGAGGATGATAATCAACAAGAACCAAACAGATTTAGAATCACCCCCTATAATAGGTATTAAATACCTTGGTACAGATTTCATTGAGTTCCAGGTATCACTTGTTCTGGTAACATTCCAGTCAAATTAGTTTTCTATCCAGCTTTTCAAGGTGGAAATGACAGGCTGGTTATTGCTGGCACTAGGGAAAACATCAAGCAATTGAAGAGTAAGTAACAATAGCAGTAATAAAAGCTCTCTCACTTTTTAGTCTGTTCCTCAAAAACCTGCTAGTTGGGTTGCAAACATAAAAATGAGCTTCTCTGTACTAAGTGTACAATTCAGTGCTTACATGGTTGACAGTGGCCTGACTTCCAAACTGCTAAATGCAATTTGGTTTAGTTCGAACAATTTAGAAAATGTTACCTATACATAGTACATGTTAGATTTAAGTAAGAGCAGAACATTATTTGTCCCTATTATTTTCTTACTGCAGGATTTTTTTTATATTTCATGTTTCCAGTGTTGTATCCTGCTCTCTGAAGGTTCTCAAGGGCGGAGGGGTTTGCTTTGTTACCTTTCAACAAAAGCAGATATGTTCACCAGCTGTAATGCTGACCCATAAATGGAGTTTTGAATATATGAAACATACTTTTATAAAAACCCCTGCTTGTTTCAGACTCAAAACACTCTTGAATATGACTCATAGGTGGCTTGCATGGATGTAACATGAATTTTTGAGTCCTACATAAAGAAATCTAAATGTTTTTACATGCCTGTACATGCCCATATGCTTAAAAACAAGCACATAATAGTAACAGTTTTCCTATGGAATTGTAGGCAGTTAAATTTTGTAAGGATTTTTAATCTTGGAGAATTCAGTCATTGTTCGTAGTCTTTAAATTCTCAAACTTGATAAGCAATATCTAGCATCTGTGCTCATTTTAAAAGTTACAGTTCCTGCATTATTTTATCAACTTTCATCCATGCATCAATGAATCCACTGTAAGGGTTTAATTTTGTATAAAGACATATTTTAAAACCCCCACTACTGTAAAGTAGTTTGAGATTTGGCAGCTGTGAGTTGTGCATTAAAGTGGGATTTCAGATTTAATAGATTACTTGTATTTCTAGATTCCAAGCAGTTGTTAAATGGTTGTCTTGAGCTCTGGAAAATGGAAGAGTTAAGTGGAAATATGTGTGTTCAGTACCAGTCTGGATTTTCTAGTTTATTCTGACCACTGGGAAGAAAAATGCCTTCATTTCAATATCAAATGAATAGAAAATAAAAAATAACTGTGTCTGATTTCATGAAAATATCTTGTAAAGTAAATATAATACAAGTTGGATTTGACTTCAATATTGTATGCCTGTGACGATTTCACGTATTAAGGGTTTTTTCCAAGTAGTCTGCCCAGTACTAATTAAAACGACTAAATTTAACTTCTGTGCTCCTTTGTAAAAATTAATCTGTTTGGATTAATATCTTGACTGTAAACTGGAAGGAATTTCACAAGACTGTGTTAGATAATTTGTGATCTTTTAATAAATGAGCTAAGTAATATTTTTACTGATCATATTCTTATTTATCTTTGCAGATTTAGAAGGTGTTTTCAATAGTTGGTGCATAAAAATACCTCAAATGATCTAGTTACAGCATGAAACATAATAAATTATGCTGCCATTGCATGCTTTTCTAGGAACTCTTATTTGTATAGCAGCAACAGACTCAGTCCTTGGAAATAAAAAAAGTGAAGTAGCCTGAAAAGTATCACATGATGGCACTGTTTCCATTTCCACCTCCGATATTATGAAATAAAGCTATAATAAACTGGTATTAAAATGGTATGTAATTCCGATGTACTTTGTATAATTTATGTAAAAGAAAAATCTAACCACTGCAGTTATTAATATAGGTATTAAAATGGATGTATAGTTTTCTTAGAAAAGTGTTTTGTAAAACTTTGCATATTTATAATATTCCTTATTTTGACAGTAGAGCAAGAATACTCCACAATATATAATGTTTATGAATGCTGAACTGTACAGATTCATTTAGTATTGTGTAAGGAAAAAAACCCTGTTAATTGTTGTGTAAATGAGATGGTTTATTTTTTGTTTTGATTTTATTGTGGAAAGAAAGCTAATGGCTGTCCTTTTTTGTATTTATTATAAAGCCTTTTTGTGGTAAATTAGATCATTAATACAGCCACATTTTTTTAAAAATGCAAATTAGCTTTCCATGAGCAGAAAAGAGCTTAAAGTGTAGTAAGGTCAGAGGCAGGATCAGACATATTTGTAAAATGAATTATATTCAAGTAGGAATATGAGGGAAAATATGAATGTAAAAAAGTCAGTGATTTATAGTATATAGATGTTGGATGTCGTATTATTTAATTTTAAAATATTCTGACTGAATATCCATAAATGTTCATGTTCTTTTTAGTAATATAAATTAATAATAACTTCTAAATTAATATTTTCTATCTGTAGAATCATCAATATTAATTTTTAGCAAGAGAAAACACATTGATGATTAAAAAAAAAAGGTGATTGGTGTGCTTTTACTATGCTGCAGATTACTTCAGAGTAAGGTAAAAATATCCAGTTCCACCATTCTCTCATACAAAATTTGACAATTTTGTACATTTTGCTATTGTGGGGATTACTGCAAAAGCAAACCTAAACAAGAACCTTGCAAGAGGAAGTAAGAAAAATACCCACTGGTGATGCAGAGGTAATAGCTGGGACTTGGATATATGCCAGATCGGGTGCTTGCACTCCAGGAATGTCCTCTGCCAGTATAAACTTCTGTTCTGAGCAGTGAGGCTTTTCTGTGTCTTTTTTTTGGTGTGAAAGCAGGGGCAACAGAAAATGTGTACTTAAAAAATCTGTCATGTAAAATTTCACCCCATTCAGTGAATTATCAAATGCAGCTAAATAAAAGACAGCATAATAAATTCTTCTGAACTTAATCAGTAAACTGATTAAAATAATAACAAAAAATTGTTTCAGAAGATCTTAAAGAAATATATTATGTGCAGTATGTCATAACATTTAATCACCCAAGAAAATTGCTCCTGTGTCTAAAATCAGTAGTAGAAGCTCACTGTATCAATCAATTAAATTTTTTTAAATAACATCTTTAATTTGGTTGCTTTTGTCAGTAAACAGTACTTGCATAATTTTAATTTGACGTATTGAATATTTTCTAGATTTTCCAGTTAGAAGTAGTGTTTTACACAAGTGTTTCAGTGTTACAGTACCTCTCTTGTGGTATCTGATAATTCAGTGCATTGTATCATTTTGGAGTAAGAGATTAAAATTACTACTATTTTTTTGAATCCTTTTTGCAAAGTTTTTAAGAGATCTAGTGATGTATCTGGACTCCCATAGTAAATTACAATAGATAGGGAGAAGTATTCGTTACTCACAGCTTTCTATTCATTTTTATGTCCTATTTGTTCATATATGAGGTAAAGAATTTCAGAATACAGTAAGTGAACACTGCTCTGCTCAGTGTATTTTACCATTCAAATTACTTGCAATTTCATAATGCCAGTGTTACTTCTCAGGACAAATTTCATACAATAGTAATTCTGTGATTATTCACCCAGTTTAATTAATTCAATTAAGTAAGTCTGCTGTCAGGTGTCCCTTTAATAATTGAATCAACATGCAGATACATAATAAGCATAAAAGCATTTCTGTGGCTGCAGTAAATTTAGATCCAAAAGAATCTGCTATTCCACTACATTTGATATAGATTATTCTATAATATTTCAGTAATGGGTTGCACAAAGGCTGCCTTTTAATTCTTTGCTTTCTCAAATGTCTTTATATATAATGGTTTAAAACAGAAGGTGTTCAAAAGAGGGTGACCTTTTTCCATTACCATAGTTCCTGTCATTAATGCATTATAATTTTCTTTAGAAGTCTGGAAAAAATGTGTATATGTGCACTCTGCAGCAGGTATGAATCAAAGTGTGTTAGTGAAAGTTAAGAATTGTCTGTTATTACTAAAAAAAGAGGGAGAAAAATAAAAGAAAAATGCGAGGAAGTAATTTTATTGTTATTTTTACTGTGAAAGTTTAAACAAACCTCACTCTTTATACAAAGCAGTTACAGACTTGAGAGTTTTGGCATTTCTAATCTGAATGAACAGCAGTTGACCTACTCAGATACTAAAAATAATATGCCCCTTAACTAAATTTAAAGCCAATACGATGTTGTATTAGGCTGGATTGTGTATAAAGGCCAATAATATATCTCTGTCCTCTGCAATATATTACCATAGATGTTATTTTAATAACATATATATTAAAAAACATGGTAAATGATTCACTTGGCTTACTCTCAATGGTGCTTGATGTCATAATTATTGTAAATATTAATTGCTGTGCTAAAAATGTAAGCAGGATGACTTTGTATGAGATGAAAAATGAAAATAGTCTGTGTACGGGTAAATAGATAATCATACAAAAGTAATTGGGGTTTTAAAACCCCAATCTATTCTGCCAGCATGAGCTCGTTTGCATGTTAATCACAAGAGTGATTTCCTACTTCACAAGGAAGTCCACACTCTTTCATAACCACTTTTAATTGCATTTAAAATGTTTCAGGGTTGGAATATTAGAAATGTAGGCGTATCAGTGTCAAAATAATAAAAAAAATGTTTCTGAAAATCTTTATAAGCTACAGATTATATTATTATGGGCTTTCTTGTTAGAAAACACAAAATATGTTTTAGAATATATTTTAAATGAGGCATGTCAAATGATAAAAACAGAATAATTTGTATTGTTTCTTTAGAAATTTGATAAATGGAAATCTAATTGTAGCTAGAAAGTATAGAATGAATTTTTATTAGTAACTTCCTTTATAGATTGACCAGTACTTTCAATAATTTCTTATTTATAATAAAGCATAAAGCAGTGTGATACTAGAAAGTTGTATGTTTAATTTTCAGCTATATAGAATTTTACCTGTATTTATATTCAGAGGAAACCAGTTAATGATTTTAATGGAAAATAATGTCTCTGCATTCATATATAGATTTTTACTAACTATTTTGAAATTGTATGCTAAGCACAAAAGAAACCAGAAAAGCAAATAGAGATCAGAATTCATATAATTTATGTATGCTGCATACTGTCACTTGAAATTTGTCCTAGAATAAATTGTGACAAAATGTATGTATTTCTTATTATTTATAGCTAACTCTACCTTTAGAATTAGAGATAGGAATAAGTATAGTAGAAATCTATTTATCAGTTCTTTTTTCCTTTAATATTCGAAGCTGTGAAGTAATAAACGGACAACATTTTAAGTGATTTTGTGATATTCATATAGGATTCAATAGAGCTTCCTCTGTAATCTGTAAAAGGCCAATGTCAAAGTAAAGACAAAATGACTTGTTCTCTGAAGACAGGAATGAAGAAATGTAGCTCTCTAATAAAATAGTGTTAAGTTCACAATGGTTACAATGTGATCAGTCTCAAAGATACAAAAACTAATTTTTAGTCAAGCTGTTAAAAATTATATATTTAAGAAGATGAAAAGTTTTAGGATTAAAGAAAAATCACTCACAATTTTAAAGAGGGTATATTTGCTTTCATCACCAGGTGTTCTTTCTAATATAAATTACCAAGATGATGTTTCCATAACATAGCTTGGGGTGCTCTGGAGATTAAAACTACCAAAACAGACCTATTAAATTTTTCATAGGGAGGGTCCACCAGGGATAATAAGCCAATATTCCTTGTCCCATATTCCAGATGTTTTATGTAATTCTGCATCTTGCTAAACCTAAATCGTAGCTTTTCCAGAAAAAATGTACTATGGAGACTGAGATGAAAGGCAAGAACTGTTGAAATGTTAATTTTACTATCTGCTGTTGAGGTCTGTTACCTTTTTTGTGTTTTTTTTCTTACTCCCAGTAGCTCAGTTCTGTTTTATGAATGTTGTGGTATTTCAGTTGTTTGAAGTTTTGAAACTTGGAGCATAACTTTGACTTGGCAAAACACAATGCCACATGGTGTGTGACACACTAATGTATAGTCTTTGATCCATACGATTTACAATCTTTCTGCTTTCAACTTGATTCTGGATGAGAAAAATAAAGTTTAACAGTAAAACAATCATAACAATAATCTTTGTAACTTAAATTCAGAATAATTATAAATCAACTAATACTACACAGTAATTTACAAGTAATAGTGTAATAAGCAATCAAATATTTTGTTGATTTTTTTTTTCACATGGACCATGGACATTTAAAACCAATATTGGGGTTATTACACAACAATAGAATACTTCTACATTGCTCTGAAACAGTCAGTGCTTTAAAATACTGTTAAGCTTCACAGAGCAGTTTACAAATGTGATGAAATAAATACACTAGGCCACTCTTCTGATTCCCACACCTCGGTCTTCTGTTGTACTCTGGTGATAGCTGACCAGCAGAAAAGCTCATGGACTGACTCAAACTATAGTTGGATCAGACAATCTGGTCTAAGTGAACTGATGTGTAATCGTTTTTTTTGATGCAACACAAGACAGAGGTGGTACATGGGACTGCACAAGGGGAATGAATGAATTCACTATACAGGGAAATTCTTTTGCCTCTCGTTTAGGGACTGTTCTAGGAACAGCTAGATACACCTGGCTGCTGGTTGCTCGATGGGTTTTTTTTCACTGATCAACTATTTTTGACATCGTTGTTCAGATGCATTCTTCTCCGAAAGATGTTTGTTGCTGCATGACTTCTTCTGTTAATTGAGTTTCCTAAAACTGTTACTTTTATACTTTACTACTCTAAAATTTCTGAAATTAAGACTTGTATGTAGATTTTTGCTACTAAAGGCTAATGCCCTGATATAAATATTTAATGCATTTTTATAAATTTCTTACGTTTGATGTTCCTGATTCTTAACAATTCAGTTCTTATAAGTTTTGTCTTTCTCTCTCTTTTTTTTTTTTTTTTTTTTTTTTTTTTAATTTTTTTTTAATTTGTTGGGAGAATTGCCCTTCAGTTTTTTTTCTGGAAGACTGGAAAATGAGTAAGAAGACCATAACGTGTGCTAGGGAAATACAGAAAGTTACAAAAGAGACACTATTTGCTAAACTTTTAGAATTCTTTCAATTAACCTAACTTGGTTTAACTTGCTTTCCTTTGGAAAACAAACTTAGGTTTTATTAAAAAAACCCCTAAACCATCAAAGCTCACAATATTTTCATCCCTCCAACTTCAAAGTTTCTATTCCAGTTCATTTGACTTCCAGCTCTTTCAGAAAAAATACAGAGAGAGGTGTGATTGTCCTCCTGAGTCTAAACTAGGAAACCGGGTAACCTCAGTCTCTGTTCCATATGTTTTTGGGAGAGAAATCTGGGGAAATTTCTTTCTGGCCTATTTCTACATCATAAAGAAGGAAATAAGTGAAAAGCGTAAACTCTTTTATGTAGGTGTTTTTCACCTGTGGAGAGTAAAAAGTGAGAAAACATACAGTAAGTTTCCATACAATGGCTACAATGACTCAAGCTATGCTATACATAATGTACATAAAGAACTGCATCAGTTCTAAAATATACACCAGGTCTTTCTAAACCTATCATTTTGGCCATGACTTTAAACCAAGTCTATTTAACAAGACTTTGTAAAAAAAATTTTTAAGAGGACTTCAGTAATCTAATTGTTTTGTTGGTTCAATAACCTTAGAGGAAAAAGATCTTCCTGTGAAAAACAGAGGCACTTAAAATTTTTTTTCTTGCCACTACTTGGCAGATTATTAAATCTCTGAAAATGAAATGCATTTGATTTTATTCTTGCTCTTATATGCAATATTAAGATTGCTGTTCTTTTAAACACTCAAGATTTTTTTCTCTGCATTTTATTTTCTTCTTTTGCAATAGTTTAAGTATTAGGACTGAAAAGTGGGGCAAAATGATCCTTTTATCTTTTAAACATGTACAGTCAGTGATTGTAACCATATTCCCTAATCTGTTTCCATAGTTTGTTTCTACTTTTTTTCCTAGAGGCAAATGGTGTGATTGTTCTGCCACAGTTCGTATTAGTTATTATGAATTTTACACAGTTTTCAGCTCAAGTCCTTTAATGTCTATTGTTAATAAAAGCAGTGGAGTTCCCCAATTTGAGTAGAAGTTTTATAAGTGTATGGCAAAGTAATGGAGATCATTTGAGTTGAATGTCTGACAGCTCATGATTTTCAGTTGGGACCATTGCCCTCCAGTTTCCACGTGAAAAAAAAAATTCCTCCAAAAATGCTATATCTGCATTTGATACTAATTCTTTTTCACACTTTGTTTTAAAATAGGTCTGTGCTATTCACTGTGGTGAAGACTTCAGAGTCTAAATTTGCAAACTGTACTTCGTTTTCTCAGGAAGCAGCTCACAGATACTCTTCTTGCTACAGTAGCAATTAGGACTCACTGTGGGATGAGGGGAGATTAGCCCGTTTAGGGTGTCATTCTGAAGAATAAGAGGCAAATAAATTGCCTTATGTGAAGGAAAATCAGGATTTGCAGCTGATACTGCCGGTCCATGTGATGGGTGTTAACAGCAGTAAGAAACTTGCCTAGATGAAGCCACTGAATTTAGGAAGCAAAATATTGTATTTCTTGTAAAAAGTCCAAACCCTTGGACTTCTGGTAAAGATTTATATGGGAGGAGTAGTATAACGTTAGAAATAAGTGTACAAAAATGTTTTTGGCATTTTTTACGCATAACTTGTGACCATGGCTATGGTCTGTATTCCACCATTATGGCCACAAATCCAAACTTCTTAACAAGGAAATAGTGAATTGAAGTGTACTTCTTGTAAGGATCACATATATTGTGGAATTGTTAGTGTGTAAAATCAGAAAGTATAGAGAGACCTTACTATGCAATATGTGGAGAAAGTGAGAGAAGGTAGTGCATACAGACAAATGGAGAATGATGAGGCTGCATTTACATTGCTAAAGGCCATCTCAGTCAGCAGTATTTGCTCCAGACAGGGCATGTGAAGAGACTTGTGCCCATTTAGAAAAAGTACAGCCCATGGTTGAGTAGGCTCACACTGCATGTCCTGCATAGAGCTTGTGGCCTAAGTCTCTTGGAGCCAGGGCCTGTTCTCCGCCACTGAAAGTGGCACAGTATCTTCTGTCCTCTTTTTCCCTTCACTGTCCAAACAGAGATGCCTCCACTATACTGTGTGCTGGGAGCAGTCCCTGCTTTGTGCAGACTTGGCCTGTGCCTGAGCATTGCCTGGGGTGGTGCTAGTTGACATTGGCTAGGGTTAAATGGTAATGGGCAGTTGCAGTATGATGCTTGAGCCAATGCTTTTTTAAAATAAAAGTCTGGCTTTTGAATCAGATAATGCTATCACTGTAGCTTAAGGCAGGGTTTGTATTTTTTTTTGAATTGTTGGTTTTGATTGCCTGAAACAATCTAACCATTGTCTTGCAGCACGTGGGATTCCTGAAGAAAAATGCTGGTTTAGGGCATGAAGGATGACATGGTTCAGCTCCATTGTGTTGACCTGGAGCAGGCCCAGAAATCGCTTCTGCCTTTAATTGTGTTTTAATTTATTTCTCTTTGAAACCAACTGGTTACTTTCTTGCCTTCTTCCAGAAGAAAGCCTGGAAATCAATTAATATACATGAACTGTGGTGGCCAAAAAAAGAACGGGGGGGGGCACCAGTTGTTTTGTCATGTGAATGCCCTACGGTTTTCATTATGTTAGTTCAATTTATTTTTTTACTGTTTTGTTCTTTTTGCTGAAATTTAAGGGAAGGCCAGGTAGAAGAAACTAAGAGGTATGAGCTTAAGTTTTATGGGGCAAAAGTGTGAGGGATATAAGAATTACTCCAAATGTTTATCCAAGATAGGACAGAGTTGCTCCTGTAAAACCGACTGAAATTTCTCCCAGGAATGTTGCAGCTGCTACTACTTCTGCAGCTTTTTGTAACCATCTAACCCGTGCCTGTGTTCCCCCTGCATCTTCATTTTTTCATTTCTACTAAAAATCTTCTAAGGGGTCTCTTCTTTTTAATTCTGACTTGGGAGAAGGTGAGACTTGGAGGTTGGATTGCCTTTATTTGAATTCCTTTGCCTCATTCTTCAAGAGCCCCTCTTTACGCGGTACCACCTCTCCAAACAGCCCCTGTTTCCTTGCAGCTCAGAACACTCTCCACAGTGGATGGGAAGCAGAAACACCAAGGGAAGCTACAAATATTGTGGTATTTACTAAGACCAGCTCTTGTCAAGCTGTTTCAGTGACTTTAACTAACGTGACTTACTTTTAGGAATTATATTTGTCATAATTTGTAATTTTATATGACCTATCAATGATGCGAGAGTTGTACATATTCACTGAAACTATGAAAACAGTCTGGCTTTCAGGCCTGTCTGCCATATTATGCAGTTCATGGGTCTTGCAAAGTTCAAAGGATGAAACCAGAACAGGTATCTCATCCCTGTAGGTCCAGAGTTTTTGAACAATCCTCCTTATATTTTGAGTTAGATTTTCACAGATGCACACAACATATGCAACTGATCATTGCCT
This sequence comes from Pyrocephalus nanus, assembly GCA_038380795.1. Classification (NCBI taxonomy): domain Eukaryota; kingdom Metazoa; phylum Chordata; class Aves; order Passeriformes; family Tyrannidae; genus Pyrocephalus; species Pyrocephalus nanus. The sequence goes on from CM076262.1 coordinate 1,792,348, forward strand.
TGCTATGAATTTCAGTGTTTGTTGTAGTTGAGAACAAGTCAAGGTCTGCTCAGCATCCATGGTTTTATATGTGAAGAACTGTCATATGCAGAGCTAATAAAATGTTTGGAAAAATGAAATTGTCTTATTGACCTGGGGGGTATTTTCATATTTTTGCAAGATTTTTGCATGGTTCTCCTGTTCCAGGAAAGATAGATGCAGTTATCAGTGCATCTTATACGGTTGTTACTATTAGAAGAATTTAAGTAGATATAATTACTGGCTATTGCTTATTACACAAAGTTAAAATAGTGACTAATTGCTATTTAGGCCAGTTGCTTTTCTGGTATTTACTTTACACTGAACATTTCTGGTCAGATCCAGAGCTTGTATATTCCCTGATATTTTGTGTGAAAGTCCAATCTTACACTGTCCTCCTTTTTACTGTGTCTTTCTTCTGGTCATTGTTCTACTGTTTGCTTGGCTTGCTGTGGTTATTCATTGAGATAGGAATCCAAGTAGTAGCTTTGATTATCACAGGTTTTCTTGTGCTGTGTGCTGTAGAAAAACAAAGAATTTCACCACTTCCTCCAAGATTTACAGTCCTTTGGGGGTTCAACTACTCTAGGGCTTTACAGTACACTGGGACTCCAGCTAAGCATGAGTGATACCTTACCAAATGTGTATGAAGGCACAGGAGACCTCCTTTTCCAGAAGTTGGCAATTCTGTATCTTTTTGTGTTTCTGTGTTGTGATTCTTCCCTCTGCCATGTTGTAGCATTTTGTCCGCTTTTCATATCCGATTTTCTATCTGGGAACACACTTTGGGATGTTTGAACATCATTATGAGGGTTATTCCTTCACATTGAACCTGAGATTTTAATAATTTTTCTTCTAGTTGAAAAAGTTTGTATTTTGATGCTGAACGAATGTTTTTAATCTTCCTTAAGGTCTTTCTGTAAAATGAAAGTCTCTCTGTTTACATTGGCAGTTTTCAGCTTTTTTCCAGTTTATTACAAATGGCCTATATTGGTGCTAGTATTCACATTAATTTTCAGATTGTTTAGAATCTAATACTTTCAGATACTTCAAGACCATAAGATAATTACTGAGTGTAGATAGATGAGTAAACTTCTTTTCCATCTTCTGTTTTCTATCACGTATCATTAGTCCTTTTTTTCCTATGCATTCATATTCTGATTAATGTGTCATAATATGCATAAAATTTTGCACGAGTTTAAGATTCCAAAAAAGTAATATTTCAGAATACTAGGAGCATAGTCATAGATTTATATTTTATCTTATACTTAATTTTTCTACATTATTTTAAGTTTAATCATGCCTTTAAAAGTGTAACTTTGCTTATGAAAGAGAGCATGTGAAAGGCTCTCTGGGATTTTTTACTCTTGAAATATAAACTTGTGTGGTGCATAAGCCATGGCATTTTGTGGTGAGATTTTATTTTGCTACCCATCAGATATTTGGGTAAATGAAGTGAATACAATACCTTCAGCTTCAATGAAGTATTCCTGGAAGATTTTTAATTTTCCTATCTGGTCTTATGATCTTCAGTAGCCACTCATTTTCATTTTCAAATAATTCTATTTCCTTACTCAGAAAAGATGACTGCTACAAAATTTTACTATGCCTACTTCTTCTTTTATTATGTATGCTTAAATTTTCAGATTACATTTTGTGCAATATAAATACGATACTTATAGCCGGTGATGTAACAGACTGCACCTCCTCTTGTGGTTTACGAAACAGAAGGGTTCAATTCAGGCAGTGACTGAACTGTCTGACTGGGTGTCAAATTCCTAGTGACCAGATACCTACAAGGGTTTTAACATCAGTATGAACAGTAGCTGGGTCATCGTGCGTTCCCATAGCCACCATCAAATAGCTGCGTCTTTGTCTTAAAAGATAATGGTGACTGTACCCTGGAGCTGCTTTCGGAATGGGATTGCAGGAGACTGCAATAGGCAATTCTGTTTTGTATGGGAAGGTAGTTATTTTATTCAAGCTAAAGCCATTGCTTGCAGATTTTTTTCATCTGGCTGGCAGGTTAGTTAAGATAGTCCCATGGTGATTAAGGTGACTAGTGAGGTTTTAAAGTGCTTCTCTATCCATAGATATTTTATAAATAATTTTGGTGCTAAAGAAGGCTGTGCTTTTTCTCATCTGAGTGTCTGCAGTCACTGGATGTTCATGTGATAGTGAAGAACTTTATCACATGATTTTAACCCTCTTTTTGAGAATCTGAATAGAGGAATACTCCATGAATTCAATATATAAGAAATGTTTTTAGGTAGCTGGATTGTCTTTTAAACTCTTCCAATTTATAGTCAACATTAGAACTGGTCACCATGTTCTGCAATGGTTATGTTACTTTGGGATTTAAAAAAATATAACCTTCCTTTTCACATTCTTTATGCTGTCAAGGGTTTTTGCCCATTTGACTAGTGTGCCATGGGATTTAGCTTTGCATCATAACACCATGTCCGAATTTTTTTTGAGACATCACGTTTCATCCTTTGACTATGGACTTTTTTCTTTTTAGCTAGGAGTACAGCTTTACACATATGGTAGGAAGAAAAGCATTCAGAGATTTTCAGAGATTCAGATAGTTTCCTTCGGTAGCTGGTTCTCCTCATTATCATTTGCTGCGTTGTCAGCAAACGTCATCAGTAATGAATGTGCATTTTTTTTTGAAGGTCATTGATAAAAGAGTGAAACATTAAGGGACTAGTAACTTATCATGGCAGATCACTCTTACAAATGCCCTTAATATAACTCCCTGTTTGCAATTACATTCTGAGACTTACTGATTTGCCTGTTTCTAATCCATTCTAATCCATAACATATTTTTGATGTTAATTTTGTATCATTCCTGCTTTGAAGTCCTGGAATGGTGCTCTGCAAGCTAACACACAGAAAGTATTTTTCACTGAAGTCAAGTGGAATAGTTTGCTTAAAACCAGGTGTAAGTAAAAGGTGGCTGTAGATTATAGGCCTTAATATTTTGTTTGTCACACAGTGGTGAATTTTTATTAATATAAGCAAATTTACTCTAAAAATTCCTAGCTTCTATATTTAAGAAGCATGATGCTGTATTGATATAAAAATACAAAATCATGTAAATATATTTATATAAATTTAAAGAATATATAATATGTAATATTTAGAGAAAATTGTTTCTGATTTTATTTTGAATAATTTTCTGAATTGAGGAACAATTTTTCAAGCTTGAAGTTAATTATAGAAGGGTTTAATTTTACAAGACCTGTTACTGAAGGCTTGAAATAAACTTGGCATATTTATTGTGCAACTTCAAAAATAAACACCTATAAAAGCATTGTTCTCACAGTGTGTAATACAATTTCTTATGAGGTACTTACAGTAAAAGGTATTGGACAACATCACATACACTGCTGTCTGACACTGAAGTTCACAGTAAAGTTCAGCTCCTGTTTTTTTTATTATTACTATTAGTGGTAATTAGTAATATTTACTTATTAATAATAAGTTGGACTTCATAACCCTTATTGTTGCTTTTTTTTTTGGAGGAGTGGGAGGGTTGGATTTGATTATGAGTTTTTTTTAAACTGATGATTTGTTATTGTGGAAACTTGTGGCAAAATACGTGACTGGAAAATGTGCAAAATTTTGTGAACTCTATTCTTAGCTCATATTTAATTCTCTGTATTCAGCTATGGTTCTATGGATTATTTCAGCTCCATGTAGTGTTTCAAGTGTAAGCTAGAGTTTATTGCCAGGTGGCAGAAATGCAGCATATAAACATTTTATGGACAACAGATGCAGATAAATGGAGGAATTTATCTCATGCATGGTATACTTGTTTGGCTAAGAGATACAGCCCTTAGTAATTCCTCTATCCTGACTGATATTGGACAATTAAAAGCATATAAGTTACTACAACAGTAATTACTGGAAAGAGAGAATGACCATAACTTCCTGTGTGTAAAAATACAAAACTGCTTCTCAAAAGCATTGCAGTGGAATTTTTTCTTCCATATTGTAGAAGAAAAGCATAGAAGAGTGACAAGTAGCAGGAAAAAACCTCTCAGATCTTCTGGACTCCAATTACTAAATTACAGGTAGTCTTTTTAAATTATCTTTATACTAAAGTGTTATCTCAGTTGCATGAGATCTTCAGAATGTTGTTAGAAGTTAAATAAATATATTATAGAAATGAAAATACAGTTGGCCATATGTTATGAATATATCCTCATTGGCTTTTGAAGGTGAGATAGAAGCTATAATCTATTTTGCTTGGATATACTTTCCCCCAAGATAAAACAAACCTGCTATAGTCCTTAGATTTATAAAGTAGTTGCACAGAGCCTGACACTTAGCTCAGTTACAGCTATCTTATTGGGGTGATTAAAGTCCACAGAGTTGAATCAAGAGTCTGTGAGAAGAGAATCTAGTCCATAGAGTATTTTGGCTGTATTGTCTGGTGTTTATTTCTGCTGCTGAGGCTTTTCTTAGTTAAAGAAAACTTTTAGATTGAGGAAAACAGATGGGTATCCTTTTTGAAAGATAAATGTGAAATAATATATTCTGATACATTTTACTGAAATAAAATATTACAACGTACATTGCAAAGTCGTGGTCAATCTTTTCATGAATAGTACCAGTTATAGAGTCTAAAAATTCTTCATAAAAACATATTTTCTGTGTAAGTGGGCTTAATATAATATTTTTGCAACTACATTGCCACACTTTTTTTTTTTTTTTAGATTCCTGTAAAAACAAACTAAAGTGAAATTTGATAAACCTCAGCCCTGAAATTATTTTTAAACGAAGTTTTGCTGGTGACAGCTTATTTTCTTAAGTAAGCAGATTCCATATGTGGTATTAAGTAAATCATTTTGTGATTTGATAGTGGTGTATTGGGGTGAGACATCCTGTAATGTAACTATGTCTGAAGTTATTTACTGTTTTTCCTCTGCCAAATTGTGATTGTTTAGTCTGCTAACACTTGTACTGAAGTTTTTTCTGGGTAGTGGTTAGCAGTTGTTTTCAAAGCAAATGTTAAATGTAAGAAGACATTCCTTTAAAAAAAATCCTATTCTGGCAGAGGAACTTGATTTGTGTTCTTGTTCGGTGTTCCTTTACTGTTTTTAGTAGGGCTGTTGAAATCTATACCTTATATGATCTCATTGTACTGCCTGCATTTCATTAATGAGTGACTGTTTAGGGCTTGGGGAGTGAAATATTTTTCATATGACATGACCCAATATGAGTGCAGTGCACCAGCTGCAAAAACCACAGACCATCTGATTTTGCGGCTTTTGAGGGTGTGAAAAGTTCAATTCCTTATACTAGAGCTTATATCTGTATTATACCATATGGAAGTGGAACTACTGTAGACTTGGAAGAAAAAAGAAAACCAAGTCCTTTAGCCATAGTTCAAATAAAGATAAAAAATACTAATCTAGCAATATGGGTGATTAATATTACTATACGGCATTAAAATATTTTTGCATAATAGAATAAGTTATATTAAAATGTCATGAAATAGTATTTTTAAATATGTGTAAAAATTTTACAAATGTGTAAACTGCTTCATCAACATAAATATTTGCTACTTAAATACATTTAATTTTCTGTATTGATATTCTGCATGTCCTTTCCTTGTCTAGAAAGAAAGTAGTGTATTAGAGCATGATTAGGGATTATCCTGATTATCCAGAATATCAGCTAAAAATAATTTTGAAAAATTGTATTTTTGTCATATTTTGGGAAGTTTCAAAGTAGTTTTGAATTTATTAAGTCATCACATGAATAATCATACCAGTCGTCACTACTTTGGGGTTCCTTCTTGTGTAGAAAGGATGTATAAGCAATTATCTGGGAATCTATGGAGTAATAAGATAGATACATTTGCAAATACTTTAGAGTTACTCTTTTAAATTGTGAAGTAAAAGAAATCAAATGAAGTTGAAAGGGTCTTACCAGTGTTAAATTCTGTGACAAATTTGCTATATGATCTTTAAGTGAGGTTTATCCTCAATAGAATAGGTCTCCCCTCAGTCTCCTCTTCTGCAGGATGAACAGACCAAGTGACCTCAGCCACTCCTCATACAGCTTCCCCTCAAAGCCCTTCGCCATCTTCATTGGCCTTCTTTGTACACTCTCTAAGAGTTAATATCTTTCTTATATGGTGTGCCCAAAACTGATGCCGCATATAGGCAGAGCAGAGTGGGACTATCCCCTTCCTCAACCAGCTGGTGATGCTTTGCCTGATGCCCCCCAGGACATGGTTGGCCCTCCTGGTTGCCAGGGCACTGCTGACTCATCTTCAACTTGCCATCAACCAGGACCCCCAGGTCCCTTTCTGTGGCACAGTTTTGCAGCATCTCATTCCCCTGTCTGTATGTACATCCAGGGTTGCTGCCCCATCCAAGGTGCAGAATCTGGCACTTTTCCTAGTTGAACTTCATATGGTTTGTGATTGCCCAGTCCTATAATTTGCTGAGGTCACTTTGAAGGACCTCCCTGCCTTCAAGGGAGTCAACAGCTCCTCCCAGTTCTGTGTAATCTGCAAACTTGCTTCCAGTCGTGCATGCAAGTAATTTATGAAGATGTTAAAGAGCACAGGGCCTAAAATGGAACCCCACTAGTGACAGGTTGCCAGTCTGATGTTACCCCATCAGACCTGTGAGCCGATTGCTCACCTACCTCATGATAAGTTTATCCAGCTGTGTGCTGGACAGTTTGTTCAGAAGGATCCTGTGAGAGACAGTATTGAAAGCTGCAGGGAAATCCAAAATATTACATCAATTGGCTTCCCTTGGTCAACTAGATTTCCTTGTCATAAAAGGAAATCAGGTTTGATAAATAGGACTTTCCTCTCATGAAGCTGTGTTGGCTGTGACTGATGACCACATTGTCCTTCAGGTATTTTTCAATACCTCTCAGAATACTCTTCTCCGTAACTTTACAAGGCACTGAAGTGAGACTGACAGGCCTGCAGTTTCTGGGGTCTTCTTTCTTGGCCTTCTTGAAAATCAGGACAAATAAATCTTTTGCATAAAGCCATAACAAGAATAAACATCAGTATTCTGGTTAGGAATTGATCAGGTGGTAGTGACTATATTACTATTTCACATTACGTATGAGGTTAGCATTGTGGTTAGTTTCAGCTTAACCTGAGCAGTGCATGTTTTCAGATATGCCTGAGATTCCAGAAGGGGCAAAGTTAAGAAGCATTTGAATGTTTCTAATGAAAAAGCACATCTTTGCTCATAAGCACACTTGTCAGCAATTTTGAGATGCGTTTTGAACCCTTCTCTGAAAGAAACAGAGAAACCAACACTCCCTGCAAACTGCAACCTGTTGATGGCAAGCACACAGCCCTCCCCAACTTCTGCTGCCTGGGTCATTCAGTCAAGTCACACAGTAAATTTCATTAGTTATATCTTGAACCAATATAAAAGTTCCAAATAGAAAAAATAATATCAACCAGCACATGACCGAGTCCTAATCTGAATTTTATTTGAACAGATAAGTTTAAAAACTGAAGAGTTTTGTAAAATGCATTCATTTCTGTGAATAAGCATAAACAGAAAGTAGTGCTAAATTTATGGTACACTTTGTTCACTTTGACTCATCCTTCCAGCTCTATGTGTAGGTTCTGCCATCACACGGAAAGTGCTTTTTGTTGACAATAAGCCTAAACAACAGATTTCCCTGAATCGCTATTGAATACCATTTAAATGCTAGTGATGGAGCTGCTATTCAGAGTGTGGTTATGAAAACCATGACTGAGAATTGATTACACTCATAATGAGGATCAGATGTAAGAGTACTTATATGAGTATTATACCCATAAATATTGCCAACAGGGAAAGAAAGAAAACAGAAAAGAAATTTTTTAGCTCTTCTGGTGACAGTTAAAAATTTTTGTTATATTTAAATAGTTTCATGAAATTGCAAGTCATCTACCTCAAAGTTTGATATTTGGCTTCATTTTTTGTATTTTGAAGGGTTTTAAATTTTTTTATTCTTTTTATCTGATTTTTGGGCCCTGAACCTTTCAGTTTGTACCACTAATAACTGTAAATTTATATTAAAAAAAAAAAAAAAGGCAATTCTTGTAAAATTTCTGGATACCAACACTTGAAGCTTTAAGGAAAACACCGAATATTGTGAGATTTCAAAAAAAGCTCTAAGTATCATCACTAAAGTTATGCTATGAAAAGTAAAATCAGTTTATGTACATGAATGGGTGAAGTGGTCTGGCTGCTGAAATTGATTTCAGCCTTTTGCCACTGAAATCATTGAAGGATGAGTTTTATTCTCTTAATCTTTCGCTGTCATATCTTGGGGTAATCTGCTTGTCCCATGTCTCTGAATCTTCACTGCTAAATGGGAACGCTTTCTCCCATCTGACCAGTGGTGAGTCAGTTTAGAAGAGAGAGGGGCTGGGCTAATCCTCAGAGAGGCACCCTGGTTGTTATAAAATTAAAATTTTTCTTGCTTGTGACACAGGCTGGTTTAAGGAGGTTTAAGGTCATTGATCGGGTTTCAAAGCCATCGAAGTTTGAGAGATGTAGAAAGCTAAAACAAGGTGTTTGTAATAAAAGTGTAATTATCAATGGTATTAAAAGTGACTTATTTTTCTTACCTTGCTGAAATCTGACTGTATTGCGAACTTTGCAGCTCAGGATTACTTTGTTAATTACTTAAATCTATACTACTACTCCAACATAATTTTTGCCCCAGATTGGATTTCTACAGAGTCAAAAAAAATTCTGAAATTTTATTGTTGTGTACTAAGAGAACTGATAAAATACAGAATTTTGAATTTACTTAGTCTTTAGGAGTTACATGGAAAATTAAAAAAATCAAATAAAACTTTTGTAAAAGAGATATGATACCCCCAGCAAAGTGTTTGTGCTGAAATTTTGAATTGGTATAATTAATTATTTTTTTAGCTTTTCTTATCATATTAATTAAAAATTGAGTAATTGATATATGAATAGTAATTCTGTGGTTTTGTCTTTTTTAAAATAAAGTTTTTATTTACTACACTTATTTTTGAATGCTAAATAATAGGTGTATTAATGATTTCTGTTCTCTTCTTTTGATCTGTTTTCTGATATTGGATAATAATAGATTTACTTTTTTGATCACAGTTTTATTAAATTGGGTTTTGTTCTACTCATTTATAACCCAAGACTTGATTCCTTAATGGTTAGTGGTTATCCATGTCTTGTCATCAAGTAGATAAAGTTGGGATAGTTTTTTACAACAACATACATCAACTTATGTTTATTTCTTTTGAATACTGTTCATTATTTAGTTTTTCAGGACTCAGGCTTATTAAGTCCTGCAATTTCTGACACTGAGCCCTGTTTTAAATTCATAAATAATTACTTCAACTTAATTTTACTCAACTTTACTTATCTTCCGTCTTTTATGCTACTATTTCTCTATGCCAGTATCTTCTCTTTTGACCTGTTGAAGACCAATTTCTTTTTTCATTGGTAAAAGTTGCTGTTTAGTGCTTTTTGAAAATATCATTCAGATCAGTGCTATAACTGATTATTCAACAGACATTTAATTTAGACTAAGCTGGAATGCTCTCTTGCCTCTCCTAATTTGAATTGAATAGAGGCTTGCTTGACTGTAACTGATCATTCATATCTATTTACCCCTCTTGAATAGGGACAGTTTCATGCAGATAGCTACATTTAAGTGTCTTTGTTTTAACCTATCTTACACTTTATTTATTATTTAGGAACTGTGATGTGGTGGAGTATTCCTAATTAAGATAAAAGACTCCAAAGTATTTATTTCATGTAACTCATCTGAGCATGTGTGCTTTTTTTTTTTTTTTTAGAATTTAATCAACCTTGTGTAGATTTTCACGTTTGCATGGGTTTTTCTTTTATAAGAGCTAACTTTTCTGATAATATGGTATTACAGGAAGTTGATACATATATTTATAGAAAATGATGCTTGGAAAAATATAGCTTTTTTAAATTGAGTTGGAGCTTATTTCACACAAAATTCTTAGCCATCATGGATGACCTAAAATTTTATAATGTTCCAGTTGAACTGAAATCAGTTATTTTGCTGGCATAATTAAAATAAATATTGTGTTTGAACTCAATTAGAAATGTTTTCCTGGAACCTCAAATGTTGTATTTCTTTTCTTTCACAATCCTGAAAAAGATAAATTAATTGGTACGCACCATATTTAGGGATGAACAGGATTTATTTTAATTTTTGAACTCTGCAAAAGTCATACATGACTTTTTTGATTTATTCTTTCTATTTAGACAGATAAAGATAGGGAAAAACACTACTTTTATATACCTGCTAAACTTTAATGTACAAAGGACAGTTAAACAAATGAACAAGGAATAGGTTAATAAAAAATAAATAACAAAAATCTCATGAAGAATAAGATACTAGGTCAAATATTCAAATGCATTTCAGGAGTAAAATTTGTTAGAAACTGGTATCAGAAACTGACTTTACAAAACATAACTACAGATGCCCACAGCGTAGACATCTAGATCTGAGAACATCATCTAGACACTTGTTATAGTCAGTGGAAGGTGCTCATCTCAGCCTGAGACAAATGTGTAAACTGCTTTTGATGTCTCTGGATGTAAGAGTTTACAGCTCTTTGAGCTGAATTATGAAAAGGCTGCCTACATTATGTCTGGACTGTTAATTGTCAGCCCCTAAAGCACAGAGAACAGAATTACTTTAAGGAATTTTTTCCTAATTAATCACTTTTCTCTTGTAACTTCCTTGAACTTATATGGTATTTTGTTGGTGTGTTTTGATTTGATTTAGAAACTTGTTTAACTTGGTATATAGTCCATTTACACAAAACATTATACTTCCATACTTGTTTTAAAAAGAACATATATGTGCTCAAATAATTTAGCTTTAGATCTTTACTTCTGTGTTAGAGGTATGTTTCATATCCAATTAAAAATCAGAATGGAAAAGTGTTCCATAGTGGCATAGAGGTGGGGTACATTGATTGAGCTAATTTGCATCTGAAATACTAGGTTAATCATATTTGTTATGCTTGTAAATAAATAAAAAAATGCTTAATTTTAAATTACATATTGATTAAAGCTCACATGTGATTTCAAAGGATGACTATATTCAAATTTGCATAGTATACCATTCAACTGAAAAAATGTTCATTTCTTTTAGCCTTTGGAATGAATGTTTCCAATAGATGCTTACAGTATGCTTAGAAGTTAATGAGTGATTTTTGTTTGAAAATGCCTTACAGATTCTTTTACTATTTTTTTCTTAGATGTTTTCACAAGTTATTTACAAAATAAGAACAAATAGTAATTTTTAATTCCAGTGTATGAATTTAAAAGAAATGCAAGCCTTTATGAATATCTACTTTTTAGAATAACCTAGAAAGTACAAATAGCAGCTTTGAAACAAACGCTTTACTTTCAGGTTGACAGGAAGAAAGTGTATATTGCTACTTTTTTTTTTTTTAAAAAAAAGGAAATTCAAAATTACTATTAAATGCAAATTCCTTTTTCAATGTCATGCTGGTGAATTGCATTGAAAATAGCTTTGTTTTTCAGAGTGTACATTCATCTTATACAATGCCAGATTACATACTGCAGAAATCTGAATGTTGTATTCTTTTCTCATTGTAGTTAAAGATAATCAAAAGATTTTAACAAATTTTATCTTGTTGCAAAGGCATATTTTTTACTGATTGGCAATTTAAACCTGATTGAGGAAGAGAATAAAGAAAACAAAATAAAAAAAAATAAAACCTTTCAATGGAAAGTTTTTATTTACAGGCAAAAATACAGTAGCAATGCTATTGGCAAAGAATGTAAGTGCAACTATCAGTCCATAAAATGTATCATCTACAAAAGGTATATTCTGAGCCAAATTCAGTCTTGTAATTTAGGAATGTGATTTCTGATAATTAATACCATGCTTAGAGTGAGTGGCAGTATTTTTTTCAAATTATTTATTAGGAATCCCATTGATGTAATACTGTAGTGTTCATAATTAGTAATTTATGTAATGATTCAATAACAACCATGGAACTTCATCAGGGAAAATCCATAACAATATTGTCCAAATTAGAATATTTCAGAGTAGAGACTGAATGGAATTGTGGCGTGAAAGGGAATGTGAAAGAATATCTATTTTGTGATTGTGCTGGAATATGTAAGTTGTTGGGAACACAGGATCGTTGCTTAAGAGCAACTGATACAATAACAAACATAGACTATATACTCTTTTTGTCTTCAAATCAAAGGAAAAAGTTCTTGAAGACATTACTTACAGCTGAATAAAGATAATGCTTAACTTTATGCCTGAATTTTATCCAATCTAAGATTTTTTTTCTTCTGGTTTCAGAAACATTTGCAGTTGCATTTTTAGTTTTATCATTACAACGTGATGTAACTTCTGGTAGGACCTGTATGGCAGACAGGGGATCAGTGACAATGGGAAATGTGAACTTCTCTTAATGGAATGGGAGTACCAAGTTTGAACTTGGTAATATTTCTGCAAATTGTCTGGATGTTTATTGAGATGTTACTTAATTAGAATTCTGAGTCACTTCTTGAAAATGATACTGCCCTAATACATTTACAAGTGTTATATTTTTTTTAAGAGAAAATGAGAACAAATGGTTTTGCGTTAATAAATCACGATCCAATTCAGTTTAACTTTATAACTTACTATTAACCATCTCAGTATTCATCCTTCAGTTGTTTTCTTAGAAGTGATATTGCTTTTTAAAAATCAAACTCTTTATAGCACTTAAGTTGTCCTTTATTTTGACCTTTACTTTGATAATTCAAAGGATGATTGGAGAAGGATTAGAAATGCAAAGGAAGTAATTTAAAATTATTTTTAAAAAACCCTGTAATTTTTACTACATATGTAAAAAAATCAATTACAAATCTATTACAAAAATTACTTGCTTTTAAAACTAGTATTTAATAAACAATATTATATGTTATTAGTTGTTTAGACTGATTAGTTTAAACTGATGTGGGTATGCTTCTGGCAGTATTTTGGAAAAAATAGACCTCCTCTAGTCTCACCATTCTCAGCTTTTTTGCTTAGTGTATTCTTATGAACCAATTGACTTAGTAAGGATCCAAACTGGTATGAAATGAAATGGGGAAAGTATTTTGCTTTTTCGGAAAGGTTCCTGGCTTGGAAGCCTGAATAGCACTATCATTTGGTGATTTCCAATGGGTTGATGATTTTATTTCTTTAAAACTTTATTTTTAATACTGCTTTTGTTAAATATATGTAAATGTCATATAGTAAGTCCATACTTAAAAATAGGCTATTTTACTTTCAATGAAATTTTATATGTATTTAAATTCCTCCTTTTTAAATTTCAAGTGTGAATTTAGTAAAATACATTATTCTTGTTGTTGTCATTGTTAGATTGTTAATGAGTGTGGATTATATTCTTATTTATATACATATAAATGTATACAGTTAGAGATGAATACAGATGCATTTCCCTTTTGAGAGCTCTAGAGTTTCCATTCTGAATGGTTCCTGTAAACCTCTAAAACGTTTTTTAAACCTTTTATTAATAAAAAGAGATTAAAAAACCCTAGAGATGTGTAGGGAGGTGTTCTTTATTCTTACATGGATTTGCTATATGGGCATCTCATAGTGAACATAGTATAAGCAGTGAGGAATGCATTCTTTTCAGAAAAAAAAGAGAGTTCTTGAGTATTTAAAATGTATTCTAAAATAATTGCAGATACCAATTTCATGTGGTTAATTTGGCATTATTCAATTTCTCTTCAAACTAGTTTTTTAAAAGTCACAAATATTAATCTGTAAATGTGCAAGAATTTAAAAGTTTTTTTACATAGTTCTATCAATATATATCTACCTATCCACACTAAAGTGAACTTACAATCTAATTTTCTGTATAGTGTATTTCTGGATGACCTAGAAAGAGTTTATTTGTAATACCAGCATATAAGTGTACTCAGAGAGTTGAATTAAAACATAATATTAACCTTTAAAACTCTGATGTTTTAAACATACATGAAAGTTTTAGTGGAATACACTAAAGCTTTATTGGAAGAGGAGAAGCTCAAATAAAACTAGTGCAAGTTAGGCTGCACCTACACGTGTACTTGATACTATTTATCTTAAAGATAAATAACAAGTATTCTTGTAGAAGTCTCTCTTCAAGCTCCAAGGAATACCACAGTGCTTCCCAAGAACACAAATGCATGTTTTTAGAAATTTCTGCCCCTTAACAAAACTTTATGGGTTAAGTGCTGTAAACACCCACCCACCTCCCCAACCCAACAACAATAAACAGTTGTTGGTACAAGATTTCACTCACTGTTTTGGTGATTTGTGCCATCACTTACGACTTCCTCATCAGCCGAAAGTGAAACCTTTCTTTGTGCTCTGGAAACCCCCAGAACCCATGTCCTTTACCTGCAAAACTGTTTTCTTCCCGGATCTGGCAGAGTCAGTTACCCTTTAATGTTTGAGTTCTCTTTTGAATCCTTACTTAAAGCAGCAGAAGAAAATGCAGCACTGTAATTTTTTGCAGGGTAATACAAACATGAGGTAAAGTCGGGTAAAACACAAAAAGACTTCCTAAAGAGGTGGATTTCAAAAATGGATTTTTAAAAGGAATATGAAGTACAGGTTTTGCTTGGCAGATAAGAAAAAAGAAGGCTTGGTCAGTGAGTGTATGAGTGAGGAATGTGTTTATGCTTATTCATTTTAAAATCTGGCTATTCTAATCAACATCTGCCACAAATCTATTAACTAACTGGTTTCTGTAATTTCTGAAGAGATTCCAGGTCGTGGGACATGGCACTGAATTGCCAAATTTCATCACAGTTGTGAGAGGAGTGTTCGGTAGAGTCTAAACCAAGATTTTGTGTGTGTGTGATCAGACTGAGGGGTTTGGAATCAGATATTCATGAATTGAAAAGCCTTTGTACCAAACTACTAAACCAACTGATCTCCAGCTGGAAAAAGAACAAAGATAATTTTAGATTGTTGTGCTAACCAATACATCAGTATGACACCCAGGCTGAATTTTTGCTTAATAACTGTTATAAGCTGCTCTTTTAATCCCATAGTTACTAGATGGGTACTCAGCAGCAAAGAGCATGTCTAGGTAGAAGTATTCAGAGCACCTGCTGGCCCTCGGCCAGATGGGAGTTAGTAGAGGTACAAGAGAGCTGGGACTAGATAAGGTGGAATAGATAAGATAGGAAAAGAGAAGGAATTAGGGAAGAGGGCTAGAACTTAAATTAGTTGGAGCAAAAAGGGAGAAGAAGGAATATAGATTGCATCAGAAATTTTCTTTAAACTTCTTCTGGAGAAACCAGAGCTTGGCTAATTTTGGCTGCCCACAGAAAAGCTTGATTATTTCATCACAAAAAATCTAGCACTTTCTGTATCACTCTTAAAAAGTCAATTAGATAAATAAAAAATGCAGTTTTCCTTTTTAATTCTCACACAGATCTGTCTGTCTGTTTCTACAGATATATATCCCTAGCATATTCTGGTAAATGTTGGAGATTAAATTCCTCTGTCTTGTGTCTTTAGATTTTCTTACCATTTCTCCATTCTTTCGTCTGAACACAGTAAAACAGCTTTTCCTTTCCATCTTCATAAAAATTATCTTTGTAAACTATAGTTGCTTCTGAAGTCGTAATAAGAAGTATGTGTGTAAAAATCCTTCATAACCTGTATTGCCTTTCTGAGCCTGTGTAATGCAACTAGCCAGCCAGTGTCCTTAAGGTACAGCTGGGTTGTAATAAATGGGGCAGTCTGATCCTCTTAAGGCTACTGCTCTTAACTACTTTGCTGAAGTAAAAAGCCTGTATTCTTAGGTGTAGGGAAGCTAGTAATACAATCTAGATTTGATTACTGTCAAACTTTCCAGTTGTAGATTCACTCTCAGCACTGCATCTTGTGGAGGAAACCAGAAGATAGGATTCTTAAGTAGCTATAAACTTTTGTTTACATTATTAACTTCTGGCACATGTGTGTCAAGATTTTGCTTTTCCCTCTTGCTTTTGGTGGGTTGCTGTATGAAAAGACAGGTAACCTAGTCCTCCTAATTTACTTGGGCTCGTTCCAGATTGTGGGTGGACCTTAGAACTTCCTGAACGACTTTGTGTATTCCTTAATACTGTCATTTCCACTTGAAATGTGAGATCTCTTTTAGAAAAATATGAAAGATGTAAAGATTTGGAAATGTAGATAATCTTCCATATCTGTCAACAGTTGGTACTAATAGGTTATTTATTTTCATTATTTAGAAATAAAGAAATGCGACTTTTATATGGATATAGCCAAGTAATAGCTTTCTATCATTGGATTCCAAAATAACTCTTTCTGCTAAATTAAACAGCTGTCTACTCTAATGTATCTCAAGCCTTATAGATACTTATGGTTGGTTAGCAAGTTATCTCTTAACCCTTTGTTATATCAATGAACTGGTTTATAGTTCTAATATTTCTATTTGAGAGGTACATTTTAGCTGTGTGAGGCTCAGATGAGTTATACTGAGAAAGATGGGCCCATCTGTTTGATTGATATTTTCCATTGTATCAAGGCTGAGGTCATCTGAAAAAAAATTAATCTCTGATTTACAATGGAAGTAATAAATTTGGGACAATAAAAGTTCTTCAGAGAACTTACATTGTCTGACAATTTTCCACTTGGAATTTTCAAGATCTGCGTATTTAAACACTTTTAATCCATGTAATGTAGAGTATTGATTTTGTATGGTGCTTGAAAATGCCATGCAAGATCAAATCTTATAGCAGTCTAAGTGTACTATGACAATGCAAGTTAATGTTATTAGCCAAACTTGTTGTAGCATAAAAAATGTTACCGAGTTTAGTTGACAAGGCTTACAAGTGAATGAATTATGCTATAATTTCTTAATTGTTTACTGCTCAACCTTTCTAGAATTTATGTCAGTCTGCTTGTAGTTTCTCAGGTTTGATCTTCATAAACACAAACACCACAGTGAGTTTTTGTAGTTCTCTTGATCTTGTAGAGTATCCCAAGATTTGTTAAAATCCTGCATTAATGTTTCAGTGAATTTCTTTTGCTGTAATTACTCTCCATTGGCTTTAATACGTTCGGGGTATAAATGATCTCTCTGGATTTTAATGAATCATCTTCCTTTTCCCCAAATTGAGATTTGCTAAATGCTTATTCTTTCTCAGTACATTTTAAGAGTTGGTCGTTATTTTCTTAAGCCCTAATGGTTGTGTATTTTTATTAACACTTCTTGGTTTTCCTCTTATTTGTATGCCTTTCTGTGATGAGTTGACCCTGGCTGGACATGAGTTGCCCATCAAAGCCACTCCATCATTCTTCTCCTCAGCTGGACAGGGCAGAGATAAAAACTCAAGGGTTGGGATAAAGGCAGGGAGAGATCACTCACGAATTACTGTCATAGGTAAAATAGGCAAATTAATTTAGTTTATTTCCAATCTGAATCAGAGTAGGATAATGAAAAAAAAAAACCCTAACAACCTTAATCTTAAAACACCTTCCCTCCATCCCTACTTCTTCCTGATCTTAACTGTATTTCCAAATTCTCTACCTCTTTCCCTCCAGCAGCACGTGAGGATGAGGAATGGGGGTTACAGTCAGTTCATCACACATTTTCTCTGCCATTTCTTCCTCCTCAGGGAGAGGACTGCTCATGCTCTTCCCATGCTCCAGAGCGGGATCCATCCCATGGGAGACAGTCCTCCACAAACTTCTCCAGTGTTGATTCTTTTGCGTGGGTTGCATTTCCTCATGAACTACTCTAGCTCAGGTCTCTTCCATGGGGTGTAATCCCTCAGGAATAGACTACTTGAGAGTTCATCCCTCAAGGCATCACAAGTCCTGACAGAAAACCTGCTACAGCATGGGCTCCTCTTTCCGTGGGGCCACAGGTCCTTCCATGAGCCTGCTCTAGTGTGGGCTTCCCATGGAGTCGCAGCCTTCTTCAGGCATCCACCTGCTCCAGCATGGAGTCCTCCACAGGCTGTAGGGGAAACTCTGCTTTGACTCCTTTAGCACCTCCTCCCCCTCCTTCTTCACTGATCTGGGTGCCTGCACAGTTGGTCCTCTCACATGTTCTCACTCGTCTCTCTGGCTGCCATTTCTGTTGTGCAGTAACCTTTTCCCTTTCTTAAATCTGTTATCCCAGAGGTGGTACCACTATTGCTGATGGGCTCAGCCTTGCCCAGTGGCAGGTCCATCCTGGAGCCAGCTGTTTTGGTTCTGTTAGATGAAGCTTCTAGCATTTGCTCAGAGAAGCCACGCCTGTAGCTCTCCCTGCTACCAAAACCTTGCCATGCAAATCCAGTACACCATTTTTGCTAAAAACTTTGACTTTAGGGATCTGGTTGGTGTATAGCTCAGGGACTGCACTTGTAGCATTACTAATGGAGCCTTGTTACCTGATTAGAAATCAAATATGAAGTGTCCACATTATTTTAATGAACACATTCAGCTTTTATATGCTGTCTTTTCTGATCCGTAGTCTACAGATTTCTCTAAAAGTATGTTTAAGGCTGGAGCCCCTGAGATTAAGTGAAGCAATGACAGAAAAAGATATGATTTAACCAAACTTCTGTTAACAATAACAGAGGTTTTGTTAGTTAACTTTATATTTTGGGAATGTAGTTATACTTTCAGCTGTTTTTTAAGTGCCATGGCACAGTACACAAAAAAAAAATTACTGTCTCTCATTCTCTGTGTTCACTTGGTAAGGGATTTATGGCCTTCAGATGTAGATGTGCCATTAGTATGAGGGATATCACTGTAAATGTTGAATTCTGAACTGATTTATTGCCAGGCTCCTTAGCTTGGCTATGCTGTAATTCTGCTAGAGGTGAAGCAAATTATACCTGATTGCTTTTGGTCCAAATTTTCACTGTTTGGATGTTGCTCCACCTCTCTGACCCAAGAGATTTTTTTCCTCTATTATTTCATGATAATTTTCATAGGTATTTTTTATTTGTCAAAGGCAATCTAGGATATTGAGTACAATTTATTTAAAATCTGACAAATACAGAAGAACTAGAGGCCTCATTTTACCAAAAAAATGGTTATTTTTTCAAAGTAGCTGAATATTATATTTTAAATTAAGTATTCAGGGTTTTGTACTTGGTTTTCTGTGATTTATTTATGAGTGGATTTTTAAATAAAGTGATTTAAAATCGGATGAATAGTCTTCTAAGGTATAATTGTGACCATATTATCCCATTGAAAAGGCTAGAAAATCTCCAAACATGTAACAATTTATCTGATGAACTTACAAGGTATTGCCCTACCTAACATGCTTCCTGCAAGTGCCTGCTTATGTTTTAGATCTCATGTAATCATTTCCATAATTTTCCACTTGAGAGTAAGGCAAATAATACTCAGTAGCACTTATTAGGCTGAAAATGGTGAGTTGAATTTATTTTATTATGCAGATTACAGTTTCAGATACATAAAATATTAGAAACAAACACCTAATGATTGATATAAAAATACAGTGCTGTTCTGAAACATATACCAGCACAGATATTGCTTTTTATTATTTTAGTATTTTAGAATTAAAAATTATATTGTGTCATACTGCCTCTAAATGATAATCCAGAGTACCTACAGAACACCATGTTGAATATCTTTTTCAATAAAGCAGAAGTCTGCATGAATTTTTCTGACTAATTAATTTGTGTGTATGAAAATGTTATCTTCATAGTAGGCAAATTAGAAGTATACAATTGATTCCTGTTAGAATATAAATGTTCTTTCAAACATACTCAAGTTTTTAATTCTAATACCAAATGTATTACATAAATGTTTAACACTAACCCTCTGTGTTGAAGATGAGTCCTGAGAGCCATGGAAGATTGAATTCTTTGGGGCTTGTTGGAAATTAAACCTCTATAATTTTAATTGTGTAAACTTTTACATTAAAATTACTTCTGTGTTTCAAGAAGGTGAATCTCTTTAGGCTTTCTTAATGACTGTTAGAAATGATGAGTACCTTTTATTGAGAGTTTTAGCTGTTCCAGTCTAATTTTTGCACAGGACAGCAAGCTCAACTAATTTAATAAGGATTTTGGAAAGTGATTATTTTTTAGAAGTTCTGTTTTTGAACAGCGTGTTTATAGCCATACAAAATGCTCCCTGTGCATAGCATTTTTGACTGCGTGGTATATCTGGAGCCAAATTTTTTTTCTCATTACTATGTCCTCTCTTAGTGAGCTAAATGGTTAGACACTGATTATGATACATTCCTACTTCAGTATCTTCTATAACCACAAAGTATGTGTTACTAATCAAAAAGATATTTCATTAGGTTTAGAATTTTTAAATTATTCTTTTAGAAGTGGGAACATTGACAATGTAATAATTTTAAAATCTAATTGCTTTCACCGTTAAAATAAGTAAAATACATGGTGGTGAAAAATATGTGTGCCTTATAATGGAAAATAGTTGCACATATAACCTGAAGTATAGGACTTCTCTTTTTCTTTTCTTCTTTCTTTTTTTTTTTTTTTTTTCCCCGTCTGAGAGAAGTGTCTGTTTTGTACTGCTAAGTCTTCTCAAAAGTCTGTGTGGCTTTTGAAAGCCAACAATTCTGCAAGGTACAATATTTCAGGCTAGCAGCTACTGCTGAGTAATGAGGCATGGGAGCAGCTGGTATTGGTTTATTTCAGAAGCTTTGTGTCTGATTCTATTAGCCTACCTACAGATACAACTGCTCTTTCCACTGTGATCTAAACATAGGACAAATAATTCATAATTTTAAAATAGTTAAATGATAATTTTTACAATTTTTTGGAAGTTTATTGTGTGAGGCTAATCAATGGTGAAGTAAACTGTGAATTGCTACTAAAAACTAAGGCAATTCTTAACTAAGCAAAAGAACAGGAACTTTTATAAAAAGAAAAGATGAATGTTTGTCACTGAACCCTACTGAATCTAAACAAAGAAAAAGATTACCTAATAGTCTTGTAATGCATTTGAAGTACAGTCTGCTATTTGTTTGGGGGGTTGAATGGAATATATGTCTTAAAATATTTCAGCAGCAGAAGTGGTGTTTTCCAGTGGGTGGATCTTAACATTACTAAATTACTGTATCTTTTTTCCCTAGTTAAGACCCATTATTGTACTGTAAGGAAAAAATAATTGAAGCTTTTTTTACTTGCCTGCCATGCATTTTAGAGCTAATTTGTACTAATGATTAATTGCCTTGAAGGGGATTTTATGTGGGTTTATTATTATTTATATATTTTCTGCCCAGTTTGTGTTAGTGAAGGGAGTAAGAACACTATCTTTAAAACTTAATTCACATTTTAATTATAAAGACTCAGTGTCAAAGAGCTGAGTTATATGGACAGTCAAATTTCACAAACCAAATTTTACCCCAAGCACAAAATAAGTAATTAAAGATGAGAATTGAAAATACTGTACTTTCCTTATGCTAAAAAGAAAGTATATTTTTGGTATTCCAATTGCATAGTTGTTCTCTTCAGGTTTTGGGTACTTTTTTGTCTCCAAAGTGGACACTGAGTGGACGCAATAGGGTGGACCTAACAGTTTTTAAACATTAGCACAACATGAAAGTGGTACTTCTCCTAAAGCTGGAAGACATTATAACTGAGGCTGTTTATTTTTTAATTACTATTTCCCTATTACTGCTATCTAAAAATTAAAAAAAAACCCCACATATTTATGGTCCATTTGAACTCAGATGAATTGCGTATACCAATTAATAGAATAAATGATACTTAAAATAATTAATATACAGTTTAAGATTTAAGTATATCTACTTGCAATACTTATACATACTACTTTTTAAGACTATTTCTCCTGTATTTTTAGTTTTTCAGACACATATGTTAACCTGACTAGTTTTAAGGTGGAAATGGATCAGTTCCTAGATGAAAATATATAGCGTGATTGCCTATGATAACAGGAGGTTTGAAGGGGTAGATAATCCTTACTGTTCTATGTCCATAACACTTTGACTTTAGGATAACAAACTACTATTTCAAATTATTAATATGATAAATTAGTGGTATCTTTCCTTAGTTTTGGTAAAAAGTATACATGTACTACTAATTTAGTTTTCAGTTGGAATGCTGTCATGGGATAATACAACCTCCAGTACACAGAAAACCAGTGATTGTCAGAACTTTCTGTTCAAGGAGTTAATCTGAGTAATTTCACAGAATTTTGTTCAGCTTACTGTACCCAACTAGCACTTTCAGCGTTTAAATTTCTCTGTATTATGTTTTGCTTGTGGTCTTAGTGACCTCTAGTTTCAAGTTCTTAGCCCTAAGTCTGGTCATCCAGTGTTGATTGGTTTTGGCCTCATTCCACTGTAGGTGGTTTCAATAAATTCTCTCAGGCTTTCTGACAAAAATTGTTCATAAAGTAATTGGGAGATTTCCTCAGAGCACTCTACATCAAAGGATGCTTAATTGTCCCGGCCATGCAAGAAGAAAAACAAGATGTGAAGTGCTCAGTTTAATTAGGCCACAACTTTATTAACTCAACTGGGAACACTAGCCAGCAATAAATGCAGGTCATTGTTCTTTCCTTGATCATTCCTGGTTTTGGAGGACTGCTGTTCACTTTCTTTTGTGAGCCCCAGTGATGGGACCTTATGGCTCTTCCCTTATATGTGGACTAAGCTAGGGAATATATGAAATAGGGATTTGTCCCTTTGATATTGCTAATAGAGAGTTATGCAGCTTTCCCCTGCCTGTCCAGTGACTTTCGCATAACTCCTTTCGTAAAACAAATATTCAGGGCAAAAACCCTATTCAGGAAAAAAAACCCACAAAAAACAACTAATATTATTTTGAAAAGGATATTCATGCAATAAAAGAAATAAATGAAGTGTTATTTTAAGAGCATGAAGATGGGCATCAAAAATGCTCCCATGTGTCTGTGCTGTTTTCTGCAGCGTGTCTTAAAAGCAGTACTTTGCTGCTTTTCCTTGAGACACTACAAGCAATTTAAGTGATTTTATACATGACAGCTACAGCTCCAGTGCAAGGCAAGGATGTTTTTTGCAATACATAGAGCAATGCAGTGTATGAGCTGAGTTTCTCCAGCCATGGAGAGTGTGGCGATTGATCCTTCTGGGAAGAAAGCACCTACTTTGGAAGACTTGGGTGATACAAAGGACCTATATGGGACCTGAGTTCTCAGCTTCTAAGTTGGCTCATGTTAAACGTCTCATCAGGTTTTACTACTTACCTAAAGAGAAATCGTTTGTCTGTTTACAATTAGCAAAGCACTTCCACCATGAAAAAACAAATTTCTTTTGTTCCTAAAAAGAATACAAAAAATAAATGCCAATACTTTCTGACGAGATTTCTGAGTCCTTTAAATAGACAAAGTACACTCTCTGAAGAGGTACAGATATGCCCTTTAGCATGCAAGGAACTTTCCATTCTACTTTTAATAAACAATCAAACTTTTCTACCAAACATTTTCTACAAACCCACATTTTCTAATTAAAAGTTTGTTTTGTGGAAGGAACTCCAGGTGGTATAATTAGTGAAATATATTTTAATGATAAATCTTCCTTGTCCTATTTTTTTTTAATAACAAAAAAACGTCCTATGCATTTGAGATGCTCCCTATGGGTTGTATATAAGAGCTTGGTTAATTAGCTAATCAACTTACCCACCTTACCTTTTTAAAAGTGTCCTGTTTCACAGGTACAATCTCAAATTTTATTTGGGATAGAGGAGATAAATAAAGCATTTAGTGCTCACCCTAACCTGCATGGAAGAAGAGATTTTGAGCTGTCCTCTGAATGTCAGTTTCTCAAGGGGGACATCAGTCATGGCTCTCAGCCTCTGGTCAGTCTGCTAACCTTCAAGCTATCCCTGTGTCTCTTACACTGGACAATTTTGAAGGAGAATAGCCTAGATGCTGTAGCATGACTAAATATTGTTAACTCTCAGTGTGTTTCTAAAAAAACCCCAACAACTTGTGGCCTCTTAAGACTCTCCTTTTCTTCACTTGTGATTTATTTGGTTTTTTTTTTGTTTGTTTGTTTTTTTTTTGTTTTTTTTTTTTTTTTAAAGTTACAGCCAGCATATGAGTGCATAAGGACTGGTTTTCTGCCTTTATCTTCCTTTGCTTTATTTTGACTCTATAGTTCTAGATGTTTTGAAGTTTTTATTCTAATATTTGGTTAGCACTGACCAAACTTACAAGTGTTCCATGCTCTTAATTTTTTGTGTTCTATCTAAAAAGATCTTTGGTTTCTATTCTAAGTGGTTGATGTTGGATAGTATTTCTTTCAAGGTAGGTAGGTAACTAGTGACTAAGCATTTGTATCCAGTCTTAGATGTACTGAAGTTGCTCCAAACATTGATAAGCGAGGGATTATTCTAGAACTTGTCAGCATAGTTCAGGTTCTGGAAACACCTTTCAAAGCGAAAAGGAACAAATGGTAATTGTTGCAAAGATATATCTGGGAATAAGTGATGTGGGGCCACTGTTGGTGAGTGCAGTCATATGAAATAGATGTAATTATGTGCCCCTTGCAGCCTGCTCAGATTTCTTTCCCTCTTCCTTATTATCCAGTATAATACTCAGAGTCTCTCCTGTAGACAGTAGGTTTCTCTGAAAACCCAGAGCACTGTAACACTGACTAGCATTATTGCCGTTCTGCCTGTTTTTCCCACGGTGCTGTCCTATTGACTTCATCCTCCTGAGATCCTAAATCATGCATTTTAATCCAAGATTTCTAACATCACTGTCATCTGCTAAGAAAAAGAACAAAATCAATTGTAAAATCAGTTTAATCACCACCTTGAGTTTCTACCTACTTTTGAATTTTATGAGGTAAGTAATCTCTGAATATTCTGCAGTATGTGTATAGCTTACAAGGTATTTGTGGCTACTTTTACTCAAATCCTTAATATTGACTCATTGGGTTCAACGCAATTACAAAAGGTAGCATTTTGTATTTTATTTTGTGCTAATCTTCTTTGAATAAAGGATATGCATTGCTCTGTGTTGCAGAGCAGTACGTATTTTTCTGGAGGCTTTATTTCTCCTCCAGATATGCACTAGCTTTATTTTTTCTGACTGGGAGAAGAGCTTCTGTCCCTATGAACACTGCTGACATGAATTGAGTTATGGCTGTTCCTGTCATATCTGGTATTCCCAATTTCCCATATGCTTCACTGGTTTATGAAGAATTCTACCAGCTGCTTTGGTGGAAAAAAACCCCCCCACACACACTAAAAAAGTGTATATATGAAAGAAGATGTACATAGCATGTCTGCTTTCCAGAGTAGCTGAAAGATGACAGTAGATTTAGTGTTGATTTCTCTAGTAAGTTGAATAATTATGAAAAATATTTGAATAGGTGAATGCTCTTTTTGTAGAGTATCTATGCAAGATAAATACCCTCAAAAATTTGTGAAGAACTGAAAAGACTTCTTAAGTTATTATCCAGAGAGGAAAGAAGAAACCAAACCCATTGCTAATTAGGAAACCTCACATGGGGCTGAACTGTAATGAGTTTGAATATGCAGTTATCAGTGTAGAAGATGTGCTTGAATAAATGTTTTCTTACACATTGATATTATTAGGAGTTGGTAGTGGTCACTCTGTGGTAGATGTGAGAATGGTTCTTGTGTTTTTAATTTCCTATTGATATACAGACTTAGAACCTATGGCAAAACAAGCTCTGAAGTGCTGAGGAAAGAGTCATGCTGACAGATGTGAATGTACGTAAGGAAACCTGAGGATTTGAGTGGTGGGGGAAAAAACCCCCACGAGGTGGAGATGTACAAGGAAAATTTTTAGTCTGATGCGCTCTACAGAGAGTGTCCTTGTATTGGAGGAGTAATTCATATTTCCCAGTATATTCTTCCTATGCACCCACACTTCTTTTGGAGTCTCTTGCAAATACAATATTTGCTCTTCTGTTTCCCGCTTCCTAAAGTTCAGATGAGGAATCAGTGTCCTCCCTTACTTTTTCATGGATTGGCCAAGAGTGCACTAACTCTTAAAGTCCCTGCCCATGAATCCTTTCAGGATTTGTTCCAGGGGGACAAACCCCAGCAAAAATAGTTGTTATTCCAACAGCATCTCTGAACCAGTGGTGGTATAGCATTTCTCTTCCCCTCCTCTGTTTTGTAATATCAGTCCAACTGCTTTTCTTGATTTGGATAAAGATAAGATGCTTCCCCTCTTATCTATAATATTCTTTTCTGATACTAATAGAATCATGGAAGATAAGAAAACACGTTACCTCATAGGTTTTCCTTAGGGTGAGAGATGTTATAACTCAGGCAGAAAGAGACCTCTCCCTTTTCTTCAGTCCTGCATTGATGCTGGTGAGCCCCTTAGAGTTTTCAAACACTACTTGTAGTAGCAAAGGCATACGTTACCCACAATAGAGAAGCTTTAGTTAAAAATGAGTGTCTAAAAAATCCCTGTTAAATGAAAAATCTCTACAGCTGGCTCTGCCATTATATAACATTGCTCAGAAAACATGACAGTACTGAAATCTGATTGTCTTCAGTCACTGCCACTTTTAGGTAAAGCTTTCAAGATGAAACTCAAGTTCAAGGGGGATGTCACTTTTCTACAACAAAGGTTCATTTGAGCAGCTTCCATATGGGCCTATGTCAGACATATAGAGCAGTTTCTATTTTCAATGCATACAATTTTTAATACTTTTTTAGGTGTTGTCTAGCTGACAAACCTGAATGCATCTTGAATCTTGAATAAGGTTCAGCACTCAGACTGAAGTACCTGAATATACATGCCCAGTCATAGGTGCCTGTGCTTGAAGTAGGTGGCAAAGTTTCAATTTGTAGTAAATGGAGCTCCTACTTAAATCAATGCAGACAACTGAGTCTGGCGAGTGATTTTGCTTGCCCCAAGGTGTCTAGAATGGGATTTATTTGCCTAAACAAACATTTCTAGTGTCATTAAAGATGCCTTTAAATATCTGAGATGTCCACAGTAGATGAGCACATCTAATGGGAGACTTCCGTCCTCCTGGACTGACAGCTAAACATTGGATGCGATATCCTAGGTCATCTGAAATAATAACATTTTACATTTAGTTGACTAAGAACCCTTGTGAATGGGCAGTTTCATTTTTCTCTGGGCTCTATGGACTGTACAGACTGTAGAAGAAAGTACAGATTTTTCTTGATTGTAATAAATTATTAGAAACTGAACATACATGTTAGCAAGTAAATTTGAATGCTTTAATGTGAAGCTAAATTCTACGTCTTCTCTTTGGAAATATGAAGTCCAAATACTGCAGACAGGGTTTTTTCCCGTGGCATATAAGAGTATTTTAAATCTAAATTAGTTATGTCAAAACTGTCATAACCCATTAGAGATGTTTCTCCATGATGGAAGACTAATGTATATCTATGAAAAAGAGATCAAAAAGATGCAACTCAGGTATCAATTTTTTTTGTGGTAAAGTAAGGAAATGTTGAGGAACCATGCACTGTCTTTTTTTTTTTTGTTAGAGTTGTAATGAAAAGTGATGCAATCTCAGATTGAATTTTTAGGTAAGTGCTGAGAAATACTAAGTTTTAAAGACAATCCCTGGACTCTGCTTACCTTTGGTAGGGTCAAATACCACTTTCTGATGAAGTTCTTTAAAGCATATAAAGAAAGCTTCTATATCACCTCATCTAGACTTTTTCTTAGATAAGTTCCTGACCTTTCTCTCCTATTTTAAAGGAATTGAGATGATCATGTGTGTTCTTAATCTCAATGGCCAGCTTCAACACATTGCCATATACAGTAAGAAAAAGGGATGTTTCCTGCTCCTTTTTGATTTTGTAAGATTTTATTTGCCTCTTCCTATTACAAAAAATGTGGATTGTAAGCAGTTTAAGTTATTTTAGAACCTATTCAGGAAGCAAATAAATAATGGTAGGGAGAGTGAAAGGAAAAAGGAGTACAACTCCTAGTACATAGCTACCACATTGGCTAATCCATTTTAAGATAATGCTTTATTTTCATCTTTTAGTATATATTCTCTTCAGATTTTAACATTAGGCAAGAATAATTTTGGGGCTGTGATAGCAATACAGTGTTCTAGAATGGTGGTTTCACACTTTTGTTCATGTAATTTCTAAAGAAGGCAGGTTCCATTATTACCAGTTTGCAAATTAAGAAAAGTGACTTCATTTAGGTGGAATTACATGCTAGCCACATCACTTCTCCCCCGTTTGAAAAGCACCTGGCACAGTGTTTGCATTCAGGTGTAAGAAATTTTGTAATTTATAATCAACACTGTATGGAATCTTTGAATCTGGTTTTATGCAGGGGTTGTTCCACAGTTGGTAGCAGATTGATGATACTTAGTATAGTGTGGTAGCCTCCCCCCAAAAAAAGGAATTCCAGTTAATATATTCAGGTAATAAATTACCTATTAAATGAATATATTCTGGCGACATATCTAGGAACTGTGACCACTAATGCAGGTACTAGGTTCATTTGTATATAAGTTAATATCAGAAGCTTATAAATTATTTCAAAAGAAGAAAATGCTATCCATCAATCTGTGTTAGCAAAGAGGGCATTTACCAATATAATGGGTATTATTGGTCAGAGGGGAGGAAATGTTTGTTTTAATCAACTGGATACCATATTGTCCTTCAAGGTGGGCCAAATGCCATTCAGATTGCTTTCTCTGAGGTACACGTTAAGATGCTAGATGCTGGATTCAGTTAGATCAGCTGTGCTTTAGTTCTTGCTTTTTCACAACTTTGTTGAAAACATTACTAATTGGCTTATTTAAAGATGCACAGATTTTTAAAAAAACCTACTCCAGCGTGGGCTTCTCTCTCCTTGGGCTACAAGTCTCCGGCAGGACCCTGCTCCATCTTGGGCCTCCCACGGGGTCACAGCCTCCTTTGGGCATCCATCTGCTCCAGCATGAGCTCCTCCATGGGCTGCACGGGGGTCTCTGCACCCCGATGGTCCTCCATGGGCTGCAGGGGCACAGCTGCCCCACCATGGTCTGCACCACAGGCTACAGGGGCAGAGCTCTGGCACCTGGAACACCTCCTGTCCCTCCTTCTGCACTGACCTTGGTGTCTCTGTTGTATTCCTGTGTTCTCACTTCTCTCTTCCCCGTCTGGAGTTCTTTCTGCACAACAACCTTCTGTTCTTAAATATTTTATCACAGAGGTGTTACTATCACTCCTGATTGGCTCGGCCTTGGCCAGCAACAGGAAGCCCATCCTGGACAGGGGAAGCTTCTAGTAGCTTCTAACAGAAGCCACCCCTGTAGCTCTAACAATAACTGTAAACGTAGCACATAGGATTTTTTTGAGAATAACATACCTTCAGAATTCATACATCAGACTTATCCAGCCTTACCTTCCATGTATCAGTTCTGAGTATACTGGAACATCTTCCTTCAATATGTATCTATCCCTTCTCTCTAATCCCTAAGGGGATACGTAGTGTTTCCCTGTGCATTTCTGTTGAAATCTGTGGAAAACACCAGTAACATTCCTAAAACACTCACAGGGAAAAGCAGTCAGGGAGGCAGGTGGTATTCAGGATTCAAGTTTCTGTTCCCCCTTTGCAGAAAAGCAGGGGACCAGGTAAACTTAGACATATGATGGATCATGAATTTTTAAATTGAACACAAGGGGTGCATTTTTAGTTTAAAACTTCCTGTCCTTTTGAGCTGAACAACCCCAGATCTTTTTGCTGAAAAAACAGAATTTTTGCTGATGAAAAGAAATTATACGACTTAATATGATTTAAGAATAGAAGGAGAATAATAGAGAAGGAAATATTTGTTGTTAAGACATGCTGCAAAAATAATTAGAATAAAATATGACAGTTACAGAAAAGATAAAGTTCCTCTCAGTTATTCTGCAAGATGACTGATCAGCCTATGAGTTCTTTGGTGGTGTCTCTTGCTGTCGTTCATAGAGTGCCTGTATCAGTGAGGCCTCTCAGCTGATGCTACCAGACACTTTTAGTAAAAATACTACTGAGAATAAAGATAATAACATCCTGTTTGTTCTCATCCATATTTACTAGTAGAATGAATAAGCTATTAAGTCAGTGTATCTGATAATGTAATTACATAGTTGTCAATGCAGTCTTAAAGATGACTTTCTCAATGAAGCCTAACTTATCCATTGCTAGTTTTTCTAACAGGCAAGGACAATTTTTTCTAACTCCTCATTTCATGTATTTTCTGTAACTTTATACTTCTTAATTAAAAAGTTGTTTTCTTCATTACGTTGGTTACCATGAAAAGATCAAATCAGTTTCTTCCCTCTTACTGAATGAGTCTACACTCATCCCTTAAATTTCATTCTGAGACGATTCACAATTTTCAGTTTAATGAGATTGGTAGTGCTATTTCATCTTTTTCATGTTCTGCTTAGGCCTTCAGCATGAAATACTCTCCAGTGTTATCTAGTATGGACTGAGAGTGCAGCCAATGCTTTATTCTGATGTCTGCTGGTGGTGTTCTGACTGGGAGAAATATCTCTGAGGAAGTTCTTCACTGCTGTTTCACACAAACGGGAGATGCTTGGGTGTATTCACTTGAGTTAACCCAGTGCAGGTGTGAATAAAAAGTTGTATCTGAGCTTCCATGACCTTGTTAGCTCTGATTGTATTCCTAAGGCATGGGGAAATGTAACTCAGTGTTCTTTATGCTACAGTAAGCTTAGTTGTTCGCAGTGAACTGTAGGAGAGCCTTTATGTACTTCTGAGCATACACATGAGATTGTTCCTTGGTTGATGCTGTAAGATTGGTGGCAACGGCCAAGAGATTTGCCTGGCTTTTTCACAGCAAGTGAACGATCCATTTTCTTAAAGATAGTACAGTAGTAATAGTTAAAGTGGGGAATAAAACTTATTCTAGATCATAATAGTCATTGTGTTATTTATTTACTTTATCTCATGCCCGTCATTAATTTGTCTTGTCTTTTTATGACAACTTTTCTAGAGCAGAGATATTTGTCATATGTTTGAGTCCATCTACCACCATGCATATGGAGTTTTCATACACTGTTATTCTACAACTGCTACTGTGCCTTTTTTAGTTTTTCAGATTCCTTCCAGATGGGTGAGGGTCTCTGGCATCTTGCCAGTTATAGCTGCGGCATACTAAAGGAATCTAGTGTTTCTTTTAAGGCTGACACAGCACCCATCACTCAGCAGCTTTATGCAGTGGTATTTTGACGCAACAGCTTTGTTTTCGAGAATAAAGGTGATTGCACTTCTCTAGATGGAGGAATGGGTTCATCCCCTTGGAGGGGGCTATTTGAACGGTCTACTGTCAGTCAGTGACGAAAGAGAACAAATGTCTTGGGACCTCTTCCTTCGGGGTTCTATTTGTTTGCATTCTTGCCATACTTACAGCATTTGGAGTATTTCAAAGCCAATGAGAATAATCACACAGTCTCTCAGTGAGCTAGACAACCATTACCCGAGTCTTGCGGGTTAACATTTAAATCTGTGAGATGAATGGGCCATGCCTGGCAACCATGACTACTTGTTGTCTCTGAAAATCAAATCGTATTTTTTTTTTTTTTCTGTCAGTGACCAGCATAATGGCTCTTGTGTCCTAATCCAATGTTGCATCATCAGGCTAAGCATTAATCTGTGAAGGTAGGAGGTTTCTGGGAGTGACAGTAAGGAACAGAGACACTCACTTTGCCTGAGAAAGACCAAGAGGGAGAGAGTTGCTTGCTACCTGCATACATCCAAATATATTTTTGCTCCTTTCTCCTCTTTCTCTCACTCTATTCCTTTCTCAAGTTGCTGAAATGCTAGCTAAAAATAGCTAACAAAATTTAGAACCACAATATGTACTAAAAAATAAACTCCAAATACTAGTCAGTGAGCGGAGTCTTTCAAGCAGGTTGTGCAGCCTACAAGGAATCACTTTCAGGACTGGAGTTTTTGCAGATAAAACATGTCTTAACTTGTCTGTCAGGAGAAGTTTGCCTGCTTAATAAAGTGGTTTAGTTGTTTGGGGGTTTTTTGATTGGTTGGTTGGTTGGTTTTGTTGGTTTTTTGTTTGTTTGTTTGTTTGTGGGCTTTTTTTTTGTTTTGTTTTTTTTTTAATTTGAGAACAGAAAGAAAATTTGATGGAAGTATGAGGAGCAGATTGAATATATTTGAAATACGTATTTTTATTACTGTGTTACAGCTGCCTACACAGGGAAAAAAACCCCAACCAAACCAGAATGGAAATATTTTTTATTCTAATGATAAATGTAATCACCTTAAAACAAAATTTAAAGAGGCTATAGCATATATTTTGAGGAAGATCTGAAGCCACATTTTTGTTTACAAATTTTGATTTTTCTCCTTCAACTTTGTCAATTTCTTCAAATAGCTTATTTTCCTTTAAAAGCTTTAGAGTGTATTTGCAGAAGTTATTAGTCAGGTAATACAGTGTAATCAATTGTTTAGTATCTTTACTGCTGTACTAAAATCATAATACTCAAGTATTATATATTTCAAATGGAGAGAGAGAAAATGGTGCTGAACTTAGAAAACCAGGATTCTTATAAACAAATTCTTATTCTTATAAATGAATTACGTTTCATATCTGAATAATTTTATTCTGAAGTACAGCTTTACTTAAAAAATATGAAAGGGATGACATTTCCATGACTAGAGACGAAAAAATGCATGTTCTAAAACTGTTCCCCCCATCTTTTCTTATGCAGAGGTTTTATCTGCTGTTTAATGGGTAAACTTACTGTGAAGTATAGTTGCTTGTTTAACTTTACCCCTATTCAAGTCTTTGATTTTGGCAGGTTAGTTAATTCAAATAAAATTTGTGAAGTTAAGCACTTTCAAGAAAAGGCATAGGAGAACCTAATTTAACCTAGAGTGTCTCTTTTATTCTTCTGTTATTCATTTGAAGTGCCCTATCAGCTTGAACTGGCCAACTTCAGTCATTTTTACCCTTTTATTTTTTTCTCTAATGTAAACTGAAATTCCCTGCTGTTCCTGGTATTTTAGTGTTTAGCATCATTTAATGAGCAGGTATCATTAAACTTAAAAGGTCCTTTTCTGTATATCTCTGATTAGTTAGTGAAAGAACCAAAGAATTCTTCTAATTTATCTTTGCTTCCTTGTTATATTTTGATGTTGGCCCATTTTACGTTTCAGTGCCTTTTTATGAAATATGAAATTGTAATTTTGGTATGAAAGTAGGACAGAAAGTGGAAAAAATCTTTGCCACTGCTAAGATGTTTAAACTAGTATATCTTGTTTACCAGTGAACTAAGGCAATGTGGTTTATTTTAAGCTTTTACTCATATAAATATGTCTGTATGTCTCTGTGGGAATATGTGTGTATCAACATATAAATATAAATATAAAATAGATACATATTCTAATGTAAGTATTCGTTATCTGTACTTTGCCAATATACTTATTAACCCTTGCCAGTAACCTTTGCAGATAAGTACACATATAGTCACTACAAAATTCTTCCTTTCTTGTACGTCTAAAAATCCTATCGAATTTTAATTTTTTGCAAATACAAGATCAGAGTAGTTGGGAAGACATCATAGCTGTTTGTATATTTAGGCTTGGCCATTTTCAAAATAGCAGTAAGAATAGGTTATTTGATTTATGACACTCATTTGTCCAGAATTTTACACTTTAAATCCTTCTTGAGAAGAAAGTCTGATTTAAGGTATGATTGTCATAACTGATGGCTCACATGCTCTTCATTTGAACAAGAATTTGCTGGATCAGGACCACTATTTATTCTATCAGTTTTTTCTTTTAAGATCTTAAAGATCTAAATGATTTAATCAATGCCGAAATTAATAATTTCTATTACTGAAATATTTGCCTAAGGTAATTCATCATTTGATATAG
The DNA here is from genome assembly GCA_038380795.1 of Pyrocephalus nanus. Taxonomy (NCBI): domain Eukaryota; kingdom Metazoa; phylum Chordata; class Aves; order Passeriformes; family Tyrannidae; genus Pyrocephalus; species Pyrocephalus nanus. Next base: position 1,826,257 of record CM076262.1, read on the forward strand.
ATATTGCCATGTTTTAAACAGTGACAGTTATAGTAATTGATTAATGCAGTCCAATATACCATTCCAGTAGCCATTTCCCATTTTTGATGTGCTAAAAAATATTCCAGCATTTTGATTTTCTTATTATTTTCTATTATGAAATAAAATCTGGGTGATAGAAACACTGCGTGAAGAAAAAATAATGAGGGTTGAATGGAAGTAAAGGTCAGATATTATGTAGAAAGTTGCAGATGGCACTGTGTGTCATTAACATTGCTAACGTCTAAAAAGATGTAACAGTGCTGCCTACTGGTAAGATGTAGTAGTATTAAAGCATTAAAGTCATTGTAGTGAAATTGTGTGTGTGCCATACCCTTCATTGTAACAACAGCGTTCTCTAGTTTTCTGAGCCTGGTAAGTATTGACAAGGTCTGTGGTTTTACATCAAGATTAATAATGCATTCTTATATGTGTCACTTGAATGGGGACTGGATGTGCAAAATAAAAAGCGTAATTATTTTTCATGGACACTTGTAAAATTCTGTCCTAACATAATTGTATGCATTCTGAAATTTTTGTATTAAAATTATCTATATTATTATCTATATCTACTATATATCTATTATATCTGCCTAGAAACATGATGGCAAGTTAAAAAAACAGTCTTTCATGTTACTTGTTAAGACTTATCTTGTAAAATGCAAAAACAACAACCTTTTCAAGGCATAGAAGAATGAATACATAGAAGATGCATAATTTCTTATCCAAGAAAATAAAATCACTTTGTAAAAAACTTACTAGTTTTACTTTTAAAGATGGAAAAACTAAGGCAATGGATTACTGAGATTAAAATTTTAAACTTTATTGTGTAAAATTAAACTCTTGAATTCTGATTTATGTGTTACTTTTCAAAACTAAGGAGCTGTTTCATGCCTTTGAGAATTAGAACCTTTTGCTGAGATATCTAGGGGAATTGTGAACTTGCCTCTAGGAATGTAGTTGCAAAACAGGGACTGACATCCCCACTACGGTAAAATTGGGGTATAAACCTGGTGGCAAAACTCCGATTTTCCGTCTCCAATACAACACTCTACAGATGTTATTAATTACAAATGCAGGCTGCAGGCCAATTATTTGCTTACATTGATCTAAGGAGAGGGGGTTGTTTTGTTTTGTTTTGTTTTGTGGGGTTTTTTTTTTGTTTCTTAAAAAAAACTGCAGAGTTATTCCAGAGTTAATAAATGAATGCTTTTTTGAACGGTGTTCCTATTGGAAGACACTCCAAAAGCAAAAGACAGAGGCCAAAGAAACAGTCTAGTATCCCTGTGGTAAACTGCTTTACTCCAGCACTGAGGAGCTGGAAATACTGAAGAGTTCTTGTATCAGTGTATCAGCGGGCAAGAGGTAGTCATTCATATGCATAGCTCCTTCTTCCCTGATGTAGGGCCTCTTTCTTGTGTTGAAATACCTTCCCTGGGAGTCGAAGACTGTAAGCCAGGGCTGCCTGCAGGAGCTCAGTATCAGTTATGAAGATGATTCAGGGAGCTAATGATACTTGTGGCTAATTATCTCGTGCCACCTTGTCCTTGATTATCTTCGAAAAAAGGAAGAGATACTACAAGGAACTAATTCTGGTATCTTCTACCAGGCTTCCACTTGAGGCATCTATTGAGATAATAGTTCAAAAAAAGAACTAGTTCCAAGAAAGCTGCTCCTTCTACTCTTAAAATAACTGTTTGGTTCTCGCTAGTTAATACTGACAGACTATTTAAAACATGTAAATCAAAGATGTGATGCACAACCAATGAAAAGTGAATACATAATTTTTGGAACAGGGCGCTTAATCAAATATTAGGAACCTTCAGGAGGCAATTTGTACAAGAAAAGGTCATTACAGTGTTATGCCATAGAGAGTACCAGTCCTGGTTCACTTGCACATGTTTTATGCATCTCATACCTGGCTAATAAAGATACTGTTGTATGCCATATGATACATATCATATCTCAAATACAGTTTTACATGTAAATATCTGTCTTATCACTCAGAGGCAGGTTGTTTTGGTTTTGTTTTTTTTTTTTAATAATGTCACCCATACAAAGAAAATAGAGTTTAGACAGCACTCCCTCCCAAAATTTTTTTACTTCTTTTGACTGAGAGCAGAAGAACCACGTCTTTTTCATTCCCTTCAACCACTTCGCCACCTTTCTCCTCTCAGTGAGATTCCAGCCCTAATGGATAACATTGGTTATAAATAAATACAGTCAATAAAATACAAATAAATAAAGTCAGTAGAAATTTAGGATCACATTTATGTTTGATTAGCTTTGGTCTTTTATTTCTTATAATTTCTTCTGACTTCCAAATTTAGGCAATTGAGCCCCATGACACAAAGAATTCAGTAATCATAACATATTGACTGAGAAAGCATTAATAAATACTGTATAACATTATTATCCCTGTATCCCTGTATCCTAAGCAGGCATTGTTGTACCCATTTTTGCATTGTTTTTCCAAGATGAATACAGCAAGAAAAATGTCATTATAGATTATGTAATAAAATGTCTAAAACTGTAATGCAGCCATGTAAAAATGCAGTTTTCTGTGATGTGCTGTACCATAATGCACAGCAAGTGGATAAATTACTGTTAAAAACAGATTAAAAATCGATTCCAATGTATGCTTAGCTCAAAGAGGGATATTCTCTTTCCTCATGCCTCAAAACCCAGTGTAGTAGCTGTCAGTCTAATTTATTTTCCATCATGAATACTGAGATAAAGTAAGCTTGAATTAAATAAATTTTAAAACTTCTTTTCTGCATATACTACATTTAAGGAGGTTTAGGAGTGAGTTTCTACCTGCTCTTCTTATGTAAGAAACTAAGATATCCAAAATCAGAAAAGTATAGAGAACCCCAAACTACTTTTTACACTCCTTATCCTCACCTCAATGATATTTTCTTAAATTATCATGTCTTCTAGTTGGAAAAGATCTTATATCTTCCAAGGCAAGGCTAAACCCGTGATCTACCAACTGGATAAACATTAATTTGTGTGAAGTTCTGTGGCCATAGCAAGATAACTGATCAGTCAAGTATATTGAAGGATTAAATGATGGTCCAGCCAGATTAGGCTTACCAGAAAGGAATGACTTGGCTTAAGGGGAAATCACTTTCGGAAGAGAAGGATACTGAAGACTATGTTTCTGAGGAGGTAGAGAACTCCAGGATGGTCTAGTACCCAAGAATTGCTCAAGATCATTGGAAAATATTAAGGAAGGAAAGGTGTGCAAGTGTGGGAGTTTTTTGGCAGCTATGTGATTCTAATGTTTGGTGCTTTTTTGACAGAAGTAACAAACGCTAATCACTAGGATGACCCTTTTGCTAGGTTTCACTGCAACTGGATTTTTACACTATGTCTGGACTATTAAATAAAAGGTTTCTAAGATCATCCCCATGTGCTGAGTCCCACTGCACAGAACAGCTGAAGTCTATGGTGTAAATTATCGGAGCTTTCCGAGCAATTTATGGCAAGATCCACCTACTTATTTGGAATGGTTCCTACAACGTTCTCACTTCTGAACTGCGCCCTCAAATTGTCTTGGAGAGTGCTAGCTGGCATGAGTGAAAAGCATTTCAAGAGCAATTTCAACAATTTAAAATGTAGGTGTTCATATTCTAGTGCTCAGGAGTGTTTCTGGGAAGTATTTGATTTACTAGTACTTATCAAGCTGCCAAGTCCCTGGAAGTGGCAGCAAATGGTGACTTTGGGATTATGAACGTATCCTTACTAATCCCATAGGAGTTGAGAAATTAGGTAGGGCTAAGTGTGATGAACATTCAGATGAAGGACATCACCCTGGGCTTTCAGCTGTTACTACACTTCATCAAACTTCAAAAAGAAAGAATTCCTGTTGTCAAATTCCTGTTCCACTTGTGAGGCATCTGAGATGTTGAGAACTGTGCAGAGCCTTTTTTTCAATCTCTCTTGGAGATGTTCCATTTTTCATGAGTAATAAAGACGAGGAACTCCAAGACAAATGGAATGTATTTGTAATGAAAATTCTTATACCTTACTGCAGAACAGGTGGGGTGTTTCTTATGATCTTCTGTTAAAAAAAAACACCCAAAACTTGATTTAAAAATCAAGCTTGTTTTCATGCCACAGCAAAGCAATAATTTTTTACTATCGCAAAATGTTTCTTGTATTATAAAATAACTCCTTTTCAATTTGTAATGTGCATATATCTTTCCTTTATGAATTGATAAGAAAGAGAATAATCACTGCAATGTTTACATCTATATGTTGAAAGTTTTAAATCAGTAGTGTTTGATGTTTTAGTTTAAGGGTTAAGATGTATGTGAAATGTCGTCAGTACAGCATTATGAGAAACCTGCGAGGCCTAACTTCATAGTGAGGCTGGTGGGAATAGGGGGAAAGTTTTAGTTGTGGACATGCTTTGAATACCTTGCTGAGTCAGATCATGCCAGGCAAGTAGATATTACATGAGCCACCAAGAGCTATGTAGTTATTTTTATGTTCAGTAACACTTGTATTTGCCATGTCAAATGTGGCATTTTGCAGGATTACACAACATTTGTTCTAGGGCTTGCAGATTTTTCACCACTTTTCCCTCCTCCTCTTGCTGCACTTTTGAAGAGTACCCATGCAGCTGTGCTTCATGCTCAATGCACTGTTCTCCTTGGCTTCTAGGCATAAACCCTGTGAGCTTTGCAGCTCTGAAGAGTCCTACATGCAAATTTGTGAATCGCTAACTGCCTTCAGTGTGTGGGGCTATCACAGTGGTGCCTTTTGGCAGATGCAGTAGCAGACCTTCTGGCACTTAGGTGATGTCCTTTCGTCCAGGGAGGCAAAGCTTTGGATTACTTTCACAGACTTAGAGGCTTCAGTACCATCAAGTATTTCAGGCACTTAATTGCTGTTTTGCAACTTGTCTGTGGCAAGTGAGACTGTCTTTCAAAGATGCTTTCAATGTATTTGTGTTGTACAATAGAAAGTGCTGTAGTACATACTTATTCTACCTGAGCTAGTACTGATTCACGCAAGTACTTCGACATAGCACAGCTGTATGTCTGTGCAGAGAGACTCTCATTTTGGTATTAATGCTGAAAAACCCTGCTGAGTTTCTGAGCTTCCTTCTGCAGCTTGAATGGTGATGGCTTGTGTTATATTTAACTGCGGAGTGTAGTCATGCCTTTAGACTTCCAAATGTGACACTATGGATTCTGAGGAGCTTCAGTATTAAAAAATTTGTCATCTCTTCTATCAAAGAAATACAATTATTTTCTTGAAAGAATTACTGATTTGTTGAGCCAAATTAGAAACAAAAAAATTAAACCAGCCATTTTATTATAACTTTTGGCAAAATAATTAATGAAGACTAACCCCAAATAAAGTAGAATTGAGATCCGGTTATAAGGTTAGTAAATAACAATAAGGTAAGAAAACAACTGGTGAATCCTGTATCCTTCTGTCATCTCTGCTCTTATTTAATTTATTAGCCAGAGTACTTCTAAACAGTGTGTTAGTACAGTCCAAGGAAGATACTAATTGGTTAGAGTTGTCAACACTAACAGCACTAAAAGAGTAAGAAAAGCTTTCAGCACATGATAACTATCTGTGCAGGGATGAGGAAATCAAGATTCTGTCACCATTAAATTAATCTTAGAAAGCATATATATAATCTCATTTGCCATATCTTTTATTTCAAATTTTAACTATATAGAAAGGTATCTGAGTACCTCTAAAGATCACAATAGAGGGAGCAGTCAGGCAACCAAAAAATTAGAATATTTTTTCCTCAAAGTAAGTTAATACACTCGAGAGAGGGTAAATTGAAATTCAGGAACCCAGACAAAAGAGACATTGGGGTGAGGAAATGACAGTAAGGCACACTGCACTAGGTCTTAGGCCACCTTGTTTTTATTCCTGTCTCTGCTGCTAGCTTGCTACCTGACCTTGATCCAATCAGTTCCTTATTTTATGCCTCAGTTTTTTCATCTGTTAAAAAATGGGGATAATGATACTGACTTTCTGATGAAAAATGCTTTTAAGAATGTGGGGGCCATTATAAGCAGGGTATCAGATCACCAGGTCGGTAGCTAATGGTTCATGAATTTGTAACTCTAATGTAAAACTATGTAATTTTTGACTGTGATTTACTACAGGTAAAATATTCCTTCTAAGTCTGAGCCTTGGTTAATCAAAACAAACATGAAGGGCTGCAATAAAAAAAAGATTTTTTTTGGGGGGGAGGTATTCAAATGACTTAACATGTATGTATGGTATGATTATTAGATGTTTAGATGAGGTAGATGTTTTTTAAACCATGTCTATAGTTGTTTGGAACAGATGCTCCAATGTGTTGTGATAGATGCAGTGTAAGAATAAAAAGGAGTCACCAGAACAGTGTTATCTAAGTTGATGCAAAGCTATCCAAGTTAGCTGTGAATGATGTGATCTGCATGTCCTGTTGCAGCCCTGCACAGACTACCCAATGCAGTTTCAGCATAGCACTACTGCACAAACCTTGTCCTGGCTAACATAAGGGACATGACTCGCTGTGTGGAAGCTGGAGCAGGGATCTGAGCATGAGCAGAAAACCTGGCGTGTCCTTAGTTCAGCAGAGTTGCTGTGCTGATGTGAGAGCTGGTCTGTGCATGCCCAGGGAAGTTCTGTGAACACCACTATTCATCTTTTGGCCATTGCATTCAACAGCAGAGATGACTCAGGTAATGTCTACGATACTTAAAGATATCCATTAGCAATCCTAGCTATTGGATCATGGGCTTCTGGTGGAATTCAGGTAGAAAAGGCCCTCTAGAAATGATGGGTCCCTGTGTTCCACTCAAAGCAAAGTTCACTTAGAACAGGTTGATCAGGGTGTTTCCTAGTCGATTTTGATTCTGATAGAGGAGACCTGTTGCAGTGTTAGACCACTTCACTGTGAATGACTTTTTCCTCTCATCTAACTAGATATTCTTGTATTGCAACTTCTGTCCATTACATTTTTCTTGTATTGTGTCTTGTCCTGTGATTCCACCCTTCCACACCTTACCATAGAGGGTCCTTGAAGATAGTAAAGGCATCCTTACCTAGCCTTCCTTTCTGAAGGCTGAACAAACCTACTATTCTGAAATTCTCCCCATTCATCATGTTCTTGCTCCCTTAGCACCTTAAGGGTATTCTGATGGACTCATAATATGTCGGCATCTTGTACAAAAAGAAGCCTATAGCACAGTACTCCAGATGCATTGCCACAAGTGCCACACAGAGAGCAAGCCATTTCCTTTGACCTGGTGCCTACACTTTTGCTAATACACCACATAACTGGCCTTTTTAATAGCATAGGAACATGCAAGGTCATATTCAACTATCCATCAGGGCTCCTCTGACCTTACTCTGAAAAGATGCTTGGTATCCTGGTGACTCCTCACCTCCAGTATGGAGTTCTCTTACTGCCCAGTTGCGATACTTTGCAAAAAAGTAAAAGAGCTACGGAGGACACACTCCATTCTGTTGCCCAGGCTGCTGACAAAGATTTTAAACTTTCTGATCCCTAGGAAGCACCACTAGTATCCAGTTGTTTTTTATGGAGCTTATCTCAACAAATAAAAAAAAGCTGTGTTAGAGTGTCTCAGCTGCATGTGGGCTGATGAGCAGAGCAGGGCTTCTGTAGTGAATCTTCGATACTGTTTCTGGCCCCAGAGAGAGCTCTTCTGCATATCAGAGATTACAGAACTCTCCATAGTGTGATACAGTCTTACCTCTAAGAGGCTGCAGTACAAAAATAGGGCAATTATCTGAAAATGTTAGCATGCATAGACCTCAAAGATATAAGAATAGGAAAAGAGTGAAATATGGCATGTAAACAGAGGAAATCACTGAAAATTTTGCCTGAATGCCAATTAGAAATGATTAATGAGAAACATGTGGTGAAAGAACAGTGTCTTCTAGAACTTTCTTGGGGCTATCTAGTCAAAATCTTATTTTTTCTCTAATTTGCTAAGAAAGATGAGATGAATCTTTATATATCATTGTGTTTTCTAGTATTTTTGTATGTTTGGTTTTTCTGACGTCTGCGGCTGTTAAATAAGTTCTTTGCTGCATTGTTGCATTCTGGTTTTGTGGGCTTCATAACTGAACTCCCAGCCAGAATAGATGGAAGCTGAAATGCAGTGAAAGTTGGAATCAGAGGTGAGCTGCTAAACACAGATATGTATTTAATTTTAACATTATTATGTATATTTGTTTATTAAATATATTTTCTCTCTTTTATATTCTTATCATTGTGCAATCTGAATAGCTTTTCCCAAGATTGTATGTAATCTCTAAGTCCTAATTTTTCCCCCAATGTGAAAAGGAAAAAGAAAAATGCTATTAGCTTCAAAAAGGAGGCTTCTTTTTAATGACTGGACTTGAAACCTCAAAAAAAATTCCACATTTCTGGCCTAATCCTGTACGAAATCCCATTAGATGGTGGCTCCGATGAAATTTAGAGCTGATTTAGCTCCTGAGTGTGTAGATCTGATGCTAGTTGGGATAGAAATCTGTTTGCCATTTTAATACTGTGTACACTCTAGATATTCTATACCACTAAATCAGTATAATTCTGGTACAGTAGCATAATCTGCTTTACTAGTTAAAGTAAAAAGTTAACCTTTTACTTTTTTTTTTTTTTCTCTACTGTTCTGTCTTTATCACACTCTTTTCTCCTAACATTTTCCCTAGGTACTAGCTCTTATAGTTAGTTATCATTATTTATTTAAGTTGCCCTTCAGATTGACACAAAATTAGCTAAACCCTTTTTGAAGTGAAGTGTCTGGTGCTCTTTCACTGTGGTGGAGTGCACCTGTTTACACTAGGCCACAGTTTTCTCAAAATGTCTCATTTAAAGAAAAACATAAATGATAATTTCAACTACTTTCATCCCAAATCCTGTCAAAACATTTTTGTTTCTGCACATCATCATTATTCGTTTATGACTGCGTGGTCGTGGGAAAAGCTTTTCTTTGTTAATTACAGACATGGAGCCTGCAGAGGGAGCTCAAACCCTTGTTTATGTGGACCTCACTAAAATAGCATTTTTTTCCTACAGAAAGTGGAGAAACTTGTTATTTAAATATATCAGAAATTTGCTCATCAATGTGTAATGTGGAACCTAGCTATTTTGGAGATACACGTGAGAGTAAAAGCCTTTCCAAAGTGACTGGAAAGAGTGTGGAGTTCTGGGACTTGGTAGGTGGCAGTGTTTGAAATCTCCAGAGCTGTAGCAGCTGGACCTCCAAGTCTTCCTTTTCAATCCTCATTCTGGATGGATAATAGCTTCAGTAGGTCACTACTCTGACAGGTCAGAGCCAAAAAAATGCAGAAGACCAGATCAAATTCTGTGAGTTGGATGTCAGAACAGGAATATGGAGCTGAAATAAATGAGGCCAGGAACAGATGAGCTGAGGAAGCTGTTACAAGAGTTCATCTAGGAAGGACAGGGAATGCCTTATTTTGGTTGGGAGCAGATGACAAAACTTCTGAATCAGAGAGATTTAAAAAACAAAAATTCATTTACTTTGCTGACTGTGATACATTTCACTGTTAATGTCATGAGAGGAGGAAGGCACATAAATGCCAGTAGAAGGAACCAGTAACATTGCAATCTACTGGCTGAAAAAGTAAAAAGAAAAAACCTCAATATATGTAAATCTAGCAAACAGATAAAGTGATGGCAATGTTAAGAAGAACAATGCTGTGCTCCTTAATCGTCCCCTTAGCAAGTGCAGGCAAGGGCTGGGATTGGCCAACACCGTGTCCCTGTGCTGCCCCGGGGGTGTCCAGTTGCAGAAAGCCCCTGCCTTGCACTTGTGAAAAGTGTATTGAAAACCCATCATACATTTTGTCTTTGCAAGAGACAGGAGTGTCTATGTAGCCACAGTCTGGGAACCTGCCAAATTTGGCTGCTGTGAAGGCAAGAAATATCTGCAATTTGTTCTATTTTGACAGTCCTTTAATAATTAAGAATGGATAAATTGGTTTAGGTTTTGGGTTTTTTTGGTATGAAAATAGGTTTTCCCTATGATTGCTTGTTTTGCCCATTGGCAGTGGGCTCTGGAATGCATTCAGAACAGCCTGAAATAAAGAGTGGTGTTGGTAGCTGCCTGCTAATTGCAAAGGTGTGACAGAAGCAAAAGAGAACCGTTATATTTCTTTTGGTCTTTCTGGTGAATTTGTAAATATTATCAGAATCAGTGAGCCAGATGGTGTACCCATTCGTACCAAAATACTAAACGCTGTTTTCAGGGACAGGTTTCACCAATCATTCCAGTTTCTTTCATATCTTGTGTATATGACTCTTGATTCCAGCCAGGACAGGGAAATTTTTTTGCATTATCTGGGAGTGGGTGTGGCTCCTATCATTAAAGGGACAGGGGAAAGGGAGTTCCTTTTGGGGAGAAAGTGTCCCTTCCAGTTGGGTAAATGTGGCAGACAGAGTGGTATGGTATTGCTTATTGTCGGAGGCTTTCCATGTAAATCCTTTCTCTTCTGGTGCCTTTGGTGCCTCCAGTGTGGAGTGTGGGAGAGAGAGCGGTGTGTGGTTTTAGCAGGAGTACTAAATTGGTGAATATCATTCTTAAACCACAACATTATGATTGAGGATTTTTGAATTCTGTCTTCAGTTGAGGGTAGTATAGAATTTCTGTGTTTTGTTCTCTAAGATCTAAATGGTATCTTTTATATGACTTTTTTTTAAAGTACTATTCACGTCTTCTTTAATTTGATGGAATAAACCTTGAAAGTCTCAAGTGTTTATTTTACTTGGAGAAAATGGGTTGGTGTACTAACGGGATTTTTGTGAATGAAATATTTTTGATAAATGGTTATGAAGAACAACCAGTCAACTAATCAGTGGGTTGTAAATAGTGAGTTGAAACTTGCTTTTCTTCTTTGTTGTATCTCTAGATCTACAGCTGTCATAAGTGCCTCCAGGTAAACACACACTGAACTCTAGTACTGAGGGGGAGGAATCTAAAGCAGAGATGTAGACACCTCTCTCCCTCTAACCTGCTCTAGTTTGGTTTATTGCTAAAATCTTTCAGAGGTTCACAAATACCCTAGATCAAGAACATATTTGTAGTTTATTGCAAACAGAGGCTTTAAGGAATATATTTGCTTGCCTTGCTGTTTTTAATCTAGTATCTTTGATCACATGCTGTAAGTAAAAACTTTTATTAACCAGTTGGTGCCTGGTGTGTTGTAGTGTGATGGCAACTTACTGTTTGCAACAAAACACGATCCATCAGGGTAGAGAGATTTGTATCCAGAACGGTTACTTAAAGAATGGTCAAGCAATTAACCATTTTTACTGGCTCAGTTTTTAAAAAATAATAAATTGATGTAGAATAAATATTAAAATCCTGGTAAGTTGTATAATTTTTTCCCAGATAAGTTTATAACACATTTTGTTAATCTTCTGAGGAAGAAAAAGAGGTATGTGTTGACATAGTGTCAACAATTAAGGACTTTGGGGTTTGAGTGGAACGAACCATAATCATCACTGGAAACCACAGCCTTTTTTTAAGTATTCGTGAAGCAAAAGATGTTTTTAGTAAAACCTGTGTGTGTGAACTGTACGTGTGACACACATCGGCGGCCTGGCTTATTCTGTTTTCTGCTGGGGTCCTGGTCATCCTCACTGCACCTGTGCCAGTTTTCACCCAGGCTTTCTCCTGAAGCTTTTTCCACCAAGAAGCAGAGCTTGGCATCAGATAGGATTGTTCACCCTTGGATTCACTCCAGCCAGTCTGACTCCCTTAACCCAGGACAATTCTTCAAGACAAGTCTTGTGTCCTTGTTTGCCCTCACATGTCCCTGTGCCATGCTGAGGGACACACAACTCACACCAATGTCAAGACCACATACTGCTGATCTGTGGCCCAATCCTCTCAATACTTAGTATACTTCAAATTGAAAAATTAATGAAAAATAATAATTGTACTTTGTATCTTGTGGTCATCTAGGGTTGATGAAGAAGAAGTTAGTTGAGGAAGATGTAGTTGTATAAATTGTGAAGGTGGTGGCTCACCCGTTGAAAGGGTCCCAGCCCTGAACAGTGCGTATGTGCATCAGTCCTCACCAGTGCTGTTGTGTAGGGTTTGCTTTTCCATGGTGTCTTCACAAAAATTATAGCTGTAGGCCCCAGAGTCACTGTAAATTTTCCCAAGTGTATTCCTATACTGCCTTGGTGGGATAGCAGCAGCAGTGAAACTGTCTTCAGTACAGAGTGAGCTTGGGTTTCCTCAGTGCCTTTCTACTTTTTCTAGAGACTGCCAGTCTCTCATAAACCCTTGGAAAGTGAAAACCCATCTACAACAAGCTTTCAGGAGTTTATGTGTTATTCACTTCATGTCTGCACATAGCAAACAGTAGACATTATTGGAAAACTGGAAAATTGGAAACTTGGAGGGCAAACAGTCAGTCCTTCCTCTTCCCTGTGCATGCTCATAATTGCTACCAGTGTTAATCACTGTTAATTGAGTAAGCTGGGGGGGGGGGAGAAAAAAGCCTGCTAAGCAAGCTTAACTTAAAAGACTAGAAATT